>JASJET010000090.1:0-2422500 GCA_034092305.1 Diaprepes abbreviatus | reverse complement strand
AATTTTTGTAAAGAGAAGCATGTGTCAGTCGCTAAAGGAATATCTGTTTTGAAATATTTACAAAATAGCTTATTTTCAAGAGATTAACGCAAAAAAGAAAATTTTTGGATGGTTTTGAATTCTAAAAATTTTCTTCGACTTGCAAAGACCTTAAGACGAATAAAATAAGATCCGCAAGAAATCACAGTCAAAAAAGAATCAAAAATTGAGATCTTGTGAGGGTTTGTGCGGTAAAAATAAGCCTATTTCCAGTTAAAAGTAAATAGACTAAATGGTGTTTTGAAGGTAAATAAAATGCTTTATTCAGAATTCATATCGAGCCAAAACTGTAGATTTAGCGACCATTTGAAAATATGCGAAAAATTGACTACGAAGACAAGTTTAAAAGGATATATTTCAGCTTATTATCCCAAATTCGACGACGAGTTCTTTTTTATGATTTTTGGGCAAGTTCAACTTTTGATTTCTTTTTAAGTGAAAAGATCTTATTTTTTTCACCTTAAAAATATCTTCAATTTCTATTTTGCAAAACTCATATTGCTTAAAAAGGACCAGATATGATCTTTAAAGGGGGTCTATTTTCAAAAATTTGAATAATGATTTTTTTTCAGGAGGCTAACGCAAACAATCATATCTTTTTACTTTAGAGGCCTAAAGACCTATTTTCCATTTTTCTTAGATTACTTTTACCACTTTAAAGGCTCGTCAAATTTAGGGTTTTGTCTCGATTTGAATTTGGAAAAAAGCATTTTTTCCTCTTAAGAGGACCTTCTCAACCAGTTCATTTTTTATTTAGTTTCAATTAGAATCTGTTTTTTTTTTATTATTAATATTCGTGATTTCGAGGCATGCTTTAAGGCCATAAGATCTTATTTTGTTGTGTTACTTCATTAACTAAAATTTTTTCTAAGATTTTGTAACCTTAGATTAACGGTTTCACTGTATATTTAACGTCTGTCATGTATTAAAACATTCGAAACATGATAGTATGTGGAGATGTAGCTTTAAACCTAAAAAAGTAATTTAAAAAATTGAAAAGAGGTTAAAAATCGGTGAAAATCGATATTCTTAGACGAAAAAAAATAAAAGATTCAAATACAGAAGATCAAATATTTAATTAGAGTTTCTACTACATTCAAGAAAGGGTGTAGATTTCTAAAAAAAATTTTTTTTTTGCATCAGCCAATCGAAAAAGAACAATTTTCCAAAAGGCCCCCTTCAGAAACTAATATGGCAAGTTCTATTTAATAAATTGGAGGTTTTGAAAAATGAATTAGAGATCCTTAAAAGATAAAAAAAATGATCTCTTTACTTAAAAATAACCAAAACTCGAAATCATTAAGGTTTAAAGCATGCCTGAAAATTACAAAAATTAACAAAAACAGCGCTGTACAAATGGAACCGTAAAAGAGTCGAATCTAATTAAACGTATGTAAATATTAATTAGTTCGAAAGGTATTTTCAAGGCGAAGAAAAATCTTTTTTCAAAATTCAAAACCATCCAAAAATTTTGGGGAGCATTTATAATTGTTAAGTTAATCTAAGAAGAATGAAAAAAAAATAGATAATTTCAAATTAAAAAAATATATTAGTACGGGGGTCCAATTTTTTTCTATGTATCTTACGCATTCAGGGAAGATTTTTTCCCCTCAAGTGAAAAAGGAAAATATTTTTTTTCATTAATATTTTGAAAATATACTATTTTGCAAAATTTTGACAACAGGCATTCCTTAAAAGACTGATATCTGCGTTTCTTTACGGTCAATCTAAACCCTTCGAAATAAAATCAGAGAATTTTCTAAAACGAAATTATGAGATCTTATAAGTAAAAAAAGAGTGAAAATTCAAGATTTTATGAGGATTTCTAGTATGCTTATCAAGTCACGAAAATTAAGAAAACAGAGTTTAAAAAAAATTGTTGTTTAAAAAAGTCGATTCTAATTCGAAGTACATAGTAAATGAATTGGTTGCAAAGGCCTCTTCAAGATGGAAAAAAAAAACATTTTTTAGAATTAAAATCGAAATAAAACATTTCAAAATACATCTATCTTTAAAGGCCGATATATCTAGTTCTTTTTAACCAATCTAAACTTTTAAAATATAAATTAAATATATTTTTGGGGCGAAAAAAATGGAACCAGTTTAGAAAGAATCGCAAGTTGAGATTCTATGACTGTTTGAATTGCCCGAATATCATAAAAAGTCTCAGAAACAGCTCTGCACGACTGGTGCTGTAAAAAGGTCAATTTAAATTAAAAGTAAATGAATCAGCGGATTGGAAAGATCTTTTTAAGAAGTCGCAAATACTTTTTTTCAAAATTCATATCGACCCAAACTTCTACATTTGGTGGGCATTTGAAAATATGAAAAAAATGGCCTAAAAAGATCTCATTTTTCAACTTTTAATGGGCATATCTCAGCTTCTAGAGTAATTAGTTTATTTTATCTATTTAATAGTACAATAACATATATTTTCACTTGCTTAGTTTTATTTAGAAATTTGCAGACGTTTCGAAAAAATCTCATTAGGCTCGTTCTGTGCTTGTGATTTTGGGGAAACATCTGTGGATTGAATTAATCGCATACAAAACTATTCTATATTTCATTTAAACTACATTACAGTTCTATAAGAACACTAATCAAGTTATAAGTTAGCCTAGAATGTAGAAATGTAGAAGTTACATTTATTTAAATTTCCTAAAAACAGTAATTTTTAAATTTATTTCTTAACTACCATTAAAAGTGCTACAGGATTTTTGAGGTATTAGCTTGATGGAGTTCCCAGTCAGTTTCCATAAAAATGGATAGGATGACGTTCGGAAACACCTTGGCTACCTAGGTCGCTCTTTAGACGTTTTCCTCTGGGGGCGATTAAAAAATATCATTATAGAAGTACAGATCTTTTCGTATTATTGATTGCCTAGAATAAATTAAAAGGTATTGTATTCGATAAATTATACTCCGTATCATCAGGAACTTTGGATCAGCGTAATCAAGAAAAACATTTATTTCTAAGATAGAGGGCATATGGAGACTTAAATGCTTTTTGATCCACTTGCGAGCGTTTTATTTTCTGTAAAGTTCTTTAAAATGGTTATTTTTTAACCACCCTGTATATCCTCGACTAACTTAAAACCTGATTCGTACTCTTACATAGTGGTAATCTAGTCAAAAAGAAATTTAAAATATTATTTTATCACACTTTTTTAACCTCCAAGTAGGTTCTAAACTAATTATTTAAATCACAAGGTTATGTTCTCAAAATCATGTTATATCTACTGTCAAAATACACTTTTAGATAAAATTTTTAAGAATTTTTTACTTTACTCAACTAAGACTTTTACTCTTTTAAGCCACCCTGTATGTTCTACATCTATTTTTTCTTCCCTCCTGGTGAGAATTTCTTAAACCAGGTTAATATATATATATATATATATATATATATATATATATATATATATATATATATATATATATATATATATATATATATATGAAATTAAATTTTTTTTTCTTTTTGGTCGATTAAAAAAAATGTACAATTGTCTCACAATTCAAATAATAACAAAATATATTTGTATTTATACCGTAATAAATAGTTTATCTATTTTAATATCTACAGAATACTATTAAAAGCAATAAAATTATTTTAACATCGGAACGTTCGTTGCGAAACTAAACAAATGCCAGAACAAATCACATCCCCATAAGACATTCAAAATGCTACTAAATTGTATTTTTTCCGTATCGACCGGCGACAGGCTTCTTGCGCCAGTTAAATGACCAGGGTCAAATTGGCAACGAGGCTCACGGCGAAGATCCATTACGCTACGTTCGGTACCGCTGGATCCGGCCCGTAAATCGGCTGGATCCATAGAGATTATCAAAAATTTAACACGGCGTGAGGTATCTATAGCGTTAGCTATGATAATCTTTGTAGCTATAATAATCTTTGATATTAGGAAGTTTTTCGGATCGCACATAACGATTCTGAAATTATTTTTAAAAAATCATTATGGCGGATCCAATTCAGCAGACAAAAAAATATTTTTTTCCGATTTTCTCCAAAATTGTATAGGGAAGTTTACAGAGTCGCACGTAACGAAATTAAAATTATTTTAAAAAAAATTCAATATAGTGGATCCATTATGACGGACAGAAAAAATGTTCACTTTTCTTCAAAATTGGTATGGAGAAGTTTTCGGGGTCGCACATAACGAATCTGAAATTATTTTTGAGAGACTTAATATGGCGGATCCAATATGGCAGAAAAGAAAGTATTTTTTTTCCAATTTTCACCAAAATTTGTAAGGAATTTTCGGGGTTGCACATAACGAACCGAAATTATTTTTTAAAAATTCAATATGGCGGATCCACTAGAGCGTCCTAAAAATTGTACGTCTTTCGATTTTCTCCAAAATTGGTACAGGGACTATCTTGAGGATGTGAGTCGTTAAAATTATTTTATGAAAATTTAATGTATCAGATTCAATATGACGGTCTAAAAGTGTTACATTTTCGGATTGTGTCCAAAATTGGTACTAGTGGGTTTTCGTGAGGGTGGATTAGGATTACATTAAGGGGTTAAAATTATTTTTTCGATATACAATATGGCGGATCCAATATGGTGGGTTCAACATTTTATTAATATTTTTTGAAATTTGGTATAGAGGGTTTTCGTGGTCGTACGTTACCAATCTGAAGTAAATTTTTTACAGCTTATATGACAGATACAATATGGAGGACTTAAAATTTTACGTTTTTCCGAATTTGCCCAAAATTAATATTGGAGGTTTTTTGGGACGTATACAAATTTAATATGTAGGATGAAATATGTCGGACTAAAAAATTTACGTCTCAAGTTCTTTAAATATCGGTATTGGGAGATTTTGAGGGCCTATATTAATAATCTAAAGTTAATTTAAAATTCAAGCTAGTGGATTTGCTGTGGCAGACTAAATGTTTGATACAATTTCATTCAAAACTGGTATTTGGAGATTTCTCAGAATCAATGAATGTTTAATTATTTATTTTGGTGTTGGGTATAGCTTTGGATAAAGTGTTCCTGCCTTGAAATCATCAATAATCTCGTTTAGTACTTAGTTCAGATAATTTATGGATATCATAACAAATTCAAAACTAAAAATCAAAAAATAAATTTTTTTCAAAAAGTTGAACCGACTTCTAAAAAAATGCTAAAAAGTAAAAAATAACAGTATCATTTTTTAAATAAAATTGAAATTTTTGAAGTCGGCACCAAATTATTTCTTGATGAAACAACTACTATCACGAGATATATACTAACTATAATAAGAAAGCGAATTACATTTTATCAGGTATTAGTTTTTCGCCGACCTCAAAAATTGTCATTTCATATAAAAATTTATATCTTTTTTTTTTACTTTTAGTGCTTTTTTAGAAGTCGGTTCAATTTGTTTTTTAATTTCATTTATATCAAAGTAATCCACTGTAAAATTTAAAACAATGAAATTGTGTTCGATAAAGTTTATGAGTGTTTTAAGGTAACGGTAACACTTTTTAGCACTGATTCACTTATTCAGGCATAATTTTATGCCGTCATCATCAAAAATATATCTGATCAAAAATTCCCGTACTAAAAGAAAAACCAATAGACGCACAATACAAAAGAAGAACTGACAGGAGCTAAGAAGGCTCGGGCAAATCTCATGAAGTGGTTACGCTGCGTTAGTTGCAAATAGGGAGTTGAAGTGCTCCTGCCGGGGCCCAAATAAAAGGCAAGAGGGCTCGAAATTACTTCAGCGATGTGTCTTCTTAATTTTAGAAAATCCCCCCAATTAATAAGAGGAAAAAGTTTTTCGACAAACAAGAGAGTTTAGGGTCCTCGGTTCGTACGAATTTAAAACTTCTAAATATTATGCAAGGGGAAAGGTTGCAATAAGTTTTAGTTGACATTTAATATTTATGCTACATTGATATGCGTTTAGAGTGTTTTTGCCAGATTTGATAAGAATTTTTAGAAAATTTAACTTAACACCACTAAAAGAAGTATAATGCAACTGACAATATTCCTTTTACGTGGAGATTTGAAGGACAATACGAAACGTATAACTATGCGCACACTGAAAAATTACGAGTTTGTAACTTCCATATGGAGGAGAAATATCTCTCTAGGGCATAGTTACCCAACCCTGATAGTAATTGTAACTAATATTAAAATATCTTATTAAAAATTAAAACCCCCTCAAATCTATTTTAAAAGTGTTTATTATGAATTAGAAAATTGGCATAAAAATCTATAAATAATAAAAAAATTATTTAAGGCTGGAGTAGTTTTGTTTTAGCAAATTGTTAATATCGGATTTCAATTTTGACCGCCTTAACTCCCATCATTTGCTCCTGGACTCGATTGTCACGATTCAAATTTCAGGTTAAGTTTACTATGGCTAATTTGGTTAATTTTATCTTATTTTTGCAAATACTCATGTTATGGTCAAACGCAACATGTTTTGCTTTAAATATCTCCCATCATGATCATCATCATCGTGTAGCCGTTATTGTTCACTGCTGAACATAGGCCTTCTCTAAGTTCCTCCATGTCTCTCGGTTCTGGGCCGTCATTACCCAGTTCCCAGCAATTCTCTTTATATTATCGCTCCAGCGTGTTGGTGGTCTGCCTCTATTACGTTTGTCTTCTCGTGGCCGCCATTCCGATATTCTTTTAATCCACCTGTCGTTTGATGTTCTCGCCATATGACTTGCCTATCTCCATTTCTTTCTAGTTATGTGTTCAACTATCTCTTTTACTTCGGTTCTTTGTCTGATGGCATTATTGGGTATTCTTTCTCTTTTAGTGATTCCAAGCATGGCTCTCTCCATGGCTCTTTGACCTACTCTTAGATTTTTTCTGAGTTTTTTATTAATGTCAGATTTTCTGCTCCATATGCTATTACGGGTAACACGCAATGTTCATATACTTTTCTCTTCAGATATATGGGTATATCACTGTTCAATACCTTTCGTAATTTGCCAAAAGGAGCCCAACCCAAACCTATTCTACGCAGTATCTCGTGTGTTTGATTGTTTTTTCCAATTTGTATTTCGTGCCCGAGGTATTTGTACATATGCGTCTCTTTTATCTCTGAGTTGCCTATTCTGATGTTTTGTGCAAGCACTAGATTTGTCATTATTTGAGTTTTACTTACATTTATTCGGAGACCGACTTTTTAATGAGGCCTGTACTATTTCCTCAAGCATCTCTTTTGCATCGCCGATGTTATCTGTGATAAGAACGATGTCATCTGCGAATCTAAGGTGTGTTAGCCTTTCGCCATCGATATTGATGCCTCTATTCTTCCAGAGCAGTGGTTTCATTGCGTATTCGAGGACGGCTGTAAAAAGTTTAGGCGAAATGGTGTCCCCTTGTCGTATTCCTCTGCCCACTTTAATTTTACCTGTTGTTTCGTGAAGTTTTACAGTTGTGGGGGCATTACTCTATATGTGTTTTATAAGCCTTGTATATCTATAATCTGTTCTACACTATTCCAATGCTGCTATTATTGGTGTTAGTTCTATCGTGGCGAACGCTTTATGAAAATCTATAAATACCAAGGCTAATGGTCTATTATACATTTCTATCAGGACTTTAATTGCTCGTAGATGGTCATTTGTTCCGTAACCTTTCCTAAAGCCAGCCTGTTCTCTTGATTGATAAAAGTCTAATTTACCTTCCAGATGTTTGGCAATGATTTTCGTAAATAGCTTATACAAGTGACAAAAAAGGCTTATCGGTCTATAGTTCTCAAGTTCGATGATATCGCCTTTTTTATGGAGAAGTATCCTTATGGCGTTGTTCCACTGCGACGGGATTATTTCATTTTCAAGGCATAGATTAAATAAATCTTTAATCCATTTTAGTAGCGTCTCTCTCCCATAAATTCTCCCAATAAAAACATATCATTCTTTGGTTATTTGCATTTTTGGTTTCATTACGAACCCACCCCCCCCCCCCCACATTCTTCTTCCTAATAAATTTCTTTCCCAGCTCGGTTATTTTATCTTCCTGAATTTTGACTACATTCTTACCCTACAGAGTGATACATTTGATCATCACTGTTGGACCCCTATTTATGTTATTTTGCTTGGCATTCACTAGACTTGGAGTATTTATGTCTGTTGTTATTTGAACTTCTGTTACTTTTTTCCAGTTAAATCTCGGCTTCCCTGCCTACTATTCGAGTGAAATTCTTCTTTATCCTTTCGTATGACAGTTTTCTTGAAATGTCGTTGATTAATTCCGTAAACTTTGCTTTGTTTCCATTATGGTTTTTCGTAAGTTAGTTTATTTGTCACTTTCAACTTTGATAAGTACTTTCTGGAAATTGATCATTTTTGAGAGGGAAATTTGGGCCGGTAACTTATTCTGCGTCGTAATAGCTAGTGAGAAATATACTTCTTTCATTTAAAAATAACTAATGGATTACTTATCTGGTTTCGAGCGGAAAATGTTATTGGATAATGAATTGGCTTATTTAACAAATGTATTTCAGCAGACTATTGTTACTCAGGCCAATGCGTCCAAAGGAGGTAGCGTTTTGCACACGTATTGATCTTTGATATAAAACCGAGGCCGTTTTGCCTCGATTTGGACTTTAGGGAATTTAAAACATCGATAGAAATTGTAATTTTACATCTCAATTTATATTATTCATCCTTTGTGATTTTGGATTAAAAAATACTTTAATTTCTCGGTAATTGAGCTTATTTGATTAATTACCTTAACTTTTATCTGTTTGGTGTTTTTGAGTTATTATTACCGGAATAAACTTTAAGTCAGGGATTTTAGCAGTTATGTACGTTTCAATTTAAGAATTTTTTTAACCCCGCATAACAACTTAGGGGTTTTTCCTTCTGATTCTTTCTACTTTTTTTGCTACTGGTTCCTTTCTGCAGTTTGTGTTTTTGGTCCATCTTTTCCGTTTAACTTTTTGGTAAAAACATTCAGTTATTAGTCAATGTACACTGGTGTTTCACTAGTAGTTACACACCACTACGCAGTTAAGCAGTGTTGCAGCCTCATTTATTCGAGACTACACAGCTAGCAGTCTCACCATCGGATTAACAGGCAAACTTGGTATTATTTTATTTTTTTTATATTTTAATGATCACAGCTCGTCATTCTATCCCATGATCGTGGAATATACAAGGTTTGCGTTATGTTTTAGCTCTCTAGTGGGTATTAGAGTTTGTTACGTGTTAAATCTTATTTTTATCCTTCTTATAGTATACTATGCCCCCTTACGCACCTATCATCTAGATAATATACTTATATGAATGAAAAATACATTCACTTATACTGGTTGTTCTAATTGTTTTTAGCGTAGTCAGATTTAATTTTTTGAACTTATATTTTTTATTTAAACTAAGCTTCTTTATATCTTATATTTTTTTATTTAAGTTAAGCTTTAGAGAATTTTCGACGCAGTTATCGCTGCTAAATTATTTTAAAAATATATTTCTATTTTTGAAACAAGTTCAATATTTTGTACTGAACTTTAAGTTTGAAGTAACAATAATTTGAACTTAAATTCCAACAAACGATATGTTTTTGTAATCCTCATGTAGCAGCCATGCTAGACATATTTTGAAATATTAACACTTATCGGCTTGCGCACAATAGATTTCTTGCTATAGATTGGTTGGTTTTTTCAAGTTACTTGTAAAGGTACGCTACGGGTTCGATCCTATTTTTATATTTTGAGAAAGTAATATTTTATAAATATTTCGCCTTGTACCAGGCCATGTCAAATGTCATAAACATCGACTCTTACTCGCAACAACTTAATTAACTGGAACTTTGTCAGCAGACTACATAGCATCAGCATAAGCCGCCTATTCTTCCCTAAGTATATGACATACCAGAATTGTTTTACTAACTTAGTTTAACCGGTTTTAAACTAAAAGTCATTGCATGAAAATTTGCATGGAAATGAGAAAACTCTAATGCACCGGCTCAAAATAAATATTGTAATGGATAAAGTGCAGCGAGCAGCAATTATTTTTAATGGTCTTAATGGTAAAAGTAAAAAGTCATTATGGATTTTAAAGCGGTGACTTTAATTTACTGACTATTTGTTTTATTTGACTGTATCAGACAAAGTAATAATTGTTATTAGAATGGATTTTATTAACGGTTTGACTGTTTTTATTTTCACGCGACCCCAGAAATTCAAAAATTAAACTTTATTGTTTTGTAATCATCATTTTTATTACAAACTTGAAAATTATTAAAACACATATTTGATTTGTAAGTGCAAAAAGGCTTTATGTTCAAGTGACGAGTGACTGTATGCAATGAATCCTTGAAGATGGCTCATCGAGTTTTGTAGTCAGAGACTTATCACTAGAATACGAGTGTATGCAACATGGAATTTGAAGGGGTTGCGCACCCACTTTAGCAACAGAAAACATCGTTATCTGTAACCAAACAAACTCTAAGGGTTTTCTATTTAGAACTAACTATATAGTTTATAATCTATTTAACAAAATTTAAGAAACTTCCATTAATAATACACAGTTTATTTAAAAATTCCGGGACAAATTTTTTTACGAATAAAAACAAGAGTTCAAAAAAAATTTATTTAGTTTTCAACGTAATCTCCTCCTCGTTCTATACAAATTTTACTGCGCTCATATAGCCACTGGAACCACCTGAAAAACTCCTTTTCTGGAATCTTTCAAAGCTCTGATCACATTCTTTGAATCGCCTCAACCTCGTCAAAACATTCTCCCTTCATCGTCATTTTCAATTCAGGGATTAAAAAAAAGTCTTCCTGAGCCAGATCAGGCCAGTCGGGCGGGTGATGAATCATAGAGATCGACTTATGGGCCAAAAATTGTGTGATGAATATTGAGGAACAGGCTGGCGCATTGTCATGCAACAGAAACCAGTCTTCGATGCGGTACAATTGCGGTCTCAAGCGACGAATCTGCTTCTAAAATCGCTCCAGAACACTTTTCTAGAATTTGTACGTTCACTGTTGGGCCCGGGAGACACGAATTCGCTATGAATAATCCCACGAGAATCGAAAAACAAAATGAGCATAGTTTTGTTTATCGAATTTGTCGTTCGAACTTTGGTGGGCCGACGTTCGCCCTTGCGTCTCTACTCAGCGATTTGGCGTTTTGTCGATGAAACGTATTGAAAACACCATGATTCGTCGCCGGTTACAATTTAACCAAATCGCGTGAAGTTTACACCTTTCATCTTTTCCGTTAAAAAGTGCGGAACGGACTTTTTTTTTTCCCGAGAATATGGTGCAAAATGTGGTGCACGCTTCCTACACTGATATTGAGTTCCTCTGAGAACATTTCAACTGTTATTCGCCGATTACGAGACAATGTGACGAGTACACGTCCGACATTCTCATCGCTAGTTGAGGTTAAGGGGCGCCCCTCCCGTGGATCGTCTTCTAGCGACTGTCAACCGTTCTTGAACCGCACGTACCACTCGAAAACCTTGTTATGACTTAGACAATCCTTCGAATATTTCCGAAGCACTTTTTCCCAATTCGAAACAAATTTGATTGCGGCGCGTTGCTCCATAACGAGAATTGTGACGCAGTCGTAAAAACACGTCTACTTTCAACGAACACAATTGGCCATTAAAGAAGTTATAGCGCTCACATCTTCACTGCGGGTAACTAAGGCATGATATTACATAGTTCTGCCGTCGGGTAACAGTTGTAAATTTTATACAAAATTAGTTCCGGAACTTTTTGAATGGACTGTGTATGTTTCCTATAACAAATTATCAATTCGATTGTATTTAAAAATGCGAATCAAAAAATATTTACGGATATGTGAGTTGGTAATGTGTGACATTTCATCATTCTCATCATCCCTTCAACACGCTATGACGAATTTCCAGCATTTTTGTTTAATTTTTAATATTTTGGTAAATTTTTTTCAGATTTTTTAGAAATGTAAAGTACCGAATGGTTTTATAGTTTCACAAACATTTTAGTATACAGTTTGTGTTTTGTTATGGGAGATACATGGTGATGGCCCCACATTTTTTGGTAATATAATTGCAACGTTTTGGTGGCTGAATACATTAAGGAACGAACATTAAATTGAAGGTTTTTTAACAGTGTAGCTTCTCTTTTAATCAATCCCTTACCTTGAAGTGTTAACGGAAATTTATTTTAAAGTTAAAACAATTGAATTGAATTGAATTTCAGTTTTTGAAATAATTGTGTTCATTACTCCCAGAAATTAATCATAAAAAAATTATTAATTATTTTATACCTTACTCTGCTTATAAACAAACTTTATCAGCTAATGTGAGCTTGGGCTCGTCACGTGAGCTTTTTAAGTTTTACACGTATTTAAGGTATAGTTTTTGAGCACAAGGAATGGTCATAGGTTAAATATAGTAATCGTAATTATTGATCTTTAATATGAATATTTCATAACGAAACTGTAGAATACAGTGGTAATTTAAATTAGATTTAAATTATTTTTTAATAGAACCATAAAATTTTGCAACCGGATTCACTAACATGGTTTAAATTTAAAATCGCTCTAAATTGACAGCAGACGGCTTAAACTGACAAAAATAAGTCAGGCATGTTTTAAACCCTAAAAATACAAAAATAAAAAAATCGTTGTATTTTACTACTGAACCAGCAAAAATGGAGAATTTTATTTATTTTCGGAATACTATTCCTCTTAACATATTTCAAGGCTTTATCGCAAGGTTCTTATCCTTAATATCCATATATAAGCGTTTATTTATTGAGATATATAATACAAATTATGACAATATCATAAGCAAAACAAAATTGGCCGACTATAGGATTTAAATTTCATGGCAACTAGATCGGGTTTAAATCTTAAATCTTAGTGAATCTGGCTGTTATTGTCGAAGTATCAGTAAAAGGCCGAGATAAATTTCTACCAAAAAATCATAATGATATTTATTTTTATAATAAAAAATTACATTTTTAGTGTTTTTTTATTACTCATCTTATTTTAGACATGACTGACTTTTCATGGTATAACTATTTTCATCATAACCTTGGTAGCCCAATAGTAAGGGTGCCTGCACAGAAGGCAAGATGATCTGGGTTCGAATATAGGCGGATGAATAATGTTAATTTAATTGTCAATTTAGATAAGTATTAAATTTAGTGCACCTTAGTGAATCCGATAATTGTTTTTTATGTTAATATTGTACTTTTTTTACAGGTACTTATACTATCGTATAAGTTGAATGCTGCATAGTTCTAATGCCTAACTAAATTTAGCATTAATTTATTATATGTAATTATTTTTTTAATTTTTTAAGTAATATTGAATAAATAACTTTTGACATCCCCTTATTCTAAGTAGAAAATTATATTCATTATAAATTCCCTAAACTGTACTATTAAAAAAAAAAAATGAACTATTTTCCATTTATAAACCTTATATAGTTGCAGCTATAGAGACATTATATTATAGTATTATTTTAGAAATAATTACTGTTTAAAACCCTTCCAACAACTAGATATTTTTGGTTCGTCTTAAGTAGTAAATTAAATTATTCGTTTAAATATTTTTAGCTCGTCAAATAATATTGTCTCAAAAAACTCGTTTAAAAAATTGAAACTAAATATAAATCATTTGTTGAATAGAATTGTGGTTATTCCTTTTTAAATGGCGGCAAAAAAATAGTTAAATTAATTATGGGCTTAAAATAGTTAGTTGTCCTAGTGGTTAAGAGAGGGCGTTACTATGTAAGCTGATGAAACGTGGTTCTATATTAGGCAATTTCACACACTCTGCTGCAAGTGAGATTTCCCACTTCACCAAGGGATGGTCTTATGTGTTGGTTCAAATACATTATTGCAATATTTCTCTAACTTTCTTATTCTGGGTTTGCAGTCAGTTAATTTTGCCCATCCATACCGTCGGAGTTAAAGAAAGCGGTACTAATTCGTTGTAGTATTAAAAAGATGAATTTAAGATAGCTTTTTTCTACACAAGTACGGGCAAATAAACTAGTCATTTTATTTAGTATTAATCATACAAATATAACGTAGTGTATAGGTAAAGACTCAAGTTATTTCAGTGTTAAATTTCATCTCTGAATTGCTAATTGAAAAAGACCTAAATTGAAATCAAAAACGCTATAGGAAATAAAAATTACCCAAAAAAAATTATTTTATATTAAACATATTTCCCCGTTTCCTTGAGTTTATAATAAAAGGAGAGAAATTCCATTATTTGAACTGTCTTTAAAATATGTTAAGTCTTTTTTTTTTATAAAAATTTTTATGGTTTGAAATTTTTCTAAGATATTTATTTTTATTTATTTCAGAATGGAGGAAACCGTTCGAGCCATGCTGGTTTATAAAAAACAAGCAGAACAACTGCGTCAGGAGAAAGCTGCTCTAACTCTAGCTTTTGAGGTAAGCAATAAAACTAACAAAATATTTTTTTGAGAACGGGGACATAAAAATCTATAATGTATTATTTTATTTAATCATATACGTACCTATTAAAAATTCCAATAATGTATTTTTAAGAATAAGAGATTCGTGAAGGTGGCTCTTATTTGGCGTAGCAGCAATAAGGAGCAAAAATTAGATATTTCCAATCTAAAAACCACAAAAATGAAGTATATCTTGACATGATTCTAATTTTTTGGGGATATTAATATTTCAAATAGCAAGTACTAATGTGTTGTGCCATGATCAGATACAGATTCTGAATATTAAAAAATCTTAACATATTACATACTAGCAATTTTTACCGACCTTTATCTTAAAAAAATTATGTAGAACATTTTAAAAATTGAATATATTTTGTAAAAGTATTTTAAAACATATTTGTTGTGACATTTTCTTCTTTGCATACTTCTTGTATTTGTTATGGTGCATTTTAAGAATGACATGTTGTTTTGCTGTTTTTTCAGTTCACTATTGGAAATCTGTAATTGTTATTATATTAATGAAACATAGTCCAACGCTGAATTTTAAAATTGATTTTGGGAATCATTAAAATTTCATTTAAAACACAAAATTCGATAACTCGTTTTTGAAACTAAATGAAATTGTATTAAATTCGGCGCCGTGCCTTTTTAAATTTCAAATGAGTTTTCTTGATGAACAGAAAGGAGAAAAGAGATTTGTATTAAATTAGTTTGGCTAATCGCTCGGGTATAAAAGACTTTCCCCTTTCAATTATGAGTTTTCGGAAACTTAAAGCTTCAATCTGTAATAAAAATAAATTTGTTGAATGAATACGAAAACGGTAACAATTATTGTATTTTTTGTATAATGAAGAGAAGGGTTCAAATGAAAATAAACTCCGGATTTAGTTGAAAGGTTTAGGAGTTCAATAAAGATAAATTCAGCTGGTGCAGCTTTAGAAGTAAATTGGATTCGGACAGTTATTCTGCATACTAAAAGTCTAGAAATTATGTTTTAACAATTTTTACGATAAGATTCATATGTATGCTGCAATAAAAAGTAGTCACCCTCAAGAATTTTTGAAATGTTGAGGTACTGCATATCCTCCTAGATAAGCTATAAAGATTATCAAATATGGGAGTTTCAAAATAATCATATGGGCTTGATTTTTGTATTATGGAGTAAGGGCTCTTTATTTTCTATTAAAAACATTATGACAATCCATATTTATGTAAATATTTTGTGGAAGTCTATACTGGCTTGTTCAGAGTTGGAAATGTCTTTGAAATCGATGTTTGAATGTTGTATCAAGTTCTGGTAGGAGTTACCGGGAGTTAAGGCTCTATCTACGAAATTTCTTATAATTCCTTGTTTGGTGTCGTAGGAGTGATTGGATGAATAGTTCTGGTATTGTCATGTGTGTGTGTGTGTGAATTTTCTGTAAACTGAAGTCCAAATTTGTTTACCATTTCTTTAAACCAAAACATCTAAGAAAGGTAATTTATTTTGTACTTTTTTCTCCATGGTGAGTTTAATGGTTGGGCTGATATTGTTGAGATGAGAAAGGAAGATTTGAGGTTCTTCATTGTTTCCATTCCAGATCATAAAGATATAATCTACGTATCTAAGCCATAAATTTGCTTTCTTAATTGCGGATTCAATTGCAGAAGTCTCGAACCATTCCATGAAAATATTTGCGACCATCAGTAAGAGTGAGGATCCCATCAGTAGTCCATCATTCTAGACGTAGAATCTTTTCTTTTCCTGAAAATGGGAATTAGTCAAACAACTTTCCAACAAGTCCATGATGGCGTGCGGCGATAAAGATGTTCTTTCTGCTAAGGTCTGGCCTTCTTCAAGCTTCTTTCTTATGATTTTTAGTTACTCCTTAACTGGAATGTTAGTATATAGGATTTCTACATCAAATTTAAAAAAGGGTCTTCGGGTTGTACTTCTATTTTACGTATAATTACTACGAAATGTTGAGTTCCTGACCAAAGACAATGTATTTCCTTGAAATGGTCTCAGGATTGAAAGAAGGAACTTAGCAAGCTCAGAAGTCGAAGAGTTCCGGGAACTCGTGATACGTCGTAAAGACATGTCTTGTTTATATTTGCTGTGGTGTGGCGTCAACTTAGTTCAGGTCTTCTTAGGAATATACCAGTTAAATATTGTTTTAAGAGTCTTCCCGTTTTGAATAATCTTTCTTCGTAAATCCGTTTTCAGTGCAAGCCCGACTTTATAATAAACATTGTTAAAACTTTTCAATCGCGTTGTTTCATTTCACATACTAAACACTACAAGATTAGCACGCTCGCACGCATACTAAAAAACTACATATTTAGCGAACTACAAACGCAAAAATTTTTGTCGGAAAGGATAATAAAACATCCTAGATTAATTTTTGAATACTTTTTTTTAATTTAAACAATAATGAATCTAACTTAAACTTACCAATTCTCGTTATTTAATATTTTTAAGTACGGTTCTTATATGTAATTTTATCAGATTAACATTTCATTTTCATTTTTTTTTCTACAAATGCAATTGATAAATATCACTTCAAATCTCCAACAGAAAGATAACATGGTATAAATTTAAACCTTTTTTCTCACTGAGGCAAGATTTCAGAGTATTATATCCAAATTACATGTAACTTCTGTACAATAAAAATTATTGCGAGCGGTATCAACGCTTCATCAAAATATTTGTGTTTATTAGATACTGCTGTTATTTTCACTATATATAATTTGTAATATTAGAAACTTTCATTAGTTCGTAATAAAAAAACGAATTTCGTCTAAATAGATTTAATATGGTTATTACATGCATTTGTATTATTTTGACCAGGACTGTATCCTTTTAACAACGACTTAATAAGTTGCAAGGCTTGGTGATAATGTAATACTAGAATTTACATTTTCATCAAGATGTCGTACGTCATAGGTTGTCATATTGGTTGCGATACCAGAAATTGCGAATTAACGGCGACAGAAATATTCTAAAATATTTTTCAAATATCTTTCTCGTCTCTTATACATCGTTCAGATATTTTATGGGATAATTAATATTGTAATAAAAATGCCATCTAAAACAATTAGCAAAATTTCCACAAAATTATATAATTCATATAACAAACAATTTCTGCTTTTTGAAATTGTGTAATACTCCGTCTAGACATGTAGATAATTTACATAAAGGGTATACCAAAAGAAAATTTGCATTTCTCGTCAGTTCATAAACCGTCTATTCACTTGAAAAACTACCAACTGAATGGCCGTATGGAGTGTGCGATAAAACTCTTTTTAATAAAAGGATTTTAAACCACACGGCAGCAAACATAAACGTATAAAATTAGGATATTATTTTTTTATAGCTAATAATCAGTTCAGTAGGAACTGGCGGAAAAAGAGAAAAAATTCAGAAAAATTGTCAAGTAATGTTGTAAAATGGATGTCCTTATTTCTAAAATGTTAACAAATAAAACACCATGATTCATAAATACTTATATGACAAACTTGAATAAAAATACTAAATGTTTAAAAAATTCAAATATGTGAAGATAAAAATTATTGCTGTATTAGGCATATCTCTACGTCCTTAATTAGATACATGAATACTATCTTCCCTTCTGAGCCACTGTATTCAATGTTCAAAGTTCTTAGTCAGGAACTTGTCAAATGTCCCCATGATAACTGATTTTGAATAGTTTCTTCCCAACTTTTTAAACAGCCCATTCTTTATAGCTAAATAACTAAGACAGGTATATAGATGTTTCTCAAATTGACAGATATAGTCTAAACCAGCGTTTCCCAAGCTGTGGTTCGCGAACTCCAGGGGTTCGCGAGCTATATAAAGTGAGTAGATTCTCGAACGAGGCGGCAGCTTCTACTTCTGCGAACCAAGACTTTTCCCGAATGCACACGAAAGAACGAGAATAACGTCTACCGATATAATAACGCCTCTGTATATGATTGTCCAGATGTTACAATTCTGTAACTAACTCGAAATAATGCCTCGAGAGCCATTTTACCATCTTCATTTAAATCTGTTAGAAAAGAAGAAACACTAGACTTTTTATTACCTATCAATTTTCTTTTAAAATGTTCGTCAGATTTACCTTGTGATCCGGGTGACTTGTTTCAAAGTGTCTACGAAAAAGAGATGATTTTAAACTGCTGTTGGTCAGGATTTCATTACACATTACACAAAGCTTCTGACTTCTCCCCTGTAAAATAAAAACCCATTTGAAAGTAGTCACTGTCATATTTTCTTTTCTTTCCTTTTTTCTCACTATGTTCGCCAACTTTTTCTGTGTTTTTAGTGTGGCTAGATGGTAGTTCACTACAACTGCACCCTGTAGTAGTACCAAAGCAGTGACTGAAGTAAAAAAAGCAATTGATTGTTCATCCAGCTTTTTGTCAGACTTGACAAAAGTATCAGTTTTTAACCAATGGTCCATCATACATTTACTTTCACGTTCAACGTGCACACGTGTGATTTGTAAAGCTTGGGTATTAGTTGTAATTTATTTACACAATAAAAAATCACTAAATTCGTAAACTACTAATATTCATGTACACACTATATGTTAACTACTATCTCATTTATCTTTCTGAAATCACTCGAGGTTCTTAAGTTCATCGTACGATTCAGTTCTACTCTACTCTTCCTTATATATAACTGCAGCGTTTTTATGTCGGCAGACGTTATTCTCGTTCTTTCGTCCGCACTCGGAAAAAGTCTTGGTCCGCCAAAGTAGAAGTTGCCGGCTCATTCAAGAATGTACTCGCATCACCTGAGGTCTAGCGATTCGTCGCGTTACAAATTGTTGCCTATTGCAATGTTTGATTTAAAATTCCACCATATCAATATTTTTTTCGCCAACACCCTTCTACTACTAGACTACTACAGTATTTCGGGCATTTTATTTTCAATATTTAAAATTTGGTTTCTTTCCCGGAGCAGTAAAAAATAGTCTTTCAGCCAAGTTAGGTAACAATATTGCCATGTGAGTATCACACTATATAACTATTCTAAAATAAAAACAGTTACATATTTTTAATCGCCCGAATACATAAATCATAATTTTCAATTTGGCAACCTCACTTTTAAAACAAAGTATATTCTTTAGAGACCGACGACAACGTACTTGGCTGTCAGAAATGACAAATGATGAAGTAAGTTACTCGAAAATTATAACATATTGTCTCAGCTCCCAAGAACCGTCAAATTATCTTTAAAATAAAAATTGCATTACCTTTATTAATTATTTTTGCTTTAAAAAATCATCAAAGGTGTTTTTCAGTTGTTTATGATAAACTGAAAATTTTGGCAAACATATATATATATATATATATATATATATATATATATATATATATATATATATATATATACCGGGAAATTGTTTATTTTTAATAATTTCCGGGGTATATTCAGAGGTTCGTTTGTACCGTTTAGGATAACAGTTCGGCATCAATTTTCTGTGGTA
Source organism: Diaprepes abbreviatus (assembly GCA_034092305.1). Taxonomy (NCBI): domain Eukaryota; kingdom Metazoa; phylum Arthropoda; class Insecta; order Coleoptera; family Curculionidae; genus Diaprepes; species Diaprepes abbreviatus. Next base: position 2,402,568 of record JASJET010000090.1, on the reverse strand, counting down.
ACATCCTGCCGATATTTTGTGATATGGGGATTTTAAGTGGACAGTTGTTTTCTGTGCCTTTTGCTACGGCTCCAATATGGCGGTTACTCGAAAATTATAACATATTGTCTCAGCACCCAAGAACCGTCATATTATCTTTAAAATAAAAATTGCATTACCTTTATTAATTATTTTTGCTTTAAAAAATCATCAAAGGTGTTTTTCAGTTGTTTATGATAAACTGAAAATTTTGGCAAACATATATATATATATATATATATATATATATATATATATATATATATATATATATATATATATATATATATATATATATATATATATATACCGTGAAATTGTTTATTTTTAATAATTTCCGGGGTATATTCAGAGGTTCGTTTGTACCGTTTAGGATAACAGTTCGGCATCAATTTTCTGCGGTAATATCCTGCCGATATTTTGTGATATGAGGATTTTAAGTAGACAGTTGTTTTCTGTGCCTTTTGCTACGGCTCCAATATGGCGGCCGGAAGCGGTAGAAAAATCGAATTTCTTGCCAAAAAAGCTTGTAAAAATAAAAATTCACCAACCGAACGGATTGTTTTTGACTCAAATTTTTGCTGATGGACGCCCCTAAAAAAGCTGGTGTGGTAGGTTGACAAAATCCAACATGACTGTTAAAATTCCAATAAGATGGCCGAATTTTTGAAAATTAACCAATTTATACCAAATTTGGTATATGGGGGTTTTTGGGGTTGCTGATCACGAACGTCAGGTCAAGTTTCCAAAATTCTCAAGTTTAATATGGCGAATCTAAGATGGCGGACGTATTTTTTGAAAGTCGACCAATTTGCATCAAATTTGGTATACGGCGATTTTTTAGAGTTACTGATCATGAATTCAAGGTCAGGTTTGTCAAATTCAAGATGGCGGACGACATTTTTGAAGATCAACCGATTTGTACAAAATCTGTTATATGAAGGTTTTTAGGGTTGCTGATCACGAATCCAAGGTCAGATTTTTAAAATTCAAGATGAAAAACCCAATAATCGGTTAATTTTCAAAAATTTGGCTACCATATTGGAATTTTGACCGCCATATTGGATCCACCATGTTGGATTTTGTCAACCTATGATGCCAGCTTTTTAGAGGCGTCCATCAGTTAAAATCTGAGCCAAAGACGACCCGACCGGTTTGCGAATTTTTTATTCTACAAGCTTTTTTTTGCGGGACACTCGATTTCTCTACGGTTTTCGGCCGCCATATTGGATTTTTCAAAGGAGTACTCGGCATTTGAAAGTAGCCTTAAAATGAGCCTCTGGTCAATTTTTTTTTGTTGCTTCTAATTTTGGTCGTAGCTCTGATCCGGTTGACGCGGATTGCCCCATATATATATATATATATATATATATATATATATATATATATATATATATATATATATATATATATAAATATATTACGCATTTTGGTTTGTTACCAGATTGAAAAATGTCATATGTAAATGAAATTTTCTACATTATATTTTTTTTACTCGCCCGGTATCATATATTGCAGTCATCTAGATTCTAGCACCAACATGAAGTATCTATAAAGATTCCAGTTTGCCTTACAATTATTAAAACTGCTCATACGTTGTCAGTGCAAAGACTGCGGTAACAAATAAAAATAATAGTACCGACCATTTAAAACAATATATTTACAAATTACATAATATACAAATAACCCTTCACATGCCAGCCTAAAAAAGACAAAGAAGTTTTTTTGTCTTTCTATCAATTTTTAAAGAGAGTAATTAATATAATTTCGTAAATAATAGTTCATTGTGGGACCTAATAATGACATTTTTGTTAAAAATTCTCCAAAAAAAAAAACAACAAAAGTCAGTCTTCCTGTACGTTTTGAATTTTATGAAGTAATTTGATATTTAAAATTTTTGTAACCTATAAACACTGTTCTAGAATGGTTTTGAGTAAATTAGAACAAGGGCTTTTGGGAAATCATTGTAGGTAGAATTGTTCGCCAACATTATTGCTACTAAGTAAGCATCTGTTTTACAGCTGCTATTATGAATGAAGTACATTCCCAAAACCGTAAACATTTTATTTCAGTTGGGGCTCGATCTCGCGATATGCTGCAAGATATTTTGGCTTGGTAAATGTTGATTTTGAAAATAATTTACTAAAAGAAAATTTTTCAGAAAATTTTAAATCCTCTTTAGAACTGAATTTATATTTCACACAATAAGATGTTAATTAAAATTCGGATTCTTCTGATAAGAAATCGTTACAGCTAATTTAACTGTTGGATATTTTTTAAAAGCGTGTATTTTCTCTAGACTTCATTATAAATGTGTTTTTTACTACGTATTTATATCTTCGAACATACCCCTATAGAAGTAGCATAACGTCAGAACTAAGGCCCGGTTGTTTGAACGCTGAATAATGTAATAACATTTTTATTTATATTTGAAAAAGTGTTGATAAACAGTAGATATTTAATTTCTTGGTACAGACATACCGATTTTATGCTATCCTTTTCTAATTGCATTATTTAAACGAGTATCATCGGTACGTCCTTCGAACATACCCCTGGGTACGTCAATTCTGAAAATAAAGTATGAATATATGGTTGCCTAAATTTTTATTATTATTATTTTCAATATGTAAACAATATCTAACAATATTTACCGATAAAAATGTTTTTAAATCCTCTTTTTGTTAATATTAATTGTAAACTTCGCATTTATAGTAATTTCTAACACTTATAAACACCGAAAAAAGTCACGACAAGCAATTAAACTGAAAGACAAGATAAGTAAATATGTGTATGTCTGTCAAACATCAAAAAAGCGTCTCTCCCACCGACCATAAACAGCCTTCAAACAAATCTATTGTTGTTTAAATCTAGAGTATGATCGAAGATTTATATCTACAGCTTACTACTAGTGGGACATTTTACGTCAGATTTACATTTGAAAAATAAATTTTATTATAATAATTTTTATTCAAAGCAGGATAAAAAATGCTCACAAGCGTATTTTTCTATACGTCACTTGAAAGAAAATTAACAAAGTTATGATTGTTGCCTTCACAAAAACATTTTTTTTAAGCGCATTTTCTCTCTAATTATTATTCATAATGTTGATGCTGACCGACAGATTTATTAACACACTCTTGTAACTTCTACTGTGGCTTAATTATGTCGAGTCTACCACATTTTTCCTTTATAAAAATTTTTGAATGAAGGCCTTTTCCTCTCTAAATTTTTTGAAAGACGTAAATTTAGCGTTACTTGAAAAATTTATATATATAGAGTTTTTTAACAAAATGTCATCGAAAGAGAAATTAATGAAAAGCACGAGTGAAAAATTGTCGGACAAAAATTTTGGAACGTTAAGACTGTCTACCAACTTAATCGTGAAAAAAAATTGGCTTTAAAAAATTTAATGATGCACACACACACCTGATTTTTTCAGGATACCTGGAAGTCCGACAAAAAAATTTTCCGATTCTCCAGTTCGACGCGTAGAAATCGTCGATCCTACGAAGACCCAAAATTTATTAAGAGTTGTCGGACAAGAACAAATTTATATATGTAAGTGAAGTACTTAACATGTAGTGCAAGTGTCCAACAAATATATCAAGACCAATCTACTGTGGGACAAAAAATGGGACTGCTAAAATATGCTTTCATTTTGGACTATACAGTATATTGCAATAAGCAGCTAGATGATGTTTATTTTATTTTTATCCATTGGAATATAGTATATTACTGATGCAAGTAGACTAGCCATTCTCCCCAACCTTTCAGCAAAGCAACGTTAATTTATTTTTATTTTCGACCATTTTTTATAAAAAATTTAATATATTTATTACAGCTTTAAAATCAGTGATTGTAATTTCCAGAAAATTGTACACTGATTTATATCTATTATATACAACCTCTAAATAGTGAATTATATGAAGTTAATTTAATTGTATTTTCTGAAAAATATAAATTAATTTTTATTAAAAAGTGAAAAGAAATTACAAAAGATAATTATAAAAAATAATTTCGCTCTTTTATTTATTCATCATTATCATCATCATCACGCTCTTCAATATCTGCGTATCGCGGGAAAACTCATGTACCACGTCATTCTCCGTTTCAGTTTCAGAATCTGATTTTTTTTTCAAAATCGTCTTATTAATACATTTAAATTGAAAAATATATATTTTATAAAGGGAAAGAGTGGTAGACTCGACATAATTAGACCACAGAAGTTACAAGAGTGTATTAATAAATTTCACTTTCTGTCGGCCGACACCAACACTATAATGCTACGAAAGAGTTCTACTGCGAAAATTATTAATTAATAAATAAGGTTTCCGTGTAAGTTGTAAAAAATATTTTTTTGTTAATATTAATAACACAAAAATTAAAAAATACTGCTAATAAGATTTTCCCCAAAGAAGAGCATTTTTTTCTGCATGATTTTTCTTAAGAAACATGCATTGTCAAATTATCAATAATAATTTATAAATTTCATAATGGAGTCTTAATTAGTTACGAAGATATTTATATTTTTGGAGCGATGCGCATGGAAAGAAAATGCCTAGCGCACCGAATACAGACCTACCAAGTATGGTTTTTTAACATAATGTCGAGATAGACCCATTATTCTGGCTATTTTGCTAACTTTCTATGAAAGTAGAAAAAAAGGTAAAAATTTTCATTTTTTTCATCATAAGTTGTCTTCTCATCAAAATATTTGATTTTGAATTTTTTAAAACTATATTCTCTAGTAAAAGTTATCCTAAAAATAATCAAAACAGATTAAGCAATTAAGTAATTAATTTATTTTACTTAATGAAATATTCTACTTACTTAGAAGTTATTTGGCAATTCTTTGTGTTATATGTAAAAAATTAACAAATGCAATATACACCGTCCCACACTTTTGAGTTTCCCAAGAAAAATGGGATTAAAGGAACTGCTTTAGTCGGCGAGTCGTCCCCTACGACTTAGCAACAAAAGGGGGGGCATAATAGACCTTTCAGATCGTGGCATACATTCACATCTCTATATATATGTATACTTCGTAGTTTCGTCAGACGAACAAAAATTATTGCCAAATTAAACTCAAAGTCCTGTAATTTGTTGGTACAATTTTCCATTTGCAATTTTGTTCCTGAATTGTAAAAAAATCGGCAGTAATACGACACCTGTATAAATATATATATATATATATATATATATATATATATATATATATATATATATATATATATATATGTAATCGAAGGTTTTCGGGCATCCCGTGTATGTGTTGAATCCCTCTCAGGACTGTAAGGCAGCTGACGTTTCGGTGAAATCTCATTCACCATTTTCAAAGCTCACTGTATAGCGTCTACGAGCGAACTGACACCTGCGACTCCGGTGTTGTCGGTACCGTGTGCGCGTCGGACGCGTTCGTTTTCCGAATGGTTCCGAACCATCAGGTGGCGAGACCTGCTGCGCGTCATCGGCCCTGTTGCCAGTGTTTGTGGTTGCGTTGCCGAGTTGTAATCTCTTTCGTTACTAAGTGGTACTGGTTGGCTATCATCTCTGTTATTTAAGTTGTTGGGCCTCTTTGCAATTTCAATAGCCTCCCTTATAACTCTTGTGGACAGGTTTTCACATCTCGATAGCATTTTTGTTCCCGAAAAATTTATCTTATGTCCTGTGTTTAACATATAAACGCTGTCAAGCAAAAAACAACTTCTTCTGCTCTGGCCAAATACTGGTATATATATATATATATATATATATATATATATATATATATATATATATATATATATATATGGCGAGTTTTTGCAACTTAATATCGCTTCTCTCATCCCAGACGCTATCGTTTCCTATCGTTCCAGTCTCCTTCGTGGAGTCCACTTTTCATTTCGGTGCGGATATTTGAAATCCATTTTTTTCGTGGCCTTCCTCGTTTATTTGTTTGTGCTGGTGTCCAATTCCAAACATTTCATGGTTTCCTTTCTTCGCTCATTCGTTGCAGGTGTCCGTACTATTTTAACTGTTTTTCAGTTATATCGTCCATTATCGTATTTTTTACTTCCATTCTTTCTCTGATGGTCTCATTTCTTACATGATCAAGTAAAGTTAAACCGGAACATCTTCTCCAGTGACATATTTTTATCTATGACCCACACTTCTGACTCATACGTCAGTATTGGCTGAATCATAGCCTGCCTTCTTTTTGTTTTCTTTGTTAGGTTCTTACTCCACAAGATTGGATGTAGTACTTTAATGATATTTTTTCCATTTCCTATTTTCTTTACGATATCTTTATTACCTTTTCCGGCTTCATCTATTGTAATTTCTAGGTAATCGTATTGTCTAACGTTTTTTATTATTCCGCTTTCTGTTTCGATGTCTTGTCCTATGCCTCCTATAGTCATGTATTGTGTTCTTTGTATGTTTACCTCTAAACCCCATTTAGTGAATTTTGCTAGTTTATTTATTATGTAAGTCATCTCTGCTGGTCTTCCGCAAGAACTACCTGATTATCTGCAAAAAGGATTGTATACAAGTGAGTGTCCTCTATCCATAATCCCATGGGACTACATTTTTTTATCCACTGTTCTAAAGCACTGCAGAGATAAATTTTAAACAGGGTTGGAGAGAAAAAAGCCCTGTTTAACCCCTTTTATTTGTGAGAAAGCCTCAGAAGTTTGATTTTCGACCTTAACAACCATTTGGTTTTCTCTATACGGTCAATAAATTCATATTCTCTCAAATAGTTTTTGTTTTCAAAAAATGACGAAATGTATTCTGGAAATTTTCAATTATAAAATCTGCTTAATTAGTCATTATCTCTGTATTTTTTAAACCCCAGTTTAATCGTTACTTTATGGATCAAACAAAACTGATGACATAAGCGTGACGAATTTAAATGAAGATTTATGAAAGGAAAAGTGGATTTTAATACGATCAACCGTGTTGAATGTAATAATGATAAACTTTTCCTGGCGCGTTTTATGGCTGTCATTATGATGGGAAAACTTTAAATAATTAATAATCGAAAAGTTTTAAAGGGGAAATTTTTGACAGGATAACGTCATCAATATCGTTATAAACGAATTATCAAAAATGTAATTAAACTTGTTGATTTTAATTAAATTTTATAACTAATATTATTATTTGATAAGTCTTCCGAAACATCTTAAAACTAAATTTGTTGTCATTGAAAAGTCATTTAGTTTGTGGCTCGCAGGTAAACTATGGTGGTCATTTATTTTTTTATCATGTCTTTTTGTGATTTCTAAAGTTAAATGATATTTCAAACCTATGTGTACATGTAAAGCTTCTTTTAAGTTTCTCACAAAAGATAGGTTATCCTTTGTCGAATTTTGATAATTTGTACCCATCACATTATTTTTTTACCTTAATATCTTGTACATTATTCAAATGCTTACGTTAGGAGTTTTTGGGAGATTTAAAAAAAAAACATATTTTCAGTTTTCGACGTACAGTCACGGCAAACACAACAAATTCCGCATACCATTCATACAAAATATACAATACAAATAGAAAACGACTGGACGAAACTTTAACAATAAGGTTACGACGAGAACGCCCTTTATCACATCAGGTTAAGATCTGTGGCGGTATTCTTTCTAATTTTAACAATTTCTTACAGTGTAATATACCGTGTCGCGAAGCAACCAAGGTCACGAATTTAGTTTTGGTAGAAAGGCCTTTTGTCGCATTTGTAAGATGAAATAGCCAGTGGTTCTGTTTCCACATATCCTCAAAATATCTAGTATATAGATGATTGAAAGCTAGCCAACAATCTAAAAAGAAATAAATTGAAGAAACGTAACATCCCCAAAACCACTTATATTTTTAATTTCATATGTAGCAAGAAATTTCCGTTGTTTTCAAAGCTGCAATTAGATAAATAAAACAAACCGAAAAGGTTGGTAAACCCTAAAAACTTGTTACGAAAAAGTAGACACATTTTTCAAGCGGGTAGTTGGGATACATAAAACTGCTCGTTTTGTTTCATCTCCCAAATACCTGCATTCCTGCTGCTTCTTTTAAATAAAATAATGAATTCAGGAACGGCGGCCTCAGCTGCATAACGTCGGTGGTTAAATTGATTAGAACTTTCCCCGACGAGTGTGATACTGCCGCTAAATAATGCATACGCAAGTTCGCACCCCTGCAATGCAAAATTAAATCCAAGCTCGTTTATAGGTTTAGAACATCTGTTTCAGATTCTCTAAAGGTTATGTCTCAAGAGGGGAAGCTTGATCTTAACAAAATCAGAAAAATAAGATAAATAAAATAAATAATCTTAAAATAAAGTCAATGAATTATTGTTAATCTTTTTATATTTATTTTTAAGAGCTGTGTCCCAAGAAACAAGTTAAAAATAAATAAATATCTTAAATCAAAAATTTGTAACTTTTACGCAATAAAATATTGTTATAAAGTTTACTATTCATTAACTGATTCCTGTAAAATAGATGATGTATCGTATGATATAAAATTGTGTTACAAGAGTAACTGCGAATCATATAAGTGTTCAATTAAGAGTGGCAATGCGAATATAAAGTCTAGAGTAAATTCATTATTTAAAAAACGCTGTGTTTTATGAAAAAAATATTCGGGCACGTCGACTTTTGTTATCTGGTGCGAATTTTTTCCAATATTTAAAATTTTACAGGGTGATTCGAAACCAATCATCTTTGATTTTTTAAATAGCGACTCCCAATTTTTTATACAATTTTAGACTCCCTGCAAAATTCTGAACATTTTTTCTTTTACATATCCTATACCTAACACCAACTGTTCGATTTATGTACAGTTAAAACTCAATATAAAATACAATTGTTACCTACCAGTATAACTTATTCAATTACCTGTTCCTCTGTCGCATTTTGTCAAATTGTTATTTTGAGTTAATTTTAATTGAAAATAAAGCTTACTAAGGAACAAAGGATACAAATTCTTATGATAATAGGATATAGCGATAGGGTACGAATTTAATAAGAAGTGTGTCAGTTATTTTAAAAAAGATATCCTAATCTTCCGCCAATTTCACTAGGGGGCGTATTGCGTGGCTTTCCAGGTCTTCAGACTTAAATCCTCTCAACTTCTTTTTGAGGGGTTATCTTAAAGGTAAAGTTTAAAGTTTTCCAATTGACATAGAAGACTTCAAGACTAGGATTATTCAAGAAATACGGTTAATTACTAGTAGAACTGGAAGTAGTCAGAAATATTCAGAATGAATTTATAAATCGCTTAGGTTAACTAATGAAAGGCATTTTCAACATTTAATAAAATGATAAATTAACTGTTACTACTAATTCATTTTGAGTTTTAACTGACGATAAATCGAAGACAGTTAAATTTAAGTAGTAGGTGTGGGACAAGTAGAAAAAATGTTCAGAATTTTGCAGGAAGTCTAAAAGTGTACAAAAAATGGGAGTCACTTTTTAAGAAAATAAAATTGATTATAGTTTAGCTTCTTTTGAGTCACCCTATTTAATTTCATATATTAGAAAAATGTCTACCAAAAAAATAAAGTGTCCGAACTATTTTTCCAGAGACTCGACGTTTTTTAGATAATAAATTTATTCCAAACTTACATCCTCATTGTATAAAAAATTATACATGTCACCACTTTAGACCAACAAACACACCACCGAAAGTGCTATATTGGATATACCCTATGGTAACTGCCAGATGACAACGTAGGCTATTATCGTCTAATGGCTTAGTTCAACCAAACATAAACATCGTCTTTAACTTGAAGGGCTTGTGTGATAAAAATGAGTGCAATTACTGCCCTCACTAAAACACTAGAGGTTCTAATGAACCTACCTTCTTTCCACCCTATCAGAAATACCAGGTCTTCAAGGCTGTTTATCGTCTCAGTTACCTAGGACATCTTAGATCTGGAAGGGACGGCTACCCGTGTGGCGGCTGGGGAAGCGTGATAAAGTACCCATCACTCTCCATGCAAAAGGACTTCATGGTGCCGATTTTTAAATCCAACTACTCTTTTGAGATCCTCTTTGTCAGGCAAAGAGGATTGGGAGAAGGAGCAAACTCTTCCTAGAAGACAATAGCAGCAGTAGGAGAATTCTACTCTCTTGGATAATATGTAAAGATCTTTCAGGCAGAAATTTGTGCTATTCTGCGATTTGGCCATTTCTGTGAGAAGAATGTAAACCGAAATAGAACAATAAACATATGCTCAGATAGTACAGCAATATTGGCACTGAAGTCTAGTGTGGTCCGCAGCTTAACCAATTATACTTGTTTCCTCTTGATAAGAGAGAATTAAAACTACTGTTGCTAGAAAAAAAAGTTATTCATTTCTGCAGGAAGGCTCCTGGAATGAGTTGTGTCTAACAACATATAATTGGACTTATCACACGACTTACTAGTACTCTTTTCTCCCTGGAGAGGAAGCAACTACGAATCGTGATAGAATTACTCACAGAACATTGTCATCTGCAAGGCTATCCTCGTAAGACTGGCGTTATGGATGACCCGGTGTATAAATTGTGTCTAGAAGAGGATGAAATTATTGACCATTTCCTAAAAGAGTGACCAGCACTCTCACAACGAATCTGAAACCGTCAGACAAGTTCAGTAATTTGTCTGCTTGGATTTGCAAAGGCGATCGGTCTCGAATGAGACGGTGAAAATAAAGAGCTCAACGAAGGCTAATCATCCAAGAACAGGCATTACTCCATTTATTAATTTATTCATTCATTTATGACGTTCGTTTGAAGGTTGTAGACAATGTTGAAGAATGACTAAAATGTGATCAGACTTGTATTGTCTTTATTTTTATTTTTAGGACGTTTCGATTAGATTGTATCTCTAATCGTTATCAAGTATAAACTGAATGTTTTGTCTTAAGACTACGAACTTATATAGGGACTATGTCCATTGAAGCGCAACGTTTCGCTTCACTGTACACACCTCAATGATTTTATGTTACAAAGTAGTGGTTGCCAAAGATTAGGTATCTCAACACTAGGTTTACTGAAGATTCCATTATTGTTTTTAATGTATGCTGCTTCTATAAATTTTCTTTTTTTCATATTGGGTTCCATATATATTGCCGCAGCCTCAGACCATTTTATATAGTGTTGTTTATCCCAGGCGTGTTCTGCAATACCTGATCTCGTCATTTCCCCTTTTTGTGTATGAGTTTTATGTTCCTTAATTCTAAATTCTAGCGGTCGTTTGGTTTCTCCAATATAAATTTCACCACACTCACATGGAACTTTGTAAACACATTCTTTCTTATCGGTAGTTTTAGGTTTTGTTTTTGTTAAATAGGCTCTAAGGATATATCTTGATTTAAAGGCTGTTTTTATATTATAACTACTGGAAATTCGTCTTATTTTCTCCGACGTTCCCTTAATGTACGGAATTGTGAAGAAGGAATGTGTTTCTTGCTGTCCAGTGTTCGTTGTTCTAAAATTATTTATAACATCTTCAATTAGTTTTAAAGGATAACCATTCTGTTGTAAATCGGATTTAATATTTGTTACCTCTTTTTCCAATGATTCGGCATTATTGCATATAGATATAGCGCGATTATAGAGGTTGCGTATAATTCCTCGTTTTGTTACAACAGAATGATTAGAACTATGATTAAGATATTGTCCAGTATGTGTTGGCTTGCTATATACTGAAGTTTTAATAGTTTCATTTGAACGGTTCACGATGACATCTAGGAAAGTCAATTGACCATTTACCCCTTTTTCCATGGTAAACTTAATTGTAGGTCGAATGGTACTCAGATGTTTCAGGAAATCGTTAAGTTCTTGATCATTGCTCTTCCATACGATTGGAAAAAGAGGTAGCAAATATTAAATCCGATTTACAACAGAATGGTTATCCTTTAAAACTAATTGACGATGTTATAAATAATTTGAGAACAATGAACACTGGACAGCAAGAAACACATTCCTTCTTCACAATTCCATACATTAGGAACGTCGGAGAAAGTAAGATGACTTGCCTGTAGTTAAAATATAAAAACAGCCTTTAAATCAGAAAATACCCTTAGAGCTCATTTAACGAAAACAAAACCTAAAACTACCGATAAGAAAGAATGAATTTTTAAAATTCCATGTAAGTGTGGTGAAATGTATATTGGAGAAACCAAACGACCGCTAGAAGTTAGAATTAAGGCACATAAAACTCATACACAAAAAGGGGAAACGTCGAGATCAGGTATTGCAGAACACTCCTGGGATAAACAACACCATATAAAATGGTCTGAGGCTGCGGCAATATAAATATGGAACCCAATATGAAGAAAAGAAAATTTATGGAAGCAGCATACATTAAAAACAATAATGGAATCTTCAGTAAACCGAGTGTTGAGATACCTAATCTTTGGCAACCACTACTTTGTAACATCAAATCATTAAGGTGTGCACAGTGAAGCGAAACTTTGCGCTTCAATGGACACAGTCCCTATATAAGCTCGTGGTCTTAAGACAAAACATTCAGTTTATACTTGATAACGATTAGAGATACAACCTAATCGAAGCGTCGTAAAAATAAATAAAAATAAAGACAATGCAAGTCCGACAACCACATTTTAGTCAAATTGATGTTTGGTTGAAATTTTCGAAACGTCGTAAAAATAAAAATAAAGACAATGCCAATCCAACCACATTTTAGTCATTCATTTATGGTCAAAAATTTCTCTTCAAAATATTTTTAATTTTTTACATTATTTTTTTTTCTATGGTAGTACCAAAAATCGTAAGCAAACTATTTAAAATGTTGGAGCTCTGAGTAGCTTTATCCAAATATTATAAAATGGAGCTCATTTTAAATGGTTCTATTTACATTTTGTTATAATCAATTGTAAAGTTAGTTCGTGCACGAAAGGATGCGCTATTACAAAAAATATCTACTAGTATAAATTTCTTAAACAATTTAGCTGTTTTCGCTTCATCATTTATTTAAATTTTTTAAGAAATCCAAGCTAGGCATACAAATAAACTAAAGACTCTTTTCGAGATCAAAAACGTATAACTTAAAAACCATATGAGTCAATAAATTTATTACAAAAATGTCGAGTGATCTACCTAGTAATAAATTATTTGCGAATGCCTGATGAATCGGCAAAAAAATATATACTTATGTTAAACTTCAGCTTGCTTTCAAATATCTCACATCATTTTTCAAGAATTTTTGTGTAGATATAAGACATAAAGAAATACAATCAATCTACAAGTTTTATTACCATGTTTGCCTATTTCAAAATAGTTTATGTCGCCGTAGAGTCGAAATAGGTTTTAGGATAAAGGTTGTAAATCATTCTTTATTTTCTTGCCAAGCAAACTTTTAAATAGATTGTTTGTTTGTTTATCGTTTTATTTTTGTATTGTCAAAACAAATGATAAAATATTTACTTTAGCGGCGATCTTTTATAATTTAATTAAATTACTTGTAAATGCTTTTAGGGTGTTGGTTATAAAAATCCTACGCGGCAATATTGTTATACTATAGAAAAGCATACTATTGTGTGGAACACAACTACGTAAATTGTGTATTGTTTTGATGTAGTTTATAGTACTTAGTAATTCTATATTAGAAGTCTTTGATTTCAAAAATTTCTTAATATACAGTGGCCAACATAAGTATTCAAGAAATAGACGGATTTTTGTATTTCAGTGTATATTTTTTAAATTATTACTATCGGCCAAGCACTTTCGGTCTAACTTAGACCATCCTCAGGGCTCAGACCCTAGAAACAAGAGAATATGGTCAGCAAATAAGCTTACTCAGTACTCACCAACCACACTCACTCGTCAAAGGGCACACCTTGACCCTGCCAGTTTGAGAACAGTCTCCAACAACACCAGCGTAGCCTCCACACAGAACAAGTCATACAATTAAAAAATTTTTAAAAAATTTGTCCCAAATTAAAACTAAAACATTCAAAACACTGCATACATTAACATTATTAAAACAATAAAACATTTGCAATAACAACCCAAAAGAGTGAGGTTATGCCACACACAGTCATAGCATAATATAGCAATAAAAATTGTCCAAAAATTAAAAATATATACAAGTATGTGTGAGCCTGAGTAGAGATTTTCTGTATGAGTTTTATTTTTTAATTTCTTGTTAATTGTATTTCAAATCAATAATTCATTGACAATGAGCAAAAAGAGAAAAAAGGGCAGAAAGAAAGGGCAGTAAAAGTTTAATAATCTACAGCGTTATTTAAAAAATATACACTGAAATACAAAAATCCGTCTATTTCTTGATTTATTCGGTGTACAACCTGTTAATAACTTATTTAACATAAGTATTGACACACTACAACCTTTTGTGAATTAGACCAGTGTATATTAGAAATAAATAAACAAAAAAGATCAAACAATTACCAGTTCTGGACATAATACGACAATATAACATTTTTAGTTGGCCATATTGCATCTGCCATATTGAATTTATTTATAAGAATTTTAAGTTCGTTATTTACATTCTCAGAAACCCCCAGCTATAAATTTTGAATTCAATTGAGAGATCTTGAACTTTTAATCCGCCATTTTGGATCTACCATATTATTTTTTTTTTAAATAATTTCAGATTCGTAAATTAAACTCTCACTATACCAATTTTAAACAAAATAGAGAGATGTTAAATTTTTAGTCCGCCATATCGGATCCGTCGTACTGAATTTTTTAAAAAGTTATTTTAAATTTGTAATTTAGACGTTCAAAAACTTCCCTATATTAATTTTGGACCAAATCCGGAGATGTGATATTTTTAATCCGCCATTTTGAATTTTAGAATAATTTTATATTCGTTAAGTACGCCCCGAAAACTGCCCTAAATAATTTTGGAGAAAAAAAGTTAATTTTTTCCACCATATTATTACTTCGTCTTGACGAGATACGACAAGAGGATTATTTCTATGTGGATCTCTATTGAACTGAATCTATATTTACTGTGTATGTTTCATCGTATTGTTTTCTATTCGTATTTTATAGCTTTTTATATGAAATTACCATATTTAAAATATATTTAGTCAAAAACGGTATGAGGATTTTCCTGTGTTTTCCGTGACTGCGCATCGAAAACTGGAGAAAATATGGCTCTTTTAAATTCCTTTAAAAAACCTTAAGATAAAGATTTGAATATTATCAGAAATGATAAAAACAAAAAAAAAATGTTGTGATTGTCCAAATTGACAAAATTTACTAAATGATTAATATAGGTTTAACATTAACTTAAGCTTAATTCACATGATACTGATTCTGCTGTTGGATTGCTTCGCCGCTGACTTCCAATAGCGGAATGTCATACTTCACTTTGTGATAGATCCACCGGGTTGTTGGTTTCACATGTATGCGTTACGGGTCTGGACTGATAGATGATTTCGATACATGTAAACTCGCAATTTGGAAAGTAAGACGCGATTGTAGTAAATTTTCCATCAAAGTACAACCAATTTCAGAGTATTATAACAATTAAAAAAAATTAATTATTTTATTCTTACTTTTCGTCAATGGAGAACTATATCTTGTATTTATTTTTAATTTTGATGTTTACTATCCGTCATATTAGCTATTTTTTTTTAATTCTAACAGTTTTTGTTAGTGTAACATAGCGGGTCGCAAGGCAAACATAGTCATGAAAATGGGACCCTTTAATTTGTCGCATCTGTAAAATGATAAAACCTGTAACATTACTATTCTGTATTTGACAGTTTACGCTAATCAGTTTACTTGTCTTAATTATTGGAAGTAGTTATTATCGTTCATATTTTAACACAAGATATTTGAATGCTATATGATTCATTTAGTGTATTATAATATCGGGATTTGTTAATATCTCGAAACTTTTGCCATATATTTATCAGATAGTGTATATATAAATATTTTTTTATATTCAATCAAATATCCACTATTAATGGTTAAGGAACGAACTAAGTATAATATCAACTAGTTCAAAACTGACACTGCAAAATTTGATAACTAAACTAGACAAAACCATTTTTAAGGATGGAGTTGAAACTTTAATTAGCTTGTTTTTAATTGATGCAGCAGGACGTATCTATTAAAGACATTACGACGGATGTTTGCTAATAGTGTATTATATTAATCCACGAAAGATATTACCTCTGGGATAACTAGATGAGCGAGGGTTAGATCGGTAAGATAACATTGTTTTATTATCAGGAAGGCACCAAAAATTAATATTGGATTGGATTTTAAGTACAAGTTTGTAGTGTTTTAGTTATTAAACTGACTTTATTTTCAAGTATATTCAGTAAATTACAAGAGGTAAGTAGTATTTCAAAGAACATAAAATTTTTAATACTGGACCACATAAAAATCTCAATTAAGGGTTGCAACCTTTACGGTCAAAATTGTTTCAGCCAGTTTATTTTTCATTTTTGTCTTCATTCAGTAAAATTACTTGTGCAATCCATTTTTAAAATAAAAATTAGGGGTTGCAAATCCCACGGTTGGCATTGCATCAGATAGTTTAGTTTTGCCTTAAAAGTAAATCTATGCAATTTGACAGTTTCCAAAATATCAGTCAGAAGCTGAAACATACGGAGAAATCTATTTTGTGGAGTAAAATATTCTAGAAGTAGTCAACTTTATTTTGTATTCAATCAACTAATATATTTTTTAAATTTTTTTTAGCTTATTTTCAATTTTTTTATTCAAACAGGCACAAAAATGTAGATTTTGCATTGTAAAAAATGGGGTTACAACCATTATGATCGAAACTGTTAGTTGCACATTAACATCAGAGGTAATACGCAATTTGTTTCATTGCAAAAGTCCAATTAGAATCTGAGATATATTGGAAAATCCGTTTTTGAGGGTGAACTTTGAGGACAGACTTCACCCTCTTAAACTGTTTTTCCGCAGATAAAAAAAAACGTCTCTCATTTCATATCAAAAAATTAAAATCGGAGGCGTCGAGTTGGGATACCTTTCTTGTCAGTAAACGTACAGATATATTGTCGCGCCCTGTTTGGGTGCGACTAGAGACATAGGAGTCGGGAGCTTTGGACTTCAGAGATTCCAAACTACTTCTTCGACTTCAGTTTACTAAAAAATGAGTAATGAAACATTGACTAACAATTCTGATATATTAGACTATAAATTACTAAAATTAAGTTTTTATTGGCATTAAAATTAGACTCATATCTAACACGCTATACTGGGTTGTCATTAAACTCGTTGATGGTCGACCTGTTCTTGACTAGAGACTCACTTGAGACTGGTCACTGATTGACTTCACACGGGCTTACCAACTTTCGATTGACTGACTTCAGATTGACTGATCAACTGGCTGAATAGCTGACTGACCCATATCGGATCGACTGACTCATTTCCCAAGCGTGTCCATTCTTTTGTCATCTCTTGTTTTTTTTTTCATTAAGCCAACAAATCGCATTCTTTACAACCTCGGTCCATCACGACCCGAAACGTGACCTTGCTGACTTGGTGAATTTGCACGATCAACGATCAGTAAATAGACTTATTTCATAATTGGAAGGTTATAAAATTATTAAAAGTAACGCGATGTGTTTTTGTTTTAATTTAAAATGAAGAAATTATTGAATTTGGAAACTTCAGTTTATGAAGTATATTTTCCCAGAGTGAAAAGCATCATATTTCAAACCCATTGTAAATGTGTGATACCTAAAGTTGTCTTGTTAAACGTAAAAGTTTTTATAAATTTGTTGTAGTTTTTGTAAAGCTGCTTTTTAAAAATTGTTTTCATTTGTATTTTTAAGATTATCAAGCCTTCCGTAAACTTTAAGGAACTGAAATTTTACTTTTTTACAAAATAACTACACTGTTAAAAATAACCTTAAATTTAATGTACACTCGTTAATTAAATTTGATGATTTTGTAGCTTAAATCGTGAATAAGTTACATGTACTTTGAAATTAAAGCTTTGTACATTAAATTTAATTCATTTTTACCTTAAATTTCAGTAAAGTAACTGAAAACATACCGGATTTAATGTATAATTACATTAAACTTAATGTAAAAAATATTAAATTAAATGCATTAACATTAAATGCATTTAATAAACACATTACATTAAAATTAATATAAAGTTTTTCACAGTGTACATTTTAAGTAATTTATTCCTTAAATAAAGTCTTATCTACTTCCCCACAGAATTTAGAAAGAAAGGAAATTTTCGAAAATCCACATACACTAAAGCAAGAGGCTCATCTTTTAATACAAGAAAAGTACTATGGGGCCTATTAGACCATCCGATATTCAGGAACCTAATTGGGATTGTTGGTCGATGCCGATCTTGCTTACTCACTCAGAGAACGATTTAGCGTGGTCTGATAGCACTTAAAATACTTAATGGACGTGCGGAGAGTAACGAGAGTTGATCCAGTAGGCTGGTGTTGCGCGAAAATGACAAGTAAAGAAAAGGGAGTTGTATCAATGTTCTTAATATTTATATATTAGATATGCCATACTTATAGAATAAAAATTATAAGGATTACTTTGACGTAAATTTTAGATACGATATTTATACGGTGATGTTCGCCTTTCCTTTTTTTAATGGTTATACAATCACCTTTTATGACTAGGACAGAGCCAATTTTTGCATGCTGAGAATGTGTGGTGTCATAGTAAATATAGTTTTGGCGTCCTCGACGATCATTTTCCCCTCATTTAGGATCCTGATTCAGGAATCTGATTCAAGGCAAGGTACATTTTAAATTTCTCCCACTTCTAGAGCCTACTTGGGAATCCTGAATGTCGGCTAGTCTAACAGCCCATTATCTCATCAGTTGTTTTATTTTGTATAAAATAGAATTTTATCAAGCATTTGTGTAAAACTAACCATGTCAGAGTATGTTCTGAAAATTAGATGTTTTGAAGATTTAAATCATATTAATAAATCCAAAAACCATCAAATGTAAATTTAGGTCAAAACATGATACATTTTTAATCTTGGCATGAATAACTTAGGATAGTTATGCACTAAACTTTGCAATTTACAACCCCAAAACCTCATAAACATTAATTTTGTTGTAAATTGAACAAGGGAAAAATTTTTAATACGTCATTGCGGATTCAGTATTTTCAGATTTTAAAATAAAACTCTTAATATGCATTCTGCGATCTGGAAAATTTTTAATTTCCAATTTTAGTTAAGCTTAATAAAATTTCTAGCTTCACGAAATTATAAGGAGTTTTATACGGAGCCTTCAGAAGTATCCATTCGATATCAAAAAGAATCACCCAGTCAGTGCTTTTGACAAATGTAGTCTCAAAATTAATTCCAGTTCGTCTCATAAACTGTAAATATAAACGAAATCTACATATTTTAAACAATTATATCTTTAAATCACGTTTTTTGGTGAAAATAAAATGTGTTGGAGAAATTTTGAAACAGCTGCATCATGATTTGCTTCATTTCCTCCCAAATCTAATTGGCAATACCTAACTGGCCAAAACATCAGAAAAGCGTTATTCGATCGGTCAATCTATTTTACCGCCAATTCCAGCAAACATGAAATTTTAAACAATAGCGTTTTGACAATGTACGTTGAATTAAATTCCAGTAATCTGATTCCAATTCTATCGGCGTCGACTGCATTAATATATGGCATATACGTATACATAAACATAGTGTAATGGGGAACATTTAAAGTTAAAGCCCCCAATTATACCTAACCAAATCTGCACGTGTATCGGCTATAACGTAATTTTGTCCGATGTCGATTGTGACTCGAAGGGGAAAATTTAACAGTGGTGTTACTACACACGTTACCACCTACTAAAGTCTGTGTTCCAAATTTTTAAATTAAAATAGGGATATTTTGGTAGTAAAAGCAATATCATTTTAAAAATTTAGATCAAAGAAATATTATATCTTATTGAAGAAATGGGTTAATTTTTATATCTAATGTTAATTTTACCAATTGGCTGTGGAGAATTTTTCATAACTCCACAACTCATGGACAGAATTCCAAAAACTAGACAACTTTAGATACAATGAGGCCCCGTTTCATTGGGGCCAAAGTTAGCAGAGATGAGGTTATTTTTTATTTTTTTTTTAATATATTACGTTATACACAGGATGTCCAGAAAAATGTGGGAAATCTCCCGAATATGAAAAAAAAAACACATGAAAGGAATACTACAACTTCATATTAATTTTTTTTTATATAGGCCTCCTCTTCGGAGATATGAGCTCCCAAAAAGCTGAGACCCTTCAAATTACTATCCAAGAAAGTATTGTGAATTACTCACAGCTGCAAGGACGGACTAGCTGTGACACTCATGACCCCATTTTTGACGCCCTGTATGATAAGAAAAAGGTCATTTTATTTACATCATGTATTTGGCATATTTCGATAAAAGATACATCTTTGTTCCTATCAAATGTTCAACCTTCAACCTTAGGATAAAAAAAATTCGATCCAAAATTAGGGTTTACCTCTTTAGTTAAAAACGTCTAACTCTGTAAATGGCAGTTCGACCTAGGTTCACAAAAAATGTTCGTTTTATTTTATCCGCACCAAAAACAAAGTATTGTTGTTGCAGACATTGCTAAGTACAAAAGAAATAAATATCCTGCGCTTTAGAGGAGGTTATATCACGACAAATATCTGAGGGAAAATGCTAGACGATTCCATTTAATAAGGTAATATTATTAGATTTCTTCATAGTTTTAGAAAATTTTGGAAAAAGAAGTACTAATGCTGGTCGGGGAAGAACAGTACGTGCGTCGCAATTAGAGGAAAATATTTTAAATGCTGTAGATGACACTTCTTCAACGAGCACTCGAAAATTATCAGCGCAGTTTAATACGTCGGAAACAATAGTACATGAAGTTTTTCAAGAACAGCTGTTATATCCATATCAGAAAGTGCATGAACTGATTCCTGAAGATTTTTCCCCTAGAATGCAGTTTGCAAACTGGCTATTAAATCAGCAACGAAATAATGTAAACTTCATTAGCACTATTCCCTTCACGGATGAAGCAGGATCTACCAAAAATGACATCTTAAATTTACACAACTCACATGTAAGGGCTGATCCTCATGCAACTATTGTTTCGCATTATTAATATCAATTCCAATCCATTATTGTCTGGGCAGGAATCATTGGCAGTTTTTTAACTGGACCATTGCCGGCACGATTGTTCGTCTTGGACGTTTTTCATGATTTAATAGAGCACTTACCACTTGAAACCCGTCGATAAATGTACTACATGCACGATGGGGTACCACCTCATTTCGTTGCGGTGCGAGAGCACCTAAATAACGTCTCTACAAACCGTTGGATAGATAGAGAAGAACCTATTGCCTGACCTCTTCGATCTCCCGACCTAACGCCGTTGGATTTTTACTTGGTGTATTCCACCCCGATCGATAGTAAAGAGAAACTACAGAGAATCACGTTTCATTGTGATCAAATAAGGAACAATGCTGAGTTAATATGGCAGGTACAGTAGTCATCAATTCGTCGTACCCGCAAGTGTATCAGACTTCCCGGAGCCCGTGTTGAACCCTCTTACGAAGTTTTTAACTAAGCAGCTAATTTAACTTTTTATTGAAAATATGGTGACAAGAGAAAATTCCTCTTTTTCATATTCAACCCGACAGAAGTTAGGGGACTAACAGTGTATATAAAATGACGTTTTTCCGAAAACGGTTAGAATTAGCGACGTGAACAAACAGTACTTAATTTTTAATCAATAGTTAAAGGTCCAAAGTTCTTATCATACAGAGCATAAAAAAAATTGGGTCATGAGTGTCACAGCTAGTCCTTCCCTGCAGCTGTGATTAATTCACAACAATTTCTTGGATAGTAATTTGAAGGGTTTTACCTGGTATACATCATAATAAAGAAATTGAAATATACCTGGTGGTTTAATAATTATTTGTAAAAAACTTGATTCCATTGTAGCTCTTTGAGAGCCCATACCTCCCAAGAGAAGACCTATACGAAAAAAATTTATATGAACTTGTAGTATTCCGTCCACCCTCTCTCTCTTTCTCTCTCTCTCTCTCTCTCTCTCTCTATATATATATATATATATATATATATATATATATATATATATATATATATATATAATATAAATTCCAATATTACCCTATCAATATGGGATAAAAGACTGGCTCATTGCGCAGCAAAACTAAATAAGCTAGAAAAAAATCTACTAATGTGGTCCAGATTTTGTTTTGTATTTTTTTGATATTTTCTCGAATAACAACAGTGCAACAAAGGACGTTGAGGGAACTGATTTTATATCGATCAATTTAAAATTTATTGCCCTCTACTCGTATCTACCACCATAACCTGTTGACCGTAAAACTCGAAGGCATTATTAAAACTTATCTGGCAGTAAATTGGAAATATAGTAACTATTATAGCGTAAATTTTCTTAAAATCTTCTGAATAAACCGCTTAAAGGCACTTTTATTGCTGTTATTCAACGTAACGTTGAAAAGCTTATAATTCGAGTGCTGAACTGAACATTATAACCGTTTAAATGGCTACTGGTCATGAAACGTCACAGAGCTTATGGCAGCTAATTATTTTTGTGGAGGCTAGAAGGTCGTGATTCTAGTAAAAATAATTCAAACTATCTTTTTGCTTAAATAGAATATACCATGTAGTTTTATAAGGTTAAAAACTGAAAATGTTAAATGTTGAAATGTTGAAAAATATTACAGCTTTTCTAGACAAGGGATTTACCAATCCATGATATATATATATATATATATATATATATATATATGTATATGTATATATAGATAAATACCTAAAACTACCTCCTAGAAGTAGTAATACTAGTGAAACGACTTATTGTAAAACAATTAAAAATATTTCAATGATTCAATATAGATTATAATTTAGGCAATTTAATTAAACTTACATATGGTAAGAAATCTAGGAAGTAGATGGTCGTCTATATTTTTATATAAAATTTCATGTTTTCTTAAAGCCTTTTGATTTCTTACGGATGACTTTCGTCATATAAAGATTTAACAATATATAGGTTTAAATACTGGATAAATATCTGTTACCTTCAAGCCTATAATAGAGTCCTACAACTTTAAAGTATGTTGTTCCCTTTTCTTAACTATTTTAACAGTAATCTTGTTGCGTCTCCCCATCTTTAGGAAATTAAATCAAAGCCATACTCCTTGACGACCAAACCATGCGTTAAATGCGAAGCTTTCCTGCATCTTTGCCAACGAAAATTTGACAGCTTTTCAAAGTTTTAAGGGCGGATTCACAGGGACATTCGATGGGGCATATAAACAGAGCAACAAATTTTGCGTGGGGCTGGGCAAGGCACATTAATAGAAGGAATGTCAAAGGGGATGGCATGCACCCTCTTTTCGGCGGGGAGATCTGCATTCATCGGGTTAGGGTGGAAAATCCCTTTGTTTGTATGTAACCACAGAGTTTGCAGTAGCGACTCGTTTAGGACACCTTTAAATTAGCATGTAGTTTAGCAAATGGGACGCCTCAATACAGGGTGTTAATTAAAACCAATGGAAAATTCATAGGTCCTCAATTCGATAACTGTTGTGGAATTTATGTAAATATATGTAAATAGAATTGTAACAAGTAAAAATAGTCAATTAACTGAATAAATAATTTTTTCAGTTATGCGATAATACAGGATAAAACCTAACAAAGTCAGATTTGTTATGTTTTCATTGAAGGGGAGATGAGGGATTTTCTTAGACTAGCTTTATTATTACTCTTAATAATAATAAGAAATATTAATAACTTACAAACCACATTTATATTTTCAGAAGTTAGAAGCAAAAGATACCAGCAAAAACAATCAGATAATTTTAGTTTTATTGGGTACTATAAAATATACTGGTTGTACTTTTAAAATTCATAACTCATTGAGTGTCGAAATTTTTGATTCACATTTTAATGAAGCTTTTCAGGGTGTTAATTAATTGATATTAGGTACTTCAGATGGGGATTCCTGTCATACAATTAGAAAAATTTATATAAACAGGGGTCTACAAATCCTTCGTTTTAAAGATACAGTTATCTAAAATAAAAAGCTGCCTATTTAAATTTATGTAAATAGAGTGGTAGCAGGTAAAAATAATCAGTTTGTTTTCCCAATTATGTCATAACATAGACTTAAAAAATACTAGATTTCGCTTATCCAATGCTAGTCATTTACACAATGCGAGAGGTGAAGAAGGGTGACAGCAGTATTCTCCTTTCTTTCTGATGGATCGAGCATAGAACCAGATATAGATTATTATGTACATTTGGGATCACGTGGTTTCCATACTCCTCCCATTAGAAAGAGAGGCGAATACTACTTTCACTCTTCTTTCTCTTTCGCACACTGTGAGAACGGCTGGCATTAAAGGAGCACAATCTAGTATTTTCTAAATCTATGTATTATAATTTTTTTTTCTTCTTAATTTTGTGTCTAAAGAAATTCTTTCTCCCAAAAAAAATGGCCCCGTGTAAATTTTCACGAAGTTTTAAATTTCCGACAAAATTTTCAAAATCTGAGTTATGTAAACTATAATTTGTTCTTTAATACTTTGTTTGAAATGATCATAATAATTATCTTCAATATAATAATAAATATGGGAGAGCGTTTACTTTCACGTACAATGTAATTTTTACTTTAGTTTCTCAATACAAAATGGACATATATGTACAACCATTCTGAATATTTTTAAAAATTTAATTACAAGTTGAGAGAATAAAGAACTAACCAAGTTGGTACACATCACTTAACTAAATTACTTACACGACAAACTAATAAAATCTGTCAAGTGCTAAAGTGTCCCACGCGCTGAGAGTTTCGCACTATCTAACATTATGGACTACACAGAAATATTACACTGTATTAGAACTATGTCGTTTTTTTTTACCGGTCAATGCCCAAACGTGATGAAATTTAGCCTCCCTCTCAATGCTTATTCCGATTAACAACGGGATCGTCAAAAACTCCCAAAAGTACCTTTTCTATTATTTTCGTGGAAGCCCTCCCGATTTCCGTTGAAAAAATTATATCAACACGATTATTTATGTCAAATTTTTACAAAATTAAATTTATTTTCAAAAACAGTGTTTTTAATCTGCTACTCTGGAAATCAATGACAACGCGATCTCGACAGCTGTACTTGAAACTAATATGGTTTAAATTATCGAAATAAAACATGGCGACTACAAAATGGCGGTACTTCCGTAAAGATTTTTGAACCTATAAAAATATTCGTAGCATAATTTTTTTCAATCACCCATTTGATTTTTAGAAACTATATGAGGATTTTTGAGGTATCTGATCACAAAACCAAATTCAAGATGGCAAATTCAAAATGACGGACGTCAAATTTAAAAAATTTCTTTTGATGTATAAAACCTACATGTAAAGATTGTTGGGGTTCCTGATAATTAATTTGGTATCAGATTTGTAAAATTCAAGATGGCAGGACCCATATAACGTGAAAATGTCAAAAATTCTGTGTTAAGATCAGTGTCTACAAATAGGGGTTGATCACAAATTTGGCATCAGTTTAGAAGTTTAATTTTCGTAAACTTGATAAAAATAACTTTTTTGACATAGTTATTTTTTTGAAATTGACTAGTCGAATAAAAAAAATAATTATCGGCTAATCGATGTTGAACTTAAATTTGAAAATTTATTAATTTGATAATACGTTGATTCGGTATATTCGGTGATTTCTTTATATTACTTTCTTTACATACTCAATTTATGGATATTTTGAGTCTATAATACGCCACTTTGAATTTGTCACGATTTTTGAAAATCTATTGATATTGAATATAAAACAGAATTTTTAAAATTTTCAAGTCTGCTATTTTGGATCTGCCATCTTGAATTTTACAAATTTGATGCCAGATTCGTAATCTGCAACCCCAAAAAAACCCTACATGTAGGTATTGTTAGGCATATAACAGGATTTTAGTCCATCATTTTGGTTCTGCCATCTTGAATTGTACAAATCTGATCCTAGATTAGTAATCAGCTACTCGAAAAACTCTTATAATGTAATTTTTGGGCACAAAACAGAAATTTTTAAAATTTCATGTCCCCCATTTTGGATCCACCATCTTGAATTTTGCAAATCGCTCTTCGAATTCGTCTTTAAAGACCCCAAAAATATTTATAGCCATACACAAATGGGACATGTCAATAAAAAAGTTTATGGTATGAATGTATTTTAAGGTTCAGCAATTATTACGGAATTACCGCCATTTTGTATTCGCCATGTCTTTTTTGATAATTCAAACTAAGTACAGGGTTCATGTTAATCCATTTTCAAGGTAAAATTAGCAAACTAAAAAGAATTATTTTGGAAATAACCATAATCGGTAGAGCATCCCCGAAAATTTCCAGAAAGATACTTTACTTAAATTTTTACCACAATTGTGTTAATCAGAAATGGCGTTGAAAGAAGAGCAAAATTTTATCACGTTTGAACGTTAATAGGTTAAAGAAAGTAACTTGTTTAAGATTTTTGACCTACGAATTTTACGCTCCCTGTAATCTCTACACAATTGTCTGTCAAAGTAAAGATTTTTTCCATTTATTGTTGCCTATCAATAAGAAATTACGCAATTCTTAACGGAAAGAAAAGCAGTGTTGCAGCAAAATGTTTAAGACATAAAGTTCCCACCTCTGCATTTGCTATTGACGTTGCAATAACTACTCGTCAAAACTAAAGCTGTTGAACCTTTATCAACTATGACTAGCCACTTCTTTATAAAACTTGGTTTCGATCAACTGACGAACCGGTGAAAATACGAGAACACCACGGGGAAAACTTCGTCGAAAGCGAAAGTCCCCTTTAACAGCGCTCACGTGATTTCAGGGGTAAAATAATGGCCTTTTTGTATGGTATTAATACCGCTATTAGGGAAAGCAATTTGCGTCTAGGCAGGAAATATTTTTAAATAAAAGTCAAAAAAGGGAATGGTCAAAAGCCGGCTTAATTTTTTGAGGGTAATTAAAATTATAATTGGTTGTTTGAATGAGTTTTAAGCATTATAGTAAAAGGACGAAAAAATTCATATTATGCTCGTAACGCCCATTAGGTGAACCAAATTGGACATTCCACACTTTTAATAATGACTTTCCGTAAAATTAAAGTGTAATTATTTAGTAAAAATAAGAACTTTTTATGATTACACTAAACGCATCAGTTTACAGAGTCAGCAAAGCATTAAAAATAAATATAAATTCAACCAGGAATATCTGATACGCCTTAACCGGTTTAGATTATTTTTTTATCATTGGATAGCGCAATTACCCGTCGCGGCATCACCTGCAGGAGTAGTGAAGAGCAGTTTTGGGAGGCGAATACATTACGTTGCGTTGGCGTTTTTAAATATAGCAATCTACGGCCGTCTTCCTGTTAAGGCAGCGGAGCATCGATAGGTCCATCTCGCAGACAGCCATCGGTTAAATATTCAGCGGTCAAGCGATCCTTAGCATAAGGCTATACCATACTAACACTAAATACTCTCGGTCAGTACCACTCGCGGTCGAGATATTCCTATCGGCGCCGTTTATTATCCTCTAAATTAGACATTCACCGATTATCGGTCTCGGGCGCCACCCTCTGGATAAATGTGGTAGAGGGCCCACTTGCAACAGGTAACTTGTTACAGTGGAGAAACGGAAAAACAGGGGTCACTTACTGGCTCTCAGCTGCCAATTATTACTTGAAATGTGAAAAATGGGATCTAGGTAATGAAACAAATTGTTTTAAAACATCCTGTATCCTGTATTCCATAGTTTATAATATGGCCTAAAAGTAACGTAATCTAAGATAGGAAACAACAGAAACAAAACCAAATAGACGGTATGGAGGGCAAGAGTATGTATATGCGCTGTTCATGGCACCTCGTACTTATCGAGCGGTAGCGGTAGGATAGATGGTAATCCGACAACACAACACCTCGTACTAACAATCCGCGGCTCTATTCACGGTGACTCGTACTAAAATTCGCAACGCTTTTCACGGCGGCCCGTACTTTTCGACCGGCAGTACGTTATATAATAGCTGTGACCTGACAGGGATTTTCGGTGTGCGACGTCTTTGTACCCGGTAGTTCTCTACAACGTGACGATAACCTTGGGGCAGTAAACATGTTAATTGCTATAACTTTTTTTTGGGTGAACATTTTGATCTTCACAAAGGCTTAATCTGTTCGTGAAGGCCTATATTTTCACATTTTGTTAGGGGTAAAAGAAAAATCAATTTTCAACCCTTTAAATATCGCTCTAAAAAAGGGGGTATGCCATATTCATAATTTTTCGAGCTACCCCAGGTTTAAAAAGAAACACTGAATTTGGTCCATTCGTTGCTGAATTACGGCTAATTTTTCCAAACCCTGCTGATTTGAAGCTGCGAGATCAGTTTTTTGGCGCGCGCGGGAGCTCTATTTCTTAATAAAAAAAAACACCCCTTCTTTTAAAGCGGTATATAAAGTGTTGAAAATTAATTTTTTTATTTGCTAACATGATATGAAAGTTTAGGCCTTCACAAAGAGAATGAACCTTTGTGGAGATCAAAATGTTCACTCAAAAAAAAATTATAGCAATCAATATTTTAAGTCTTGGGATAAACAATTAGCAACATTTCAGCTATAAATTATCCAATTTACTATTATAAAAATATCATTTTGTTTAGAAAGACGAGCGCTTACCTTTAAAAGCGAAAAATTTCAAAAAAAGTTAATTTTACAATAAGTAATTGATATGAGAAAAATCACCGATTTTGATAGTTTTTTAGCCTTTTTGCAATAATAAATTAACAAGGCACAACCTATTTTTTGCTGTTATATTTTATGTAAGGTTTGTTCTTTCATTGCTCCCAACTCCTCTGGGTAGGTCTCGTCCATCTCGGAATTTACGTCACTATATTTACCTATGGCTTGGACTAATATAGTTTAAGGTTTTTTGCATGGTATTTGGCGGGTCGGATGTCTTTTGGTATCAAACCTTCTAGCTCTCTCACAAGAAGCATTCCCCAAGACCATACACGTAATACATTTCTGCGTATTTATAAAAGGTATCATTTTCTGCCTTTTAATGAAAAGAACATTAAAATTCTCTATCTAAATAACAATTGCAACTCTATTGTGCATGTATATCAACATAAAATTTTCATTCTCAATCATCCTTAAAATAATACATTTTTCGAAAAACACAAGGAATAATTTTTATCGAAAAATAATTGGATATTCTAACTAAAAAAATTTTTAGAAGTAGAAGCTTATCCATATCTCATTCCTTATATTTTAAAGAACACAACCAAACGATAATATACCCCGTTACGCTCTATTGACACTGATTAAATCTTATTTTAATAACTCAAAACATATTAAAAACAACTTTTTTAAACAACTAATCCAATATCTAAAACGAAGGATTTACTATATATATGAGAAAAATCTCTACCTGAAGTAATTGTAGAGAGAATATAACATAAAAAATATAAGGAGATAAAATGTTTTCGATATAACAAATTACGTTGTATTATTTATTACAAACATTATAGTCTGGGTCAACCGTTTTCCAGATATTCACATCTAGAAAGTTCCGTCAAGTATACCGCTCGTGCTTTAAGAACCATATTGCTTAGGAAAATACTACTCACGATCGGTTCATTATCCATGCGAGCAAAGCTGATTCACTAAGTTAATATATGTAACTAGTGTAATTCACGAAATGACACAAAATCATGTTTTTACCACAACTGATTGATTGACAATACTGTTTAACCCCGAATTAAAGTGGCATATACTACGTACAGCAGCAAGCAAGCTAATTCATAAACCAACCAACACTTGATTAATGCCAAACCATGAACAGATGCCCTCTATTTATTACCCCATCAGTTGTGGTGTTTTCCTTTCCGTGTGTTGCAAATTTTCGCACTGGGAGATCCATCGACCCCGCGTTCGCATGCATATGGCCGTTTTGGCCGAATGTTTGTATAATTATTGTTTACTGGGTAAGAGGGTGAGTCACTACTTCGAGCAAGGGTATATTTGTTGTGTGTGACTATGAATTTTATGAGATAATCAATAGAAAATGCTTCGAACCTGTAATTATGTTAAAGGTGATATAACGTACCTACCGTTTAAAACAGATGCCAATACCTAAAACTTATTGCAAATGTGCGTTACGAAAATATAAAAATGTGAAAATATATTAAGAAATTATTTTGCGATATTATCACGTGATTTCGTTGACTAACTTGGAAAATCCTTTGGTGTTGAGTCACGCTTACCTGAACGATTAAATGTCTCGATGGTTGACCGTCATAGGATTGTGCGTTAATACATATTATAAAACAAAGTCCGCCGCCACGTCTCTCTGTCTGTGCACGATTTTTTCGATAACTATTGAGGGGATTTTATTCTGGTGTTCACTAAAGCATAAAGTGTTTCACGAGACTGGTTTAGGTGTATAATTTCCCACAATTCACGTAAGAAGCCAGGACACCGTGCTAGCACAAGATGATTCAAACCATAAGAGTAAAATATGCAACGTAGTGAGAAGTTTGAAATTTTTAAGCATTTAAAAAACTACTTAAAATAAATTAAATTTTTTCTCAGATATTTAGTAATATAACTTTGACTGAGCCTTTAAACTCAGTTTTTTTGAAACTAAACATCTTTTAAGATTTTGCTCATATTTTAAACCGTTATCATCAATAATGATCTTTAAATAATAATAAGTCCAGTGGAAGACCCCCTTTTTTTGACATTTTTCACGCGCGTGAACAATTTTCTTTTCTTTTTTTATCCATTTTGCCAATAACTCAACCATGTAAGCATTTTTGTCAGAAAAGTACTCGGAAAGACGAAGCTAATGATTTAGTAATCCGCCCTAAATTGTTCATAGTTTCGCCGTAAACGCCTGTCAACTTTGACAGCTTGTATCTCAGAAACGAATTGACCAAATTTCAACTTTTGTTTTTTAAAAAAAGCGTCTTTCCGAGTACTTTCTAATCACGTTTTTAGAAAATTTTTCGATGAAAATTCGCGCAGATATGCAATTTGTTTATAAGCTAAAAATTTAATAATAATTAGACAATTACTGTGCGGTCCTTAATTAACCAATTTTAGATTTTAAAAAAGTGTTTGGAAGTTTGAGATCTCTACTATTCGTGAAAAAAATTTCCAATTTAAGACTCGATCAAATTTAAAAAATCTTACGTTTTTTGAAAAAAATTTGAATGGCAAAATTATTGTGCAAAAACAATCAAACCGATTTTAACGAAATTTTGGACGTTGCTTTATTATACCATAAAGTTTTTCCTGGCCGAATATGAAGGTCCTCCGAGAAATGTAAGTGGTCGAAAAAAATCATTTTCAAAACTATTGTTTTGCGTTTTTTTTTGTTAATTATTACCATTTTGTAATAAAGATAATAAATTTCTAACTATATTGTAGAAAATTCCATTGCGAAACTTTTCTTTCCTTACAACTTTTCTCTAAAGTCAATACTTTCGAAGTTATAAGCAAAGAAAAGGGAGGAAATAATCGTGTTTTTTCATTTTTTGTTACTTTTTTTTAAATAAACTATTTTTCTCTTCGTTTTCGAAAGGGAGCATATCTCAATTATTAAGGGCATTATTCTGGAGGGTTTATAATAAAAATTAGCGTTCCACCTCCCAACATCCAAATCATGATGGACTTTTAACAGATCCGCCCCGGGCTATTAAGGTACTTCACTAATAAACTTCGTTGTCTTTTTAAAATTTAACTTAATGTGATAGTTGCCACTTCCCAATGTGTTCTGTGATGAATGGTGAATGTGAACGGCCAGCATCCAACTGCGAGATATATGGAGCTCCATATACATCATATCCCGAACCAGAAACGTATAGAACAGGAACCTCAGAACAGCAGAGCACAGTTTAAGCTTGCTATTTGGTATCTACTATCCATAGCTTGAAATGTGAAGCTCAAACGGAACTAAAATGTGATTCTTGGACATTTAACGTTAAACTCAATCATAAATATCATACATTAAATTATTGGATCTTGGAACTTAATTACAATTTTATTGATATGACATTAAAAGACAAAATGGAATAAATTTCATTTATTATTTAAAACGACTGACCTTAATTTTACACCAAATCGATAAAAATGACGATTTTAAATTTATCCTGTTTCAATTTTACTGCACTGTTTACTCGGCCAGTCCCAGAGAAAACAAATTCAATAATCGACTCCTAAATGCCAACAGAAAACAATCCGTGAAAGCACACTTTAAAAAGTTTTTTTATTCTGAAATATCTAAATAATTCAAAACTAAAAATATATCCGAAAAGCCAAAATTATTTTTCAAAAAACTACATCCAAAACAAACGGCAAGTAAATCCGTAAATGAAAAATTTTGAAGAAATCTTACAAAACTGTAATAATAGTTACGATCTTATTTAATAGATGGCAGGACTCGTATGATCTTTTTATAATAAATATATTTTAAAAAAACAGATGCAAAAATAAAAAATGTGTGTTCCATTACAAATTAGCGAAATACATCTTAAAATATGCTTAAAATAATAAATGAAATTTATATTCAGATAACTTCATCTAAAAATAATTGAAAATCTAATTGCTTGCTAATTTTTATCTTGCATTGGTATACGAAGTTTAAAAGTACTAAATCCTTCTTTTAACTAAGGTGCATCTAATGCTTGCATATTCTCTGGGTAAACTATCGCGACCAAGAGATTATCATTATATCGGATAGTCAAGCAGCCATCAGTGCGCTGAACTCTCAAGTTATCAGCTCCAAGATGGTCGGGAAAGGCCTAGAGGAATTAAATGATTTAAGTAAGAATAATGTGGGTACCGGGACACACCGGGATAGTGGACAGGCTCGCGAGGAAAGGGACTGAAACGCTATTTCTGGTGCCAGAACCTTTCTGTGGAATCAGTAGCAGCGTAATGCTGAAAGTACTAAAAATAGAAGAAAAATGCAGGTGGTGCAATTATTGGACGGAGCTGCAAGAATTAAGACAAGCGAAGATACTTCTTGGAAACTACGACTAAAAGAGATTCGAGGCATTGCCACCTGAAGAGACACCTCATGAAACTCGTACTCATAGAAGGAGAAGAGTGCAGATTCTGTAAAGAGAAGGACGAAATCTCTATTCATATCCTTTCCAAGTGCAGTGCTCTAGAAAACCCTAGGATGCAGTTTTTGGGAACACACCAAATCTTGAAGCCGTGTAACATCCTAGGGTTCCTGAGGGAAATAGGATTGGACCTCCTCTAGCCTCCTATTAGTGTATTAACTGTCAACCTTTTTAGAAGACTTAACCTAACTGAAGAAATCTAAACAGATATAAGTCACAATAGGCCGGAGAGTCACAGTGAGGGTTTTATGAACTCTCCCACTGTTAGCAGAGATGAGCTCAAGCACATCAAAATGAATACCACCGAGATGAGAGTACTAAGAAGGATTTGTGGAAATACATTACTTGACAGAGAAAGAAGGGATGAAATTTGAAGATCAGGCGTGGTGAAAATCTTTAATAAATGAGTGCACAAACGAAAATTTCAACGAAGTGAATCCATAAACACGATTAAAAGTAAGAGATTGGTTAAAATTACACCTGACGGCAGATGTAAGCTGGGTTAAAGATCCAGCGATTACCTCGACCAAGGATAAGGAAAACCGAAGAAACGGCTTTAAGTCGAGAATAGAACCTGAAAGAAGAAGTAATATTACAATTATTATAGCCATGACATGAGGCTGAAGCTAGCGGCCAGCGGCCAAATCGAGATATAGCGCGCTAAGTATAGATTAAAATTACATATTTAAAACATGATAAAATCCATATTTATTAATATTTTTCTATGATTCTTGGAATTTAAGTTTATTATAACTTCCTCTAAGTACGTAATAAAATTATATAATTTTTCTCCAAAAACAACCCCACCGATCAGAGTTAATTAATTATGCTTAATTATTTCCTAAAATCCATATTTATCAAAATTTTTCTACGATTTTGGGTAACTAAGTTTCTAATCATGTCCTACAAACAGCAATATGGGTCCCATAATTTGTTCCCTTAAGACAACCCGGCAACAACAGCGGCAAAGGTTCCGCCCTTATTTTAAAATTGTCATAATTTCCACATTTTTCAAAATTTTTCAGTGGTTTTTGGTAATTAGGCTTGAAATAACGTCCTCTAAACATTATATGGGTCACGTAATTTGTTCCCTTAAGACAACCCTAGCGGCTAAGGTTCCGCCCTTATTTTCAAATTGTTATATTTTCCATATTTTTCAAAATTTTTCAGTGATTTTTGGTAATTAAGCTTATAATAATGTCCTCTAAATATTTATATGGGTCACATAATTTGTTCCAGTAAGACAACCCTAGCGGCCAAGGTTCCGCCCTTATATTAAAATTGTCCAAATTTCCCCATTTTTCAAAATTTTTCAGTGGTTTTTGGTAATTAAGCTTATAATAATGACCTCTAAACACTTATATGGGTCCCATAATTTGTTCTAATAAGACAACCCTAGCGGCTAAGGTTCCGCCCTTATTTTCAAATTGTTATAATTTCCACATTTTTCGAAATTTTTCAGTGGATTTTGGTAATTAAGTTTATAATAATGTCCTCTAAACATTTATATGGGTCACATAATTTTTTCCTGTAAGACAACCATAGCGGCCAAGTTTCAACCCTTATTTTCAAATTGTCATAATTTCCACATTTTTCAAAATTTTTCAGTGGATTTTGGTAATTAAGCTTATAATAATGTCCTCTAAACATTTATATGGGTCCCATAATTTGTTCCTGTAAGCCAACCATAGCGGCCAAGTTTCAACCCTTATTTTCAAATTGTCATAATTTCCACATTTTTCAAAATTTTTCAGTGGATTTTAGTAATTAAGCTTATAATAATGACCTCTAAACACTTATATGGGTCCCATAATTTGTTCCAATAAGACAACCCTAGCGGCCAAGGTCTCGCCCTTATTTTAAAATTGTCCAAACTTCCACATTTTTCAAAATTTTTTAGTGGTTTTTGGTAATTAAGCTTATAATAATAACCTCTAAACACTTATATGGGTCCCATAATTTGTTATAATAAGACAACGCTAGCGGCTAAGGTTCCGCCCTTATTTTCAAATTGTTATAATTTCCACATTTTTCAAAATTTTTCAGTGGTTTTTGGTAATTAAGCTTATAATAATGACCTCTAAACACTTATAAGGGTCCCATAATTTGTTCTAATAAGACAACCCTAGCGGCTAAGGTTCCGCCCTTATTTTCAAATTGTAATAATTTCCACATTTTTCAAAGTTTTTCAGTGGTTTTTGGTAATTAAGCTTATAATAATGATCTCTAAACACTTATATGGGTCCCATAATTTGTTCCAATAAGACAACCTTAGCGGCCAAGGTTCCGCCCTTATTTTAAAATTGTCATAATTTCCACATTTTTCAAAATTTTTCAGTGGTTTTTGGTAATTAAGCTTACAATAATGACCTCTAAACACTTATATGGGTCCCATAATTTGTTCCAATAAGACAACCCTAGCGGCTAAGGTTCCGCCCTTATTTTCAAATTGTTATAATTTCCACATTTTTCAAAATTTTTCAGTGGATTTTGGTAATTAAGCTTATAATAATGTCCTCTAAACATTTATATGGGTCACATAATTTGTTCCTGTAAGACAACCATAGCGGCCAAGTTTTAACCCTTATTTTCAAATTGTCATAATTTCCACATTTTTCAAAATTTTTCAGTGGTTTTTGGTAATTAAGCTTATAATAATGACCTCTAAACACTTATATGGGTCCCATAATTTGTTCCAATAAGACAACCCTAGCGGCTAAGGTTCCGCCCTTATTTTCAAATTGTAATAATTTCCACATTTTTCAAAGTTTTTCAGTAGTTTTTGGTAATTAAGCTTATAATAATGACCTCTAAACACTTATATGGGTCCCATAATTTGTTCCAATAAGACAACCCTAGCGGCCAAGGTACCGCCCTTATTTTCAAATTGTAATAATTTCCACATTTTTCAAAGTTTTTCAGTGATTTTTGGTAATTAAGTTTATAATAATGACCTCTAAACACTTATATGGGTCCCATAATTTGTTCCAATAAGACAACCCTGGCGGCCAAGGTTCCGCCCTTATTTTCAAATTGTAATAATTTCCACCTTTTTCAAAGTTTTTCAGTGGTTTTTGGTAATTAAGCTTATAATAATGACCTCTAAACACTTATATGGGTCCCATAATTTGTTCCAATAAGACAACCCTAGCGGCTAAGGTTCCGCCCTTATTTTAAAATTGTCATAATTTCCACATTTTTCAAAATTTTTCAGTGGTTTTTGGTAATTAAGCTTACAATAATGACCTCTAAACACTTATATGGGTCCCATAATTTGTTCCAATAAGACAACCCTAGCGGCTAAGGTTCCGCCCTTGTTTTCAAATTGTTATAATTTCCACATTTTTCAAAATTTTTCAGTGTGTTTTGGTAATTAAGCTTAAAATAATGACCTCTAAACACTTATATGGGTCCCATAATTTTTTCCAATAAGACAACCCTAGCGGCCAAGGTTCCGCCCTTATTTTCAAATTGTCATAATTTCCACATTTTTCAAAATTTTTCAGTGGTTTTTGGTAATTAAGCTTACAATAATGACCTCTAAACACTTATATGGGTCCCATAATTTGTTCCAATAAGACAACCCTAGCGGCTAAGGTTCCGCCCTTGTTTTCAAATTGTTATAATTTCCACATTTTTCAAAATTTTTCAGTGTGTTTTGGTAATTAAGCTTATAATAATGACCTCTAAACACTTATATGGGTCCCATAATTTGTTCCAATAAGACAACCCTAGCGGCCAAGGTTCCGCCCTTATTTTCAAATTGTCATAATTTTCACATTTTTAAAAAATTTTCAGTGGTTTTTGGTAACTAAGCTTATAATAAAGTAATCTAAACATTTACATTGGTCACATAATTTGTTCCAGTAAGACAACCTTAGCGGCCAAGATTCCGCCCTTATTTTAAAATTGTCATAATTTCCACATTTTTCAAAATTCTTCAGTGGTTTTTGGTAATTAAGCTTATAATAATGTCCTCTAAATACTTATATGGGTCACATAATTTGCTTCAATAAGACAACCCTAGCGGCAAAAGTTCCGCCCTAATTTTCAAATTGTCATAATTTTCACATTTTTAAAAAATTTTCAGTGGGTTTTGGTAGTTAAGCTTATAATAACGTCCTCTAAACGCTTTTTTGGGCCACATAATTTATTCCTGTAATACAACCCTAGCGGCCAAGGTTCAGCCGTTGTTTTAAAATTGTCATAATTTCCACATTTTCAAAAGTTGTCAGTGACTTCTGTTAATTAAGTTTATAATAATATTCTCTAAACACTTATACGGGTCACATAATTTGTTCCCTAAGATTCCCTAAGACAACCCCTTGGCCGCTAGGGTTGTCTTACTGGAACAAATTATGTGACCCATATAAGAGTTTAGAGGACATTATTATAAGCTTAATTACCAAAAACCACTGAAAAATTTTGAAAAATGTGGAAATTAAGAAAATTTGAAAATAAGGGTTGAAACTGGCCGCTAGTGTTTAGAGGACGCTATTACAAGCCTAATTACCAAAAACCACTGAAAAACTTAGAAAAATGTGGAAATTATAACAATTTCAAAATAAGGGCGGAACCTTAGCCGCTAGGGTTGTCTTATTGGAACAAATTATGGGACCCATATAAGTGTTTAGAGGTCATTATTATAAGCTTAATTACTAAAATCCACTGAAAAATTTTGAAAAATGTGGAAATTATGACAATTTGAACATAAGGGTTGAAACTTGGCCGCTAGGGTTGTCTTATTGGAACAAATTATGTGACCCATATAAATGTTTAGAGGCCATTATTATAAGCTTAATGACCAAAAACCACTGAAAAATTTTGAAAAATGTGGAAATTATAACAATTTGAAAATAAGGGCGGAACCTTAGCCGCTAGGGTTGTCTTATTGGAACAAATTATGGGACCCATATAAGTGTTTAGAGGTCATTATTATAAGCTTAATTACTAAAATCCACTGAAAAATTTTGAAAAATGTGGAAATTATAACAATTTGAAAATAAGGGTTGAAACTTGGCCGTTATGGTTGGCTTACAGGAACAAATTATGGGACCCATATAAATGTTTAGAGGACATTATTATAAGCTTAATTACCAAAATCCACTGAAAAATTTTGAAAAATGTGGAAATTATAACAATTTCAAAATAAGGGCGGAACCTTAGCCGCTAGGGTTATCTTATTGGAACAAATTATGAGACCCATATAAGTGTTTAGAGGTCATTATTGTAAACTTAATTACCAAAAACCACTGAAAAATTTTGAAAAATGTGGAAATTTGGACAATTTTAAAATAAGGGCGGAACTTTGGCCGCTAGGGTTGTCTTATTGGAACAAATTATGGGACCCATATAAGTGTTTAGAGGTCATTATTATAAGCTTAATTACCAAAAACCACTGAAAAATTTTGAAAAATGTGGAAATTTGAACAATTTTTAAATAAGGGCGGAACCTTGGCCGCTAGGGTTGTCTTATTGGAACAAATTAAGGGACCCATAAAAGTGTTTAGAGGTCATTATTATAAGCTTAATTACCAAGAACCACTGAAAAATTTTGAAAAATGTGGAAATTATAACAATTTGAAAATAAGGGCGGAACCTTAGCCGCTAAGGTTGTCTTATTGGAACAAATTATGTGACCTATATAAATGTTTAGAGGACATTATTATAAACTTAATTACCAAAAACCACTGAAAAATTTTTAAAAATGTGGAAATTATAACAATTTGAAAACAAGGGCGGAACCTTAGCCGCTAGGGTTGTCTTATTGGAACAAATTATGGGACCCATATAAGTGTTTAGAGGTCATTATTATAAGCTTAATTACAAAAAACCACTAAAAAATTTTGAAAAATGGGGAAATTTGGACAATTTTAATATAAGGGCGGAACCTTGGCCGCTAGGGTTGTCTTACTGGAACAAATTATGTGACCCATATAAATATTTAGAGGACATTATTATAAGCTTAATTACCAAAATCCACTGAAAAATTTTGAAAAATGTGGAAATTATGACAATTTGAAAATAAGGGTTGAAACTTGGCCGCTATGGTTGTCTTACAGGAACAAATTATGTGACTCATATAAGTGTTTAGAGGACATTATTATAAGCTTAATTACCAAAAATCACTGAAAAATTTTGAAAAATATGGAAAATATAACAATTTGAAAATAAAGGCGGAACCTTAGCCGCTAGGGTTGTCTTAAGGGAACAAATTACGTGACCCATATAATGTTTAGAGGACGTTATTTCAAGCCTAATTACCAAAAACCACTGAAAAATTTTGAAAAATGTGGAAATTATGACAATTTTAAAATAAGGGCGGAACCTTTGCCGCTGTTGTTGCCGGGTTGTCTTAAGGGAACAAATTATGGGACCCATATTGCTGTTTGTGGGACATGATTAGAAACTTAGTTACCCAAAATCGTAGAAAAATTTTGATAAATATGGATTTTAGGAAATAATTAAGCATAATTAATTAACTCTGATCGGTGGGGTTGTTTTTGGAAAAAAATTATATAATTTTATTACGTACTTAGAGGAAGTTATAATAAACTTAAATTCCAAGAATCATAGAAAAATATTAATAAATATGGATTTTATCATGTTTTAAATATGTAATTTTAATCTATACTTAGCGCGCTATATCTCGATTTGGCCGCTGGCCGCTAGCTTCAGCCTCATGCCATGACTGCAATTACATTAAAGAATGGGTGCTGCCCTAAATTAAAACCACTTGGGTCATGCATACATATAGGGTAATTTTCAAAAGACAGTGTGACCGCACATATGAGATTTTTTTTATTAATAGCTTTATTCGACATTTGACTTTGGCATCAATTTCTGCTTCGATCGAGATGAAAATTAACCAAAAAAATGGTAGTTTTGTGATTAGCATTATTTGTCAAATTTTAATTTTCCAAAAAAAATTCTAAAAGTAATACACATAACAATTAAGACAAACAAGTACACAGTATCATCAGTAAAGTCTGCATTAGGTGAAAAATAAATTTTAAATGCGTTTAATTTTTATATTATGATTTTTTATTAGAAAATTTGAGTCTTCTCAGTTAAACTATATTCTTAATATTAATGTGTATTACTTTTAGACACAAACTACGTTTTCAATAATAGTTATTTTGTAAAGTTACCTTATGCAGGGTAAAAAACAAATAAACTTTGCATCATATTTGACCAAATTTTAATATCCCTATTTGGATTTTGTAGAAAAACACACATTTAATATGGCGCTACTTTAAACAAAATATATCTGGAATGAAAGATTGTCAAAACTAAGAAGTTTCATGTAGGCTGCGTTGAGTCTTATTTTGCAACAGTGGTGCAATTTACAAAAAATGGCCAAAAAATCTAAATTATCTTATACAGCATATGGGGTAAAAATTGCATTTTCTAATAACTTTTTTCAATATTTTGAGATATAACCCCACTATAAAAATTTTTTTGGAAAAAAATTACAATTTGACAGATAATGCTAATCACATGACTACAGTGGCGTAACTAAGAGTATGTGCACCCCTCCGCAGATTTTTGAAAATGCCCTGCGATTTTGTGCCAGTCTTGATCCTTCGTATTTATTCATTTTCATCAAGGGACTTGAGGGCGCCCCTAAATTGACCGCGCCCCTAAATTGACCGCGCCCCTAAATTGACCGCGCCCCACACCGCGGGGTCTGCGGGTTCGTTATTTACGCCACTGCATGACTACTATTTTTTTTTGGTTAATTTTCATCTCGATCGAAGCAGAAATTGTTACAAAAGTCAAATTTAGAATAAAGCTATTAATAAAAAAATCCCATATGATGCAGACTTTATTGGTCACATATATAATTCTAAATTGTGGATATTTTTTCAAAATGCAATTCCTCGACAGAATACAATTTAATTTCGACCCACTATTCATTCTGATAGGAATTATACTGAAATGTAAATTTATTCTGCAGAGTCCAATTATATTTACACAACAAAATGTTTAAAAATAATAAACTGAAACTGATACATTAAAATCAATATAAATATTTTAAAAGTATTCTGTGCACAAAATATGTAAGATGTCTCGAAAAAAAGCAATCAGCAAAAGTTGTTAAGTCATAAAAAAGCTAAAATTTTGAGTAATTTTTTAAGTGTACTAAATCAATTTACACTTGTACTATAAATTGTTGCTATAATGCTCGGAGATAGGGTTCCGCTATCCATATCAAAATACAAAGTGCCACGCATAATTGAAACTGTCACCCCCAAACTGTTTTGACAAGACTTAATCTGCTGGTGAGTGGTTATTCACACGGCGCGTGACTCACACTTCATATCGAATACATGTCAAAATACGGATAAGAGTGGATAGTGTTATTTGGCCTTAGGATACATAAACACCGACGTGTGTAGATGACTGGTATATTCTGCAGCAAAATAAACTGTTTCTTGGATATATAATTACAATTGTTTCAGCAATAGTTAATAGTAAATTAAAATTCGTCACAAAAACTTCCACATTTCACAAATTCATACCTTGATACATTCACTGAAGCTGTAGAGGTTTTCCATTATTTGTTTTATATTCTATATGTGTATGTAAATAAATAAGTGCCTGCTAGAATTCTGGAAGAAGTAATTGTCTTGAAATAAATTTGCAAATAAGGAAATAACGAACGACGACGAATTCGAAGATATTATCGTCTGTTCCATTTTCCAGAAGTTAGATACAAGCTGCTACTATTTACTTGGCTGCTTTAAATACTTTTTTTATATTATTGATGAAATCAATAAACTATTAAGTAATTATACAGGGTGATTCTTTGGGAACTTTATCGATCGATTGTGGGAAAACTATAATTAGGAATCTGAAAATTTGACAGTGTACTAACGTGCATGGAGGACAGGCGGCTAAAATATTTTCAAGATGACGGCCTTTCCGGTTATACCGCTAATTTTAAATAGAATACCCTATATCTTATTGCATTTTTGATTTCTACGTAAAATTCTAGACATATCTTATGTATAATGTTCTATACTTAAGTCTCACCGTTTGGGACATATTTAAATTTTTATGTCAAAAATAACGTTTGCAGATCAAAACTTAACTATAAATGTTGCCAATAAGGAAATCTTTATTATTTAATTTGGGTTAGTTTTTTTTGTAGACGAAGATCGACTTTAGTAGTCTTTTTATGATATTTTGAGAATTATGGGTACATAGTGGTCAAAAAAGAAGAATAAAAATTATATTTAAAAAATCGTTAAGAGTTAACTTTATCAAATAAAAACCTCCTATTTTTATAATTTTATCATATTAAACATTAAAAATAAGGGTACCTTTGTATAAAGTTGTCTATTCCAGAAATCTGTAGTTTTCAAAATATTGACAATTCAATATTATTCCATTATAAAAATGCTATACGGCCATTAAGTTTTGTTATTAGTTGGCCATGACGGCGATGCGTTGCGAAAATAAAACAGTCGAACCCTACAGAATTGTCACTAGTTCTTGCCCCATTCACTAGTAATATTCGTGCAGGAGCGATTAAATTACACGAACGAAGATTATTTAAACTTATTTATGGAGGATGTGAGTTATTTCAAGAACATGCAATATATTCGCGATTCGATATCCGCAGAAACATAAACCAGCATTATCAACTATTAAAAATATTATTCAAAACTTCGAGAACTTTGGATCTATAAAAGCTAAAAGAAATAGAAATAAACCAGTTGTTAATAAAATAAAGTTGCAAAAATTATTTAAGTAAATGTTCAAATTGCCGCCCTTGAACTTCCAAACATTTTTCGCACCTAAGCAGGAACGCTTCAAGTGGCTCTTCTTACTAACTGATGACTAAATTCTTCAGATACTATTCTGACGTGCTGCATGCAATCTTCCATATATGCACTGGTGTTTTTCCGGTTTTCAATCGCTTTCTATTTGTAGTCGTCTCTGTACCTTTCCGAAGATGACCTATAAATGTTCTTCTTCCGTAGTCTCTTTCGCGGTTGCGGTCCCTCTAGACGTACTCTCTCCAGGATGACCTGTAGAACGTTCTTCTTCCGTAGCCGCTTTCGCGATCACGGTCCCTCTCGTCTCGTTCTCCACTTTCGCCACGAGTACTTCTTTTATCTCTTCCGTAATGGTTCTTTCTTCTGTCGCTTCCATCAGCAGTAATTTCCGGGCAATCTCTGTAAAAGTAACCGCTGTATCCACACTGGTAACAACGCATGTTATTCTAATAGTACCGGCGACCTTGACCTCTTCTTCTTGGTATGGCATAAGTCAGTAATGCGACAATCGCATACTTCAACTCCATCGCAAGCCTCGACGGCAACTGCAGCATCTTTTTTATCTTTGTAAACATTGGGGTAATGTTACCTAACCAGATTTCTTTAAGTTCACCATAAGGAGAAAAGACTTTCTCCAAGTCGCTTCTTCGAACTTCATCACCTATATTAGCAGTATGAAGCCTATAGCCATGAGGATCTCTGTCAGGAAAAGTACTGCAA
The DNA here is from genome assembly GCA_034092305.1 of Diaprepes abbreviatus. NCBI lineage: Eukaryota > Metazoa > Arthropoda > Insecta > Coleoptera > Curculionidae > Diaprepes > Diaprepes abbreviatus. Next base: position 2,358,879 of record JASJET010000090.1, on the reverse strand, counting down.
GTACAGTGGCTTTATACATGCCCGTCTTGGCCACACTTCCTACAACGAATTCTGTTTCTGCTACAATAGGTTGTGTTTTTGTTGTCATGTGTTTTTCGTTTGTTCAAAAATTCTTGCAACTCTCTCATTAGCCTCATAAAAATTTCCTCGTTGATCTTGCGACAATCCTGGGAAACATTGACCCTTCTTATGATTCTTCTTTGGTTAATTAAGGTATGTTTGGTTGTTTCAAACTGAAGGGTATAAGCAAGAACCTCGGAAATTTTCTTTAATCGGGCCATTCTTAGAGTTTGATTTGTTTCTAGGTCGTGTAAACCTTCAATAAAATTATTTACTGCTAACTATTGCTTTATTTCTTCCGGATATGTTGGATAAATCAAGAATAAACTCATTTTGTTTTGGTTGGGGAATGTAACATAAAACCTCCATTGCTTCACCTCGTCGTGCTAGAACACGTGCCTTCTCTGGCGAACTCCAATTATAGGCAGTGGCGGCGGCTTCGAATTGACGGACATAGGTAAGCTAAGGGACTTTGCCATCAAAAGTAGGTGGCTTCATCAAACTGGTTGCAAGAAAACAATCTACCTTAATTATACCTTTACCGACTACCTTCTCGATTTGCAAATGTAATTGTTGCATCTATTTCTGGATTCCAGTCCCCTTATGTTGTACTTCGCCATGTACGTCTTCTCTGATTTTGTTAATCTTCTATTGCATTTCTTGTTCTATGCGCTTCATATCTTGTTGACTTGTCTTAAGTTCCTATCTCGTGTCCTCCAGGCTTAGTTCTTATTTTATTCTTTCTTGATTTTTCTTAATGTTTTCTTTCAATTCATGGTTCATGTTTTCTTGGCTTGTCTTCGGTGTCATCAATTCTTGTTTCATATCATCCTGGCTTATCTTTAATTCCTGTTTCATATCGTCTTGGCTTGTCTTTAATTCCTGTTTCATATCGTCTTGACTTGTTTTCAATGTCATCAATTCTTGTTTCATATAATCTTGGCTTGTGTTTAATTCTTGTTTCATATCGTCTTGATTTTTCGTCATATCTACTTTTAAGTCTTGTTACATTTTTTCTTGACTTGTTTTCATGTCTTGTATTATCAGTATCTGTTTTAAACTAGTTTGAATCTGCGCTTCTATTTTCGCTTTATACTTCCTAGTTTCGACTGGCATACAATTTCAATTCACTTTCTTCTAATTTTCTAACCTGAACTAACCTCTTTTGGATTTGATTCCACTTCTGATACGAATTTGTTCCGAACGGCCGGTATTTATACACACTGTATTATTTAATAACATTTTATTAAAACTTCAGTTCTGACAATTGTCAAACTATTAAAGACTTCTCAAATTAAACTGTCCACGAGAGCCGATCTGGATCCTTTATATACCCTTTTTCCGGATACCAGAAGTTTCCGAATCTTTCGAGAAGGATTTTCATACTACATGGTATAATAAAAAGAAGGAGTAATCTGGCGATTTCTAGACCTTCTATCATAGGCGTTCCATATTAAGGAAATAGAATTGTCTAAAAAGGTTCAGACCTTCTTTCATACACATCGCATGAGGAAATTAACAAAGGTAAAAGTAATTAAATAAGTCATGAACTCGTAGAAAATAAACCTAAAGCTCTACAAAGTACATGCGGACCACGCTGATCAAAAAAAATAAATTATTTATAAATTAATAGTAATATCCGGAACTTCATTCAGTTTTCAACAAACAGAAGTTTTTTAAATGGCTAAACCTTGACATCGAGAGAAATATGCCACACTGTACATTTGAAGTAAAAGTTATGTAACTTCATTATCAAATTTGGGACATAACAATACGCATTAATTAACCCGACAACAAAATAAGTTTATGGTTGTTTTGTTTACTTCCATTTATTACACCTTGTCATAACTTAGATAAACCCGAAAATAACGCCCACTTTCATCCAAAGTTATCGCATGGGCGCAACAACGGAAAACCCTAATGTGTGACAGTCCATTGAATAATTCAACCGACTAAGGGTGGGTAAAAGTTTTGTAACATTTCAAAGCTTTCTGCTACATTAGTTGCACGCACATGAGACTATCTCTTTTCACACTAATTAAACTTTGTCTTGTTCCCTGAAGGAGAAGGGAAATGCAAAAATAATAACTGGAGCCGAGATTTTGGCATAGCTTAGCACTGATGTTCTTTTGGTAGCCGTTTAAAAATGTAAATTAATTGCTTGGAATACTAACGACCCTTGAACAATGGTGATATATTATGGATAAATCATTTTTAACTCTAAGGAAAAATGGAGCTCTATCTATTATGCGTGACCCCCTTGTACGAATTTCCGAAGCAGATTTAAGAACGACTTAACATTATTACATTATATTCTATTATAAAAGATTACATTTTAATGTGCTAATTTATCTATTTTATTTTGAATTAGAACCTACAGCCCTGCTTTCCGCAAAATGGAGTGAACATGGGGGTTTTAGTCAGTAGCGAAGGTCTTGTGATTTTAGTATTTAGATTAGTTAGATTTCTTTCTGTGAAGTTATATAAAAGAGAGGGTGTTTCTTGACCCACCAATAACAGTAAAAGATAGGTAAAATATGATTAGGGATACCTGTGGAACATTCACGCCACTAATGTTGTTTAGGGTCCGGAACGATGTAAGAAAAATACTAAATATATGCATTCAACAAGAGGGTAATTTTTTAGGAGTTGGTTTAAAACATATTGGACAAAAGTTGTAGGGTTTTTAATACTCTATAAGATAAAATCAGAAAATACAGGGTGTACCATTTGAAAAAAGTTATATATTTTAGTTGTCTCTATACCTTAAAATTTTTCGAATTTAAACCAATGAGTGGAGCACCTTGTAGCTTGCATTGGCAATGTTTAATAGAAATAGATATTATTTAGCCTACACATATTTGAGCATTTGACTATTTTCTCTTAAAAAAATTATCTTAAAAACTATAAAGTTAAGGTATATGAAACTGTTAATAAAAAAAGGTTCAAATTAAATGTTAAGTCGAAAAATGATTCGTACTCTTAGTTTTGTATTCAAAAAATACTGTCTCTATTTTTTGGCACACCCTGTAGAATCTTTAAAATATGCGTAATAGTTAACCATATAATTGAGAAATTTTACCTATACTGTACCTGTACATTAGACAAGTATTTTTCTTCTATTTAAGGGGGAAAACCACCCTTAAGATTTCCCCCAAAAATAACTATTCTGTAATATCTCCAAACCAATCATTCTTTTTTGCATGGAACAAACGTCAAATCACTTCTCACAGAAACAGCGGTGTCAACAGTGTAATTTTTATTTGTAGGGGTTTTCATTCTCTTATTATTTTAGGACTAAATATCATTTTATTTAATTAATTATTTAATGTTTTCAAAATCAATCAGAAATTGAAGGGGTAAATGATCGTTTCTCTACAAACAGTACATTTAATTTCGACATAAAGTAACATAAAAGTAATAGTTTGAGAACCATCGGACGCCTGTACTTTCTGACCCCTAATGTTTCCATCAATGATGTGAAAATGCATTCAAAGCGTTGATTTCATTAAAAAAACAATAATTTTACTCTGTTAAATGAAATTAACACGTAAGAAAAATACATACCTAATATTTTTTGACGTACTTCAATATATCACAAAATCAGAAAAAGCAACAAGGTATTTCTCTAAACACATTACTTGTATGTCAGATATCACTTGTATGTAGCATATTTTCGTTTTAATTTTAGTTTTTGCATTTGTCTTTTTTCTTTATTGTTTTAAATACGGCTTTGCTGAACCATGCTTTTAAAGAATATGAAACATTATACAATTATAGGTCAAAAGAAATAGATCTATCGGCGACATAAAAATTATTTGTTTCATAACGAGCTTATCAAAAAAGGGCAAACAACAATCGATTTCTTCAATTCTTGAATTTAGAAACTCCGTTTATTTTTCATTTTAAACAAAATCAGACCAATGTCATTCGCGAAACGAAATAATTTTTTTAAAACATAAATTAACATTTTCAGACTCGGTCGCTTCATGTTCAACTAAGAATCAGTTAAATTTTACACCCATCTTAAGTCCTAAATTCATGTCATAAAAATAAAAAAGTTTTTAAGACATACAAAAATACTAAAATAAAAAAAAAAGGAAAGAATGAAATAATAATCGTAACAGGGAAGCCGGCTTAGCACCATTAGCGGTGATGTTCCATGGTTGGATTTAAAGACGATTGGGGCAATTTGGATTTAATTGCCCACAAGCTCAATGATCCCTAAAAAGGCTTTATACTTTTACTAATTGGTACATTAAATTGCATTTTGACAACCCTACTAATGGCTTTGATAGATTACGTCTTTGTTTTTGTAGTAAATAACAATGAACACGAATTAACTAAAATTAAATAACAATATTACTACTCCCACATGACTCGATCTACACGGGCTTGCCATAAGTTTTGTCCAAATTAAAATAGTGTGTATGTTAAAGAATGGAAGAATATAGAAAACATAACAACTTGCCAAAATGTCTGGTCATTTCATACTTTCTTTTTGATTCTGTTTCATAATTTCACTGGACAACAGCTAACGATTTCAAGATATATGACATATATAAGATATATTCTTTTGAGTAATTAACACTTTCAGTTCTGTCACTTGAAGTAATCATGATCACTTCGATCCAATGACAAGAAAATGCATATTCAAAAGAACATGAAGTTATCAGTTCCACTTTGTTCTCTTTGATCAGTGATAATTTACTCAAAAGAATACAGCCATAATAAACAGCACTTGTTTACCAGCCCCCACTGCAACTATTTGACATTATCGGCACGCAAATATCGAATCGAGGGTCCCTACTAAGACAGAAGACACAGAACAGCGTGCAAGTAAGATGAAATGCGAATATCTTAATAATCCTAATAGCTTTCATTATAATAGCAGTAAAGTGACTTGCTTCAAGAAAACGGCTCTTCTGTACGGTGATTAAAAAAAACATATTATTTTTATTTCAGATGCAAGGTAGCAGATTAGTACAAGTATGCTGCAATAATAATGGTTTGGGTCTCAGGTTAAACCGAAAATTGATACATTTTGCAGTCAAATCCCCATAATGATTGCTATTCCTGCATTGTACCTCCAACGGGATGAAGAACCGATATATTTAAATAGAAGAAATCAGGCATTAACTACCCCAATGTACCATTCGTAATCTGACCTATTCCCCATAGTGATGACCTCTATGCAATTCAGACTCTGAAGATAATAGAGAGATTGTTCTTAGCATAATACACCATCAACATCAACGAATCCTGATTTACTACCGAGTATTTTATATTTCCAGGCACACAAAATAACTCAAGCTCAATTAAACTATTTGGCTAGAGACCTTGATCTGTCAAAGAGTAGAGCAAAGTTGTTAGGATGAAAGCTTAAACAATGGAAATAAACTAAAAACCGGAAGAATGCGACTGTTTATTGATACCTCAAAGATAAGCCTGAAAGCCGCACTACTTCACGTGGGAAATACTTTGCATTTAATCCTCTTGGTCATAATATTCACATAAAGGAAACCTATGAAAAACATGAGGCACTTTTTGACTCACCTTAAATACGCGGAACATCAGTGACATTCGTGTGGGAATTTGGAAATTGTTACTCTTTTACTTGGACTACAGCAAGGTTATACAGTTACACAAATGCTGTTTCTTGTACGAATGGGATATCTAAGCAAAACATGAAGAGGGAAAGACATATTAGCCAATCGTGGGAAACAGGACAGAAGAAAATACAACATGAGCCATAAGTTGATCATATAAAACTCTAATCAAGAATTTTGTATATGCAATGAATAATCAAATTAAATTGTACCTTCTTCTAAAAACTAAGATGACAAAAAAATATTATTAAGGAAATTAAATTTTTTACGTCAGTCCCAAATTAACACATAAAAAAATGTTATCCACAAAAAGATACCAACAACTTACTGATCCAATAATAAGCATACATTCATGCTTAAGTTTGCATAACGGTTTTATAATCGACTTTATTTGTTGATAATTGCTCTCTTGCTGTAGCTGGTTTATATCTTGTGTTAATAGTTATGTGGTGCCGACATAAATTCTATAAAAGTGTATAGCGTTATTTTTCCCCTTTTAGCGCATTTTTAGAAAGCGGTTCATTTTTTTTTAATTCTATTTCTCGATGGTTGGAATCCATAATATCCATAAATTTCTTGAACTAAATACTTGGTGAAATGTGTATCTCGCAATATTTCGGAGGTCGGAAAAAAATCCATTTTAGCCAAAGTTATTGTAAACCACACTAAATTGAGTAACAATTTTTTTTTATTCTGATTCTAATGCCAATCTTGATCACATCACTGGATCAAACAAAAATTTAGTCCGCTATCTTGAATTTCAAAAAACTAATTTTAGTCCGCCATATTTTATTTACCCTTTTAATTTTAGGGAAATTTATTTTAGACCGTTAATCTAATCCCAACTTTGGAAGAATTCGGAAAAAGTATATAAGGACTAACAACCCTAATATCAATTTTGACCGGATCGAAAACATGTATAATTTTTAGTCCGCCATATTGTATGTATCATATTTAATTTAAATAAATTAACTTTAGATTTATAATCTACGATCCCGAAAACCCTCATATCGAATTTTTAAAAAATAATTTTAAATTCTTAATTTACACCCCCCCCCCCCCAAAAAAAAAAAAAAAGAAAAGAAAAAAACCTCCCTGCACTAATTTTGGACAAAATCGAGAGATTTAAAATTTTTAGTCCGCTATACTGAATCCGTCATATTTAATTTTAAATAAATAATTGTAGATTCTTCATCTGCGACCCAAAATCTTTGCAATATTAATTTTGAAAGAAATCAGATCATATTAATTTTTTTATCCGCTATATAATAGGCGCCATCTTGAATATTACTGAATCAGTTTCGACCAAAATAATATACGACTACTGTAACAACTTCTTGAACTTAATGCAAAAAATTTTTTAATTCGGTTGTGACCGTTCCGAAATAATCGGCTTACATACATATATAGTAGTTATAATACAGAATGGGAAATATGGATATGAAATATTATATTATACATCCAGTGTTGAAGCTTACTTGCCCATAGCTTGATAGTAAAAGCTAAAGATTACTCTCCTAAATTACATGAGCATATAAGAACTATTCTATTAGTTATGTCATAAAGCCGTTATGATCCATACAACTTTAAACTTATTCTCTTTATTACAGAATCGTTGTCAACAATACCAAAGTACAATAGCCAGACTGAATCTCGAAATTACGACGTTACGACAACAGTTGGAAGAAGCAGGACAAGAAAATAACCCCGAAGGAATTCTTAAGGCTCATACGGCAGCACTGAAAAGGCACGCAGAAGAATCTAGAAAACAATATGAGAAATGTCTCGATGACGTTGCAAATCAGGTGGTGAAAGCTTTGCTTGCTCAAAAGGTATCAGCCCAGCTTATTAACGTCCATCTATTTTACTACTAATAACGTTGTTAATTGTTAAATATGATGTTGTTTTTGTCAGTATTTTTAACGAGAAAATTTTGAAAGCATTTAGACTGTCAGAAATTCATTTAGCATTCTTGCCAGTTCAAGATGCAGATACTGGTAAAATAATACAGTTTCTGCTTACTTGGTATCAATTGTTTTGTACACAAATCTTTAATAATATATACCTTCTTTTTATCAAGTTGCATTATTCTATCAGAACTTTGAAAAAATGCAATTAAAGGATTTCAAAATCTTGACCAGATAATAGATAATTTTACTAGATACTTTGAAGACAACACAAATTTCTTTAAAGGTTTGTTATGTTTGTAGAATAAAATATTAAAACTAATTTTTTGCAGCATACGAGTATTTTAATATAACAGCAAAGTTATAAAAATTTTCACTTACAAAAAAAAAACTAGGATACAAATAACAACTACTTAAACCACCGAATTTATCATCTTACAGATATGACAGCTTTGACGGTGCTTTTGAAGTTGGGTCCAATTTACGTGACCTTGCTTGCCTCGTGACCCGCTAATACAGTGTGAAAAATTGTAACAGAAAGAATAAATACCGCGATTATACTCATAGTAATGATTAAAATTAGAATATTACAAAATATGATTCTTCACTGGCAAAAAATAAAAATAAGAGCCTATATAGTGGTACGTCTTTACTTTCTAAAAAGTGTGGCATTTTTTTTTTTAATTTAGAGAGAAACCTGATTCCTAAAAGAAATTAGCTATTTTTGTTTCTAGGTTCCGAATGACTAGAGAGAATTGTTTATCGAACATATTTTTAGAATAAATTAAAAAAAAACAGTAAGTATTTGTTGCAGATATGTGCAACAAAATGTTATTAGATAATTTCATTTCCTATATTTATTGTCAATCATCTAGACCCGAATTATCAAGGAAACTTTCACAAGGGTCCACCTCCGATTTGTCTCATTCTGAGCTATCCCAGGAATCGATGGAATAATCCATGGACTGTGCTCCAACGAGGGGAGACAGAAATTTTACCCCATATAGTGCGTATCAGTCGAAGTAGCCTGGAATTGTGCTACATGCCAGAAATATGGAGAAGGACCAGAGCCACCTTCATTCCGAAAGCGGGAAAAAAAAAACATTAGACACCCTAAATCCCTGGGACTCATCAGCCTCACATCGTTTATTTTAAAAACGATGGAGAAAGCAGTTGATAAGTACATCAGGACAGAAATTCTAGAACAGGAGGTATCATCAAGCGGGCAGGTCCACGAAACCGCAGTGATACAATTAACTGATAAGATTCATGACGCTCTGAACAGCAAGAAACCGTAGTATGTGCAATTCTTGATATAAAAGAGTTTTTTGATAACGCTTCACATGAGGCAGTCAAATGAGCACTTAATGACAGGGGAGTAGATGAAACGACGATGGCACGACTTCTCTTCACTAGAATAGCAGATACAGAGACAGCAAGGGGTAAATTCGAGAATACCCTCGGCGACATATTTCAGAAAGGACTAGAACACACTAAAGAATGGTGCCAGATGATAGGACTGAATGTCAAGCGCACCAAAACCACCTTAGTAACCTTTAAAAAAGAAAATAAACCTCATCTTGGAAACCATCGAAATGGATGAGAACGCTATTGAGTGGAAGTCAGGGATTAAATATCTATGGCTAACCTTTTTGATAATAAACACGAAAAATAAATAATCCACAAAGCTACAAAAGCCTTGATAGTCTGTAGAAACTTCGCAAGATAAAGCTGAGGCACAAACCCAAAAATCCTGCAATGGATGTACACTGTAATAATCATACTAATCATTACATATGGGGCAGTGATCTGGAGTACAAGAACCAGTCTGGCCAAAACGAGAGCCAACCTTTCGAGAGGCCAAAGATTAGTCTGTGCTTGTATAACTGAAGCAGTGAAAACCTACCGAACGGCCGCCAGCCATCAGTGCACTAAGTTCTAAGTAATAAGCTCCAAATGGTCTGTGAATACCTAGAGGAACTAAACGAATTAGGTAAGAATAATAAGGTCACCCTCTTGTGAATACCAAGACATACCAGGGTAGTGGGGAATGAAATAGTAGACAAGCTCGCAAGAAAAAGGGCCGAAACACCATTTCTGTATAATGCTGGAAGAACTAAAAAGAGAGGGAGAAAGCAGGAGATCCAATTTTTGGACGGATTTGCAAGGAATGAGACAAGCGAACTGAGGAACTACGACCAGAAGAGATTTAAGGAATGCATAAAGCTAAGCAAAAACTAACTTATAGTTCTGACAGGATTACTGACGGGGCATTTCTATCTGAAAGGACACATCAAGAAACTCGGATTGGTAGAAAAAGAAGACTGCAGTTTCTGTGTAGAATAGGATGAAAACTCTATTCACATCCTTTCACAGTGCTGTAATTTAGAAAGCACTAGAATGCGGTTCTTGGGCGTACACCAAATAGAAGACCGCTTTAAAGCCGTCCAACATTCTGAGGTTTCTAAGAGAAATAGGACTAGAGGACCTGCTCTAGTCGGCAAGGTATCCCTAACGACTTGGCAGCAGAAAGGGAACACAATAGATCTGTTATATTGCAGTGTACTGATCTCTAATTCTACACAAACATTCTGAAATATGTATTTTTTACGCTCCGAATTACATTTTAGAGAACTACCCCCAAAGTTCGTCATTAAAAACGGTTTACTGAGAAAATGACATATATAAAATCGTTGTCGTAAACCCAATAATATACAAGTGATTTTACATGAAGAAATTAGCTTTTTACTTTATAATTGCAAAAAAAAATCTAGGATAAACTTGGGGGAGGTTTCACCCCCTCGAAATGCAATTTGAAACGTAAAAGAGCTACGTTAATCATTTGTTAAATTTTATTAATTTGAACCATCACATCACTTTTGTTGTTCTTATCATTTCTGACAATATTAAATGGTATTGAATATTAAACAAGCCATATTTTCTCTAGTTTTCAAAGTGAAGTTGCGGCAAGCATAGAAAGTTCCTAGCACAATTTTTAAGCAAAAATATTTTATATATGAAAACTTCACATAAAAATATAAAATAGGAATAGAAAACAACCCGATTAAACGTAGACAATAAAATTAGGTTTAATCCTATAGAAATCCGATTGAGAATTTGGTTTTGGTGGGAATCCCTCATTGTATCTGGTTAAGATGAAATAATCTGTAGTGGTATTATTTCCTAAATTTAATACTTATTGTAATAGTGGGTCGCAAGGCAAGTAAGGTCACGAAAATAGGTTTTCATGGCCTTTTGTCTCGTCTGTAAGATGCAATAATCTATGCTTGCACTAAAATTATATTATTTGAGTCAATTTTACATTTTTTTGTTGCTGTTATTTCTTGGTTTTATTTTTATTGTTGGTTTTATCATATTGTAATAACAACCATTACATCACTGCCGTGTATTGCTGCATTTTTTATTTTATTTAAATTAATTCTTATTATGATATGCATCTTTTAATTATTTTAGGGTCTTAGAGAAGAAGTGGGAAGTCTAAACAATAAAATTTTCGAACTTGAATCACAAAATCGAGCCCTTACGTCCATGTTAGTTCATCAACTTCGTGGGGAGAGCCCAGGTTCGCCAGTTGACCTAGATTCCTTTTCCAGGCAACTAGCTTTAGAATGCCAAGAAACAGGTAAGATAATCTTTTTTCTCTTAGTTAATATCTCACACCCATAACCCATATGATATAGTTTTCTTATGTTTGTACAAGAGTAGGAATAAAAGGTGTGCCTTCAAGACTATTGCTATAAAACATTTTATTTTAAATTTATATAAATTTCTATCTATCCCTACAACGCTCCATGCCAATTTTCCATTGTTCAAAACAGTATTGGAAGTCTTCTTCTGTGAGTGTCTTCATGACGCATGCCTCTTTATTTTTCACAGCTTCAATGAAACCCAAATCCTGTTCCTTTTAATGCAGATTTTACCTTGAAGAACAGATAAAAGTCACATGGTGCAAGGTCAAGCGAATAAAGTGGATGATCTGACACTGGGATATTCTACTTGACTCGAAAGGTCTTGACAAACAATACAGATGAATCTTTCACAATTCGGTTCGTACACAATCCCTTGAACATCGAAAAAAACAATCATCATCGCTTTGAATCTTGATTAGCTCATTCGAATTTTTTTAGTTCTTGGTGAAGTTGGGCTCCTCCATTGCATCAAAATGGATGGGAATGTTATTGAGTGAAAGTCAAAGGTTAAATATCTAGGACTGACCATAGATAATAAACTCCTCTGGAACAAGCACGAGAAAGAAGTTAACAAGGCTACAAAAGCCTTGATGGTCTGTAGAAACTTTGCAGGAAAAACATGGAGCACAAATCCAAAAATCCTGCAGTAGATGTACACTGCAATAATGAGACCAAACATCATATATGGGACAGTGATCTAGAGCAAAAGAACCAGTCAGGCTAATACGAGAGCTAACCTCTCGAATGTTCTAATACTTGCCTGTGCGTGTATATCCGGGGCAATGAAAACATGCCTAATGCCTGCCATGGATGTAATCCTAAACCTTACACCTCTAATACTTGTCGAGAGTATGGCGAAAAGGATAATTTAAGATATAATGAAAAAGAAATTCAACTTTGTGAAAAACTTCAGCAAGAGCGAATGACACAGAAACACCATTGAAAAACTCAACCAAAAATCCATTATATGGTATACATATGGCTCCTAAACAACGGAGGGAACTGGAATAGGAGTGTATGGACCCGACACCAGACACTACGAGAGCTTGGGTAAGTCACCAAGCATTTTCCAAGCAGAAACGCATGCCATTAGGAAATGTATTTAATTCAACAAAGAAAAAACGATTACGGTCAAGAGATTATCATCATGTCGGATAGTCAAGCAACCATCAGTGCACTGAGCTCTCAAGTTATCAGCTCCAAGATGGTCTGGGAATGCCTAGAGGAATTAAATGATTTGAGTAAGAATAATAGTCACCCTCATGTGAGAACCTGGACACACCGGGACAGAGGCGGAATGAAATAGTAGACAGGCTCGAGAAGAAAGGGGCTAAGATATTATTTCTTGGGCCAGAGCCTTTCTGTGGAATCAGTAACAGCGTAATGCTGGAAGAACCAAAACTAAAAGAAGAAAGCAGGGAATCCAATTATTGGATGGAGCTGCAAGGACTGAAACAAGCGAAGATACTTCTAGGAAACTACGATCAGAAGAGATTCAAGGAATACATAATAAGTAAAAACCAACTCAGAGTTCTGACAGGGGTCCTGACTGGGCATTGCCACCTAAAGGAACACCTCGAGAAACTGGAACTGGTAGAAGGAGAAGAGTACAGATTCTGTGAGGAGGAGGACGAAACTTTTATTCACATCCTTTCAGAGTGCAGCGCTCTAAGAAAACCCTAGGATACGGTTATGGGGAACACCAAAGCGAAGAATGGGAGCTACCCACCTTGAAACCGTCCAACATTCTCAGATTCCTGGGGGAAATAGGTCTGGAGGACCTCCTCTAGCCGATAAGGTAACTCTTACAACCTCACAGCAATAGAGGAGCACAATAGATGTACCAGGTCGCAGTGTACAGACATCAATTCTACATATAATGCATGGATTAGCGTTTAGTTTCAGGATCATCAGTAAAAATCCAAGGTTCGTTATATGTTACCACTCTTTCCAACAAGTTCGGGTCATTTTCGCAATCGCACTAAAAGTTCACCGACGGTCAGATCGAATCTAATTACTGACCTTTTGAGTATTTTTATCTGTTTTTCACGTGGAAGGGCGACCCGGACGAGAACCATCATCAACGTCTTCATCGACCATCTTGGAAACGCTTAAATCACTCAAAAACTCACACACATGATAAACATTCATTGCCATACACTTCTAACAAAAAATAAGTTTTAGTAGTAATTTTTCCAAGTTTCATGTGAAATTTCACTACAATTCGTTGCTCTGTTATTACATTTATAATTTTTCCGACAAAACAAAAAAACAGTTCTCATAGATTTTAAGGCCACTTTTAGACTGATTTATCTAAAGACACGAGGGTCGCCGCATTCCAAAGAGAAGGCTTCCCGCTACACAGCCATCGGCCGTTCGCCTTTAGCGCATGTTTACTTCTGAAAAAGCATCAGTCTCGTTATTTTATAGCTTCACTTTGTAGGTGAGTACTTTGAATTACGTCACGTAGTCAAGACAAAAAATATTTTCGTGCCCAAGTTTTACATTTCGGTGATGTAAATTATAATATAATCACTGAAATAACATAAGGTTAAAAGAGGCCTCGGGCAAAAATTTTTGAATATTGCTTATAGATTAAAAGGTAACAATATTGTAGTTGCTATAAATATTTTATTAAATTTTTTTAAATTTGCACTTCCTTTATTATGTGTACTTTTTGTTTTACAGGTCAAGAAGAACCCCTTCCAGAGGTTTCTCCTTCTGCACTGTTAACAACAAGTTTGAATACCAAGCATTGCAACTCCTTTAACTCAGAAATTTTGGAGGCGAGCCCGGGTAGTGATAATTGTGATAATGTTATTGTGTCAAGTGGTGATAAAAGACTATCGGCTGATAGTGTTAGTGTATTAGGTAATATCTCTTACTCTCTCACCTAAAAAGTATTATTATTTATTTAAATAATTAGCACAATTTTCAGTTACTACTACAAGGGCAAAAAATAAAATAAAGCTTTATTCAACAAATTTGTTTACAGATACTAGATTTTCATTAGAGGATAAGAAAAGACATCAAGTTTTAAATAAATTATGGACAGAACTGAAAGGAACGGAAGTTACGCCAAAAAAGTTATTAGAAGCGCTTAGTGCAGTGGATTCAGCACTCTGGGTTCCCCCCAAACGTCCAGTATCTTTAAATCTTCAACTACCTATTTTACAAACTACTAGAATTAGAAAAACAAGGCCAGTATTAAGTAAGTGGAATTTTTTATATGGTTATGCAAATATTTTATCAAAAAAAATGTTGTAAGGATTTTAAAAACCTTCGTTGTATTTATAACGTATTGTTTGTGTTAGCACAAACTAGTTCAAAAAGCGAAGAAGAAACGACGGGGAACGAATCGCCAGAGAGCGGAAACCGCGACGAAGGCTACTCTACGATGTCTTCTGACGTCCAAGCTGATGTTACAAGGGCTTCAAACGATGCAACGCTGCCTCACAGAAGCCTCGAAGATCTTAAAGAAGCGAGCGACGAAACCGACATGTCCGCTGATACCCGATTGCTAGTCACCGACAATAAAGATCCTGATATACTTTACATTCCATTGAATTTATTAAATTTAAAACAAAGGTAAGAGCAATATCTATAAGTGTTTAAATATTTAAATATTCCTCGCGAAATTTCAGTGGCCTGAATTGGCTGAATATGACTGTACTATATTGTCTTATATACTTAAATGTCACTTTTGAAAAAGAGAAACACATTAAACTTTATTTATTCAGCAATAGTTACTTTGTCCCCTTCAAACCTGAACTAACCTGCACTCGCAGTGAAGCACATATGCCAACGTTTTTCCCACTCTTCAAAGGCCCCCGCGTATGCCGATAATAGTAAAGCCTTAAGTTCACTCAAAGAATTTGTTTTATGTCCTCAATAGTCTTTAAACAATGTCCTCACACCGATAACTTGAGCTTTGGGAACAAAAAAAGTCTCATGATTCCTTATTAGGCTTGTGGAATGATATTCGTTAAATGAAGTATGAGCATTATCATGGTGCAAGAACCAACTATTGGTAGATCCCTCTATCATACCCGATATATTTAAACAACAATAGATTTCTTTGAAGGCTGTTTATGGTCGGTGGGGGAGAAGCTTTTTTGATGTTTGACAGACACAAACATGTTTACCTATCTTTTCTTTCAGTTTATTGCTTGTCGTGACTCTTTTCAGTGTTTTTAAGTATTAGAAATTACTATAAATGCGAAGTTTACAATTAATATCAACAAAAAGAGGATTTAAAGACTTATTTTTATTCGTAAATATTGTTAGATATTGTTTACATAATGAACATAACAATAATAATAATTTAGGCAACCATATATTCATACTTTTATGTATTTAGAATTAACACACCGATTATCATATGATACTCGTTTAAATAATACAATTAGAAAATGATAGCATAACTTGGTCGGGGTCAAGCCAGAGGACTGTGGACGTCAAGTCGTAATTTTTAAACTGTCGTCATCATCTTATAATTTTGAAATAATTTTTGTACATGTAGAGATATGTTTATGATCGTTATTGTGCTTAAATACCAATCTACGACCAATTAATGAAATTGCACTCCACGCTAATATGAGCTTATAATCTTTTTTTTTTTCATTGTACCGTTCTTATTACACCACCTATTTTAGCAAACCAAAAGCAACCCCATATTATCACAGAACCCCTCCATATTTAACTGTTGATATTATGCATTCAGATAATATTTTTACGTGCGTCGACCTTCTAAAATAAACCCCCGTCTTTGTCCGAAAGCCTCAAATTTGAACGTATCGCTCCACAGTATGTTTTAAAAATTACAACATATCAAATTTTTATGTGTTGGTCACTGTGATCGTTTTTGTTTATTTCCTTTCCAAACTTCGCTTAATAATACTTACAGACAATTTCTCTGTTCTGCTCATATATATGTATATTCTTCATTTTCTTATAGAAACTTGCAAAACATTTCGCTACAATCTCATTTGGCATCTTCGGTGCTTGCTGGTTTACTGGTTGAAGATCAACTGTCAATCCAGCTTGCATGGAAGATGAAGATGCCAAACGATGTTATATATAATATACTTACATTACAAAAATTAATTACATTTTTACTCTTTCTTACAGAAACAGTTTTCCTCCAGGCAAAGACATCTTGCCATTTCAACACATCATGAGAAGCTTTTCCGACTCACACCTCTGCATAAAAATAACGACTGCGCCTACACCTTGCTATTCCTTTACCTCGCCTATGTCCAGTAGCCCCTCCATATTTTTGCTAGATATTACCGAAAAGACAATAAATCCACTTAGGAGAACTAGAGGAACCAACACCTTATGGGGTAAGTATGGTTTGTTTTGGTTTCTTGCATGCATTTTATCAGAGAAATAGCGAAAATCAATTTACATTAAAGATGAAATAAAATGTCAATCAGATTGCTACCGTGGCTCCATTGGCAGTTATATACTCATTCCATAAAATTTCGGAATACGGCTCGCAGGTTTTCATGAACTTGGTATTCAATTTTTCTGTGAGCTCTTCATCCATCTGAAGATGGTTCGCCTTAACTTTATTTTTTAAAAAACGTCAGAGGAACAAATCCATACGGGTTAAACGCGATCAACGGTCGGTTTTGGTCACCAAAATCAGAAACGACACTACCTCGAAACTTTGTTTGCAACAACGTCGTTATTTTGCGTGCAGAGTAACAGGTAACGCCATCCTGTTGAAACTACATCGCAGTTACGTCCGTTTCATCTAGTTCTTGTCAAGAAAAGTTTATCAACATGTCACAGTAGCGATCACAATTATAGTTTCACAGGCACATTTATCATTTTAAAAAAGTATGATCCGATGTTCCCTCCTATCCCAAATGCCACACCAAACTGTCACTTTTTAAGGATGCATCAAAAGTTCTTAAGGATGTGGATTTTCTGCTCCCCAGATCCCAGAATTCTGCTTATAAAAGAGATCATTGGGATGAAAGTGAGACTCGTCACTAAAGATGATTTTGTTACGGAGTGCATCCTCAACTTGCAGTTGTTCTAAAATTCAGTTTGAGAAATTTGAGATGTAGTATTATAGATGCATACTAAGAATTTTCTGGGTAAACCGATTCAGAATTGGCAAGGTGGTGCATAGAATGTGAAATTCTTAAGAACGTGAAACCATGCAAACTTGAATATTTCGGATACATAATGCTTAATGAACAGAGATACGGCATGTTACAACCTCTTTTACAAAGCAAGATTCACAGCAGAACAGGTCTAGGAAGGAGAAGAATCCCTCGACTCAAAAATTTAAGAAAATGCCTCGACTTAAGTGCCACTGAACTTTTCAGAGCAGCAACCAATAAAACAAAAATAGCCATACTAGTCCAATATCCGAAACGGGTAAACACTGCACGAAAATAAAAAAGTTTCTGCACTGTCCATGACCAGTAGACTGCAGTTTTTGAGTCAGGTGGATCTTGTAATCATGAAGGTGCAAGTCTTTTGTAAAAATTCGTTAGAGACTGCTGAAGCGGCAAAGGCAAAAAATAAATACAAACTGATATTAAGTTAGAGACACAGGTACCAATTGTAACTGAACTAATACCAAATGACGTAACTTGACACCTTAGATCTTACCCTATAAATTTAAACAACAATAGATTTGTTTGAAGGCTGTTTATGGTGTTTGGCAAACATAAACATGTTTACTTATCTTTTCTTTCAGTTTCATTGCTTGTCGTGGCTCTTTTCAGTATTTTTAAGTGTTAAAAATTACTATAAATCCGAAGTTTACAGTTAATATTAACAAAAAGAGGATTTAATAACTTATTTTTATTGGGAAATATTGTTTACATATTGAAAATAACAATAATAATAATTTAGGCAACCATATATTCATACTTTGATGTATTCAGGATTGACGTACCGATTATCTTATGATACTCATTTAAATAATGCAATTAGAAAACGATACCATAAAGTCGGTATGTATGTACCAACAAATTAAATATCTACTGTTTATCAACACTTTTCAAACAAATAAAAATATTATTTCGTTATTCAGCGTTCAAACAACCGGGCCCTAGTTCTGAAGTTATGCTAATTCTAGAGGGGTATGTTCGCTTAACACGGACATTAGATGTGAAGGCTACGTTTTCGAAAATATCAGTAAAAATAATTGTGCCCTTATTTGGCTCTGGGGACAATCATTATTCCCTTCAACCTCCCACCAGTATTTCAGAGGTGACAATTAAATAAATTTCCTACAAAAATATGCCGATTATCTAAAGAATTTAATTTGGCAGTTTAGCTCGTGTCTGAAGAACTTTATGACTAGCGCTAGCTTGTTATACCGCTATAAACCCGGTACAGAACAAGGATGGCATGTGTGATAGTGTGATCGAATGTGACAGATTATCCACGATAAAATGGAATTATTACTCTTAGATCGTTATTATCCTTGAAGAAGTTGCAATTTTAATAAAACCTAAATTCAAAATCAGGTTTTAAAACTTATTACCAAACAACTTTTAGTATAAACATATATAAATTAAGAATTTTTTGGAAAAAAAAATATATTCTTTGACACAATTAACGCAAAATACTAGAGGAGAAAGAAGAAAGATTTTCATTAGAATCAAATTTCCACAATTCATTATCATTTATCATATTACAGAGATGTTTACACTACTAAATCATACCATAATTGGTATAGAATGTGGATGAGTAATTAAGTCGCAATTAAAATAATTCTTCTTCAAGTGTCGTGCTCTTTATAGAGCGTAGACAACCTTTTGCACATACATGTGTTCCGTGTCGACTATGTTGTATACGGATATACGGGACGTACCTTAAGTCCATTTATTAGTAATTTAATGACCAAGCCTTCTTTACTTTTACTCTATTTCTCTGATAATAACCTATTAAGCAAAAATACTTTGCTGCCTATTCCGCTGGCAGACCCAAATCTGCAAGTAGATACCACTACAAACTTGCATCTTCTCCATTTCTACCTTAAATAATCCATAGTAATCTAGCAATTGAGATTTGAGTTTGAATTGCTTCTGCACCTCCTTGCGATATTTAATGATTTATAATTATAATTACATTTGTCTCAAATAAAATGCAATTTAGGTATTTTTTGCTACAAGCAAAATTTCAAAAATCATTAAACTAATTTTAGTAATTTTGGGTAAAATTTTGAGTCGATTTTAAATTAAACTGGGAACTAATTTTTGAGAACTAGGATTTTCAAACATCCCAGATGGATTTTTTAATTGCAAGACCTATAAATGGTTAAATTGGCAATACATTTTATTTTTTGAAATATTAAACTAACTTTACACTTTTCAAACACACTATATTTTATTTGCTAATAGTTTTTGAAGTTTAGTCCGGATATTTTGTAGTTGATATTTTAGATTAGCTTTAACCGAACACAATAATCTTATCCAGCACTCAATAACCAATAGATTCTCACTTAACGCAGAACTCGTAACTTAAACACAACACACTTAACACCATTACCGCCACCTGTTTTTGCAACAATTTTTCCAAGCTTAATGGGCCTTTTGTGTGTGACAACCAAAAACAAATATTACCAAACTTAATAGGGTTATGTCAACAGTCTGCATTTTAGGAAATTCAAATTCAGATCTTAACGAGGATAAAACATCGCAACTGTCATGGGGCAGTGCGACAGAAGAGAGACTGGAATGTACAACGTGGGACGCCGAGTACATTCAACATTGGCTTCGATTGGACGACACTCGTTCGACTCTGCAGCAACACAGGGATATGCTAGAATTGGAGTATGATCGCGCGGAGCTCGAAGATTGGAGTCTAAGCCTGTCGAATGATGATCTTAGAGAACAATGGAAGAAATTAGATGCAGCTACTCCAGGTATCTTTTTCAGGTTTTAATTCTTCTCGTGCTTATTTTTTCCGTATCAACTACATTTTATTTCTGTAAATCTTCATTTTATTTTTGTAAATCTTCATTTTATTTCACAGGGCAAATATCAATTTCAACCCTACCAAGTATCCAAGAAAACAACGCGTTGGAACTAGAGGAAGACTCAAATGAATGCCTCTGGAATAACTCAAGTTATATGATGGATAAAGAAGGAAGAGAACTAGTAACGCTTCTCATGGATAGCCCCAATGGCGAAAAACAATGGCCCTATGCTGTTTCTAGTGCAGTACATCAACAAATTTCGCCCGATAACAGTTGGTCCAGTGGCGGGTCAGATTGCTGCAATTCTCACGAACCCGAAACTTGTTCCAAGAGATCTTCGGCTGCGAGCGACGACACTGGAGAACTGCCCCAGGTTGGAACTGATTTCACAAGGGATTTTTATAGGTAATTAAAATATAGCACATAATAATAAGACATGTGTAACTCTGAAACCTCAATAACTGAATGTTATTCAAGGAATGTAGTTTTTATAACTTCCTAGGACTGGCAACTGAACGATTTAAACATGATGAATTTTACTAAAAATGTAATAAATACGTAAATAATTTTTGGCTGTTTTTACATTATATATTTATTTGTTTCAAAAATATTTTATAATAGATTTTAAAATTTTCAACACACATAAGGAAAAATTTTTTTTAACAAATTTTTAAAAAAGCCGGAGTTTATAAGTGTAACACAGTGTGATAATAGCAATGTCATGGCATTTTTTAAGTTGATTTTAGAAAGTTGACTAACCCGTAGTGGGAGTTTCAGAAACTAACGATTTTTATTGTTAGTGCATAAAAACTGAAAACTTAATCTCATCTATCCAAAAATGAAATGAGCAATTTCTTTCCAGATCCTTAAAATTATTTTAAAGCGTTTTTAAAACGATTATTCTATTACTTTATGACACTTTTAGCAAATGATAAAATCACATCATAAAATAAATTAAAGAATTTTTTTTATGATGTGTTGTAATTTCAGGTTTTCTAAGTATCAAAGTTTGAATTTGAGCATCTGCAATATTTTTAGCTAAAGAAATCTTTATGCATATAAACACAGTAAAATTTTATATAAATTTCATTATAGGTTGGTTAAATTTGAAAGTACGAAAAGTTTGGCTTCAACTTCATCGAGAAGCATCGGCGGTGCCCTCAGTGAAAATGGAGACCGAGATGCGACACTACAAAATGTTCTAACATTTCTTGCCGAACAACAAAAATTTGCCCAGTGTAAAGACAGGCCGCGTTCAGTGAACGATGTTACCAAAGATTTTAACATTGAAGGTCCTCCTCAACATTTTGAGGAAATTAAAATAACCGGCAGTGATTACAGTATTCCCAAGAGTGATTCAAAATCAAGTGATAACGAAAATTACGTTACTCTAAAACAATTGTGCGAAGAATATGAACAAAAAGAAAAGGATAAAGAAAGAGACAAAGAAAAAGAAACAGAAAAATGCGATAATCCTACCGATGATAGCATAACCGATAAAATATCCTACGCTGAAGAAGTGTGTGTAGCGACATCTTTAGACATTGAAAGTGAGAACTGTTCAAATATTAGCGAACATCCGGTAGATATTTGCAGTAGTGTAAACGTAGAACTTAATTCTCTAGATTACCAAAGTGATGTATTAGAAACCTGCCAACCTAATGATAAAATTACTAGTGCAGACGTAACTATAGATAGTGATAATTTAGCTTTAAACAATAGTGACTTAATTAAATCAACTGATACAAACGTTAGTGACACCTCGGCAAATAACTGTACAAGTGAATCGTTGACTTCCAGTGTTAGCACTCCTGAAACGGTAATGTCGAAAATTCCACGCAGAAGAACGCCTTCCAGAATTCCAGTCAGCCCGGCGAGGATAATTGTAAATAATAACAATAATAAGGAGAACCTACACGACACTAAGATACCAAAGAGCAAAATACCCCATAAAAGCAATAAACCAAAACCCAAGGTAAGTGCTTTTAGTAATTAACGTCCTTATTTATGAATTGCCATTGCCCTTAACTAGATATTTTATTACGTCTTCCTAACTGTTCTGCCACTGTTTTAGTATGTGCTAACATACTAACAAATTATGTTCCTAATAATGGCGGCCTCCTCAAGTTTAGCAATAAAGTTTTAAAGTTTTGCTACGTCTGGAAGTTTCTGGCATAAAGCGGATCGACATTAGCACTTTATAACCATTTTATTAGGATAATAAAATTTAATTTAAAGCAAGCACCGAATGTTGAGAGGAAAAAAATAATAATACAATAGTTTTATCACTCCGTTACTACTGGTTTCTGTCGCAATAAAATTTCGTTAAACGTAAATTTAAAAAAGATCCAAGAAAAGTATTGTGGAACTTGTATTCCTGTTATTAAGTTTATGTAGAAGTTTTAATGAAGTTTTATAATTATTTCGGATAAGTTAGTCTTGCAAATGAAAAAATGTGTTTATCTCGTTAATTCCACTTTTCCTATAGTGTCTTTCTATTAGTAAGTATACTTTTATTAATTACTTCTTAAATATTTTTTTCAAATTATCAATACTACAAAATACCTTAGTAATATCAAATTATACTGTAATGCTAGTGACCTCAACTGATTATAAATATGGGGTTTAGTTGGACCAGGTCAATAAAACAACTTATGAAACACTTTGCTGACGTTTCGACCTCTATGAGATCATCTCCAGGACTATACAACTAGATCCCTTGCGTACAAAATAAAATTTAAAACATTTCTAGGGAGTAATATGCTGGATAATTTTTATATTTATAAATTGGGGAAGAACAGGCCAGAACCAAACAATTTGAGATTTTGTTTGAAGGTTGTAGACAATGTTGAAGATTGACTAAAATATGGTTGTCGGGCTTGCATATATATATAACTTTAGAACAACGAACACTGGACAGCAAGAGACACATTCCTTCTTCACAATTCCGTATATTAAGGGAACGTCGGAGAAAATAAGACGAATTGCCAGTAGTTATAATATAAAAACAGCCTTTAAATCGGAAAATACACTTAGAGCTCATTTAACAAAAACAAAACCAAAAAGTACCGATAAGAAAGAATGTGTTTGCAAAGTTCCACGTGAGTGTGGTGAAATGTATATTGGAAAAACCAAACGACCGCTAGAAGTTAGAATTAACGAACATAAAACTCATACACAAAAAGGGGAAACGTCGAGATCAGGTATTGCAGAACACGCCTGGGATAAACAACACCACATAAAATGGTCTGAGGCTGCGGCAATATATATGGAACCCAACATGAAAAAAAGTAAATTTATAAAAGCAGCTTACATTAAAAACAATAATGGAATCTTTAGTAAACTGAGTGTTGAGATACCTAATCTTTGCCAACCACTACTTTGTAACATCAAATCATTGAGATGTGTACAGTGAAGCGAAACTTTGCGCTTCAGTGGACACAGTCCCTATATAGACTCGTAGTCTTAAGACAAAACATTCAGTTTATACTTGATAACGATTAGAGATACAACCTAATCGAAGCGTCGTAAAAATAAATAAAAATAAAGACAATGCAAGTCCGACAACCACATTTTAGTCAAATGGATGTTTGGTTGAAATTTTCCAGACTTCGCACATCTGCAATAAATACTTACATGGATTATCATTGGAAAAAATAGCTTGACCTTGAAATTAGCGTAAATTCACTCTCAAGGTCAAACGCAAGATCACCACTAAATTATTAATAACCTTTTTATTAAAACTTTTTCTCTAAAACGTTTAGTTTTCGAGTTATTATGTGAGTGGCTTAAATCGTTGCTCTTGGCCAACAACCCACCCTTGGCCCTTCTGTATCTCAAAGATTAGCCACAGAATGGCTGCAGGTAGATAAGAACTTCGAATTCAAGTACTTTTAAATGACACCTCAGAAGATATGTATATTGCATACAATAACCAGTTGAAAGATGATACGGCTGTTTTGAAAACCAACAGTAATTTTGTTTATGGGAGAATAAATACAAAACTGAGATACTCAGATTTGTAACAGTTGTTGACCATCACACGTTACAGTGCGTACGGCAATTCAACATTTTTGCTTAAGCTAGAACAGGGGCATATTCAGTCTGGCTTTTTTTTTGGTAAGGGGGTGATATCACAAGAATAAATATAAGGTCGAAATTACCTCCCTCCGCTCGTATACAAGACAGTATAGTATGACAAGTATGAAAGGGAGTTGACCAATTTAATTCAATGTTCCGTAAACCTAAGTTACCAAAATCACATAACCGTGATTCAGCGAGATTCACGTTCCCATTGCAGCAGGTAGATAAGTCTATTTTTTCTGAATTTGAAGTTCTTGGGAGAGGGGACTGCCTCCTCCTCCTTGAAGCCACCTTGGGCTAGAGGCCGTGGACCTAGTAAAAAATATTAAAACTATCGTTTTGTTTCAGTAGAGAGCCTCACTTGGTTTTGCAAGGTTAAAAACTTATTCAGTAGTCATATTTTGGAAGCTTCAATAAAATACAAACAATGATTTGGGAAATTTTGCTGTGATCTTAAATGAATTAA
Organism: Diaprepes abbreviatus; assembly: GCA_034092305.1. Lineage (NCBI taxonomy): Eukaryota > Metazoa > Arthropoda > Insecta > Coleoptera > Curculionidae > Diaprepes > Diaprepes abbreviatus. The sequence goes on along the minus strand of JASJET010000090.1, from coordinate 2,334,091 downwards.
ATTTCTGGTATTATGAGGTGCGAATAAATTTGAATTTGAACAGTATTTAACCTGCTGTACACTAACTGACACATGTCAGGTCTGCATATCTTCACATAAATAATTGCGGGCTCGCTTGCTTCATATCATGGGCTGTTTGATTGAAAATTGGAAGTTCTTTTCCCATCGTGTGAATAACTTGTAGCATGCGCTACAAAATTTATAAGGAACCCATTGTGCTTCTTGGTTTTTGATATCAAAATCTAAACACTCTTTATATCTTTTTTTGATCGCATCTCTGATCAGACGACTACTTTAAAGCTTCTATATAAACTTAAAAGCTGGAATGTTGCATTCCTTGCATCTTTTTGAATTTTACATTTAATGAAATTTTATTGCCATCGAGTGATTATATTTTTTTTTTGGCTACAATGGTCTTATCTCTTAGAAATTTAAATTATTTGTGGCTGAAGCAAAAATTTTCTGTTTTTTTTTATTATTTCAAATTTAGTATAAAGAAGTTTTAAAAGCGTTCGAGGTTTTAGTGAATACTATGGAAAAATAAACACTTCTGTATTTAATAGTATTTTGAATTCATTTCTATCTTAAAAATCTCATTCTAGAAAATCGTTCAAGTACAACAGAACAACTCACCTCAACATGTGATAACATCAGAGAAACTACCCCAGAGTACGTCAGGCGTACTAAGCAACATTATTGAAGGACCACCCCACAGAGCCGTCAGTTTTCATGAAAGAGCTACATCAAAAGATGTAATTGAAGAATTAAATCGAATGATTAAAAATGGCGAAGAAAATCCACCAGCAGAAACTACCGAAACTGTTCAGAGGCCCAGACTAGATCAAGCATGCCGACCGACGGGATGGATACATGTTGAGAAGGACATTGATTTGACAGATCCAAAGGTTTGTAAATACGATATTTTGTTTCCATTTAATACGTGTAATGAATATCGGTTTCCAAATTATCCGTATTTCCGAGGTACATATATAAAGGCAGTATTACTTATTTGAAGCATCCATTTTTAAAAAAATTTTAAGCTTCCATTCTTTTTGCAATATGTTCCTGTTGTGGCACTTTTCATTGCTACTGAACTTATAGTTCATATAAATATTCTCATATCGTGAAAATCGCCTTAAATTGAAATATTTAAAGCGATAAGATAAGAAAGTATCGAATTTCTCATCGAGAAATCCCCAATATGTGTTTTTTTCCCGTTACTGTGGAAGAAATTGCATTTGTGTATGGTAGCTGACCCATTTAAATCATCATTATTAGCTTATACTGTCCACTGCTGGACAAAAGCTTCTTTCAGATTTTGCCACCTTTGCCTGTAATATTCCATTTTTCCACGAGTCTATATCCCCAGTCCACCGAGTGAGCGGTCGTTCTCAATTTCTATATAATTCTATTCTTGGCTTCCATTGTATTAACCTTGATTCTAGCCGTCCCTTTATCTTTCCAGCGACATGACCAGCCCAGTTTCATTTTAAACGCAAAATAGTTTCCACAGCACCTCGTACCCCCGTGCTGTGTCTGATGGTTCTACTAGAGATTTTAATTCAGAGAGTAATTCTGAGCGTTGATCTTTCCACCTTTCGCTGCATGATTTGCATTCTCCTTATGCTATTTTTTTTCAATGCTAGTGTCTTTGCACCATATGTCAATACGGGACGAACCCATCAGTTAAATACCTTCCTTGTTAAACATATTGGAAGATCAGATCTTAACTCTGATTTTAATAGGTCAAATGCTGCCCAAATCAGGCCCATTCTACGCTTAATTTTAATAAAATCTCTCAGGATGAGATTTGTCATAAACTGTTCTTTATTCTGTATTTATTTCTAAACCGACTCCTGACTTGTGAAGATTTTGTATCATTATGTCATATTGTCTGTTAATAAAATGATGTCGTCGGCGAAGGAAAGGTTATTTGATTTTTTCCAATCGATATCATTTCCTATGTTATTCTATTTTACTTTATAAAGCATACTCTGTAACAAAGTAATATACTATCTAGAGGACAGCGCATCGCCTTATTCTCTCTTGACTTTAAATAGCTATTGTATAGAGATGATATATGCACCATTCAACGAGTACTTCTAGTAGTTTATGTTAGTTTACTATATCGAAGGCCTTCTTAAAATCTACAAAGACGAACCTGAGTGGCTTGTTGAACTTGATACATTTTTCTATAAGAAATTGTCATTACTTCCATATTTTGTTCGAAATCTTGCGTACTCTTTGTAAGGTGAAAACAATGTTTGTTGTTTGTTATAATTCTTGTGTACAGTTTGTAGATATGACTTAACAGGGTAATCAATCTATGATGTTTGAAGTCTGCATTATGTTCTTTTTTGTGTAAGACGACAATTTGTGCTTTATCCCCTTGTTCTTTAATCTGTATGGGCTCTGGGAACTTTTTTCAATTGCTGTAATATTTTCATATATTGTGTCTACTGTCATATTATCGTTTACCTATAGAAAGTTTGTTGTTTGTTCCCAGTATTCGTATATATTCCTTGGTTTGTTCCTTTTCTTTCATTTACCTTCTTAAAATTAGGCTGCCTGTATCCTACCTGTTGGAAATCTGTTCAGGACATCTACAGCATTGACAATATCTTTCCTGCTACTACCAGTTGAAGCCTAGACTATTTCTAGTTCAATCATCTGGGCTCACATTACCTTCAGCATTATTTTTATTTTAAACATTTTGATTATTTAAATATTCTAGAAAAAACTAAGCGGCAAAAGTTCTAAACTTCTTAACTTTTTGAAAATAACCAAAATTATACAATAATGGAACTAAATATTTAGCTAATAATTAGCATCTTGGTTTATTTATAGTATTTTTCTTTATTTAAAACAATAAGTGCTGGTACTATCTGTCTGAATTTAATAAAAGCTTTTCCTTCTATAAATCTTTTTAGGCTAGAGCAAATTTACTAGATGTCATGATGGCTTCTGTATCTAGTGATTCGTCACCAACTTCTTCTTGCGGTGGCAGTGTTGCTAGTGATTCCACTGAAGATCCACCCGATTATGGACATCTACATAGAATACATAAATATCACAGACAGAAGAAAGGTATAAATGTTTTATCAGCATGCATATGTCCAAAATAACATAAAATACTGTTTATATTACTTATGTTACAACTTGGCTGGAGTAGAATTCTAATATTTTTAATAACTCTCCAAACACTCGTACTGTGTCACTTTATTATTGAAAATTTAAGTGATATTTTTTCACAATTTGCTTATTTAGATTTGAAAGTTAAAATACTTTTTTTGAAACAAAAAACTACTTCTGTGTGAAATAACTTTCAAAAACGAACATATGAAATTTCTATTTTAAAAAAATGTAAAGTATGAAATAGTATAGCTAGTTCAAATTTTAATTGCTACGGCTTGTCAACAAGTCACTTTAGGAGTGAGATTTATTCCTTAGATATTTGTAACAAGAAGTGTAAAGTATTTTAAACACAAATTAAAAAAAAAAAACTCTTTTAAACAGCTGTTGAACATTTTTAGATTTATATTTTTAAATAGGAAAGTTGCTAAAAAAATAACTGCTTGCATGTATGCACGGCAAAATTATAATTGAGGAGTGCGAAATCAAAAGTTGCAAAATGGCGTTTAACGAGCAGCACGTTTCTTTTCCGAAGTAAAATTTAAATCCCGCGAATTTGAATAAGTGGAGTTGATTTTTAAACTGAATTCAAAGTAATTTTTAAAGTCTGTAAAAAAGTCTACGAACACATTTTAGAAAATATATTATACGCAATATTTTGCTAGAATATTAAAATGGGACACCTCAACTTTTGAGTCCGAACCCTTTAATTATCCCTTAAGGACTTTGATATTTATTAACAGTAATTTTAGTTTGTGCCTATACGAGGTGTGGTTATAAAATAACGCGACTATTGCTGTTAAACATTTTATTTTAAATTTATATATATATATATATATATATATATATATATATATATATATATATATATATATATATATATATATATATATATATATATATACATACAGATAAGTCACATGATATAAGGTCAGGCGAACAAGGCGGATAGTCTGGGATTGTACTTGAATAGAAACGTCTTGACTGACAATGCGGAATGAATTGGCGCACATTGTCTTAATAGAGAACCCATGACTTGTCCCTTCACGATTTGAGCCGTTTTTTCTCATTCTTTCATGAAGTTGAGCAAACATATGAAATTAGTAATGTTGATTAATTGTTTCAACTTCAGGGACCCAGTGAAAGTACACCCATATATATCGGAAAAACAATCATCATTGCTTTAAATCTTGATCGCTCGAGGATTTGAGCTTTTTTAGCTCTTTGTTTCGGGATCATAAGTGAAAAACCAAGATGTTATCAATCTTTTCAACAAATATGGGTCATCTTCAATGGCATTAAAAGTATCAGTACAAACATTTTTTGTTCAATTGTGAGAATTTTAGGCACTATTTTCACACACACTTTTTGCATGTTAAAATTTTTATGTAAAATTTACCTTATGCCTTTTTTTTTGTCAATGCCAACAGTTTCAGCAATCGCACATAGTTAACCAACGGTCAGATCCAATCAGATTAAAGGCTTTTTCAATATTTTCATCCATTTTTGACATGGTAGAGGGACCCGGGCATGAATCATCTTTTCGGCCATCTTGAAAACTTTAAACCACCTAAAGACTCGCGCACGTAATAAACATTCATTGCCATACACTTATTTTAATAAAAGATAAGTTTCAGTAGCGATTTCCTAAGTTTCATGTAAAATTTCACCACAATTCGTTGATCTATTATTACACTTATAATTTTTTCGGAAAAACAAGCAAACAACTCTTATACCATCAAAGGCCATGGCCAGACTTATTTATCTACAGACAGGGGTGGCGCTGCATTCGAAAAAGAAGGCTTCAGTCTACACAGCTGTCAGTTGTTCACCTAGTTATCTAGTTATTTTAAAGCCACATCACGTATACTTTTCAGGTATTTTTTAACTTTAAGTTGCTCTTGTACTTTATTAATTGCATGAGGTATAACAAAAAAATTCAGGGAATAACTGAATGGACCGAATAACCTTGAAGCTACGATATTTTAACATCTCCGATTGTGGTATGCTAACTTCTGGTTCTGTATTGTTAAATGTCAAGTTAAGTGTTTAGATTACTTACGAGTATTGTTCCACCATTGAATTTAAATCCTTAATTGTTAATGGTTAATCCTTAAAGGTTAATGGAAGTTAAACCTAGGCAATTTTGTTTTGCTTATGATATTGTTGTAATTTGAATTATACAGGGCGTTTCGAAATAACTGTGAAACATTTAAGGTTGTTCTTAAACTAATTTTAAGTAAAAGTGCATATAAATATATTTCGAATACCGCTTGCCCTTAAAGATACAGAGAGTTAAAATTTATAATGTTCTTCAGTTTTTGAAATTTATTTATTTCTTTTTGAAGATAATTAAGTCAAATTTGTTACATGCACTAATGTTTGCAGTTTTCACAAAATAAAGTTATTGCTATTTGAAATAATCTACAGAGTGAGACTTTCTTTCTAGCCACGTGACATTTTACTCGCTCAAACTTTTTTCGAGAGCTACTGCTCAATTTGATTTTCTCATTTTATTGTGAAACTTTTTTTGTCTCTTAAGTTTTCCTTTTAAAGTCAATAGTTTTTTTACAAAAAATAAAATAAAATATATTATGATATATTCATAATGTACTGGTATGTGTGGAAATATTTGACGACGGCTATTATATCTTTTTTACTCAATAATAACCCATACTACCTCTGCGTGGTATTCGTAAAAAATGATTTTTTTAAAATTTCTGTAATATAATTTCCTATCTCTACTGGAGAACCATATTAAGCTTTAAATATTTTCCGTTATTTCCTGAAATATTGTTATACCTCTTAACATGTTTATTACTCCATGGAAATTAGACTTTTGTCGCAAAAAAAAAATAATGTAACCTGCGATTTTATTATTGAAAAGTGTATATTTTGGCATTTTAAATAACATATCTCGATGTTAACATTGGTAGCCCTGTTTTAACAAAATGGTGGACCATAAATGGTCACTTTTTCGGATTTTTCCAGTTTATCTCGAGAACTAAAGGTCTTCTTTGTTTAAAATAAAATCATATATATTTAGGAACTATTGTCTCGAAATTCATGGTATATATAGATATTATCTGTCTGTAAAAGTATGCTAAATCCAAAATCTGTGATTATAATTTTCTAAGAAAATTAACTTCAAAATTGAACCATTCTTACAACAAATTGTTAAAAAAATGACGTATATTTTAAAGATCTATTTAAGAAAAATTAATTCTGGGCTGAAAAATTTGGGAAAAAACAACTTTTGGACCTAAAAAATTGCAAAAACTTTTTCCATAGTGAACCTAATTTTTTTTTATCTTCTCATTAGATTTAGATGCATCATTTCCGATCTCTGAAAAAATTTTTTTATCATACAATAAAAATAATTTTTTATTCTTAAATTCGAAACGTCGCGGCTAACGAATATTAAGGGATGAAACTTAGGGAAGATATTGTTGAGTGAGTAGTAATTAACGACACATCAACCCGTTGGATTTTTTAGTAGATATTGTTGAATACTTGTACTTTACCTGGAAAATTTTTCGTTGGATCAGAGACACCACTCTAAGATCTGTGGACCACCGAAAGGCGCCCAGAATCCATCCGACTATGGTATCCGAGATCACGGGTAGAAGTAGTGAGCGTGTTGCAGCTTTACAGGCACAGGGGCTGCATGTACTTACTTGTGGGTTGCGAAAAAAAAACTATATATATTCTAAAACTGCCATGTTATATATACGACTGACAAAGTATATTTCAAGATCACTATGTATGTAAAAACATCTGCTCCGAAATGAGGATGCTGCGCCGAGTGGTGAGCGAGCGTGGGTCCAGCGCCTGTAGCATGGCCACCCGTTCACTACTTGTACCTGCGCGATTTAAAAATTGACGGAGAAATTCTGGGTGCCTTCCCGTGGTTCACAAATCTTAAAGGGGTGTCTCTCTTGCAACGAAAAATTTCCCACATAAGGTACGAGTATTCAACAATATCTGCTTTAAGTTTAAACCGTTAATATTCGTTAGTCGCGACGTTTCGAATTTTGGAAAAAAAATTGTTTTTAAACTTCCGATATTTTTTTCTCCAGAGACCTAATGAGAGCATTAAAAAATTTTAAATTCACTAAGGAAAAAATTATTGCAATTTTTGTGACCCACAAATTGTTTTTTTTTCTATAAACATACATACATACACACACACACATATATATATATATATATATATATATATATATATATATATATATATATATATACATATATATATATATATATATATATATATATATATATATATATTTATATATATATATATATATATATATATATATATATATATATATATATATATTTATATATATATATATATATATATATATATATATATATATATATATATATATATATATATATATATAGAGAGAGAGAGAGAGAGAGAGAGAGAATTCAATTATCTACAAATTTTGTTTGAAACTTTTTTTCATACCACCTTTAGTTTTCGAGGTAAACTGGAAAAACCAAAAATTTTTGGTCTGCCATTTTATTAACCCGGAGTTGCCGATGTTAACATCCAGATATATTTTTTTGGATGCCAAATGATTTATTTTCTATTAATAAAATTCCAGATCACTTTTTTTACAAAAAAGTTTTTTTTCGTATAATTTCCATAGACTATATTCTTAATATGCATGATACACACTAAACATGTAGACTTTATTTGTAGAATCACTTTAGTGTTCAAACAGTGACTAAACTTTGTTTTTCCACCTTACTAAATAATTACTAAAACTGCAAGTAACAATAAAGATACAATCCCGAGCATTTTTACTGAAGTACAATTTATCTTGCATCCAAAATTTAGTTTCATATACTTACTATGTTTTATTTCTTCTCACACTTACTATATTTATTTTCTTAGTTTGTGGTAGTTTTAGTTCTAATGATTTCTCTACTACTATTCTCTACTAATGAAACTGTGTCTTCTGGTGATTGTAAAATTTATTTTGCACTATATATTTTTAGTTACTTTATTTTTTTTTATTATATTTTCCTTTCTATCCTTTCTTTATGCCCCAAAAATATATTAATTTGATTACTAACTTATTAGAATGAGAACGGTCATTTTGGAACGAAGTTACATCGAATTTATTTCAAGTAATAAAGTTTATTAGCGATAATTTTTAGAGCTCTGGCTAGAATTGAAGATATACTTTGCATTTGATAAACTTAAGACACAAAATTTCATAAGTTTATTCTCAATTGTGATCTTAAAATAAGTTCACAATTACATCTTAAGGGGTATAGTATATTTGCCTTTTTCCTTTTTTAAACTCGTTCCTTTTAACAACCCTGCAGAAACTTGGTCTATTTTTTAATAAAAAAAAAACTTCTCCACATTTTAAAATGTTGTTTTCTAATTGTCATTTATTTATCATGAGCATAAATTATTATTAAGATCAGAAAGAAGTATTATTTTCTAGTTTAGCAATCAAAAAAAGTGTCAGCTACTACTACTACTAGTATTAATGTGTTTTAACTGTCTAATACCTTATCTTGATTTCATTTTTTGGATTATTTTTATCAAAATTAATTCCATTTTGTGTATTTTTAAATTTTTCTTCTTATTTTAAGCATAATAATCAACCATTTTACGCCAACTTTTATGAAAACCACCTGGTAATCTTCTTCTTTACGGTTTTTCGTTACGTGGTACTGTAATTAATCTAATATCCGACCTTCGACTTACTATGTACTCATTCCAATTTCTCCGACATTCCCTCATCAATTGAACGATATCCTCGACTTCGCATTATTCTTTCACGTCGGAGTTGTGCTTTGTGTCTAGTAATGTATGACCAGTAATTTCCTCACAGCCGCCATTTCTGTAGTTCGTAAAAAGCATTTTGTAGTTATATCCGATGTAGTTTCTGCCGCGTATGGCAAGACATGTCTTACACGTGCCTTGTAATTTTTTTTACATGCTACTGACTAACTCTTATTTTCCAAGACTGTGTTTTTTAGACAGCCTGATATTGTGGATGCTTTGTTGGTCTGCTATTTTACGTCGGCAAATAGATCTCCCCCTTTTGACATTCGCACTCCTAAGTAGTCATATGACATTACTTGTTCCACGGGCTTGTTATCTACAACAAGTTTACAGTTGATCCTACTAGACCGTTTTGCTGATTTATGGAATTCGTGCAACAAATATTGAATGTCATCTTTTGAATCTGATATTGAATGTCATTTTCTTATATAAAGGCCACATCGTCTGCGGAAGAAAATAATTTTTATTTATTTTAAATTACGGTTTCTTTGAAAACATAAATTCACTACTGATAACTGTTGGTGATAGGCAGGCAGGCAACTACTTAACATATTTACTAATGAATACCATATATGTTTTACTTGAAACATTTTGTGTTTGCATAAAATTTTAATTTGTCAGTGTGAAAGGTTCGTAATCAAATTAAATATTTGTCAACTACAATTACCTACACCATTCCACATCACATTACCACCACCCGAAGCAATAAACCTTGATCATAACTAAGTACCTCAGTACAAATGTTGGGGATTTTAAAGCTTCTGCCTCGGCACCGTGCACCCCCATGACGGAGACAACCGTGTGAAACGTACAAGCGTTGTGCCTGCTTGCAGCCAAAGCAGCGCGACCCAACCTTACCCCAGTGGCAGTGGTAAGGGCATCCATACCGCCTCCCAGACCTACCATCATCGGAAGACCAGACTTCTTTGTCCGCTATGGGGAAAAGGAAAGAGAAGCGGTAGCTTCATTTGACTTTCTGAACGAGCTGAGTTCGGCTAGCAGTTCCTTAAGTTGCTCCATTGAGGAAAGTTTAGAAGAAGTGGTGGAAGAACAAGCTGCTGCACCAGCACCAATACCTGCTCCAACCACTAGGGTGGTAAAGGTTAGCCAGGTTTAGGTAATAGAAATTTTTGAAATTGATTAATAATATAATTGTCTTCCAAAAATGAAAAATTCACTCGTATTCTAGTGGTACGTACATATTGGAAAAAATTATTAATAAATTCTATACTATCAAAAATGAAAAAAGAAATATAAATTTAAGTGTAGCACTAAAAAAATTGCAGAATATTATTATATGACCTACGTTTGACGTACTAGAATTTTAGTGAATTTGGATTTATGGATCTTTTGTCTATAAAATAAAAAAGTAAATGATCTTATCAGTTTATGCATTTTTTTGACTTGCGTTTAAAAAATTTGGGAAAGGCTATTTTTGTAATTAAAAATTTAATTTCATAACGATTACAGTGGCTACGATATACACCTATCATGGGTAAAAAATAATGTAAAATAAAATAATACAAAAACAGAATTAGTTTTTGAATTACAACACTATTAAACGCTTTTCTTTCATCAAAAAATATTTAAATGAAAATTGTCTTTACGTAAAATGTTGAAAGTGCCCTCTTTGTTACGGTATCTTTAATCGTGTTGTTCTTTATTGAAATAAATTTTTATTAGTGCATAATGTTTTCATAAACTAAACCATAAACACTTACTATGGTTAATAATATGAAAAAATTACAATGACTGCTTTTTACCCACTTTGACCCCCTGATGAGTAAAGAACTATTAAAATTTCTAGGTATCACTAGGGTATCACTTTACTGGAGAAAACTTTCGGATGTGCAAAGCCACTGACTATATATTAATTGTTTATGAAAACTTAAGTTAAGGAGGTTTAACCTGTCATACTTTTTTTACTTAAATGGAGGTAACTATGTCAGTAATATTTTTTTTCTTCTTGCCCTGCATTAGGACGTTTTTGTTGAAAAAAAAAACAATTATTTTTTAATTTTTACGAATTTTTTAATAAGAGAGGCGAAATTGAGCGTTAAATAGTAGCCATGACAGCATAGTTAATGTTTTAAAAATCAAAATTTCAGAAGAAATAAATTGAATCTATCTGCCGTGTTTAAGTGGTTGCCTATATGTGTTCTCGCTTCTCTCGAAATTTATATTTTATATAGCAAATATTTCCTGCGAATGTTGCTCTCGGTTGGATACAGCTCAACTGACGAGACCACCAGGTGGTCGAAACGCGTATGGAGAGAGGGCCAGTGTAGTATTTGCAAAAAATATTTTTCTATATAGTATTTCCTTTTTCTCTGCTTGGAGGGAGAACACATACAGGCAACTATAGTTCAAGATTGTTTGAGATTAAGAAAGCCTGTTTTAAAATTAGGACGCTACAATAAAATTGAAATAATTAGAAAATTGCAGCTACAGTTGAGACTATAAACAATTCTATTACAAGTTGATTAAGGTCTCATTTCTTTAAAGCAATACTTTAGTTCCGAAGATATTATAAATACTAGTTTCAAAGATGCTACAACATTAAACCTTTTAATAGAACTTTATTACTTATATCTAGAAGGCCTAGGCCATGGAAAAATCACAGCTCTTTTTCCACCTAAAAATATAGCAATTCCTATAATTTTTCACACTACTGTTAGCAAGAGCATTTTTCGGCAGCTCTGCATCGCTTCAAAATCTATATCTACAACATTTTTAAGCATTTTAATTAGATTTTCCTTAAAAAAATATTTCTATATTTGTTTGTAAAGAATTGTGTTCCCCTTAATTTCCATAAACCCGTCTAAAGTTGGCTGAGATATCAGATATTTTATGCCAAACTATAATATCTAGTAAATTGGCCAAAACTTGTTTAGAAAATTTCAATTACCATTTAAATATTTTTGTATTAATTATTTTCAAAAAATAGACCTTCTATTTTGTTGACCAAAAACAAGCTAGTTATTTGGTTTATTATATTTAGCATCAGATAATTACTAGAATAATTAAATATTTTGTAAAAGGAAAACCACCGGAGAAAAAATACAGTTATTAATAAAGGGGCTTTTTAAAATATGAGTTTTCCTTACGAACAATTTAACCTTACATTTTTAGTTATTGAAAAGAAAAATATATATACTTATCAATACAAGTTAGGAATCGATCATTTTAAATAGCTTATCCCAATATTTCTTTAGGTGCAATATAATTTAAATCAAAGTAAAGCGTACAAAAATAGTTGTTTTTGTTTAGAAATTTATAATCATGAAAATAAAATATTCAGGTGGTGACACGCAAACATAATAGACTAAGAGGTGGTGACCAGCATCTGACTATTGAATGTTTAACAATGTATGCTCGTACAATGGTGAATGAAGCAGAAAGTAAGTTCCAATCAGGGTGCAATATGGGTAATAGTCAATGTTAATTTGTTGCAAAAATATGCAACTGGGAACGACTAACTACAGTCTGATGATTGTTTAAGGTGAAAGGTAACTAAAATATAATCCAGGGGATGCTTATCGTCAGACGTTTCCCACGTGTAGTATCTCCTTCGAGATTTAAAAAAAAACCTATAACTCAGGACAACCGCCTACCGTCTGACGTAAATGAGAATGCCTTGGTTTATTAATATTTTATTTACGACAACCCACGTCAGGCGATTTGCAAGGGTGGCAGTCTCCATATATTGGATTAATTTTTTCCGTATAGCGTGCGAGTTTTTAATAGTTGTTTAAATTTAGACGAAATATTGTCTAAAACATAATTTTTAGGTATCCAGCAGCTGTAGCGGGCATAATCAGACGAGTAATAAGATTTATTAATTAGAAATGATTAGCTACCATCTGACAATACTTTTATGATTAAGATTACATTGCAAAAGGTTGATTTTATTATTGTCAAGGCGATCTAGATGCGTGCGATACTCGTAAAGAAATAAAATTATCGTAAAAAATCCAAGCAGCTTACACTGACTTACTATCATGTGGAAGCTTATTAAATTTATGTTGCAAAATTTTTATTATTTCCATTGCTCTATACATTATTTAAAACAAAATTAAGTAAGTTTAAATAATATTAGTGGTTTTAGTAATTAGAATATGTTATAGTAGTAATTAATTACTTACCATTAATTAAATGAGTAATTTTAAAAATCATTACTTTCAAACTTTAATTAACATCGTATGAAGCTTACTTATGTATATATGTATGTATAAGTATATATATATATATATATATATATATATATATATATATATATATATATATATATATATATATATATATATATATATGTATTCATTCTTATTCGTTTCCTTAAAAGTATTGCACACATCCAAATCATCTGAGAATAATAAAATAACGTTATGTTATGTTAATAACAAAAGTGTTGTATTTTTGTTGATAAAATCTTGCACATGTCCAAATCATCTGACAATAATAAAATCGTCATTTCGCAACGTAATCCTAATAATAAAAATATTAGGCTTGTATGTAGAGAAGTCACAAATCAGTCAGCGCCAACTAGATTACAGTTTGCAAACAATTTTTTTGATGATCTAATTAGCGCCGCGTAGTTTCTGATTATTCTGCGAACAGAGGTTTTGTCAGACGGTAGTGAATTATTCTAATTGATTTGGATTTTTTGCAATGTTTTAATTGCTTTATAAAGTCTTGCACACGTCAAATCATCTGACAATGTTAAAATCTACAATATTTCGTGAAAATTAAAATATCTACTCAAACTTTATACGGTAGTGAATCGTGATTCTATACTTCATTCTAGTATATGGAGACTGCCACTCTTGCAAATCGTTGAACGTTGTTTTTTTTTGCAATCTTAAACCAATTTATAAAAGAGTTTAATAAGCTACCTCATTTTTCTCAGGTCGTTTAAAGAAAGAAAGATAGACATACAGTTTACTTCCTGCGAGCTTTGGTTCCCACTCGATACGCGTTTGGATTACCTAATGATCTCATCAGTGGAGCTATAACGCACCAGGAGCAAAACTCGCAAAGAACAACTGTCCATTTAAAATCTAAATTCCGAGACATATCCGGTGTGCGCATAGATGTCATTTGACTGTTGATATTTAACAGTCTGACATCAAAAATCTCTTCAGCATTAACATCCTGCCAATACGCCGAATTTAGATTTTATACGGACAGTTGTTTCTTGTGTTTTTTTTTGATTCGTTAAAGCTCCACTGAAGAAATCATTAAGTGATCGAAACATGTATGGAGAGAGAATCATAGATAAATCTGCAAGAAATAAACTGCATGTCATCTTTTTTTCCTTTAAACTGCATGAAGAAGATGAAAAGCTTATTAAACTAATTCTACGGTCATAAAATATTTCTTTATATCTTACTGAAATTCTAATTTTTGAATATGCGTTGAAACAGGTCTGACGACAAGGATCCGCTGAATTATGTTTTATCTTTCACCTTAAACAATCCTCAGACGGTAGTTAATCGTTCCCAGTTTCAAACAATTAACAATAACTATTACACATATTGCACACTGATTGGGGGCTTATTTTCTGCTACATTAGTCATAGTATGTGCATATATTGTTAAACATTCAACTTTTAGACGGTAGTGAGGCTTATTTCAAAATTGGTCACCAGCTCTTAGTTTATAAGATTATACTGTTTTATAAGATATAATTTTTTAAAATTTTTTCTTATTGCAAATCTACATCTAACTGCAGTTCAATTAAGTACAATAAAAAGGCATTTCTTGATCCTGCAAGTCTTAGTTCTTTTAAATAAATATGCAACAATATGGTACATATGAATATATCTTTTTTATGTTCTTTTAATTGAATTGCAATTGTCTTATCAATATTCCATCCTATTTAATTTTGACTTTAATAAAATAATAAAAAAATTATATTTTTTACTTTATTGCATTTAATGCTTAATCTTGTATTCTTATTTCAATAAAATGTTATTTATTTCACTTTCGTATTAGATGCCACTTCTTGAGGTAACTTTACAGACGTTTCTAGGTTGCCAAATGAGTGATTGGTAACATATTACAGCCGATCTTGATTTATTTTTTCTTTGTTATTTATTTTTGTGCATATGTAAATTTTATAAGTAGGTATTTAATCGAACATATTTGTAAAAATATAATTTATTACACTTATATCAAATTAAAGACAAATAAGAAACAATGTTAAATGCATTAGAATTAGATAAGTTTAGTTTAAGACTGTATATATTTATCTATTTTTTTTTCTTTATTATTGAATGAAGATCATGAAATAAACGAATTATAAATGTGTAGTACAGTTTATGTACATTGTGATATAATGTGAAATATAGATATCTCCTTTGTTTTTTAGATGTACGAGACAAAAATATGATATTAATCTTTACTCATATTATTTCAAAGTTTTAATTTAAGTACCAAAATGTTTATTAGGCCTTTACAATAAAAGTGTTTCCATAGCAAATGATTATTTTTATTTAAGCTATCAAATAAAAAATAAACTTTTTGTTCATACCTATGTTATTATATTCATCGAGAGTGTAGAAGATTGAATATTTTCCCTCTTTGAACAACGAAAACTCGAACTTCAGCATAGTTAAAAAACTATTTCCCAATATTTTAAATGATCAGTTAATACGTATATACAAATAAGCAAACAACTTAGAAAAAGTTATATGAATGAAAAAAATATAAAGTTTTAAATTGAATTTGTAATTAATTAAAAAGAATAGAGAGAATAAGGGAGACAATCTCAACATGGAAGGGCATATTTCATTACTTAATTGGTCTTGATTCTAAATTGCCTTAAATGATGTTTGTCTTTTTCTACCCATTATTCATAAATTAAAAATATTTTATAATAGTGCTAAAATTAAAAGATACATATGAAAAATATGGTTTCCAAATTATTATTGGTGAATATTGTTTATTCGTTCTAACTCTAATCTATTTAAATAAATCAAGAATAGGCACACAAGCCGAAAAAACTTGACTAAGATGTGATTGTCGGATTTACATTGCCTTTATTTTTGTTTATTTTTACAACGTTTCGATTAGGTTGTATCTCTAATCGTTATCAAGTATACACTGAATGTTTTGTCTTAAGGCTAGGAGCTTACATAGGGACTGTGTCCATTGAAGCACAAAGTTTCGCTTCACTGATACAACCTTATCAGATCGAACAATGTTACCATTGGACGAGGTGATGGACCTTTTGCAGTGTTGCCTGCGTAGTGCTTACTTTCAAGTAAAGGACTACGCTCAGGACGACGGGTTTCCGATGGGTTCTTCAATGTCTCCAGTTGTCGCCAATATATATATATATATATATATATATATATATATATATATATATATATATATATATATATATATATATATATATATATATATACCATTGAAATAGCTACGGTGACACCGAAAGTCTGATTGAGATATGTCTGTGATACCTTCATCGTATGGAAGGGGAATGATCAAAAACTTTAAACACCATTCGACTTACAATTAAGGTTTCCATTAAAAAAGAGGTAAATGATCAATAGCCCTTCCTAGATGTCATGATGAACCGTTGAAACGATACTATTAAAACTTCAGTGCAGAAGAAGCCAACACATACTGGACAATATCTTAATAGTTCTAATCATTCTGTTGTAACAAAACGGGGAATTATACGCAACTTCTATAATCGCGCTATATCTATATGCAATAATCATGATTCATTGGAAAAAGAGGTAGCAAACATTAAATCCGATTTACAACAGAATGGTTATCCTTTAAAATTAATTGACGATGTCATAAATAACTTTAGAACAACGACCACTGGACAGCAAGAAACACATTCCTTCTTCACAATTCGGTACATTAAGGGAACCTCGGAGAAAATAAGACGAATTGTCAGCAGTCATAATATAAAAACAGCCTTAAAATCAGTAAATACACTCAGAACTTATTTAACAATAACAAAACCAAAAACTACTGATAAGAAAGAATGTGTTTACAAAGTTCCATGTGAGTGTTGTGAAATATATATTGGAGAAATCAAGCGATCACTAAAACACGCCTGGGATAAACAACACCATATAAAATGGTCTGAAGCTGCGGCAATATATATTGAACCAAACATGAAAAATAGAAAACTTATAGAAGCAGTTTACATCAAAAGTCATAATGGAATCTTCACTAAACTCATTGTCGATAAAGATTAGTTTTCTTTGGCACTACTACTTTGTAACACCAAATCATTGAGATACAGTGAAGCGAAACTTTGCGTTTCAATGGACGTAGTCCCTATATAAGCTGGGAACCTTAAGACAAAACATTCAATTTATAGACTAAAATGTGGTTGTCGGACTTACAGTTTATGCTTGATAACGATTAGAGATTCAACCTAATTGAAACGTTACACAAATAAAGAAAAATAAAGACTATGCAAGTCCGACAACCACATTCAACCTTCAACATTGTCTACAACCTTCAAACAAACGCCGAAAAAAACTTGTTGCATCCTCTCAATGAAACTTAATTTTTAAAATGTGGAATAAAGTTTATAGGAGCTGACTAAAAAGATAATTTGGAAAAACTCTATGGACATTATTTCGAAATCATAATTATGATTGCTTTGTTTTACTGTGACCAAAAATATCTTATTTCAAAAAATGCACTCTTATACCAAAACTAATATAAGTAGCCTTCTATTTAACTAGACTAGTTAAAGTCTTCGAATCAACTCAATAGAATCAGAGGTTCCAAATATGTAACAGACAGTTAATTTTCCTCAAAGACATAAATTATATGGGTCCTGTAGAAGCGCATCGCCTCTCACTTAGAAAGAGACAAAGCGATATAAAACAATAGTACCTCTCTTTCTGTGGGTGGAGCTAAGCACGATACCCTCTCGCCTGACTCCCATTAGAAAGAGAGCTGCTACGGTCATATTTCGCTTTGTATAAAGAGAGGTACTACTGTCCTACTTCGTACTCTTTCTAAGAAAGAACCACTTCTATGATTTTCGTTAAACTTTAATGATAATATATTAACAGTTTATTTGATTTAAATTACCAGGCACAGTAAAAATAACGGGCGCTAGACATTAAAATGTTCCAAAATTAATTTTTCAGAGGTGCGTTCATATTTTTATATAATATTTGTAAGACCAATTTTCAATATGTTGATAAATAAAATTAATAAATTAAAGAAATGAAATAAATATAGAAAATTAGATAAATGAAACAAATACAATATTTACTTTTTTTAGAATTCTTTATTGTCTAGTATTCATGTTTCAAATTTATTAAATATTAGGTAGGTGCATAATTATTGCGAATTTTTTTTTACAAATTGTATTCAACAAAAACATCTTTAAATGATTATTTTAGAACCAATTTATCATCAACTTCCATTACTGCTTCCCATTGGCTTGGTAGCTGCTCGATTTCACAGGCGAAGAAATGGCCGTTCTTAGAGGCAATCCACTCTTTGACGGTGGTCACCAAGTTATCCAAGTCGTCGCGAGCTAATTTTTGCAGCGATTGATTGACGTTATAGTCCGTAGACGCTTCTGTAGGAAACTATGGTGGATAAGAAAGCAGTTCTCATTATAGGCGATAGATTCGACGACACGACGCTCAACACTGAACGCGCTTTATCGTGGTGGAAGACTATATGGTTCTTTTTGAGCGGTGTTTTCGTCTCGATTGCAGTATGATATTAATTGGCGCGTCTTCATTCCACCAATAACAAATACCATTTGATATGATTCCCCATGAATGATTCCGCTTCTGTCCCACCAAATCTACCACGTAGCCTTCTTACAGTGGACGCCTTTCGTTATTCCTTTGGATGAAACATCTGGCGAAACGCAAAGCTTCTTTCTTTTGACGTCTTTGAAGAAAAGCCACTATTCATCCCCAGTGATGGGATTCTTCAGGAACGGAGTTTGCTAGTTTCGCTGCAGCAAATCTGTAAAAATTCGGACACGTTCGGCTTTGTAGGAGACCCATCCAACTAATTTCCATAAGTTTCCGAGCTTTTTGAAACGACGAACGATGGTCGAATGGTCGCTATTGAAGTCTTCGGTCAACATTCTCGTTATCAAGCTTTCATCTTCTCCCACGGTTTCCAAATGTGTCTGGTAGTAGAAATTTGATCGTCGATCTCTTCCTTTTTCATCTAGGCTTTTGCCGCTTGTTCCTTGGCCAAAAAGTTCGTTAAGATCGCGAAATTACTATGCTGCATTCCAATCTTTCTCGTAGTGGAAGAGAATAATACAGTGAATGATTGTCGATACGCATTTTTACTATCTGAAAAGAGAGGATTAAACTCCAATTTTTTTAGAAAAAGAAAATCGAGAAAAAGCAGCAGTAATTATGCACCGACCTAATATGATTACAACTAGATATAACATGAATTATTCTAAGTCGACATAAAAAAATCAAAAACAGAAGCTGAGAAAATGGTTCTGAATTTAATAAATTACTTAAAAAAAAACCATACTACTGATTATAGCAAGACATCAAATTCTAATCTAGTTAAGAACAAATATAATGTATAATTCAAAAAAGTCATATATCATCTAAAAAACTATTAATATAGAATTAAAAAATGGTAAATATATAAAAGAAAATAAGTTAAAGGAGCTCTAAATTTGTTCTAATTCTAAATGATCAAATTTATTTGAAGTGCATTCTTCTGCATCTTTCCGGTTCAGAATAACTTTTCCTCCAGTAGTCCAACGTAATATGTGCTAGGAACTTTTTCCGGGCTTTTTCTACCTAATGTGAATTGAGATCAAATGCCTTTCATAAAACAATTTTGGATCTACCCAAATCAGTTCTATAGCATTAAACTGGCGATGGTAACCTCAAAACCTCATGACTATATTTCCACACAATTTCATCGACGGCATATATTTTTTTGTCGATAATTTTTGTCTTCACTAAAAGTTCAGATGTTGTCAGTAAATAGGACGAAGAACTTAACTGTTTATTTACAGTGACGTTTGTTTCTGATAAATTCATAACCCGTCTTATTAAATGGAAGACGACTATTAAACTTGAAAAAAAATCTTTATAAAAATTGGACACAGGTATTTTCAATTTTTAACCATTAATAAACACATCTCAAATCTTAAAAATATTCCGATCAAGTCCCAAGTACAAGTCGACTTTAGACAAAGTATTTTTTGATATACATAAATTTATATATTTGGTGAAAATTATGAGTATTGACCAAATTTTTTTGGCAACTTAAGTGTGGGCACTTAGAAATTTGTATTCTTCTCATGATAACATATATAAGAATATTTATGAATAAAATTGCTTAACCACTTTCCAGATACAGTATATGCTATAAAAGTCGCACTCCTTTAGCTTAGTTAGTTTCTCTATTCAACTTTCACATAAACTTGAACTTACGTACTGTACATTTAGTATCAATTTTGTAAAATTAAAATATAAGCGTAAAATTAAAATTACTACACATTTTTTAAAGAGTTAAAAACGAATTTTATAAATTATTTTCAAACTATAATAAATAAGTCATGAAATTTGCAAATAACAAACATATACTGAACAAAAGGTCTATTGAACATAACGTCACCTACTCCCTGATGAAGGTAAATTTTTGAAAATTGTCTGCCTGATTGCCAGATTACATCCCTTAAACCATCAGACAACTCCAATTATAAATATTTTTTCCATAAAGGCCTTTTAACAAAAATCTTGTTTTTAATTACTATTTTCTAATGTTATCCACGATAAATACGAACGTAAAAGTTAAACAGATTTAGACTACATTTATTGCTAAAAAAATAAATCACCTCAAAACAATAAAAATGCCCGAGTACAGGGTAGAGTGCAGTAAAAAAAGTTAGAACGGCCGTTAGTCATAAACTTTTGGTCAGAATGACACTTCTCTAAATAAATGTAGTCACTTAAGAATTACAAGGTTTTAATTTAAGACTTGTAATGATGTCTGTATTAAACTGTGTGTAGAGTGATGTATTTTTATATAGGGTACTTATATATTTAGTACAAATCTAGACTATAAATAAAATATTATCATTGAATTGCTGTTTTATTTTTGGCTATATTTTGTTGGCGCTCAGGACGCATTATATCGAGTCGTCTTGAAGTTACTGACCACGAACAAACAATTTTATATAGAAGTATGAAATTTGGTTTAATGCCAAAATGCTCCGTAGTTTTAAATAAAAAGCATTTGATAATCGTTTTCCATTTTCATGAGTAAACATTTAGTAATAAAAACACCCTTTAGTCACGAGATTTTACGTAAAAAGGATAATACTTATTTAAGGTGTTCTTTTAAAATTAATAAATAGGTTTACTTTCCGGTAAAATTAAAACCAGTTGTCAATTTAATTTTGGCTCAGCTGAGGTAGTAACTATACCAAATTGTATTTATTTGTATAAAACTGGCATTGAGGACACCGACTTGAGTAACTCGGTTCAGTTTCCTTTTTTTGAAAATAAAAAAAAGGTTCGGACTACGTTCTGAGCATGAGTTTTATGCCTCTTACAACTAGATACACCTATCAATTTTCTCATTCCTTATTAAAATGTATGCATTTATCATAGACATTTAACACAAAGGACCATGTTAGAAAGATTTTGAATGTTGCCCTCGTTTTGGCAAACACTTCTGAATTTGAGAAAATTAACTTCATCTGATTGTCAACGGCAATTCACTTATAGAGTTATTTTTTGACTGATTTCCAGAGCAGCGGCTTCAGCAACACCTGATAGGAATCAGCGCCTTCGTAATACGGTGGAAACGAGATAATACAGTTTAATATTTTTTGAAATTTAGACCTACCTCCATTATTTTTAGTCATAGAGCATTTAACAAAAAAAAATAGAAAAACATTTCCCAGTATTAATTCTTTAAACCTCATGTATGTAATTATTAATGAGATGTCTTCTATTTTAAATTTTTAAGAGGGGCCGCCGGCTATATATCAAAAATGTTAATTGTACAGCTTTCGCAAAAAAAAAATTTTAATAAAAGCGTCAGTAAAAAGCACCGGCAATCATTTTCAGGTTCCTAGG
Source organism: Diaprepes abbreviatus (assembly GCA_034092305.1). Classification (NCBI taxonomy): domain Eukaryota; kingdom Metazoa; phylum Arthropoda; class Insecta; order Coleoptera; family Curculionidae; genus Diaprepes; species Diaprepes abbreviatus. Next base: position 2,312,060 of record JASJET010000090.1, on the reverse strand, counting down.
ACGGACGATAGGGAACGTAATAAACATGGTTAATTAGAAAAAGGATTTTTTTTCTGTAATTTGTCCCATGTTGCTACACTTCGAGCTCACACTACTGGAGGCATGCTATGTTTTACGCGCGTTACACGGCGAAAGGAGAGAAGCATGCGCCAACCAATGAGGGTTCGGAGCAAGAGAGATAGAACAACCTCGTATTTACCATCTATGTCTCTTTGCCGTGTAATGCGCAAAGAACATATCTAAAAGACATTATAACAGCCTCCTTAACCATGATATGCTTTATCCTGCAAAAATATTTTTACAGAACGAGTTGATTTTTTGTTGCTTTCAATATTTCCTTCGTCGTAAATTTTAATCCAAAACAAAAATAGAACAAAGATTCAATATTATTTCCCTAATGAAAAATAATCTCCATGGTTCTCTTGGTTTTTATTTGCAAAGATAGTTTAATGTACGCCTTTCCAAAACAAACACAGATTGCAAAAGTTGCATAGCACCAAACCCCAAAAATGATTCTCCATATCTCAAATTGAACTCTAAGAGAAAAAAAACTATATAGAGAGGTCTAAATTATTACTTACTAACCTAACAGCATAACATGCAGAGGCTAGTTTTTTACTAAAAGTTATGCAGATTGTACACGAAGCCAAAAAAGTAATCTAGGCCAGTGGGACTGGCCAATAGACTAAGCCAGAGAATGTTTACACTAAAGTTTAATTATTAGTGTCATCGAGATGAATCAAAAATGTAAAATGTATTTAAGACTATTAACGAAAAAGGCCTTATTATTATTATTATTTTCATTAAATGAAGATGAAGAAGTAATTGAGAGTAAGATAAATGGCTTGTTTATTTCGGTATTCCTCCAAATCTACACGCCACATACACTCTTATTTACTATAAAGTTTAATAAACTTAATGATTTCATCCAAATTAATTTTGCGGTGCCATTTTAACACATAGAAACTGTAAACCCAACTGTAAACAAAGCAACAAGTTTTTAAACAGATATGGACGTTCACACGGGATAGCAGAAAGGCAATCGTGAGCAATCGGCAGTGGGGGAATGTTCCTGTCTTTAAAAGTTAACCCGGCATTCTATTTACTGTCCTGTCTCGATTACTGGGTTGAGACAGTATTATGCTATCCTAATATTACCATGCACATGTAAACAATACGGTCCTGGCTTACTGGGTTGGCTCGGCTACAACCGGCTTTAGGGCGTGGAGTCAAAATGGTGGGCTGGTAATTTCCGAGTCTGTCATACAGATGGCAACAACAGGTGAAACTTTGTGCAGGCATTCTATGGTACTATTTTTAACTAGCTTATATATAAAGTTTCAGGTGAGTACCAGTATTTCTTTGACAGCCTTTTGTTCAAGACGCCATATAAAATAGGAAATATTGTAAAATTTGCATTCATAAAATACTTTTATCTAAAAGGTTAACGCCTTCTCAAATCAACAAGGAAATGGACAATATACAAAATACTCTTCACCGTCATATACAACGATGAAAAAGTGGATTTTTGAATTGAAAAAGGAGAAAATGGTCGTACAAACAGTTAAGATGAGTCACGCTCCAGACGTCCCATGGAGGTAAAAACTCCTGAAATATCCATAAAATCGTACTGGAAAACATCGGAATAAAACTGTTCAATTTAGCGGAGACTATAAAAATATCAAAAGAACGGGTAGGTAATATTTAAAATAAATTTTTTGGGAATGTGGAAGCTCTGTGTAAGGTGGATGTCGTGTTGGCTAACGCCCAAGCACATTAGTCAATCGTTGCAGTGGCTAAAATTAACGAATTGAAGTTCGGATTGTTTGCTCATCCACCTTATTCGCCAGATTTAGCACTCAACGACTACTGATTGATTCCTAACCTCAAAAAATGACTTGCTGGACAAAGATTTCGGACCAGCGAGGCAGTCATTGGTGATGTAAAAAGCTATTTGACAAGTTCGATGTTTCGCATTACAAAAATTGTATAACTAAATTGGCCTTTTTCGAGATTATGCTGAGAAAAAAAAAAGTTGTTTTCATTATCAGGCTCGAAACTTATCAGCCGACCCCCATATCATGTTTCAGTGCTATATCATACTTAAAACTCAATAAATTCGGTTTACTTATAATAAAAAAAGTTTGCATCACATCACTGATACAATTTAAATATTTTTTGTAGAAATGGCAGTTGTTTAAAAAAAACTAATTTTTTTATTAAAATTTGAAGTTAAAAAAAAAATAGTAAAACAATGAACGTGATATCCAATCAAAAATATTCTATGCTACACTAAAGATAATATTAATAAGAATATTCACTATTATCGGGTCCTAGGTGACGTCTGCTGTATTTCCTACGAACTTTCGGACGGTTCGCGCGGTTGCTAGGAGAATTGCTTTCTGCATCGGCTTATACAGATGCTCACTAAGGCCCAGTCCCTTGATGTTCTGCAGGAGGTTCTTTGGTATCACTCCAGTTCTTGACAGGATTATGGGAATCGTTTGGACGCTGTTTATTGCCCATTGTCTTCGGATTTGGACCTCCAGATCTCTGTATTTGGCGATCTTCTCGTTGTATTTTGGTCTTAGGTTGTTGTTGTTAGATACAGCAATGTCGATTAGTGTAGTTCGCCTAGAAATTTTATCTAGGACCCGATAACATGGGAAGGGTTCCCACATAGCTTCATACTTTTGGTGTCTTTGTACGCCTGGTATGAGTGAATAATCCCTGGAGGGAGTGCGAAGCCGTTTGGCTTGTAAATCATAAAGAATATTCATTATAAATTTCATAAAAATCAGTTGAGTAGATCTCGAGATATTTTATTTGCCAGCGTGAATAAGTATTTTCGAGAAAAATGTAAGACTACACAGATTCTCTTTCCGCTGTATCAGCCTGAGCAGTTTCTTATTAAAGACACTGGAAAGATTGGTAATCAACACCCCAAGAAAGGAGTAACAGTGCAGTATCCCCTACAGCATTTACAATTTGCCTGTTAGACAGGAAAATCCAGAGATACGACGCTACAACGATCCCTTACAAGAGTCGAAAACGCCCTGTCGAATGGTCGATCTGCCTCAGGTAGATTTATTGATATCTAAGGAACGTTAACGCATCTCACAAATCTATATGTAATGCTCTACAACGACAGGACTCTGAACCGACAGTACTCGTAGGGATAAGAGCAATGTTAACTCAGAGTTATAGTTATTTTTCCTTTCATCTGCGATTCCTGGACCATACATGAGATCCTCCACAGAAGCAACAATATGCTCTCTGACTCTTTTTGATTTACCCTTCTTAACTTTCTGGCATCTTTGGTTTCTTGTTAGGCTCTCATTTTGGCTATCGTTATCCTTCTTGCATCTAAGTATTAACTGATGTAGTGCAATTGGTCCAACTATAAGATTTAACTCTTAAAATGCAATCTCGACAATTTTTGTTCCTGCTAGAGTGTATTTTTAGAGCCATAGATAAAATTAATTAATCTGTACCTAAAATATGCGTTAGCTTCAAAATGAACGCATTCACTGCTCTTTCTTTTTGCTTCCTCATTCTTCATTGAACAGGTATTATATTCTCTTCTTCCTATGATAAGGACTCCCAGCGACTATTATTTTGCCTTTCCTATCAAGACCTATTATTTTCAACATTTTATTTTTTTTTTAATTTAAAAAAAAATCGTAAAACACTGCGTTAAAATGCAAAGTGATTCTACGACGTGGAATATTCAATGATTATAAACGAGTTCCAACTTTGTGTAATTTTTTATTAACAAATTCTATAAAACTATCGTCTTAAGAGGGAACTGATTTAAAAAAGCCGATATAAAGTAGTTATATTCAATTATTGAATATGCAACGCTGTGACTGTTTGCACATGCCCCCTCGATATCTGAGATTCTCTGTTGCGCTGACTTCAAATTGGTATATCTCTGGCAGTAATTCGATTTTTGACTTGGGAAAGATTCCAAATATTCTTAAAAGTATAAATAATAAATCTAGAAAAAAATCGATTTTTTGTAAATCTCAGAATCGCCTAACCCCTTCATACCAAAAATTGTTCAAAATTTAATCTCCGATATTTCAATGTTTTTCGAAAAAAAAAAAAGTAATAAAAAAATTGTGTATAAATTAATATTTTGGATAAAACTGCTATGGAACCATAACGTAATGTGTGTCTAACACGCACTTAGTCGTTTCTTTTTTAACAAGAGGTTGACGAAAATTCTGTAATTTAATATTTGGTATAAAAAAATTTTAAGTTCATTACTTATTGCCCTTAATATTTTTGAAATTAATATTTTCATTTTGAGGTAAAAATGACCCAATGAACTTAAAGAAAAGGCATATTTAATAATTTAATTAAAGCTATTTAAATAAAACAATTTGTTTGGAAGTAAGTACGTGTAAAGTAAGTAGGTAGTTATTTATTCGCCTTTGTTTAAAACCGGTCATCGCTATTTATAACGAGCATAATTACGTACATTGTACTGCTGATTCACACATTTTCATATCTATTTTTTTTTGTTAAATGATATTATTTAATATATTATGTTTTTATAAGCTAAATTATTTTTTTGTGATATACAGGGAACAACAAAAAGACCGGGACGGCTAAATAACTTGCCAGAATTTATTTGCCGTTGTTTAAAACCGATGATAGCTATTTATAATGAGCATAATTACGTACATTGTACTGCTGATTTAGTAACTTTCATATTTTTTTTTCTTTTTTTTAAAAAATATTATTTTATGTATTATGTTTTTATAAGTTAAAATTATTTATTTTGTGATATACAGGGAGTAACAAAAAGACCGGGACACCTAAATAAATTTCCAGGACTACATTTTTTGAGAAAATGGTTCGGGCAAAAGTTGTAAGGTTTTGACCAGAGATTACGATGGTAACCTTGTCTTTAATGCCAAAGGTATTTTGAAGGCCATTTGAAAGTTTTTTTTGATGGAAATCCCTACTTTTTACTCCAGATTTGAAAAGAACAGGAAATTTTAGGCTCAATATTTTAATAAATCCGTTCCCAGAAAATAACACTAACACACACACAGACACAAAATGTACTTAGAACTAGACCATACTACGATTATATTTTTGGACTTGCAGAACTTGAACCTAAAAACCCTAGTCACGCTCAAGTATTATGAGCCTTAAATGACCCTCACTGGGCACTGTGGCCCAGGATTAAACATGTTTCTGAACCTAAAATTTTACATTATTTTCTAATTCCGCAATAAAAAAATAGAGATTTTCTTGAAAAGACACGGTAACATTTAAATGACCTTGGAGTTTAAGTTAGGATCGCCACTGAATTTTTCGATTAAAATCCTACAACTTTCTTTTAAAACGTTCATTATGATACCATGGTAGGTAAAGTACTATGACCTCCAATTCTCCTTCGGAGGTCACTTTGACCCGGGGTCAACGTACATAAACCCTAAAAATTCTTTTTCTTTTCAATTCGCCAGTAGAAAGAGGGGTTTTCATTTAAAAAAGGTCAGCTTAAAATGATCTTCAATAATGACCTTGGGATCAAAACCAGCTTACCATCAGATTCCTTGATCAAAAACAAACAATTTTTTTCTGAAACATTTTTTCCGAAAATGCCATCCTAGAAAAATGTTCGGGTGTTCTGGTATTCTTGTTACTTCGGCAGCAATTTTTTCGGTCATCGTCTATATATTACTCAGGCCACTATAAAGGACGCTTTCTGTTGTGCGGAAAGCGGATGTCTTTCTGTTAAGACAGCTAAACATCTGTAGGTGGATATCCATTCCACAAACAGCTATCAGTCAAACATTCAGCGGTCAAGTGATCCCTAGCGTAAGGATACCCCACAATTACACTAAATACCCACGGTTGAGTTATCATTATTGTTTCCGCTAACTCTCCTCTGAAATATTCAATGGGTCTACTGTCCGATGGGCAAGATATCCACCGGTTATCGATCTCTAGCGCCACCTTCTGGATTAACGTGGTAGAGGGCACAGCTTGTTAAAGTGGAGAAACAGCATTTCTTGAAATGTTCAAAGAGGAACTAGGTGATAAAACAAACGGCTTTATAACATCCTGTATTACATACTTTACAATATGGCTAAAACTAGCTTAACAACTTAAGATATAAAACCATAAACAAAACCAAATGGACGGTATGGAGGGCAAGATTATGCTTATATGGTGATATTTATGACGCTGTCCACGGCGCGTTATACTAATTGATTGGCGGCGATACGGTATATGTTGGCGGTAACCAGCGCTACAATTTTGTTCACGGCGCCTCGTACTAAAACTGACGTCGGCACGTTATATGTAGATGTAACCTAGCATCAAGTGGCTCTGTACCATCTACGACGCCTCGTACAACTCATTCACGACGCCTCGTACTATTCGACAGGATACGGTTTGTTATATCTTGAAGGTAACAATGTCTTTCTACGTGGTGATTTGCTACATTACGACCCCGGCGGGCACTTGTCGGTAGACACGTTCCGGGAATTACAGAACTAAATGAAAATGACGGCATTTAATGCGTGTGTGTATAGGTGGCAGTACGATATAAGAAAAAGAGGTATAATGGAATAACATTGCCCATTCTTATTTGCTCCTCGATAGTGTTTACTATAGGGCGGAAAAAAGTGAGATGGTGAAACTTCATGTACACACAATCCTTGCTTTACCTACAATACTATACCAGGAAGGCACACGGTCAGGCAGGTGCCCCAGGAAATTGGACTATGCATCCGGGTAGAGAACGTGTAGTTCTCCCCGAACTGACAGTGTGTTGTATTTCCGGGAAGTTTCGAAAAGCTCTTAAAATTCTATATATACATATGCCCCCTAGGTTTCCCGAAAATTACAGCTTAAATTGACCCAAAATTTTTCAGGCGTGTTTCGTCCACGATGCCAGCGGCTGGATTCATCAGTGGGTCCGCTGGCACCTTTCCCAGATACCCTGTTTTTGACGAACTTGTATATTCGGAACTAATATTTGTAGTTATTTTAGGGTGGAGCGTGCCGGTAAAATATTAATTATTTTTGAAATTTGTATCCCATTCATTGCCACGCTTTCCGTAATACTACGACATGCGGAGCCTCATATAATTTGCCGATCATCGGCCAGTCGTTCTTACGGCCCCACTCTGGTGAGTCGTATACAACAGTGCGATATATAACTCATCATATATATGGACGCTTGTCGTATTATCAACATCTTACCGCCATCCTCCGGCCAAAATTAACTTCAAATAGTAGATCCGAACAATACTAAGTATGACGACAAGTGTGTCTGGGAAAGGTCCCAATTTAATCCCTACTGATGTGTCCTATGGTTGGTACTGGGACTTAACACCCAAATTGTTAGAAAGAAATTGATAATCCTATATAGATAAATGCAGATTTTGTGTGGTTTTCCTTGCCATTTGTCATTACCCGATAAAGACGAGTTAGCGTAGAAAAATTCTCAATGATGACAATGCTGGTTTCTAAAAGTATAGGAATATTCGACGTTTAAATCCCAACGAAGACAAATATAGCCCGAGAAAGAGAAAGGGGGAGAGAGAGATGGAATTATAGCACTTATGAAGTTTAACAAAGAAAAGAAATTGCTTGTAATATAGGCATATAGAGGGACAAGTCTATAAGTAGTAAATAAATACAATCATAGCCAATATTACAACACGCTTCAGAAAACATCGAAAAATTCTATTTCTCGGCATAGCGCGTTTATACCAATTAGTGAACGTTAATGTCAAAACTTCAAATATATCGTCCCACAAGAATTACATTTTTCCGATGTAAATAACATATATTCCGGTAAGAACACTTATGTCCAAGAAATTAGTAATTTCGTTACACCGCCTGTACGATGGGTTATCTAAAGCATACTGTACCATACTACCTCGACTTATAGCTTAGGCAAGCCAGCCTGAAAAACCATCTGTTTATTTATTACTCTTACGTTTGCCAATCGTCTCGAATTATGGTGAGTATTTCGAACACTGTCCGCAGTGGAGTAACTAGGAATATGTGCCTCCCCCTCCCCTGCAGATTTTGAATGCACCCTACTATTTGGCACCTATCTTGATCCTTCGTATCTATTTATTTTCAAGGTACTTGGGGCGCCCCCCCCCCCCGCCGCACCACGGGATCATTATTTATGCCAATGACTGTCCGGCATCCCCCAAAAATAACATACGAAGCGCGAAACAGAGGCTACAAAATCAAAACTTCAACTATTTATTATATTATTATAATTTTTTTTTATCTTTATCTGGTTTCCCTGCAAAGTTTTCTAAAGAAAGCAAAACCACATTTGTAATTTTTAAGAAGAAAATAATGTTTTTATTTATATTCGTGTAGTTAAATGTTGTAAACTCCAAGGTAAGAGCTATTTTAATATTACATCAAATTTAATAAAGAAAATTTTCGGCTTTATTTTCGTAATTATGGTCAAGGCAACAAAGTTTTTGAGACTATATATTCAATCCAAAATTAGATAACCTTTTTAAATCTAATATAAGATACGGAAACTTACTTAACGTGCAATTTTAGTTATTTAGGTTAAGTATACGAGAATAAATACTTAGGAAAAAACCCTCGTAATTATTAGAATGTTTAAGAAGTTGCCTATCGTATGGGTGGATCCCTACACAATATAAGTCTCGGTAAAACCCAGAATTCGTGTTGACACGTAAACTTGAATCTCTAAAAATATATATAAATATTAATAGATATTTTGTTACGAAATCTTGCAGTTGAAGTAGACAACTACGTCGTTTAAGTTATTAATCAAAATGATCGACAAAGAATCCGATTTTATTTTGAAAAATTTTAGAAAAATGTTTCACTATTTGCTCAACCCATTAGTAGTTCTTATAAACGGGGTTTTTAATTATTTTAATCCGCAAAATGATCTCCGAGTTCAAAAAATAGTACCAAAAAGTGTAAATTATCATTTTACGAGAGTATGCAATTATAAATGTGGATTTTGTTTTCACACTGCGAAGACATCATACATGCTTGATTTGGAAGTCGCAAAAAAAGGACTTGATATGTTGAAGAAAGCTGGTAAGTAGTCAAAATTCAATATTATCTTTTATTTAATTATTATGACTCCGCTTATATCGATGACTTGAGGCCGGTTTGAGTTCAAGCGGCTTTTAAAAGCGATTTGAAAAAAGTGAAATAAACGCGCTTCAAAGCGATTTGAATAACTCAAGTCAAACCTAAAATGAAATGGGGTTGATTTCAAAGTTACCACCCGACTTTTCCGGGACAGTTCCGATTTCGATGATATTGTCTCGCGTCCCGACGACCTATTAATTTGGTCACGATTTCTGTTAATACGCTACGACGGGGAGGGCAATATTACAAGAGTACAGTATGACCCGTGCGGGGTTGCTAGAATCCCCCATCGGGCGCCTCCCCAGGTGGTGGATAGGGGAACGCCTCCCAGATATGGATGGTACCGAGGAAATTAAATACTCGGGGCGAACCAAAACTAGCCTGAGAGTGGAAAGCAGCACTCTCAGTATCATATTGAAGCATAATGGAAATGATCCAGGATTGGTTCAAAAATGAATACTGGAAGGCATGACTGAAGCAGTCTAAGTGGTTTCCACACTGCGATGAGGAAGGCAACGGGAAACCACCTCATTATCGATCCCTAGTATATTAACATGGTTGTTACAAACCAAATAGAAAATGTTACTGATCATGGACTTCGGATACCAAGATCCGGCAGGGGAGGACAATCTCGAGACGACAGGGCCTCCTCGGTCGTCAGCCTGCGAAACCCTTGCCAACACTATAACGCAGATAGAAAGAGAACCTGGGGCCTTAACATTAAGATTGGAACCTGGAACGTCAAAACAATGTATGAAGCTGGCAAAATCCATAACGCTATAAAAGAAATGGAAAGACTATCAATAGGAATAATGGGGGTAAGCGAGATGCGGTGGATAGACTCTGGTCAGTGTGCTATCAATAACCATCAAATATATTATTCAGGAAATTCCAACGGAGAACATATGAATGGAGTGGGCATGATTTTAAATAAACAAACTGCTGAATGCATTACAAACTTTATCCCAATATCAGAGAGACTGTTACTCATTCAGCTTAATACTATCCCCATAAAGTCTAACATCATACAGATATATGCCCCCACAGCCGACAAAGCGGACGAAATAATCGAAGCATTCTACAACGATTTAACGAACACCTTAAGAAGACTCCCCAAAAACGAGATAACAATAATTATGGGAGATTTTAACGCCAAAGTTGGCAACGGCCAAATTGAAGATCTCGTAGGACCTTTCGGACTCGGAGAGCGTAATGAGCGCGGAGAGCGGCTTATTGATTTCGTGATGGAGGAACAGTTTATGGTCACCAACACTTTTTTCAAACTTCCCCCCAGGAGACTGTATACCTGGAAATCACCGCAGGACACCTCAGATCACATAGTGAGAAACCAGATTGATTACATTATGATCAACAAAAGATTCCGGAACTCGATAACATCAGTCAAGACACATCCAGGAGCCGACATCAAGTCTGATCACAATTTACTCCTAGGCATAATAAAACTTAAGTTAAAGAAAATGCAACGAACAAAGACCAACAAACACGACATCAGACAACTAAAAAATGAACACATAAAACAGAGCGCACAACAGTATATGAAGGAACAGCTAAATACTGAGGAAGACACTAGTAATACAGAAGAAGAACTCGGAAAACTACACACAATAACTCAGAACATACTTGACAAGCACCTAAAACTAACAAGAATAAAGAAGAAGGGGTGGATGACGGAAGAGATTCTGGATCTGATGGAAGATAGACGAAAGGTTAAGAACAGTGACATAGCAACATATAAAAGAGTAGACAAAGAAATAAAGAATGCTATTAGAAATGCAAAAAATGACTGGTTAACGAAAAAATGCACCGAAATACAATTACTACAACAAAAGCATGACTCGTTTAACCTTCACAAAAAAGTCAAAGAAGCGGCAGGCCTATATAAGCCTAAACAAGTTGGACGCCTAACTGACACTCAAGGAAACTTAATAATAGAAGCAGAGCGGAGAAGAAACACTTGGATGAGATATGTAGAGGAAACCTTTAGAGATGAACGACACAATGACACAAAAAACACAGATTGTATAACTGGGCCTCCATTTACGATCGAGGAAGTAAGAACTGCTATAAGAGGAACCAAGGATGGCAAAACTACAGGACCTGACAACTTTTATTCAGAATTTTTAAAGTTAATGGATGACAACGGGACAATATGGCTCACAGAAGTGTTTAATAATATTTATAATACTGGAAAGGTTCCCCAGAGTTGGTTGAAATCAACTTTTGTGACCTTACCAAAAAAACGAAATGCAAAAAGGTGCGATGATTATAGAATTATAAGCTTTATGAGCCACCTACTTAAGACTTTCCTAAAAATCATCCACAAGAGATTATACAAAAAATTCGAAGAACAACTAACACGCACACAATTTGGGTTTCGCGATGCTCTGGGTACACGGGAGGCACTTTTTGCTGTCCAGGTCTTGTTCCAAAGATGCAGAGATGTCAACTGCGATATATATGCATGCTTTGTGGATTACCAGAAGGCATTCGATAGGGTAAAACACGACGAGCTTATATCAATACTTGAAGAGATCAGCATAGATGATAAAGATCTGAGAATAATCAAAAATATTTACTACAACCAAACTGCTAACATAAGAGTAGACAACCAGTTGACAGAAGCAATCTCAATAGAACGCGGAGTACGGCAAGGATGTATACTGTCCCCGATGCTATTTAATGTTTATTCTGAGCATATCTTCAAACTAGCCTTGGAAGAATGTGATGAGGGAATACTAATCAACGGTGAACGTCTGAACAACATCAGATACGCAGACGACACAGTGGTATTCGCAGACAGTCTGGAGGGATTGCAGATGTTGATGACAAGCATAACTGAAGTGAGTAAGCACTATGGGTTAGATTTAAATACAAAGAAGACAAAATATATGGTCATCAGCAAACGCCCAATCCTAAACACACAACTGACCATCAACCAACAAACAATTGAAAGGGTTGAAAGCTATACATACCTTGGCACCAATGTAAACAGTCAATGGGATCACTCATTGGAAATAAAACAACGTATAGCAAAAGCCAAAGCAGCGTTTACAAAAATGAGCACCGTCTTCAAGGGCCGTGATCTGCCGCTGAAAACCAAGGTCTTCATACTACAGTGCTATGTTTTTCCAGTTCTGCTCTACGGAACAGAGGCTTGGACACTCTCTGAAGCGTCCATTAAAAAACTTGAAGCGTTCGAGATGTGGTGCTATAGGCGCATCTTAAGAATCTCCTGGGTCGACCGAGTCACAAATAATGAAGTCCTGCGCAGAATGGGAAAGGAGTGCGAAGTGATCAAAACAATTAAAAAACGCAAATTGGAATACTTAGGACATAATATGAGAAATGAACAGCGATATAACCTCCTCCAATTAATTCTGCAAGGGAAGGTGTACGGCAAGAGGGGGCCAGGACGAAGACGAATCTCTTGGCTCCAAAACTTAAGAAAATGGTTCAACATGAGCACGACTGGACTGTTCCGCGCAGCTGCCAACAAAGTAAGAATAGCCATGCTAGTCGCCAACATTCGGAACGAATACGTACCGCAAGAAGAAGACAGTATGACGAGCGAAAGCGAATTATCGTCGGGGAGGGGGAGGATAAATCAAACTGACGCCACTTAGGGGGCTTCTGATTGTAACTTGAGAGGTAATTATTAATGTATTATTTTAAAATAAACTTGACTGACTTTGGCAGTACCTATAACTAAATAGTGGACGGAACCTTTTTTATTTGACATCTTATTACTACAGAAAATAGCAAATGTTCGGAATAGTGGATTTTTTTTTAAATTGCGTATTTTTGACCAATTCCTTTAAAACTACACAACATATTACTAAAATATGTCAGTTATTGCCAATCATAAAATTACATCGTTCTGATATCAATTCAGTAATTCACTCTTTTGATTTTTGGCCTAAAATTATGTCTTAAAAAAAGAGACTAATGTAACAAAAATATCAGCGACATCAGCAAGAATTGATGAAAAGATTTGAAATTTGGTTAGCGTGAGCCTTATTTCCATGGATATTTATAGAAAATTTATGTAGGAAAGAATATCTAACTACATAGACAACTCTAATGAGTTTGAGTTAGGTTAGTTCAGACAGACAAAGTATGCATATATTATGAAATGCTTTGTAGACAGCCAAAAAAAGTTTAAAAAAAAAAATCGTATACATCCTTAAAATATCTCATAGAATATTTTCTAACCCCTATTTTGTCAGAGGGTGTCTCACATCACGGTGAAATCGGGTGGACAGCAACATTTTTTAATTAGCCTTAAAAAATTATAGCATTAATCTATGTATATAAAAATATAAATTGACTGGCTGATTGATCAATGCGCAACCGAAACTGATTGGTCTAGAAGCATGAAATTTTGCATAAAGGTTTCTTAAATGACGTAAGTGAGCACTAATAAAGGATTTTTGGAAATTCATCCCCTAAGGGATGGATGGTATATAGGCTTATGGTTAGAAAAAAATGTTTACTATAACTTTTTAACTTTATCTTTTAAGGGGGTAAAAAAGGGGAGGAAAGTTTGTATGAAAGTTCTCCATTTTGGTAGTTAGAAATGTAAAAATTAGTATATAGACTTCTGCTTAGAAAAACATGTTTACTATATCATTCTTTTTTAAAAATTCGTCTTTTAAGGGGGTAAAATAGGGAATAAAAGTTTGTATGAAAGTTCTTCATTTTGATAGTTAGAAATGTAAAAATTAGTATATAGACTTATGATTGGAAAGAAAATATTACTGTGTCACCCTTTTTTGGAAATTCATCCCTTAGAGAGGTAAAATAAGGAATAAAAGTGTGTACGAAATCTTCATTTCGGTAGTTAGAAATGTAAAAATTAGCATATAGGCTTAGAGTTACAAAAAATGTTTACTATATCATTTTTTTTTAAATCATATTTTAAGGTTGGTAAAATAGGGGATGACAGTTTGCATGAAAGTTCTTCATTTTGGTACTTAGAAATGTCGAAATTAATACATAGGCTTATGGTTGGAAGGAAAAGTTTACTGTAACACCCTTTTTTAGAAATTCATCCCTTAGGGGGTTAAAATAAGGGATAAAAGTTTGTATAAAAGTTTTTCATTTTGGTAATTAGAAACGAAAAAAATTAATATATAGGCTTATGATTAGAAAAAAATGTTTACTATAGCTTGTTTTAACTTCATCTTTTAAGGGGGTAAAAAAGGGGATGAAAGTTTGAATGAAAGCTCTCCATTTTGTTAGTTAGAAATGTTAAATTTAGTATATAGGCTTATGGTTAGAAAAATATGTTTACTATATCATTCTTTTTTAAAAATTCGTCTTTTAAGGAGGTAAAATAGGGAATAAAAGTTTGTATGAAAGTTCTTCATTTTGGTGGTTAGAAATGTAAAAATTAGTATATAGACATGATTGGAAAGAAAAGTTTACTGTGTCACTCTTTTTTGGAAATTCATCCCTTAGAGGGGTAAAATAGGGAATGAACGTTTGTACGAAAGTTCTTCATTTTGGTAGTTAGAAATGAAAAAATTAGCATATAGACTTATGGTTGGAAAGAAAAGTTTACTGTGTCACTCTTTTTTGGAAATTCATCCCTTAGAGGGGTAAAATAGGGAATGAAAATTTGTACGAAAGTTGTTCATTTTGATAGTTAGAAATGTAAAAATTAGCATATAGACTTATGGTTGGAAAGAAAAGTTTACTGTGCCACCCTTTTTCGAAAATTCATCCCTTAGAGGGGTAAAATAGGGAATGAACGTTTGTACGAAAGTTCTTCATTTTAGTAGTTAGAAATGTAAAAATTAGCATATAGACTTATGGTTGGAAAGAAAAGTTTACTGTGTCACCCTTTTTTGGAAATTCATCCTTTAGAGGGGTAAAATAGGGAATAAAAGTTTGTATGAAAGTTCTTCACATTGATAGTTAGAAATGTAAAAATTAGTATATAGACTTATGGTTGGAAAGAAAAGTTTACTGTGCCACCCTTTTTCGAAAATTCATCCCTTAGAGGGGTAAAATAGGGAATGAACGTTTGTACGAAAGTTCTTCATTTTGGTAATTAGAAATGTAAAAATTAGCATATAGACTTATGGTTGGAAAGAAAAGTTTACTGTGTTACCCTTTTTTGGAAATTCATCCTTTAGAGGGGTAAAATAGGGAATAAAAGTTGGTATGAAAGTTCTTCATATTGATAGTTAGAAATGTAAAAATTAGCATATAGACTTATGGTTGGAAAGAGAAGTTTACTGTGTCGCACTTTTTTGGAAATTCATCCCTTAGAGGGGTAAAATAGGGAATGAACGTTTGTACGAAAGTTCTTCATTTTGGTAGTTAGAAATGTAAAAATTAGCATATAGACTTGTGGTTGGAACGAGAAGTTTACTGTGTCGCACTTTTTTGGAAATTCATCCCTTAGAGGGGTAAAATAGGGAATGAACGTTTGTACGAAAGTTCTTCATTTTGGTAGTTAGAAATGTAAAAATTAGCATATAGACTTGTGGTTGGAAAGAGAAGTTTACTGTGTCGCACTTTTTTGGAAATTCATCCCTTAGAGGGGTAAAATAGGGAATGAACGTTTGTACGAAAGTTCTTCATTTTGGTAGTTAGAAATGTAAAAATTAGCATATAGACTTATGGTTGGAAAGAGAAGTTTACTGTGTCACACTTTTTTGGAAATTCATCCCTTAGAGGGGTAAAATAGGGAATGAACGTTTGTACGAAAGTTCTTCATTTTGGTAGTTAGAAATGTAAAAATTAGCATATAGACTTGTGGTTGGAAAGAGAAGTTTACTGTGTCGCACTTTTTTGGAAATTCATCCCTTAGAGGGGTAAAATAGGGAATGAACGTTTGTACGAAAGTTCTTCATTTTGGTAGTTAGAAATGTAAAAATTAGCATATAGACTTGTGGTTGGAAAGAGAAGTTTACTGTGTCGCACTTTTTTGGAAATTCATCCCTTAGAGGGGTAAAATAGGGAATGAACGTTTGTACGAAAGTTCTTCATTTTGGTAGTTAGAAATGAAAAAATTAGCATATAGACTTATGGTTGGAAAGAAAAGTTTACTGTGTCACCCTTTTTTGTAAATTCATCCCTTAGAGGGGTAAAATAGGGAATAAAAGTTGGTATGAAAGTTCTTCATATTGATAGTTAGAAATGTAAAAATTAGCATATAGACTTATGGTTGGAAAGAAAAGTTTACTGTGTCACCCTTTTTTGGAAATTCATCCCTTAGAGGGGTAAAATAGGGAGTGAAAGTTTGTACGAAAGTTCTTCATCTTGGTAGTTAGAAATGTAAAAATTAGCATATAGGCTTATGGTTACAAAACATGTTTACTAAATGATTTTTTAAAAATTCATATTTTAAGGTTGGTAAAATAGGGGATGAAAGTTTGTATGAAAGTTCTTCATTTCGGTAGTTAGAAATGTCAAAATTAATTTACAGGCTTATGGTTAGAAGGAAAATTTTACTGTGCCACCCTATTTTGGAAATTTAGCCTTAGAGAGTAGAATAGGGTATGCAAGTTTGAACGAAATTACTATTTTAGGGATAGAACCATGGTTGATTGGTTGTACCCACTACGATGTCTGACGTCGCCCACTACGCGTACGAAGTCGTGGGCAAGAAATAGTACCCTCTATCAAAATGTGGAAATATTGTTTTAACATTAAATAAAATTAAAAGAAATTGTGACTCTGTATTAATATATTATCGGAAAGTGTTATTGACTAAGTTGGGCAAAATCTAATTTATCAGCTTCATCTTCCATTTTTTTTTGGCGCTGGTGCTGTTTTTTTATTTTCATCGCTGTACTCCAGCACGATTTGGGTACGGATTTCCGGATTATCGATTATTTACCTTCGAAAATCCTGACTTTTCCAAAACCTTGTCACTGTGTAACTTTATTTACGATTAGTTAAAAAAAATCTGAATGGTACGTCTAGAGATTGAGGATTTCTCTTCACCTGGTAAAGTCTATTGCGCATGGCCATTTCTTTCAGCCACATTTCCGTATTACCCTCCTCTCCGCAACAAACATGGCCACCCATGCTTTCCTAGCCTAAAAGAAAAAGCAACGCGAACAAGCATTTAGACCTCCCTTTGGATTCTGTAAAACTCCCCATGGACGGCATGCGGAATTCACTCCCAAACTTAACTCTCCACATCAGGGACGCACTCGAGACTGCGTTAGAAACAATCGGATAAAAAAGCTGCGTTAGAAACCGGGTCATTGACTTTGTTTCTAATGCACCTTTTTTATCCAATGGAACTGATCCGATCCAGTTATATCCACTTGAAATTCACGTAAAAAATGCTTTCTATCGGATGCAACATTTCTTATTACTAGTTGAAATGTTGCACCCGATAGAAACTTTAGTTGGAACTGCTTATTATCTGAATTTCAAATGGATAAAAATTCATCGGATCAGAATGCTGCGTTAGAAATGAGGTCAATGGTGAATATTTAAATTAATAACGTCATAATTTGTGCCTAAAATTGTCCTATATCTACACCTAGACTTATTTGATCTCGGCAATAAGAAATAAATTATGTTGTTTAATGAGATCAAAGTTAAGGTATATTTTATTTCATTTTGTGACTGGCTGGTACATTTTCTTATAATATAACCGTCAAAACAACAGGAAATAATAAATTCATGGTAACTTAACTAAAAAAACCTGTTGAAAACTGAAAGATATGAATTTATTTGCCCATGTCAGATGCCGGTGATATCGATATCATAACGATAAGATCTTATTACATCCAATTTAAAGTTAAGACCAAAATTTTTGTTTGTGTTCGGATATTATCAAATAAAAATAATATTTACTAAGCGTTTTTAACTCTCATAAATAAAAAAGTTTATTTATACAGAATATCAGGATTATATTTTAATTTACAAGTTTTCTAGGACTTAAAAACGTCAAAATGCACTAACTCTAAACATTTACCGCTTTTTTCGTTCAGTCATTCTGATAAAAAGTCGAGAATTTTTATATTAATATTCAGCCTGTCTAGCTACTATGTACTAGTAGAAGAAAATTAAAGTGTACTAATTACACCATCTTTATTAAGAATCCTAATCAGTGGGAGAATGATTACCGAGCACGTCAAAAACGGCTGGCTGTATGGCAATAAAATATAAATAACAAGGAAATGCCAGACGAGCACCATCGTAAAACATCGTTCCCCTATTTATGTTAAAATAATAAAATAAAATTGTTATTTCATAAGTATGGCATATCTTTACAAATATTGAGAATGTT
The DNA here is from genome assembly GCA_034092305.1 of Diaprepes abbreviatus. NCBI lineage: Eukaryota > Metazoa > Arthropoda > Insecta > Coleoptera > Curculionidae > Diaprepes > Diaprepes abbreviatus. The sequence goes on along the minus strand of JASJET010000090.1, from coordinate 2,293,639 downwards.
TATACAATTTCTATTTCTTTTATTGCCATTTTAACGCGGCATCAACCCACTAGGTCAGACAGCATCTTTCGCCGAACATCTACTAAGTATCGTAAATGCTCTTAGAAGACACTGAATTCCTAATCAACATCCTAAATAAGCAAAGCCTATCGGTATCGCTCGACCGTTCTAACTAGGTTTCTAACTGTCCTAAATGCTATTACACCACTCTGAGTTCAGTCCCTAACTTAGTTAGGATGACTGAATATTAGAGCCATAAAGCCTTTAATTGACTTCTCATATTGTATAATACCAGGTTAGACAAATGAACTTTTTATTTGAAATTAAACTATTGTAGCCAATAGTAAACATTTTTTGTAACCATAAGCCAATTAAATTAAACATTCCTCTGCCGCCATAGACATAAAAATGAAGGATATAAACGGCTTATCTTATCGAAACAAGTTGGCCCATGCTTAAAAAGAGACAGAGGGTGTTTGATAAGTAGCACCTTTCGTTCTAACGGCGAAGCTAATCACGATTTCCATTCGCCATTAGAAAGAGAAGTACGTACTACTGATTCAAAACGCTCCGTCCCTTTCTAAGCGTGAGCCAACTTTTTTATACTGTTTGACCAGTAAAGTCCGCATCATATGGGATTTTTTTATTAATAGTTTTATTCGAAATTTGACTTGGGCATCAATTTCTGCTACGATCGAGATTAATCAAAAAAATAGTAGTCACGTGATTAGCATTATCTGTAAATTTTAATTTATTTCCAAAAAAAAATCAAAAGTGAGGTTATATCTCAAAATATCGAAATAATTTTTAGAAAAACTTTTTCAAATAATTTTTTTCCATATTTTGAGATATAACCCCACTTTTGAATTTTTTATGAAAAGAAAATTAAATTTGACAGATAATGTTAATCACGTGATTCCTATTTTTTTGATTAATTTTCATTTCTATTGAAGCAGAAATTGTTGCCAAAGTCAAATTTCGAATCAATGGGGACTTTACTGGTCACACCAGCTCTAAATTAATTAAGTCACTCATCATAAAAAACTTAATAAATAAATAAAAACAATTATACAAGAAACTAACGATTGTTCATAACGATCTGAAACAGTATACATTGATGCAGGTTGAAACAAGTGAAAAATCAAAACAAACCAAAGATATTCTGCTAAAAAGCGCGCGTAAATAATACAAAAATTTAACGTAATGCGGAAAACTTATATTACAGGCTTATTTCGATTATGATGTATTAAGTACCCGCGCTTGGTAGCGCGAGCCGCCTGCAAATAGGCTTCCCTCCGCACGCAACAGGGGACGCCGTATATATGTCAGCAGCCGAAAGCCATTTGTTTATAACCGAAATAAACCATTAAGACGTAACTTTTCCGTATGGCATTTGATTGTAGCTTGTAGGTGCTGATTCAAACTTTCGATTGCTGTCAAGAAAATTGAAAAAAGTTCATTTAGTCAAAAGTTAATAGTATTTAAAAATCGCAAAAATCACATTTTTTAATTGTTTAACATCAATTATCTCGGAAACTAAGCGTCGTACGTAAAAGTTAAAAAGGATTTTTTGCTTAAAATCACTCAAAGAATACGTTGCAATACTAAAATTACATTTTTAAAGGTTTAAACAATTATTTGTTTATAATAATTTTACCTTCACCCGGATGAAATTCCACCCTAAAAATTACTGTTTAGAGACTCAAAAAAAAAAAAAACTTAGGTGGCTCCATATAAATTAAAGAGGCCACTGCGGACCCCCTGGCCCCTACACTATAATGATATTAATAGTCTATCTCGAGAATAAAAGAAGATAAACAAATTTATCCAATCTCATTTTAAAGCTTAAGTCACGTAGAATATTAAACATTGTCCCCCATGCAGGAAAAATAGAAAAAAATTATAAAATATCTGAAAAAAATGTATTCATGTGTCATAATTAAAGCTGATCATTAAGTAGCAATTGCCATATATTTATGGTTCGTTTTTATTGACATTCATCTTTCCATGGGGGTGAAAAGACCCCTAACAGTCAAGAATGCCAAAAAAATATAAAAAAATTTTCTGCATCATATATCTATATTACAAAAAAAAATGAAAAAGATATTTGTATCAGATCCAATACTCCAATATCATCGAAAAAGGATATTCGCCAGTGGTCAATTTTCTTTGCTAAAATGGTTCCAAAAATATTTTTTGAGCGTTTAGGGCACTTCAGATGAACTAACGTGAACTAACTTTTAAATTGAATTAAAAGGGTAGGGACGGAATGAAGTAATTTATTTTTATTATTTGAGATTAGAGTTTTATTTATTTTTTTTTTATTTCCAGCCCTGTAGTTTAAATTAAACGTTTTTTTTTCTTCAATTACTTATCTCGGCGCCACTTGACCGCAAAAAAGTTTGGCCGTGATTTACTAATAGGAACCTACCCTTAGCGCAAAAAATAGGGGTGAGAATAGAATTCTATTTTTTATTTCCGACCCTGTAAGTTAGATTGAACATTCTTTTTTCTTAAATTATTTATTTCAATGACATTTGACCGTAAAAAATGTTTGGCCGCGATTTACTACCAGGAACCCATCCTTAGCGGAAAAAAATAGGGATATGAGATTAAAATTTTATTGTTCGTCTCGTGCGATAATTTCCATGCGATCTAAGTCATTCTTTATTTTTCCTCCCTAGATGCACAATATACTATGTTTTTGCATGTACTTAATAATTTATTACCATTTTTCGTTAGTTTTACCCGCTTATAAGGCATATTTATATATTTCTCGTAATTTCTATGTTGCAGAAATAATTTTTTTTTAATTCTTTTTTATAAATAATTTTTTGGCGCTTTTGACAGTAAGGGATTGTTTTCACCCCCATGAGAGGGCGAATGTCAATAAAAACGAATCATAAATATATGGCCATTGCTTTTCTTTAATCAATTTAAATTATAACTCATGAACACAATTTTTTTGAGATATTTTTTTAATTTATTTCCATTTTTCTGGTATGGAGGTAGTTTTACTCTGTCTAAGAAGTGAATTTAACAATTTTTTTATGTCACTGACAATTTTTTGGTGTTCTACGTGACCTAACCTTTAAAATGGCATAAGATAAAATTCATTTTCTTTCGTAGTCGAAATATTAGATTTTTTATGTCAAAACTTTTATTCAACTGAAACACACTATGCAACTCAATTTCGTCAACTTTGATAATTAATTTTTCAAAATTGAAACATATGCTCATTTTGAAACTTTTCTTAGAGCCTGATCTTATCAATTGGTACACTCTTAGAAAGAAGGTATAAGCCAATATGACTTTTCCAGTAATTATTAAATTTGACTTGTTTTTGTACAAGTGTATGAGTTTTATTTTGACGTTGAAAACAAAGTTTGGTTAATTTCTGTGGGTCAGTATTGCGTATATGTTCATGCCATTCGTTTTAATTACCCAACAGTTAAATTGCCTTTGTATCATATTTTTAATTTATAGATAAACTAATTATTGTCGATATACTAGTTTTATTTCAACTCACTGGTTTAGCAATAAAAAATGCAACAAGCAGATCGATTCTGTAAGCAAATATTTTGGCATTCCCTTTCCGTATTTCTTTCAAGACAATGATATACTTATGCATTATTATAAACTCAACAAAGATGCAAGATCATTATTATAACATTCCCTTTCCCTTTATTATAATAGAATCGCAAACAAGGTTTTAAATAATTACACCGTCGATCATACTAGTAGATTTTTTTTGCTTGTCTTGACTCCTTTTAGTAATTTTAAGTCTTAAAAATTACTACAAATGCGAAGTTTATAATTAATATCAACAACAACAAACAACAAGGATTTAAAAAATTATTTTTATCGATAAACATCATAATAACTTAGGCAACCAGAAATTCATACTTATACCCGGTTATTTTATTCTCCAATTGACGCTATACTAGTTTAATTTCTTACGTTCTAGATATTTTGATGTAATTTTTGGAAAATATTTATCTGGACATATTTCCTCAAATTTTAGATACAATTTAAGTTTCCCGACTTCTCGCAAAATGAAGAAAAGACATGGAAAAACTTTTTTCCTAATTTGGTACATTTTTAAATGATTTTTAAGAAATAAAAAACACAAAGAACAAATTTATGAAATATTTAAGTTTCAGAAAATACCATCGATTTATTTGTTCGCGTGGCAGTAATACGTCAAATTTCACGCACATGCGCAATTACTGTATACGATAATTTTGGCCGCTAATTACATACACAGGTAAAAGTCCAAATGGCCAAATACACAAATAACTTTGACTTAAAAGATCAGAAAATTTTCGAAAATTTTAATGTATAAAAAAGTATTGGCCTATTTAAAAATTTAAAAACCCACAAAATCAAAAATGTACTTACAAATCCAAGGAGCAGAGCAGCACTTTATTTTAGGATGAAAAATGGTAATTTTAAGTTAAAATACACGACGATAATATCCGTGACCATCCCGAGATGACCTCCTCTAAGACGAACGCGAGACCGAGCGAGAACTTTTCCTCGCAATACATACGCCACGAAGTTTCGAAACGAAATAAAGAAATAAATTAATGGGTAAAATTAAAATTGCCTCAAAAAAACTCTGCATCGAGCTTTTGTTCGTATAAAAACAAATGAAAAAAGAATGAGTCACGCCCGTTGCTTTCTACTCGAGTTTAACTAAAAAAAACGGCGAAAAAATTTATTACTGATATTTGAAGATTTTAAATCATAGGAGGTGCCTAGCAAGCAGCTGTTTTTTTTTTAATCACGGCCAAAGTCGGAAAATTCTACCCATAGAATTTTCCGATAACATTTTAGGGAAAAGTTGAATTGGTAAAAGTTGTAGGTATTGGAAAAACCTTTAATTTCATGTTTTATACGTCAAAATCGATAAACAATTTATCAGGATAATGGTGAAAACACCTTTTTTTGCACTATTTTATATATGTTAATAACTTCTCCAATAATAACCGAAAGTGACATGTAACACCTAAATGATGAGTCCATTATGGGTCTCGATAAGTGTGCGAAAGTTCACCCAGATCGGTTGAATTGATTATGATTAATATCAATTGTTTATTAAAAACACCAAAAGTTGAAAAAATAGTATATTTAGTCCAAAATTGTTGTTAAAAAAGTAGGTCAAAGGAGAGGTGTTTTTTTTGCGTATAAATAATTAGAATAACTTTGTTATTTTTCATGGTACAGCTTAGTTAAGAGGTGAACTGTAAAGGTAGTTGAAAACCCTGGGTTTTAGGGGAAAAGCCGCTCTACGACCAATAGGAGGTAAAAATTAAGAGTAGAAGTCTTCACACAGTTTAAACGAGGACCTATATTTTCTAATCCATTGAATAAGTTTACAATTTATGCATTGTGCATGAAGTGATATCTCTTTAAACTGAAGGTATTTGCAGAAATGAGCGCTCGGCATTATGACGATATCGAAACTTCAAATTGGAGCGCGCTGCAAAATTTAACAATATCTTGGGTTCTAGGCAACGTAGGACTTTCATTTTTTTTAAACTGGGGTAACTCGACGGAATATGAACAAATGGCTACATTTCATTACTTTTGAAAAATCGAAAAATTGACATGTTGTATTAACCAAAATATATTTACAACGTAAATATTAAAATTTTGCAATAATTGTATACCTATTCATGGCCTCATAAAATATAGGGCCTCGTTTAAAATCTGTGAGAATTTTGACTCTTAATGTTTATAAACAATAGAGATACGATTTTAAAAAAAATTCTTTCTGGACTCCTATTGATCATAGAGCGATTGTCTTTCCACCTAATAAGTCTGTACCATAAAAAATAACAAAGTTATTCTAATTGTTTTATAAGCAAAAATCACTTCTTTTTTAACCCACTTTTTTACCAACAATTTTGGAAAAAATTAATTTTTTTTTAATTTCCTTGCAGTTTGACCTTTTAAGAATCCATGTCACTTTTAAGAATGTCTCTTGAAGCATTATCTTCTTAGCAACAATTGTTTAAACTTTTGGTATTTTATTTATTTATTTACTTATTTAAATAAGCGCTTTTGAAAGAATCTAATTATAAAGTACTTTCAGTTGTAATTTTAAAATTATATGATAAAAAAATGTGTTATTTTTTAATAAGAGTCTATGTAGAGTTGCTTTAAAAGCACTAAGACAGTTCATAAACAAATCACATTGAGGTTGCACTGTATTATATAAGCTAGAAGTTCTAGATAGGGGTGAATCAAGGGCAATATTGGAGTTTACATGGGGCAAATTAAACAAATATGGATTTTTCGTACTATACGTTGGCACATTAAAGTTTAACGACTCCAATATCTCCCTATTTTCAGTAAAACCCCTTAATCAGCAATTTTTCTTCTTTTTTATAATGTGTTCATATTATATTTTTCCCGCAAGAATTTCTTCGAAATGTTAGTCATGTATGTCTGATTCCTTAAAATCATCTTAACACTTTGTTTTGGACTTTTTCAATGTTATATTTATGGTACTGATAATATGAAACCTTACTACCATACTCTAAAATGCTGCGAATAAATGTGTCGAACAATACCTTTATACACTGATAGCTCTAGCGCTTCTAACAATAAAGCCGTAAGTCTGAGACGTCCTCTTACAAATAGACTCTATATGTGCTTTAAATGTCAACTACTGATCATAGTGATTCCCAAATCCTTAATCTCGTTGACTCTGTTTAGTGTTGTGTTTCGCATGTTATACACATAATTAATAGATTACTTTTTTCTAGTATATGATAGTACGGATCCTTTGTCTATGTTAAATTGAAGCTTATTTTTTTATTGACCAATTAACTAATTTGTTTACATCAGATTGAAATAAAATACAATCATCAAACAGTTTACAACTCTGTAAAGCTTTAAATCATCAACAAATAATTAAATTTTTGAATTATTTGCACCAAATGGGACAGTGATATCGTTGATAAACGTAAAAAAGCAGCGGACCGAGGTTGGAACCTTGAGGAATCCCTGATGATGGTACAAAAGAGCGAGAAGTATGATCTCTACGAACAACACATTGCTCTCTATTAATTAAATAAGAGGACATTAGCTGTAACAAATTTAGATGTAATCCGCATTGCAATTCCAACTTCTGCAAAGGTATAGAATGGGACACCACATTGAAGGTCTTGGCAAAGTGTAGATAACATCCACCTGACCATGTTTGTCCAACGCTCCCGATAAACAATTGTCATTAATCATAAACTATTCAACTAATCTAGCTGAACTTTCGTACACTTATAAAGACCCATAATAGCCTCCTTGTCAAGGTGTTATATGACATCTTCGGCCATCATTGCAAAAGTTATTAACATTTATAGAATAGTGCAATAAATGGGGTTTTTCGCCATTATCTCGAAAATTATTCATCGATTTTAACGTATAAAACATGAAATTAAAGACCTTTTCAATACCTATAACTTTCACCAATACAAATTTTCTTTGAAATGTCATCGGAAATTTCTACTGGCAAAAAAATCGAATTTTTCGACTTTGACCGTAGTTTATAAAAAAGTAGAGTCGGTTTGACTCTTGTGTATTTATCATTTACTAGCCCCCCTCCCTATGATTTTAAACCTCCAGATATTTAATAAATTTTTCGGTGAAATCGATCTGTTTTTATTACACAGACTGAATTATTTGGTAATCGAAGGTAATAGCGATCTAACCTATAATTTTATGAATTTTTCATTAAAATTTTTGGATCACATTTATTTAAAATGAAGCACAGGACAGCATAGAACCGGTTTGGGTACCAAGAAATAAAAGAGCTCGTACTATTTAGCAACACTTTTCTTAAAAATAAAGAAAAGTATTATTATATTATCGCTGACCACACAATAGGCTCTAGTCCTAGAGGGAATATGTTGATTTACACCAAATAATATAAAAATATATATATAAAGGATAATTTCGTTGCAGGTGACAGATATCAACATTTTTTTGCTATAATCCAATATTCATGTTAATAACGTGTATTGTAGGGTAAATCGGAAATATTACTCATTCACAATTTGATGTTCATCCCCTTTAAATCGTCGTGTGATAGGTGAATGGAAATGTGCAATTACATAAATTGAATTTAGTTTTTACTTTCGAAATTTCAACCAAATAAGTTTTAAAAAGTTCATTTTGCTATAATTTTTCTAGTAGCTTACAAAACCATATAAATCTATGTGCATAAAAATAAGAACGTGATATCGAAACTTTTCACGGAGGGCTAGTTGCTAAAATGGTCCCAAAATGCCCGTAATTCAACTATAATAGGTATATTCTTTTGAGTAGTTATCACTTTAAGTTCTATCACTTGAAGTAATCATGATCATTTCGACCCAATGACAAGTAAATGCATATTCAAAAGAACATGAAGTTAGCAGTTTCACTTTTTTCATTTTGATCAGTGATAATTTACTCAAAAGAATACAGCCAATAGCAGCGGGCTTTTGCTCTAATCTACTCTAATTATTTTTAAAATTCTGAGAGATTCGATTTTTGAAGGTATGGAAAAAATTAACTTCAGTGGAGGCGAGCCATTCCTACCACAAAGAGGAAAATATTTAGGAGAAATGGTCAAATACTGCAAGGAAATTTTAAAACTATCAGTTTCGATTGTTTCAAACGGTTCTCTGATAACAGAAGTTTGGTTTAACCAGTATGGAGAGTATGTTGACATTATAGCAATATCTTGTGATTCATTTAATGAGGATACAAATAAGGTAATATATACTTAAAAAACAGGATGTTATATAAGCATAATCTTGAAATATCCATGATTACAGAATAAAGTTTTCGTTGATACCCAATAAAAACAAACTAACTTAAAACTAAAAAAAAATGCATTTTTTACGTTTACGCTGAAATCAAAACTCACTATTTGTTTTCCTGAAAGCATTATGCTCAATTTTTATTTGATTCAGTGGTAAGATATTTAAACGAAATTTATCTGTAAACTCTAGAAAAACACGAATTTCAAAATATTTTGGTCTACCTTACCCCAAATTGCGCGAACCATCCGGCATACTTCTCGTCATAATATCTTTGAAGTAAACGTATTTTTTTTTGTGGCATATTTCATGTAGAATATCTTATATATACCTAAACTGAAAACAATTTTTCTGAACTTTGAAGGAATGTGGTAACCTTCTCTCATTTTTCTTCTCTTTATGTTAGGAAGTTCTGTTGTTATAACAGAATTTATCCTTTTGATGGAGGAGACCAGTTTTTGTACCATTGTTTCAAAGATCGTCCAGAAACTCTAGAGTTGTTGGATTTTCGTTTTTTTTTTGCAGTTTTTGGTAGCCAGTCATCGTTCATCTGGACAACATGGTTTCTCCAGTCTAGTGTGTCCTAGTGTGTTTCAGTCCTTTGATTGCATATGTCATGACAGACCTGACACATTTCTATTTTGCTTTTTGTGTTGATGAGCCTATTTGTCCACATATTCTCTTAAGACGTCCAGATATAACTGCTAGCCTAGTTAGGGTCGCATCTCATCCTTTCTATCATATATTCAGTTCAGGATCTTTGATTGTAGACCATGACTTTATATCTTCTACATTATTTTGGATATTGCCAGACACTGACTTCTGAGTTCAGATTTGACTGTTGAATTTTTTTTCGAATGTTTGCGGGTTATGTTTGTCTTAGATTACAACTTCGTCGTCGTAGTGTAACGGAACAAAAGTTAATTATAATTGATCTTATTAAACATTATTTGTCGTAAAGTATACTCCACTGGAACTGAGAAAGTGAATATCTTATATTACCATCCTAAGACCGTTATAAAGGAAAAAATAAATCGGTTATTAAAGCCATTTTTATTAATTTTGGGTAGTTTATCTATCATTCTGGAACCATAAACTGAAAATATTTTATGGGAGTTGTTAGGAACAAAAGAATAATTAAATATAATCGTTATAATGCAATATATTCATTTCATTACGTGTCCAAAAAATTCGTATAACGGCTGTTTTTCCGGTTCACAAGTGATTTAGACACCTCAAAAATAGTTTAAAAAAAAAAGTAAGCAGGTTGTTTTACAGTTGTTGATCAACTCTTTTCGTTATAGAGAGATGTAGAATAGTTTTATTAACCCGTTTATATAAAAAATGGTAATTTTGAAAAGTTTAGGCCAAATCGGAAATTAAATATCTAAGATTGGATGGCTAATGCCCTCTACGAACGAAAGATTGAAACATTTAGGAATAGAATCGGGTGAGATAGGTACAACAGGAACCGCCGTGAGAAGTTCGGGGGATCTTAGAAGTAATAATCTTCAGTTACGATTTTGGGCGCGTTAGAGGCGATACGTTTTGATATATGTTAGAGAAAATTACGCGACACATATCCGGGGCGTTTAAGGAGGTTTTTATTTTTGATTTTTCATTTATATTAGGGAAAGTTAAAATAAAATTGGGTTTTATTCTATCTGGGAAAACGACCATTTTAGTACTGTTTTATATAAAGCTGTTTTTCATGTTTTATTCTTTTCGTGGTTTAATATTTTAGAAAGCTATTTAAACGTATTATTTTTAAAACTGGGTTTATTATCCTGTTATTAAAATAATGGCCGACAAGAGCATGTAGTTTAGTAGTTACTTTGGAATTGTTTATCGAGTTAATTTTAAGTTTCTCATTGTAAATAATTTTCTTTTTATATTTATTTTTGTTAAATAAGATTGTTTTGAGAAACTTGTTTCGTTTAATTTAATAAAAACCTTCACGCGATTAATCCCGCAGGCGCACTGTTGGAAGGGTTCCTAAATGAGAGATCTGACTTGACCGCCTAGACAGCAGCTTTTCCCGGTTCTTGAAGTTGTGTTTGTGGTACTGGTAAGCCCTATTAACCTAATTTGTAGTTGTTTAGCACACTGCAAGAGCCAACAGGAACGACTTCCAGAGTGCCTTTGTCACAGTGAGATTTATTTATAGGTTTCTAGAAGAGCAACTATTATGGGACAACAGTAAATCATGGGAGAAACGGCCATACGCTACCAAAATATTCCGTTGCAGGAGTCTGCGATAAAATGGGGTCAAAGTAGCATACCATTTTTTTTTTCTTTATCGATTACTCTGTATCCTCTGTCTGCCTTCTTTGTCTCTTTGATAGTCTTATCCATGATATGGACATATGTAGCGACCTAATGTGATAACTTGAAATAATATGATTTACACATTTTAAATTTAGTTTTTCATTGTCTACTCAAAGATATTAACTATCATTGGAACCGGAAGCAATCAAGTCAAAACTTCGGTTCGGTCATTAGGAAATTTTAATTTTTTTATGAATTTTCATTTCTCTTAAAGTAATTTGAAGCAGCAATGGCATTAAATTTGATGTCCGCATATAAGACTAATAGTAAAATGATGTTAATATATTTTTAGTACATATTTTTAATACTGCCCAAATACTATAAATATTTTCTTTTCAAAAACAAAGATTACAAACTCAGCTCAATTTAATCACATTCTGAGATTGCAGCATCAGTAATTAATATGTTTCATTATTAATAGTCAAAAATTACTTATTGTAAAATATACTTTATCATTCATAGTTGTTTGAACTAATTGTTATTTTAGGTCATAGGAAGGGGTCAAGGTAATCGAAATCATGTCGAAAAACTGAAAAAAATATCAGAATGGTGCAAGCAGTACAACATTCTTTTTAAGATAAATACTGTTGTCAATACATACAACAAAGATGAGAACATGGTTAATGAAATTAATCGGCTTAATCCTATAAGGTAAAAGAGTAAAAATAACGAAATAAGCACATCACCTGAACATATTGTTTAATAGAATTGTATTTTGGAATATTTTGAGTTTTCTCTTTATCTTTCAGTTAACTCGGTTCAATTCTGAACTATCAAATTTTAAGTATGAATATATTTTATAATAAGGAAATATTTCAGATGGAAAGTTTTTCAATGTTTACTGCTTGAGGGTGAAAATGCAGGACCTGAAGCGTTAAGAAATGCGGAAAGATTTTATATAAACGACAAAATATTTAATGATTTTATCGAAAGACATAAATCAGTTCCATCTTTGGTTCCAGAATCAAACATCAAAATGCAAAATAGTTATCTAATTTTGGATGAATATGTAAGTAACATTTCAACAGGATATAGATAAAATCAGGTTTATACACAACTATCAATCATTAAACTTATTTGCACAGAAACCATAAACTAATAACGACTTGTCATGTTTCGTGAAAACAATCGCATGTTTATGATTGCTCTGTGAACAAATCTATTGTTATATAGGCTTTTCTAGCTACAACATTGAAAACTGGTATTTCAAAAACAGAACTGGATGAGTGTTATATTATTTCATACAACTCTTATTTGAATAGTAATGTTGTTAATAGATATTTTTCTATTTATTTCAGATGAGATTCTTGGATTGTCAGAACGGATCTAAAGTTCCTTCGAAATCAATATTAGATATTGGTGTAGAAAATGCACTGCTGTTTTCAGGTTTTGATGAAGAAATGTTCAAGAAACGGGGTGGAATTTACCAGTGGTCTAAAGAAGCTAACAGGTTGTCATGGTAAAAGGATAGTATCGATATTAGATAATAAGACATATCACCGATTAATAAGTTTCCTAAATGTATTAAAGTTAATTTTAAGCTTGTCGCCATTGAGATTAAATTTTTCTTAAGAATGACTAAAATATGGTTGTCGGACTTATTATGTCTTTCTTTTTGTTTGTTTGGACGACGTTAGGCCGTCTCTCTAATCGTTATCAAGTATAAATAATGTTTTGTCTTAAGTCTACGAGCTTATATAAGGATTGTGTCCATTGAAGCGCGAAGTTTCGCTTCACTGTGTACACCTCAATGATTTATGTTGGAAAGTAGTGATTGCAAAAAATTCGGTATCTCAACACTGGGTTTACTGAAGATTCCATTATTATTTTTAATGTAAGCTTCTTCTATAACATTAATATTACATAGTTTATATTATGGTAATTTTGTTGATGTCGATATCGTCATTTAAGAAATTTCAGAATACTGTAATAAATCTGTACAAGACTGAAAATTTCTCACCAAAATTTATATGTAGCAAGCAGTGGCGTAACTAAGAATATATGCGCTCCCCTGCAGATCTTTGATGCGCCCTAAAATTTTGCATCCATCTTGATCCTTCGTATTTACACTTTTGCCCTCTATTTAATGTATTTTCAAAATTTTTTATTTTTTTATTTATTTACCTTCCTAAAAATATTTTTTATATATCTAAAAATATTCATATAAGAATATATCCACAATTAAAAAAAAACACTTTTAAGCTCTATACAAATTTTTAACAAAATATTTAATTTTACCGGTACACACCTTTACATTTTGCTTATTTATTAATAATGAAATGCAACTTTTACGTTGTCTATTTAGGTACTGAGGATACATGGAATGCAAATGTGTTTTATTTTTATATTTTACAATGCGCCAAAAAAAAACGAAAAATGCATACATTTATGTTTAGAGGCTATTCAATTTTTGATGTTTATTAACAGGATCCAATACTTAATATTTTTGTTTAAATAAGCTGGTGTATTATATATATATATATATATATATATATATATATATATATATATATATATATATATATATATATATTAATTAGAAATATGAAGCAAAAACTATTGTTCCTATGTATTTGTATGTTTATTGTTATTATGCACTGTACTCCTTGCATATTAATTATATTTATGCTGTACATTTTACTATGCTTCTGACACGAATAAATAAATATAATTGGGTTTTTAATTTGCTTTTTTAATATTTAAGGCGTTGTCTTATTTAATGAAATAAATAGAGAAACTGTTAAATTGTGACAAACTATTGCATTAGAGCTAATGTTCTAGAAGAATTCCGAGTTATAAACTTAAAAAACAGGATTGAAAATTCTTTAAAAAATAATTGTAGACATTTTTTACGATTTATGAATTTTCTTTTAAAAAATCGCGTCCAGAAGCTCAGAGACTAAATAGAATGTGTAATAATTTCTATACTTGTGACAAATTTAATATTTTCCCCCAATATCTCATCTTTATTCTACAAATTATGTTTTACCTGTATATCCAATAATATATATAAGATCAGTATTTTGTGCATAATATATCGAATAAAAATAAATATTAAAAAAAAAATCTTTTTTATTATATTACAAAGTTTTAATCATTTACTACAAACTTGGTGCAATCTATGCTTGATGAAGCGCACGGGAAATTTTTGTAACAATTGATTAACAAATTAGTCCTGATGATTCCATCAATATGCCATATCAAATTCTCTTTACTTATTACATTCTTAAAACAAGAAAGTTAGAGTACCCTAACAAACTCTACTATTATCACTGGATACAACATTTTCAAGATAAATTACTTTCCGATATAGCTATAAAATAGCTCGTAACCAACCGTTTGAGTAAGTTTCCTTACAACAGGATACATTAAAAGTATTTAAAACAATATTTAAACTTGTAAAGTACAAATAAATACTAGAACAAAAAATTTTAAACCGCGATCGACAAACGTAACGCTAGTGTGAAAACCAAAAAGTACTGCAGATCAGATAGGATTCATAAAATATCGGTATATCGAAATATCTATATTACGTCTTGATAATATGAATATTTGACTATTTGCTAGGAAGATATATCGATAATAAACTGTAGGTGTAAAAAAATGCTAATTTTAAGCGTTTGCAGGTAAACCTTAATTGTGTTATGTTTAATGTTCTTTTCGGTTAAGACAGGATTCCTAATTTCAACTCTGCGTTTTGTGATAATTTTTTCAATGAATCTCTATTATTATTAATATTTTACTGATATTTATTAATATTTTATTGATATTTTCACTTACCTAAACCGATATTGCAATTTTTCCAATTTCTTGATTGCGAATCCGAAAATATAACGGAGTTTCCAATATACTACACATATACCGTTCGTCGGTGCAATAGGTATATCTTTATGAATATAAACGTTGTATTGACTAATTAATTTTGACTTAGTTCAGACGAATATTGATGACGCATAGGTATTCTCTCGCTGGACCAACTATACATATGCTAACATTCTTTCCTGTCTTCAAATGCACCCTCGTACTCCCCTTGTATAGGCTTAGGTTTAAATGAATTTATGTGTCTTCAGTGATCTCAAACCGAAGTCCTTCCTGTACCACATCGGATGTACAGGGTGCTTTTGGAATAATATTGATAGAGTTTTTGGCCGAAAACTCACGAACGAGTGAAGCGTGTGGATAAACCAATCGTTGTGGTGCGCCAGTTTTGGCGATTATGATATAGTATCGTTCAGAATTTTGTATATGTACTCAACAAAAATAAATATTTTTAAAAACAACAACTTTATTATTTACACTATTACAATACGATCATTATTATCAATTACCATCATTACAAAAGAATTTTATGGTTTTGAGACCTCGATTCTTAAAACTGCTGTATTTATAGAACACGAATAATTCAACAAAAACGAGAAAAAACTACGCAATGGAACCTGAAGATTATTTTAATATAATAAATATAAATTACAACTTTATTTCAATAAATAATAACAATGTTTGTATATTTTCTTACTTTAAACTTGAAACTTGGTCATGCCAAAAATTCTCAATTATCCGTTTTAATAAAGTAGATGAATAGTATAAATCTGTATAGTCACTTTAATATAATATAATAAATTTTTAATCTATCACATCAACAGCATAATGCCAGATTTTGAAACTACCATATTATCGTCAATGTTCCGATATTATATTTAAATTGTTTAAATATTTAAAACAATTTTTTATATATACTTAAATGTTTTATAAACGAAACTTGTGACGTTAAATCTCTAAATATGATGAATAGATACAGTATTTGTGCATACTTATTTCGCGCTTTGCCATCGTATTCGACTGTATTTAACGTGTTTACAGAGAGACAATCCAGACAAAGTACAACGAGTATTGCGATGGAGGAAAGGTCAAGTAGAGTGTACCACTCCACAAATAATGTTCAGATTATTTATCGGCTATTAACTTCAGTACTTTCACTATCCCAAAATGTTTACATTATGCTAGTACATAATCCACCCCTGTACTCTACTTATGCACACTAGGGTTTAAAGTTAAACTTTTAAGGGTACATTTTCCCCTGGGCTTCAAAAAGTTATGGTACGACAGTTCCTTTTTTGGAAATGAGACACTGTTTTTATGATTATTCTGGAAATTGACATTCCTAGACATATATTGAAAAACTCACGAGGAAATATACCAGCCATTTTGCTTTAAAATGTGGCGTTTAGATGTCACAATCTGCCAAAATATCGAGAATTTTTCATAAATGGAACAACTAAATTTAGACATGATATTACATATAAAATGTCTAAAAATTTAATTAAAATAATAACTAGGGTTTGTAATACAAAAAATATTTTCTGTTCCATAATTTATTACATGTATAACGACAAATATTTTTAAATAATTTCTTTCTCTATACCCTATAAGACCCCTTGTAAATGATAATTTTCATTCATCATACATTTTTAATAAGATGATGATAAAAAAATATAAAATATATTAACCTTAAAAAGTAATATCAAAAATTAAGCAGAAAAATTACCAAAGATTAAAATTTCTTACCATTTGCAGAGCTTTATTTTAATTTTAAAATGGAAACTTAACTAAAAACATTTTACCTCAGAACATGCACTGACCATACATATGGTAGTCCCCGAACATTGGTAAATATTACCTTGCATTGACCTAAGAGCAAATTTTCCTAATCAAGCACATTTTAATAAAGCTGTCTTTTTAGTAACCAGTAACAAATATTAGATAGTTACTTGCAAAATCCCTCTGGTCAATCTAAGGTAACAGAAATCGACAAAACCTTAATACATTCGTTAAATTATCAAGAGCTAAAATCAGTTTGAACTTTGGTCTCTTGTAAAAATCTTAATGGTAATAAAGCTATCTCAACTATCATTGGATTTAATTTGTTCTATGTTTTCCTCATGCCTGTGTTAATTATGCAGTTTCAAATAGGCATCGACGAAGAGATCAAGTTCATGCGAGAGATAATTCGCCTTATTTCTGAGCACCTAAAAGAAAAATCAATTTTTAGTTTATAATAATAATTTAAATTAAAAGGTGACATCCTAAATACAAAAAAAATTATAAACAAAACTTATTCCCTTAATCGGAAATTTTAGAGCCTAACAAAAAAAAAATAGTAAAAAAATACTGTCCATTATAGAAAATTGGAATCGAGTACAGCAACGATATTTTAATGTTCAACATATCATTTATCTCTCAGGGTAGAGAGTATCAACACTCTTTTTTTTACAAATTTTTAGTTTTAAGAGTATAGAATAACAAACTGAGAGATATTTTTAATATATAAAATCCTGTAACTAATCAAGTCCTATACAGGATTTAGTGTGTTTAGGTAAAAAGCGGAAGTTGCTGCCTTTCTTTGGACCTAACCCTTAGAAAATGGATTTTCGAAAGTGAGTTTTAAAACGGCTTTTTTTTTAAGTAAAACTGTATGGTAAGACTTACAGATTAGGCGAGTTTTGATCTGATCAAAAATAGAAAAAATAAAAACCTTAAATTTGATGAAAACATATAATGCAATATCAAACTTATATTTCACTTTTCTGTTAAAGATATCGATATCATTTGAAGCCTAAAAATTTGGTGTTTGTTGCTTGATTGACTTTATCTTATATTAATTTAAAAAAATTGGTATGTAAAAAAAAATATGTTATACCATCGTAGTGTGAAAGACATTTTGTATATGTACCTATAATGCCATGTCAAAATTATATTTCACTTTTCTGTTAAATATATCGATATCATTTGACTGTTGATATTTTACAGTTGGGCATCAAAGCGTCTGCACGAGCAATATTCCGGCGACATCGCGGAATCGGAATTTTAAATAGGCCGTTGTTTTTTGTGAATTTCGCACTTGTGCCAAAGATGACCCAATACCCAAGATGGGCAAAATGGACACTTTGGTGATTTAGACCGACAGGAACATCAATTTTAAAGATCAATCGTCCGATTTCTGTCAAGAATTCTAAACAAGTTCAAACGACTTTTCGATGTTACCTTCTTTTTTAATGTGTAATATTAAGAAATACTGCACCACTAAATGCTAACTATAATTTAGACCTCAATCATAATATAATATAAAATCCAATTTACAAACCGAACTCGTTTGGAAAATACGAGGGCAATCCCAGAATTAACCGGCCTGACATATAGGTGACGATAGTTGTTAAAATATAATGACTGTATTAGATAATACCAACCTTAGAAAGATCAAGTTTTAAATTTGAAGACGCTACGCTATTTATTACTTGTTTGACAGCCATCAATAGTGACCGCTCTCGGTGAATTTGTGAACATAGAATAACTTTACGATATGTCACTGTTTTTTTAAATGAATTTAAAAGAAAATATGGAAAAATCCTATAATATTGAAAGTTTTTGACATCTCTTATAATAAAGCCTCAAGATATGGTGCTGCATATAAAAAACCCTGTACATATTTCGGTTATTAGGGCAGTGCCTCCTCTCGAATCTGCCCTTGAAAACGCGTGTGTATGATATTTAGAAAATACTAATGTTCTTAGAATTTTTTATTAGACTATCTTCGATGCAAACCTTCCAATAGAGGCTTTTTTCTAATGAATATAATGCTATTTAGATATAAAAATTAATTCGATTATAAACACCTCTAGAAAGCTAAGAAGCCCTACAGGCATCGTCAAGTAATTTAATACTTTCATTTGAAAGGACTTAATGCAATCAAAATCAAAGTCGAGCTAGGTTCTACTTTGGGAGAGTCTGCACCTTCGTTTTCAACAGTGAAGTATTGAGTGGCAGAGTTTAAACGAGGCTGTACGAGCTGCGAAGACGAACATCGCAGTGGTCAACTAAAAGTGCGCGAGTTAGCAGAAAGGGTAGACATTTCAAAAAGTACTGTACATCGCATATTGACTGAACATTTGGACATGAGAAAGCTGTGTGCAAGATGGGTGAGTATTTGGCCATGTTTGATCGCAACAAAGCCGAGTTTTTGCGTCGATTCATAACTATGGATGAAACATGGGTCCATCACTACACACTAGAGACAAAGGAACAGTCAAAACAATGGACTGAAAGGGGAGAATCTGCTCCAAAGAAGGCAAAGACTGTTCCATCTGCAGACAAACTAATGGCTTCAGTTTTTTGGAATGCGCATGGTATCATTTTTATTGATTATCTTGAAAAAGGAGAAATCATCAACGTTGTCAGGTCAATTAATTCTGGGACTGCCCTCGTATCCTAATTAACTAACATGGTCTAACTTTAAAACCGTTCAAAAATAAGTCAAGCAAGTTTTAAATCCTAAAAATACAAGCATAAAAAAAAAATTTTATTTTATTATTGAACCGACAAAAATGGATAATTTTATTTATTTTCGGGATACAACTATTTTTCTTAGATATTTCAAGGTTTTATCACAACCTTGTTAGTGAGTCTGGTTGTATATATTTTGAGCTTAATTGCAACTTTTCAAACATTAAAACACAAAGGGCGAATACAACATTTAGTCTGAACTTTAAATGACTAGTAATATCTAATACTGGGGCTCCCTCGTTAACAATTCGTAAGTCGTATCGTTTGCGATGGTAACTTTACATATCTTAAACACATCCTAAAGAACTACAATCAAAACTAAAATAATCAACTCCTATCTAGCAGTGCCATTGCCTTTGCCGTTACCTTTACTGTTCCTCCAATTATTAATCTAACGAACTTTGGCCCGTCACCGAATTTAGAGCATTAGTGACCCATCGTACAATATCGAACCGTATCTTTGAAAGTGACAAAGACCCGATGATAGCAATATGAAGACCGTCCGGTTCAACAGATCACGGCTCAGAATGGTTCTATATATCGTGTAACCGACCCGAGTCCAGTATTTTAAATTTTATTAAACCGAATCCTTCGGACTGTAAGCCGATCCGGGTAAAAAAGAAGGGGCCTTTCTGATCCGACTCACCTCTAACGCGTATGAAAAGAAAACTAGAGAAAAATTCACAAAGAATATACCGTCTATTATTTCTTTAACGGTCTGAAGAAAAAAAGCACCTTGTTAAACACATCCAATGATCGTAGAAACTCTTTATAATGTATGTACTTAAAAAAAATTGAAATAGTAATTTGATATTTGGCATGTATAGTCGTGAATCAACTCAAGTTCACCGTTAATCGTCATTTTCACACCTTTACTATTCATACAATGTCTAAATTGTTATCCTAGAACGGTTATACTTTGATTACTAAAAAAGTAAATAAGAATAAAACTATTACTCTCAGTGGTATATTTTAATCTATCCTACCACAAAAAATAACTTAAAGTAATTACTAGCCAATAATGTTTGTGAGCAATGGATAATTATATAAATTTATTTGAAGTTAATCTACCTCTAGAGTTAAACACACAAACTTACCTTTGCCCTTCCTCCTGCATTATCTAAAGTAGCAACCTCTTTTTCTAAAACTTTTAACTGATCGTCCATATCTCTTGTGGCTTTATCGACCAAGCTACACAATCTGGCAAAGGTGCCACTGAGTTCCTGTTGAACCTGATGACTGCAATTGGCAGAGGTTAAATCAACGATCATGCGTAGTTTACGAGTGGCATGATCTACGTATTGTTTTTTAAATGATCGCTCCTTGGCCTTGTTTGTCCATGTGAGACGTTCATAAAGGTACAGACACCCATACAGAGCGCCTAAAAATTCGGTGTTTATTGTTTGATTGACTTTATCTAATATTAATTAAAAACATTTGGTACTTAAAAAAATAAGTTATATCATCGTAGTGTGAAAGACATTTTGTATGTGTACATATAGATATCAATAACCTGGCCGACCAACCCCCGGTCGTCTTTCTTATCGCACTTGAAACGTGTTTTATAATGTCATGACCAACCAAACTGTCTGGCTTGGAATAATTATTATTTTTGTAGTGTTTTAAAAAGGCTATTTAAGCTACAGAAAGTACAGAACATGTTAGCTTATTCAGTTAATAATGCAAACTTGCAATCTCCTGGCAATAACTAAAAACTAATCGCGCCTGGCAATTTTCATCACTTATAAAGGTATATTAATATTTCAAGTAGAATACTTAAATTTTATTTATTAATTGCAATTTCCAAAAATATAAGAGTGGTATAATCACTGGGGTTGTTCTGTCAGGTTGTTGGTATATTACTTTGGAATAAACTTCAACCGACATAAAACATTTCGAACGACTCTTCCACTAAAATGAATGAAGAACGAGTTTATTAACGAAACCACAGAGCTACACATCTGATGGTATGAGATTCAAAGTCTGTGACCTATCGTTCAACATAAGTTCCAAATCATAAACTGGGCACTTACCGACCCAGTCTTTTATATCCTATGAAGGTGTCTATACTCTATACAAAATTTTTAATAATTCGAACCTGGCACCGAGATCAATCATAACAGCACAAGGTTTTCAAGTTATTCATTAGAAAATCTTTAAATCAGAGCAATATTCTAATTCTAGCAAATATACACAAGATCCACCTTTGTAAGTATTCTCTGCCCAAACTAATTTTATCTATTTCTCAGAAAAATGTTTATCAAAATAAAACTATTCATAGTTGTGTAAGATAAAAATTATACTAAAAATTTAAAAGTTTGTTGTCCCCATTTCTTAGTTTTATTTTAGTTTTTGGAGGCGGTTTATTCTCATAACCTGTTAGATGGTTCTTAATTCGCCTTATATTTATATAAAATAGGGGTTTTATTGCGTTATGAATATATGTATCATTTTAATGGAAAAACTAGCAAATTACACCTAAATTTATCTTTTGTAAAAGTCAGATACTCACGGCATCAGAGATAAGAAATGTTTGGTCTCTCTTTGAGGAACTTGTACCTTCAGCACTTGTTTCAACAATATGACAGTCAGGAAAAAAGATAGGGAGTAAGATAGCAATATATATTCCCACACTAAATCGCTCAGTTAAAGGTCAAGAAGTAAAGAGAAAAAACAATAACATTAATACAGAATGGAGGTAAAAAAATTAACGAGATTGGCAGGCAAAAACAAAGACTGCCCATAAAATGAGCAGAAACTTAGCGGAAGAGCAGAATGTTGTTACGTTACTTCTTACTCATTTGTCAGCATTCTATGTGACATTTTCTGCAAATACCTTTATTTTTCCAGGTTCTGCCTATATTAACAATGTAATAGAACAAACATTAATACTATTTATTTTTATTAAATATTGTTTTACGTAAAGTATATCCCACTATAGGGGAATTACATAAATACAGAAAAAGATTATCTCACTTTGTCAGTTTTATTATCTTTGGGTTGACTATCGGTTTTCTGGAACCGTAAACTTAAAACATTTTATAGAGGATTAATACTAAAAAAAATAGTAAAGCGCGCATAAATATTTAAAAATCCGACTCTTTTTCATAATCAAGTTTATTTACAGCTCTAAACATAAATGTCAAGGATATTTTAAACATACATTAACGGCGACCACCGATGAAATATTTAAATTGAGCAAATTTTCCGAACATAAGAAAACAATCTAATATTAAAATAAATCACCAAGATTCGCCATAGTTATTTTTCCCGTTCAATAAAAAAATGGCTAAAATCGCTCTAAAATTGATAAAAGAGTGAGTAGGTTTTTTTTCATAATCAGTGACAGAAACTTTTAGTTATAGAAATTCGTACAATAGTTTGATTAACCTTTTGTGTACAAATTATTTATATTAAGATGCCTCGGCCAAACCGATGATTAAATATCCGATATAAGGCGCCCTCTAATGATCAAAGAGCAAAACTATTGGTGGAACGAACGCGGCGGTAGGTACTAACGGGAACTTTCAGAGATAGAAAATTTTAATGGTGCTTGTAATAAGTAATTCTTTGCCGTTCCAATATTTTTATTTTCATTTTTCTATTTATCTACGGAAAATAATAAGCTTACGGGGATATTCTATTTTATTCTTTATTGGGGAACACATACTCCGTACTGTTCTTTTTAAATAATTTAAATACCTCTTTTTAATAGATTTTTGTTCATTTTCTTGGTTAATCTTTTAAAAATCCATTTAAACGTTATATTTTCAAAAATTGTTCTTGATAAATAGATTTGTGTGTTTTGAGAAACTTTTTTTTAATTAATAAAAATCCTTCAAGCGATTAATCTCGCGGGGGTGTACTAACGTATAACAAAGGAACTCAACAGAAGATTACTAACTTGACCATTCAGAGAGCAACTTTTTCAAGACAAGGTTATAGTGTGTAGTATTGATAAGCTACAATAACCTGTAGTTATTTGAAATTAAAACTGCAAGAGCTCAATATTCCCTAGACTACTAGAGTACCTTTTGTCACATTGGGCTTATAGTTACTAAATATGCGACAGCAATAAATGGTGGACAAAACAGCCATAAGCTATCCAAAATTTGTTTGCAGGAGTCCAATATCTCATTTCGTCATACATATATGGAAAATTACTTAGCAACTAAACAGAAGGACACAATCGATTTTACTATCGGTGATCATGAAAAATGAATTTTTCCATTTTGGTAATACTCCTTCAGGTCTCAAATCATCACTAGCTGTGTAAAATGTTCCCAAAATACACTATACAGGGTGCAAAAAGTCAAAAACCATTTGGCCGCCAATGGACATTAAAATATTTTATATATATATAAAAAAAAGATTTATCAATGTGATTTAAGAGTGCATTTTGCACTGTCTTCAAAATGACATCCTAATTTTGATCATATCTATCAACATAAAAAACTTATGGAAAACCTACCTCAGATTTTTAGGTAAAGTGTCTTTTGTTGACAAGTTAAGAAACAGTCATACCTGTGGATAAGACTGTTCAGGAAAGTTAGCCTTCGTGACAAATATTATCTTATCCATCCAGAAATAAATAAAATATGAATTTAAAATAAAATAAACTGCCTACAACTAGAAAACCATTGAGATTTTGAAATTTTTAAAAATATCTTACTATCTTTATTTTATATGTATACCTTTCTATGTTGCCTAATGTTATTTCCAGACACCTTGTATATATTTTTAATTAAGTGTCTACTTTTTCCCATTACTATTTTAACCTTTACCTTGTAATTATAACATACCGTAAAGTATCATCATGAATTTTATGCAATAAAAAAAAGTTGGCGTGTGCTCATTAACAATATTAACTTAATAACTATAATTATTCAAAGTTAAATCCATTTGGTTAAATAAGTTCTACTTACCTGTCACTGCAATTATTCTCCATCCAATTGTCTTGAACATAAAACCAGATAATAACAGACATCCCATTGTACCCTGTGATGTAGCGCCCATTATCGCTATCCTCGATAAGAAAGACCAGTCGTCTAAACTAGGATTACTGTACAGCATTCCAGTATCTACGACATCTACCGGCGTTGAGGGCATTATATGATTTTGTGGACTTTCCCTTTTATTTTTTAACGCTAGAAAGCTACCTTTACTGCCTGCAAATTTCTGTATAAGCGCTGTAATTCCATATGAAAACCTTAAAAAATGTTAATATTATATTAATTTGAATATTAAGAATAACTGAGAAAAGGAAAACAATCTCTAAAAAATGTGGATATCGAGTTAGTTATACTATATTTATACAATGATCGACAGAAAAATTGTACCAAATGGGGAAATTTTTAATTAAGCGTTTCGAAAATCAAAATATATCATCCTGAAACCAAAACACCCATAGAAAGAAATTTGAAAAATTCTGTCTTATATGGAGCGAGTACGAAAACTTGAGTTTTGTATCTTAATTTTCTTTCACCAACATTTTAAAATATAAACATACAAGTGTCGAATCATAACAATTGAAAAAAAAAGAGCTAATGTAAAAATACCTAAATTCCAGATCTTCATGGAAATCAGCACACAAATTGTCACAATTTAGTCTATACAAAATTTCAAAGGGTTGTCTTCTAGGCATGATGAGATTACTTGCAGTTCTGTAACTTTCTGGGATAAGTGTTTCCATTCTAGTCGTCATATCTGTTTGACTTTGTTCCATGTTCATTGCCAAAGCTGTAGATAACCTGGTTTAAAAAAATAGTTTATTACGTAAAGATAAAATATTTCTTGTAGAATCAATTTAATTATTATATCCAATGTATTTCCAGAATACGTCTCATGCAAGTTTTAATTCTTGGTGTAATATTTTAAACTAATATTAGTGTCCGAGGGGAACCAGGTTTCACGGCTGAAACAGAAACTTAATTTCGCCAAACCAAAACTTTTGTTAAGGATTTTTTTTATTATTTAACATCAACTTAGTTTAAGGGGCATTTTTAAGGTGATATTTAGAATTAAATAATTCAAGATTAAATCAATTTAGTTCAGTTTGATATTAAATAGACGATATACAAAGGAAAGCAGATCTACATTTATTCCGACAGTCAAGCAGTCCTGAAGGCCCTTAAGGGGCATAAGGTATCATCTAGACTGGTTTGGTAACGCCAGTCAAAACGTCACGATTAGTTTCGACTGGGGTCGAAGGTTCAGGCAGGTTTTTGGCTGAAACTTCAACGAATCTTATATTGTGGGCTAAAATTAAATCTTCGGTAGGGCCTCAATAATTTTCCTATTCTTAGACATATAGTACGCAATACTTAAAACCGTTACCATTTTTACACACAATTTAATGTAATCATTTTGGTCGCTTTAAATGTTTCTCTAGTATATACAAAACACCAAAAAAACATCCAAAAGAAAAATGATACCACTTAAAAAATTCAGTTTTAATTGATAAATTAACTAGAAAATGTCTATACTTTTATCAAGGAACGTATCACACATCAGTATGAATATCTATAAGGTATCTATAAAATATTTGTCAAGATGACGCCAGTATCACTGTTTATCAGTGCCTCCACTGAAAAACAGTGACACTTACTTGCCAATTCTATCTGTTTGAGTTTTTTTCCAATTATAATTGTTTGATATAATATCTATTCCTTTTTATTTTCAAAGATCGAGGTTCTAGTAACTATGCAGAAAAGTGTGTTTATAATAAAAATTGTATTTACCATTTGTGAGAAAGTTATTTGTATCAAGTTTTTTTGTAACAAACTTTGAGTATACACAAGCAGTAAAAAACCTATTAGATCTCGCGATATTCAGGGACCCTAATTGACCCAGTCCCTAAATTTAGGGAGGTGTAATCGTATTTAGGGCTCCAAGGACCTTAATTTGGACGATCCCGATCTCCCTCACTCAGTTGTTGCACCAATTAGGAAACGATTTAAAGTGGTCTAATAGCATCAGGATACTTAGTCGACGTGCAGTGAGCAACGCTAGAAGACGTATGTCTAGGTGGTTGGGGATGCGCAAAAATGGCGAGTAAAAAAAGAAAGTTTATTTGTTTTTTAGTTTAAAACTTTTAGCAAAAATAAGCAGCATTTCTAATTTTGTAGAGGACATTTTTTTTAGAAACAATGTCTTATTAATTTTGAACAAAAGGCAAAGATATAACATTAGATGAGTAACATCAGATTTACACCAGTTGAAAACTACCTGAAGCTAGAATTATTTCAAGGTATATAAACGAAGAAAGTGAGCCCGAGTCTATTTCTTTTATCTAATTTCTTTTTAATTGTCTGGCGGAAATTGTGATGGTTTAAACATACATCAACGTTGGTCCTGTCGATCTAGCGTTGCCTAACATTGTTCCAAGTATTTCAAATCATAATAAAACTAATTTATATAATGTTTAAGGGGTTTTTTCATATTATTAAGTCAACGCGATATTCGGCTATTTTAAGGTAAAATTTTACCATATATTATTATATAGTTTGGGTATACACACATATCACATGTTCACCTGCTGCCCTCCAAGTCCCGCCTCCCAACTGTTGACAACTCGAATAGTCATGAATATTATGACATTTTATGAGTCTATATCTAAAGAACTCGTAACTCCATATTATTAGTATTTTGTTTTTCTTTTGGCTCTCCTAAACTTTACTTTTGTTTTGCCACTTTTTCTCTGAACAAGCAACATGTTGTTTTAGCAAAATGGGAAGAAATGCATTATTATAATATATAATAAAGTTCTGGGACACAATAGATCTATTAACCCCAATTCTAAGCATAACAAAGTTCTGGTAGACAATTCGTAGTAAGATGGTTTCAACCGATACTCAGGTGATAGTTTTAGCCATAAAGATAAAAAAATGTTTAGTGAATTCAAAACAACGAGCAAATAACTACTTATTGTTGTATGGCAATACTACTACATATGCTAAAACTACTGCAAGTGCCCGGTTGATTTAAAAACGTAAATTACTGGAAATAGTTCTTAAATAATGCGCGTAGTTTTTAATCACATATAAGTAAAAAATGTTAAAGCCATTAACTGATTGTTATAATCTAAAATTGCAATCCAAAAATTTCAACTGCTGCTAGGATAATCCGATCGAATCGAATTGTAGTTTTATTTATGGGTCTTATTATTATTTTTTGACACCTTTAAATTCTTTCTATTACACCTTTTTAAGCTAAAAAATGTTTTAAGTCATTACTACCCGCAAAATTCTAGCTACTGAACTAAGTTCCAATTATTTTTACAAGACTTAAAATTTGTCATTCCAGAACATATAATTTTAAAAAAGTCCATATGATGCTTACCTTGCTCGCAAATTCGATCCTAAACCTGTTTCTACATGTAAATGCAGTTCTTTTTTGTAAATATTAAGGACTAAAGGTTCAGGATGGAAAGGTAGGTTAAATTCGTCTACAAGCGTACTAAGTCGGCGTATTTCTTCAGTTAAAGCTTTTGATACTCTCTGCTCAACATCTTCGACCATATTTCGAATTTTCTTTTTCATTTCCTAAAAAAACATAATATTAAAATAAGATATTTTTACTTAATTTCTTGACATATTTACAAAAGGAAAAATACAAATTACGTAGACGATCACATAAGTCAAAACTTAAAAAAGATGATATATCATAATAGCAAATGTTTGCCACAACTATATTAAATATAAGTTAAATTAAGGTTTTAATGAAATAAACTAAAAGGAAATAATAATGTTTATATTACATGTGTAATGTAAGTTATTCAGTTCCCAACTCAGCTTAACTGGTTGTTCTAAAAGACATATTGACAAAAACGCAGTTGATACGAGCGTGAGATGACAAATTTCTGGCCTAACAAAGAAAATACAAAAATTATGACATAAATTAATTTTTCTACATAATTTCCTAAAAGATATACATTTGCGTCATCAGTACTCTGCTGCGCAGTTGGATCTTTCTATGTGCAAAAAATCTGATGTGTTGAACTAGAAGAGAGTCAAACAGGGCATATATCTTGCCGACAATTATCTCATTCCAAGATATTAGGATATGCCAGCTACTTCTGTCAATTTCAGTTGGCCATCATTCATAAACCTTTTGTGGTTTTTCCAGAACGCTCAACATATCTAGTACTCTTCCGTTCATATATGATGTCCGTAACCGACCTCTTCACAGTTCTAAATGAAAGGGCCGACTGCCTCAATGCAATGTCCTTCTGCACCTTAATCTCTGTTGAAAATAAATCTCTCCATATTTGAAAAACTACAAAACCAGAAAACTCAATAAACTCCCACAATAAAATCAACACAAAATAGTTATTTCAAACACTCAGGTGATACTAAACAAGGACGACGTTTCAAGGTGAAAGGCAAAACGGTGCTGAGAGCGCCATCTCTAGGTGAAGTCGAAAACTTTTTATCCCATCCTCCTGTATCTGCATTATTTGTATCAGTAACATATTTAAAACCTTTTCGCACAAGAAGCGACTCAGATATACCGTCAGTTCGGCTGAATCTTAATAATAATGGCATTTATATTATCTAGCCCAAATCATCACGGTTGCAAGCTTAGGTGCCAAGAACCTACAACTTAGAAATCAGTAAACATCACGCAACAAGCTGTTAAATCTGCGACTTACACAACTGTAACAGAATAACCTACCTTACATATCTAATAAAAATGTCATGTTTTTTCTTATTTGTAAAGTTTTTTTTTAAATCATATTAATTTTTTTGTATTTTTAGTGCATTTTAAATGAAGAGCGTTTTTTTTTCTAAAACTATAAATTTTCATTTAATCATCCTTATATCAATGAACTGTTTGCAAGTTCAGCGGCATTTTGATTTTCTAAACTGAAATCAAAGTTCATATTCAGTGAACCTGATAACTCCCAGATACCGATTTTGATTCGAATCGGACTATAAATGATAGAACTTACACGCCGAATTGAATTTTTAAATCCTCGTTAAAAATTCAAACACAAAATATCGATTCTGAGTCGAATAGAGCAATAAGTACTAAAACTAAAATTTGGATTGCAAACATGCGATGTGGATAAAAATTTCTACTAGAAATGCTAGAAAAAATATCTACTAGCCATGATTAAAACAACACTGCGTTGAGTATAACATTCAAAAGTGTAAACCTTTTTCTACTTGTATGTCAGATTTGATTACAATTTGTTCATTATTTTGTGTTTTATGAAGTGTTTTGCAACAAAAAATAGGGTTTGAATTTTTGGATGTAGGCCCGGTCTTTTTCGTTAAGGTGATGGGACTTGGTGACAACACTGGGTCCAGAAACAAAATTAGAGTCCGTGCAATGGATCTAAAAACGGCCCACAAATAGAAGTTATTTTGTTGAATAAAACTAAAAGGTACTACAATAACAGGAGTTAGCTACTGTAATCCATTAACAATATTACGTACGGATATTGATCAAAAACGTTCTGGTTTCACAAAAATGTCCTACTTCTTGAGAATGCGCGAATTCACAACGTAGCCAAAATTCAACCAGTCTTCCACAAATTTAATTTTTTTTTGTGCTGGACTACCCGTCGTTTAGTCCTGTTCAACAGCTTTTTATTCAGAAATTTGAAAAAACACCGTAGGGGGCGTTATTTTGTAGGCAACACCCAGTTGAAAGAGGATATTGATGCCTATTTTGAAGGCTCACGGGAAACATTTTTTTTTCTGACGGAACAAAGTTGTTGCAGGAGTGTTGGCGCAAGAGCATTAAAGTTAAAAGAGATTATGAAGGAAAATAGAGTTTAAAAAAATATGTTGTTTCATTGTCAGGGAGAAAACTTTTCTACTGCCTCTTATAATACAACGAGGATAGAGTTTAATCAACAATTTAAGAAAAAGGTTAATATTTCTATTACCATTTTTTACTTATTAAGTTTCTCATATGTTATAATATATATAACATAAGGTTATAGAAAAATCGTTAAGTGATGTTCTGTCAAGGTAAAAAACCTCAGTTGCTATTAAACGATCTTGAGAGATTGTTTTTACAATTTCAAGTAAAACTTTAAGTTTTAAGCGATTAAATTAACAATAATGCTTAAAAACAAATTATTTACCTGTGTAATAATCATAAGTTGCTGTTCCGTGTAGTTGATTTTGTCAGTCAAATCTTTCCGTTGCTTTAGTTTATCTTCTTTCAGTTTTACAGCTTCGTTGTAGATGCTTTCTAGAATATCTCGGAGTTCACTAAATATGAAATAAAACAATGCATAAAAAAGTTAAACCAAGGAGTTACAATAACTTTTTTGTTAAAAAAGGATTTTTTTAAATAATAAAATGATTATTTATTAATTTATTTATTGAAAAATAAAATTGATCTATTTTAAGAAAAGTGTTTTATATAATTTCTTACTTTGCAATATATTTTCCTCTTTGTGAGTGCATTTCAAACTTAGTTTTTACTGCCGATTGTGATATACATTCTTCAAATTTTCGTTCAAAGTCCTAAAAATAATTATATTTAATAAATAAACACGGGAATAACGATATTAAGAGTTGATTAAATCTAACGAGTGATTTATCATTTTCAAGTTTTTGAGATATGAAAATATAGGTTTTTATTAACTGAAATAAAATTTTAGGATTCGAGAAAGGCATTTTTGTAGTTCTTTGCAATCTAAATTTTCGTCATGTTATTTATTATTCGAACTTTTTACTAAAAAATTGTATAAAAATGGGGAATATTTAGGAAAAAAATTAACCCCCTAGTTCACTAAAATGGTCTAACTTTAAAACCAATCTAAGTTGGCATTAAAGTGTTTTAACTGGCAAGAGCAACCCTAACTTCATGAAGAAAAATCATTTTCATATACAATCCCAGCCTTTAAAACTGATCTAATTTAAAAATAAAGATTTTAAATTGACAAGTACGGGGTGTGCCATTTTCGACACTTTTAGGGGGTATTGGAGTTATTATCAAAGATATATCGTTGCGGTTTTCACTTTTTTTTTAACGAAACGAAAGATTCCAGTGTCAAATTTGTCATGGCTCTCTTAGTTTTTAATCTACAGGGTGATTTTGAAAATCCTCGTTCTTTAGGCATATCTCGTATTTCCGTTATGAGTTAATTTATCAAAAAGGTAAAAACTGATTTTTATAGAATTTTTTACTTAGAGTTCAGTGACGTAGTCAGTTTTTTTCTAAAAAGTTTGATTTTTGAGATATTAACCAAACTTATGATTTTTTAAATGGGGCATACTGTATATTATTTTAGATATCGATTAAGTATAAATTAGTCTTTTCAAAAACATATAATATATTTATTCTATTTTGAAAAACAATGTCAGAATTCGATATTTTCAATAATTTACTTTATTTGTAACAGCAGGTCATGGCCAATTTATAAGAAACAAAAGCAAAATTTTGACAATAATAATTATACCAAAGATTAGACACATTAAAAGTTACTTTTAATGTTTTTCTATATTTTCAATTGTAAACATTTAATTATTATTACTCTTTTAACTTTAAACAACACTGTCATTATAAAACCAGAATATTGAAAATTGATTGCGAAGAAACAAGAACAACATTATTTCATAAAACTAAAGTAATAAAAACAGAAAGAAACACTGAAACTAAAAACAACCAAGAGTTCTTTAAAGATGGTTTTCAAAATAACGGGCGTTTTTTCGAATGTAATATTGACACAGTTTTGTTATTCTTCTAATTGCATTTAAAAGAATCATAGGTCTAATATGAAGAGAGCCAAACCAATTGCCTCACGAAGTTCCGCTATAGATTTATATCGTGTCTTATACACTTGATTTTGCATCGGGAAATCGTGGGAGCCACCTCACTGGCCTATTGGTAGCTATCCATCTTTGAGGAAACTTATTGTCCAGAAATGGCCTTAACAGCCCAGAGTAGTGGCTTAGGGAACCGTCTTGTTGAAGATAAATGGAATTGAAATGAGCCAATGGAACATTTTGAAGCAATTCTGGAATAATTTCCTCAGGGATCTCTAGGTATCTACGTGCTGTGAGACCGCTTTCATACATCTTGTAGGCTATGCGTCGGCCCAAAATAAAACATGAGACACCAACCCGAGGCGCCCTTGATGTGCCCTTTCGAAAATTAAATGGCGACCAATGCCTGGTGTGCACGATTAAAAATTCCCGAACTTGAAAAATAACATTCGTCAGGCCAGATGACAAATCTGTCAAAAGATTCGCTGGTTGCTAAGTATCATTGAAAAAACGTTACTCGGTGCTCATCATCTCCCGGGTATAAATGTTACACTATTTTAAATTTATATGGATGGTGTTTATACTTTTTCAAAATTCTTTCAGCGTCAGATTTTGCTACACCAACTTCTTCCTTTATTTTTGTGCAGGATTATGAAGTTTTTGCTGCTGCGTAAAACAACACATTTGTTTCTTTTCTCTCCGTCTTCTTTGACGTATGTTTTGGGACACGGTTGAATAAAAGATCCGTGTTCAATTAGATTTCTTTTTAAACGAGCAAATATGTCTGGAAAGGGTTGCCTTGTTCCTGGATACCTAACGTGAACAAAAACGATCACCAGATACGAGAAGTTATCCTAATGATAACGCTTTAAATACATTACCTATTGAAGTATAATTCAGAAGCTTCTTGAGGACTTTCATTGCTTTGTATAAAATATACTAACATATCATACTTTTCGTAAGTATCATAAACAACCATTGTAATGCAAAATAAATAAAAAGTAAAATAAAAACATCTACGTAACAAAAATATTTCATAAATAATAACAATCTGACAAAACTGTGAAGTTTTGGACATCTACCTTTTGTTTCTTATAAATTGGCCATGGCCTACTGTTACAAATAAAGTAAATCATTGAAAATATCCAATTCTGACCTTGTTTTTCAAAATAAAATAAACATATTACATATTTTTGAAAAGCCTAAATTATACTTAATCAATATCTAAAATAAAATACAGGGTGTCCTATTTAAAAAATCATAAATTTGGTTAATATCTCAAAAACAAAACTTTTTAGAAAAAAAAACTGATTGCGCCACTGAACTCCACGTAAAAAACTCAATGAAAATAGGTTTTTACCTTTTTAATAAATTAGCGCATAACGGAAATACGAGACGTGGCTAAAAAACTAAGGTTTTCAAAATCACCCTGTAGATTAAAAACTATGAGAGCCATGACAAATTTGGCATCGAAATCTTTCGTTTCGTTAAAAAGTAGGACACTAAAGTGAAAACCGCTACAATCTATTTTCGATAATAACTCCAGTACCCCCTAATAGTGTCGAAAATGGGACACCTCGTCAAGTCAACTAAATTTTGGATTTTGAAAATACATGTCTTACAGGAGATTAGTTTTTTAAACCGAGGAGTAGGAAAGGAAAAAACTTTTTTTTCGTTTTTACTTTTAATTTTATTTATTAAGTTTAATTTGGTAAGAGATAGAAAATAAGTGATAGGTACTATCATTAATAAAATACCATGAACTGGACAACTTAGAAAGTCTAAATACAAATTTTTATTTCGCTTTCAAAATAGAACTTTTATGTTCCATGGTTTCTAAGTGATAAATATATATTTATTTATTATAATCGACGATCATTGAACTTCATCATGGACCTCAACTCTTGTACGCTGTTAAAGCCAAGAACAGGCAACACAAAAAAAAAGTGAGCTTATGCCAACGGGCGCCAGTCATATTTTTGAAAAGACTGTACTTATCGGAATGCGTATAACCGATTTTCTGTCAGCGATCGCTTGGTTAGATAGCGTCATTCATAAATGGGCAGACCGGTTTAACCTTATTTCTATATGTTGAGGTATCTGTCTCGTAAATTTTTTGCGATTAAGAAGGATTTACACTGTTTCAAGTTACTTGTATTTTGTGTATTTTATTTAGTATAATGGGCTCCTCTCAGTGTATGCTCATGTTTTGTGAAAACAAGTAGGGCAAATAGATTTTCGAAGTTCAGGCCTGTCGATGGATAGTTCAACATTTTGTAGCGCGTGTTCCCAAAAGCACAGGACTATGTTAAGTTTTAACATTGTAAATTAGCCTAGATCGGGAATTTATGGACCAATTTAATAGGACAAATTTGCAATTTTTTTTTTATGAAAGCAGAAAAGAAATAAAGCGAAACCAAATAAAACTTCGAAATAAAAATTTAGTTAGATCAAAGAGTGACAAAGTTATAAGGGTTTAAAGTTGCGCTTTGTGACGAACTTATCAAATCTGTCGAAGTATCGCAACATCATTTCTCCTATTTGCTCTTTTCAGCAATCTATACTGTATAATAAGCCGTGTGCCCTCTTTCCCGTAATCATTTAGTTTTCTCAGTATTGGAAATTAATAATGAGGGTTTTGTTATTTTTATTTCTGCAATTGGGTTTGAAGATAAACAGTCATTGTTGTATAAATATAAATTTTAGACAAATTATCGTTTTGTTCCTTAACACATCCTTCTTGCACTTCCATGCCAAAAAAAAAAAACACCGTAAAACACGTGTCGCGTGCATTGTCAAATGCACAGGGGTCCCGCTCAGTTATGCGAAGACGTGACGTCACAGGCGAGTCAAAGATCTCGGCTAAAATATCAAAACTTTAAAAGCTTAATGCTTCGACATTTATCGATGGATTTTTAAAAATTTCTCTTCAATTTCATAATTTTAGTATTTAATCAGATTGGCTATTAATTATATATGTGTCTTATGCAAGTTTTTTTAAGCAGAAACTTAAAAGTTGAACTACTTTTATAATTTTGTGCGAATATCTATTTTTCTCATAAAACTATATACAAATGATAAGAAATAAATTTAAAACCAAAAATTCAGAACTGAAATTTACATTAACAATTTTATCTTAGTGAAACCAAGTAAAATTATTCTTCAGTTTTATGGTTGGTTGCCTCGAATATACAAAAACTATTCTTTAAAGTGAATAAACAGTTGTATATGTTTGTTTTGCGTTGGAATGAAACCATAGAGATTTTTCTTATAACGATTCCCCTAGATACTGGTAAGATACAAAAATTTATTGAAAAACAATTAAGTAAATATCCAATGTTTAAAGTACCTGAAATTCAAAATATCTTGTCTGGAAACCTTCCGTTAATGGCGTGGATGCAGTATGTCCTTGTTCAGCCAGTCGTGCTTGTAAAACTTCCTTTGCTGATATGAAAAATATTCTTTCTTCTGCTTCCTTTTGGGTACATACACCTAATTCTTTTACTAGAAAATCTATCGCCCGTTCCTGATGTTGCCTTCGCACCTAATTCAAAAATCTTTAAGTCGCAACTACATAATTTATTTACTACAAGTGTTAAAAAATAAATAAATAAAAACCTTAAAATATAATCTTATTTTATTCAAAAAGTACAGTACATTCTCAGATGGTAAAACTGGACATCATGTTAATAGACAAAATGCATATTTTCATAAACTAACAAAATCAATAGACTATTTTTATGAATTAAAAAACGTTCTAAAATTAAAACTGATGCATATTGTTGGAAAACAGTTTAAATTAAGAAGAAATAAACATGCCTGGAACTCACCTCTTCCTGTTCATTGCAATGCTTACGTACAAAAATAATAAAAAGTTAGTATATTTTAAAACATACTGATTAAACATATCCACTTAAAGCTTAACAGGCATTAAGCTAAAATTAAGCATATTTAATATTATTAATCTATTTTTTTAAAATACTGAATCCATTTTACAAGTTCAGTAATTTTTTAAATAACAGTTTAGCTTTAAATGTATTAGATTGTAGAATTTTATACGTTACTTAAAGTTAGTAAATTTTATCTTAAAGATTCAATGTTATTTCATTGTTATTCATACTTTCTTTAGAAGCAGACGTCGTAAATGTCAGTAAAATAAGTATATTTTACCAGGCTACGGCTGAGAGTGTTTTCTTAAGGTGTAAAGCCATTCTAGGAATTTAGATTCTTTTTTAGTTCAAACATTGTTTTATGATGTGAAGAATGAGGGGAAAAATATCATATAGGGGGACACAGGAAACATGTTTTTTTTTCGTGGTGGAACGCGATCGCCAAGGCGCACCTAACGTGTACCTATTGGGACTCTATGCGACACGGATACACTTTTCTAAATGATCAATAACTGACACAACAAAAGAGGTCAGATTGAGCCATAGACCGAGCCGAAAGGAAAAGAAAGAAAAGAATATCAATATAGAAGACCAAAGGTATGGTCAGGCATAGAAAATTTCCTATGCCGAATGATAACTAAAATTTTAAACGCTGTTTTTTCGAAACCAGCTTTTTAGTACCAGCAGGAAACATAACTCCAAAAATTTTGAAATTTCATTCATAGCTTGAAGATAATATTACTCAGGGAAGTATGTGGGGATTTATCGAATGATCCATTTGTTTTTTGATATTGACAATTTAAAATTTTTATATTTTCAATTTTTTTTATATGCCCAACAAATAAATAAATATTTTTTACTTTCTGTACGTACTTCTCTACATGATGGTATATCAAATCAGAATATTTTTGTTGTTTCATTCTAGGAGTATCTGTTAACAAGAAACTGTTCCGACTATGTTACCTACTGAACTTTTTGGATAGGTTTCTTTTTCAAATTCTAATCTTTAATACTATTACAATCAAGTGCTTTAACTCCCAACTTTATGTCTTGTACGATTTTTCCTGAAAAAATTCTCAAAAATCACCTTTTTTTCGATCTCTAGAGTGACTTTACCCTTAATAAACCATGAAGGTATAAATACGTAAGGTTTTTAATCAAATTCAAAATATAATTTTACGTAACTGAAAGTCAATTAATACATATTGGATAAAAAAAGTTTATACAAATCAGTCAGAAGTATATTTCAATATAAGATATAACTTAATAACATTTATGACGTCAATCATGTGAAGCAACATTTAAATTCTCCAAGAACTACATCACATACATTTTAAAGTATATTTTAAACGTTATGATAATATGCCGTATGTTCGTGTCAGTTTCTAAACTCAAATGAGATATTTTTTCTGTTTACTTAACTTGCAAAAAAGATGGTGAAAAAATTAAATTTTTGAAGCAATGCAATGCAAACAAAAAGTGAGGTGGCTTAACAAAGTAGTGACAACACCTAAAATTTAGTAGAGTAAAAAACACTTAAAAAAATATACAAATAAAAAATTATTACCTGGTCTAAGAATTCTGGTTCTGTAGCAGATGCATCCCATCTATTGTTCAGTATAAAAATATTCGGTTTCGACAATTTTTTCGATACTTTGTGAAAAAAATTTTTTTCCTAAAATGCAACATTAATAAAAAATTAAAACATAATATATTAGTAAATAAAAATATACAAATTGCTAATGTTTTTTGGCTCTTAATTAATCCACGATGTTTTCTAACATTGATGTAATCGTTGTAATAATAATAATAGTATATTAACGGATCAAATAAATATCATCCATTATAAAAATAAAAAATACAAACACTATTTAAAACAGTCAGAATTAAAAAACTTACAAATCTAAACATGCATTAAAGTGCTTCAAAAGACAAGTATTGACAACTGACAATATTAACTAGTTTTTCAAAAATTGTAAAATTTTTAATTTAACGACATTAACTGGCAAATGAAAAATATCAATCTCGGTAGGAACTGAATTCATTTCCCTACACATTCGAGAAATAGGACTGTTAAAACCATAAAGATCAGACTTTAGGAGAGAGAACATCTTTACCATCCCACGCAGGCATGGACTTGTTGAAAAGTTGTTTGAATAATTCCTATTTTCATAATGGTATATTGAAGGGATCCACACTCTCAACGGTGGTCGCAAATATTTTCTTGGAATGGTTCTAGACGTTTGCAAATGAATCCGCAACTAAGAAACCAAAATTATGGCTTAGATACATAGACGATACCTTTATTATCTGGCTTGGAAACAACGAACAATATCAGCTCAACCATCAAACTCACCATGGAGAAAGAAGTATAAAATAAATTACTCTTCTGACATGTTTTGGTTGAACGAAATGGTAGACAAATTCGAACTTCAGTGTACAGAAAAGCCACACACATAGGACGATACTATTCATCCAATCACTCCAACAACACCGAACAGGGAATAATAAGAAATCTCGTAGATAGAGCTTTAACTCTCTGCATCTCCAACCAGATAGATCACATTAAATATGCCTTGACAGCCAACGGATACCCTAGTGGATAAAATTCTGGAATAACACAGAAATAGGACAATATCGACAACGAACAAAGAACGAAATCAGTACTGAACATGTATGCCTATGTTAAAGGCATTTCGTAAAAAGTTAGAAGAATAGGAAAACGATATATAATCAACGTTGTTTTCAATTCAAATAACTCTCTGAGAAGTCGGCTCACTAAGGTCAAACCAACAACTCAAAGGGACATGCAGAATTGTGTGTATTAGATACCATGTGAATGTGGCAACTCCTACGTTGGCGAAACAAAGAGACCCCTTGACGTAAGGATCAAAAAACACCAAAAATACACATCTCGAGGAGAAACAGAAAAATCTGGTACCGCTAATCATGCCTGGACACCACATTAAATGGTCTGAAACTAAAATTCTACACCAAGAATAACACTGGAGAAAACGGAAATTCAAAGAAGCTGCGGTTATACATCAGAATCCAAGTTGCTTTAGTCAATCATCTTTAGATATAAAAGAAGTGTGGAAACCACAACTTAATTGTAAACTAAAACTAAATGCAGCATAAATGGGACTTTGGCGTAGTACGTATGACGGCACCCATCTCAGTCACACTCTACTGCATTTACTTTTAGTATAAATAGTTGTATAGCTTAAAAATTTATTTAGTTTCACTTGAAAAAGGCTAGACATAACTACTAGCTGAAACGTCGTGACATTCAACAAAAAAATAAAGACAATGGAAGTCCAACAGATATGTATTGCTTCATAAGAAACAAAGCTGACCATGACCTTCAAACAAATATTATAATTAAATTATAATTAATGATTTATATACTTACGGTAACCATTAAAGTGGATTCGGCGTTAGCTACTAAAACAAAAACATCAGCATCTAAACAATGTTTATCTATCCATTCATCCAAATTAGGTGTAACATCGACTCCAGGTGAGTCTACAAACACTACATCATCACGAAGTAAAAGGCACCTAAAAAAGTATGAATTAGCAGATAGAGACAGCCATAATAGAGAAAAAGCCTGACGAAATTTTTTATCTCTATAGTGCTAGACTGTATTCACCACAGAGAGGTGGCAATGATATTTTTTTTAAATCATTTTTGATGTGTTAAATTTGGTAGTTGGGTCATTTCACGTCAAATTATATCGGGTCTAGATCATGATGTCTTGGGTTACCACAGTAATTTATTTAATCGTTCAAATTTTTTCAAACTTTCGGGGTCAGATTTACAGCCGAGTGACGTGTCTCTAGGATTACTCTATATTGCAGAATGAAATCTCCAAATTGCAGTGCAGAGACAATGAAATATTTCTCAATATATAGAAATATAGGACGATTCCATTTCTAGGAAGAAAACACCCATTCTTTCAGCTTATCAAATTGGTGACACTGAAATCACTAGAGTAACTATTATTAACGATTTGGGAGTCGTATTTAACAGTGAGTTTTGTTTTACTGCATTCATCGACAGCATGATCGCAAAATCTTGAAAGATGTGTAGATTTGTCAGGAGGCAATGTCACGACTTTAATGACACTGAAACTCTTAAGGCTGTTTATTTTGGCCTGGTAGGAAGTAACTTGGAGTTCTGTTGCATAATCTGGTCACCCCTATACAGGGTCCCTGCTACACAACTTGAGTGAGTCCAATCCAAATTTGTTAATTTCTTGCTCTATAAGTTAAGAATCTATCGAACACAGCTGCAGTACCATCAGCGGCTAAGACTGCTCAGTTTGGGTTCTTTAAAGACTCGTAGAATTCAGCTTACTATGATGTTTGGCCATAGATTGTGTGTGGGTATAGTTGATTGCCCTAATCTGCTGGCACTGCTTAACTTTCATGTCCCTGCACGAAAAACCAGGCAGCAAAATGGATTCTTGCTGTATCATATCCGGACTGATGTTGGCAAAAATAGCTTTGCAAATAGGCTTATGAACCACTACAATTCATTCCCGTCTTGTGACTCTGATTTTTATCATTTTTGTGTGTCCATCAAGAGGACAGTGAGATTGGCTTTGAATAGCTAACCTGGCTGTTGATTGTGAATGCTTTTTTACTCTTAAGTACCTTGTTCAGCTGATTTAGTTTACTGTTGTAATTATAAGAGTTTTATTATTGTTAAATTATCTATATTTTTTTAATTGCTATACTATTTGGGTAATCCTGTAATGGACAATTGTAGTACATAAATAAATATTTAGATTGCCATGGGGTTTACTGATATATCAACTGCAAACTATTTATTTTTAAATTATATTATTTTTTATTAGTAATTTAATTTAATTTGTCAGATATTGGGTACCACACTTCATTTGACTCATGTGATAGCAAATGGACCTTCTTCTTAATTGTTAATTTTTAGTAAAGACTATGAACATATTATAGTAAAATGTATTATTTAACATGAAAGTGAGAATTGTTAATGTAAATTCATAGTGTCAGTAGTTAATTTTTAGATGTAGGAATCCACCATTACTAATTATGCAATGCTAATAGTCTATTCGTACTTCTAATAACAACTACCACTAGGAATTTTCATTAAATTAACACTAACACTACAGAGTAAAAATGCGTTGTTTATACCTCAAAATTTAAAAATTTATAGTACAAGAAATACTCTTTGGACAAGCAAATTGACAGTTCACCAACAAAGTGAAGGCATATTGTAGCAACAACAATCTAGAATATTTCTTAGACTTACCTGCTTTTAGGCCAAAACACACGAACCATTTGGGATTCGTTAAGTTTCTCTTTACAAAGTGCGTGCGCAAGTTGCCCCACTGATTCAACTGCACAATGTTCATTTGAACCTTCAAGAGTAAGATATGGGTCTTCAGACGCTGATCCTTCAACCTAATTTTAAAAAGTGGAAATCAATTTTATTTGTAATTAATTTGGATTTAAAGATTGATCAGCAAAAAAAAGCACTGAAAGATAATTTTGAGCTTTGCAAATGATCATATATTAAGTGAAATTTTTCACACAAATAATAATTACTTTTCCTGCCTGAAAATAAATTTTTCAATTTATATTTCGCGAAAATGTATAATGCATGCCATCTTTTTTTAAACTGGTACAACTGTAAGTAACAAAGATGTGAAATTTCATGACACTACACACACAGTAAACAGTGGTTGAACGCCGTTTGGTTCGTTGCGACTTTTACCACGCGAAAATCGATTGAAGAAAGGATCTGTGTTTTGAACCAAGTGAACTTTACGCAAACATTAGAAATGTTAAGGAAAGCCCTATCAAAGAATTGTATGTCGCGAACAAGAATTTTTGATTGGCATAAGGCGGCGTTCATCGAGGGCCGTAAAGACATCAGAGATTTTAACTGACAATGATCACCTCGCTCAAGCAGAGGCTATGGTGCTTGGAAACCGTCGTATCTCGGTTAGAGAGCAAACATATGAGTTGGAAATCTTAGAATCCCAATGTTACGTGATTTTCTTTACTTGTTACTTCTCTTACAGTGCCAAAAATTGAATTTTATTCCAAAACACTATCGAAAGTCAGTGGCTTCTGATATTATTTCTACCGCAACCAGCGACCAGAACTGTCTGACACAAAAACATCGTAATAATCACCGAAAAGAACATTATTTAGCCGTTTTGCATTGTTTGCGTGAGGCCATAAGAAAATTGCGACCAGAAACATACCCCTACAGTTGATTCTTGCACCACAACAGTGCACCAGTTCTTGGCTAAGAAGTCGATCAATATCATTCTACAAGCTCCATGTTAGCTTGATTTCCTGTTGCTGAAGATCAAATTTCCACTAAGAGGATATTGTTTTGAGACTTTCAAAGACATAAAACGAAACTCGCTACGTGAAGAGTCAAAAATGTTGGCGCATGTGTGTCACCTCAAAAGGAGAATATTTTGAAGGGATGAAATAAATATTAAGAAATAAGTAACTTTTCATATATATTTTTTAATATTTCCGTTTATTTCCGGATAGAGGGTATAGGTTTTAATTTATGTTCTAAGTCATAGGTTCCAAAATGCCACAGGTAAAACTCTGAGTGTAAATGAAGGAAAAACTTACATATTTTAATTCTTTAACTTTATATTCTTAAACGAAGTAATATTTATCAATTTATACAGAAACTTTTGATTTATTATCAAAGCTACCCATTTAAGGTAAAGATACTTACTTGTAAGAAACAATTTGTTGTGTGGCCTATTCCACTTGGTAATATTTTATCTTTTAACATAGCATTAATGACAGAGCTTTTACCATTTGAAGTTCTGCCAAAAAAGGCCACTTTCATATGGTCTCTGGCAAGAACTTCCCTGATACTGTGAACCTTGTCGACAAACTCTTCAATTTGTTTCACTTTGTCTTGAGACACAATGTGATCTTCTTTTTCAACTTCTAGCAAATAAATAAAATATTTTAGTTTTATAGTTTATGGACATGGTGTAATATTTGAATTTCGACTCTCTACATTTCTTAATAAAAAGAAAACTTCTTATTCTTCATAAGTTTATTAATGACTGAACCTGCAGATTTTAAAATTCAATAAAAGCAGTAAATTTCTCGGTTTTATATATTTTCAGCATGTAAACTCAAAGAACCCCACACTTTCCCCATGGTAAATGGCTCACAGTCAAACTTTAAAATTTAGGATTCTGGTAGTCCTTGATGAGTAGATTAGAAAAAGAGTCTGTATGTCACCGTCACTGCAAGGTCAAGCTGCGCTTGCTGGTGCTTTTTACAGTAGCATAAATTTGCTACATGACTGCATGTATGTCTGTATTTATCCATGATGTATATCAATATTTCCATATGTATGCATTTATGTATAAATAAACATCAAGTTACAAATTTAATGCAGTCTTATCTAAAGCTTTTGGGGTGTAA
Organism: Diaprepes abbreviatus; assembly: GCA_034092305.1. NCBI lineage: Eukaryota > Metazoa > Arthropoda > Insecta > Coleoptera > Curculionidae > Diaprepes > Diaprepes abbreviatus. The sequence continues at coordinate 2,250,080 of JASJET010000090.1, read as the reverse complement.
TTATAACTTTGCTGTTCTTATAATATTTTTTGTTTTTGCATTGGAAATATGATACCTTTTGTAAGCTTCAAACAGCCTGAACTTAAAACGGAATAATTACAAGTATGCTTACCATGCATATATTCTACAGTATCATTGACATAATCTTCAATTTCTCCAAATATATCATTGATTTTCTTCTTTGCTTTGACGAATATCTGTAATGGGGAGTTGTCAATGCCATTACTTCTTAATACAGTTGTTACACTGGGACGGTTATGAGGCCCATCACCAGACATCAGAGACACAGTGCGATTTATGTAAGCAGCCATTTCAATTCATGCAAGTGTTCAATTATATCTACTTCAATATATTGAAGAATAGCTCACAAACATCTAAGTCATGCACGGTGTAACACAGCAAAACTGAAAAAAATATACATACCAATTAAAAACTAAAGAAGCTATAAAAAAAGTGAATAATATATATTTTTTTCTACATTCCCTGAATTTGTTTGTTGCGAGTACATACATATAAAAGTTTTTGTGCACTTTTGAAGGGTTTAAAAAACAGTTAATTATCAGTTAGGTACTTATGATTTATAACAAAGTATTGTTTTTTTCTTATATTTTAATTACTCTAACTTGTGTTAATCAAACATATTTTTAAAATTTTTAATTTGTTTGTCTCATATGTTTTTTTTGTTTTTTACATTTTACATATGTTTATAGAGGACAGATTAAAATTTTATGTTTAACTATTTTTAAACATAAAACTGAAACATGATGTATTGCAGGTTTAGGCAGAATCTTTATTGTGAAAATTTGGTTGCTCTTATGAATAATCAAAGTTAGTTATAAAATCATGAAATTATCGTTGACTTTAGATAAAATACTTTTAAAATTATGTATCATATTATTCTACGTCCTAATAGAAAATTTTAGATAGATTTTGAGCCATTGAAGTGATTTTATAACCATATGAAATCTTTAAATTCACACTGAATTAAATTCCAGTGAATAACAAAAATGTGCAATTGAGTCATAGCTACTCTAAAATATTTAATGGGTAAAAAAAAACATAAAATTTTTACTGACAAGTATACTTTAAAGATTATTATTGTTTAAATATATACACTGACATGAGGGTTGCCATTAATATTTCAGAAACTGGCAACACTGGCGTTGCTAGGTGCCATCTGCAGCATTGTATAGTCTGACATTATAAATGGTATATGTACTCAGAACGTTATGACATACAAACACTATTTGTATTGTTTACAATAACTTTAAAATGTCATCCCAGCCCAAAAATGGAATTAATTTGTAAATATTTTCGTGCGATTATTTTTTACAATTTTTGACGTGGTTTATGTCAACAAGAATGCATTGATGAACTAAATTATTTATATAGCTATGAAGCACTTGAAAAAACGATGACATATAGTAGGTTGAGTGCATTCAATCATAGTCATCGTTTGCTCATGGAGGAGTTCCAGAAGGTTGTTTAAAACCGGCAGGAGTGCAAGCAAACATCAATGCTGTGCTTAAACTGATAACGCAAGATCGCCATGTGGCATACTGCGAGATTGAGGCATCCTTGAGCATTAGTTACACCAGTGTATATAATACATTGCATGAGAACTTTTGGTTATGAAGAACCTATGTTCAAATTGGATATTGCATAATTTGACAATCATTCAAGAAAGGCTAGAGTCGATTGGTTCAAGAAAATGTTCAGAAAATACAATCATTATGCTTCAAAAAACATTTATAAGATTGTGACAGGTATGATAAGCCAAAACCAATAAAAGTTGCTCATGCATGAAGCACTGCAACGCAAAAGTTTGTGTTTTGTTTTTGGACAAACTGGACAGACATGTCACGACTGTAGAGAGTGGTCAATTCTGAATCATTTGTTTGTTCAAAAGCTCTCACACATCTGCTTAAACAAGTGACTTTTTGAGCACTCAAAATGTGGAATTGATGGGTCATCCACCATAAAAACCCAATTTGGTACTCAATGATTTCTTTTTGTTCCCATAAATGAGGAATAAACTGTGTGGTCAACGACTTGATATATCAAAAAGGGGGTTGATGCTTTCAAAAAAACTTTTTTTGAAATACAATCTTCACGGCTGAAAAAAAATGCTTTTTGAATTGGTTCAAAGGCATGCATGTATTGATCACAGTAGAGAATATACTAAAAAACAATAAAACCATTTTTAAAGGTACTTATTTATTTTGTTTCTTATTCCTGAAATACAAAGTGCTACCCTTATATATGCTACTTTAATATAAATGTTGGCCTAAAAAGCCTGCTGATTAGGTTATATACCCCAAAACCATGTTAATTATATAACGTACATAGGCAAAGGATAAAATTCATTCACATATTCACACTTACATATGTACCCATATACCTCCTTTCACTAATGATATTCATAATAAGAATAAAGTTGATATAAATAATATAATAAAATTATAAAATTCAAATTAAACTGGCAAATGGATAATTTATGTAATTGTTTATAGCATATTAAACTAAGGAAACCTAAGGCATTAAAGGTAAAAGTGTTTTTAATTTGCTATAACATTCATTTAAAGAATATGCTTCCTTTAATAAAATTAACTTAATAGCTTGCCTAATTTTTTGCTATGAATCAGAATTCTTTTTATATTAATAGGCAACGCACAACCATTCTATCAAGTGTTTTACGTATTGTTACTGTCTATAGACTCATCACCATATTTTTTAAATATTAAACAGTGTTCAAATTAAATAAATAAGGAACAATCAGTATTTACTGACAAGTGAAAAGAGGTCTACAGAAGTCTCAAATTGATACAGTACAGGTAGCTTTCCATCCTTAACTTGAAAATAGTCATTTTCCATAAGACCAGTAACACAGTTAGAATATGTCCTTATTTCCCTAATATTTTGTATGTATGACTATACTATACTGTCAAAGAAAGACACCAATTCCATGTTTTTTTTTTGGTCTAAGAATCTAGTAATTTTTCTTTTGCTTTTAAAAGAAACCTAACCTGTAATTGTAAACCAAATTGCCATATGACTTGAATAGTTTTAAATTTTCCATATTATTTTATAGAAAAACTTGATCGTCAAATAAATTTTTTTAGTATCTGAGTGATAGATTAACTTATTAATCATTTACTAATGAAGTAGAAAATTTTGAAATATTTTCATGTTTTACTTGTCTTATAAATAGTACATATGTTGGTTCTATAAATACTTTAATTATTTTAAGCGGGAAAAAACAATAAGAAATTTTGTATAGAATTTTATTTAAATGGTATATTAAAAAAAGGAACTAATTAAACACAAATTACACGGTATAAACAAATTATATACATAGGAAGCTCATGCGAAGAAACTAATAAAAAATATTAAACCTGGTTAGAAGGCATGTCCTTTAAAATGCTCAATTTTCTAACCTCAATACCCTTAAAAAAATAAAATTTAAATCATTATTAAATATAATATAAAACTATAAATAAAAACTTACGTAAGTCCAGATATATCGTTAAATGCTTTTCCCACTTTATAGTAGAAGATTTTCCTAAAAATAAAATTCACCAATTACTGACGTTTGTCACTTTTGGTCACTTGACTATTGTTTTTTTGTGTTAATTTCATTTGTTCGGCTAGCAGCTTTTAAAATAATATTATTATTTTAAAAGGCATTCAGAATGCACAATAAATGTTTATTTACTTGAAATGGTTACAAATCACAAATTTTCTTCATAAGAAGCACGAGTTTAGTTTTTTGACATTTGACGTTGTGGAAAATTCCTCTACTCGCTTGCTTGCTAGGCACTTTTACGACCAACAGGGCAATAGCCTTGTTACAAGACAATTCGCCAACTTGAACCATACCCAGTGCTTAGTTAGAGCTAGAGCCACCCTTGTGATAAGTTACACAAAAATTGGCCTATGAACCTAAATGGTGGGGGATCATGGACTTATTAATAAGTCCATGGTGGAGATTTTCGAATATGTATCCCCGAACATCCCTAACTATTGAAAATTCTTGGCATTTGTGTGACTAGCTCTGTGCAATGCATAGAATTGCTGAATGTTGACATGATCGCATGTCACAAGTATAAATTTCCTATTAATGCGCCAAGATCCGATTGTGGGGTAAAATTACCCATCTCGCCCTATAACACACGATCACGTACAATCTTCCCTGTTTGCACAATAGGACCCACTCTATCATAAGCGTCCCCCCTGTACCCTACATTAATCTCGGACGTCGCTCTTCATCCCCAAACAATTAAACTACGTTTCTCGCATTTTTCAAGAGTATACAAGCACATGTGTTGTCTGAAAATGAAAACGGAAATAAAATTCCTCTAATTAATTTTATGTTTACATTGTTATGGAAAATTTATGTACGTTATTAGAATTAACCAATAAGTAAATGTGACATAACCAAACTATTTTTTTTTGTTTCTATGGATAAGTCAAATACTCGCGCCCCAAGAAAATATACCAATTAAAAAAAATGTTCGCTAAAAAGATTCTTACCCGATTGGATGGCTGACTGTTAGAAAACAAATGGTAATATAGAAGAAAAGAAGATTGTTACCCATTTACTGTCCTCGATTCATTGGCATGAGCAGCTCAGAGCTGTTCAGGGTACCTATTCTCGTTCTTGAGAGAACGATCATCTTGAAGGAAAGTGGGCGTGGTTCTCACGAAAAAGTACGAGAACGTATTCAGAATAAGGTTTCTTACTTTTTCGTGAGAACCACGGTCACTTTCCATCAAGATGATCGTTCTCTCGAGAACGAGAAAAGCTACCCAGAACACGGTTTCATACTTTTTCGTGAAAACCACGTCCACTTTCCATCAAGTGATCGTTCTCTCAAGAACGAGAATAGGTACCCAGGTGCAAGAAACGTTCTCTTTATTCAAGTAATGCATTATGTCTCGGCGCTTGTCAGATCTGCTTTCCCCTTGCCCCTCAAGCACCAATAAAAATATTTGGTGTGTAAATCCCTAGCAGCTATCAGTTATCATTTTTAGATGCTATTTTTAAGTAAAAAAACATTTTATACATGACATGGAGACACAAAAGTAAGATTATTTCACAAGATATCGGACTTACGTCTATAGTTTTTTTAACGAATTGCGAAATATTTATGGCCGAAAATGCCATGACACCAGACAAAATTCAAAACTAATAAGTAATAATATAATATTTTTATATTTTTATCTTCAATATGTTTCGCTATGTATATTAAAAACACAAATTCCGAAAAAAAAATAATTTGTAGGTTATTTACTGTTCAAATTAACACTTTAACTGCTTTATTCAGATGTGCTCGGAGCTACTTAGGGTTTGATGCACCCGAGCTTAAAACTCTTGAATCGAGGGCAGTAATTCTCAGAAGAAGTAACACAAAGGCCCTATTCTGTTCGAAGATTACTGATGACCTCTTGCTTTGCAGCACTGTAGGTTCGATGTCCTCATCAGGCACTCCCTCAAGAAGAAAGTTAGGCATATACTACTACAGGTAGAATTGAATGTTTCGCGTGCGATATAATACAGAAAGAGAAACAGGAATAAAGCCGTATAACATATCTCTCCCGCTCCGAACGTTTAGTCAAAGAGGATTTATATCATAGTTTAGTTATGTTCTCCCCTTCTTATCAATATACTTTCGAAATGCGCGCCGCCAATGGGGTTTAAAACGGGAGATAGCATATATTGTTATACGCTTTATCTCTCTCTCGCTCTACTGTGTGCTTCCAACATCGAGCTTGAAGGTGCACCCCATCAAATAGCCCTATCCCAGAGATGCGTGTCCTAGCGTCTCAACAGCTAAAGCCATAAAACTATCAAAGAGAAATTTTGACATAACCCTGTTATTTTGCAATATAACCTTTTTTAACAAAAACATGATTTCCCTTACTTTAAAAAGAATTTTACCATCTGTGCAAAAAGGTAAAGGATTAGTTGTTTCTATCTTTCTATCACTCAAAAGTATGTTGTTTTTTTTTTATAGTAGTTGTACGATCATGTAGCTCCCAACCGAGCGCCGCTGGTTCAAAAAATGATGAGCCCAACTTTGATATGGAAAATCCTTTTGAAAAAGAACGAAAACAGTGCATTTTATGTAAATACGGTATACATGCAGATTATAAAAATGTAAAGCTCCTATCCCAGTTTCAGTCTCCCTACACAGGAAGAATTTACGGGAGGCACATTACCGGGCTTTGTAAAAAACAACAAGAAATGGTAGAAAATGAAATTAGAAAAGCTCAAAGTGCAGGACTTATGGCAACGTATCTTAAAGAACCCGTTTTTCTTGAAGATCCTAAATTATTTGATGTAGAAAATCCTGTGCGGCCTCATAGATTTTAAGTGTTACTATCAATTTAAGTACATAAAAAGTAAAAGTTTTTATTTTATAGTTTTAAATTTATTTTCTGCTCGTAATAAAATATATGTATGTCAAATCTATGAACTGTATTTCATATTTTATTATTTATATCATTAACTGCTATATATTTTAATCCTTTGTAACTAGTCAGAGATTTTTAACTGAAAAATCTCATTTTGAAAACTATAATATAAATTAGAAAGAATGGTAAATTGAATTTCTCAAAATATTTTTACAGAAAGAATTTATACTATAATCTAAAAGATAGTGATAATAATAATAATAATAATAATGTTTATTCGTGATATACATACAAGAAGTATTTTCACAAGTCAAAATAAAACTACACAATATAGTAAAACATTAAGTAGACAACAACAAATCAGTCTAAAATTATTAAAAAAAACAAAATTTTTGCAACAAGTCAAGTTTACAAACAAAACAAGTACATTGAGGAAATCATCCGTGCTTCTCTGTCATATTAAATCATTGAAATTATTTAAAAGAAACTCTTCAATACTGTAGAAAGCTTTTATCTTCAGATAGTTTTTCATTTTGGAGTTAAACTGCTGTGTACCAAGGTTTTTAACAACATTAGGAAGCACATTAAAAAATTTCAGCCCATAGTGGCTCTCACCATCCCTGGCTCTAGCAGTTCTACTATAAGTTAAAGTAAAACAATTCCTGCCCCTGGTATTATAGTTGTGGTAATCACTATTACAGTTATACCCATCGGCGTTCTTTTTGATATGCATAAGGCAATATATATGATATAAATGTATAATGAACAGATAAAGAATGGGTTGGTAATACTATATTTTAAAGCTATTAAAATCTTTTTTTACCTTACTTGAACAATTTTGGGCATAAAAATGACATATTTGACCATAAAAAGTTGGTTAGTTAAATTTTTGATAATACTAAAAGATAAAGTCTCATAATTACAGAACATCTTTATCGAAATAACATTTAAATTTTACACTGTTGTCAAACAATCTTTATCACTTTTTGATACAAAAACATTTAATTGCTCATTTGCAAACATTTTTTGAAAGTTTTTAAGGTATCCTCTTTCTGAGTCACTATGATTGCATAATATCACACTAATCCCTTTTTGAGTTGCATCCAGAACATCATGATGCAACATTTCACCAGTTAAATATAAGTCAGCTTGAATACCAGCAAGTACAGATGCCCCCGAACCAGCACAAAGGGCTACCGTGGATATATTATAATCTAAAAAATAAAGTAATTTTGGTAGAAAAAAATTTATATGCATGAATTTTTCATGAATTGATTTTGAGTCCTTATATAATTTACCTAAAGTTTTTCCTTTGGCCAAACCAAGCCTTAAATGAGATAATCCAATATGTTTTTTCATATTTTCAACAATTTGTTTTAGTGTTAGAGGTTCACTAAGAGTGACAAATCGGCCCATTCCAATTTTTGGATTTTCTGAATTAGGTAGTAAAGGTTTAGATTCTTTAGCCTCAAAAACTGAAGCTAACCAATCATTTACCCCATTCTCCATTGCATCCCATGTAGTGTGTGGACTAAATACTGCTATATTATTTTTAATGCATTGTATAATAATTCTTTCTTTCCATGCACTAAAAAACAGTGATAAGGTGATTTGGATAAGAATTAAAATGATAAAATAAAAATTAAATGATATCTTGGTGATGAGTTAATGGCTATATTTTGCTTAATAGCTCATTAAATGAATCAGATTGATTCTGACCAGCAGTAATGCAGAAATATATGAGCCAAATATCCATGGAAAGAGTAAAATCGCTTACATACTTAAACATATGTATTGTGGTCACATCTGTCAAAGAATGATGTAACGGAGATGTCAGGGTATGAGTTATGTCATTCTTAAAGTACTTGGAATAACTCTAAAGTAAGCTGGACAAAATATGTAGTTACTTTAATTCTAAAAATACTTACCTTTGCGTAACTGTTTTTAAAGGTTTAAATATATTGGGATGATATGAAATAATCAATTGTGTTTTTAAACTTATAGCCTCCTGAACAACATCTTCAGTAAGATCAATAGTAAGCAATGCGGAACTTATATTATGGTCACTTTCTGGTTCGATTAATAGTCCTACATTGTCCCATGATTCAGCATAGTTCAATGGAGCTATAGTTTTCAACTTTTTTACAACTTCTGATAAAGGTAAGCCCATATTTTCCAATATATTTGGATTTTGAAAAGAACTGTAGGTTTTGGAATATTGTTTAGTAAAAACGTTCGATATTAATTTTTTTTTATAAATACCAGGAAGTTTGGTCAATACTTTCATTACTTTGAAAAATATTATAAAGTATGACACCACAGTTTGCTTTTCCTTAAAAAATTGCACTTTTTTCAATATACTAATAAAAAAATAATAGTATAAAAATAGGTTAGAAATGTTTAACAAATATAAACATGATGTATCCATAGACATAAAAGTTAAACATAGAGTAAAAATTCTATAGAAGCAATTTGATTCACGCTTAGAAAGAGACAGAGCGTTTTCGGTGAGTAGTACCTCGCTTTCTAATTTCGGTCAGATGACAGGGATATCCAATGATGTTTGTAGTATCGTCTTATCTCCGCCATTAGAAAGAGAGGTACTACTCATCGAGACGTTCTGTCTCTTTTTAAGCGTGATCCAACTTTCTTCTATAGGATTAGCGGTCTAGTATCTTTATACTATTACCATCATCATCATCATCTATTTTTTTATATAATGACATTAATTGCCGTCGTTCACACAAAGGATAAAACAATTATTATTAAGCTTGTATTTACTGCAAGAATAATGGCTACGGATAGTCAGTAAGTCCAACACAACGTTAAAAATAACTAAGTAGTGTCAATGTCAGCTGATAAAAACGTCAAAGTAACAGTAAAACGACGCCGAAATCCACAAATTGCCGAAAAATGTCAGTCCCATCCGAAGTACCGAATATGTCGCGTATTCTAAAACTAGCTCAAAAATTTAATTGTTTTTATTTGTCAGGTAAGAAAAACTGATTTTTATTTATCCTAGATACATAAAAAGGATGTTTTTCATTCAAAGACTTTCTTATATCGCTGATTCTTTACGGTTTAGAGAAAATATTGATCTGTTACAACACCCAACAGTTTTAAATTTGTTATTTTTAGGGTTTAATTCTCCAGACTGCAAACCTTTTGTTGTTGAAGGATTTCAAGTTGGATTGGTAAGACCTGATGTGATGAAACAGTTAATCAACTTTCCTGAGGTATGAATATGTAAAAATTTATATTTGCATACTTGTGTTTTATTTATAAACTGGCCTGAAATAATATTTTTGGAGATAACATAGTATTGAAGACGAGTTTATTGAAAAAAAACTTTGCAAATTTGCACTTGTAACAGTTTTATTAAAACTGGTTACTCCAGTTAATTTACCATTATTATTATTATGTCATATCAGTGACCTAAAAATTGTGATAGGTCTGTCAAAAATACCCATGTAATATGTGTTTTTAAATTAGAAAAAGATATTTGTCGGTTTTAAATGGTTTTTATAACTTGCATCTAACAAGCAGGCTAAAGTTGACGCCAATTTGTTTGAAACTTGCCAAGGTGAGATTGATAATAAAAAAAGAGACATATGTTTTTTTATCTATGAAAAAAATGGCAACCGCAAAACCCCTGTAAAGAATAAAGGATGGATACTTCAGGGGTGTAGTCAGCATGGTTGCATTCATTTTTCTATTAGATGTGGATTTCAAGTTGTTTCATAAACATATCTCATTTAGATTTGGGTATATATATATATATATATATATATATATATATATATATATATATATATATATATGTATATATATATAGGAAAGACTTATTTTAGAGATGGTATTCACCCTTATAAAAAGTTTATCGGCAGATTAAAAAAAATATGTCTCCACATTTTGTTATCCATCATCTTGAAACGTTCAAAACAAAATGGTGCCGACTACCAACCTGGGTCCCCTTGTAAATGTAAATCCACTCCATTTTGAATTTGATTAGGGTTTTTGTTATGTTAATATTTATGCTACTTTAAAAACTTGTTTCTGCAAAATATACTTTAATTTATTTTTTGTGTGTTTTCAAAATAAATAAATACCAAATCAACAATTACTAAAAGTTTACATTTAGTTATCAGCAAAAAATATTTAAGAGCTTCTGGTTGGCTAAACCTGTTATGCTATTATTACAAAAAAAGATTATTTTTTTTTATTTTTTTATTTATTGAATACAGCATCCACAGCAGTTAAGCCAGTTACAGATACTTTTCTTAAAGTTAAAAACATTAAACTAACATTCCTAGTTAATATTATTGTCAATATTACATCTGAGCCTGAGAATCTAGCAATTTATGGTCAAGAATATCCTTATATCTACGTAAAGTAATACTACTTAAATCTACATCACTAACGTATGTATTAAAATAATTACACAATTAAAAGATAAGCTGCAGCAAATCCCATTTCATGATTCAAATGCTCAAAAATTTTGAATCCGATGTTTAAAAATAGTTTTATTCATAAAAGTATCCTCTAGGTATCTGGTTTTGTCAGTTCCTAATAGTGCACCACTAAGAACTAATCTTAATTTTAAGCATAATTTATGGTTCTTTAAGAATTTTGAGCGCCTTCTAGGAAACAGAAATGTTTTGAATACATTTGTGTTTAAAAATCTATATTGTGTTTTTTTAAAGAAAAATTTACTTGTCAAAATATTATAATGACAAAGTAAAATTTATTTATGATATTGGTAGTAGTTGAAGTCTATAAAAAAATACATCTGTTTTATATATTCGCCATTTTATGAAGGTTGTAGCCAGTAATCGCTTATGTGTAGTATATTTTGTATCAATGGGCATGTCCAATATAAATTTAAAATTAAAAATAATATAAAATATATTTTTTATAATCTATAAACAACTTTTTTTTACTTATTTAATAAAGGTGAAACATCTAGAGAGGCGCTTGTGCATCCTTCTTTTAATTTGCTACATAGAAACTAAAACTAAACAATTTCGTATAGATGATGTTATATGCCAAACTCAACAACATAATAAAACTGATTTTCCTATTGTGAACTGATATGGGCTAACTTTTAGGTAATACATCTACTTCTTTTGTCCTAGTTTAATCAGTGATAATAAAATGTGGTAAAATTAATATTGTTCTGTGATTTTATTTGAAAACAGGTATCCCAAATAAGATGAGAGCACGCCCAATTTTTACATGAGTCTAGTTCAAAAACACTTTCAGCCAGATTCACTAAGAATATTAAAGACTTGAACCCGATCTAGGTGTCATGAAACTCAAATTTTATAGTTGACCAATTTTGTTTTGCTTTAGCTTTTGTCATAATTTTTATTATATATGTCAATAAATAAATGATTATGTGGGGATATTAAGGATAAGAACTTGGCCATAAAGTCTTGAAATATGTAAGAGAAATAGTTGTATCCTGAAAATAAATAAAGTTCCCCATTTTTGCCGCTTCAGTAATAAAACAAAATGATTTTCTTATGCTTGTATTCTTGGGGTTTAAAATTTTCTTGGTTTATTGTTGCTCTGCTGTCAATTTAGGATGGCTTTAAATTTAAACCATGTTAGCTAATCCGACTGTTTATGTTTAGGAAATTTGTGTACTTTAAGTCTATACCATATTCTTTATTATTTAAATTTTGGAATCGGCATGGATACTTGGGTGAAAAAGTTAAATTAAATTTCATTTTCAAGTTTCCAATAGAATAATTATGAAATTTTTGTTAAAAAATTTGTCAACACCGTGGAATAATATCTCTAATCCACTTTATTAATATTGGAAAGTCCTAAAATAAGAACTCAAAATGTTGTTAGTTTACAATAATTATCTATTTTTTTAAATATTTTTATGCCTGTTTTTTAAATCGTTACCGCTATATTTCTTCCAGATAATTTGTTTTCACCTTCTGACCTTCACATGATAATTCGTCATAAAATATATTTTTGGATAAGAAGAAATGATTTTTCCTTTTTTAATTTCTGCACTTAGTTTTATACAATATTATGGGATGCTATTGAAACTCCCAGTAATTATTTCTTTTTACTGTCTGCAGATATTTAATGTAACTCAAGGCTGTGTTGAACTTAACCCAGCTTTTCGAGATTATGAAGAAAGAAGCACAAAAATTGATGAAGTATTGCGAGCATTGAGAGAAAAAAATATTTTTGTTACACTTAAAGGTTGGAGAGATGAGGTATGTTGTGAGAAATGTAGATTATTGCTTATCTGAATATTAATATTATTGATATTATTAACATTTTGTTGTGAATATATTTAGAAAAATATGTATAATAAATCTTTTGAATGAAAATGATGACAATAAATTCTAATTAGGTAGTTTGTTTTTAGAAATCAATATTTTAAAATATTTTATTTAGAGGCAGAGTAAAAATTAATTTTTTGTCTTTTATTACATGATTTTAAATTATTTCACAATTTAGGAGTAGAAGTACCACACTATTTAAATTTTGTGACAATATACTCAAATTTATTCATAATTCAACTGGAATTTTCATTTGGGATATATCTAAAAAGAAATGAAATAATAGTTTGTTTACAGTGGTAATTTTCATTAAATTTTTCTAACTATTTAAATTGTGAGAAGAAAAAAAAATTACTGATGGTACATTTTTGTTTTATTTAATTTAATTATTAAGATAAAAGAGTTTCTACAATTATTTTTGTAAAATACTTATATTTAAAAATTGTGACTATTATTATGGATCATTAGCTTGGGTAAAAAATAAAGTCCTCTTACAAGAAACACACATGACGCCCCTGACTTATTACTTTTAAACTTAGGAATGATTGCTATTCATTTTCTTATCAGATGTTTTGTTTTTTATTTAAAATTGTCATCGCTGCTATTATTTGTTGTTTAGACATATAATTTTTTATTTAGTACTCTGATAGATAAGGAAAAGTCATTAAAACTTTAAGTATTTAATATTTCCTAGCAATTTTGTATTTTTTTGACCTCATTATAAGCTCATTTTGCATTATCTATTAAGAATTTATTTTATTTAATAACGCACATGAAAATGAACGATAAAAAAAAATTAAAATTATTTTTTTTAACTCTAAAACTTGTTACATTCATATGTCTAGGAGAAATTTTAAATGTAATAATAAGATTAAAATTACTGATTTGTTTTATTTATTGGATGTCTAGTCATAATAAAACATTTTAGTGTTATGAGGTCAAAACTGAATTTGGTATGTCAAGTCTTTTAAAAATGGACAGATCAGCAACCTGCTTGTTTGGTATCAGAAATTATGGAGTTACTATAAATGGCTTTATAAGACATCCACAAAAAGGACAGTGCCTGTGGTTTCAGAAGAGGTCCGCTACAAAACAAACTTGGCCAGGTAAAAATGCTGTTAATTTGTAAGAAGTTACTTGGTCAAATAAAGTACTAAACATGACGTAAATTATTTTGAGCATAAAATAAAAAAAAAACATTGAACCTCCTTCTAAAAGAGCCATAAGGAATGGAAAATAATTATAAATTTTTAAATGGAATTACAATTCTTGAAGTCTTGTTAAAATAAGAAAAAATTGTTCAGAAATAGATATTTACAACTTACTAACCCTACAATATTCACACATACATAAATCAGCTTGCATACTGATGTTATAACTGATTCTTATTTTTTTTTTCTGTAGCTAATTGACATTTTGTGTTAATAGTTATTTCTTTCGTTTAGTAATGATTTGGCAGTGACTTGTCCATGGTCGCAAAAAAATACCCATTTTAGCCAAATTTATTGAAATAAATTGAGCAATAGAAAATTTATCGATTCTGAGAATTCTCCAAATGTTAAGTTTAAATGAAACTATAATATATAAATAAAAATTTATTCCGCCATAGTAAGATCTCTTTCTTGAATTTTGAGCAATTAACTTTAGAATCGTAATCTACGCCTCCAAAAACATACTGATACCAATCGTGAAATAATTTGAGAAATGTTTTTTAGCCCGCCATATTTTATTCGCCATAAGAAATTTTAAAGTAATAGTTTTATATCCGTAATCTGCGTCCTTCAAAACTCCCTAATACTAATTTTGTAAAAATTTTAAAAATGTATATTTTTTAGTCTGCCATAGTGATTTAAATTTGTAATTTCTCCGCCACTCTCTCATTTCCGATTTTATACAAAAAATGTTTGTTCGCCTTTTTTTGGGTTAATTATTTTTATATTCCTATTTTATTAATGCGATAATATTAATTACTTTGGGGTTTATATTAATACAAAAATACGCGGTGTCATTATTTGTCTTGCTCCGAGTTGGCACATATACTATATGATACCTGTCTTTATTTTTGTTACGGTTTTAAAGGAATATTTCATAAATCTTTTAAACCTAAAAAATAAGAAAATTGAAATAAAACTTTACTTAAAAACTGAAACAGTACGTTTTTTAAATCTTATGTACTGCTCAAATAAAATATACAAATATTATTTGAAACTTTTTTGCATATACAAAGTTTTATTTAGTTAGTTTTACGTCAATTTTACATTTTATTGTGTCTGTTTAACAAAGAAATACACTATATATATATAGTTTACTTTTTTCTTTAGTTTGCTTTGAATTTTCAAATATATAGTTTGTTTATACGTTATGTTTATTTTTACGCATCAATAGCAAAAAAGATTACTGATTAGACATTTACAGCAATATCCATTAAAAAGGTTTAATTTTTATGCCCGATCTAGATGCCAAGTCAGCCATTTTTATTTATGATATTGCTATAATTTGTATTATATATGTCAGTAAACAAACGTTTAAATAGGATGATGAAAGATGAAAGTCTAGAAATAAAGTCTTGGAATTGATATAAGGAATAGTTATCTTTCGAATGCAAACAAATTTTCAATTTTTGCCTGTTTGGTCATCATAGAAAACCCTTTTGTTATTCTTGTATTTTTAAGTTTCAAAATTGGGTGGATTTATTGCTGCACATTTTAACTTAAATCTTTTTAGTGAATTCGGATATTTATTTCTTGAAAATTTATATTGGCCAGACACCGCTGTTATAGGTCTTCAAGGCGTAAATTATATAAATGATTTTTTAAAAAATAATGTGGCGGACTTAAAATTCTGTTTCTCGATTTAGTCCAAAGTTGGCATAGGGTACTTTTACATTTTTTTTTTAATTTAATAAAGCGGCCTAAAAATTTTTAATTTTTCGCATTTTTCTAAAATTGGTATTAGGGTTTTTCGGGAACGTCAGTTATGAATGTAAAGTATATAGACATAGTCCTCCATTTGAAAAAAGATTTGGGTTTTAGTTTTCACTACTTAAAAAGGCTTGCATATTCGTCTTGGTATTTATTCTAGTTAAAGTTGCCATCTTGTATATGATTTCTTTTTTTTTTTGTTATTGAGAAATGGTCAAATTTGCAACCCTAAGATCATATTGATGTATTATTAATGTTGCTATAAAAATCACAAAAGATTTTTTTCATATATGAAAGTCTTATTGAATATATTTTTTCTATGTGAATCCACAATAACTCATAATAAGTTTCTAATTCTGTGTAAAGAACCATGTTATAAATAAAAAGTTTTGTTAACTTTCTTGCTATAAAGATTTTATATCTACAGCTCTTTTAACTTAAATTTTGCCAACATATTTAAGGACCTAAGTGGATAAAGGTGGTAAGTCAACAAAATGCCTTTAATCTGTTCACCTTAAATAGATAGTTTGTTTACAACACTTCATCTTCTATCAAACTTGTAGAAGTTGCTTTTATGTCAGTAAAAATACATGTACACATAATAGAAATGAAAACAAAGCTGCGATATGAAAAACTCTCATCCTGCCCACTTTATTTTACCCAGTCTTTAAACTACTCAACATAAGATTCCGATCTTTTATACTTTATTTTTTAAATTTGGGATATATTATATAGATATTATGTTCCTATGCATATTTACATACATTAACTAAAAATTTCCAGTTTTGTTTTTTTAAACTTGAATTCATAATTTAGATACTGTAAAATTTCTACGTTCTAAAACAAAAAATGGAATTTATAATAATAATAATAAACAATCTTTATTTTAAAGTATAATCACATACAATAAAATAGCGTCATACAAGAAAATACATTAGTAGCAACATTACATTCTGCTTAATGTCATACTTTGATTTAAATTTGAATAATATTCATTTAATGAATATGGCTCTATGCCGACAAGTAGGTCAAATATTGTCTTTTTCATCTTTTTAAATTTTTTTTGTTGCTTAATGTAGTTTGGTAAAGAATTATATATTTTAATACACTGATAATAAGGACTTTTTTCACTCATAACCAGTCTATGTTTAGGATATATATAATCCATTGTTCGTGTTGGATATATGTTTTGCCCCTTACTATTTATAAATAAGTGCCTATTTTTAACAAAAAACAATATACATTCCTGTATGTAAACTACATGAATAGTAAGTAGTTTATGTTCCTTAAATTTACCCTGACACGATTCCCGATAACTTAGATTTAATAATATTCTCAGTGCCCTTTTTTGACATATAAAAACACTCGATATGTCTTTACAGTTTCCATACAAGACTATTCCACATCTTAACCGGGCCTCAAAATTTGCATAATAAAGCATTTTCTTAATATTTATTCCTACATATCTACTTATAATTCTAAGTGTATAACACACATCATTTAGCCTACCTGTTAAATATTGAACATGGCATTCCCAATTCATACAACTATCTAGAAACATACCTAAGGACTTTACATTGTTCTTAACCTGTACTTCACAATCATTTATAGTCAGTTTGTTTTTTGTAAACCAGTCACCAACCAACATCATAAATTGTTACATGTCATGTTCAAGAGAGGCAATGCCCCTGTATGATAACAAAATGTTGGTACCGTCTGCGTAGTTTGTTATTTTACAGTTTTCATTCTTCTCACATAATTCATTTAGATTGTTTACGTATAATACGAACAATATAGGTCCAAGTACACTTCCTTGCGGTATTCCGACTGTTATATATTTGTTCCCTGAATATATTTTATTAATACCTTTTCCTATCACTACCCTTTGTTGCCTGGACGTTAAATATGATTTGATCCACTTCAGAGCTGTTCCTCGTATACCATATAAATATAGTTTCTGGTATAATATTTCATAGTCTAAAGTGTCATATGCTTTTGATAGGTCGAGAAACGACTCTACAGGGATCTCCTCATTCTCTATTGTTTCAGTGATATTTGTTATGAACTCGAATAATGCAGTTTGTGTTGTTTTGCCTTGAAAGTATCCATGTTGAGTTTTATTTAAAAGATTGTTATTGTTCATAAAGCTAATTATTCGGTTACGAACAACACGCTCGAATATTTTGGCAAATGATAGTAATAAGCTTATAGGGCGTAAATTTTCGATGTTTGATTCATCGCCTTTTTTAAAAACTGAAACAATCAGTGCCTGTTTTAGTTGATCTGGAAATATTCCGTACTGAATAGAATTATTTATTATGTACACCAGCGGTTTTATAATTTTTATAATTTTTCATGCGTTCAAATCAATTTTCTATACATTTTTTTACTCTCAAGTTGGTATTCTTAAAAACATGGTTTTGACGGCTTCAACAGCTTCTTCAGGTGGTAAAAATTCCTGTCCACGCATTTATGGTTTGACATTCGGGAACACGAAGATGTCGTTAAGCGATAAATCAGATAAACACCGACAATGAGACAATAATTCGATTTTTTCTCCTTCAAATAATCGATTTGAGCTGTGTAAAAGCTAGCGTTGTCGCGATGAAGAATAATGGGACAGCTTCGGCGATTTTTCTTGACTTTATCGATGGCTTATGGCGACCTTCACTAAATTAATCACTGTCGGACGCACAACCACGACGAAATTGTGTAAATTGGTTGAACAAAGCGATTCTATGCATCGTTGTTGAGTTAGGACTTTATTAAAATAGCAAAAAATCAATCAACGAAAACCTTCACGCGAAATTTCCTTTTGATCACAAAATTCCTTTTTCTAAACGCTCACTAACGTGGAACTTTTTTCACAATAACAATCAGATTTTAAGAGAGCACTAATAACATTTCAATGGCGCTACCTGGTGGTATTTTATAAAAACTTAAAAAGTTACCCTCTTATAAGAATCTTATTTAATTTTTAAACATAATACACAAAAGAAAAATTTAATTGTACAAAGCCCGATTTTTATGTTAAGGGTGTCTGTTCCTCTACGAGAGGAGGAGAAATAATATCTAACTGTCTGATTGTTCTCCTATATTTCATTAGTGAAATTAGAAAAAAGTACGAAAAGGCCAGCTTAGGTACAGCCTGAATATTTTGAGCTAAGTATGCAATATCTAATGATATTGATTTGTACATTAGTTTCGTACAAAACTCTGTGGCGTCTAGGTGTGAAAAATTAAATTTTTTACTACAGATCGTTTACAGAAAGAATACATGAAAGGAATAGGATTCATTGGGAGGCTGGATATTTATAAAGAAATATAAATATATTTGAGCCACAATGGAGAGAATGCTCGCAGCAAACAATTATAAATCCAATATAATCCATTTCTGATTTTTAAGATATAAAAAATATCATGTAATAATTAATTATCAGAATTGTGCAAAGACCAGTTATATGAGATAGTGACATATACATTTAATAATTAGAACCTAGAATTTTTATTGTTTTTTATTCAGAATAATATCCCAACTTTAATAAACTACATTAACCTAAACATTTTTATTTTAAACCAAATGTTTGTTAACACTTTTATCCACTTTTTACTTCATTTTGTAGATTACCGAGTTGATGCTGAATTTTTATTATATTTATATTCAAACGTTGATATTTTTACAGGGTTGGGTATGTATAATACAGACGTAAATTGTCCCCCGTCTCAGCGGTGTCAGATGAAATCAAAATACAATTTAATATAGGTTGACATACAATTGAAGAATAAAGTTTTTGTTAACAAAAAATTTCAAGTGAAAAGAGAGTAATCTTAGAGCTCATTTGAAAGGTGTTTTAATTTTCTATTTAATGTCGACCCTTTTATGAAATTGTGTCAATTGGTTGCAATCGAATAAATTTAAATACCGGTAAACCAGAGGGTATTCATTCAATAGAAAAATAAAGAGCTTCCAAATACGGTGTCATGTGATTATCCTTTCCGTTGTAGATTTCTTAATTCATATTGCTGTAGTCGCATGTGTTACACTTCAGTTTTATGTCAAAAGCGATACCATTTAACCTATATCGAGTTGAAAAAATGATCATGGGGAGACAATTACTTTGCGCATAGCAACATTACATATTAGATATGTACTTCTATATTAGGTAAATGGGATAACATGGTTAGTGGTGGGCTATCCGTTGGACATGGCATTTTGGAAACCGCTCATAAAGAAGCCATGGAAGAAGCTTCAGTTCCTTCAATTTTGTTACAAAACCTGATCAGTGCAGGATGCGTTTCGTGAGTATATTTGTTTTAATTTTTAAAAATAATACAGATTACTTATTTAAAATTAGTATGTATCTGGTTTCAATCAAATTAGAAATCTGGTTATTTCACTTTAGCGTAGATTAAAGTCAGATATGTGGTTTTAATAATTAATTTTGTATATATAATAAATATTGCGGAATATCTATGATCGTTTGTTTTTAACTTTGTATAAGTTTTTAATTATATGATGTTTAAGGACAGTTCAAATTCTAGTTTAAAATAAATTTAGAAATTAAGGTTTTTTACTGTTGTCGGCAAGTAGAAAATTTTTTTCTTTCTTTGCAAATAAAACTAATATTTACTGAGTGTGAAAGAATAAGCAACCAATACTGGAGGATAACCTGCTATTACGTTATTATGTGAATTTGTTGTTCAAATTATTACTAGTAAAATTACATTACACCGAAATAAATATCTTGGTTTTATTAGTTCTTCTATTACCAAATATGAAATGTTCAGCTGACCATCAACACGATCGAACTTTGAAAATTTGTATGTCCTTGTATTGGCAAAACATAACCCTATTGTTCCGGACGGCCGGTCTTTATGCTCACTGTATTCTTTTAGAACCTTTTATTTTCAAAATTCTGACAACTTGTCAAACAATTCAAGTTACATCAACGACTTCTCAAAAGAAACTGTCTATGAAAGCCGATCTGAACCCTTTATATACTCCTTTTCTGGTGTAATAAATATAAAAGGAATAATCCAGCGACTTCTAGATCTGCTATCATAGGCGTTCCATGTCGAAAGTAAAGAATTTTCTAAAAAGTTTCAGACCTTCTTTCATAGACGTCTCATTAGGAAATTAATAAAGGTAAAATTAATTAAATAAATTATGAACTTGTAGAAAGTAAACCTAAAACCCTACAAACTACAAACGCAAAAGAATGCTATAAAATGTATAATATAAAGTCCGTTACATTGCTCCCGTCCAAGTCTTGATCGTCCCGATCAATCCTCTTGATCTTGATAATTGGCCAATCTGTCAAGATGCACGACTTTCATCTCCGCATGAGGGATTTTCTGAATTCGGTAGACCAGATCATTTAGTCGGGTCACTACATTGTATTGACCTTCCCATGACTTTTGAAGCTTTGGTGAACACCCTTTGGTTCTTTTCGGCTTGAACAAACAAAATTTTTCACGAACAATGAATTGGTTTTGAGGTCATAACGGGTCTTCATTCTGTCGTTTTCTATTTGTAATTTTTGACGAACTTCTTCGTGTATGACCTGAAGCTGCTTACTAAGTTGGTTAGTGTAGTATTTCCAAGTTGCTTCAGTATCGGGTGGACGTCGGATAAGCAAATCTACTGGGAGACGTAATTCTTACTTGTCTTGTATTCTGATGTAATTCTCCAGCGTTCTGTTAAATCTCTCAACCATTCCATCCTACTGTGAATGTAGGGGTGTTGTTCTAGTTTCGTAGATTTTTAAAGCTTGCAAAGGTTCGTAAAAACGTCAGATTCAAAGTTTCTGCCTTGATTAGAATGGCACCCAATATCTACAAATTCCCTGTTCAAACAATATTTCAACAATGACTTGGTATCGCATAGACTTCTGGCCATTTACTGAAGTAATCCATAGCTACCAAAATATAGCGTTCCCGGATTTACTGATAGGAAATGGTCCTGCTAGGTTTACTACAATTATTTCGAAAAGGGTACTCCTACATTATACTGCTTCATTTTGCCATGGCTACGGGTCTTTGGTATTTTACTGGCTGCACAGTCAGTACAGGTTTTGCACCAATCTTTAACTACTGCGCAACTCCCAAGCCAATAGAACTTCTCTCGAACTTTTTCAAAAGTTTTAATAATCCCTAAGTGTCCGCCATCTACACCATTATGTACAGCTTTCAGTACTTCTAGAACCTTTTTAGTGGGTAATATAGTCTGGTATTTGTGATCTTTGCCATCAGAGCTCTCATAAACTCTTTTTAATAGACCATCGTGCATAATTAAGGAATCCCACAAAGCCCAGTAATATTTCGCTCTTTGAGATTTTGAGAAGATTTCTTAAAAAGTGGATCGATTTGACTTATTATTCTTCAATTTGATGATGATGTTAAGATCCGGATCTTGTTGTGCATTGTAGCTGTGTCTTTCGGCAATAGAAATCATTGGGATTTTTTCGTTTTTCGTATCTTGCTTGCATTGTTCTGGACATGGTCTTTTTGACAAAGCGTGTGCATTTTTGTGATTCAAGCCTTTTCTATGTTCAATTTTGAAACCGTACTCTTGTAAGCCTTGTAATCGTTGTGCTATTTGACCTTCAGGATTTTTAAATTGCAAAAACCACTTTAGTAATGTATGGTCTGTTCGAAGGAGAAATTATATATATATATATATATATATATATATATATATATATATATATATATATATATATATATATATATATATATATATATATATATATATATTTATGAAAATGTTCCAGTGCCTTTATAATGGAGAGTAGTTCTTTTCTTGTTACACAATAATTTCGCTCAGCTTTGCAGAGTACTTTGCTAAAATAAGCAATCACTTTCTCTTGGCCATTTTGTATCTGGCCAAATTTCCGTCTATCACACAACAAACATCTGATCAGGCTCAGGGTAAGTCAATATTGGAGGATTACAAAGTGCCTTTTTCTGGATTTGATTCTATTTCCCGCACCAATTTGTTCCGGTCTGCCGGTCTTTATACAAACTGTATTCTTTTATAACCTTTTATTTTCAAAATTCTGGCAACTTGTCAAACAATTTAAGTTACATCAACGACTTCTCAAAACAAACTGTCTATAAAAGCCGATCTGGACCCTTTATATACCCCTTTTCTGGATACGAAAAGATTCCGGATCTTTTTAGATGGATTTTTATATTCCATGGTGTAATAAATATAAGAAAAAGGAATAATCTGGCGATTTCTAGATCTGCTGTCATAGGCGTTCCATGTCGACAATAAAGAATTTTCTAAAAAGTTCCAGACCTTCTTTCATAGACGTCTCATGACGAAATTAACAAAGGTAAAATTAATTAAAGTATGAACTCGTAGAAAATAAATCCAAAACCCTACAAACTACGCACTCAAACTAATACTATGAAATGTATACTGCTGTAAAGTCCGTTACAATATGTACTTTACGGATCTCATTGTATAATAAGAACAAAGAAATTTTGATTAAGTAGGGTTATGAAGATAAAATTAGAAGTCCTAGAAAAATTCGTAATATATTCAATGATAAACCCTCAAATTGCTCGCATACTAGTCAATCGACAGTGTCTAGGGTAGCAATAAAGTGAAGATCTTCCCATTCTGTTAAAGATAATGTTAAAATTGATCGTCTTGATACGCCCGAGAAAAAAAATTAAACATATTATTGTCACTTCAGAAAGTTCTTCGTAGCTCTAGTATCAAAGTTGGACGAAACATCGATATTCACCACATCACCTTTACTACATGTTTAAAAAACAAAGGTGGCATCTCGATAAAGCACCATTTCTCTCAGAATTATTGGGAGATGATTCTGACAGGCCGTAGTACTTATGTGAAATATTCAAGTAGCTAACAGATAATAAAGCAAGATTTATCTAGAAAATTTATTTTTCAGATGAATTTATTTTATTTAAATGGTTACGTCAACAGACAAAATTACAGGTCTGGGAGTAAGTAAATTATCACTGGATCGAAGAAAATCACACCCAGAATAATGAAAAGGTTAATATCTGGACAGGCATTGTTGAACATAGGGTAATTGGACCAGTTTTCTTTGATGGACGCCTCATTGGAGACATATCTATATTTTCTTCAAAAGGATCTGGTTCCAGCTCTAGCAATTCTATTTTCCGATGACAATGATCCTGATTTACCAAGTTTAACCTTGTGGTGTCAGCAGGACGGTACTTTTCCGCAATATGCTCCTCCTATAAGGGTTTACTGAAATCCATTTTTTTTTTGGAGCGATGGGTAGGTAGACGTGTGACAATAGAGTGGCCACCCAGATCGCCCGTTATTACTGCTGGCTTTTTTTTTTATAAGGCCACGTCAAAAATTTTGTTTATAAATTTAAACCCGACTCTGTAGATACGTTTAAGGAATCCATTTGACAAATAATATGATAAATTTCTCCATAAGTAGTACAAAAGGGATTTTTAAACCGATTGATTTTCTGCAGGACAGTTGCTGGAAGAACATCTTATAAAATAGTATTTTTTTCATGGTTATTTTACTACTTTGTCTTAAAAACCAAAAGTGTAAACATTTCGAAAACAGTTAAAGATAAATAAAAGGCATATTTAATGACAAAATGTATGGAATTTAATTTATTGTAGAATCTAAAAATATAATGATATACAATATATTTCACCATAAATAAAATATCTACTTGATCTGAAAAGTTTAATCTCAAAAATGGTTAATTTACGACAATAAAACGTAAACATCGTAGAACAACGGTTGACATGCGCACTACAAAATAATCAGCTGACCATCGACTAGACCGAACTTCGAAAATTTATTTAGTTAGTTCAGTTAGTCATAAATGGTGTCTGAATGAAGCAAATTATTAGAGTTGCAATCTCTAGTAAAGAAGTCGGTCTCATCTAACTTTCTTGTTCTGGGAGTCACATCATATGAGCACACATGATATCTGAAGCAGAAGTGAATGATTCGGTCAGTGTCTGTACCGATGGGAGTTAGTTTAGTCATTTCTTATATTGTGAAAGTAAAATTGTGAAAAAAATGTGTCTTACTATTTGTCTAAATTATTGTTTCCGTCTGTGTGCCTAAACTTTCTTGTTATGGGGTGAGATTGATTGATTAACTTTTTTAAGGTCTGGCAATTTATTCTCTAACTATGAAAGAATATATTAACTTTTTTTTCCTCATTTTTTTTTTTACATTTTCTAAGAAAATATTGATACGAAATGGGTTTTTCAAAGGATATGTAGTATTTAAAAATAATTTTATATTTAATATTTTTCTGCATAATGGTGGACGGAGTATATATTTTCTTACCGCATTAATTTTTTTTGACAAAATGATAAAAATGTTATTTGAAATAAAATAAGTAAAGAAGCTCATTCTTGGGGTGAATTAAAAAAAGTACCAACAAAAGAAATTCAGATTTGTCTAACTTATTTCATATTTTGCTTCTGTTAACATATTAATGAATTTTTAATTGGAGGATATAAAAGTGAGGATTACAATAACAACATGAATAAAAGTTGAGTGGAAACATCGGTTAAATATAAGCTGGATGAAGTTATGCAAGAATATGGACGTTGTGTTGTATTCTTGTCATTGTATCATCCAGAACTTAACCGGTTAGAAAAAAAACTGGAGAAAACTCGTTGGCAAGTTGAAAAAATAATTCAAACAAAGCTTAGAAATTATAAAGCCAATATCCGATTCCGGCTAGAATAGAAACCTTCTACTGAAATATTTTAGATATATATACCGGGTGTCAACGAATCTATTAGACAAGTCATAATTTCTAGAGTATTATGTGGATCAAAATGAAAATTGGTACAGGTAAATGTTATGTGAATGAATTCTTAAATAGAACACCCTGTACATTTTAACATCTTTGGATTTCTGAGACAATTCTAGATCAGAATGTGACATTTTAAAAACTTTTTACGTCTACTTCATTTTTTTAGAGCCACTTTTAAAATTGCATCTAGGAGGCCATGATCGGACGCAAACTAATCTAACGGCCTTAGGTGATGTCAAAAAAATACAATCGCAAAGTTTTAGTGACTAGTATGAAAGACAGGAATTGGATTAAATATTTAACAAAAACTAACAAAATAAACTAATAATTTAGACAACGCACTTAAAATATTTGAAAGTACAGTAACTGAATTTGTTAAAAAGTTTAGTGTAGTAAATGTTCAAAGTGCATTCCTTCTTTTTCACGACACATTTCAGCTCGTTCAATTGTTTCTCTCAACATGATTTGTAGCATTTGGGGCGTTATATTTCTAAATGCCCGTAAAATTCTTTCTTCTAATATTTCAAGAGTAGCTGGGGCTGCTCCATACTAAACCCTTTCTTTAACATATCCCCAGACAAAGAAATCGAGCACAGTAAGATCCGGTGAGCGGGCTGGCCACCGTCCCGGACCATTGGTTGCAATAATTCGATTATTAAAATGCTCTATTAAATAATTAAGAACTTCTCTAGTATTGTGAGGCGGTGCTCCATCTTGTTGAAAGTAAATTCGCCGTAAAACTGCTAAAGGTATATCATTGAGATGATTTTCGATTTCATTTTGAAGAAAACCTAAGTATCTAACCCCTGTTAACTGACCTTGAAACAATATTGGCCCAATTATTCTGTTTCCAACGATACCAGCCCAGATATTGACGCCAAATCTTTCTTGAAAATTGCCCTCTCTCATTTCAAGTTGATTTTGTTGGGCCCAGTACCGAGTATTTTGCTTATTGAACATACCATTATTTGTAAATCGGGATTCGTCGGAAAATAGAATAAAATCGATAAAATTTGGGTTAACTGTATGATTTTGAAGCAGCCAATCACAAAACACTACCCGCTCTCGCCATCCTCAGTATACAAATGTTGATGTAACTTATATTTAAATGCTCGATATCCATGCTTTTTCAGTATTTTTCTTGCTGATTCATAACTTATCTGCAGTTCTTGACTAATTTTTCTTAACGAAACCGTTTTATCAACCTCAACCATAGCAAGTACGTTAATCTCAGTCTCTTCATTTATGATAAACCTCTGTTCCGCCTCTTGATTTCCTATTTGCCTAAAACGAGTCTCGACATACGGAAAATACTGATGGGCTGGATGTTGCCGATATATATATATATATATATATATATATATATATATATATATATATATATATATATATATATATATATATAACAAAATAATAATGCATTATAATTATTGTAAGTTACATGTACATGTATGTTTTAAAATATGCCAGAATAAACGTTTTTATTCGTAATTATACTTACTTGCACTACCAAATAAATTTATTTTGAAATGAATCGTTAGTTTTTATTTGCGTAGGTAATGGAATGGATTATGAAAATTGTACCATTTTCTTGACATATTGATGAATGTACTTTTTTTTATACGATAGATTGAACCATTTTATGGTTTTATGCAAATTTTCAGAATTTTTTTTAAAGAAATTACTGCTTTAAACTTCATTTTATGATTAGGTAAACATTTGGAAAATGATAAAAATATATCGTACTACATGTTTTGTAAATTTAATGTCATATAAAAACACAGTCAATAAGTAACTAAGATTCTGTTTAAAATGTGTATTGTTAAGTAAAATTTACAGTAAAAATTTAATTCACAGACAAACTATAAATTCAAAAACGTTGTAAAGCAACACTATTCGTTTACCCTATAGAGAAAAAGGAAAATAAAATAAATAACTTATGTACACATTTTTATTAAAAATATAATTGGCCTACAAACAGAACTAATTTGGAAAAATTTTTCTTATAAATCCTCCTTGTATTCCCTCGCTTTGTTTCTTTACAAAATTAAAAAACCTTATTTTTGAGTACACAAATATGATATTGTCAATTAATTTTGATCTAGGATTTTCCATTAAAATATGGCCAAATAAATGATTATTAAGGAATAAAAATCTATTGTTATCTTTCATAATTTTTAAACTCATCGGTTTGACAAAAATATCAAAGAAATTAGGTTCTTTAGCAGTGGCGTAACTAAGAGTATGTTTGCCCCCCCCCTCCCGTAGATTTTTGAATGCTCCCTACTATTTTGCACCCGTCTTGATACTTCGTATTTATTCATTTTCATCGAAGGACTTGAGGATGACTCTGGATTGGCTGCGCCTCCTCGCACCGCGGGGTCGTTATTTACGTTAGTGTTCCTTGGGCATCTATAAAAATCTGTCTAAATGGCAAGCAGAAATAAATATAAAAATAGCGTTGAGCCGATACTGTGCTATTTACGGATGGCGTTACGAAACAACCGATCGATAATAAGTCGCTTATGCGCATCTCCTTACTTGTCCACGATCCAAAAATATGACTGGCGCTCAATGTGCGGAAACGAAATTTTTCGCCCATGGTTTCCCATTTTTTGACTTGGACAGCCGACAAGAGTAGGGGTCCACAGTAGAGGTCAGTGGATCCATCCTATTTAATATTTTCTGAAACAATGCACTTAAAAAAATAAAATTGACAAATGAACGGTATTCCACATAAAAGACATCCGTTTTTTTTTATCACAACCCTATTAATATATTTTTTTATTTTTTTCTCTCTCACTGTTTCAGATTCTATTTCGAATCAGAAAGGGGATTATTTCCTAATACAGAATTCGTATTTGACCTAGAACTGCCTGTTGATTTCGTTCCTGAAAATGCAGATGGAGAAGTAGAGACATTTGAAATACTGCCAGTTACGAAGTGCGTCGAAAAAATTTTGGCCCCCGATTTTAAGACTACAAGCGCTCCAGTCGTGTTAGATTTTTTAGTCAGGCATGGAGTTGTAACTCCGGAAAATGGTAAGATTTTTTTTTGACTATCCTCTTAATGTGACAATTTAATTATAAAAAACTTTGCTTTTAATGATGTGCAGATTCTTTAATAAAGTAAATGTTTATTGAAGACATTGGTTAAAAGTTTTAGGTATTTGTAATAATTTATTCCATTCTCATCTCGTTATGTTTGAAGAGAAAACACAAAAATGATCGTAAATTATATTTATTGTTTTTACCCTTGCACCCTAATTCCATTAAGTAAGCTACAAATTAAGTTTTTAAGGATTTCTATGTAATACCATGACTGTATCTTATACTTGGTTTTGATATTTAACCTATTATAGCTTTATCTTGATAAAATCTACGTTGGACATAGTGTTACCCTTAAAAATTGTATAATGTATTTTTGTTGTTCTGTTGTTTGTGCTACTTTTGTATACATTTTACCTGTACTTTCGGTCGCCATGCACTTCATATCACAATATTTTTTACTGCTTGTATTACGTACGGCAATATGTATTTTTCACCCACTCTGTCTTACATCGGTAATACTAAATTCATGAAAATATGAAATAAACGTTATTTTAAATATCTCTTAAAATACTTGATTAAACCAAAGGTAAAAAAAAATATTTTTAATTAAGGATGATCAGTGGTTCTACATTTATGTAGGGAAACTTCTGAAACTTCAAAATATAACTATTTAGTATTTTAATAATTTCTTATCGGGTGTTTTTGTGAAAACTCTAAAAGTAGCCTGTTCTAACGGAAAATTCATAGATCATTCCTTTAAAACTTGACTTTTTAATATACCCCGTGGTCAGAAATCTAAAACAGGTTATGGCATGATAGAATAGGTTTTCAAGAGTGATTTGATATATTTTTTACTTACTTTATCGAACATTTTAAAAAGAAACATTTCAACTTTAAGTCTTGATACTCATAAACTCTGCTCCGATGAGATTAGAAATTGGGCAGTACCGCTTTATAAAAGGAGCCGAAACAAAATTTCTCTGCGAATTGCGCCAATAACAGATCCTCCAAGTTTCAGGCGGACTCGGTTAGAAAAGTCAGAGCGAAAAATGATAGTACTGCCTCTCTTTCTGCCTCCATTAGGAAAATAGGTACTACTATCCTCTTTGGCTCTGTCTCTTTCTAAGCGAGAGACATCGTGCTTCTATAGGACCCGCAATCTATATACTTCTATGCCTATGGGCTTATTAGATTGAACCTAATCTTATTATTTGTGTTCAGTCGTTTTATGCCAAGTATATGATTTGTGTTTGAAATTATATATTTATTATTTTTCGAAATTTTTTTCACAAATTTTATTTTCCATCAAACTGTCAACATAATCCTGATAGGCAAAGCTTTTACATATCTATGTCTTGTAGAAAGATTAAGACTTTAACAGAAGTTCGCAAGCAACAAGTCGACAATACAACGTATATATATATATATATATATATATATATATATATATATATATATATATATATATATATATATATATATATATATATATATATGCTGTTGCCAAGCCTCATTCGATATTAATAAAGACGTTTTATATTTTTCTAATACAACTCAAAATATCATTTTTTTGGGCTATTTTAGGTTTGTTTATACATTTGAGAGACGTTCAAGACGACATATTCTTTTATCTAAGTACTGTGACTTTCCTATGCTTTCATCCCATGCCTCTCTTGTCTCCATACCTGCTATAGCATCATTGAACATCCTTATAAAAGTAGACTCGGAATAATTACTTTGAAGTTTAAATCTTCAGACCACGGTATATTGAAAAAATCTTTTTTTTTTGTGCCATAAAGCAAGGCTTTTGATTCTTGTTGGAGAATTATGTCTCTTTTTTTGCTTCATGGCTTTTCAGATCTGGTTTTCTAAAGGTGCCTATATAGCAGCGCCCTTGAAGAGCCTACCGCGAATCTCCTTTTAATTTTGCCGACTTCTGTTGATGTCGAACAAATCAAACCACGCAAATTTATCAGGAAAGCCTTCTGCTTTCAGCGACCGACGCCAAAGGAGATAATAAATACGTCTGGGATACAATAATCCAATTTCATCATACTTCTCGTGTCGTCGATTGCGCTGTAAAGTAAATTTTTTCGAAAGAGCGTGTCATAAAGCCGTCAAACTAGATCAGAAAAATTCTTTTGAGTTCACACTAAAAACCCAGAACACTAGAAATATGATGAAATTGACTTGTATTCCAGGCGTTTTTTATCTCCTTTAACACCGGGCATCGAAAGCGCCCAACATCAATTAAGGTCGGTAAAATTCAAAGGAGTGTCGCGGCCCGCCATATTTACGATCGCTTTAACGGTGCATATAAATATGTCGAACTGAGCGCGTGACGCGCTCATAACGAGCATGCCGCGAACTTACAGCGAACTTCCTTTGAACTTTGCCGGTTCAATTGAAGACGAGCGCACCACGCAAATTTGTAATGAAACACTTGTGCCTTCCACGACTGATGTCAAAGGAAATTTTGAAAGCTGGGTGGTGGTGGAAACCAACAAAGGATAGAGATATATAAAAATATAATAATATTTGTAGGTACAGATATTTATAAGTATTTGTAAATTTTGATAATTTGAAATTGGTTGCGTTTTTTCACCAAATGTGTTTTGTATCTCCGATACTGAAATTTCTTATCCAGTGAGTACCATAGAAGATTTTTACAAAGAATTTCAGTAAAAAATATGACCAGGTTTAAAGTTATTTGTTTTTTTTTTTAAATCGGACATATTGTCAATAAAAAACCAACTGCAGCTTTGTTAGTTTTATGCAGTGGGGTCATCAAGTTTATTAAATAAAAAACTAAAACCTCGGTGATAATAGTGCATTACCTTGTATAAGAAACGGTCAGGATTGGAAATTCTAGCAAATTTTGAGTTACAACATATTAGTGGACAATGTAAGAATTTCACCAAAATATCTCGAAATTTTCTTCTTTCTGTCCACTGCAATTTTTCTGCGGCTATTTAATTCCACTCATCTACCTTCTTTTGTTTTTTTTTAAATGCTTGTCTTTAGCTTACAAATTTTGGATTATTTTCATTTCCCCTCTAAATTCAACATATTTTCTTCGGACCGCTCCATATTCACTTATCAATAACTTTTAATCGATGCCAAGTGCTAAATAAGTTTCATTTCATTAACCAAAAAATAAAAAATCGCGTAACATCAGTCACGTTGCAAAGTATATTTTTTCAAAACAGCATGCCATAAACCATCACACTAGGTAAAAAAATTCCTTTGAGTTTGCACCAAAAAACCGACAGAAAATGGATTGCTGCGAGTCTCGGTCGTGACGCTCGTAAACCACAGAAATATGATAATAATGACTTCTTGTATACCAAACGCATTTATCACCTCCTTTGAGGCCTGTCGCCGAAAGTACGCGACATCGATAGAAGTCGGCGAAATTCAAAGGAGTCTCGCTGCAAATTCCCGGCAGGTTTGTCATGGCTGTGTCACGCACCTTAAGTCTCGGTTATTTTGTTCTGGTGGTAATTAGACTTCCAGTTTTATTATAAAAAATAACACTGAAAGTAAAAGAGGTTATTTCCAGTTTCCAATTTAATCACTTCATATTTAATATTGCAAATAAATGTGATCAACAAATTGTGCGAAGGCAACTTGGCTTATTTTTAGCATTTATATTTTGTATGATATATTTGTATGATGTATTATTTATTTTCTCATAATTTCAGAAGTCGACTATCTGAAAATCATCGAACTACTACACATCCCTCTACAGAATATATATGGAAGGCGTGTTAATCAAATAAAGGAAAACGGTATTGCTTTAAATAATGTAAATTAAAATGTTATTCAGAGTTTTTTAAAAGGCAGCACCATTTCCAAAAATGAAATTGTACTGCAAAGTATGTATTCCCATAGGAACATGTGTATCTGCCTCAAATTTTTATATACTTGTATTGTGATTTTTAAAATGACAGTGCTAATATAGCAATCCCAAAAAAAAAAATTTAAGGGGTTGCTTTTTTGCACTCACTGTATACAGAGGCATCATAGTACCCTAATGAAAATATTTAGTTTAGTCTGATTTCACCAGTTATTTTACTATTAATGAAAAAATGTCACAAGAAAATTTAAAAAAAATTAAACCAACTGCCTCATTCGGTTCAATAAGGATATTTCGGCGACTCGTACTTGCTCTTGGCAATTTTTTGGGCAGCTAAAGCAAGTGCAAATAGTTATTAACATCTCGTTTTGCATTCTTTTTTTACTCACATGTAATGATTTATCAATCAAAACCGAAATTGCTGGTAGCTAGAAGCCAATAACGACAAACTGCCTATTTTTAAAAAATAATGAGAGCTATAATTGCTTACTTACTATGATGTAAACTGTATTTAATGACGGTCTAATATAACACTTAAAAATATTTCTAATTTGACACTAATATTAGCAATATCATAGCAATTTATTTTTGGTTAAAAATATTTATTGGATTAAGATCATATTTGTATTTTAATTAATTTAATTTTTTAAATCATTTTCGATCATATAAGGACCCCTCCTTACAGTATTCTGCTTCGAATGAGAACTTTAGCACAAATAGAGCTTGGCGAAACGAGTTTATTTAGTTGAGCACATATGAGTGATTTTACAATTATTCCACAATAATTTCCTTTTCTTGACTATAGCAATGGGACGTGTTTAGTGCTGAAAGTGCTAATTTTTATAAACATTTTAGATCGCAGCGACATTATTTATATCTTATTGTATGAACGCAGTCTTTTTGGTTTCGTCCGCCAGCATGTATTGAGCATCAAACATTATTTTGAGGCAAGATCTTGCCTGATAATACAATTTATTGTTTCTAAAATGTTCCTAGGTGCTCTGAGATAAAGATATTTAAATGGGTTTAAGTAGTATTATATTTGGAATGTTTCTTTTTCTACATTGGTGAAAAGAAAAATTTGCAGCAACCAAATTTTTGGAAAGATACATAAAATAATTAAAAACATGAAGTAATCTTAATTTCATCTTCTTCAAACCTATAAATATTATTTACATAATCAGAACAAATAACTGAAAATTTAAAAATTTAAGTCGGTGTGTTTTGGTCTCCATCAAAATTAAACCCCTAACGATACTCCTGGTGCCAAGCTGTATGCACAGTGTTTTTCTTATTCGAATCTCCCCCTGTTAGTGTTAGGTCCATTATATTTAATCTATTTTTAATATTACGTCATAGAAAAATACTTAAAGCTGACACGATATTGTATAACAATCACTCATATGATACCCGCAGGCTTTCTAAGAATATTGATAAGATAACAACATGTCTATTGAAGAACCCAAATAGAACCATTAACACAGCACTGAAAATGCAGATGTTTTTAAGATAAAGTATTGATAGATTTGCTTTCAGTATAATCTTTCTACTAGCGATTTCTCACTTTGAAAAGTAGTAAAATTAAAACTAGAAATTTTAAAAATTTGATTTCCATTCATATTGGTATATTTATTTCTAATAACAGTTTACACTTTTGTCACTCTAAATATCCTCGTTTCTTGTAATATCTTATTTGTGTTTTTGATTCAGACAAAATCCTTTAACTCCTTTTTATTCTAATGATCTTGTCTTCACAGTGTGGGTGAAATATGCATCTGCACGCTTTAACTTGAATGTGAAGGCGTCAAAAGTCTCCGACCCAAGCAGCAGGTCTAAGATCGAGAACTCTAAGGATCCTTGTGTTAGAAGAAAACCCATCGGTTATAAATAAATTTGGAAATATTATTTCAGTTTTTTTGATAATCATTCGTGCCATGTTCGTAAATAATCTCATTTTTTTCACAAACATGCTATTTAGTGTCTATTTGTTTAAAAGAAATTATAATTAATTTATTTTTTAAAACTTTATAGTTGTTCTACTATGCAAATAAATATTTTGTTTTGTTGTCACCGCAGGATTTTAAAACCTATTTTGTTGTTTCTTTTAAATGTAAATAGTTGTTTTTTGTTTTAGTTAGCTAAATAAGGTTCCAAACCGTAAAATGGAAGAAATAATCGGTAGAAAACTTCATTGTATACATATTGCGTTGCGAATCTATTAGACCGTCATTGCCTATATTTAGAAGGTATTTTTAACTAGGAAGACAGATATTTATTTTATAGCATTTTTTTGTGTTATAATCCAGAAGCTTTAACTAGAAAAAACTATATTTATCTATTCTAGAATAATCTAGCTTTTTTTACATACAATGTTAGTATTAGAACTTAGAAAATACTATTTATAATACTATTTAAAATAGTATTCGGTTGTCCGTTTCGATTTTGGATATCTAGAAAGAGAAAATTTATATATTTTTAATTTCAGAAATGTAGTTTTTTATACTTTATTGTGATATTATTTATTAAACCAAAATAAGTTTGTTTTGTTTAAATGTTATCTTATTGTAACCAACGAATAACAATATATTTCCATTATTAATGAATCTTTTATGGGTACCTCTTCAATTATATGCATACAAAAATTTTGTAGCTGACACTCAGTTATATTAGTTTACAAGGTTTTGGACATTCAAAAGAAAAGTACTTATTTTTTATAACTTTAATGTCCTGAGTACAAAAAAAAAACAGTAAAAGTGTCATATTTTCGAGATATTTATTCAAAAAGTTTGGACAGAGGAGTAACTTAAAATTTAAAATTAAACATTAAAATTAGACTTTTTGTAAATATCTATGACCGTTTTTTCACATTAGACCACATGTACCCAGGTAGCAAGGTGACGTCTCCAAGATGTCATTTTTTGGATGTAGGAGACTAAAGTAGTGACCGACGTGCCATGAGCGACCCTGTGACGTCAGTTTGTCACAGCTTGAAGACGTTTTCTAAAAGACCTTTTTGGGGGTATTACTGGTTACATATTCGTGCTACTTTTCAGTCGCGCATACATCTGATCGCCTTAAAAAATGTATGCATGTTCTAGATGAATAGTTTTTTGAAATTATCTCAATTTAACGTATGATATGCACATAATATTACGAAATATTTGGGATTTATAGTAAAACATGCTTCAGTTATACTTTATTAAGGTTAGTGAGACTGATAGTTTGATATAAAATAAAAAAGTTGTCCTGCAAGAATAGATATTTTTATTCTAGTAAAAATGCAATTTACAAAAAAAAACAAACTAAGAAATAAAACAGAAAGTATAACTATTCTTTATATTCTTATACAATAGTTTGCCGCCAATTCTAAATAATGATACTTCTTTTTATCGAGCAGTCATCCGCATTATATAAATGAGTTGGCGTACCAATTTTGCATACCTTTTATAGGCTTCCAAATTATAGCAGGGGAAAGAAATTCTTGGTGTACTTTTTCTATGGTATTGGGTACACACAGTAGCTAACCCACTGCTCTCCTCGAATTGGACCAACGAGA
Organism: Diaprepes abbreviatus; assembly: GCA_034092305.1. NCBI lineage: Eukaryota > Metazoa > Arthropoda > Insecta > Coleoptera > Curculionidae > Diaprepes > Diaprepes abbreviatus. The sequence goes on along the minus strand of JASJET010000090.1, from coordinate 2,214,160 downwards.
GTGTTATGGATTAGAAACGTATCAAATACTAGGTCATTTAGCGCCCTTTTCGTTTTTATATGTATATTTTTATATAATTGTATAGGTAGGTATATTTAGTGAATGAAATATTAATATTAGAGTATGAAAGTCGTTTCCATGTTCTCGGCAGAAGAGATCTTGAGCATCAGTCGTTTGTGAACCTGTGCGAATGTACTTGTCTGGTGCGTTTGATTGTAGTAAATAGTAGTAGAATAAAGTGCAGTTCCCGCATGATTTGTATTTATTCCAGCATAACGTGCATTGGAGAGTCAACAAGCCTGAAGTTGGTCTACAAGAGATAGATATAGGTGAGAGTTATTTTCCTTAATTTTCTGATAAGTTGTTTTATGTGTCAGTTGGATGTGTCAAAGGCGAAGCTTGGTATTTTTGTGACGGTTTTTGTAAAAATCATTATCACCTAAGTTGTTGCAGCCTGCCCCCTGAAGCGGCCAAGATCTATTCGATCTCGGGTTTCTTCTGGTTTTGTGATATTTACCTGGCGGTCAGACAAAAGAGGATAATCTCAGAATGAATGTTGAACAGACAGTGCAGTCTAAATTGTCAGATCTCAAGTAATCCTTCGAGAACTTCAAAAATGACATCACTCATAAACTGGATGACTCACACGATTCCGTTGGTGCTTCCCAATCTCTTCCTCAAGTTATTAATGATAAATCGGCAGTTGTTATCGCGCCCAAAGAACCAGCCTTTCTGATAAATCAGGTTGGGCATAGGAGGGATGGTGGCATGATTGTCGGCTTCAGAAACAAGGAAGACGCACAAAAAGTCTGTAACCTTACCAAGGTAAATTGGCCAACGACTTTGATGTGAAGGAGGTTAATACGCCACAGCCTAGAATTAAGATTGTTGGTATCACAGAGGACCTGTCTTACGAGGAACTTATTCAGTGTTTAAAAATGCAAAGTGAACCTGTTATTTGTGCTTATTTGTGCTAAATATAAATTGCTTAAATATTGGCATACCAAAAACAATAATTAGATCTTTCAGCCAATCATTGAGCTCAATATTGCGACTTACACTCGTATTATGAAGAAAGTATGGACTCCACGTAATAAATATTTACCAGTCTGGTATGGTGTGTGTGTTGTATATGACGCATTGAAACCTTTTAGATGCTTTAACTGCTCCGGTTATAATCATACTTCTAAAAACTGTACCTCGGAGAAGGCATGACCACGAAGTTCTGAGTGTTTCAAATGCATGAATCCCTCGTCTAAATTCTTAGGTAGCACTGTTGATGCTGATCATGCTGTGTGCGATAAGAACTGTCCATTCTACAAGCGTAAGTTACCTGGGTTCAAGAATCAAATATTTGGTAGGCAACTACGTAATTCAACGAATGGTGTCATTCACTGTAGGATTAGTAATGTTAGTGCTGCTGGCTTAGTCGATCCGGATAGGAATTCTGAATCTAATGAATATCAAAAATTTCACGATCTATTATCAAAATGTCCACGGAGTCAATACTAAAAACCATACATTATATAATGCGTCTTATTGTTACAATTATGATCTCATTGCATTATTGGAAACATGGTTGTCGCCACAAGTCCGATTACTCAGTCTTTCGTTGTGATCGTAGAACGACTCTGTTAAACGTTAAGAGAGGAGGAGGTGTACTCCTTGCATTAAATAAAAGTTTCTCGGAAAAATAATCGATACTAATTTAATATCAGACAACCTCCCCGACATTGATATTTAAGGATTATTTATCAAAGCTAATTTTTGCACTTTTTCCGTATTTGTTATTTATATACCACCCAGTTTCACGGCTTATGACGATTTATTCGGAAATCTTAACGCCTTGCCGAATTTGTATAACTTTTCGAGTATGTTGTTTTTGAGTTATTATAATATTCTCGAATATATGTCTGCGGATATCAATCGTGCAACGGACAGTCCAAAACTACATGCTGTCAATAATTTTGTTAACTTCTATTACTTAAATCAGTTCAATACTAAAAAAAATCATCTTAACTTGGTGCTTGACCCACAGAACTCTTGCACAGTTGTTGAATCTGTTTTGGCAATGTTATCTGTTGATGTGCATCATCCTTCACTGTTGATAACATGCTTTGATCGAACATATAAACAACAAATTTAAATTAAAAGAACATTACACATATGATTTTAGAAAGGCTGATTTTCCTAGGATGTACCAACTTTTGCTCGGTAGTGACTGGTCTTTTCTACGCGAGGGTCTTGCTGTTGGAGAGGCTGTGGCGGCATTTTATCAGCATATAATTATGATTCTTAATGAGACGGTACCAAAGACTTTGTTCAGGCATAGAAGTATCCACCTTGGTTCATTAAGGAGGTAATTCGCTTATTAAAAAATAAAGAATTGCTATGGCGGAAATTCAAAAGATCTAAGGATAATTGTGACTATTTATCTTTCAGGAATGCTAGGACAATCGTACAAAATCTTATCCGTACATCCTACAGTACGTATCTTGCAAATGTTGAAGCGAAATTTAAAAAGAACCCTCAATCGTTCTGGTCCTACATCAATCTTAGGAAGTCTAATGGCACTCTGCCAGCTGCTATTTCTTATAAAATTAATTTTTATTTAGTAAAAAGGGTTTAGAGTTATAGCTGATAGGAGGGTAGTTTCAGAGGGGAAATAAATGGATATTTACATTTTCCATAAGGGGACATCTTATGTATAGCCGATTTTTTATCGTGCTAAAATTAACATGGATTAAGGATAGGTATCTTTTTGAGAGATTAAGGGGTTTGAAAAATTGTTTGTAATGCGTGCAATGAATGGGCGAAAGTGTAATGAGCTCGCATAATTGAGGGTAAGTTGTAGCATTCTGTACTCGAGGGATGGGGTTTCAGATTTACTGTACATACTGAGAGCTGCTGCACTGGTGTGAAATACGCTGATTTATAGTATGCCAATGTTATGTATGGGGTTTAGTTTTTGAGGTACAATTTAGAAGCTGTTGAGTAAACCATACTTCCAAAGGCAATTTTCGATAGGATTAATGATTTTTATAATTTTAGCCGTTATGTCCTATCTGAACCCCATTTGGTGTTTGCTAGCATATGGATTGTATTTAGTTTTCGAGAGCATTTAAATGTATAGGAGGATATTTTGAGAGTTTATGGTTAAATTAGGGTTATTGTTGCAGTTCTTTCTGCGGCAAAAATGAATAAGGCAAGATTTGGTAAGGGAGAAATGATTAATGGAGATAGAGCAGGGAATAAGGTTGTTTAAGGTAAGCTGAAGGTTGTTATGATTATTGGAGGAATGATATAGAAGAATGTCGTCAGCAAGTAGTCGAGGATAAATCGATGGAAGACATGTGATTTAAAAATGTAGAATGTTGCACGATTTTGTGTGTCCTATTTATGCAAGGGTCGTGACCCTCCTCTGTATCGTTCCAATTTTAGTATATGTAACGCCGAGGCTAGTCCATAACAAGAAGAGAAATTATAATGAAAAGAAAAAATGAAAATTATTAAAAATATTTTAGAGATTTTTTTTTTAAATTTAGTAATCAATTGACCTTGTTGAAAACTCCAAAAATGATTTCCTTTCTTACCACAAAACACTACTGCAAAGCAATTTAGCCATTTATTCATTTCCTCTGTTGCCGGATTACCGCCGATCATACTTGGTATGACTTCGCGAGATCATTTGAAATTTACAAAGTAAAGTTTTGTTTACATTACATTGTTGTTATTTTTTAAGTATAAACTTTTATTATAACTTCGAGATTCTACTTACTTAAGATCAATGTCTTCCCCAAGTTTTAACAGAAGCTTTGAGTTTTTATCTTATTGTCGAGTTTTGCTTTGCTTTGGTGTCACACACACACAATTCATTTAATAACTGGATTTAATAATAATAGATAGCGGTAGGTATAGTTTTGACAAAAAAATAGGGACTTTGGAAGCTTCTTTATTAGTCTCAATTATAATTTCCTAAACTCGTCTTTTAAGAAGGGCTTAGAGACGTCTAGAAACAGACGTCCTCATTTCAAATAATGTGCCCCATAGACGTCATCTGCTACCTGGGTTGTCTTTTATTATATCATAGTCCTGAGGTTTTCTGCGAAGAAGTCGAAGGAAAATGGATAGTTAGGACATGTTCACACTAATTTTGTTTTATTAATGTAATCAATCGGCAACAATTTCTTTGCGACAGAAAACTTATATTCTTTTTTGAAGTATTCTGCAAAAGTCTGACTTCTGGAGCCTTGAGTTAAGGGGTAAGTATCGTCTATTGTTACAACAGCGGACAAAGGAATCCAGCTGTAGATTTAGATAACTTAACCAAACCTTATGAAAAAAAATATTTTTGTCGGATTGTCGTAAACTTTGAGGTTAAGTAGTAAAGGCGGTAGAACGAAAGTCTCCATGGGCACGAAGCTCACAAATGTTTTTGAGGTATGAGGTATCAAAGTGGGGAGAAATATGGTTAAAATAAGGTGTTGCGTGGTGATTTTACTACGACGAAAACAAGTATGCACAGAATTTAAATGAAATTTTAGATTTTCAATATAATTAACTTGGGAAATGTTGAATTAAGTGTTCCAGCATGGGTTATCAAAAGTATAATATGGAATATTCAAAAATGCAATTTATCATTACGACCTACAATAATAAAAATTATTGCTGCCCACTTATATAAGTAAAAAACACGCTGAATTTGTGACAAACTTACTTTTATGGAAGAAATTATATTTTTAAAATTGAACTTGTGAAATTTATTTATAGAAAAGACGATTATAGACTTATATTTCAACAATACCTAGTTGGGGTCTGCTCTTTTTTATTTCAAGCCTTTAAAGTAGTGGATACCACCAATGCCTTATATATCTGTTATTCTAAAGGATCTTAGAAGTTGAAAGGAAATTCAACTGGCGGTAGTTTATGATAGATGTAGTAAATAGTCATGTTCAAGTATTCAATGTGCCGAAAAAAGGTAAAATATAGTCTTTCGACTTAAATCTTTAAAAAGGGTCTATAGGTAGGGTTGAAGTGGCGGGACATACCTTATAACTCAAACTTTTACAGAGATATCTCCAAAAAAATGGCCATCGTATGGTATATGGTCCAAATTGCGAAAATTACCGTCAAAATTATTTCGTTACTATCCTTTGACGCCGGCGGTATCTGCGTCCTTGTTTCGCCCGACTCTATTGAATTTGCTTTGCATTTTTTAATACAGAAAATTTAAAAAAGTCCTTGATTATTTCCAGATGTGTAATAAATTTGTTTACCCTAAATTGGGCTTTAACTTCTCTTCTTTTACTCTTGTAGACAAATTACTCAATTTCCTATTTTGGGAACTATCCGTATATGCATGAATTGCTTATAGGAGAGCAGCTACTTTCTAGAAAAGCAGGGAAATTAGTATGTATATATATATATATATATATATATATATATATATATATATATGTATATATATATATATATATATATATATATATATATATATATATATATATATATATATATATTATACACTACCATGCATTAGAGAAAGCTACAGTTGGTTGCAATTTCCCCTAAAAATCATTATCTTAAGGGACAAGAGAGTGGAATGTTTTTTTGCGCAACAAAAACAAAGCACGCATACTCACGTGGCCAATCAAAAAATACTCGTATCTACTTATTTTTGATCGTGGCGTAAAAAGTCAGGTAAGGAAATTAGAAGATTGTTTGGGCATTAATATACAACTATGTTACTTATTTCAATAAATAAAATTCAATTTTAAAGATAAAACTTAAAATACGTTCAAGTTTTGTATGTTCTTGGTACATTTCTATTAATGCCGAAATGCTCCTATTTATGGGTACTTGTAGTTATAGGTTGGTATCAAGTATCAAGGAACTGCACAAACGCAGTCTTGGGGAGTACCATTTATCCACTCCAACGTTTTTAGTACGATGTATTACGTAATTGAACATCACAAAATTTGCTTTATTTCTGCATTAGACCAAGTAATGAATTTATGGTCGGTGAATAAACCAAAGAAGTCGGAGAAATTTGAATCCGTAAAAAAGGGGCCATCCTGGATAGCTTTTAATTTTTTCCTTTCCTTTTTAGAACATAACATAAGTAATGAATTTATGGTCGGTGAATAAACCAAAGAAGTCGGAGAAATTTGAATCCGTAAAAAAGGGGCCATCCTTGATAGCTTTTAATTTTTTCCTTTCCTTTTTAGAACATAACATCAAAAACAGTTTAATCTGTTTTATAATCTGTGTTAAATAATATATCTAAAATATTCCCCAACATTTCTCCAACTAGTATGGTATTGATTTCTTGTTAGACGACGTTTCTATTTCCATGCATCTTTTACCCATATGGCCACCCTTGTAGAGGCGGCATGTAATAAAAGAGAGGGTGTAATTTTTGTAGGGAGATATTGAACTTATGTTGGTGTACCGAGACCAAAGAAAAAATAATTGAAATAAATTTAGTTAAAACTCCAAAAAGCCTGTTAAACAGGGGGGTGTGATTAAAACTTTTGAAAACGCTAATAGCAAATACCGAAACATTGAGAAACGCTCAACAGTAAATTGTATAAGACGATGTAAATTCGATAAATTTCTTTTAGTTCATTTTTTTAAAGAATATATTTCGTATCTGTTTATTTCACTGAATTCCCACGTAGAATATATCATCATAGCCAGGGTGGACTCTCTTTGGGGGGGGGGGGGGTGCTGTCAAAAGTACGGTATGGCAAGCGAAAGCAAGTTATCGATGGGTGAGGGGAGACGACATCAACAATCTCTTTTCTAATGTAAAAGGCAGGGTCGAGTCTATTTTTCTCAATTCTAAAATCTTGGGAGCGATCGCATGAAAAAACAAGTGTTTGTTTGAAGGTCATAGACAATGATGTTTCTTGCGAAGTAGTAGATATCTGTTGGACTTCCATTGTCTTTATTTTTTGTTGAATATCATGACGTTTCGGCTAGTAGTTATCGCTAGCTGTTTTTCAAGTGAAAGTGAATAGTTTCACTTGAAAACGTCTGGAGATAACTACTAGCCGAAACGTCGTGATATTCAACAATAAATAAAGACAATGGAAGTCAAACAGATATCTACTTCGCAAAAAAAACAAGTGGTTGACGGGGAGGGGGGAGATGCCAGCAGCATACACATTCCTAGTATAAGAGGCAGAATCGGGTTTATTTTCCTAAAAGCTCTTGGGGGAGGGGGGAAATGCTCGTCCCCCCTTGAAACTGCACCTGGTCAGAACTAGGGCTCGTGTGAATGCTGAATAATGTAATAATATTTTTATTTATATTTGGAAATGTGTTGATAAACAGTAGATCTTTTATTTTTTGGTACATACACTAATTCTATGCTGTCCTTTTCTACTTGAATTATTTAAACTAGTATTGCAAATTTACTCATATTTTGTCATATGCATAGGTTATATTAAAACAACTATTAATGTTGTAATATATTTAATATTCAATTTTTTAACAAAAAATATATACCATTACCTGAAAATTTTACAAAAATACTGTTATTTGAAAGTTATTCTTATTAACCATAGAATGGTATATTGGTCTTGATATGAAACAATACTCATTATAAATTATCAATCACATACAAACATTGTTAATATTCAAAAATATTTTCCATAACAATATTTTACTCTAACGAATCGATTTATTTACAGCAACTCACAGTGCTACAGTTCAGATCGACCCTGTCAGTAATCATTTCTATTTCCCTGACTAATAATACAAGTGACAAAATTCCATCCATTGAGTAAATTGGAGATACTTATACTAAGGCATATATTTCCGTGAAGAAATTTAAACATTTTTTTCATGACACTCTTGACAAATATTAGTTTTTTTTTTGGCGCCATGTTATATCTTAAAAAAAAATTAAAAGTTGTCAGCATCTAGCTTTATACTACAGTATAGGGAAATGTAATCTTTCGATAGTGTAAACTATCATGTGTTTTAAAAATACCAACACAAAACAAAGGTAGGATAATTACAGGATGATATGATGTTACATATATATATATATATATATATATATATATATATATATATATATATATATATATATATATATATATATATATATATGTATGTATGTACATACAGGGTGACTCAATGTAAAAGACGCACGTAACTTATGGGAAGGCCCAAATCAAAAGAAGTGTAGGAGCAAAAGTTTTTTATTTTCGAAGGGGAAATCAAATATTAACCTTCAATTTTCACCTTGGGCTTTACCTTCAAGGTTATTTCATGGTCAAGTTGTTTTTTTCAAATGGGATTCCCTATTTTTCATTGCAGAAATGGAAAGTGGAGAAAATTTTCTATCCAACCGTATATATAACATACAGAGGTCATCTGAAGGTAAAAAATGTATGGGATTTAACCCCTATGTTATATATGGTTAGCTAGAAAATTTTCTCCACTTTCTATTTCCGCAATGACAAATGGGGAATCATATTTGAAAAAATCGACTTGATCTTGAAATGACCTTAAAAAAAATCAAGCCCAAGGTCAAGTTGAAGGTCATTATTTGATTTTCGCTTCGAAGATAAAACTTTTGCTACACTTTTATATGTGTTATAACACATTATATAACATCAAGTAGCGAAGCAAAAAAAAACGATGGAGGAATATTATGCACTTAATATACTAAACAAACATTTTTTAGCGAAAAAAGAGTATTATTTTCTAATAAAATACGACTGGTAACATTCATAAAATTTGAAATAAATAGAACAAAGAAATAACGAAAAAAATAAAAAGACCATTTTATTGAAAATGCACGAAGTTACAAATTCAGATCTAGAAGAGTTCAAAAAATATTAAAGCAGACCTAATCAACTTTGGTAAAGTATACATTTTCAGTTTAGCAACATCTACCAAAAAGACAGCCCAAAATTTTGGGCATTTATATCTCAATTTTGACGCATCTTCATGCGAAATTAAAAGGGAGATTGGATCTACCAGAAAAGTTTAAACGAAAAAGTTTTTTTTTTTAAATTGCCGACAAATTTGTGTTCGGCTCTCTTTCCAAATAAAGCAAATCCATTTATACAGGGTATTCAAAAAGTGTGCTTCACCCCCGCTAACTTCGTAAATACTACTGCAAGAGTTGTAGGAAATCAGAGATTCTAAAAATGATCTTTACCGTTACTTTGATCTTGACCTTCAAAATCATTTTAAATGGAACCACTACTTTTGATCCCGAAAATGGAAAAAGTAGAAATGTTTACAATATGATATGATCTTGGCCATGATGTCGACGTCCAATTTTAAGATCGGGACAAGATTAAATAAAACTTCCTGTTCTGAAGATGACCTTCAAGATCAAGATCAAGGTTATTTTTAGAATTCTGTTCGATTTCCTGCAACTTTTGTTTTGGTCATTTTTTCCTTACTAGTATTTACGAAGTTAGTGGGAGAGAGTGAGTTTACCCCTTTTGGACATGGTGTACAATATTTTATGGGAAAGACATCTGCCAGAAAAAAATTAAAAGGAAAAACTAAAAGATGTGATTTAACGTTACTTATGAATTTTTTTCTAGATGTTAAGATTCTGCCACAAAATATAAAAATAATATATTCTTGGATGCGCCATACGTTAAAAAAATAACAATTACATGCAGGAGTTGTAAAAAAATTATGGACGAGGCATGTGTGCACAAGTCTTCGTTTGTGAATGATTTGTCATGGGTGTGAAGAATAATTTTTTCCTACCTTATTAATTTGTACTTGATAAGCAACAATATCAAATTTTTAAGCGTTAAATAGAGTATATGTAATTTCCTAACTTTGTACTTATTTTTTGTACTTCAAAATGTGTATTTTTATATTTTATTGAAACTCATCGAAACATATATTGATATGTCTTATGCGTTAAACTAGGCAAATATGTATGAGTTATTGTCTGCTTTAACATGTTTATAGGTTAAAGATTGGTAACGACTTGCATATTTATAAAATGTTTAATAAAAGTATTTTAACAGTACATTGGTACTGAATTATAATTAATTTTCTTGGAATTATTTTAACATTTAAATATTATCTTGAAATTGCGTCTAGTATACAGTATTCAGCCAAATATCATATACTCAAAGTACCGAGAGAACTCGTCGATTTGACAAATGACGTTAAAATGACATCGATCATGCGATATAGTTCAAAATTTCCTTAGATCACTAAATTATTATGCCGTATTAGTCCCAAGTCGCTAAATTTATTATTATATTGTAATGCTTGGAATTGTTTATAAATCTAGCTTCTTCTACACATAATCTTTTGCGGTATCTATTTAATGTATTAAAATGGAATAATTTTATATAAAATGACGAAGTAAATTTAAAGTTCAACTACTCAGGCGTGCTACTAATGTTATATGTCATTTTAAAGTTTATTTAGTATTTTGAGTATACCATCATTTATTAATTGCTATATTGAAATTTATTCCAAGCTGCCAATTTAATTAACCAACTAGTTTAAAACACTAACCAAAAAGATAGATTCAAACATTTAAAAAAATTGATGCTTTATATATTTAACATTCGATTTTAATGTTACTGACAAACTATAAAATTGCTGGTCATATGGCTACCCAAAAAGAAATGAGGTGTCTAAATAATCTGGTTGGATATCGTTTTACAATTAAAGCATACATTGTGAATATTTACTATACATTTACATGGATCAGGATTTTTTAAGATGACTTAATATAAATTTAATATTTGCAAATATTTTTGAAGAAAAAAATAAAAAATTATAACAAAAAAACAAATTCAGAACATCGTTATTGTCACTGATAAAATAAATGACAAACGTGCACAAGATTATTATGCACACTACAACAATACAAAAGTATCATTTACCTTGGTATATATATAATCAGTGTTCTACTTTTTTATAAGATCGACATTCCAAAGTTATGAAAAAAGTAAAATAAAATTTTAAAAATTATTAGTAATTAATATAAAAATAATTGATTAACGATGACTTATTGAGTCTCAAACATCTTCGATTATTTGACTGCGAAAGCTGTATAAGGACTTCCGACAACTTGTATATAAATTGTAAAAACACTTCAAAAAAAAGTGATTACAGGAATTTTATTCTAATTCAAGAATTTTTATAAAATTTAGTTTAATAAAATTAAGTAAACTAAAAAGTTAAGGAAAAATGGTTTTCAAATTTCATTTTCAAGAAATGAATTTCGATCCTCTAGGTATTTGTTATATAACATATACTTGAATCCAAAAAGAATTTAAATCTAGTCTAAGCTTTTATTATAAGTAATAAATAAATTTTTTCAGGAATTTTAAGATTTCAAATAAACATTTTTTATTGGTGTTTTAATATATTACGAAGGATTTTTCTTTTTTTGTTTAATAAATATATATGGCTGAATGTATACCGACTATTTTATACACAACCGAATAAATTTTTAACTAAGGCACGCAACTGCACTATCCTGTCTAGCGTGAGTGTGTCTATAGTTGTCCATTGAGCTTCTTGCTTTCTGGCACAGTTCACTTGTTTCTGTTTTATCATTTGACTTCCAAAATCTAAAACAAATAATTATCAAATAGGAAATAAAGGTCAGTTCGGATGTAAATTCACAGCGATCGTTTTAAATGAAACTTTATGTCCGCGAATTGAGTTCTACGAAAGGAAAAACTTTTTTTACTTTTGAATTTTCAATAAAAAATAATATATCCTTCATAAAGATTTTTGTAGATGTACAGGGTGACCAGAAAATATAAAGTATGAAAATTTTATTAGACTTATTAGAAAAAAAGAAAATGCGATGAGATGTGTCTAAAGCAGCGCGCCCACTGGTTCCGCTCGGCTTCGCGCAATCGGCCCCTTTTGGTTTACATGTAAATAAATGAGAGACGCCGATGCTGAAAGCGTGGAAGCGTTCTGGCTGGTCGGAACCAGTGAGCGGGCTCTCATTTATTTACGTGTAAACCAAAACGGGCCGATTGTGCGGAGCCGAGCGGTCTGAACCGAACCGAACCAGTGGGCGCGCTGCTTAAATTAGCTGAATAGTTTCGTTGCCGACGTCAATGTGACAAAACGTACGTGGATGCGTTTTCGTAAAAAGTGTGAAAAAATGTGGTTTGGATCTTTGGAGACAAAAATAAGGCTCTAGGCTCTGCGGAGGAAGGGGGAAATGCACTTCTAATGTACATTTGGGGACGCTTGTGCGTGGTTGCGTGTTCTATAGACAGAGGGGTAAACTTCGCTCCACAAATCAGACCTTTGTGTTGTGAAAGAGGATATATTTGTGACGGACGGTCAACTCCACATTCGGCAGGATATGCATTGAAATTGTTAAAGTTAAAATTTCGTCAATAAAAAATGCATAGCTATTGTGATCAATAATTTAAGCTACGGTCCGCGGACCATCACAGGCCCGTGAACACCACCAATCCGGCCCGTCAGTTTATTTTGATTACAATGTAAGTAAATCAAAAATAAAAATCAGATATTTTTACTTAATGACGAATTAAGAAACAGAATAACCAACATACATAATGAAACTGAACATTTTAATTTGTAATTAATATGATATTTATCCGTCGCTAACCACAAGATGACGCTGTATACTGTAACTTTGCCACGTCCTGTACTTAACTTCTCTACTCTGCGCAAGATGTCACGATTATATACTTTGCATGGTCGTAAGTCGTCGTAATAATACGTGATGCCACAAACACGCGCTTCATCTATCTCCGCCTAAATGATATGTCCTTGACCACTTCCTCATAAGTACCGAATTAAATTTCGAACGGAGCGGAATCCACCCCCGCGCCATAAATATATAAATTTGCGCGTAATGCAAAATTACAGAAACTTAGTAAAGGAGTCAGTGTGGCCCTTAGGCTAAGAAGTTTGGATACCCCTAATTTAAATTATTGTGCAGTGCAAAACTAGGGAGTTTGCAGGAGTACAGACTTGACAGATAGGTCCACAAACCGGAGTCTGTGTAATTTATTCAGAAGGGTCTCTCTGGCTCTAAATAAAACGTGGAATGAGCTGGCGAATTGCTTTAGTAGCAAAACAAAGGTTGGAAAAAACACCTACCTTACCTATGAGTACCTTAAATTTATGACAAAAATATACTGTTACATTTACCATCACATGTTTTACTTTAGAAGATACTGTACAATGCCTGGAAGAAGTTGCGGCGAAGAAGTATGATGAGAATAATGGTTCTACAGTGTTAGTACTACAATTACCACCTATTCTTAGGAAATCGATTGCTTCATTGGGAATAAGTAGTAAAATAAACACATATGCAATAAATTTTAATTGAAAATAAAATATATCTCTTTAAACCAAGTTTTAATGTATGTCCTGGTACTAAGGGATGAAGGAAAACGTCTGGATTTTTGGAAGTGAAATTTATCACCGTAAAAATTTTAAAGAAAAAAATGTTTTCTGACGAAGCCACTTTCATTGCAAATGAAAATTGTTGTTTTTCAACATGTTAGATTAATTGCCATTTTAGAATTACGTATAACAGCCAATATTTTAAAAAGGTAAATGGTTAGAGTGCAGTCGGATATCATGGAACAATAGGGCCCCTACTTAGAAGAATTGATTTTAGATGGTTAAAGATTTGTTAAATTATGAGTTTCCTGGACGTTGGATTGGACGGAATGGTCTATTTTTACGGTTCACAAGGAGCCCCAATATTACGATTTTAGTACAGTAAATTTTATAATAGTACGTTCTTGGAACATAATTTTGAAAAATTGCATATGAGAGGCTGTCAAATCTACAACCTTAAAAAGGGTGAGATAGTGTTTTAAGCAATTTCGATGCGACTCGAGAAATGCGTCGAACATGGTAGAAATGTTTTTAAAAAATTATTGATTTAACTTATAAATTATGAAATAAACTAGGTATTTATTATAAGTTTGCAATGTTGTTTTTATAGAGTGTGTCACAACACTGCATCAGGTATATTGTTTTCTCCAAAGTACAATGTAGTAAATGTAACAGTATGACAACTGTCTTTGTCATAAATTTAAGATAAGAAAGGTATTATAACAGGTATAAGAACAGTATTAAAACAAAAATGCATGTACGGTTAAAACCATTCTTTATAAATTAGGTATTAGGCACAAATTTCGGAATTAAGATCTTAATTTTTTAGGATATTTTTTTACCGTGTGCTTTCTGTAAAATTAGAAATAAAGGTACTTTAGTCTTACACCATTTTCATACTTTTGCATATTCTGGTCATCGTATACATCTGAGGCAAAAATATTCAATGCCAAAATTTTTTCTATACAAGGTTTTTACGCATTTGTAAATATAAAATTCCCCAACTTCCAGACATTTTTTTTTTAAATTGACAAGTAAAAATAAAGCAGAATTTTCATATAACGTGTTTTTTTTTTACAATGGTACAAACTATGAAAACTATCTAAAAATTTTTCTATAGCTCTTTGAATGCAATATTTTAAAAAATATATTTTTAGGGTTGAAAAACAACAATATTAATCATACAAATTTAAAATAATTCAAGAAATCTAAAAGTAATAATGTATTAAAATAAACTAATTTAAAATTTTCTAGTTAAATTTTTGACACGTATGCAAATTTCCAGTCTAGACAAAAGTCCCTAACTTTTCCAGGTTTTTCAGTCGCATAGAAACCTTGCTTTCTTTCACACGCAAAAATTTTAATGACGAATAATTGTTTTTTCTCAAGTCAAATATTAAAATGTTTTTTCTTTTATTAATTCAGTTCGTGGGTATATTGTATACAGACAAACTAATCGTATGCCAATATTCCGGACATAAAAATGGAGAGTACTACCTTTTTAGACTGTCGTTTTGATTTGTACGAGTTAATTAACGTAACTAACCGCAGCAATAATCAGTTCTAAGCTAATTATCCTACAAAAAATGGACAAAGGGACCAAGTTATTTTCAGGACCAAAATTTTAGCATGTAATGATCTATCTACATTTTCTGTCATCTGTGGTGGCCAATTTGGCAAATTAACAAAAACAAGTTTATGTAAGCAGATTATTTTGTTGCTGACTTTCCTTATATAATTTATTACCTATTTTAAATATAATTTAGTATTATTAAGATAATTTTAAGAAAGTTTGGTAAATATCATCTTAAAATGAGTAAGTGCTTTTTTTGGTTAAAACTTTGTTTACAATAGTACTTTCGATTTAATATAAATCATTAATTTATAATAATAGTTACTTATTTCACAACATAACATTTTAAGGAAAAAATATTTAATTTACAAAGTTTAATAATTTTTCAACACACAGTTCTGCAAGATACTTAAATCTCTTCGACGCCTGAAGAAACAAAGGCCTTATCGTCCAGAAAAATAATAGTATAGCGAGTCTAATTATTTCGAGCTTACTTATAGGTTGAAGTGCTGTAGAGAGGCAAGGAACGCCGCAACGATCCACTACTAATCTACAATGTCGTTTAATAATAAATGTTGATTTATAAGAGCGGAATCCATACTTTTCAGCCGAAGGGCCACACTGACTCCTCCACTAGGTCTCAAGGGCTAAGACCAAGCTAGCTCATCATATCTATTTACTGTAGTTTCTAATTACGCCTAAATTTTCGTTAAAATGTTCAGTTACATTATATATGTCAGGTGTTTGTTTTAATTAAATAAAAACCTCTGATTATTATTGTGTATGATTTTGATTACATTGTAAATTTTTCAATGTAATCAAAATCATAGTTTATTTTGATTACATGGTAAAATTTACAATGTAATCGGGGCTGGACTAGTTGTATCGGTGTTGGTCTGCGGGCCGTAGTTTGGAGACCCCCGACATATCATTTCACTTCTGTGGATGCACAATTAGAATTTTTCATATCAAAACAATGCAACATAACTATTCTATGCATTGTTGCAAGATGAATGCAGTAATTCACTTACCTTTGTGTTATTTTCTTATATAAGTAAATGACGGTTAATGGGAATGGAGTCATTATGGCCACCGAAACTGGAACAACTAAAAAAAAATTGTAATTTATTATAGTGAAAATACAAAATATACAGAATTGAATAATTTCATATATAGGGAAAGACATGGCTGGAACTTAGACACCATGTTAACTTTAAACATGCTTGTTTAATCTTCGACTGACTATTTTTGAACTAGCATTAATTTGTCTTACATTCAGTCGCTTATTTTTGAAAGAAACGGATGTCAATGTGCGATTTCGTATAAAAGTAAGTATAAAAACAGGTCTTGGTATAAAATTTTCAGTCGCGTGATATGTTTTTAAAATATTCGATAAACTACAATTATAGTTTGAAATTATTTTCAAGTAATGGCGACAGTAAAAGATATTCAATAATCTTATCGAGGAGTGATTTTTCCTTTTATTTACTTATTCAATAAAGCTTTTTAGCTCTATATACATATCTATCCTAGTGAATTATGAGGGTCTGATACCAAAATTTTAAATCTGATTTTCTTAAAAATACAAAATAACCCTGTATATAAAAAATATGATTTCTATTGTTATTTTATTTTGTCAGGAAAAAGAAAATAAAAATTGAAATTGTAAGGTAATCATCTGTTTCTTACCTGTAGTGAGATCAGCGTGCAATGGTTCCAAAGCGAACCTTAGCAAAAATATCGCTATTCCAGTGTTCTGTATTCCAGTTTCTATAGCTATGGCTAAAGCGTCTGGTGCAGGTTGCTTTAAAACTTTGGCCATTATATATCCCAACATGTATCCTAACCATGGTAGGCCCATACCGGCTACAATAATCTAAAAATTTTAAATATATATTTTTACATTTGGACCCTGAGTTCTGGAATTTATTATTTATTTTTTAAGCAGCAAATTCAAGTCTTTTATTATAGGTGAAACAGTTAACTGGCTAAGAATATTGTAGAACCGTTGTAGCTATATTGATTTATCTCCTCATTTATAATTTTGAGTTAGTTTTTTTTTATTTACTGATAGGGATTTTACCTATATAAACAATATTACTTGAAAGTTAGGAATGATTCTACTTGCATTACAATTTTTTTTTAAGTCGTCATATAGTACAAAAAAATTTAATAACTGTATCAAAATTTCTTGGACTGAACTGATAAATTTTGCTCTCAGCATTCACATGGAATTCAATGGTTTTATAACAAGAAAAAATTAATTAGAATGATACATTGACTAATTTTTTACTCGTATTTTACACTCAAAATCTGACTGGAGGAACCATACGTAACTCCCGATACAAATCCAAATACACTCACAGACAAAAATTATTCATATTTTATTTTTAAATCTTTTTTTTTTTATATTGATTTGTTTTTCTTTACAACGTTATGTATTTTTTTTTATTGTTAAATATCTTGTGCCAGAGTGTTATACGTATATTAATCGAAATTAACTGACATATTGAAGCCTTACAATATTTAAAAAGGAAATAATGAAATAGCCTGATTTTGTTTGTAACATTTAATTGGAAAGAATAAAAATGACGACAATAGAACAATTTTTTAATACATCAATCAATTTAGTACTTAGTATTTTCTCTTTTAGCTGTAGCGATAGCCTGCATCCTCCTAGACATGCTCCGCAGAAGGTCTTTGATCGTTTCTTGTGGAATCCGATTCCATTCTTCCTGTGCAGCAATTTTTAACTCTGCAATTGAGTTAGGAGCTGGATTTCGTGTCCGTATACGTCGCTTTCAGACGTCCCATAAATACTCTATAGGATTTGCATCAGGACTCATTGATGGCCAATCTAGTCAGCATCCTAACAACTTCAATATACTGGACTATTGTTCTTGCGGCATCTTCACAGGCATTATCATGCGTTAGCACGAATCCATCATACCCAATGAAGCCAGCATAAGGTAAAACATGCTCCTCAAGGATGTTTAGGTACTAGTCAGCATTCATTCTTAAATTCACCTCAATAAGTGCCGTACAACTCTCCCATCTAATGCCACATTTTGCAAAACGTTCTCCAGACCTTCTGTATACTTTACTACGTCCATCTGGCTTCCACAATTGTATCCTGTTTTCATCTGTGAAACGAACTTTTCCCCGTTGGTTTTCATTCCAGTTAGCATGAGCTCTTGAAAATAGTAACTGTTCAGTTTTGTGACGTGGAGGAAGCCTAGGAACTCTGGCAGGACATTTTAGATTTAAACCGACCTTTTCAAGTCTTCTTATTACTGTTTTGACACTTACATTAACTTGTCTTGACATTAGTAATTTATTTTTGAGATGCGGAGCGGTGAGTGTACGATTTCGCAAAGACTGAATTCTCAAATATTGGCCATCTCTTGGCATTGTACATCTTTTTCGTCCTTGATCAGGGCGCCTTTTGTATTTTCCAGTTTCCCTGTATCGCTTTACTATACAAGAAAGTCTATTTAGGATAAGCGCTCTCCGCGCAATATCTTCTTGTCTGCAACCTTCATTGACTAAAGTAACAATTTTAACACATACTAAATCGCTTAAATGTGGCAGCTTAGCAAGAAAATTGCAGAAACAACAAATAAAACAATAGAAATGTCATTTTGACAGCGACAAACAGAACAGCAACGATTTTAAGTCGCCAAGAAATCCTATGCAATATTTGTAATTTGTGATATTATTGCTTCTTCCTCTCTAAAGGCTATGTCTAAGTTTTTTTTTATCTGTAATAAATTGCAATAGAAGTAAAAAGCCGTAGCAAAAGAAAGTTTACAATGAAAATACGTAACGATTTAAAGGAAAAGCAATATATATATATATATATATATATATATATATATATATATATATATATATATATATATATATATATATATATATATATATATAATTTTAAAAATAAAATATTTTTAAAATTTAGATTTTCCATTTATATAATCGTTAATCGCTTTTAAAAGAAGGAGGTTCTATAATCGACCGCTATGTATGTTTTTTCTATGTCGATTACACCAGAACGGCGATACCGATTTGAATGAAATTTTTGCATTATATTCATGAAGTTGCTGAGGAAGTTCCATATTATTTTGGTCGAAAATGAATCAGTAAAATCCAAGATGTCGCTGATAATATGAGGAGCGGATTAAAAATTTTACATCTTTCGATTTCGTCTTAAATTAGTATTGTGGGGTGTTTTGGGAGTATAAATTATGAATTTAAAATTGATTTAAAAATATCAATAGGGTAGATCCAATACGGCGGACTTAAAATTTTACATTGTTCGATTTTATCCAAAATTATTGTAAGGGGGTTTTCAAGATGAAAATCACGAATTTAAAATTATTTAAAAAAATTAATATATCGGATCCAATATGGTGGACTGCAAAATAAACTTTCCTCGATTTTGTCCAAAGTTGATATTGGGGAATTTATAAGGGTGTAATTATGAATTTAAAAATATTTTTAAAAAATTCAATATAGCTAACTAAAAATTTAACATATCTCGATTTTGTTCAAAATTTGTTGCTGAGGGGTTTCTGAACGCAATATTGTTTTAAAAAAATCAAAAAGTCAGTTGCAATATGGCGGTATAAAAATTTTACATTTCCGGATTACGTCCAAAATTGGTACTGGGGAGAGTGTAGATTAAGATTAGTTAAGAGTTTAAAATTATTTTTTTTACTTCCATATGGCTGGTCCAATGGTCGTGGGTTGAAAATTTGGCTTTATTCACATTTTTTCAAAATTGAGATTAGGGGGTTTTGGAATCTTAGGTCACAATTCTGATGTTAATATTTTACAATTTAATATGACATACAATATAGGGGATTCAAAATTTTACATTTTTCGATGTTGTATAAACATAATGTTAGGGGGTTCGTGGGGCGTATATTACGGATCTTAAATTAATTTTTTTCAAACTCAATATGCAGAATAAAATATATTGAACTAAGAAATTTACATGTCAAGTTTGTTCAATATTGGTTTTCAGAGCTTAGGTTTCTTAAAATTTGTTAAAATTCACGATAGCGGATTTACTATAACAAACTAAATAGTTGTTTGGTACAATTTCATTCAAAACTTTTATTTGGGAATTTTCAGAATCAAAGAACTTTGTGTTGTTCAATTTAGTGTGGTCTACAACTATGGATTAAATGGGTACTTTTTTGCGACTTTAGAAACTTAATTCAAAATTAAAAATCGAAAAATAAAATTTTTATAAAAAAATTTAACTGACTCTAAAAAAGCTCTAAAAAACGAAAAATAATATAAATTTTTATATAAAATTGAAATTGTTAAGTCGGCGTTTAATTTTTACTAAATGAAATAAATAACTACTAACACAAGATACATAAAAGCTACGGTAAGCAAGCAATGAAATAAAGTATTTTTTAGTCTTTTTAGCCGAATCACACATATTAAAATTTCAATTTCATATAAAAATTTATATTATTTTTTGCTTTTTACTAATATTTTAAAAGTTGGTTCTTTTTTTAATAACTTATTTTATTTTACAGTGTTTGTTAAAAAAAATAAACAAATAAATACTTACCCTCCATGAAAATAATTGAAACAGGTACAAATTTGTCACAATAGCAAAAATTATTATAAATAAGATTAAAATAGACGAAAATCCTTTTAATATTCTACCTAAAAATGCCCCAGTCTTTTTTAAGTACCGATTTATTAAGTATCCAATTGCTAGAGGAACCACGAGGGCAAATACATAAGTCGATATGTGGGAATATGGAACCTAGAATGGTAAAAAAGAAAAAAATATTATAATATTCTGTTCTTAAAAATCATTTGATATTTTAAGTATATAAAACAAATTTACTAACCTCTAGAGCAGCATCCGTAAATATAGTTTTTCCTAAAGTAAAAAGCCATAAGGGCATCATAGCGAAGGCAGCGATGGTGCTTATTGTCGTCATTAGAATTGACAATTCTATGTTTCCATCCAATATGGCAGTCCATATATTTGAGGCTCCTCCCGCCGGCGAGACTCCAGTGAAGAACATTCCAAGACGCATTGCTGCATCATCTGGGAAGAGCCAATAGCCAATACCATAACTGAGCTGAAATACATATATAATAAAATCGGTCATAAAGACATTTGTTTAATAATTAACAATTTGTTTATTTGCTAGATATTTAAACCACATACAATATAAAATAAGCATTTTGTTAAGGGGTCATGTCTAGTTATAACCTTGATTTTTTGATTACATTTTCCTGAAGTACGAGTTCTTGAAAATATACTGTAAAAATTTTAAGTTGATTCAATGGAAACTGATCAAATTCTAGGCTTGAGGCCCTCTTGCGCAATTCCACCAGAACAAAAAGCGTTCTTTATACCTATCCAGTGATCAAATAAAATAAAAATACATTAAATGATCTTTTTTACATTTGTAACTAGAAATGATCCTTTAAGTTTAAAAATATTGTATGTAGTTATATATGTATGTATGTACGTACGAATGCGCAAATAAAGTGATTTTTGAGTGTAGAATGTTTTATTAAAATTTTAGTTAATATATATAGAAAACACAACTTTGCATAAACAACGTCGATTCGCCCAAGTTCTTTAGTAATTTAGTATTACTAAATACTTTGCCATTACTGAAGTATTCGCGTCTACGTAGGTCACTATATAAGTTTTGTCGTATTCGCAGCTTATTTATTTTTTCCCAAAATAATCGGATGACTAGGCAGTGTTGCATACGTCAAAACCAGAACTCCTCCGAAAAGCCAACACATATATCTTCAAATGTATGGATTAGTTCGATGTGTCGTTCCTATAGCTGCATTCTTTACATAAGGAAAACGCCAAGTCTGGATTAGAGAGAGGACATAGTTTCTTCCGCTCGAAGTACTGGCCTGTTATTGTAATGAAGAGATCAAGTATATAATATTAAGTTAAAGCCTTAATTTTTCTGGGTTCATTAACTGTGGAGAGACATGCTTCCTTATACCGAGAAGCTGTGATTGACTTGCAAGGTAACAGTAGCCAAAATATTTCTCGTTATAAAAAACGGCTACCATCCATTTCTTCACCGATCGTGATTTTTTGACAACAGTTAAAGATCCCTCGTCTTGAAGTACCCACACTTTACTTTGTGATTTCATAGTTATAAAACGAATTTTCTTGGATTTATCGATTGAATTAACATCATCTGATCAGACCTAATTGAATTTTTTTAGCATTTCTTTGCACCACTTCGTTCTGTTCTCTCTCATGAAACGTGGTATCCAAAGGGAACAAAGTTGGATTATATATGCAAATACTCATAAAAAATGCTGTGAACAGTTGGTGCTCACAATTTAAGTGTTCCTCTATTTGATGGCATGTCATCTCTTTGTCTTCTACCAGTAGTCTTCTTACAGCCTCAACGTTTTTGTCAGAAATCACCTTAATCGGCCTGCCGGATCACCCACTAAATTATTGCACGTTGAAATTGAGAAAATCGCTTTCCTATCGCCCTGAAGGATAGACTAGTTTCCCCAACATTTGTGACCTTTCTTCGGGATATTGTGATTTTGTTAAGCCATGCTTCCAATTGTACAGCATATTTAGCCGGAAATCAGAAAGCATGAATTTCGCCTTTGTAGTTTTTCAAAAATATCTTAGTATAAGTAGAGGTCGAACTTAAAATATTCTTACGAGTTTTATTTTTATAATCTACCTGCAAATCAACATTATCGTGGGTTTAGTAACGGCACGAAAAAATGGATGTAGTGACGTATATAAAACACGCAAATTAAACGGGCTTCTATGTTCCTATCATAGTTTTTATATTTTTATTAAATACTCCATTTAAGGGAATATAATTTAAATTAATTTTACGACTTAAAAAGTTTGATATTTTTAAATCCAAAATTAAATTCAAAAACAACATGTCTGTAAAAAAGGGGTCCATTTCCAGGGATGGCTTGGTCATGAAAAAAGATGGGATCTAAAATATAAACTCACTGGAGTACCGTTTCTGATATAAAATTTAATGAGTTAATAAAAATATCAAATATACTTTTTTTTGGCAGTAAAATTTCCGTTAATGAAATTAAAGGTTATCAAAAATTTACATATGTATACATTATTTTATCAATTGAGCAATAAAAATAATTAAAATATGGGGAAATTGCAATTTTATTTAAACAATTTAGAATTAAATGGGTAATTCTAATCTAGATTATTTATTTTAGAATTGTTCTTGTATTTTTATCTTCATAATGCAAAAATAAGTTAATTTTACAAATATTTGTTACTAAGCCGTCATAATAAAAACATGCTTATTTGTAAAACCATTAATTTTTTATACCACGGCTGAAAATAATCAATTCCTGTACATTTTCATATGCTAGATTCCAGAACTGTTGTCAAATGATATCGAGTCCGGCTAATTTTGAAATTAGGTTTAAAAATTACAGAAATATGGCTAAAACATAAAAATGTTTGATTTTTCTAACTTTTTAGATAGGTACCTCTTATAATAGACCAACAATAATCCCCTAGTCTATTTTTACCCCAAATACCTTTGTGTTGATCTTCATAAATCTTTAAATCTTTAAGAAAATGCTCACTATATTCATACTCCTAAAGTTTTTACGAAAAAAATTTAGATGGGAATGAAAGGAGTGCATCTTCAGCGACATATTTACATCAATTTTGTGAAAATTTTTAAATAAATCTGATACAATTTCTATATGTTTTTCGTTGTAACTTTGTTTAACTTTAAATAATAAACGCAGAATTAATGACACTATGCGAGTGATCGAATAAGTGAATGAATAAAAGTGAAGATAGTTCATCTTCAGTGCTTAATGCTCATGACTCTGAGAATTCAAGCAGTCTCGTTAACTGAACTAGCCTGATGGCGTGATAATATTGTATCTGCAAAATGTCTTTGTTTAAGTCCGCAGAGTGTTAGGCACTCTCGGGGGACATGGGCGACAGTTTCGTCCTTCTCCAGACACATTTTGCACACGGATTCATGTATGATTATAATTTTATGAAGATAGCCTTGCAAGTGGCAATGTTCTATCAGTAATCTCATCACGATTCGAATTTTTTTCGGCTCCGGGAAGAGAAGCTCCTGCGTAAGTAGCTGGTCAGATCTGTTCCTTAGCACACCTCATTCCAGGGACCTCCCTCCAGGATTTAATAAATCTTACTTACTTACTTACTTACTTACTCCGTGGCGTTACAACCCCGTGTGGGTTTTAGCCGACTTGACAATATGCCTCCATTTGTTTCTGTCCTTTGCTAGCTCCATCCAGTTCTCTACATTCATAGCTTTAAGGTCTCCTGCTATATTATCCCGCCACCGGAGCCGGGGTCGTCCAAGTGGTCTTTTTCCAGTTAGGGTTTCTTCCCACACCAGTCTCACTATTCTTTCGTTAGAGTGTCTTATGAGGTTGCCTGTCCACTGGAGTCTTCTAGACTTTGTTTCTTTAACTATGTTGGCGTCTGCGTATAACTCTTCTAACTCTTTGTTTGTTCTTATTCTATATTATCCCGTTGCCCCATTCAGTAACGGGCCAAAGATTTTCCTTAGGATTTTTCTCTCCCAAACTCGCAGTCGCTCTTCGTTTGCCTTTGTTATTGTCCAAGTTTCGCTGCCGTACATCACTACTGGTCTTATAACTGTTTTACATAGATTTATCATTGTTCGTCTTGTTAGTTGTTTCGATTTTATCAGGTCTCGAAGGGCGTAGCTACATCTGTTTATTTCTTGTGATCCGTTATCTTCAGTTATTGTTGTTCCAAGATACTTAAATTCTCTGACGCGCTCAAAGTTGTAGTCGTCGATGGTGATGTTCTGTCCAATTCTGTCTCTGTTTCGAATATTGCGGCTTGTGTACATATATTTAGTTTTGTTTTCATTTATTTGTAGCCCCATCTTCTCTGCTTCCTTCTCGAACCTGATAAAAGTTTCCTTCATTTTTATTCTTGTGTTTTCTATTAGATCTACATCGTCTGCAAATGCCAGCAGTAAGTTTGGCCCTTCTCGATGGAATATGGAAGTCGGTGTATCAATTCTTGCATTTCTGATGATATGTTCTAAAGCCACGTTGAAGAGTTATGGTGAGAGTGCATCTCCCTGCTTCAGTCCATTGTTAATCTCAAATGTCTCCGAGTACTGTTGCCCAACTCTCACCTTACATCGTAGTCCTTCCATACTCATCCGTATCAAGTTGACTAGTTTTTTAGGAAAGCCAAGTTCTTGCATCGCTGTCCACAGTCTCATCCGGCATACTCTATCGAAAGCCTGTTTAAAGTCTATGAACATCTGATGAAGCTCTCGATCGAACTCCCAGCATTTTTCCATTATTTGTTTTATAGTGAATATTTGGTCAACAGTAGATCGGCCGGGTCTGAATCCGCATTGATACTCTCCAATGATTTCTTCTGTGTACGATTTGGTTCTTTCTAACAGAATGTTTGCAAGGATTTTGTAGGTAGTATTAAGGAGCGTTATTCCTCGGTAGTTGTTACATTGCTTTTTGTTACCTTTTTTTTTGTGAATTGGTACGATAACACCTTCTTTCCATTTGTCTGGCATTGTTTCTTCCTGCCAAATACCTTGAATTAGCTTGTATATAGATCTGTATAGTGCTTCCCCTCAGTGCTTCAGACACTCTGTGGGTATACCATCGCTGCCTGGGGCTTTATTATTTTTAAGTTTTTTTATTGCTTGGGTTACTTCTTCATATGTCGGGCAATGGTCTTCTATTTCAGCTGTATGTACCTCTATATTTGATGTATTCGTGCTAGCTCCACCGTTAAGCAGTTGGCAGAAGTATTCCTTCCAGGTTTTTAAGATTTCCTTGTCATTAGTAATAAGCTCTTCGCTGTCTTTTTCAAGGAAGTTTCCTGTTCTTGCTTGGTACCCTGCTTTTACACTAGAGACTTCTCTAAAGAATTGTCTTGCTTTGTTGTTCTTCCGATTTTCTTCCATTTCTCTGATTATTTGTTCCTGGTAATCCTTCTTTTTCCTTTTCATTAGTTTTCTTGTCTGTGTTCTAGTATATTTGAACCGTTCAATATTTTTGTCTGCTGGATTTTGTAGCATGTCTCTTCTAGCTAGATTTCTTTCTTCTATGGATTTCCGGCAATCGTCATCGAACCATTTTTTTTGTTGATCTCTTTTTGTTACCCAGTATTTCATTAGATACGCTTGTCAAAGTTGATTTTATATTCTTCCAAGTCGAGTCTATGTTGTTACTTTCTTCTGTCTGTTTCAGTTTTATTTGTATAGCGTTTTGAAATTTCTCCTCTGTCTCCTTATTCTGCAGACTTTCTGTATTCCATGTGGTTGCTGGCGTATTCTTGTGGGTTTTTTGGGACGCTATTCTTGTTCTCACCTTCGTTCTTACAAGGAAATGATCCGTGTCTCCATCCGCCCCTCTTAGGCTTCTCACGTCTAAGCAGTTACTACCTCTTCTGGCATCTACTAAGACGTGATCGATCTGATTTCTTGTGACACCGTCAATAGAGACCCACGTTTCCTTGTGTATTTAATAAATCTGCTTTTCAATAACAGTTTGAATTCCTTCTTACTAACGGTAATGTGGAATATATAGAATTTCTTGGGGTCATTTTGCTTTGGCCTCTGATCCCATCTATATAAGTCTGGTTGTGCAGTGTTCTTTATCAGACTATCCAGCATTTAGACACCAGTACAAATATTGTAGCGTTTCCTTGTGTATTTAATAAATCTGTTTTTCAATAACAGTTTGAATTCCTTCTTACTAACGGTAATGTGGAATATATAGAATTTCTTGGGGTCATTTTGCTTTGGCCTCTGATCCCATCTATATAAGTCTGGTTGTGTAGTGTTCTTTATCAGACTATCCAGCATTTAGACACCAGTACAAATATTGTAGCACTATTGTCTAAGCATATGTTTGTTTTATACATGTTTATGTCCTTCTCACAAAGACGGCCAGATTGCAGAATAGTATGCGTGTTGTCCGATAGAATAAAACTGACTCTCGTGCTCCTCCAAACATTCCAACTCCGGCCCTTTCATTCTCTTGCCATCTGCCTGTAAATCACTAGAATCCATTTCTCGGAAAAGTTTGTTCCTCCTTCCAATCCCTTCAATCTGGCAAAAGTATCTCAAAGGAGTGGTTGGGTTTTAAACCGACACGATGTAAAAATATTTGAAGACAGTGACTGAACTTAAATTATCTTTAATTTCGTTCGATTGTACGTTTCGATGTTATGTCTCTGATATCTACGAAGTATAAAGATAATGCAAGTCCGACAACTGCCTTTTAGTCACTTTTTCATATTGTCGACAATCTTTAAATAAAAATATTAAATTTGTACCTATGGCCTTTCTTTATCGTCTGGTTGAGATCTTGTATCATCATGTCACGCAGTAAAACCAGAAGACTCACGTGAGTTTTGGATGCTAAGAGAAGCCAAAACCTAAACAGCTTTAGCCAATTTTTTATATCTAATATAACATCCCATACTTTGCTTTGCTCAATAACATCGTAACACTGCGGTACCTAACAGCGATTTATAATGATATATCATCTCAATACTTGTTTCGCGGCACACTGCACAGTTGCAAGACCAATTTTAGCGACACTTATAGCTACTAGTTGGACCAAAATCACACCTTTCTCATAAAACAAAATGGATTTCATCATTTGTGTCACATTTTAAATAAAAATGTCGGAACAAATTTGCAATTTCCCTTATTTTTGAAAAGATATTGAAGCGTTAAAGTTAAGAAAGAATTATTAACCATTTAGTTTGTTGATTTATCCATAGCTTTCAAAAACATTTAATATTTACATAATGGTGGTGTATCTTTAATGTGTATATTTTCAATATTAAACTTACCAGAGGCATTAAAATAAACTGTCCACAAAAACCTATAGCGGGCCCTACAGGTTTCCTAATAATATTCTTCAATTCAGCCCATTGGACCACACAACCGAAATTAATATAAATAATGGCTACTAGGGTTGCGGTAGACGCAGTGAATATTCGATCTATAACTCTTTGTTTCCTAAGACATTTTACGTCCACCTTATCTTCAGTGACTTTAAGGTTTGTTTTTGGATCTTTACATGATATAACAGTCTGACCTAAAAAGGTAAGTAATACTATATTAAAAATGTATTGGTAATATTGCTTATATCTTAATATCATTCAAATTTTCATCCTATGTGATCGATTTAAAAGATAGACACTCTCAAAAACATGATATGATAGAGCAATTTTGAAGTGTAAATCGTTTTTAGCAAGCAAAATTTTTTATGATACTCCCAATGCAGGTTTAAAGCAAGTTCACAAACTAAAAAGTTTGAAAACAAATTATTTATTGAAATTGACACTAATAGAAAAAATGGAGGTGCGTCTTTTATCAACTAAATAAAGTTAAATTTTATATTTTCTCATAATGTTCATATTAAATGCATTGGAACTTACCTAAAAAACTTCCTGTTATATTAAATGATCCCTTCTGATTGGGAACACTAAGCACTACATCTTTCTCCAGGAATGCTATATCTGGATTTTCACTATACAGTATACATGCTGAATTATCGTCTAAAAAAAAAAAGATAAACTGATAACAAAATATCATACAAAATTCTAAAACAAAAAAAAAATTTAACAGCTAGATTTACTAACGATTTCTTAATTATTTTAAAGGTTCAAACGTAGCTGATTTACTGCTGCCTTTAGACTAGCTGTAAAGTTAGATTAAGTTAGTGACTTAAGGGGGGTCAATGTCTAAAGTTTTCAATTTAATTTAAAAATGAATATAATTCAAAAACTACGAAAGTGTAACCTAATAAATCGATAGTGGCTACGAAAAACATTACGATCAAAGTTGCGGTGAATACAATTCCTCCAGAATAAGTGCGGCGACAAAAATCTCTCGTAAAAATTGTGCGGCGAAGAAAATCCTCCTTAAATAGGTGCCGTGAAAATAATCTCTCCTAAATAATAAGCGATGAAGAAAATCCCTTTACTTGTGAAAACGAAAAAAATCCATTTGACGTGGATTGATACTAAGATACATACATACATACATATATATATATATATATATATATATATATATATATATATATATATATATATATATATTATATCGTAGGTTTTCACGGATGGTAGAATGAAAAGTTTGGTTATTCCAGGTTTCAATCCGTTCGTTCAAAAAATCGTTTTCACGACGTTTCGCCAAAATCTAATTTTGAAAACGCTATGTTGATTATATTTTTATAATATGGCCACACGGAAAAGAACACCTGGACGATTTCCTCATATATCTGAACAATATCCACCACAGAATCTAATTCACGCTAGAAATCGAACAAGAAAAGAAACTTCCTTTTTTGGACCTGCTATTAACTAGGAAACTCAACAACACCCTGGGCTTTACCGTATATCGGAAACCCACGCATACTTACCGATATCTCAATGCAGCGTCACATCATCATCCCTCTCAAAAGCAGGCAGTAGTCAACACACTAGTATCAAGATCTCTCCGCCTAACAGAACTTGACACAAAACAAGATGAAATAAGACACATTTCAACAGCTCTAGAACGGAATGGTTTCTCACAATCAGATATAAAGAAAGCCATAAAAAGACAAGAGAAGACTAAACAAAGACCAAAGACCAAGATCAAACAAGGAATAAAGCCATAATACCATACATAAAAGGAATAACAGACAGAATCGGAAGAATCTTAAGAAAACACATCATACAGCCCATATTTAAACCACAAAAAACAATAGCCAACATCCTGGGAAATCCCAAAGACAAGACCAACCTTGAAAATCATGGCGTTTACAGCATTCCATGTGCAGATTGCCATCAAACTTATATAGGACAAACATACAGGCGCATATCAGCAAGAATCCAAGAACATAAAAATAGCCTCAAAAACAAACAGACAACCTCAGCCCTATTTCAACATCACCAAACAACCGGACATACCATCGACTTCGAAAAAACAAAAGAAATAGCACCAATACAGAGCTACAAGGTACGCGTCATAAGAGAGGCTCTAGAAATCGAAAAAGCGGGACAACTAAATAAACGAGACGATGCTATAAATGTTCCAACTACATGGACAACATTAATAAAGAATCAAGAAAGAAAACAACAAAGTCAACTAGTACACGAGAGATCAGCATAGAAGAACAAAATATATCGCACTCGGCAGAGGGGAGGAGCCTGCGAAGCCGCCCACCCAATCAGGAAGCGAGCCAGCTAAACAAAACTAGAAATTCATCAGAGGCCACCATCAGTTCTCAGCGAGTAACGAGACGAACTGCACTTGAAAATGCCAAATGAGATTTTGGCGAAACGTCGTGAAAACGATTTTTTGAACGAACGGATTGAAACCCGGAATAACTAAACTTTTCATATATATACATATATATATATATATATATATATATATATATATATATATATATATATATATATATATATACATATATATATATATATATATATATATATATATATATATATACATATATATATATATATATATATATATATATATATATATATATATATATATATATATATATATATATATATATATATATATATATATATATATATATATATATATATATATATTAGGATAGTTTTTAATCAAGAAGTTGATTTTTTTTATAATAATTATTTTATTATAAAGATAATTTTTATTTAAGTAGTTGATATTATTTTATTCGTTGCAAATACATTAATTCTAATTAAAATGTGGGTTATTCCAAATACTTTTCTAGATGCGGCTCATAAGATTGATAAATAAATCGTAACTCACTTATCAGTTCGAGTTGAAGTAATAACACAACACCAACATAAAATTTTAAAAATACCATAAACTTGTTTTCAATATACCGCCTAGTTACGGCTCGTTATAAAGAAGCTTCCTTAAATATGAATACTACGATAAAAAATGTAAATATTTTTTCCATATAAATTCTTTTCACTTAACTTTATACAGAGCCTAACAGGCTTTCTTACCTAATAACACTGGACAACAGCCAAAATGTATCTAAAATAAAATTGACTATATTTTACACCTTTTTGGTGTGCTAAAACCGAAATTAAACTTATCTTTTCAATATTAGTCAATATATCATGTCTCCCTATATATTAGCAATGTAACCGTAAGAAAACAACTTATTCTTGAAAATGCTTTGTTTTTCATTTCATTGTCATTTTTGTATTTAACGCGCCAAAATTAACAAAAAGGGCCCTTTTCATAAAAGTAAACTAAAATTTGTTGCGTAGTGTAATATAATACAGTTATAATGTACTATAGTATAATCAATAAGGTTCAATAGTGTAACGGTCATAGTATATAATACAATGGGAAAATCGCCATTTGGATTATGGTGGGGAATCCCGTCTATAGGTTTTTGGGGTAGTACAAGAGAGATTTTTTACCCCGCTTTTACTCTTGTGTGTTGTACGGCACAAAGAAGACGGAATTTTTTCGCAGCAATTTTAAAGAAGGGATTTTTTTCACTGCACGTTTAACGAAGGGATTTTCTTCACCGTACTTATTGTTGAGTGATTTTTTTCACGCATTTTTCATAAAGGAACTTTTTTCCTCGCACATAATTTTGTTGAGATTTTCTTCGTAACCACCATCGATATAAAGTATAGGGTAGCTTGTTTGTGTCTGTAGTTTAACTCGGAAATTTCTTATGAGAAAAAAAAAGAAATACAACACACTATTTTTTAAATAAAATACTAGCCTGAATAGGCAAAATAATAAAAATGAAGGTTTGTTTACCATTAGTTAAACCTAGTTAAATCAATATTTTAAGCTTTTTTAGTCTGTCATATAATGAAATAGTAAATATAACATATTGTGTAAAATTTCACAATTTGTTACAAAATGGTAAATAAAATTAAATTTTCAAGTACAGGTAACAAAAAGTTAAATTATCGCAATCCATAGTAAGTTATTTTTTTAGGAAACTGAGATAAGTGCCAATTTGAAACAATTTTCCTCTATTTAAACCAACTTAGTAATGTAATTCACAGGAATTAACTTTCTGTTTTTTATAACGACACTATACGGCTGGTGGTAATAATACAAACGATTTATTTTAATGGCAAATTTAATTAGAGAAAAATTTTATTTACCTAAAGCTGTTACGGTGTACTCCACAGTTGCAGTATCATACATAAGAACTGTTACATTTTTTGGATTAAACGATATACTCATAAAACTCTTTACAACAACAGCATGGCAGACCAATATTAACGTAAATATTACTATGAGCAACTGGACCAATCCCGATACTGGGCACATCTGTAAAAAAAAATAATATATATTAAATTTATTTAACAATTCAATTAACAATGCCACAGACAAAAACACTAAATGACTTTTAAGATCTTTCAGTACAGGAAGCTGACAAATTAAGGTGAATTTCAAATCATAATCTTCGGCTCTGAATTATTCTCCTGTAACATCGCTAAAGTGACCAGTGACCAGTACCGTTTTTAAGTGTATTTTTTCAGTGTCCCCAAAAAGCCTGTCAGGACACAAAAAAGTTCCGTTTTATAACAATCTTGCAAACACTAGACAATTAGAGAGAGTTTTTTATTTTTGTATTATTTACGGTGTAGACAATAAACAATAACCAATTATTAATTTGCATTTACTGCGTTAAAATGGCAATATTTTGTTGTCTAGACCATTTATACCGGTTTTTGTCCAAAAAATTCTGGTCACCCATGAAGATGTATTAAACGAAATATTGTACGGGTTTATAAAATGCAAAGTAGATGTGACAAAGTTTACCACATAAACAATCGTCAATGAAAGAAATTTGGGACATATTTAGTACCAAAAAGAACACGTCAAAAGGATGCGATCAAGACAAATCACCTATTTCAATTTTCACTAGTCGCTTGCTTGTGTTATTTTAATACGTGACAGAATGCATGCGTCTTTTCGAATTATAGTTCGAGAAATGATATATTGTGGCTTGAATTTTTTAAAACATCTTATGAATTGATATGATTTGTTCTATAGGACTGAAAAGCTAATTTGTCTGAATCGGGACAATTTTAGAAATATATTAACGGTTTTTAAACGTGACATTGTATGCTAAATATAAAAGGTAGTTTTACACAAATAAAGAATTTGGAAACTCTTGTAATTTAACTAAATTGAAATATTTTGCAAACTTTTTCCTAAAAAGATAAAAAAAAAAATATAATTTTATAAATAAAAATTCTTGCTTTTAGTCTACTATATTTTAAAATGTCTATTATATACTAAAAATGTGAACAAAATAAGAGGGAGAAATCTGTTTTGTTTTCTTGTTAAATGGTATATTTGGACACTGTATACAGGATGTCCGGTGAGTACCTCCTAATTTCTCGGGGTATACAGGGGAGGTCAAAATAACCCTACTTTGTCATAGAAAAAAAATCCTAAAGTGCCCCTTAACAGAGATACAGATGTTTCAGAGAAGTCAGGAACGGATTTGCAACCACACTCGTTGGGCCTAATTCTTGACAGGTGTCATTTTACAGAGCTGAAAACTGATTTTTTAAATACTTTCATCTCATTCTTCGTCTTAATTTATTTCAATAAAAGTGTCGGTTTTCGAGATAAATCGGTTTATATTCGAAAAACTCAAAAGTTACTAATGCTAAACACAAACAGATAAAAATAAAATACAGCAGGGTGTGCTGATGTACTCTAATTTATAGGGAAACGCTGTCTAACTCTTCGAAGGCAAGATGTTATGCTGAACGATTTCCAGCTCAGACATTGTCAAGTCCAGGAACCTTTCAAAGGGTTGATCGGGGTTCAGTTAATTTACAATGCTATCAAAATGAAAAATTAGCGAAAACGTTTAAATGTTATTTGGGCAAATGTTCAATATGGGCTCCATGTACTTCAATACATTTTCTTATTCTTCGAATATTGTTCTGCTGCACTGCAAATAATTTTCAGGCATTATTAAGGACATCGTTAGAATGCTGTGCTATTCTCGCTAGTAGTTCTTCTCTAGTATTTACTGGTGTTGAATAAACTAACTCTTTTAAATGTCCCCAGAAGTAAAAGTCTAAGGGATTTATGTCTGGAGACCTTGGTAGCCATAAAACAGGCCCATCTCGACCTATTCATTGAGGGCCAAAAACGTTTGTTAAGTGTTGACGTACTATAAGGTTAAAATGAGGTGGGACAACATCATGCACGTACTACATTTACATTCTTCTATCAAGAGA
Source organism: Diaprepes abbreviatus (assembly GCA_034092305.1). Taxonomy (NCBI): domain Eukaryota; kingdom Metazoa; phylum Arthropoda; class Insecta; order Coleoptera; family Curculionidae; genus Diaprepes; species Diaprepes abbreviatus. The sequence continues at coordinate 2,179,931 of JASJET010000090.1, read as the reverse complement.
TACGCCTTCCAATAAATTATTTAAATTTTGCTGCATAAATTGTAAATAAATCTCACCATTGAGTTTTTCTTCCATAACAAATGGACCTATAAGGTTATTTCCAATGATGCTAGCCCACACATTTACAATAAATCTTTGTTTGTGTTTGTTTTGAATTATAGCGTACGGGTTTTCATGAGCCCAAAAATCTAAATTGTGCGAGTTTATTATGCCATCTCTTGTAAAATCGGCCTCATCGGTAAATAAAATGAGGTTAGAAAAACTTAGATTTAGGTTATGTTGCTGTATAAACCAATTGGAGTATTGAAATCTTGCGAGATAATCAACCGAAGACATAAGAGTTTACTTTTTCAACGTGGTACGGGTGAAGCAACTGTTCTGTTAGAATTTCATGTACAATCCATTTTGTAACATTATTTTGGGTTGCGAGCTTTCTTATGCTGTTTGAGGGGCAGCAATATCTTGCAAAATTTGTTCCTCTACGTGAGTGCCTCTCCTGGGAGGGTCCTCTCCGCCAAGTCGCGGCATAAATGACCCTGAATAAAACATGTAAAAAATTAATTCGTTAACTTTAACAATTCTTTTCTAATCATCTTTAACCTGTTTCCCCTAGGCTTCGATCAACCCTTTGAGAGTGTTTGAACTTGGCCATAGTCGAGCTGGAAATCTTTCAGCATAGTATTTTTACCTTCGAAGAATCTGACAGCGCTTCACCATAAATTAAATGCATATCAGCATACTCTGCGTAAGAATATTCTTCCATTTTTATAATTGTTTTTATTTCAAGGCGGTTCTGACATGTTCAGACAATAGTAATTTATTATGTATATATTAACAATAACAACCTGATTTTTACCTGTTTGTGTTTAGCATTAGTAACTTTTGAGTGTTTCGCATAAAAACCGATTCATTTCAAAAACCGCCAGTTTTATCGAAATAAATTAAGAGTATTTTTTTAAAGAGGAATGACCAAAGTATTTAAAAAATCGTTTTTCAGCTCTGTAAAATGACACCTGTCACAAATTAGGACCAACGAGTGCAGCTGCAAATCCGTTCCTGACTTTTTTGATGATCTAAAACATCTACTGTAGAATGGTTTAATGAGTCTTTATGGCCTCTATAAAATACTAAAATTTCATTAAATAGTACAAGTCGGTTCAAAATTTAGAGCCGATAAGGTAAATCGCTTGGTACCCCTTCAGGGCTCTGTATCTCCGTTAAGAGGCACTTTAGGATTTTTTTTTTATGACAAAGAAGGGTTATTCTGACCTCTCCTGTATGCTCTTTAGAAATTAGGAGGTACTTATCGGACACCCTGTTTGTGCCATATTTTCTAGTTGTCCTTTAAGAAATAAAAAAAATATATTCCTTTACTTTTATCTCCTGATCAAAAACTAAAATGTCAATTTATAATAATCATTGTTTTGATGAGCCCCGTATAAAGTTTGTAACAGTTACTTGTACTAGGATAGATGGTAGTTCCATTTAAAGCTAGCAATTACCTTCTAGCTTGCAATTTTTTATAATTAATAGATAAATTATCTATATCATTTTCAATAAAAATTGTTATTTTTAATTTTTTAATGGAATTATCAATCCTCTAATCGCAGACTTCATCCACGGTATGGAACAAAATTTTCAAAGATTTTTTCTTCAAATTCTTGCGCATATTATTTTTGATGAATTTCTTCAGTGTTAAAATTTTTTACAAGTTGTCGTAATATCCAGTCCTTTAGACGAGATTAGATTTATCGCTTTCCAATATGGTTGAATTTGAAAATAATCGTCCTCAAATAAAAGGGCATAATTGTGAAAGGTGCGACCCACTTAATATTGCTACAAAAGTTGCAAAGTTATTCGGCAGTAACGTATTTTCGATCTTCTTCTTCAGGTGCCATCTCCTATCGGAGGTTGGATATCATCATTGTCATTCTCACTCTATTTGCTGCTACTCGAAAAAAGTTCCACTGAGCTACAATTGAACCACTCTCTCAAATTTCTCAACCATGAAATTCTCCTTCTTCCGATATTTCTTCTTCCTTCTATTTTACGCTGCATGATCAATCTAAGCAACTCGTATCGCTGGCCTCTCATGATATGTCCAAGATATTGCAGTTTCTTTATTTTTATGTTGTTAATTATTTTAGTTTTTGTCCATGGCTAGCAATACTTCTACGTTTGTTTTTCTCTCCGTCCAAGATATTCTCAACATCCTTGTGTAACACTACATTTCAAACGCTTGCAGTTTTTTATGTGTTCTTGTTTTAGTGTCCAGCCTTCCAACCCATACTGCAGCACTGAAAATACATAACATCTTAAAATTCTCATTCTTAGTTCTAGAGTGACGTCTCTGCTGCACAGAATGGTTTTCAGTTTTACAAACGCATTCTTGTCATTTCTATTCTCGTTCTTATTTCTGTTGTTTGTTCATTATTTGCTGTTATCCATGTGCCCAAGTATTTGTATTCTTGCACTTTTTCTAAATTCACATCTCGCAACTTTATGCTTGTTTGCATGTTTTGTTTTTTAGTTATTACCATATATTTAGTCTTTTTGGTGTTCATTTTTAATCCGTGTTGCTCGCAAACGTTATTTGTTTCGTTCACTAGTTTTTGGAGTTCTTCAGCGGAGCTAGCTATGATAGCAGTGTCGTCTGCAAATGTTATGTTGTTTATAGCTCTTCCGTTTATTATTATTCCCTTACTTTTCGTTAACAGTGCTTCTTCGAAAATCGATTCACTGTACACATTGAATAGTAGGGGTGACAAAATGCATCCTTGTCTCACTCCTCTTCCTATTTCAATTTCCGGACTTGTTTCGTTATCTACTATTATTTGTGCGCGTTGATTCCAATATAGGTTAGTTATTATTCTTAAATCTTTGTTGTCTATGTTTTTTCTTCTTAGAATCTCGACTAGTTTTTCATGTCTAATTTTATCAAAAGCCTTCTCGAAGTCGACATAATAAATGTGTATATCGGTGTTCATATCCATACACCTCTGTGAAAGCACATTAAGTGCAAACAACGCGTCTCTGGTGCCTATACCATTTCTGAATCCAAACTGACTATCATCTATCCCCTTTTCAAGTTCTTTATAAATGCGTCCGTGTATTACTTTTAAAAACACCTTGAGTACGTGGCTTATAAAAGATATTGTTCTATATTCGCTGCAGTCTTTTGCATTTTTGTTTTTTGGAATAGCGCAAAAGGTGGAGAGTAACCATTCTCTGGGTATATTCCCCGTTTTATATACTGTGTTGAACAGATCTAACAGAACGTATTTTCGATAGGTAAAGTTAAACTTCCCGATGATGTTTACAAAGGGTACTGTAAAGTAGACCTTAGTAAATCTGTAGATTTTTTTTGTATAAATTGCTAATAATATGGGAACGTTTTTCTTTCAGGTTGTTATAAGTGCAAATCCAAAAACAATATACATAATTTGGATTAATTATTATTCAGTCTTAGAGAGTGACTTGCCAAAATCACTTTAAAAAATAAGAAAACTATAAAAAATAAAGAGTAAACAAAGTATTATTATAACTTGTTCTGAATAAATTAAGTAACATAAAAGTAAATTTAACTTAAGTAAAACTATAATTTTTTATCAAAAAGATAAAAAATTATATATTAATATACATAATATAAAAGAAAATGTATGTGTGAAAACTATATGCATGGTATAGAGTGAGAACCACAAATCTCACCAATTTAAATTTGTAATACTGTAAAAAATCGGTTCTGTTAGCGGACCAGCCGCGACTACTGAAGAATTATAATTCTTATGTCGTTATTAGGTCTTTTCACATAAAGCAGACAAATCAGTTTATTTCACTGCATATAAGTACGTAGTATGTTTACCTTGTAACAGCCTTGAAAAGATCTTAAACATTCACACTAATATTACGAATAACAAACTAAGTTTTGAAACGTAAAACACCCGGAGATTTAAAATTATTTTGATGTGGACAGCTTCGTGAACGTTATCTAATTTTGAACTAGCGCATGGATTCTGTCACGGCAGTTTGGTTGTCACTACAGTAAAAATCCTCCGGTAATTGATAAATCTTATCTACATGCTGGTTTGTCGCGCGTAACTACTTCAGAATTTATCAAAACTACAAAGTCACGTTTCTGTAAATTTTATCGTTTAGATGCCCTTGCGTTCATAAATTGATATGAAATGTATATACGAGGTTTGTCCCAAAAGTATCGAGCCTACCTTCATATCTCCGCATTGGTATTATTCTTTATCATCTGGTGAGTGACATCCTTCAAAGTAGCCCCATTTAATTGAATAACACGTTCCTAGCGGTGTTTCCACTTCCTGAAGCAGTGCTGGAAGTCAGTTTTCGGAACTGCCTTCAGTGCATTCGTCGCATTAGTTTCAACCGTCTCTTTGTCATCGAATCGGTGTCCTTTGAGCGGCATTTTTAATCTGGGAAGGCTAAAAGTCGCAGAGAGCTACGTCGGGACTGTACGGAGGCTGGCGAAGCTGTATGACTTGGTGCTTTGTTAAATATTGCTGCACAAGATTCGATGGCGCATTGTGGTGGTGAAGCAGCCAATCACCGCTTGTCCAAAGCTGTGGCCGTTTTCTTCTGACTGCGTCATGCAATCTTTTCAATACTTCAACGTAGAATTCTTTAGTGATCGCGTGACCTCTCGGAACATATTCGTGATACACAACACCTTCATAATCAAAGAAAACAGTCAACATTGTCTTCACTTTGTTCCGACTTTGACGTGCTTTTTTTGGTCTTGGCAATTCAGAAGGCTTCCACTGTGAAGACTGTCACTTTGTTTCTCTAAATGCCTTATTCATCATATTAATTGTTTCCGAGCAAGTTTTTCCAAGATTAAAGCAAAACTTGACGCAAATTCGTTGATTTAATTTTTCCGTCATTTTTTACAATAACATAAAATGCGACGAACGAAAAAAAGACACTGGGAACAAACGCACACCGTTCACAAACTAATACGTCCAGTCGGTAACTGCGCACACCAACGAGTTCGTGAAGACTTACTGGTGACGCCCATGCCCCACAGAGGTTGCTCGGAAGTTTTGACGCGGAGATATAAATGCAGACTCCATACTTTTGGGACAAACCTCGTATACTGAAGAATTGAAGAATTCAAAAGTTGATGACATTTTCTAAGAATTGCAATTTCGGTTCAATGCAGCTGTGCTGATATAAGAGTGTTCGCACTGATAAGGAAACCTGGGAAGGAATTCACAGAAAATAACTGCCGACCATAACATACCAAGGAATTTTTTCAGTTGCAATTTCAAACAATATTTTGAAATAAATGTTTATATTAATTAAGAATGTTCAATGGTGTCATAGAGGGGGGCGGGGACAGGCATGGAATGAAATCATAGGAAGGTTACAGGGCCACAAACCTTAAATAAAAAATATGTCGTTTTCAATGTCTCCAAATGAAAACACGAACATAAAATATCTCAAAAATATAATATTTTGATTTGTACTGCAAACATATAAAACGATTTTAAAATTTATATTATGCGATTATTAATAATATTTAATTCATAAATATTGAAAGAGATTTGGTAACAACGCATGAATTTTGAATTACCAATTTTTCTGCTTGAGAACTTTTTAACATTTTACGTGACACGTGTTAATGCGTTGTTTACATAGATTAAGAAAATACTAGATTACGCGTTTCCAATGCCGGCCGATCCCATAGTGCAAGAGAGAAAGAAGAGTGGAAACTGTAATTTCCCCTCTTTCTCTCAGCGCATAGAATCACATGACCCTAAAAGGGAATAATACTATGTGTTTGATTCTAGCTCCGCCCATTAGAAAGAGAGGAGATTATTGCTATTGCTCTTCTTTCTTTCTCGGACTGTAAGAACGGCTGGCATTGGGAAGGCGCAATCTAATATTTCCTAAATCTATAGTTGTTTATCAGTATTATGTCGACAGTCCGAAGGCAAATTAGCGAAAAAAATTGTTCGAAGAATTATGAGTATATAATTTCACACACAAAACATAAAATTGGCATAAACAACGGAGTGAAAACCATAAAGTTAGGTTTAACCTATTAATCTGAGCTAAAAATGAATAGGAAGATCTGCCATTGGCGCAATGAGCAGATAAATTTGGTTTAATTGCCTTTTACATGGCGATGTTGCCAAAGTTCCAATTCTGTGGGAGTTTAAAAAAGTATCAAAACTAAAAGTTCAAGCGAATATTTCGAAAATATGCGATAAGGTAAGAAAGAAAACCATTACCTGTTTTCTATTTTTGAACATGGGGTATATTAAAAAGTCAAGTTTAGCGGCAGGTGTACACATCTCCTAATAAAAAATATGGAAAAAATTCCAAGTGGCCTTTCAAATACTAAATATTTCGAAGTTTCAAAGCTTTCCTACATAAATGCATAACCATTGAACATCTTTAAATAAAGCACTTCCTTCACCACCGGAAAAAATTGAAACTTGTAAATATATGTTATCTACTTTGTCTCAAAATAATATGGCGAGTAGCCAGTCTTAATACATACTGGTACATCAAAACTAGACACTAAAAACATCTGGCCAAATCTCCTCTAAAACTTTAACATATATCTCTTCAAATGTACTATTAGTTCGACATCGGTTGAAAACTGTCGATCCGTTTGCTACTTCTTAATATAAGGGAAAAGTGCGAAGTCATATAGCACTAATCTTGACTATAGGGAGAACCAACCAGTACTCTTCCAGTTCGATGTACCGGCGCAATTCTTTAATGAAGAAGTACTGAGTCTCAAGTTAGTGCGTTCATTTTTCATTCAATAATTCTGGGAAGACATTCTTCTGTATACGAGAAAGCTATGCCAGTCTTCTGCTTTTCAAGGGTGACAGCCATACTTTACTTCTAATAATAATAATTTTGTGAAGATGTAGTAACAAAGGTTTCGTCGAAAATAATAATTAATTAACATTATTTGAAGTAATTATTTTTTTTAGCATTTCTTTGCACTTCATTCTATTCTCTTGCGAAATTTGGTATCACAAGTAAACAAAATTTGTAACAGTTAATGCACTCAACTTGAATTTTTCGGTATGTTACGTCAGTCTTCTACCAGTTGTTTTCTTGTTTCATGTCAACATAATCGTGAGTCCAGTAGCCGTACAATAAAACTTATATAGTGACCTAGGTATCATACTTAAATAGATTAAATGTTAAAGGATAAATAGTCTTCAGTTTGCGATACAGACAATTTAACTTAACTTTATAATTGGTATTTTTCATTTCAACCATTCCTATAAAAAACAGTTCTGAAATTTTCAGGAAGGTATTTGTTTAGGAATTGAATATTGGATGGTATATAATTTAGGGATTCCCAGTCTTAGCATCTAAAGGATTTGTTTAAATTTTGTATGAGTCCAGATCCGTTCCTTTTCTTTTAATGTTACTGTCACTCCACAGACTAAGAGCGAACGCTAAGGTACGTTAGTTCCACAGCAATAAAACCCTTTTACTGGCATTCATTTGCTTTGTGTGGACGAAGGACGCAGAATCTCTCAAGGCCCATAAAAGTGTGGTTAACATAGCTGACGTTCTTAGGTTTGGTGTGTATGTAGTATAATGCTTCGAAAATTAAATTAATGTTACTTCAATAGAAAATGCATGTTCAAATCCAAACAGTATGTATTTTCCAGAACCGATATTTTTGGTACGAACAACTCATTTATGTGAATTGTATCTTTTGAACAATTCTTTACTGTTATAAGTAAAAGTCACTTTGCTTCTACTGCAATGAACTATCCTCTATATCCGTCTTTTTAATTCATACCGACATTTTTAGGTTAAGAACAAAAAAGCAAGGCAAATTACAGATATAATGTTTTATAATATTTTAATCCCATATAATTGATAGTCCTGATAAATTTAACGGTGAACCAAAAAATTTTAATTAGCCATTTACATGTAATATCTGATTAGGTCTGCACGTTCAGATAAAAGTCTTAGTTTTTGGAATTTCTCAATTTATTAAAAATCAAAGTTTTCATGGGTAATTCTCAAGAAAAGTGACACTTTCATATACATCACAGGCAAGGGCGGATCCAGCCTCTCTCTTTTGGAAGGGGGCGGTGATATCAGAAAATTACAGTATGGCAAGTGAAAGCAAGTTGTCGACAGGAGGGGGGAGGGGAGACACCAGCAACATTCCCATTTCTAGTGTAAATGGCAGGGTCGGGTCTATTTCTCTGAATTTGAAGCTCCTAGAGAGGGGGGGGCGATCACAAGAAAAAACAAGTTGCCGACAGGGGGGAGGATTGCGAGCAGCATACACATTCCTAGTATAAGACAGAATTGGTTCTATTTTCCTGAACTCAAAGCTCTTGGAAAGGGGAGGGGCGATCGCAAGCATACACATTTCTATACTCTATTCAAGAACTAGAGAGAGTAATAACACTGTTACCGAAACCTCCAACGTACCTGCTCCAGTGCCTCAGGTAACTAAGCACTGTCGTAAATCTAATTATATTTAATTATATTCAAATATTATAAGCTTTTGTAAATTTACTGCAACAATAAAATTTCTGATAGTTTAATTTCTGTCAGTGATCAAAGTACACCTTACAATGTGTTTTTAGTGATTTATCTTGTTTGTACTTGTTTTTATATATTATTTGAGATTAGTAAGATACCCAAAAAGGTATGGATTCCATATCTATATTTATTCCAAAATCGTTAAACCAGGACATTTTTTCCTCAACGAAAAACTTATTTATTACGATGAATGTTGAGATGTGTTCCAACATGACAGGAGTTGGAAAATCTACTATGCACCAAATACTGAAGGAGAAAAGAACGACTGGAATTGTTAGTACTCCCAAGCCATATTCAATCACAGGCAGACGAAAAACCTCGTTGGAAGAAGAAATGTAAACTGCAATAAAAGGAGTTGGACATACATTTTGTTATGAGAAGCAGATTCCAACGGTCGACAAAATTCTAACTAAAATCAATGAAGATCAGGATTTATCTGAAATTAAAAAAACTGAGCTCTGGAAATTGCTCAGAGAGCCTAATTTTTGCTGGGAAAAACGAGATAGGAAATCTGTTCTTATAGATCGTCCGGAAAATGTCCGTCGAAGAAGGAAATATCTCTCTTAAGTAAAAGATAGAGTTGCTAGAAATAACACAACTTACAAAATTAGTAATTTAACTGAACTTTTGAAAGATTTTTTTGAATAAAGTTACTGCAGAAAATTGGGAAAAATCCATATGATAAAAGAATAAAAGAAAATGTAGAAACTCAATCTCATGATCGGTGAGATAGAGGAACCAATTATAATTAATCTGAGCGAAGATAGTAGCAGCGTAAAGACAATTTATTATTTAAATTTTCTGTAACATATAAAAATTAATTACATTTGAATGCCTTTTTCTTATGAAAAATATATGTGTCCAACAGATTTTGCTAAAGATACCGGACTAAAGAACACAGGTAGTTTGCGAAGAAAAAAAGGGTAAAAAATGATTTATTACTCTTTCAAGTTCGTGAATAAACTATAGTGTAAAAGGCAAAATCGGGTCTATTTTCCTGAATTCAAAGCTCTTGGGGGGGGGGGGGCGATCGCCCCCATCCCCCCTGGATTCGCGCCTGATCACAGGACACATGTAAAATATAATAAATGAATTACATATTTACTGTTATAACACATTCATAGAGTTATTTGCCAATACTGCCAAAAAATTTTATCAAATTCTCTTAAGAAAAATCCTTAGTAGAAATTTAATATTATTATTATATTATACATTAACAGAATCTGTTTTGAGATCTTGTATTGTTTTCTGGGGAGGGTTATATAATTCAAATTTAAAAATTTTGGCAATCTGTCAGAACACTGTTTTATTTTTTTTTAAATCAACATATTAATTATTCGTACTTGTACTTTACTTTAGTACTATAGGATATTTGGGTGCAGTCAACCTATGTAAGTTAATTTAGACTTAATTCCTCAGGATTATTTATAAATTTTAAATTAAACATATATTAATTTGTACCCTTATATTCTTGAATATGATGCAATGTAGTTTGTAGCAAAACTTCAGATATATTTATGTTTTTGCAAAGATAAAGGTATTATTTTGAAAACACTCATTTTATCGAAAACTTTTGGTTAAAATGTAAGCCCAGATATAGTAATACAAAATTATTGTAACACGTATATGTATGTAAAATTAAATTTGAAAAACTTAACTTAATCTTTTTCTTTAATCTCAAGAAGTTTCGTAATATTTCGTGATAGTAGCCTTCATAAAAAAATCCAGGCAGAAACAAATTCGACAATTTATGTCCGTGTTAATCCGAGTAACATTAATAACCCAGATAACTGCTAAATTTTATAGTATGAACGAAAACATTATTTGCTTTATAAATAATTATATGCTATTTAAGAGTACTTAGAGTAATGTATTCATAATAGATCTGGTATATGAGCTTTCAGAAAAGTTCAGATCTGAGGGTTTTGAACAGGGAAAATAAATAAAAGGGAGATAAAAGAAATTACAACTTCAAATCTACTAATATTTTTTTCGTTTTGACGTACAGTTGTTTAAGCAACGGACAGCATATTTTGTTTAAGCACGAGTAAAGATTTAAAAAAAATAATGACTTGTTTTTAATAACAACTGGTTCCAGATCACTCGTACATTTTTTTTATCACAAATACGTGTTCATTACTGTGTTGGTTTTAGTATCAAAATATTTTACCAGTTTAATCCTTTCTTAATTATAGATTATCTCTGATGATTTTTAAAATAAACAAACCGCAATCAACCTTTCCATTAAATATATTGCGTGGTTATACACAAGCAGATTAAAAATCGACTATTAAATGCCAGTCATCTTTAATTTATATTTAAGAGGCTAGATATTATTTGTCATTGTGAATATACAATAGACATTGTTTTAGATATCAGCTGAGTTATCACATAGAGCTGATTTTGAAATCTTGAAAAGTTTCATCGTTTATATTTAAACAAAATTACAATTAATAGATAACACGTTGTTACCTATAGAAAAACTCCAAGATATCTTTAGAAAAAAACTTCAAGATGTACCTATATTATAACAATTTTTTTAAATTTCCCTTCTTTTCTTACTCTCAACTAAAGGGAGTCTATTTTTGGATTCATCATTTTATTAATTCTCGTGTGATCCCCACACAAGGAGCTTGAGAACAAAAAATATTTTGGTTATTCTTTGAAACTGTTTAAATTACTGCAAAAAATTCCGATTCTTAGCTTTGTATCTTAAAATTGGGTCTGATCTATTACTAACTGTAACTATGACCAATAACAGCTTTTTACGTTAAACAGTTTTTGTGAAGAATGGATAGTTGATGACACTACGTTCAATTTTAATATCTAAATGATAAATATATTTAGATATTTCAATACGGGAATTTACACTTGAATGATTTCTTAAAAGTTATCTTCTTTTAAAAATATCAAATTAAAAGTAACATGGAGTTTTTAAGGTTGCTTCGATGAGTACTGTCCCTGACAGAGTGTTCAAATCTAATCACTCTCTCGAGATGCTTTGGATTAGGAAGAAGAGTAAACTTAAAAGTTAAAAATATTTTTTTTTAAGTTAAAGCTCTTTTCCGGAACATTTTTAACACTAAATGTTTTTGAACGTATTGTAACGAACTTTATAGCGTTATACATTTCAAAGTATTAGTTCGTTTTTGTAGTTTGTAGGATTTTTAGGTTTATTTTCTACGAGTTCATAAATTATATAATTAATTTTACTTTTGTTAATTTCCTCAGTCTATGAAAGAAGGTTTGGAACTTTTTAGAAAATTTTAATTTCTTATTTTTAATATGGAACGCATATTACAGAAGGTCTAGAAATTGCCAATTACTCCTTTTTCTTATTTTTACTACATCATATGAGATGCCAGGAGAAATACACCCTGATCAAGGCAGAAACTTTAAATCTGAAGTTTTTATGAACCTTTGCAAGCTTCTGAAAATCCACAAAACTACAATAACACCCTTACATCCACAGTCAGGTGGAATGGTTGGGAGATTTAACAGAACGCGGGAGAATTACATCAGAATATAAGTAAATGAACAACAAAATAACTAGGATAAATGCATTCAGCTATTTTTACTAGCCTATCGTTCAGTCATTCACGAAACCACTGGAAAAACACCTGCTAGCATATTTTTTGGAAAAGAATTACGCCTTCCAGTCGATTTACTTACTGGACGTCCACCCGACTCTAAAGCAACTTAGGAAGACTACATTAACCAAGTTAGTAAACAGCTTCGGGTCTTATACGAAAAAGTCCGTCAAAAGCGACAGAGAAAGACCCGCTATGACCTCAAAGCCAATACTGGTGGATTCATGGTTGGTGAAAAAGTTAGTTGTACAATCCGAAAAGAACCAAAGGGCGTTCACCAGAGCTTCAAAAGTCATGGTAAGGTCCGTATAACGTAGTAACCCGATTAAACGATCTGGTTTACCGAGTTCCGAAGAGCCCTCATGCGAAGATGAAAGTTATGCATCTTGCCAGATTGGCCCATTATCAAGACCAAGAAGGTTGATCGAGACGAGAAAGACTTGGAAGGGGGAAATGTAACGAACTTTATAGCGTTATACATTTCACAGTATTAGTTCGTGTTTGTAGTTTGTAGGATTTTAGGTTTATTTTCTACGAGTTCATAATTTATTTAATTAATTTCTCTTCTGTTAGTTTCCTCAGGAAACACCTATGACAGAAGGTCTGGAACTTTTTAGAAAATTATATTTTCTTATTTTTAACACGAAACACCTATGATAGAAGGTCTAGAAATCGCCAGACTACTCCTTTTTCTTATTTTTACCGCACCATGTAGTATAAAAATCGTTCTAGAAAGATGCGTAATCTTCTGGTATCCCGAAAAAGGATATATAAAGGGTCTAGATTGGCTGTCATGGACAGCTTAGTTTGAGAGTTAGTTGAAGTAACTTGAATTGTTTGACAAGTTGTGACAATAAAGGTTATAAAAAGAAAACAGTATGGGTATAAAGATAGGCCTCCGTAACAGTATGTTTTAGGTTTCAGATTACATCTGAAAATGTGCCCAGTAGAGGTTTACATATTTACCACGTAAACCCTCAAAATATATACTAGAATTAACAATACATTTTTTCTTTTTCTTTTTAATTTTTGACCTTTTAAACTTGGCCACAGTATTATTTACAAGGGAAAGATTTAGGACACGTACTTTTTTATTCTTAACGCAAACAACACAGAACACCCAAGGCGTCTCCGGAAATCGAATCTGATCCGCGTGGTACAGTAGAGAACAATGGATAATAATTTGCATCAGACACAAATTTTGAAGGATCTGGATAATTTTTTTTTCATTACTCAGGACAATGTATTCTATGACAATAACCTAAACCTGTGAATCCCACTCGCGAGTGCCCGATTTTGCTTTTCATTTAATGAAATTGGGGTTTTTGGGATTCGGGTCTGTGAGTTTAGGCTTTGTAGGTATGGGTTCATAGGTTAGGACTTTGTTGGTTTATGGGTATGGGCTTTTGGGTTCAGGGTTGACGGGATTGGGGTTTGTCCGATTAGACCGTCAGCTGTCCATAAATTTGGAAAAACAATTTCCATTGGCAAAAAAAAATTGTTTTTCCTGATCTCAAATTGTCTGCCATTAAAGTGAAAGGGTAGTCAACTCACTTAATCTTTTAGCCCTCCAAAGGGCAAACAAAAAAAAATGAATCCATTAGACTTAATAGACAGCTGACGGTCTATTATGGGTTTATTGGGTTTGGGCTTTATGGGTATGGGGTCCAAAGGTTTAGGCTTCATGGAGTCTAGGGTATTGTCGCAGGTGTACCATTAGATAACGTTATCCTGAGTAATTAAAAAAAATTTATCCATATCCCCAAAAACCGGACCAGATGCAGAGTTTTGTTCATTTTTTCCCACTGTGCACCGGTGAGAGACCGATCGAAGAACCATTAATCTATTACTGAAACAAAAATAATATTTTCATACAAAGCGCAGGCAAGCTTTGTTTTCATTAACATCCAATTTAATATTTCATTTTTTTAACAGACAATTTTTTACTGTTTGATATTTTATTATACTGAAACTTGAAAATACTAGTTACTGATAATATACTTAAACTATATGTAATACGTAGTTGTAAATTAATGGGTGTGTATTTATTAATACTTAACATTATGACCCATACTGTTGATATGACTTTTAATAACCTTGGCATGGTTTAAAAGCATAAAAAACTACAGGTACTAAATCTGATTACTACATCTTCGATTACAAGTTTTTTTGGTATGTATTTTAACCTCGACAGTAACAACAATATGTTGTACTATTTAAATAGGCAAATTTAGTTTTTTGGTATAACTGGTACAAAGATCTGAACATTTTATTAGAAAATCGGGAAAAAAAAATGAGAGATCGTTTCAGTATGCTTCATAACTTAAAAATAAATTTTGATGTGAGCTGACCACCTGTAAGGCGCTAAATTTAAAATATATTCTATGAGCAGGCAAAAAATGAAGTTAGATGTAAGATATACAAAAAATGGTTTTAAAAAATTTGCTTGAAATTTAATTTTGGGTCGGCATGCAAAATTTTTAAAAATACATTTTAAAGAACATTTTTAGTCATTCAGCTAAAGGAGACTCTATGAATATTTATAATACTGAAATTGGTTTAAAAATTTCCCATATTTCACAAAACTTAGTCTCAAAAACAGGTTTTTGGAGGGACCCTCGCTGTTACAATGCTGTGGTGTATTTACAGTGAAATTAACCCCTTAATTCACTAACATGATCTAACTTTAAAACCGGTTTAAGTTGACAGTAGAGGGCTTAAACTCAAAAGAGCAACAATAAGTCAAGCAAGTTTTGAACCTTAAACGTACAAGCATAAAAAATAATTTTTTTTATTATTCAACCGGCAAAAATCGAGAGTTTTATGTATTTTCTTACCTATTTCAAAGCTTATCGCTAGATCTTTATCGTTTATATTTCCTTATCAGTGTTTATTTGATGACATAAGTAATATAAATTATGACTTAAACTTAGTGAATCTTTTCTACCAAAAAAGCTACCAAAGCATCGTAAGTTTCAATTCCAAAATTAAATGTCAAGCAACTGCTTCAAATAAGTTTTTGATATATTGCGGTCTAACCTCACTTGTTGCCTGTTCATGAAATACTTTTTTTATTTCATCCTGTGAGTGATCACGTGACGTATGTCTTGTTGGGTTCAAAAATTCAGAGATCTCTTCACTCGACAATTATTAATGTCTTGTGTGACAATGATTTAGAGAATGGCGGCATAATTTCTTGAAAGTAATTATTTCAACAATGGTGATTAGTAAAGAAGGTAAAATTTACAAGATGATGGCTGTTAAAATAACTTTATAATCCATTCTCGACCTAGGAAACACATTATTTCCTTCGAACAATCTTGACATACTTCAGCAAATTGCAAGTCATAATTTGGCAAAAGTGCATGATAATGAAACCTTGCTGAAAATATTGATTTTTAACTTGTTACTATAACTAAGCATACTTTTGAATTTCTGGCAGCAGCTTTTCTCAAAAGTTATATTATTTGTTATTTATGATTTATTGTATACGGACTGAATATAACCGTTTCTTTTTTGACGTTTCTTCAAAGGCCAAAACTGTACTAAAAACCACTATAATTTTAAAGAAAAGGGCTGAAAAGTGATAAATTAAACATTTTGGAATCGTACTGGGTCAAGACATATGTCACCAAGAGCCACTGGTGATGTGGTGCTATAGAAGAATTAGTTGGGTAGACATAATTTCAAATAAAGAAGTACTGAACCAAATCATAGAAAAAAGAACAATGTAAGAAGAAGAAAAAAAAGATATTTGGATTTATCCTGAGACCTGGAAGTCTCACACAACAATTTGTGGGAAGAATGACAGAGAGCGAGAAGATAAGATGTAACCAAAGTTGAATTATTTGCAACAAATAGTGAAGGACACACGTAAGAGTAGCTTCAGGATGTAGGATACACAAAGATGAAGATCGGGTTAAACCAATTCTAGTATTGAAGGCCTGAGAGACTACTAAAATAGTCAAAAACCTGGCAGGTAGAGCATGTTTTAATATACTCAAGTTTGACAACGTATTGATTTTCATAAACATAAAAACAGATGCATTCCAGATACAGCCTCTATGTAGATAAATAGTATAGAAAGACATGCTATGTTAACAATATTGTTTAATATCAAACTTAAAAAAATATGATATGACGAAGTAAATTACGATATCATCAATTATTAATTTCAAGTTTCAATACAAATCCAGCTATTTAGATGGAATTTTTACTAGAAAATCATTCTTGATATATAAAATTCATTAATTTTGCTTACCAACATAATAAAAACTATGCTGAAAATAAATGCACCAACTTAAAATTCTGAACTAAATCAAAATATGACCGATCGCTAACTTTATTTATTCTGGATTATCAAAAATAAACCACAAGCCGCACTGATTATTGTAAAACAAACTCTGTTGTTTTATGTGAATCAAAAATCAACATCAATATTTATGTATTTCCCATTTATTTTGCCGATATAAATTTTTTAAAAAGTCAAAGATAAACGAACGTGATTTATAGAAATTATATTTAGAAACTTTACTGGAATATTCCGATGACGTTAATTTCGTTTACGAATTAACGAAATGAACACACCAAACCTGCTGTGTTAAGTCTAACAGGAAGAATCGAAAATGTTCAGCTATCCGCTGTAAAACTTAACCTATATCAGCCTTTGAACTGAGTTTTGCCAAAATAAGGTGTTAACAGAAATTGGAAGGGATTAGGCTATGGTAGGGGGGGGGGGAGGAGTTCATTTTAGACATAAAAGCATCAAAATGTTTCAGTCACTTGTTGTCTCCTGGAAAAATAAACAATGTTTAAAATTAAGAAATTCAGTTTTTTAATAAAGAAGAAAAAATCTTAATATAAAGGAGTGATTTTTTTGAAAAGAAAATCTCGGCTCTTAGGGTACCTAACAAAATGAGCCTTAGCTTAAAATTAGTACAAAAATATTACCTATATGAATATGGAAAACATATCGTCATACGCATTCATGGTTGTTGAGAAATTCTATTTGTTAATAATTAGAAAAGTATCCCTTCTTATGATTTTTTAGCTATTATTTGACACTTAATCGATCTGTTTCTACTTTTACATCATAAAGCAAATATACCCGTACCATCTATGTTAGTTCAAATAGAACAACTGTTTAAAACTCAGACATCTGGGATAAACTATTGGACCAAGCGGGCTGAATTTTTTCACCCTTATAAAAAACCACAAAAGCTGTGGTTTATCAATTATAGTAAAAATAGTGGCAGTTATATATATAAGTCAAAATATGCTTGATTGTAAAAAGAGTGCAAATATTCTCATTGACAAAACTTTTCATATTTAGGTAAAATAAATATAAAAATATAAACACACAATAGTCCAAAATATGTAAATAACAAATTACGAGGATGGATCGATAAGTTCTCGGCCTCATAAAGAAAACAAAGGATTTTTGAAAATGTTTTTACTTATTTTTCAACATAGTCCCCTTGTACTTTAAAACATTTACACCAACGATGTTCTAACATTTTAATATCCGTAGTATAATGCGATTTGTCCAACTCTGCAAAATAAGCGGTTATCGCTGCTCTGATCTCGTTATTTGAAGGGAATTTTCATCTACCGAGCCATTTTTTCAAGTTTGGGAAGAGAAATAAATCGCTGGGAGCCAGATCCGGCGAATATGGTGTGGAAGCACTTCGAAACGTAGGTCATGGAGTTTTACAGCAACAACCATAGATTTGTGCGCAAGCGCGTTCTCCTGATAAAAGAGCACTTTTTTTTTGACAAGATGTGGACATTTAGCCTTAATCACATGCTGCAAACGGTCCAGTAGTGAAGCGTAATACTCCTCGGTGATGGTCTTGCCTTGTTCTAAATAGTCTACAAGCACCACGCCATGTAAATCCCAAAAAACTGTTGCTATGACTTTTCCTGCAGAGGAAACCGTTTTTGCTTTTTTTTTGGCGCACTTTCACCTGCCCCCACCCACTGTTTAGACTGCTGCTTTGTCTGTGGCGTGTAATGGTGAATCCATGTTTCATCTACAGTTATAAAACGTCGAAGAAACTTAGCAGGATTGCGTCTGAATAAGTTTAAACACTCTTGCGAAGTGTTCATTCGAAGGCGTTTTTGATCGACTGTTAACCAACGCGGCATCCATCGCGCAGAAAGCTTTTTCATGTCAAGAACATCATGTAAAATGTAGTGGACACGATCGATCGACATATTTGCTATACCAGCAAGCTCTCGTACTTTCAGTCGGCGGTCATGACATATGACATTGTGAATTTTTGTGACAATTTTGTCAGTTGAAGCGGTTTTTGGGCGTCCCGAGCGCTCATCATCTTGATGTAAGACCACGATTAAATTCAGTAGTCTATTTTTTTACTGTCGAAAACGAAGGAGAAGAATCCTTTAAAGTAGAATCTAACTCATTTTTAATGTCCGTAGGAGTTAAGCCCTTTAAAACAAAGTACTTTATAACCGATCGAACTTCAATTTTATCCATCTTTCACAAAATATCGAACCTTATGTGTTCACTCGATCGTCACAAACAAGCAACTGAACGTAAACATCTGAAACTTTGCAGGACATCATCTCAAGGTTAATGCTTACAAAATATTATAGTTATTTGATCCTACTAGCGCCCTCTCTGTTTCAGGCCGAGAACATATCGAACCATCCTCGTACAGTTAACAAATTAAACAAAACATCACAGAAAAGTGCCATTAGAAAATCGGTCAAGTCTATAATAAACTTTACCAATCAATATTTTAACTTTTTTTTGATTTCCTCAACGAAATAAAATTATATCTGTTTGTAAACAAGGAACACTATTTCTAAAATAAATAAACAAAAAAGAGTAAGCACTGCCTAACATATAAAGGTCCGAACGAGTTTCTTGACTTAGTATGACATAGATATCCATCTGCCCTGTTTTGCATAATAAATAACGTATTAAGCAAATAAAGATTCGACATTTCCCAGGAGAATACCCGTATCTAAGACGTGGTTCTACAAGGGCGTAGTAAAAGGTCTTGCCCATTACAGGGACCAGTCAGTCAACTGTAACTTTTACCGCAAAACAACCCGAAGCTCTATTTTTCCCGAATCCAAGAAACTTAGTATCTGGGAGGCTCTCAATTATGGTGTTTCTAATTACCATATCCTCCCTATGATATTTAAGACCGATTATATTTATTTTACTAAAGTTCGGCATTAACGGATTAGATTTACACCAAGTATTTACTTTAATAAGATCGAAGGAAATGACAGTCTTCAATGCAGCAATATCAGAGCAGTGCAACAAAATAGTTGTTTCATCGGCAAAAAATGTAAACTCGCCATCAAAATCCAAATTAGCCAGGTAATTGGAGAAAAGAAGAAACAAAAGTGGTCACAAAACAGGGGAGACACTTCCCTATAAATATATTGACTAGTTGAAGAATTTTTTTCCATGAAAACTATCGTCAGATAATAATGATTTAACGTTTTCTTACATTACAACCGCAAAGGCGGAAAGTTTTACAGGTGAAAAACTGAATTTTCCAACTCTATTGTATTATTTATCCAAAAGAAAACACTAACGGTACGTTTTGACGCATTTATCCTTAGATATGCCCTTCTTCAACTTGAACACAAAAAAATGCTCTTAAAATGTATGTGTGGAATCACATGGAGTTTTAAGATCGTGAATGAGGAATCGGTCTTGTACTTTCTTAGGAATTATCTGGGGATACACAAATACTGTTATTTTGTAGAATTAATAAGAAATTATTTCAGGAGAAAAAAGAAAAGAAAATAGTTTGCGAGAAAAATACGTTTTTCTGAATTTTGTATTTGGCAAATTGCCCTTATTTATTACTTCTAACAATACCCTAGACATAAAATTGTTTGGCTAAATAGCTAAGTTGAACAGCAGATACATATACATAAATAAAAACAGTGTTGTGTGACTGCTTATGTCGTGGAAATCGAGACAATATCTTTCTCATTTCTAGAATTTTAGGAAAGTAAAAACAATATTATTTAAAAAATTTCCAATGATTGGAAAAAGTTATGTTTGCTATTAATAGGTCCATTCTGTGGTTAAATTAACTTAATTAATGCTATTCATTAAATTTTCATAACTGCATATAATTATCTGGTATTATGGGAACATATTTAGCATGGTTACTATAAAATGCATTAATTACAGTTAATATTATACGGGAATTGTGTAACGCGGCCATTCCCAATCTTTCAATATTTCCGATCCTAATTTCCATACCGGTTGTAATAGAGCCCCTTTTTAATCATTTTTTTGGAGCTCTACCTAAATTTATTTTATTAAATTTTTCTTTGGTTTCCAATCCTATAAGTAGTAAAATTAAGCCCCCTTTTTAATACATCGTGTTTTCATAAGGTAGGCACGCTGCACAGGTTGAGAATCGCTGATATAACTGTCAGATATTGTATTTAACAGTAACTATCATAGTGTTTACACGGCGAGAGTTCTTAAAAGTTACTGTCACAACAACTCTTAAAAGATTGCGTCGTATGAAACTCCTGGTTAGGTGTTGTTCTCTGCATAAACCAGCTAGATTAGAAAAACAACTTGCCTATGCAAGACTTGTTTATATTTTAACATTATTACTAAAATCTGCTTGCTTTAATGATAACGAAAGTGGTTTACATCATAGGACTAATTTACTTTCACTCTACCGGTTTGGTTTTTTATATGGCAGGTACCTAATAACTAGTATGTTGTTATTCTAATCTTGAAACCACAGTTCACAAATCATGTTATAAATAAAATATTCGTTATTTGTTATTTGACTGTAATGAATAAGAAATATTGTTAAATTTATAGTATTAAAAATATCTTTTTCTATGAATTTTCGTTTTTTAATTTTATTTTATATTTTTTCAAACAAAATTATGAACAATTAAGAAAAATTTCAGAATTATAAATAACTTATTTTTAATATGTGTATTTCTTAACCAGCTGCCTTGTCACGGTTTAAATTCCAGTTTAACTAATACAATTAATTTTATCTTTTTTTTTTTTTGCAAAAGCTCAGGTTATGGTCAGACACAATATCCATTTCTTTAAATATCTCCCATAAATTCTTTAAATAACAAATGGTATACCATTTATTAGTTAGTTGTATTTTTAGTTTTACTACAAATCTCCGTAGTTCCATTTCCTTGTCAAAATCTTTTCCAGCTCCATTATTTTATCTTCTTGATTTTTGATCACATTCTTATACTACCAAGTAAGGGTTTTAAGTTATATTTAATTATCACTGTCTGATCGCTATTTATGTTGTTTTGCTTGGCATTCATTAGACTGTGGGTTGTCGTATTTATTTCTATTATTGAACTTGGTGTTACCTTTTTCCAGATAAATCTCGGTTTTGTTGCCTACTATTCGAGTGTAATTATTTCTTTAATCTTTTTTTACGGCATTTTTCATGAACTTCTTTTGTTCAGTTCCGCAGATTTCTGTCTTGTTTCTAGTACTGTTTTCTTATAGGTTAGGTTTTCTGTCAGTGTCAAATTTGCATTGATAGAAGTTTTTCTTGAAGGTGTTGCTTTTTGTATCATCTCATTTTGAGCTATCATCAATACGTTACTTATCGAGTTTAAAAGGCTGGGCGGAAAGTGTATTTCTTTAGTCGAACAATAACTAATGGGTTATTAATTTAGTAGAAAATGTCGATGATTAATGAATTAAAGTATTTTACAAATTCATTTCAATCGACTGTTGTTACCCAGGAAATCGCATAGGTTTGTTTTTGAGCTGCCATCTCTTTTAAATTTTGGATACGTTTGAAAGACGAAACGTTGTGCGTAGCCTTGGGCCTTTGAAATAAATAATGCAGATGTCATTTGCTTTGACTTCTGCTTTCCTTTTAGGAAACAACTAACGAGTTTTAAATTTTTCGTCTTAATTTTATTTGGCCCATCCTTTGGAATTTTGTGATGAAAAAATAGTTAAATTTATTCCAGTCATTGAGTTA
This sequence comes from Diaprepes abbreviatus, assembly GCA_034092305.1. Taxonomy (NCBI): domain Eukaryota; kingdom Metazoa; phylum Arthropoda; class Insecta; order Coleoptera; family Curculionidae; genus Diaprepes; species Diaprepes abbreviatus. The sequence continues at coordinate 2,157,778 of JASJET010000090.1, read as the reverse complement.
GTTACCTTTTTTTTTTACCTGTTTTGCTGTTTACTGGGTTATTTTGACTGGAACAAGCCTGGAGACGGAGATTTTAGTAGTTATGCACGTTTCTTTTAACCCCACATAAGAACTCGGGGGTTTTTTCGTCTTCTAGTCTTTCTTCTCCCCTTTTTTCCTTGTTTATTTTTTAGTACAAACTTGCAGTTTTCAAATTACGAGCACATATGTTTAACTAGTACCTACACACCACTACACAGTTTAGCAGTGTTGCAGCTGGATTTGTACGAGACAAGATAGCTAGGAGTTTCACTTTCGGAATAACAGGCAAACTTAGCATTATTTTATTTTCCATTTTAAATGTTAACAATCTAAATATTTTTGTAATTTAAAGTTTATTCCTTTTTTTTGTAAGGTATCTGTTGGTATTATTTTACATTGGTCTACTTCAATTTATTTTTTGCTCTGATTTATTTCAGAGTTTAATAATTACGAAGAATTAAGTGTCACAACTCTACACTAAATGATAATTATTTGAAGTAGAAAATTTAGTGTACATTTAATCTGATAACTTTTAGTTATGCTATAGCAAGATTTTTTATTTATTGGCGAGTTTGATTTCACTTACATGCTCACTTGCGTATATATATTCAAATTAAAATTCAAATTTTGTCTAAATTCAAATAGGAGTGAGGTTAAAAACTAGTTCCTAGCTACACCGTGGAAGATTTCTGCATTCAATTTAGCTACAGATGCAGGTATTTCCTGCTCCTATTCCCCGACTCCTATTCTCCGACATAGGGATCAGCTTGGTATATTTGCTAGCTGGCTAAGCTAGTAACTTTCATCTAAACTCTGCTGATTTAGCTTTATTATTTATTTTATTTATTATCATCTATTGATTTGCATGGCCTCTGCGACTGGGACAATTAAGCCAACTCCTCTTTCTCCCGTCCCTCGCTTACACCTTCTTTGTCCGGAAACCCGTCGAGAAGGTTTACACGTTAACCGGCTTTGTAAGGCCATTTTCTAATATAAGAACCCGGAAATAAATCTCATTTAAGAAGGCCTGAATACTTCCATCATCCAACCAGGATTGTTGTAACATATGTGACCGACTATAACAAATATTATTTATCACATGTGTGACTGACATTTACTTATTTCAGACTAATTATGGTGCTGCTTGCTGCTGGATGCGAAGTTAACCGCCTGCCACAGGTATGGCCATTCACTTTATCTGCATAAAGGAACGATTTATGGAACGAGAATCGTCCTACTCTCCATAAAGCACACACGTACAATCTTTCCCCTAAGCATTTTAGGACTCATCCCGCAACGAGCGTTTCCCGCGTATACCGTACATTCAACCCTGACCCCCGCTGTCGTCCCCAAACGAACACTTCACTTTTTTTTGTTGCTTGCTGCAAGAGCGTACCGGTTACGTGTTGACAGTTTAATAACAAAAAAAAGTCTTTTATTTTTGTTACACTCAATTATTATTGAATTTATTCTCACTTAACTGTGAGGTTTTGGCGTAAACAACCAGTTTAGCAATGTGGCGCCCAACGTGATACAACTAATGGGTTAAATTTTTTTTTTGATCAATTTTTCATGAATTTATTTCATATGTCGTGTCAGATACGCATGGCATTAGGGTTACGTGTCAGTTGCTTTTTCTTTACTTTTTTATTTTGCCTATTTTATTTTTCATGGAACATCGGAGGTTACATTTTACACAGTCCTTGTACCAATGTTCGATGAAAGTATTTATTCATTAATATTATGTCGATTTTCTTCAGATTTGTAAAATTAAACAATTTTGGAAGCTTCTACTGCATGGGCTACAGGCAACTGACTGATTTGAATTACCCGCCATTCGAAAGCTCTCACGTTGAGACTGTTACAATTTGGAGGTCAACGGTGCAATACAATTTAATTATGAAACGTTACACGATGCAGCAATACGTGTGTATTACAAAAAGTTTTTATGAAAATAACTCCGCAATATTGGCCATTTTACAAAAATTTGGTCGCTACAATATGCCTTGTCAACTGTACTCGTAATTGGGTAAAAGAAGAATTTGAGGTTGTCACAAATGCTCCATTCTAGTCATATGCGAAGTGCTCATACACCTAACAACATTAACGGCCTTTACACGGAACGTATTAAATGCGCGAAGTTAGGTGCTGACGTTCAAGTCTTTCTGTGTAAATTGTGTTATAACTAACAGATCTGAACATGAAATTCTACAGGATTGAACTTTAATATTTTTTAGCTGCCTTTACACGGAGGATGTTAACCGCACACCACAGGAATACGCGCAAATTGCACGTTTAAAATTAAGGTACTAACAAAACTACAATTTACAGTTAAAATTGTTTAAAATCAATCGAGCGTGCAACTTTTTATAAATGAAAAAGTTTCAAATATCACGTGTGAAAGGTGTGGAGCATGGAATTTGTAAAGGTTTGTGTTTCGATATTTGTAAAAATGTCAGGCCTTATACCAAATAAATGTATTCTAGCAGAAGTAGTTGCAGGATTAACAATAACATTTAAGGGAAAATTATCCTGATTATAAAAATGACCTAAGAAAGGTGTTATTTTCTTGATTATTTACTGAATTTTGTAAAATCTAAAATATCAAAAAGGTACAAAGTCATGAAGAAAAATTTATTTCCAAATTCTCAATTTGCCTTAGAAAAACCATTTTTTTACAATTATTGGCGCTATTTTTAAAATCTCTAGTGATAATTATCCATAACTTTACACTCGAGCGGTATTATATTTGTTTTCATATAAAAATTGTAAATAATATTTCTTATCCCTTACCTTTAATGGATCAGTTGACACTGTAGAAGCCCTACTTTGAATAAAATGAAATTGATCTAGGAAACTAATACAAAGTAAATAAGAAATTTAAGTGATATTTAACACGCGACGTAATTTCAGTACTAATTAAGTCCTTTTATTACTTTCAGTCCGATTAAGGAAATGAATGGTTTGGAGAAATCAATTAAACCCTATTGGGCAAACTATGAACTTCCATATTAGTTTTATACAGAGTGGGTCACGCGAGTACTGCAATAATAGACTTAACATAAAAAAGAATTTCACTGAAAAAGTTTCTATGAATAATTTTCGTATAATTAGGAACTTTTAAACAATAATCAATATAATAAAGGCAATAAACGTCCGCCAACTAAAATGATAAAATATTTCCCACTAAAAAAACAAACTAAAAGTTAAGTTAGAATAATATTCCTTATAAAAATGATTTTATTGTGTCTATGGCAATTTATGCTTTGTTTTATCATAAGCATCTTTAGATTTAGTATAAAAAAGAATTCAAATATTTAGTATACAGCTGGTGAACGATTTGGTCAATGTTTTTTTTTTTTAATTTCTTACACAGATTTTATATATATACCAACAACCTGGGAGAGCAATGCCCGTTGATATTTTTTTAGAAATTGCAAACAAAAAGATAATTATATTTTATACTATAAATTTTAACACAATATATGAGTATAAGATCATTTGACAGACTCTAAGTTCGTGTCGGCGATAACATCATCCCGGGTATAAAATAACGTTTGAATGAAGATGTCAGGAATGAAGAGGGAGTTTTTCTGACAAAGCTTAAACAACACATTTTCTCTCATAAAAAATAATATACATACATACATCCATCTCAAATTTTAGACGGAAGCATTGACATCGGCATATATAGGAAGCGACCATAAAGTAATTAATACTGAATAAAACTCGTAACAAAACACATATATATATATATCAGAAAAGAAAGACTAAAGTATAACACGAAGATAAGAATTGAAAGTCTACAGGATAAGCCAATAAAATGTTTATATATATAAAAAAAAGGATAACAGAAAGAAGCGAAAATAAACAAATTTTAGGAGGAGTCGGAATTAGCGAGAGCTGAATAAAGATAAAATCGAGCATCCTTGAGACAGCACAAGCATCTCTTGGAGAAAAAAAAATAAACAAAAATTGAACGTTTCAAAAACAAACATGCAACGTATGATTCAGTAAAGTGAAAGAAAAATGTAAAGAAAAGAAAAAATCGTATTTGGAATACATGTTAAACAAGACACAACAATTTTATAACAACTACACAAGAATAAGAAATGAAGGAACACATACAACTGTCAAGCTTCAAAAGGAACATTGGAAACCTCTGCTGAAAGTAATGGAAAAATATTTTTATGGCCTGCAAGAAGAAATGTGACACATGGATTGATTACTTAAATAAATTATATGAAGAAAAATAAACAACAAAGAAAGGGCTGAATACGCCTGAAATTACAACTAATGAAGAAGTTATAAGCATATTAAAAGTAGAGGACACTGAAAAAATTGAAAAACACAAATCACTAGTGGGATGAGATAACAAATTTTAAAATATTTTGAAGTATCAATGATTGAACAATTGACAATATTAATTAAAAACATTTTATAATACAATAAGATATCCGATGAATGGACGACGCCCAAACTAATGTTGCTATACGAAAAAGTGATGAAAACTAACACTAAAATTTTGTATTGACGAATGAACCAAAAGATAATTTTAACAGATGAGCAATAGCACTTTCGTGGCGGAAGATCTTGTACAGATGCAGTTTTTTTGTGTTTGGTTGACCTAAAGAAAGCTTTCAACAAAGTAAGATCTGAAGAAGTATTTTACCTGCTATATAACAGACAATTTTCCGGAAAAAAAATGAGCTAGACTCTTTAGAGTTACAAAAAAAAATTAAAGACAAAAATAATAGTCAAAATTAGGAAAAAAATTATCAACGCGAATGTATTTGAATAACATTAAAGCAGCGCGCCCACTGTTTCCGCTCGGCTCCGCGCAATCGGCCCGTTTTAGTTTACATGTAAATAAATGAGAGACGCCGATGCTGAAAGCGCGGAAGCGTTCTGGCCGGACGGAACCAGTGAGCGGCTGCTTAAAAAGTTCTAAAATGAGCCATAAAATAGGTGTATATATCATTTTCAAATTAAAAGATTTAGAGATATATGATAAATATTATTGAGTTTTTGCTGCCAGTTATCGTATATTTTCTAACTTTATCAGTGAGAAATACGGAAGGAAAAGTTAAAATAAAGTGAAGGCCGAAATGAACTGTCAAGTTCAAAAAAAATTAAAAAAAGGTCAACGACATTGATATATTAGCATAGAAAAGACCGAAATAATAATTGAATTAATACGTTATGTGAGTGGGAATGATTTTATGCAATTTAAAATGATAATTTTATTAGAATTTTGTATTTTTAAGATTTGCTAAATTAGGTTTTTCAATAGCGTCAAAAATAAATAAAATATGGATTTTTTCTGGTCGCGCACCACCCCGTGTGTGCTGAACTTCGTCATATATGCTTCTATAACAGCATGTTTCCGTTAAAACGAATGAAGCGATGCTAGCAAGCTGCTCAGACAGAGATGTTCCAAAATGTACGAAGTTATGGGTTATTACGTTAGAAAGAATATGAAACTAATAGTTCATATTTTAATAATAGCGCTATTTTTAAAAATTTGTTCGAAATAATTAATATATCTAAGTATTCTTTACTATTATACAGAGTGATTACAGCATTGCAATCTCGAAAACTATAAGATATATAAAGGCCGTTAAATCAGGAAAATTTTAAGCAATGATGTCGGTAGGTTATTTGTGCTTGTTCATCGGTTCTGGGTTTTGGCGTTTTTGAAACATTAAAAAGTAAAATATTACATTTTCTTGGATCGGTTATAACTTTTTTAAATCTGTGAACACTTTTGTACGGCCACTTTTTACGCAAAATACGTCTAGTTAGTCAAATTTCAGTTACAACGTTTCGGTTTTCTGGAACCATCATCAACTTTGTTTTTCTTTATGACCGCCATATTGGATTTTTATTTAATTTAAAACTACTTAGTCTTTTCTATAATACTATTTGAAACACTGATGCAAAAAACAACGGTATAACCTAAAAATAACGAAAAACATATTTTAATAAAAATTTGTATATGTGGCAACACCGAAATTTTAAATAATTCTTTTACTTAAGAATAAATTCAAACTACTTAATAATTATAAACTACATAATCATACTAAAGTTCAAAATGTCTATCATTTTTTTTCAAAACACTGCTGACATTTTTCCGAAACGGATCTGGTTACACGATGAATGATATTTCAATTGATATTACCAAAACTATTGCAAGTTCTCTGTTCAAGAACATCCCTGCTTTCAGAGCAATCAAATTCATATATCTCATTTTTCAGATATCCCCATAAACAAGTGCGGATTTAGGGGGGAGGAGCACGTGTTCCCCCCAACAAAGACGGTTAAAAAGGAAACATATCTTTATTAAACATGTAATTTTTCTATCCTTTTCATGCTAATAAACCTTTATATTAATATTGCAAATTTATTTCTTACAGTTGTCGTATGTAGCCCTTTGTGGTTCGCTTAATTGCGGGTTTTCAAGAGCCTAGTAATGGCGATTCTTTTTATTCAAAACTCCGCAGTTGCTAAAATGTATTACATCTGTCTACAAAATTTTATCGGAAATGGCGAGATTTTCTAGACATTTACCAACATACCGATGACAAAAAACAACTCTATCAAAATTAGTTTCTTGAAGTCGTTGTAAAATTGCTGATTTATAAGGATTGTATTAATTAACTTTTAAAATGTCATGAAAAGTTAATTTTGGAATGTTAAGCTCGGTAGTAACTATTCTTGTAGACGACGTCAGATTGTCATTAAAATATTCAAAAATATTTCTATTACGATTCTCGTTATTTTTGACATAATTTTTGAGATGTGATTTTTCGAAACCACCAACTGAAGTAAATTTCTAACCAAATTAGGAAATTAAGTTCTTCTGAGTTCTCGCCGTTCATGGCACATGTCACAATAATTATACATCGCTCTGATTGCATTTCTTTTATTTCTCTATACTCTATACTCTAGTATATCTAGCTTTTCTTCGTAGGAAAGATTTAATGCCATTGTAAAAATGTTTATTAAAACATCAAAAAGCGCACTTAAAAATATATGTAAAAGTTGGATTCATGACAGACTAAATAATTTCATTTGTTTTAGGTTCAAGCCTACTAGACAGAAATATTACAATAACCGAATAAATGAATTAGCTTGACTTAGTTTTTAAGCTTCTTATTAGGATTTTTTAATACTGTTGGAAGATTTTCACCAAGAGTGAACTCAGGATAAAGAAATATTCTTATTAATTTCAATTTATTCTTAAGTAAAAGAATGATTTAAAATTTTGGTGTTGTCAAATGTTTAAATTTTTATTAATAAGTGTTTTAATTTTTAGGTTATAACTTTGTTTCTTTTGCATTAGTGTGTCACATACTGTCATAGAAAAAAATAAAGTACTTTTCGAAGAGCAAATCCAATACAGCGGTCATAAGGGAAAACAAAGTTGATGATGGTTCCAGAAAACCGAAACGTAACTAAATAGACGTATTCTGCGTAAAAATATTGAAAAATACAAAAGTTATAGCTAATCTAAGAACGTGCAAGATTTTACTGTTTTCTTAATATCTCAAAAACGCAACAAATCAGAACCAATTTACAAGCACCAATAATCTACTAACATTTGCCTAAAACTGTCCCCATTTAACCGCCTTTCTATCTCTTATATTTTTCGAGATCGCAATGCTGTCACCAATCTCGGACTATGCTAAAACAAATAATAAAAATAATACACTAACAACTTGTTTCCAGAAAACCATATCGTCTTATGAGAAATTAATAACAATGGTTTTTCCACTCAATCTTGCATATTTCTTAACAAATAATAAATATCAATTCTTTTACATATCATTAGGTTTTAAATTAAAAAATCCAGATGAACAACAAAGTTAATTGGAAATGCCAAGCGTAGTTTAAAATTCTCGGAAACATTTAAAATAGTTTATGGTGTTTCCCATACACTAGTTAACATGGGTTCCGTGTTTGATAAAGCAATTATAAGAAAAGGTGGACCATTACTGACTTTTTTACATGCTACTCCGCTTCGTTTGCAAACAAGTATATAGGAATTATTTAAAGTTTATAAAAACATAAAAAACCTGTTTTGTTTTAAAAAAGAAATATATAAAAAAATTTCGGACGATTATTGATTTTTTAAACCTCTCTTGAAAGATGATGTCACGGTTCAGATTTCAATTTAAGTTTGCGATGACTAACTCAATGATTTTTACCTTTTTTTGCAAATATTCATGGTATGGTTAAACACAATATCCTTTTCTTTAAGTATCACACGTAATTTCTTTGAATTAAAACATACCATTTGTTGGATAGTTGCATTTTTAGTTTTACTACAAATTCCCGTAATTCTACTTCCTTGTCAATTTCTTTTCCAGCTCGGTTATTTTATTTTCCTGAATCTTAGCTACATTCTTACACTACAAAGTAACGATTTTATGTTACATTTGATTATCACTGTTTGACCCCTATTTATGTTGTTTTGCTTTTCATTCGCTCGATTTTGGGTGGTTGTGTTTATTTCTATTGTTGTCGAACTTATGTTACGTTTTTTCAGATAAATCTCGTTTTTTTACCTACTATTTGACTGTGATTCTTCCTTTAATCCTTTTGTCGGACAGTTTTCTTGAAATTCCTTTACCAGTTTGCTTTGTTTGTGGTATTCTGTACTTTTCGGATAGATTTTCTGTCACTATCGCATTTAACAGATATTGTTGCATTATTCCATTTTGAGCCGTTTTAATCTAATTATTTGAACCCATTGCGTAGTAATCGTCATAACTTAAATAATTTTCCCTATGTCTTAGTTTAATTTTCACCCCTGGCAATGCTTTTTTCTATCGAGGAGTGTCTTAAGTTGTCCTTTTCCTTTCGTAAGCTGCCTTGCCGTCGTCGGCTCGAGGCGACATCTTGTCGAAGGAGATTTTCTAACGAAAAAAAGTCTTACAATTTTTCTCAGGTATCGTCATTATTACCATCATGCAAAATTTCCGGCATAATTATGATGGACAAAAAAAAAATTTCTCAAAATACGCAACCTTGATCTGACAAAAAATTTCTTCCACATCATTGAATAATATCATAAAAACGTATACGAATAACATCTAATATGTATACAAACAATAAACAATTTATTTAAATTCTTCAACATACCATTTGCAAAATAATAACTGATTATTTACCCATAAATAGTAGAAATATGCCTACCAATTATGACAAACCAAAATGTACTTAATTGTTTTTTTTTTCAAGGTTACTTCCACATCCAATTCAAGCACTTATAATTATACTCGTAGAGTTGATAACATCTATTTATACCAAATTTAATATATATTACGTATAAAATTATTTCTATCGCGAATGTTCTAGCGTTTCTGATTGATTTGCTGGAAGGATATATTCAATAACTTAAGATTCCATTTTTAAGTTCTTGAAAATTATTTTAAAGGGAAAAATAATTCAATGTCACTGTACTTTTATAGAATCTAAAAATTTTAAATTATAAAATGAGGACAAAGTATGAAATAAATTCATTATTTAAAAAAACGCTGGGTTTTTTGAAACTTCGTTCGGATAAGAGTTCGAATCACAATTAAAATCACTGAATCTTTTTCAATAAAACTTAGCGTTTAAATAAAAAAATATTTATAATAAAATAATATTTTAAACAATTTGCGAAAAAAAATTATAAACGACTTACACTACCTAAATGACATAAATTTATAAATCAAATAATTTAGTTTCTATAATATTTAAAACTTACAGTAGCTAAAAATATAAATATCAAAGTCCACTTGAAATCATAAACTTATCATTTATCATCAATTGCATTTTCATTGTAAAATTTAATAGAAATAACAATTTTCCGCGTTTTTCAATCCCCAAACTATTTCTAAATCGGAGTGCACAAAATCAAGTGTACTAATCATACGTTCCACCCACGTTGAAGAAGCAACTGCATACAGAATTGCTTTCTTACTGGTAACTGTTTTGCAATTTCAGGCTCATCCCTTTGTATTTTTTGTTACTTCCTGCAAAAACATTATTTTCTTAAAGGGACTGGAGTGTGCCTTCAATTTTATTGCTAGGGGTAGCAATCCCGAATCTTCAAATAATTTACCGATAGTTTCTACGGCTAAATTTATTTCTTTTGGGGATAAACTTATACGTTGGTTTTCGGAGATCAAACATATAAGTAACAAAATAATACGGTGTCAATGCTTAATCATATCGACGATGAAATGTTTTTTTTTGTAGAGAAAACTCTAGTTCTTCTTTGAAGATATACTGTGTTTCCATAGCTCTACAGCATCTGAAATAGTTGCATTTTTTCTTTGCCTAATATGAAGGGCCACTGCTATAGGTTTAAAAATATTTAAATATTATTTTCTTCCGCGTTTGGATACTTTTTGTTATATGACGAAATCAATCTCTTTTTTGTTTTTCTCACGGATTTTAATATGTATGTTGTATGAACGACCGCCCATAGGTGGAATATCTTACCTATAGATCCCGTCAAGGAATGACTTTAAATATAACATCCGAAAATTAGATAAGTACGTATACAAGGGTGTCTGGGAAAGGCATCGGTGTCAGAACGAAACACGCCTTAAAAATCAGCTTGTACTTATGTCGTAACATCGCCGGCATATTTGCAATAATGTCCCGCTAAGAGACATACATATCTAAACAGTCAGCGACGCTATTCCAACGCACATCGCTTGGAACAACTTATGCCTTGCGTCCAGCTTGGCTGAATTTTGCACGGGCTAGATAATTGTTACTGACGTATATGAATTGGAACAATGTGTTCTTTAATGTTTCTTATTTCTAAGTCTGCACAGCAAATCCAAAAGATGTTCCGAGCAACCATAGGTTGTAACTTTGGAACTCGTTCTTTCTTCAATAGTTTTTCTCATGCCAGCTAAGTTCGTCGTGTTGTCTGTCACAAAAGATTTTAACTACCATTGATATTTTAGTTCACATGAAGAACTTTTTTTTTATTCCCGGGTTCGTCCTAAAGCCGGACGCACTGCGGCCAGAGTAGGCCTATTGTGCTCACCCTAGACATTACAGCCACTCTGTCAACCTAGCCCCCTGGCTCAATCTGTACAGTCCTGCTAAGGAGTAAGTGGGTATTTCTCCTGGTTCCAGACTTACTGACCCGAATGTTTGTTGTCTAAATCTTTCCAGTGACTCACAGTCACATATGATGTGCTTCACCGTTTCCTCGGCTTGTCCACATAGTCTGCAGCCGAGGTTTCCGTTATATAGATTCATTCTGTTCAGATGTACTTTGACGGCCATGTGTCCCGTCATTATACCCGTAATAGTCCTTAATTGGTTCCTACTCATTTGGAGTAATTTCCTTGCCAGTTTCGGGTCAGGATTCCCAATAAACAGCTTGCTGTGGTTTAAATCCTGTCTGGTCATCCAATGGTTTTATGTTCTCTTTTGATCTATTCTTTGACTGTTTCTCGGGCCGCGCACCGCGGCACCCCAAAGGCCGATTCTGGACCAATGTATTGAGATGCTGATCCTGCTCTAGCTAGCTCGTCAGCTTTTTCATTTCCATGTATGCCTTCGTGTCCTGGTACCCACTTTAACATAACTCTGTTGTCTTTTGCCAGAATTTCTAGCTCACTCTGACATTCCCAAACCAGCCTCGATGATACCTTTTGGCCCTTGAGGGCTGCCTGGCTGTCAAGAGTAAATAAGGATTTGCTTTCCTTTGTAAGCTCTCCTGTTTATCTCGTCTGCGCACCGTAAAATTGCGTATATTTCTGCCTGGAATACTATTGTGTATTTCCCAAGGGGAAGGGTTAGTTCCTTTCTCGGTTGTAACCCATATATCCCAGCTCCAGTACCCTCACTAGTTTTTGAACCGTTAGTGTACTAGATACTTGCACCCGAGAATGTTTCCGGTTTTTCTCTTTTACTTGCCATTCGATCCTCTATTGTGACTTCAAACGGTATATTATAACGGTAGCTCGAGTTCATATGGTCTGTATCCATTTCCAACTCAGGGCTCCTGATTTTTTTACATATGTTTTTGTGTCCTGACAACATCCTTTGCGATTTTACTGTTGAGTGATTTAGTCGGTGAAGTCCCATTCTCGCCTCTGCCTGAATCACTATGTGTAGCGGATGCAGATCCAGAATGCACTCTATTGCCGAAGTGGGGGTTGATTTCATGGCCCCAGTAATACACAAACAGGCGACCCTTTGTATTCCACTCAGCTTTGTCATGGTCGTTCTCTGCATTATCTTGGGCCACCATACTAAGGCTACGTAAGTGATAGCTGGTCTCACAACACTGGTGTATAACCAATGTACCATTTTCGGTGAGGCACCCCATGTTTTCCCACATAATCTTCTAACAGTCATAAGAGTTGTTTCCGATTTTCTGGTTATGTTCCCCACTTGCTTGTTCCAGGTCAGCCTGGAGTCTAAAATCACCCCCAGACATTTTACTTCCCTGGAAAGTAATATTGTGTTTCCTTGGAGGATGATGAGACCGAGATCCTCTATCCTCCTACATGAAGAACTTAGTTCACAACAAAGTCCCGTTAAATATTTCGAAATATGAGACTTTCTAGAGGTATTAAGAGATTCATAGAGAAATGTTCGTTCATCTCTTGTTGTTATAGTTGAACATATTACAGGTTCATTGTGGGGATTTGACCACCAGTCAATTGATACATTTAGACATTCTCCTGAGAGAGAAGAAAAATATTTTCCTTCTTCATAAATTTCATCCAAAAAAGTAGTTGCTACATGTCCTTGACGAGGGTGTATGTGGGTCGGCACGGAAATGTTTGGTCGATATTTTTCGATGCTGGATATAAAGCTAGAAGTTGACAAAGCTGAATTTGCGTTCTCTTCAGTCTTTGTTACTTATCCAAATATTTACATTACTTACCTGCATAAATTGCACGTTGCTGCTCGGTAGTTTTAGTACAAAAAAAGTCATGATATGCCTTAAGCCTTTAAAGTAATCCTTGAATTTCTTTCCTGCAGCTTTTAAAAATTGCTCTACAATCAGATTTATTAGGATCTATGTTCTTAATATAAAATTTCCCTATGTAGTGTTCTTTCCTCCCAATCATTCCAACGAAAACAATTATTTGAATAAAAACTACGCGCTACTCCACTGAACCAGAACATAATAATTAATATAATAAAAATGAGCACGAATTATTACCTCTTAACAATTTATAGATAAACAAGTAAGCGAGTCCTGACAAAAATTTTCTGGCATAAGAGCCGCTAAATCGCCAAAGACCAATTCTGACGAAACAAAAAAAAAAGGAAAATATGACTTGATATTTTATTTGGCGAATTCAAAAAAGAAAAGCAATAAATATTTTACGCAGTTTACAATACAGTTATTTATGCTAAATAATAAATAAGTAAAAAGTGGTTTAGGTTTTTAAATACAAAAATATTTTATACCTACTTATTGGACATTGGTTATTATTGATAATAATAAATTTTTGCTGAAGGATGCCGTAAAAAATAAAAATTTAATTCCTTAATTTTTCTACATAAGAATAAAAATATTCAGAAAAATATACGCATATACAAACTTGTAAAATACAAGTTTAGTAATATAATAATATAAATAATAAAAATAATATTTAGTGAATTATTTACGTGGATATTTATACTTGATAATAAAATATATTTTATAAACATGATTAAATCCTCCCGACTTGATGAGTTTTTATGTATAAATCTCAAAAAAAGTCATGATTTTTTAAAAATTAATAAATGATTTTTGACTTGAAAAAAAATCAAAATCAGCCCAAACCACGCTGACCCTTTTTTTGGTACGATTTTTTACCAAGATATTAAATTTTACGGGGTGACTCCAAACAAGCTGTTATAATATCATTTTTAATTTTTTTAGTAGTGACCCCAATTTATTGTTCAATTTTGGATTCCCTGCCAAATTCTGGACATTGTTTCTAATACATGGCCCGTATCTAAATATAACTTTTTGCGATTTAACGATAATTAAAGGTCGATATAAAATACAATAATTACATAAGTGATTCAATAACCTGTTTCTTAGTCACATTTTGTTAAATTGTAAATTTCAGTTAAGTTTAACTGAAAATGAAAGTTCTTGAAGAAGAGACTTCAGATTTACCCCTTTAAAATATCTGGTTTTAACAAGACGGTGTTTTCGTAAACAGATAGATTGGAAGAAGGAGGTCTATTGAGTAGCCGCCGGAGACTCCAAACTTAAACCCTCTTAACTTCTTTTTGTGGTGTTACCTTAAAGATAAAATTTGCCAAACTAAGCAAATTGATATGGATGTTTTAAGAATCGGATTATGCAAGAAATATGGTTAATTACTACAGAAATAGTCAGAATGTTCAGGTCGAATTTATAAAGCACTTAGGTTACTCTCAATTGACCAATGGAAGGCAATTTCAACACTTATTAAAGTTATAAACTAGATGCTGTTACTACTTTACTTCGAGTTTTAACTGTCGATAAAACAAAAACAGGTTTAGGACATATAACAGAAAAAATATTCAGAATTTTGCACAAAAATTAGGGGTCATTATTTAAAAAAATCAATGTTGATTATGGCACATTTTCTTTCGAGTCACCCTGTACGATTTAATATATTGGAAACCATTCGTACCAAAAAAACAAAGGCGACGTATCCGAGTGATTTTTCAAAAAACCCAGGGTTTTTTAAACAATGAATTTATTATAGACTTTACGTTTTAATTGTATATAAAATAGGTGCGAATCTATAACTAATTTTCAAAGCAGTTTTTTTTAAGTTGTTTAATTGTAAATTGAGAATTTTTCCAGAAAATGAGCAGCAACTGACGAAGTTTTAGTCTGCATACAATATTTTATATGCCTTCTATTTTTATTTTATTACATATGACTCGTTTTACAAGAATACCACGTTCTTTACTTTAGCGAATCTGAAATCTGAATCACATTTTTAATGTTCGAAATTAGCGTAGAAACAATCTTAAACATTTTATGCTATATATTAGATATTTTTTAATATTCATCGAATAACAGCGACTTACATTGAACTTTAATGGGCAAATCTTAGAACACGAGAAAGAGAAAATATCCGACAAAATAAATTATTCATAATGTATATCCCTCGCCCCATAAGTATTAAAAAGCTAAAATTAAGCTCTAAAAGCTGATCAAAGGATACATTTTTAGGGATTTAGGGATTACAAGCCGTATTTATTGGTACCTGTCCGCAGGATATAATTTTGTTTGCTATTTTTTTTACAAATGGAATAAATCAATAACAATATTGAATTTTAGTTGTTTTTAGGTACACTATAACCAAACAACTATGAATTAATATAAAATTATCGAGTCCTTGTAGAGTCCACATACATATAAAGAGAAAAAATTGTAATTTTGAATTTAAATAAAACTGAAATTCAGTAATATATTTTTTTTAGTTATGTAAGTTATATTCTCTAAAAAATGTAAAAATATAAAATATTTAATTGTATATCTTTCACAATCTTGAGTTCAAATAATCCATCTATCCGTAAACCCAATAGGATTTTAATGTCACATTTGGTTACAATTAGGGACTCCATAAAACGGCAATGAGATATGGTTAACTCATGGTTTTGCATCTTTCAACAATTTGTTGTCTGTTAGAATTAGATAGTCTTGCTGCTCAGGCACCCCCCATTACAAAGGATGAGATTAAAAAGGCCATCCTATTCATGAAAAACAACAAAGCAAAAGGTCCCGATGGTATCTCCGCTGATATTCTTAAACTGATGAATGAAACAAATTCCCAACTCATTGATATTTTGTGGCCACTGTGCAACAACATGTACGACTGTGGCGAGCTCCCTCAAGAATGGACCGACTCAATATTTATCACCATCCCCAAGAGACAACAAGCAAAAATTTCATTTCATAACAAAAGTATTTACTAAAATTATCCATAATCGTATATATACAAAATGTGAATCAAATGTGGCAGAGACCCAACTTGGTTTTAGAAGTGGCTTCGGCACCCGAGAGCCTATTTTTCCCCTGCAAGTGCTAATAAAAAGATGTAGAGATATGAACCGAGATGTGTATATGTTTCATCGATTTCTCAAAAGCCTTTGATAATGTAGAACAGGAAAAAATTATAAAACTTTTTAAAGCTAAGGGCCTAGATTCTAAAGCTATCAGAATCATAACAAATGTATACTGGGATCAGTCTGCAGGAATAAAAATCAGAAAACATTCAAATCAAAAAAGGAGTCCGCCAAGGATGTGTTCTTTCACCTGCACTCTTCAATATATACTCTGGGGGTTAATGGGGAACGCATAAATAATATCAGATACGCTGACGATAGTGTCATCTTAGCCAATAGGACTGAAGATCTACAGGGTCTCGTAAAAAGTGAGAAAGACGTACCTGAAGAGTTCGGGCTAAAATTAAATGTCTCAATAACGAAATGGATATCAATTAGTAAAACCCAACATCTACAGAAAAATTTACATTAGATCAAGCAATAACTAAAGAACAGGAAATATATATATATATATATATATATATATATATATATATATATATATATATATATATATATATATATATATATTTGGGAACTATAGTTCACGAAAGTCAAGGTCAAGTTTTACTAAAATGAGACACATACTTAGCAGCAGCATTATTACTAAAAATCAGATTAGTAAAATGCTACGTCTTCCCGGTCCTACTACATGGGGCGGATGCGTGGACCATGACAGAACAACTTATGAACTGGAACTGGATGGATCACATCACAAATGAGGAAGTGTTGAGAAGGATTTGCAAACAATAAGATATTATGCGCGCAGTAAAGCAAGCTAGAATACCTTGGCCACATAACAAGACACAAGACACAACAAATATCACCTCTAACAACTTATCCTACAGGGAAAAATTGATGATAGGAGAGGTTCAGGCAGAAGAAGAAATTTATGGACGCAAAAGTTATGAAAATGGTTCGGACTAACATCTGTCCAACAATTTAGACTAGCCACTAACAAGATACAAATTGCTATGTTAATAAACAATGTCTGCAATAGATAAGGCAACACAAGAACAACTTTTACTTTTAGTTATTAGTTTTTATATTTTAATAAATTAAGGGGAAACACCACTATGACAAGTCAAAAAATTTTTATTTTTTTTTATTACATTTCCTGAAAGCATATATGTTTAAAAATATAGAAAAAAAATCAAGTCAAAAATCGAAAAGAAAATGAAGTTATACTTGAACGCACAAAGGGAGGTCGTCTGTGCCCCAGACGACAAATAGTGGCTATACTTGCTAAAGGTAAGAATTCAATAGGTATATTTGACATTCAGTTGCGATGAGAACCAACTATGACGAAGAAGGTCCATCTTATGGGCTCGGAATCGACGAAGTTTGGAAACACTTCTCTTCATATACTGAAACTCTCAATCGCGTTTTTGTCAACCTAGCCGGAAACATAACTCTAGCTAAAATTGTTCGATTTTAAGTTTTAAAGAATGAAAATTTTCATAATTGTATTTTCAAAATCAGTATTTTCTGAGCCTCCAAGTATAAGTGAATATAAGTAAAGTACAAGTAAAAATCTAGCAAAAATAAAATTTTTAGTTTGAACACCCATCGTTGTGTTAAAAAAATACTTTTAAGTAAATGCTAAAGAATAACTAAAATTATGTTTATATAGATTGAAAAAAATACCTTTTGGTTCTCCTCTTACCAACTATTCTCGAATAAACGACCCGACTGTTGGACCATGCTCAATTTTCACTTAATAACTTTGTTAACTTTTGATTTTTTTAAAGACAAATTTAAGTTTAATGTGTACGCTTAATAGCTTACTTTTTTTTTACAAAAATCCTAATGAAATAATTTAGTTACCAAAAAGAAAATCGAGAAAAAAGACCTTTTTTCATCTTTTCACAGTGATGTTCCACTTTAAGTGCAATTTTCCGCACAGTTCAGTGTTGCATAATTAGATGCAAATGTCAGCTATAATTATTTTAACCAAGTTTATATTTATTTTACAGGCAAACCAAAAGACAAAAATACTAATATAGTTTTTCCTCCCTTCTGATATAATTTTAGGGCTAATGTATGTCTTTTAAAATAAATGTTTTGTTATGATAGTATACATCTGGACACAGGCAACTCAAAAAGATATCGTAAAACACAGCTATTATATAAAATAATTCCCAAAGTATTAAAAACATATCATTATTTTAAATTGCTAAAAATATATTTTTTTAAATTTTGAATTACACAATATACATAACCTTAAAAACTTACCTTGCGATAAAAAGTTACACCAGTCACTGATAGGCAAAATAAATATAATAACAATTTTATAAATAATAACTGGTTTTTAATAATTTAACAAAATACCCTTTAGTTGCACGAAATCTAACTAAAATTTCTTTAATGAATTGGGATATTCCCAACTTCCCTTCCTTAATTTTACTTTCTAATGGCAACAGTGTTGCCACGCTTCTAGAACATAAAATCCGTAAAATAATTTTTGTCTTAAGAATGCTTGTACGCTACGACAATTTTCAAAAATAAATGTGAAGAATTTTGCGTTTGGCGAACAATAACTCGCTAAAATGTGACAAAATATCATTTAAATGTCAAAACTTCGCTATTAAGGCGTTTGATAGTTTTTAAAAATTTAATCCAAAATGGTTTATTTGTACGATTGAAATATAGTTTGTCTTCGCATGTACATAGCATAGTTTTTTCTACTCCAAGAAATTATGGAAACTTCTGGTTATCTTATTTAAGGTTTTATTGTATCCAGAGAAAAAGTGTATGTACATAAACTCTTGTTCTGATATGAGTATTTATGGAGTAACAACCAACACATTCTTACAAACTTTGCCAGTAATGCGTAAAGGTTGTAAAGGAGTTCTCAGAACAAGAAAGTTAAGGGGTACATTCGTCTATAGTTGTGTATTATCTGTTATTACTGTCCCTACGCTTACCCATGCTTCACGGGACTCAAACCTAGTCTATGTAGTATTAAATTCAGGTTCTGTTTTCGAAAGACCATCTGTTAGCAGAAAAACAACGGCAGATAATTTTTTTATACGATGTTTAATAAATGATTAAATTTTAAAACTTAACAGTAACACTGATTTTCAGTATGTATTTTTGATAAAAATGAGAAAAATATGTTAAGATTTATTAGACCCGATTTACGGGTGAGTAAAAAAAAGAGGAATTAACATAATGGTCGATTCACGCTCCTAAAATTTAACAACTAACACTAAGAATTTCCACTAAACTGTAGAATAAAAATGTATGGTTATACTTCAAAATTTAACACTTAGAAAAAAAATACTTTTGGTGAATGCGCTGGCCAAAGCAATGGATAAATAAAATATAAATTCTGTTTCTTTTGTAAGGGTCGCAAATCGTATGGGGGTCTTTAATACGAAAGTGTGAAGTTCAACGGGTAAATAATCCTGAGAAATTAAAATCAATTTATCTTTTGATTTCATCTTACTCCGAGTTACTCTTTGATCACCACTTATTTTATGTTTCATTATTTTCCTAATCATTTTTTTTTTCTAAAATTTTGTATTCGATTTGTCAATTTATGATTTACTTTATATCGGCTTAAATTTAAACCTTAGATTTTTTTGTATAAAATTCATAATTTGTTGTAGACATAAAACTGAAATTTTTCTGTATTCTCCTTTAGTTTCCAACGGCAGATTTTAAAAATTTGAAAAACTTCCATATAAAAGCATGGTCTCCGATAAAAACTCCATCTGTGATAAAATTTTGCAAGCAGATGAGTTCAATTAAGTTAAAGACAGACGTGCAACAAAATTGCATAAAAAACTAACGCCTTCAATTACTGCTACGGAAACCTATCATAATACGTGTCAGGCACGTCTATCTTTGTTAATAGAAACTACTGGTAATCCTGTATTAAAATTACTAAAAAAAATTGTTTGTATTAAAAAATAATCTTGGCAACTTTGCAAAATATAAACCTTGAAATAAAAAAGAAATAGTAAAAGTTACGAAGGTATGCAACCACTAATATACCAAAATTGTTAGTCGATGAAACTAGATGTCACTGGCAATTTATAGTCTGCATTTGTGTAAAATCCCCAAGTTCTCTTATTTTTAAATGGGCCGCGTTTCCACAGTGTTGTCAATTCAGTTTTTTTCAGCTACTTTCAACTTCTTTAAATTACGTCTGGATATAAGGCTCTTTTAACCCATTTTTAAAAGGAGATTTTCAATTCTACCTCTATGAATTTTTCTTATATATATATATATATATATATATATATATATATATATATATATATATATATATATATATATATATATATATATATATATGTCGATTACTCCGGAACCCTAGATATAATCAACAATAGATCTGTTTGAAGGCTGTTTATGGTCGGTAGGGGAGACGCTTTTAGATGTTTGACAGACATAAACATATTTATTTATCTTTTCTTTCAGTTTAATTGCTTGTCGTGACTTTTTTCGGTGTTTTTAAGTGTTAGAAATTACTATAAATGCGTAGTTTGTAATTAATATTAACAAAAAGAGGATTTAAAAACTTATTTTTATTGGTAAATATTGTTAGATATTGTTTACATATTGCAAATAACAATAATAATAATTTAGGCAACCATATTTTCATACTTTATGTATTCAAAATTGATGTACCGATTATCATATGATACTCGTTTAAGTAGAAAAGGATAACATAAAATCGGCATGTCTGTACCAAGAAATTAAATATCTACTGTTTATCAACACTTTTTCAAATATAAATAAAAATATTATTACGTTATTCAGCGTTCAAACAACCGGGCCCTAGTTCTGACGTTATGCTAATTTTATAGGGGTATTTTAGAAGGTCCTTATAATATAACGATCATAAAAATTAATTTTGTCCAAGTTTCTTCATAATTGATATGTAGGAGTTTCCCTGTAATGTAAATAACGAATTTCAAATTAAAAAAAAATCAATATGGGCGATGTAATATGGCGGTCTCTACAAGGAAGTTTTAGAGGGTGTAGATGAAGATTAGATTAAGAGGTTAAAATTATTTTTTTGAAATTCAATATGGTGGGTTGAAAATTTCACGTTATTTACATTTTTCAAAATTGGATCGTAGGTTACGAAAATTAAATTAATTTCTCCAAGTGCAATATGCAAGATAAAATATTTACATTTCTGTAGTTCTTTAAATATCGGGATTGGGGGGGGGGGGGCAATATTACGAAGCTAAAAATAAATTCTTAAAGTTTAAAATAGCGGATTTACTATGGTAGCTGACTAAATATTTGTTTAAAAACTGGTATTTGCAAAATTCTCAGACTCAGAATTTTTTGTTGTTCAATTTTGTGTAGTTTACAACTTTGGATAAAATAGGTACTATTTTGCGCCCTTGGAAACACTGTGAGGTACCCTACACATTTCGCTTAGTATTTAATTTAAATGATTTATGGATAGCATAACGAGTTCAAAACTAATAATTCAAAAATAAATCTTTTTTTATAAAAAAATTAAATCGACTTCTAAAAAACCGCCAAAAAGCGAAAAATAACAATATGCATTTTGATATGAAATTGAAATTTTTGAAGTCGGCTCCAAATTATTACTAAATGAAACAAATGACTAGGTCCAAAAAAATAATTTCTCAATCTTTTTATGTGAATCACATTTTTTCAGGTATTAATTTGACGCCGATTTAAAAATTTTCAATTTCATATAAAAATTTATATTGTTGTTTTTCTCTTTTATGCGCTTTCTTAGAAGTCGGTTCAATTTAAGGAAAAATTATTCTGGGTATAAATATAAATCAGAACATTGAACGAGACATTATCAAGGTTTTTATTTTCTAAATCATAAGTATAATAAAATATACAATATTCTGTTATCACATTTGTTTATACATACATATTTACATTATTTACAATATTCCAGTATTTAAAAACATATTTTTCAATGTGAAAATAAATCAGTTAATAAACATTAGTTGTTAAAATTAAACTGAATGATTGATGTGCGTGCTGCGAACATAGTGATTTTACTTGCAATTAATATCTTATA
Source organism: Diaprepes abbreviatus (assembly GCA_034092305.1). Lineage (NCBI taxonomy): Eukaryota > Metazoa > Arthropoda > Insecta > Coleoptera > Curculionidae > Diaprepes > Diaprepes abbreviatus. Next base: position 2,135,643 of record JASJET010000090.1, on the reverse strand, counting down.
AAATGCAATACAAAACCGGAATATATGTATTCACAATTTAATAATTTAATTACTATAACTAAGTATATAGTTACATATAAATGTTACCATGGCCTCCAAACTAAGTCACTTGATACTTCAATATGCTTATTGTTTTTACTGAAATTAAGAATACTGTTCTGGTTTCCAACTTGTCCACTATATTGTTCAAAATTTTTACGGCTTGACGTACTATCTGCTTCACATACCTCTACTGTTCCATTGTCACAATGATAAAATTCACTTTGAATAAATTCACAAGGAGTGCAATATTGATTTTTATCTGAGGTATTACCGCTACACTGATCTATTTTTCTTCTAAGCTGATTTAGATGATCGACAGTCATTTCCAAAATGTCACTTGCTTGAAGTTTCCCAGGCCTAGGTCCGTTCCTTCTAACTGTTAATAACTCCGGATCACAATTTAACAACATTTGTTTCAACGTGTCCAAACTTCGTCTTATTCGTTGTTTTCCCCTCTTTTCGCGACTATTCATGTGCACTCTTGACTTATTTACTAAAGTATTTTTCGAAATTTGAAGATTTTTTTTAACTTCTTGTTCTATGAAAATATCAAAGATATTCGCCATGTTATTACTCGAAAAACTTTACAAAAATAAAGCGGTAGCTAGAATCTTTTATTTTGCACAGCAAGACCTCTGAATTCAAAATGTCAACGTTTTCAGAGTTATGAAAGATTATTAAAACTATCCCCTACCAAAATTTCTACCTACCGAAATATTGATGTGGACAGAGCGTTTAAAATGGTGAATTTTTATGGGGTTGTTTTATTTAGAGGCAATAAAAGTTTGCCTTTCAAATCGGCAAAGCATCAAAGATCGGTCCACTAAGTTTGTTGTACAGGATGTTGAAAAGGGACATAATGAGTATCAATGACGGTCAATTATATTCGTACAGCCTTGTAGTTTTTATATTTAGTAACAATAATTTAAAATTATTTGTCTTGAAAATAATTCACTAAAAAGTTGTTAGGATATTTCAAAAAGAACTAAAGAACTCCATACGGTAAATATAAACCTCAACAATGCTTTCCAAAAAAAGATATCTTAACATTTATTAAAGCAATAAGTTATTTATTATATATATATATATATATATATATATATATATATATATATATAATATAGGAATTAATTTTTCTTGAACCGTTAAATATATTTTTAATTGGTTATTTTCTTGGGAATATGGTTCATTTTTATATTGAAACTACATATATAAAGTAGTCATACTTATTGTAAATATATATTTTTATTTTTCAGGATGTTTCGATTCTTTCGAATCCTCAGTTGAAAAAGATTCGACAGAATCGAAACGTCCTGAAAAATAAAAATATATATTTACAATAAGTATGACTACTTTATATATGTAGTTTCAATATAAAAATGAACCATATTCCCAAGAAAATAACCAACTATATATATATATATATATATATATATATATATATATATATATATATATATATATATATATATATATATATATATATATATAAACCATTTAATGGTTTCATTTCCTACCGCTCCGGGGTATATTCAGATGTTCGTTTGTAATGTTTAAGATAACAGTCCGGCATCAATTTCTGGGGGTAATATCCTGCCGATATTTTATGATATGGAGATTTTAAGTAGACAGTTGTTTTCTGTGCATTTTGCTCTCGGTTCGTTATAGCTCCACTGATAAGATCATTAGGTGGTCGAAACTAGTATGGAGAGAGAACCAAAGTAGAATTCGCAGAGAATATACTGGAGGCGGGTTTTTTAAAGTTATAGTTTCGCTGGCATCATATTTATGTGTGTCATTGTTATCGGTACATCAAACAGTCTGTGACAAAAAGCACTAAAGTATTGATAAAAAAGATCATGCAAAAGTTCTATTAACCAAGGTCGTAGTGAGGCTACCAAAAATTTGTCGTTCAATCAAAAATTTTAACCTTAACTTGTATTCAGCTGAACTCTGTGCGGCGTTGCAAACTTATTTATTACCCAACTGCGACAAAATCCATAGGGAAGGAAATGCTTTTTAGTTTTTATCAACTAAATTATTCACAACTGTATTTATTTTCATATAAAATGTAGTATGTAGACTTTTAAAAGATATCTTAAAGACGTTGTATATAGACGTCTTATGGACGTCTTTAAAACAACGTCTATAAGACGCCTTATTTATGTCTTAAGACGTTCAGACATAATCTGGATATAAAAATGACGTCTATAAGACGTCTAGTGCTGTGTGGGTTTATTTCAGTCTGACATCGAGGTCGGTAGGTGGCAGGTTGCAATATCCCACCGACATACCTTGGAATTTATATTTCATATATCAATTATTTCCTGTAAATCGGTCCGATACAGCTCCTCTGACGAAATCATAAGGTGCTCCAAACGCGTATGGAGAGAGGACCAGAGCGGTATTTGCAGGAAATAAACTGTTTGTATATATTTTTCCGTTTCTCTGCCTAAAAGGAGAATGACATATATAACAACTATTTAAATATGGCAGATATATTCCTTTATTTCATACTGAAATTTTGATATTTTTAAAAAAATTCTCACTACTCCAGTGATTCATAGATGTCGTTCGACTGGCGATATTTTTCACTCTGGCATTGAGGTCGGTAGGTGGCAGGTTGCAATATCCTACCGACATACCTTGGAATTTATATTTCATATATCAGTTATTTCCTGCGAATGTTGCTCTCAGTCTGATACAGCTCCACTGACGAAATCATAAGGTGGTCGAAACGCTTATGGAAAGAAGACCAGAGCGGTATTTGCAGGAAATAAACTGTTATATATTTTTCCTTTTCTCTGCGTGAAAGGAGAATTACATATATAACAACTATTCGAACTATGTTTGTTAAATCTACTAGTATTTTTTGACTAGGCAGTTGCATTATAACTTTTGATCAAGTTAAACGGTCATTTAGATCGTTCCCTATCATGTTCATTTATGCAGTGGTATGTGTTGTAACTTTGTAACAAAAGATGTATACAAGTCATTCAAAACTATTTCGGATCGTTCCAAAACCAATACGAGCTTAACCATTGTTTGTGTATGCTATTATACATAATTATTACTTTAGACACAGATTTTATCATCTTACAGATGAGTCAGCTGTGCTTTAGATTGGATACAAAATAAACTTAAACAATTGTAATTTAAAGTTAGGAAAATATATCTTGATAATTGGAAAAAAGGAGTAGTATTAAATTTACCTATTCATTCGCACTGTTATATATCGGTGAGTTCAATAATTTTAAAGTTTTCGACTCTTCAATATTTGATTCCATGAGATCTCTTATTGCCTTTCTCTGTAAATTTTTTACGATATTTATATTCACATGCCCTAAAAAGATCGCCAAAATAAAGGAAAAAGAAGTGAGATAATACCCCAAAAAATACCTTTTTTAAAGACATGAATATAAGATCTTCTAATAGAAAAAAGACTCAATGACGTGTGCAAGCAAACGTTCACTTGTTCTCAAAAGCTTCTTATCTCAGATTACGCGACAGCACTTCCTTCTTCCTGTGCTTTGTGATTTCTGAAAAATACGTTGGCCATTTAACGTTTAGAGTTTTTGCAGATACCACCTACCAATATGTATATACGACTTACAAGTAATAATTACGTTATTTTTTGATTTTATTATGAATTAAATGGGTGAACTGAAGAAACCTGAAATTAAAAATGACAATTATTCGGGATACTGGAAACTTTCGACTTTATTTTGGGGCATAGTTTCCCCCCAAAAAAAACAGACGAAATCAACTATTGTGGTACTTGTCATTCGGCGACGTTGTCCGATTTCTATACTCCATCTTTCACATTGTTCGAAATAACCTTCAAATTTAATACAATTTTAATGTCCATTCTACATTAAATTTAATGATTCAATATCAAAAATCATGAATAATTTATACTTTCTTTGAAATTAAAGCTATTCATTCAAATATCAGTTTGTTGTACATTAAATTTGATTAAAAGGCATCTTAAATTTCAATAAAGTAATTGAAAAGATATTTCAACTTTTGTACATTAAAATTAATTCACATATACTCTAATACTAAAGGAATTTATATTATTATTCAGTATGCATTGCTTGAGACTCCATTTTCTTACGGTGAAGTATACATATCTGTCCTATACTGAGTTCAGGTTAGTTCAGGTTAGTTCAGGTTAGTTCAAAACCTAGTCTAGATGGCGGACACTACCTATGGGAAAAATTTTCACCTTTTCCTAGTAGTTTCAAAATTTTTCGAACTCATATTAATGTTGGTGCATTAAATATGTGGGAATATATCCTAAATTCAATGATAACTGGCTGTATATTTAATGTACATAGTCACATTAAAAAGTAATGATCAAACTTTAAATTTAATATATGTAATTTTTTTAATAATGTAAAAATTATTGAATTTAATGCATTACATTAAATGCATTTAATAAACGTTTATAAAATTTACGTCCAGCACATTTTCCTTAAATTTTATGCATTTTCTTTTTACAGTGCAGCTCTTCTTATTCCTTCCGTTCCTCTTTTTCTACAGAACTCTAAATATCAAACAATGATTTGTTTGAGCGGTCGTGATTCAACCACTCGTTTTATATGACGTTCGCAGATTAATTGTTTCCTTTTTATATCTTTCATGATAGTATTTTCTATTCCCATTTGTCGCAATGTATCCTCGTTTCTAATTTTCTGTCCATGATATTCCAGCTGACCGCTTCAAAGCGTCCATTTCTACAGATTCTACTCGCTTTTTATTTATCTCTTGTAAGTCTCCAGGTCTAAGCCTTGTAAATTAAACAGCATTTTATCATTGCGTTGTATATGTTATACTTTCGTTTTTTGTTAATATTTTTGCTCCACAGTATCCCATTTAGGCAGCCTATTACTCTTTTAGTTTGAATAATCCTTGCATGAATTTTTTTATCGTCTGTACCAGTTCTATCAAAGATGACTCCTAAATATTAGATTCCGTTTTTAACACGCTAAAACGTTTTCCATCCAAGGTATGGTGACATGTTGCATCCGATCGAAACTTTAATCAGCATCGTTTATTACGTACTAACCGCCAAATTTAAAAGCGCTTTCCAAAAACTCCTTATTAAAATATGAACATCACTTATTCAAATTTATTTTTATTTCCATACTGAATCTACCCCCGGATATCGACGATGCATCCCCCTCACATCCTGTGGCGCCAAGTGTAAAAATTCGTTAAAGGGTTATTGTGAAGGCATGGGCAAATACCGGATATTGAAAATATAAGAAACGAAAAATGAATTACCATAAAGAAAGTTTGTATGTACTTTCCCTTTCTACTGTAAGTATACTTCACCTTTTCTAATTTGATAATTGTCAGCTAATTACAGATGTGATATTTGAGTTTAAAGGTTATCGTTTCAATATATTACACAACTTCTCAAAGGACAATCCTGTGAATAATGAAACACGGTCGCTAACAGCATCTATGTTTAACTGTGACTTAGTACCCATATATTTGTCTAAACGACTGGCCAAAAATATAGGATATTTATGAAGTTGTCAACTAAAATTTGTTATACATATTTCTAAAGAATGTTTAATGTGTTTACAAAGCCTTTCAATCATTAGGAACCAATACACATGTGATTTGTTATACTAGAATGGAATCAGTTTTTTTAACCGACTTCTAAAAGAAGAAGGTTCTCAATTCGTCGACTATATATGTTTTTTTTTTATGTATGTACACCGATTACTCCGGAACGGCTGCACTGATTTGAATGAACTTCTTTACGTTACGTTCAGGAAGTTGCTGCAGTGGTCCTATATTTTTTTTAGATGAAATTGGTGCAGTAAAATCCAAGATGGCGCTTACAATATGGCGGCCAAAAAAATTAATTTTGTCGGATTTTCCCCAAAATTAGTAGGGACGAATTTTCGGGGTTGTACCCAACGAATCTGGAATTATTTTTAAAAAATTCAAAATGTCGGATCCAATATGGCGGACAAAAAAATTAATTTTGTCCAATTTTCTCCAAAATTGGTACATGAGAGTTTGTGGGGTCGCAGATGACTAATACAAAATTATATTTAAAAAATTCAATATGGCGGATTCAATATGATGGACGAAAAAACAATTTTCTTCGATTCTCTCCAAAATTGGTATGGAGGAGTTTTCGAGGTCTCACATAACAGATCCTAAATTATTTAAAAAAAATTCAATATGGCGAATTCAATATGGCGGACAAAAAAATTTATTTTTGTACGATTTTCTCCAAAATTGGTATGGAAAAGTTTTCGAGGTCGCACATAACGAATTCAAAATTTTTTAAAAAATTCAATACGGCGGATCCAATATGGCGGGAAAAAAAAATTAATTTTGTCCGATTTTCTCCAAAATTGGTAAGGGGGAATTTTCGGGGTCGCACATGACGAATCTAAAATTATTTTGAAAAAATTCAATATGGCGTATGGTGGATAAAAAATTAATTTTGTCCGATTTTTTTCAAAATTGATATGGGGGAGTTTTTGGAATAGCACATTACGAATCTGATATTATTTTAAAAAAATTAAATATGGCGGATTAAATATTCTACATCTTTCGATTTTGTCTAAAGTCAGTACTGGGGATTTTTGTTATTGTTAATTACGAAATTAAGATAATTTTTGAAAAACTCAATCTGGCGGAATCAATATGGTGTCCTAAAAACTTTACATTTTTCGACTTTCTCCAAAACTGATATAGAGGGTTTTTGAGGATGTAAATTTTAAATTTAATAGTATTTTTCAGGATTCAATATGGCGACTGCAATATAGCTGACTAAAATTTTACATTTATCGATTTTGTTCAAATGTGGAACTGAGTCGTTTTTGAGGATGTAAATAGCAAATATAAAATTATTTTACGAAAATCAAATACGTCAGATGCAATATGACCGTTTAGAAATTTTAAATTTCTGAATTTCGTCTAAAACTGGTACTAAGGGGCTTTGAAGGGTTGAGATTTAGATTAGATTAAGACGTTAAAATTATTTTTTTGAAATTCAATATGGCGGATCCAATATGGTAGGAAAATTTTTTTAGCGTATTCGCATTTTTTCAAATTTGGTATTAGGGGGTTGGGGGGTAGTGTATTACGAATATGAAGTTAATTTTTTACAACTATTAGGTTAATAAGATACAATATGAGGGACTAAAAATTTTACATTTTCGGATTTATATAAAATTGATACTGCAGGGTTCTTGGGGCGTATAAAAACACAATACGTAATATAAAATATATCGGGCTAAGAAATTTACGTCTCAAATTCTTTAAATATTGATATTGGAAGGTTTTGGGGTCTATATTACCAATCTAAAATTAATTTGAAATTTAAGATAGTGGATTTACTATGACAGACTAAATATTTGTTTGATACAATTTCATAGGGTATTTCGAGAACTCTAAGAATCAAAGAATTTTTAGTGGTTCATTTTAGGGTGATTTAAAACTTTGGATAAAATGGGTACTTTTTTGCCACCTTGGAGTCATTGCGAGGTACAATAATCTCGATTAGCACTTAGTTCAAATAATTTATGAATATCATAATGAATTCAAAACTAAAAATCGAAAAAAAAAATTTATAAAAAAATTGAACCGACTACTCTAAAAGTGCGTTAAAAAGTGAAAAATAACTATAAATTTTTATATGAAAATGAAATTTTTGAAGTCGGCTCCAAATTATTTCTAAATGAAATCAATAACTACTAATATATACAAATTATGTTAAGAAAGCAATTACAAATAAAATATTTTTAATCTGTTTATGCGAAACACATCCCTGGTAACACATCCTGCTCGACAGACAATGCCGAAGAAATGACATACTATCTTTAGAGCATATTTACAGCAGAAATCCGTAAGACGCTGCAATCTATGAAATATTCTTGACGAACTACAGCAGAATTAAGTAAGATTCTTCCAATTTATTTTATCAAACCGTAAAGCAGACTCATAAGTAAAACGTATGCAAAACATCAGTAAGATGTTGGATATCAGAGCGAGAATATTTTAAATCGTATGATGAACTTACTCAAAGCTGCTGTCCCGTCATTATCCATCAGTATTTTATGTAAGTAAATATATAAAAGTCGGAAACAGAAGAGATATGGTTCGGATTAAGCTTACAGATGCAGATTTGTTTCAGAATTGAGAAATGTTTGCTACCAGGGATTTTGTCAGGTATTAGTTTCGCGTCGACTTCAAAAATTTCAGTTTCATATAAAAAGTTTATTATAATTTTTTTTTCTCTCTTAATATAAAGGAATACGGCATTTTTTACGAAGAAAAATAACAGCACCTATTTGGGCATTTATTTTTACTTTATGATCCTGTGTAACAATATTTTGTGGTATTTCTTATTATTTTTTTTTTTGATTTTTCCTAGTGCAAGAGCGCGTCACTGAGGCAAGCAAGGTCACGCAAATGCACAGCCAAAGCTATCGCATCTCCAAGATAAATCAATCGGTGGCTGTATTTTAATTTAATGTGTCTGTATACTACCTGATAGAAAAGTTAGCTGCGACGGAAAAATAAGAGAAGTAAAACGACAATTTTATCACATTTGCCAAATTGGAGACTCGATTTAATGATAACATTTAATTTTTCTGTATTTAGATATTCCTTATATTTGAACAATTCTAGACGTTAACACATATATTTTTTTCGATTAAAGTTCAACAACAATATAAAAAAACAGATAGAAAGGTAATCCCAGTTATATTATAGTTATACTTTAGTTTTTTAAAATATGTTTTAAACATGATCACAATCAAAATAGAAACTTTTTTTGTGTCTTATAAATTAGTCTGAATATAAAGTGCGTCGTCCTGGAGTTATAAACGTAAATAAATATTGTCTAATACTCGATATTTTTGGTGATTGTTGGTGCTTAATAACATATTATCAAGTGCAATTACACTTTTCGCAGAATCCCTTGAATACACAACTTTTAATTCAGCTGCTACAATCAAACGGTACCATTCAATAATAAAAACATATTTATCTTGAACAATAAATTCTATACTACAAATTTATGCTACATCACAATTCTTACAAAATCTTTACACTTTTACACACTAAATTATTTTTTCAATTCAAGCACTCTATGAATGGCGAAACCGACATTTCCACATGATAAATTTCTAAAATATCCACTTAGCGACAATAAAACGTCCTAAAAGACGACTATTAATTTTTGTATGGAACCATATTTTAAAGCAATTTGACCATATTAAAGCCAATTGATTTCTAAGGTACCACTGAATCCAGCTGCCGGAGAAATGTCATATATCATTATGGCTTAAACGATGAAAAATCCTCAACTAATTGTTTAGGGTTCTTTTCGTCCTTAGTCCTTTCATCTTTGGAAATTTAGGTATTTGCAGTGGCATCTTGAGGTGACATGTTTGTTGGAATTTTAAAAAATACTATGAAAACAAACTATTTTTTAAATGTGTTGAAAATACAAAATAATACATTATCTATATGTATGTGCTTTAGAGTATAATATTTAATAATTTTAGTTCAGCTCAATTTTTAAAATTTGCATTTAGTCAAATATGGCTTTATAAAGCTACTAAATATGAACATTGTCCCCATTGCGGGTATATCAAAATAATATACTTAGCCTTAAAATTAGTTCTCCCCTGTATTTTAAATTTTACAAATACATAAAAACTAATTTTATGATAATCAGAACAATTAGCAGCTTGTTTTCTTTTGAACCACTATTTTTAGTGTTTATAGAAGTAATTAAAAATAACATTGAATTGATTGTTAGCATTATGAATTCTAAATGTGAAAATAGAATTTTTAAATTTAAAGTTCGCTAATAATAAACACACTCTATACTTTGAATCAAACCTTTCCTGCTACCTTTAGCGCCCGTTATTCCAAAATGTAACGCTGTGGTAATAAAAAGAAAAGACTTGGACAACTGCAGACTAGGAGAAGGTCCTCTTTATGTAAAGTTTATCTAGTTTCAACGAAATAATTTAAAACTCCATTATTAAAATTTGTTATGAAGCTATGTTACTGAAAAAGTTAACATAGTCTTTTGTTATTTAAGTGCAGTTTCCAAAAAATTAATTAGTATTGCACCTTACGATGATGCATCAAAAACAAGTTGGCCGTAAAAGAAACGAAAAAAAGATCATCAAGCCCTTGCTTTAATAATGACAGTCATATCTCTTTCTGTTTGTCATAGTGATTTTTAATTAATACTGTGTATTAAATAAAAAAATGTTTACAGGAAAAAATTGAAATTGTATTAATATGTGATGAAAACATGAGTCATCATGTAGCAGCCAACATTTTTAATGAGAGGCATCCAGACAAAAATGTGCAACAATCTACTGTGAGTAAGATTATGGCAAAATTAAAATCAACTGGATCGGTGGAAAGTTCATTTAAATAACCTCACAATTCTATAAAACATAATGAAGAAGTCTGTGTGCCTAGATGTTGTGGAACATGGTCAAACTAGCATTAGCCATGTTTCTTGCAGAAGTGACGTTGAAAGATAGAGTATAAGGAATATTTTGCACAAAAATAAATTTAAACCTATAAACCGACATATAAATACTCTTAAAGAACAAGATTTTGTCAAATGTTTGGGATTCTCTTTTTGGTACTAGGGGGAAAAAGAAGATGTGTTCTTTCCCTTTCACGTTTTATGGATCGACAAGGCCACTTTCATTTCAAACGGAGTTGTTAGCGCTCTAAATTTTAGAAGGTGAGCTAAAAAAGATCCAAATTTTATAATAGAATTCCGAAACTAGTATTCCTTTATAACAAATGTGTGGTATGATGTTTTAAACGATCAAGTTGTTGGTCCTTATTTCTTTTAGAGATGCACGTAAATTCTGAAGAATACCTACGTTTCCTTAACGCCGAGATACTGCGGTACCAGAGTGACGATGCTCTCATCCATAATACAAGATAGTTTTAAGAACGCCTCTTGGAAATATTTACGGGGAAAATAATTGGGCATAATATGGAGCAATACTGGCCGGTTAGGTCTCCGGACTTAACTCCAATTGATTTTTTCTTGTGGGGTTACCTAAAATAGAAAATTTAAAAAGACTTTTCCGTAATATTGATCATTTGGAAACGGTGATTCAAAACTGTATTTTAGCCCCTTAATATCAGAAACTGCATTAAAGATGTGTCAAGAAGAACAATTGTTTGTATTGAACGCAATGGAAGGCACACAGATATGTAATTTTAAATTTTAAATTTTTGAATTGTTTTTAATTTAAATACCATTATTATCAATTAAAAATATGAAATTTTAAATGCGTTAAATTTTTGTATTAAGATTTTTTTTAATTAGAAAATTTGAGTCTCTTCAATTAAACAACCTTTTTAACACTAATGTGTATTACTTTTAGACACAAACTACGTTTTCAAAAATAGTTATTTTGTGAAGTTACCTTATACAGGGTCAAAAATAAATACCCTTTGCATCGCATGTGACCACATTTTAATAACCGTATTTGGATTTTGTAGAAGAACACACATTTAATATGGCGATACTTTAAGCAAAATATGTCTAGAATGAAGCATTGTAAAACTAAGAGGTTTTATATAGGTTGCGTTGAGTTTTATTTTGCAACAGTGGTGCAATTTACAAAAAATGGGCAATTATCTTACACAGTTGAAATTTTGCATATGGGCTAAAAATTGCATTTAAAAACTTTATTCGATATTTTGAGATATAACTCCACTTTTGAATTTTTTAGGAAAAAAATTAAAATTTGACTGATAATGCTAATCACGTGACTACCATTTTTTTTGGTTAATTGTCATCTGGATTGAAGCAGAAATTCTTGCCAAAGTCAAATTTCGAATAAAGCTATTAATAAAAAAATCCCATATAATACGGACTTTACTGGTCACACTATATATGTATATATATACATATATACATATATATATATATATATATATATATATATATATATATATATATATATATATATTTAGTTGGTTATTTTCTTGGGAATATGGTTCATTTTTATATTGAAACTACATATATACAGTAGTCATACTTATTGTATATATATATTTTTATTTCTCAGGACGTTTCGATTCTTTCGAATCTTTTTCAACTGATGCGGATGCATTAAGAACAGAGATTTTTGTTTTAAACAATAGTTAATTACATCACAAACCAATTGTAGTCACTCACTCTTTTGTATATTCACTTTTTAAAAGTATTTTTAAAAGGCTAGTTAGAAGAATGGACACTACATTTTTAACCCTATAACTGTCTTGACTTGACTGAAATTCTTACACCAGATTTGTTTAACACATTTTTAAACAAAGAAAAACGTAAATTTGAAAAAAGATTCAAAAATATCCAAAAAAATAATATAAAAAAAATAACATCACTAATCAAAAAACAAAAACCAATTGAGAAACATGCACTAATTGACACAAATAACTGGATTGAAAATTTGACTGATATCGAACTTCCTAGTTATGTTCGTGAAATTCTCTCCCTAGGGCCAAATTTTGCCACACCAATTACCGACCCAAAACACGTGCCTATCCCAGAAATTATCACAAATATTGAAATGGCTATCAACAAGAAAAATACAGAAGAGTCAAGTCAAGACAGTTATAGGGTTAAAAATGTAGTGTCCATTCTTCTAACTGGCCTTTTAAAAATACTTGTAAAAAGTGAATATACAAAAGAGTGAGTGACTACAATTGGTTTGTGAAGTAATTAACTATTGTTTAAAACAAAAATCTCTGTTCTTAATGCATCCGCATCAGTTGAAAAAGATTCGAAAGAATCGAAACGTCCTGAGAAATAAAAATATATATATACAGTAAGTATGACTACTGTATATATGTAGTTTCAATATAAAAATGAACCATATTCCCAAGAAAATAACCAACTAAAAATATATTTAATGGTTCAAGAAAAATTAATTCCTATATTATATATATATATATATATATATATAATATATATATATATATATATATATATATATATATATATATATATATATATATATATGAATAGTTGGGTTATTCCGGGTTTCAATCCGTTCGTTCAAAAAATCGTTTTCACGACGTTTCGCCAAAATCTCATTTGGCATTTTCAAGTGCGGTTCGTCTCGTTACTCGCTCAGTTCTCAGCGAGTAACGAGACGAACCGCACTTGAAAATGCCAAATGAGATTTTGGCGAAACGTCGTGAAAACGATTTTTTGAACGAACGGATTGAAACCCGGAATAACCCAACTATTCATTCTACCATCCGTGAAAATCTACGATATAACATATATATATATATATATATATATATATATATATATATATATATATATATATATATATATATATATATATATATGATTACACTGTATATATACACAGAAGTCGGTTTAATTCTTTTTAATAATTTTTCTTTTACCTAACTTATGGTGAATAAAGACAAAGGTTTGAGTAAAATTGTAAACAACCCCTTTTTGTGGTAGCACACTTTCACGGTAAACTCTCTTTACAAACTCCTTTAACCCTTTCTCGAGAATATTTTGTTTGGGATGAACATTAGCAAAATCTGATGAGGTATTGAATTTTAGTAAATATTTACATGAAAAATGTAAACAGAACGCCTACAAAATATACAATCAATAAAATTTTATTGTTGCAACTTGGGACCCCTTTCCTTGTAGAAAAGCGTAAAAGCAATAAAAATTATGAAATTATTGGCAACAAACATTTACAGTACCTCAAGGTACCTTATAATCAGTGGCATGGCATTACTGTTTGCCTCTCCAGTCCCAAAATCATCCCTGTTAAGCAAAAAGAATTTTAAATAAGAAAAATCTGCCAAGTGCTTGCACGTCAAGCATTACGCGAGAGTTTCATAGTTCTTTGTTACTTTCTTGTTTATTTTTCCTTATATCATCCAAAATAATATGTTACATAAGATCTTCTATTTATTTTTTTTTATCAAAAAGCATTATGTAACATTAGGAAATAAATTTTATTAATTTTTCTTTTGTCGCATAAATCAGTGAACGCAATTTTGATGAGATGCTATTATATCGATTTTTTTTGATTTTTAAAATCTTTCGTTAGAAAATTAAAAGGAGAGAGGACATTTTGTAAGCATTTTTGGGGTTTTTATTTCCCAAGTTTTTCTTGAATTTTTGCCGAATAACATGGTGAAAGCAGAAAAACTATTGAACTTAGTGTTTCCGAATAAATGATGAAAATGCATTTTTTTTAACCGGAACATCGTCAGTATATTTTATCACCTACATTTGCAAATCATGACCAGAACAAAAAAGTTCCTAGGCAATTCTGGCTTAAAACTGAAATTAACCGAATTATTAGCATAATTATCTTTTAGTCAAGTTGACTTTATTTTTGAAATAAAAACTTCACTTTATACGTCTGCTGTCAAGAAAAATAAAAATGTTATTTATTGAATGTGGTTTTAGATCTTTGGTTCTAAATATTACAAAATGGCGTTTTCGAATTTAGTAAAATGCGATATGTTAGAAGGATATCTAGTGTGTAGAAAAAATTGTTTTCGATCAGTGGAAAAATGTTTACCTTTCGAGAAGCTATAAACGTCATTAGTATATATCAACATATATTTTAGTGACTCCATCTTCTAGTATAATTATATATATATATATATATATATATATATATATATATATATATATATATATATATATATTTGTATTTATAAAATAAAACTAATCTCAGCTAAGTGGACATAAGATTTGTTACTAAACATTACTCTTGTTTTAAAAAGTGCGGAAAACTTCAAAATAATGGAAAGGCTGCACGTTCGAAAAATGACGACAGCGCTGTTTCGTCCTAATATGCGACTCGTCAGACCATTGCATTCGGTACAAACCATCACCTCGCATTTGGGTCCTATAAGCTGATTTTACAATTAAAAAACAGCAAACAAGACAGCAAAGGCCACATCTCGATGGTTCACTTAATAACACAAGAGCAACACAAATTAACAATTTCGTATTAACACGAGAGTAATGTTTATTGATAAATCTTATGTCCGCTTAGCCGAGATTTATTTTATTTTAAGATTATATGAATGAAAACATATATATATATATATATATATATATATATATATATATATATATATATATATATATATATATATATATATATAATAAAATAAGAAATTCTCGGCTATGCGCCGTTTCGTCATAGTGTAGCTCATCAGGCCATTGCATTCGGTACAAACCATCATCTCGTATTTGTGTCCTATAAACAGATTTCACTATTGAAAAATAGTAAGTAAGACACAGTGGCGATATCTCGATGGCTCACTCAATAACATAAGAATAACACAAACCAACAAATGTTGTATAAAACCGCCATGTTGTGGCGCGACGGTAAAATAAAAAAGAAATATATCAAAACTCGACACACGAACTTGCTACTCTAAGGATAAAGGTCGCATTATTCGGCATCGGCAACCAAATTAACTATGGATCCACAGTTCAAGTTCAGTATCGCACCAACTATCTCAAAGAGAGCTGTTGTATGTGTTTTAAGCCAACAAATATAAGAAAGATCTTCGCACTATTTAGCATGAGAATAATATTTATCAACGGTCTTTGTCGGCATAGCCGAGTATTTCTTATTTTATTTTAAAATTGCACGGACGATAACTTCCCTTTTTTTATTTTAGACAAAAAGGTTTGAGTAAAATTGTAAACAGCCCCTTTTTGTGGTATCACACTTTTACGGTAAACTCTCTTTACAAACTCCTTTAACCCTTTCTCGAAAATATATTGTTTGGGACGAAAATTAGTAAAATCGGATTAGGTATTGAATTTTAGTAAATATTTACATTTAAAATATAAACAGAACGCCTACCAATTATACTAACAATAAAATTTTATTGTTGCAAATTGGAACCCCTTTCCTTGTACAGAAGGGTAAAAGCAATAAAAATTATAAAATTATTGGCAACAAACATTTATTACCTCAAGGTACCTTCTAATCAGTGGCGTGGCATTATTGTTTGCCTCTCCAGTCCCAAAATCTGTTTAAAAAATTATATGTGAATATTTGCGCTTAAATTATGAGTCGAAATTATGTCAATTACCCCTGTTATGCAAAAAGAATTTTAAATAAGAAAAATCGGTCAAGTGTTTGCCGGTCAAGCATTACGCTTCGTAGTTGTTTGTTACTTTCTTGTTTATCTTTCCTTATATCATCCAAAATATTATATTACATAAGATCTTTTATTTATTTTTTTTTATCAGAAAACATTATGAAACATCAAGAAATAAATTTTATTCGTTTTTTTGTGTCTCATAAATCAGTGAACGCAATTTTGATGAGATGGCGTTATATCGATTTTTTTTTTGATTTTTAAAATCTCTCGTTGGATAATTAAAGGGAGGGAGGACATATTGTAAGCATTTTTGGAGGTTTATATTTCCAAAGTTCATACTCATAATCACTAGCATTTCTTATACAACAAAAAATCAAGTAAGAGTATTTGTCAACATTCAGTCTAACATAATTCCTCAACCACCATTCGTGCAATAAAAGCATGTCACACCGTCAGCACAGGATATGATGTATCTATGAATCTTTAAATTATCTGTACAAAGCAAGTAATCTGAACTTAAATTTTTGTCAATATTATTTAATAGAAGCAAAAACGGAATTAGTCCTAAAAGTGATTCCTGTGGAATACTATAAGCAGTACTAACCTGTGACGAGAAAAACCCACTAAACCGAATCCACAAAGTTCAGTCTAGCAAGTTAATAATAATTCAAGATGCGTAAAGCGTCAAAAATTTTCAGTTTTTCTAAGAAGACAGAATGCTTCAGCAGATCAAGCGCACTGCTAATGTCGGCGTGTACTACACAGGGGCGGATCGAGCTTCTTTTTTTGGGGAAGGGGGTGGGGGCGAAATTACAAGAGTTCAGTTGGCAAGTGAGAGTGAGTTGTCGACGAGGTGAAGTGTTAGTGACATTTACGTTCCTAATGCAGCAGACATTCAAAGCTCTTGGGGGAGACCGTTCGCACAATATGGCAAGAGAAAGCGAGTTGTCGACGGGGAGGGTGAGTGCCAGCAACATTCACATTCCTAATGCAGCAGACAGGGGTAAGTTTTTTTTTCTGAATTCGAAGCTCTTGAGGGAACGATCGCCCCTTGAATTCGCGTCTGATACCGCATGCACTTCATGACCTATGTTGAAGCTACTAATCAATAAATCAACTAACCCGCTCTGCCTCTCAAAAGTAACATTCCTTAAAGTGTGCTCCATCAGAGGGATAATAATTTTTTTAAGAACCATGCATGCTCAACTGCCTACAAACCGGCTTTTAATTTTTTTTCCAATGATGCTAATGATTTTTCTACTCGATGAAGTAGATGAAATTAAAATTTGGCAACATAATTTTCATAATTGAAACTGAAAATGATTCACAACGTAGACCGTCATTTAAATCAACTCACAACGATCACATTACTTAGGCAAAGGCTATGGTGCTTAATATCTGCCGTACCTAGTATAGAGAACTATCATATGGTAGCATTGTGATTGTGGTTGCAAAATTGGTCATGAAACTTATCGCTTCTCACCTGGTATCAAGGACACCAAATTTTCTCCAAAAAATATCGATCCTCCTTGTTGGCTTTTGAGCCCGTTATAATGTTTCAGATCACCTTCACTTGTTTATCGTGTGTTTTTTGTCAAAAACTGAACCATAAACATCGTGATGTGGTACCATAAGACTTCTTTTTGTTTTCGAAACTGAAAAAAATGTTGGAATATATGTATCGTCTCGGAAAGAAAATACTTTGAGAGGACATAATAAATATGGATTAATAAATAACGTTTTATATGTTTTAAGTTTCCTTTATTTCTGGATAAAATCTACATCGTAAAGTTAAAACCAAACATATACTTACAGGGTTTGACAAGACTTATTGTATTAGATAACTAGATAACTAAAGAAATTATATTTGAGTGAATAAGTATTTTCCCTAATCCTAGTCAAAGATAACAATTTATCGAAATCACCTCCAGTATCAGCTAGGAACCGAATAGTCCAACAATTTACAGTCTAAGAATTATAACTGTCCCTCCGGAGATTTTTCCTTATTCTGTAATATGCTTTTGTAGATGTAACTCTGTACAAGTCGTAATTCTACGTCACTGAATATATACAGAGAAACAGCAAATAGAGCATTATCTCGCATTGCGTTGTAAAATTTCTGCAACAGTGCAATTTTCGAAGGTCTTTTGTAAACTTTGAAAGGGTTTTTGTACTTTATTATGGTGCAGTTTCCAGATCTCAAACTTGCCGACTGGGGTTATAAAATGATTGCTAGCATTTCGGTTCTTTTCTGAATCAAAATATTGTAAGAAAAGTAAATGTGCTAAAATAAACGGTTTCTATATCTTTATTTTGTATACGATCTTCACCTAAGCTTACAGGTGGCGGGGAAGAAAAGAGTTACAAACCAATCATAGCTTATAGACGTCAATATTGGGTAATTAATCAAATTAACTAAATATAGATTTTATGCTTTTGGTTCATTTCTAATTCTCCTAGCTATTTTTGAAAGTTTTTGAGATATTGTTATAACATTAATGAATGGTAATATAATAAATATACGAATTTTTATGACTACTTACTACCCCTTTTTTAATTTGGTTTAACATACACTATGGGTTAATTTGAAGTAGTATAATATTTGGAGTTTAATAAGCTTTGCTTTTTGAGTTAGTTTTAATAATCCTTAGACTTAGTGTGAAGATAACACTTATTAAATATGAAGTATGATTTAAGGCCCTTTGGGAAAATAATCTTCATTTTCATTGTTACAATATAATAATTTATTTTTCATACTTTTGTTTGGTTTAAAGCCAATTTTCTTAGTTATGCAAACAGTACACTACAGAATACATTATTTTAAATGGCAAAAAAGAGAAAAAAAATGACATTGCAAATGTCATACAGCTTAGAAATAAAATCAAACAAATATGTATAAACAAAGTTATTGCAAAACAAAATAATATTAACAGTTATTGACACTTATTATTTAACAGGCACAATATCATTTCATATTTATCTAAAATTAAACATTTGTTTTAATTTACATAAATTTATACAAAAAATATCAGTATGCTGAAAGTCTGAATTGTAGTTTTTTAAAAGGTTCTCCACAACATTGCTCTTACCATAGTTAGTTCGATGGGTTCTTATAGAGAAGAGTTGTATGCTTCTCGTATTTCTCTGAGGAACCCGGATTGATACCAAGCTAAGAATATCCTGGAAATCTATAATACCATTAATGACTGTTTAAAAATATAAGCATAGCGTTTCCTCTACGACTTTTAAGAGATTTTAGACCATATAACAACAGTCTAGTTTGATAACTGATGTTTTTGTAAGAAAAATGGTGCTTAAAAAGCAAATATTTTGAAATTTATTCTGAACATTTTCCAGACGATCTATGTAGCATTGATAAAATCGGCTGCATATTACCGAGCAATACTCAAGCACACTGCGGACCAAAGAACAGAACAATGTTTTAATGGCCTTAGTATCTCTTCTCCTTTATATTTGGTGTTTCGCTTAATGAATCCTATAAGCTTAAAACTTTTTAAGACTATACTGTTTAGATGCCTATCGAACAATAGGTTGCTCTGAAAAATTACACCCAATTGGTTAAATTGTGTAACGGCATCGAGAGGCACATTATTTACATGATACTGAGAAAAGAATGGATTTGAGATTTTGTAAAAACTAAACGACTTACACGTATTAACATTTAGGGATAACAAATTTCTTTTACATCAATCCACTACTCGATCTAGATCTGGTTATAAATTTAAAGAACCGTTCACACTATTATAAAACTTTAGATCTTGTGCTTAAAGCAGAAAAATATAATAAGTGGAAACAGGTCCTAATGTCATTGATAAATCGAGAAAATAGTATATGTCCAAGATGAAATTCTTTCGGGATTTCAGAGTTCACTGTTATGATTTTTGAGGTCACACCATTCATGTTAACAACCTGCTTCCTATCCCTCAGGTATGATCCGAACCATGACAAGTAAACACCAGATACACCCATCACAGATAACATTCTTAGCAGTAGAGAGTGACAAACACTGTCGGAAGCCTTGTTTAAATCTGCGTAGATGACGTCAACCTGTTGTTTGTTTTCCACCGCGTTAACTATGTAGTTCTAAAATGTAACTAGATTGGTTGTAAGTGATCTTTCTGGCTCACTATTTTTCTTTTAAACGTTTCAAAAGTTCTTCTGTTATAATAGCTTCAAATAACTTGGGGAGGGCGGATATGATAGAAATGCCTCTATAGTTGGCGATATTGGATTTATCTCCAGAGTTAAAGATTGGAATCATAGATGATTCTTTCCAAATTTTTGGGAATTCTCCAATGTTAAAGGATAGCTGAAAAAAGTTACATAGGGGATACCTAATGAGTTGCAGCAAAATTTTATAAAGGCATTAGGTAGACCATCCAATGCGGAGATTTTGTGCGCATCTAGACTTTTTATTTTGTTCAGAATTTCATCTGTGGTAAAAGTGTGGTTAAAATTTTCAATGAATTCCACTTTTGAAGTGTCTACCTGTAGTAGATCCGTAATCCAACATATTGTATCTGCCGCATTTAATTTTACTTTAGATTCCTAAAACCGACCTCAAAAAACCCCTAACAAATTTTTAAAAGTTAGAAAAATGTAAAATTTTATCTTGCTATATTGGATTCGCAATTTTACATTTTCTAAAAATAATTTTAAATTTGTAATTTATAACCCCAAAAACTTCCCCGTCAGTAGTGATGTTGGACAACTGAAAGATGTAAAATTTTTAGTCCGCCATATTTAATGCTTTAAACATTACTTTAGGTTCGTTTTCTGCAACCCCGAAGACGCCTCACTACCAATATTGGGCGAAATCGGACAGTATTATTTTTTTATCTGCCACATTATCAGCGTCATCTTGGATTATACTAAACTAATTTCAGCCAAAATGATACCGCATTATCCCGGCAACTTCCTGAATATAACTCAAAAAAATTTATTTAAAACGATGAAAGCATTTTCATTTAATCGGGGTACCTACATACATAAATAAAAATAAAGGGGCCAAATTAAGAACCTACTTTTTTCAGATGTTTAAGAATTGCTTCCTTCTTCTTTTTCTTCTTCTTCTTCTTCTTCTTCGTCTCTTTCTTCTTCTTCATCTTCTTCTTCTTCTTCTTCTTCTTCAAGTGCTTACTCTTCGAAGAAGGGTGTTCACGATCAATAGCCGGGACACTGTTTGTCGGAATATTCAGGTTGATGTTAGTCCCTGCCAGTCTCTAAGATATTTCAGCCAGAAGATGACCTGCAGCTCCCATTGCAACAAGCGGTATTTAAAGTTTCTCATGATATGCCCCAAGTTCTGCAATTTACGTATTTGTATGGTGTCGATGCTTTCTATTTCTGTTTGCATTATTTCCAGTATCTGAAGATTGCCAACTATATCAACCCATGAGATGCGGCATATTCTGCGGTAAATCCACTTTCAAAAGCTTCGATTCTTCTTAATGTGTCATGGCTTCACGTCGATGTTTCTGTATCGTAGAACAGTACTGAGAAAAAAAATGCACGCGATATTTCAATCCATGTTTTAATTTCTTGGAGACTGTTTGCTTCGTTATCGGTCCATGTTCCTAAACAGCGAAAACAGGATATGTTTTCTATGAGTTCGTTATTATTATTTAGAGACATATAAAGAATAGTGGTTTTTAGTCCCTTCCATTGACTTGCTCTTTTTAACATTTATATTGAGGCCATATTTTGCACAAATGAATAAAACTGAAGTTAACATTGTTTGTAGTTCTTGTTCTGATTCAGCGATCAGCACCGTATCATCAACGCAGCGAATCGTCGGTATTTTTGCACTGTTTAGAACCAATCTCTCACTTTACATTTTCTATTGCTCTTCTAAATATATCCTCAGAGTACAAGTTAAAGGGCATTGGAGACAAAACGCAGCCCTGTCTGATCCCCTGTTGTGTTTCAATTTTCTAAGTGCTGTTTTCGTCAATAATTATATGTTTTCTGGTGTTGATATAAATTTTAAATCATTCGTATGTCAGCACTGTGTATTTGATGTTTCTTAAGCACTTCAAATAATCTTTCATGTTTCACTTTGGCTTTTTAATAATCAATAAATAAGATGTATAAGGCGTTATTTTGATTGCTGCATTTCCTCAACAGTACTCGCATGAAGAAGAAGGATTTTCGAGTATCCAGTGCACCTCGAAGGCCAAATTGCTCTTCAGATAGTTGTTTTTCACACGTTTTATGAACTTTGTTATGAATAACCTTCAAAAATGTTTTTAGAAAATGGCTCATTAGGGTAATTGTAAGATAATCTTTACATTTTCTTGGATTATTGATTTTCGGAAAAGAAATGGTCTACAAATATGGAAATGTTATCATCTTCTATCAGTCGAAGTAGTTCTGAAAGTAGATCGTCTGGTCCTGATGCCTTTCCTGTCTTCATATCATTTATGGCTTTTATTACTTCTTCTTTTGTTTGAAGAATTTCGTCTTCACTAACTTTTACATGTGCAACAACTCTATTTTTGTCTCTGCGCAAATCTTTAAGATATTTTTTTCATTCATTTAGTTTCTCCTTAGTAGTTGTTAAATTTTTGTTTGCAGAATTACTTAATCGGTTTCTTTTATGTCCGTAGTCTCTTTGGCTTACTTCTCGAACCTCTTTATGTAACTCTGGTGTATCATACAATCTCTGTAGGTGTTCTATATTCTCGCATTTTTCTTTCAACCACTCACTTCTTGCTTCTCTTATTTCCTTCTTGTGTAAATATCAATATTCTCTTCTCTTTCTTTGTTACTAATTTTTATGATTCTTCACTATTCCAAGATGTCTCCAGTCATCCATGTTTTTTTAGAGGTTTTTCTTTTCTGGTTTAAGGATGTTATGATAAATGTTACTGATAGTTGACTGAAGGATAGACTACTTTTCCTGTACACCATGATCATGTTTCTAATTCTGTCTTAGCAGTTATTGAGTCGAGGATGGTTAACTGAAAAAATTTTTGATTTCAATGCTTAGACTTTATAGCATCATATGATGGGTATGTCAATCTATTTAAGCTCCTTTTTATACAACTTTAAGATCAGGATTTATTTATTTAGGAGGGATGGATTAGGTTTAGAATATTTGTAAATATTTATACTACGAATATAAACAGAACGCCTACTAAATGTCCCAACAATACACTTTTATTGCTGCAAATTTAAACCCTTTTATTTACTATCTCGAGTAAAGGAAAGAGGGTGAAAATGATAAAAGTCGAAATTATTGGTAAAATCAGAATGCTCAAGGTAATATTTAATCAGTAGCGTCACATGAAGTATCCTAATAAGAAAATAAATTTCCATCAAAACATGAAATGATGAAATTATTTAATTTCTCTTGTACATTTAGTTAAGAAAGAGCTGAAATCTATAAATTTTCGGAGGTGTATGTTTTATATTAAGTTTGAATTCGTGCTTAGATAAATACACACATTGCAATTAAACTCTTTATAGCAAGTTAGCACACTCTTTAGTGACAGAAAGTTAAAGAATTTCAGAATAAGTTATAATCTATTTCCAAATCATTTTATTGTTAAAATTATAGAAACATTTAATTAAATAAACAAATCATTTATTTTTGAGTTAAATCACATATCAACATTGAAGGTAACGTAGATCTAATTGGAAAATCTAGCAATTATTAAAGAGTTTAACTGAACACTATTTGTCAAAAACTCAAAATAGTGGAAAAACAACACAACATCAGTCAGCCTAATACTTTTTATGGCACAATTCATAAAAACATTCCGTCAAAACACTGGTACCATTCTTCCAACATGTCTAGAGGCTAGAGCATAATCATTATAAGTTACCTTCCCCTTCTAATGAAATAGGAAGAGCGATCCTAACCATTCCTTTTAGTACCGCAATCAAAATTTCAATCTCCTACAGAATTTTCATAATTAACTTTTGTTACAAGTTTTTAAATGCCCCTTTTGAGCCTCTAAAGTTGCTTTTTCAATGTATTTTCCCTCCAACTTTCCAACCTTCTTGTAAAAAGGGGACAAAGATAAAATTTGCCAGGCCAGATTCAACACATCAAATCCCCCCCAAAAAAAGGTATTCGGCAGGTTATTGAATCTGTAAATTCCAAATATTCGGATGGGTTTGTATATAGGGTACTGTCAAAGATGATCGATTAACCAAGACTAACATCATTTATGGACGGCTCTGAAGTTATTTTTGTTATTTTTGATGAGTGCGGAGGATGAGAAATTTATATAGATCTCAATCATCAGACATAGTTATAGGAAGAAGTAGTAAAATGGCAAGAAGTAATATAAATAAGTATTGACGTGGTGGACAGTAAATCTAAACTATGGGTACAAGTTTTTTATTTCTTCGTTTCCATTCATTTTAATTTACTTACTGAAAACTCATTTTTCAAACTGAAAGAAAGAGAAATTAAGTTTTTGGCAATTATTCAGGAGGTTTCTGCAGTTGCTTGATATCATTTTGGTTAAAATTGGTCTAGTAAAATCCGCGGATAAAAAAATTAATTTTGTTCAATTTTCTCCAAAATTGGTATTGGACAGTTTTCGGGATCGTACATAACGAATCTCAAATTATTTTAAATAAATTCAATATAGCGAATCCCGTTTGGTAGCATGCTAAGCGTGAGGCGTTTGGATTTTTTTTATTGAAACCTAAAAGCTTATGGGTCAAAAATATTAATTTTCCAAGTACGGAGGTTTCGGATAGAGATTTGAAATTTGATGGAAAGCGAAATCTATTTTTCAAAATAGTTAAAATATTTTTTAGATACTTTTTGGTTTTAAAAAATATATGTATATATGAAAAAATTAACTAACTAACCTGAACTAATTTTTATTTGATCCGCATAATATTGTTTAATTATTTGAACTTCTGAGAATCTCTAAAAAACGTGATTTTGTACTTTTTTTTGTTCTATGGGGTTTATATTTGTCATGTTATATAAAATACCTCCTATTTAAAATATTTTTTACATATTTGTGTAAATCATGCTGAAAAAAATTTCAACTACGGCACTGTAAAGAAAGAAATATCAAAAAAACATCATTTTGCATTGCATTGTAAAATTTGTGCACTAGTGCAATTTTTGTAGGGTTAACAACCCTTCTTTTATTCCTTTTAAAAAGATTTGTGTTTTTTATTACGTCGCATTTTTAAAGGGTTTGCAGAAATGAAGTTTGCCGATTGGTGTTATAAAAAATGGCAATGTTGTTACCTCAACCCTTTTTTTAATGGATATTGTAAAAAAAGGTAAATTTGCGACTTTGGAATAAACGGGTTAAAATATGATGTTTTATGATATTTGCAAGGGTTAAAAAATTGGTAGTAATAAAAATTGCCGGCTTTTTTCGGTACCTGGTTTTTGGTTTTATTCCTTTTTTGGTTTTTAGTATCTTTAGAAATAATTCAAGGAATTCACAGAAACTGTTTAATTTTTTTGAGAAATAAAAACTCGAATTTTTATTTGATTTGTATTATATTCTATATGCCATCGTAAAAATGATGTATGATTAGATTGGCGTAGTTATGATATATGATTCATTTGTTGTACTGCTGCGATTGATTTCTCGGAAAATAGACTTTAAAAAGTTTTTAAAATTTGGCAGTTTACTAAAGTCGATAGGGGCAATTCTTCTAAAATATTTTCAAGATGGTGGAACTCCCGGTTATACCGGAAGTTGATTTGAATTGATTGGTTATTTTAAATGGAACACCCTATATGTTATTTTATTTTTAAATTATACGCAAAATTATAGACATATTTCATGTCTTATATCAAAGTCTAACTGTTTTTGACATATTTTAAATTTTATAACAAAAATGGCGTTTGGTTTCCTTATAAAGGAGAATTTACTTTGGCGTACTGTGTTGATATTTTGTTTTTTTTATAATATCATATTACTTAACAATAAAAATAAGGATGAATTTGTTTAAAATTGTCTCATCGAAATTTTTTAAAAATATTTGCAGTTTAACATTTTTATATTGTAAAAATGCTAAGCTGCTTACCTACACTGGGTAACATCTTATTTTAATAAATTTTCAAAATTTCCACCCAGAACTCCTAAACATTTTTTGCATCTACAAGTTAGTTCGTCATGGGTGGGTGCTCTAATCTGGAGATAAACTTTCGAACACGTTCCTTACTCTTGCAACATATTCCTCGATTGTTGTCATTAGAATACAATAAACGATGTTTTTTATCGTTCCCCATAAAAAATAATCTAAGACAGTCAAATCAGAAGAACGAGGAGGTCACAGAAAAGGCCCACTGTTAGCAATCCACTTCTAATAAATTGCTGCTTGTAAGAAAATTGTAACTGGAGCGGTACTGTGTGATGGGGCCAGGGGCGGATCCAGCCTCTTTCTTTTTTGGGGGGGGGGGAGGGCGGTGATATCACAAAAGTACAGTATGACAAGCGCAACCGAAAGTAAGTTGCCGACGGGGGGAGGGGGGATGGAAGACACCAGAAACATTCCAGTTTCTAGTGTAAAAGGCAGGGTCGGGTCTATTTTTCTGAATTTGAAGCTCTTGGAGAGGGAGGGGTGCCAGCAGCATACACATTCCTAGTATAAGAGGTAGAATCGGGTCTATTTTCCTGAACTCAAAGCTCTTCGAAGGGGGGGGGGGGCGATCGCAAGCATACACATTCCTATACTCTATTTAAGAACTAAAGAGAGTAATAAAATTGTACCAGCTCCAATGCCACAGGTAACTGAGGACTGCTGTAAATCTAATTATATTTAAATATTATAAGCTTTTATAAATTTACTGCAACCATAAAATTTCTGATAGTTCAGTTTAATTTCTGTCAGTGAGCAAAGTACACCTTACAGTGTGTCCTTAATGATTTATCTTGTTTGCACTTGTTTTTATATATTATTTGAGATTAGTGAGATACCCAAAAGATATCTCTTCCACCTCTATATTTATTCCAAAATCGTTAACCCAAGGCATTTTTTCCTCAACGAAAAACTTATTAAGACGAATGTTTATGTTACATCAAGATATCAATATCTAGATAATAATATTAAAAACTTTGTTGAGATGTGTTCCAACAAGACAGGAGTTGGAAAATCTACTATGTACCGAATACTGAAGGAGAAAAAACGACTGGAATTGTTAGTAGTCCCAAGCCAAATTCGATCACAGGCAGACGAAAAACCTCGTTGGAAGAAGAGATGAAAACTGCAATAAAAGGAGTTGTACATACATTTTATTATGAGAAGCAGATCCCAACCGTCTTCAAAATTCTAACTAAAATCAAAGAAGATCGGGATTTACCTAAAATTAAAAGAACTGAGCTCTGTAAATTGCTAAAAGACCTTAATTTTTGGTGGAAAAAGCCAGATAGGAAATCTGTTCTTATAGATCGTCCGGAAGCTGTCCATTGGAGAAGGAAATATCTCTCTCAAGTAAAAGGTAGAGTTGCTAGAAATAACACAACTTACAAAATTAGTAATTTAACTGAGCTTCTGAAAGATTTTTTTGAATAAAGTTACTGCGGAAAATTGGAAAAAAATCCATATAATAAAAGAATCAAACAAAATGTGAAAACTCGATCTCATGATCGGTGATATCGAGGAACAAATTATAATTAATTTAAGTGAAGATAGCTTCACTGACTTTGATTACGAATTTGATACGTCATGTTTACTAGTGTAAATACAATTTATTATTTAAGGTTTTGTTTTTGTTGTATTTAATTGTTTAATGTTGTTTACATATTTTTTTTTATATATTTTTATTTTAGTGTGTCCACTCTTTTTCTTAAGCGTGTAAATTAACACGTTTATTTTATTTTTTTTGGGGGCTATCGGCTTTCCATATAATGAAGTAAATTAAATTAAGATGTCAGTGCAATAGAAATAAAAATAAGTAGGTCTAATTTTAACTGTAACATATAGAAATTAATTACATTTGAATCCCTTTTTAGTGCTTAATTGTAATTCTGCATATGGTTTAAGAAATAAATAAACTGAAACGTCAAGTGTCCTAAAAATGTTTTTAATTAATAATAAAATGACCGATAGCCCCAAAAAATTTTTAATATTATATGGACGAATTTATTTTTTTATATATGTTTAACTTCTTGTATTTTTGATAATGGGTATTTTGTAAATATTTAAATTATAACTTAAAATTTTTTGAGAGAAAAAGGTCACGTTTTAGTCTGAATGTGCCTAAAACGGTTTCTATGCCAAAATTAAAAATACTAAAAATTCAGTTATGATTTGTGTTAAATATGTCAAAATTATCTATTTTTTCTAATGTATGTAAATTATTAAGGAATCATAAGAAATAAAATAATATTATAAAAACTTTTTATTTTAGGTGTATTACCGAAATGATATTATTCCATGCCATAAATACTTAGTGATAAAATAAACCTCCCCCAGACGCCTATGACAAGGGTTAAAATACTTTTTAACACTTTACATATCCAAATATCTATTGTTATCCAACCCAAACAGTCCATTATTATAGACCAGTATTTTTGATTATAAAATTTTTAACCCATTCCTATGAAAAATATATGCTTCTAACAGATTTTGCAAAAGACACCGGACTAAAGAACACAGGTAGTTTGCGAAAAAAATAAAGGGTAAAAAATGATTTATTACTCTTTCTAGTTCTTAAATAAACTATAGTATAAGAGGCAAAATCCGATCTATTTTCCTGAACTTAAAGCTCATATGTTAAACTGTCAGGTTTCTTGAAAATTCTGCAATCTTATTGCATGAGGATTTGAACCACTCTAAAAATTGGTACTGTGCCTGCAAAAAAAGCAATTTTTCAGAAATTTTGCGTCATCAGTCCAAAGTATATTGGCCAAAAATTAAGGGTCGTCATGGATCATCATTAATAGAAAAACGCAAATTTGCACACTTTTCGGCAAATCAATATATTTTAAGGGTTGAACCAAAGATATTAAATAAGGATGGAAGCTGTATTTCAACAGAATTCTATGTATTGAGCTCTTCCAGATTCCTGTTTGTAGAGTCATTTGTCTTAACGATGTCATAAGATATGCTGCAAAATATCCCAGAATTACAATTTCGAATTTTTACCATGGAGAATAGGTTTCTATTTCTGCATTTTTGCCTTAACGGTTCCAAAATTCTTGAAATTTTCCAATCTTCGTTTAACACTATTCCGTGACGATTTCTGTTTATCCGGATATCGGCGTCATTCCCGCTGTTTTTTAAAATTCAAAGTACTGATGCATTGCTCAGTCAATTTAAACAACACACTTTTGAAAAAGTACCAGAATCTTAGTTACGGTTCAAAAGATTCACAACTTTTTATGAAGCGATTTGAAGATGAGTCTTTTGAATACAGTGACGTTAAATGACGATTTTTACATTACCGCAGTGGGTTCTGCTTACAAAAAATAATTATTTTACCTCATAAACTGAAAGACCATTGTTCTAAGAGTGTAAAACTCATATGGTACCTTTATTGTGCTCTGTATTTTCGAAAAATTTTGTATATAGATGTGTGCCTCTACTCGATTTCAGTAAATTTATTTATTTTTTTACATAATTTATATAGCTTGTGCAAATGACTGATTTGCTATTGTGAATTAATTGGTATAATGAGAAATGTCTGAAATAACAAATAAATCTAGCTAAACTAGAACACTGTGCCTATTTATTGAAAAATTCTGTGCTGGATTGAAAATAGCAATAAATAACGTAATTTATTTTCTGAAAATCCTTACTAGATTCGCGCTGAATTATTTAATACCGCGTTATTATACATTGCACCTTAACTCGCTTACTTGCACGTCTTGTTTCTATAAATTACCCTAATGAGCATTTTCACTATTATTTAGAGGTTGAAGTTTGTCTGTCATTAAGCAACGATGAAAAAAAACTTAAATTTGTATTTGTTCAAAAAAAAATTTTTTTTTTGGTCGTGTTATTTATAATAAAAGTTTTTGTTGTATTATTTCTTTATTAAATAATTTGTTCAAACAAATTTTATATTATTTTATGTAACTTTATCAACCGTAATTTTAAAAACTGCACACTATTTAAAATGGTTTAACCAATAACTATACAAACAAACGATATCCGAATGCTTTATCTTTAATTATGATCATCCTGTATAAAAAAAAGAAAAATCGCTTGTCAAAAAAGAGTAAATAAAATAGTAAATAATAATAGCCTTTTTTTCCAACATTGTTATGTGTTTACGGAAGAGGTAGTTTCTTACCTTTTTTCAAGGTATTCACCTGTTTAAAGGTTCTATTGAGTAATAACGAAAATTCTGAGATGCTGATGGATCTTATTCTGAAGACACCGAGCAGCCGCAGCGACAACACTGCTACGAACTTGAGTAAACTCAAGATGCATTTAGAACAGATGAGCGATCAAGAATTCCTCGCCGTAATAGAAGACAAAAGAAAGAACTTCGATGCTAAGTCCTTCAGACAACAACTGGACACCCATTCTCTTCAAGAAAAAATCAAAGAACTAGAAAATCAACTGAGGATCACAGCACAACAAAAAGATTAAAAGATACACCACATGATAAAACAACTAGAAGACAGCACTAGAATTATAAAGAAGATTCAAGAAGAGAATGCACAACTACAGGCCACATACAAGGACTTACTAGCCAGAATTAAAACAATGGAACGAATACACTATAATGACAACGAGGATTCCGACGACATACAGAGCGACGATGAATCCCTAAGCCACAAAAACAAGGAAAAGAAAAAGACGGAGACGCAAAAAGAAAACCAACACGAATGAAACCCAAAACACACAAGATACCGAGCAGGTCATGGAAATACCGCCTAAACCTCCAAAAATACCACCAATCGTCCTCAGGGAAAAAGCAACCTGCAGTGAAATACTCCAGAACTGTAGAAATAACCACATTGAACTAGATTATGCCAAGAGCATACCAGAAGCAGTAAAAATATACACAAAAGATGCCGAAGCACACAAATAGTTGAGAAAACTCCTGGAAGATTCCAGAAAACCCTTCCATACTTACAATCCCGAGGACGAGAAACCACTGCATATAATCCTGAGAGGAGTCATCGAGTCAATTACTGAGACCGAGATCATCAGCGACCTGCACACAAAAGGCTTCCATCCCCTAAAAATCATCCGATGGCATTACAAAGACAAGAAACCCATGGCCATGGTGCTTGCCGTCATGCCGAGGAATGAAAGTCACATCCTTCACATCGGGGAAATAATGGGAAACCGAATCAGACCAGAAATACAACGAAAGAGGTCCAAGATGTTCCAGTGCTACAACTGCCAGCAGTTCGGGCATGCAGCACAAAACTGCAGAGCCAGTCCACGCTGTGTTAGTTGCGGTAGTGACCATCACTGGTCAGAATGCCAAAAATCAAAGGAGGAACCACCCAAATGCGCCAATTGTGGAGGGGCACATCCTGCATCCTACAGGAAATGCCCCAACAGACCACAACACACAAATCAGGATCGCAACTCCTCAAACCCAGGACACTGGGTGCACCACCTCGGGACACCTTCCACAAATACAAAGTTCGACGACAAAGTACACAGGATCATGCAACACATGATGACCCAGTTCCAAACCGCCTTAAAAGGCATGCGGAGAGAGACCCAGGCTTAAGGAGGTCACAGGAACTAAACAGAATCAGGACCCAGGCAACAACTCACAGACGAATAGGAACAAACGTCCACCAGAAGAACGACACTCACCAGAGGGAACACCATTATATCATATTTAGATTAAGTTCATAATTAATTAAGCCTCATATATGATCTGTACATTAAATAGAAGTTTATAGTCTTTTGTACTGACTTAGAAGCTAATAAAGAAATTGGAAATTGGATCTTATTATGTCAAAGTATAATTTGGAGTTGAAAGCTACCGCTATAAATTAGCAACTGCTAATCCTTTTTGTTTTGTTTCTTAGTTTTTTTTTTGAGACAGTTTTTTGACTACTTATTCATCCAAAAAGTAATTCTTTCTAGATTCAAAAGAAAATCGCATTCCGAGCTTTTTCAGTAGTTACGTAAGTTTTTTCGTAATTCAGGCTACTTTTCACCCTATTTCGAGGGTTTGTTATACATCTATTATATGTATATTTGTACTTAATTATTTGACATATGCCTTCAAATTTACTATCAGTTCAACTCTGAGATGGAGCAACAATCCTAACATCTCAAACTTATTTTCAGACTTTTGAAGTTTTTTTCCGACTGTAGAGAATGATTTTGGGGATTTTTTGAAATTTTGACATCAGATTTGATTTCAGTTTGAAAAATTACTTGACATTACATAAGTCCCTTTCGTTGATATGAACCCGTTTTCTTTTGCGAACTGCTATGATACAACAAAAATAGTTTTTCGAAGAGACTTGATAAAAAATGAGTAACGGCAATTTTTTCGAGTAATGATACGAATTTAATTAAGGAAAAACTCACTTATGAAATTCTCGTTATTTTTTTTTCATTTTTTCGGAACTTAAATTTTAAAAATTAGCAGGAATTACTCATCTATCAGCAAATATCTGGCATGTTCTTGATAAAACTCACTTTCTCCATAGATAATAAATAAATCTAGTGAGTGTAATTTAATCGCCCCGGCATGATTTTTATTAATAATTGTCAAATGGAAAGAAACAGTACCATTTCTGTAGTGCTCTATTGTTTTCTTTCGTCGCGTTTCGCCATCATGGCCAACTAATAACAAAACTTAAATGCCGTATAGCGTTTTTACAATACAAAAATGTTAAATTGCCAATATTTTAGAAACTGCTAATTTTTTGAGTAGACAATCTTATTCAAATTTACCCGTATTTTTATTGTTAAATAAGATAATATTACAAAAATAATGGGTTTATGTTTAAAAAAATTGACTTTTAATGATTTTTTCAAGTTAATATTTAAGATTGGTTTTTGATCACCTTGTATTTATTTATTATCAAAATATCGGTACAGTACACTAAAATAGATCATCTTCTAGAAGGAAACCAACCCCAATTGTATAATAAAAGCTTTTATCTAGGAAAAATTGATAGTTATGTTTGGGGCTGTAAACGCCATTTTTGACATAAACTTTAAAATTTGTCAAAAACAGTTAGACTTAGGTATAGGACTTTATGCATGAAATATGTCTATAATTTTGCGTATAATACTGAAATAACATATAGATTATTTCATTTATAAGAAGCAAGAACGCATCAACTTCCAATATAATCGGATCATCTTGAAAATATTTAATTCGAATTGCCCCCATCGACTTTAGTAAACTGCCAAATTTTAAAATTTTCCAAAGTCTATTTTTCGAGAAATAGTTCGCAGCATTTCGTCATGGGACACACTGTATTTGTTTCTTTTCCTCGAAATCTTGCATAGAAACACTTACTTGACGCTTCATGAAATTGTTTTCTTTTTGACTTATCCACTTCAATTAAAAAATTGTTTCTAATTTTCTTTTAAAGAAAACGTTATGATTTACAAGTCAAACGGCTTCTCACTCCCTCCAGGAATTATTCACTCATACCAGGTATACAAAGACACCAAAAGTATGAAGCTCTGTGGGGACCCTTTCCATGTTATCGGGTCTTAGGTGGCGTGGTCTTCTGCACGTCCTACAAACTTTCGGATGGTTCGCGCTGTTGCAAGGAGAACCGCTTTTTGAATCGGTTTATACAGATGCTCACTAAGGCCCAGTCCCTTGATGTTCTGCAGGAGGTTCTTTGGTATCACTCCAGTAGTTGACAGTATTATAGGAATCGTGTGGACGCTGTTCATTGCCCACTCTCTGCGGATTTGCACCTCCAGATCTCTGTATTTGGCGATCTTCTCGTTGTATTTTGACCTTAGGTTGTTGTTGTTCGGTACAGCGATGTCAATTAGTGTAGTTCGCCTGGAAATTTTATCTGTTAGTATAATGTCTGGCCTCTTATGAGCAACTGTTTGATCTGTAAGGACCGTTCGATCCCAGTATAACTTGAACTCGTTGTTTTCAAGAATAGGCTCTGGATTATATTTGTAGTAAGGCATCTTTCCTACCTGCAATAGTTTTAACTTATCTGCCAACTCTTGGTGGAGTATCTTAGCGGCTGAATCTTGTCTTTCTTTATACTCGGTTGCGGCAAACGCTTGGCATCCTCCAGTTATGTGCTGGATCGTCTCTGATGTTCGACAGCCATATCTACATTGGTTATTTTCTATTGAGGGATCTCTGATAATGAATTTCCGATAGTTCTTCGTCGGAATAACCTGGTCTTGGATAGCTTTCAAGAAGCCCTCCGTTTCCGAAAACATCTGTCCTGAAATCAACCAATAGTTCGACGCTAAGTTGTCGACATTGTCCTGGTTGACCTCATTTGGATGCCGTCCATGAAGTGGCTTCTGTAGCCAGGCTTGTAACTTCTCTTGGTCTGTTCGATGGTGAGAAGCAATATCCCGTTCCCTCAGCTGTAGCGGCATTGAATCGTCTTAAAGAAAATATTATTAGTATTATTTTTGCTTTAAAGTTTTTAAATATCAATAATAATTTATTTTATTATTTTCAAGTCACAGAGATTATATAATTAAAAATTTTTTTTAATCGTATGGAGTATATAGATTAGATGCCAAAAGCTTCAATAGTTTAGTTGTTCGGGTACAAATAAACAATAAAAATTTTAGTAAATGACGAAATAATTTAAGCAACGACTAAGCTGACAAACGTAACAAGGGGCAACAAAAATTTGTAAAATAAGACGAAAACGTGAATTTTTCTCTTTTTTAATTTCCTTGTAAACTTCTTCAACCATTTTTTCATAATATATTGTTGAGGATAAACATTGGCAAAGTTTTAGTGTGCGTTATTCATCACTAAATACTTATTTCATAAATTTGTAACAAATTTTTTAAACATTTCTAATAAATTATAGTACAGTATCTAAAAATATTGATAATATTCGAAATATCAACAAATATACTAAGAGAGACAGCCCATCTTTCAAAATAAAGGCAAACAATCTTTCGACGATGACACGCTTTGGCATGCTTAATCAGCTTTATGGCACAATCGTCATAAACCACCATAAACCAAACA
This sequence comes from Diaprepes abbreviatus, assembly GCA_034092305.1. Lineage (NCBI taxonomy): Eukaryota > Metazoa > Arthropoda > Insecta > Coleoptera > Curculionidae > Diaprepes > Diaprepes abbreviatus. Next base: position 2,100,341 of record JASJET010000090.1, on the reverse strand, counting down.
AAATTAACCCCAGGTACTCAGTGGAGGGGATATAGGCATGGTGCCTTCAAGTGAACTCAAAAATTATCATTCTCGATCGAAAATCCGCCCTACCAACAAATCAAAATATTAGTGATAAAGTGTGCTAGTGACGAGTTTATAAAATTAAGCAAAGATGACTGAAGACAGAAAAATTAGAAAACCACTTATGGAAAAAAAGAGACGTGCGAGAATTAATGAAAGTTTGGAAATGTTGAAAAATATTATGTTAGAATGTGATCCGGAAACGGCATGTCGAAGTGGTCATAAAAGTGCCAAATTGGAAAAAGCTGATATTTTGGAAATGACTGTGAGGTACTTACGAAAACTTCAAGCTAGACAAAAGCAGTGTATGTCGTATCCATATAGTATGGTAGCTAATTCGGTTATGTTACCCTATAAAGATAATCCGTATCCATCACGACAATGTGTGCCAAAACATCTCATCTATCCGCAAGTTCCAATGAAAATTATAGCACCGCCGCAGCAAATATCAATGTACGACCTCAACAACAACCAAATGACTTTAAGGACGCATGCAAATGTATCTGAACCCACTGTTCCTGTGGATTTAAATAATAATTATAAATTTGTTTCTCATACAGATATAGTATCACCCCCTGTATCGCCTGAAATTCATTGCGAAAAAGTATCATCCAGTAATCAAGAAATTGATGTAGAAGGTGATGTTTGGAGACCATGGTAGTAATTTTGTGAAACTATATTATTTTTATTTATTGCTTTGTACGTTTATTTTTGTTATTTAGTACCTATCGATCTAGTATACTATTGTTATTAATAGAAATATATTTGCAAATATTATATATATATTAGCGTAAGTAATAATTTTAGGAAAATTGAATGTGATATAGAATGTAAGTTAAAAATAAAATTTAAAGACTTTTTGTGTTTTTAAAATAAACACTTGCTTTTTATTTTTCAGTTAAAAATTACACCTATAATTTACTTTAATTTTTCATTGAGGGTTAGAAATATGAACATATTTAATGCTTAAATTATATTAAAAAAGAATAACTACAGGCGAATTTTATATTATTTGTTCTGTTTTTAATTTATATTTAGTTCTTTTACGCTACTTTTAAAATAGAATCTCGATAGATCTGTCAAAATAAAAAAGTTCTTCTTATTATTATTTTTTATTACATAACCGATATTTTCGTATAAAAAAAAACATTTTTCTAACACAATTTTTTCTTTAGGTGGCGATAACTCCATGCGCAAAAATCGATGGATTATAAAATCGGTTAATTTTTTGTTTTATATTACACTGGTATCAATTTTTTTAAATATGCCCATTAGCTGCATGTGAGTCAAATGAAGTGTAGTACCCAATATTTGTCAAAATAAATTTTAAAACTAATAAAAATAATATAATTTAATAATAAATAGTTTGCAAGGCATTTATCACTGAAAGAGAAAATATAAAACAATAGATACAAAATTTTATTTGACTTTTTTTAAAACAGCTGGTCGTAACTAGTGTGTGGTTTGGTAAGGTTGTGTTTTTCTGTTCTTTTTTATCTCCGAGGGAGTCTAACCTTATTTTTTTATAATAAATAAGATTACAAAAGATTAAAATGTTTACACATAATATTCGAATACCTTATGGCAAAGATGCTGTAAAAATCATCAACAACTCAGTAATAGAAATGAAATTAATATATTGTTGATGATTTGTGGTGTTAGAATTATGATTTACCAATATCTTTAAGAGAAAGTTTTTGGGTTAGCAAGTATTTTTCATGTAAAATGCAATAATATAAATTTAGTTTATACAATTAAGTATAAAAGAGATACATACATATTATAAAGGTTACGACATTAACTTCAGATAAGCTTTTGGTAAGTATTAATTTGGTGTATATGTATATATATATATATATATATATATATATATATATATATATATATATATATATATATATATATATATATATATATATATATATATATGCCTATCGAAATAAAAATTAACCAAAAAAATAGTAGTCACGTGATTAGCATTATCTGTAAAATTTTATTTCCAAAAAAAATTCAAAGTTGGGTTATATCTGAAAATATCGAAAAAAGTTATTAGAAAAAGTTTTTGTAAATGCAATTTTTAGCCCATATGCAAAATTTAAGCTGTAAAAGATAATTTAGATTTTTTGCACATTTTTTTTTTAACTGCACCACTGTTGCAAAATAAGACTCAACACAACCTACAGAAAACTTCTTACTTTTGACAATGCTTCATTCCAGACATATTTTGTTTAAAGTAGCGCCATATTAAATATTAAATTCCACCTTTTTAATTGATAACACACTATTTTTGGTATCGTATTTGAATATTAAATGGAAAACAATTCAAAAACTTAAAATTTATAAAATTTTTATAAAAAAATTGAACCGACTTCTAAAAATGTGCTAAAAAGTGAAAAATAACTAGAAATTTTTATATGAAATTGAAATTTTTGAAGTCGGCGCCAAACTAATACCTGATAAAATATGATTTGCATAAACAGATTGAAAATACTTTATTTGCAATTGCTTTCTTACCATAATTTTTATATATTAATAGTTATTTATTTCATTTAGAAATAATTTGGTGCCGACTTCAAAAATTTCATATAAAATTTCTAGTTATTTTTCACTTTTTAGCGCACTTTTAGAAGTCGGTCCATTTTTTTTATAAAAATTTTATTTTTCGATTTTTAGTTTTGAATTCATTACGATATTCAGAAATTATTTGAACTAAGTACTAATCGAGATTAGTGTACCTCGCAATGACTCCAAGATGACAAAAAAGTATCCAATTTATCCAGAATTGAAAATCACCCTAAAATAAACCACTAAAAATTCTCTGACTTAGAGTTCTCCAAATACCAATGAAATTGTGGTAAAAAAATATTTAGTCTGTCATAGTAAATCCACTATCTTAAATTTCAACTTAATCTTGAATTGGTAATATAGGCCCAAAACCTTCCAATATCGATATTTAAAGAATTTGAGACGTAAGTTTCTTAGCCCGATATATTTTATATTGCATATTGCGCTTGTATACGCCACAAGAACCCAGCAATATCAATTTTAGATAAAACCGGAAAATGTAAAATTTTTATTCCTTCATATTGTATCTTATCAACCTAATAGTTGTAAAAAATTAACTTCATATTCGTAATACACCGCCTCCAACCCCCTAATACCAAATCTGAAAAAATACGAATAAAGTAAAATTTTCAACCTACCATATTGGATCCGCCATATTGAATTTTAAAAAAATAAGTTTAACGTCTTAATTTAATCTAAATCTAAATCCTTCAAAGCCCCCTAGTACCAATTTTAGATGAAATCCAGAAATTTAAAATTTCTAGACCGTCATATTGCCTCTGATATATTAGATTTTCTTAAATAATTTTATATTCGCTATTTACATCCTCAAAAACTATTTAGTTCCACATTTGAACAAAATCAAAAAATTTAATTCATAATTTACACCGTCAAGAACCCTCTATATCAGATTCGTAATGTGCTATCCCAAAAAACCACCAAATCAAATTTGAAAAAAATCGGACAAAATTAATTTTTTATCCACCATATTGGATACTCCATAATGATTTTTTTTAAAAACATTTTGAATTCATCATGTGCGACCCCGAAAACTCCCTCGTATCAATTTTGGAGAAAATGGGAAAAAATTAATTATTTTGTCCGCTGTATTGGACCCGCCATATTGAATTTTTAAAAAATATTTTGAATTCGTTATGTGCAACCTCGAAAACTCCCCCATACCAATGTTGGAGAAAATCGAACAAAATTGTTTTTCTCGTCCGCCATATTGAATTTTTTAAAAATAATTTTAGATTCGTCATGTGCGACCTCGAAAACTTCCCCATACCAATTTTGGAGAAAATCGGACAAAATTAAATATTTTTGTCTGCCATATTGAATTCGCCATATTGAATTTTTTAAAAATAATTTCAGATTCATTATGTGAGACCCCGAAAACTCCCCTATACTAATTTTGGAGAAAATCGAGCAAAGTTGATTTTTTCGTCCGCCATATTGGATCCGCCATATTGAATTTTTTAAAAATAATTTTATATTCGTCATGTGCAACCTCGAAAACTCCCCCATACCAATTTTGGAGAAAATCGGACAAAATAAATTTTTTTGGCCGCCATATTGTCAGCGCCGTCTTGGATTTTACTGCACCAATTTCATCCAAAAAAAATATTGGACCACCGCAGCAACTTCCTTTACATAACGTAAAAAATTTCATTCAAATCGGTGCAGCCGTTCCGGAGAAATCGGTGTACATACATTAAAAAATATATATAAATATATATATATATATATATATATATATATATATATATATATATATATATATATATATATATATATATATATATATATATATATATATATATATATATATATACGCGACGAATTGAGAACCTCCTTCTTTTAGAAGTCGGTTAAAAATTACATTTATGTGTGCCTTGCATTGCGTTCAATATAAACAATTGTCCTTCTTGACACATCTTTAATGGATTTTCTGATACTAAGGGGCATTATTTCTACAATTCAGTTTCGAATTACCGTTTCCAAATGATCAACATTACAAAAAGGTCAATACTAATTAATTTTTTCGAAACTGCACTTAAATAACAAAAGACTATTTTAACTTTTCTAATAACAGATACTAGATAAACTTTATGTAAAGTTAAATAAAAATTTATTTTTCACCTAATGCAGACTTTACTGATGACAAACTAGGTTTTCAAAAATAGTTATTTTATGAAGTTACTTTATACAGGGTCAAAAACAAATAAACTTTGCATCACATGTGACCAAGTTTTAATAGCCCTATTTGGATTTTGTAGAAAAACACACATTTAATATGGCGCTACTTTAAATAAAATATGTCTGGGATGAAACATTGTCAAACAGTGGTGCAATTTACGAAAAATAGATATAAAATCTAAATTATCTGATACAGCTGAAATTTTGCATATGGGCTAAAAATTACATTTAGAAAAACTTTTTCTAATAACTTTTTTCGATATTTTGACATATTACCCCTTTTTTGAATTTATTTTGGAAAAAAATTAAAATGTGACATGTAATGCTAATCACTTGACTACTATTTTATTGGTAAATTTTCATCTCGATCGAAGCAGAATTGATGCCATATATAACTCATATGTCCGATAATGATCAGTGTTTTAGGTACAGTTCTCATAAAAAAAAAGTTATTATTATGTGAAATAATATACAGAGTGGTACTTTTTTCCTGGTCTGTTAAATTTTACCCTCTCGAACTTTTTTTCAGGCGACACTGACCAGGAGCGGATAAAGCCTCTCTCTTTGAGGGGGCGGTGATATCACAAAAGTACAGTATGGCAAGAAAAACAAGTTGTCAATGGGGGGGGGGGCTGCAAGCAGCATACACATTCCTAATATAAAAGGCAGAATGGGTTCTATTTTCCTGAACTCAAAGCTCTTGGGAGGGGGGGGGGGGCGATCGCAAGCATACACATTGCTATACTCTATTCAAGAACTAGAGAGAGTAATAAAACTGTTACGAAAACCTCCAACGTACCTGCTCCAGGGCCGCAGGTAACTGAGGACTGCCGTAAATCTAATTATATTTCATTATTCTTAAATATATTTTATAAATTTACTGCAACATGAAATTTCTGATTTATTTAATTTTTGTCAGTGAGAAAAGTACACCTTGCAGTTAGTTCTTAGTGATTTATCTTGTTTGCGCTTGTTTTTATATATTATTTGAGAGTAGTAAAAACACCTCTATATTTATTCCAAAATCGTTAAACCAGGGCATTTTTTCCTCAATGAAAAACGTATTACGATGGATGTTTATGATGCCTTTAAATATCAATATCTAGATAATAATGTTAAAAGCTCTGTTGAGATGTGTTCCAACATGACAAGAGTTGGAAAATCTACTATGTACCAAATATTGAAGGAGAAAAAACGACTGGAATTGTTAGTAGCCCCAGGCCACATTCGATCACAGGAAGACGAAAAACCTAGTTGGAAAAAGAGATGAAAACTGCCAGTAAAGGGGTTGTATATACATTTTATTATGAGAAGCAGATCCCAACCATCTATAAAATTGTTACTAAAATCAATGAAAATCGCGATTTACCTGAAATTAAAAGAACTGAACTGCTCAGGGAACTTAATTTTTGCTGAGAAAAACCAGATAGAAAATCTGTTCCTATAGATCGTCCGGAAACTGTCAGTTGGAGAAGTAAATATCTCTCTCAGTAAAAGGTAGAGTTGCTGGAAATAACACAATTTACAAAATTAGTAATTTAACTAAACTTTTGATAGATTTTTTTGAATAAATTTACTGCGGAAAATTGGGAATAATTCATATAATAAAAGAATAAAACAAAATGTAAAAACTCGATCTCATGATCGGTGAGATAGAGGAACCAATTATAATTAATTTGAGCGAAGATAGTTTCACTGACTTTGATTAGGAATAAGATACGTAATGTTTCCTATTGTAAACACAATTTATTATTTAAATTTTTGTTTTTATTGTATTTTATTGTTTAATGTTGTTTATACATTTTTTTATTTTTATTTTAGTGTGTCCAACTCTTTAATTTTATATATATTTAATTCCAATTAGCCTAGCCGTAAGTTTTTTATTATTTTATTCTTGTATTTGTGTCTTTTCTTTAAACGTATAGAATTAACATGTTTATCCTATTTTTTGGGGCTATCGTATTTCCATATAATAAAGTAAATTATACTAAGATATCAGTGCAATAGAAATAAAAATAAGTAGGTCTAATTTTAATTATAACATATAAAAAGTAATTACATTTGAATCCCTTTTTAGTGTTTAATTGTAATTTTGCACCAGGTTTAAGAAATAAATAAACTGATACGTCAATTGCCCTAAAAATGCTTTTAATTAATAATAAAATGACCGATAGCCCCAAAAATATTTTAATATTATATGGTCAATTTTATTTTTTTTATATATGTTTAACTTTTTTATTTTTGACAATGGATATTTTGTAAGTATTTAAATTATAACTTCGAATTTTTTGAGAGAATAAGGCTACGTTTTAGTCCATTATTATAGACAGGTATTTTTGATTATAAAATTTCTAACGCGTTCCTATGAAAAATATATGTGTCTAACAGATTTTGCTAAAGACACCGGACTAAAGAACACAGGTAGTTTGCGAAGAGAAAAAGGGTAAAAAATGATTTATTACTCTCTCTAGTTCTTAAATAAATTGTAGTATAAGAGGAAGAATCGGGTCTATTTTCTTAAATTCAAAGCTGTTAGGGGGGGGGGGGTCCCCCCCGCCCTCCCCCCTTGGATCCGCGCCTGACACTGACTCGACTTGATAATTCAGTAAGCTTTGCCATCTTATTGTGAAATTTATTATTATTAGAAGCTCAACAGATTTATGCTGAATTATATCCACAACGTAGGTTACCTCATCATAACACACCTGTTTGTCTTCGTCAGCATTAACGAGAAAATGGTATATTTCTAAAACGAACTTCTGATTGTGGACATTCTCAGGAGATAAGAATCGTAGTGTTACAGGAAACTGTTCTTAATTGTTCTTAATTTAATAGAAGAAAATAAGTATGACAAAAATTGCTAATAGATTAAAAATAAGCAATTTCACAGTATTACCAGTATTATGAATTTGAAAAGAACACCAATTGTATCCCTACCATATTCAGCGAGTGTAGGCGCTTTTACTTCGAGATTTTTTGCCTCGTACAGTTTTTTGTCAGTGGATACTCCAAATCATCGCTCAATCTCCTCATTTATTATCTCGTATTTTGTCTATTGATGAGACAAACGTTTCAAGGGAATCCATAAGAAATTTTCACAATAATCACATTTGGGCTGAAGAAAATCCTCACGCATTTCTTGAAGCCAATTATAAACATCAGTTTTCATTAAATGTATGGATTGGTGTCATTGGCGATTATCTAATTGACCCATGTTTCCTTCCATTAAGATTAAATGGCCACCAATACTGTCACTTTCTCGGGGAAGAGTCACCTGCCCTTCTTAGTTAGACAAGAATTATGGTTTATGCATGATGGCGCTCCAACCTATTTCGGTATCAGTGTACGCTGTTTCTTAGATGCAGTGTATCCAAATCGTTGGATAGGTCGACGAGGTACTCAACATTGGCCTGATCTCCAGATCTAAATCCTTTGGATTTTTGCATCTGAGGTTCCTTAAATCTTTGGTTTATGCATCTCCTGTTGAAGATGTTGAAGATCTGAAAAATCGCATTATTACGTCTTGCGAAAGGATAAGAAAACCTCCAGGATTATTTCAACGAATATGCTCTTCAGTGAGACGAAGATCGGATTCCTGCATTATGACTGAGCGTGATCATTTTCAACATTTGTTGTAATTTCTGTTATTAATATTTTCTTACTGTTGTTACATAGTGCATCCTTTTTGAGGAGGTGATCACTTTATTTAGTGTGGAAAGGCAGGTGATTAGCCTATACATAGCAAGATAATGTGTGCTATGTTGGTCCTTAGGCAAGAAATATGTAATCTCTTCCATTAGGAACAATGTCATTTTTATTATGAAGGATTTACAAGCCAAATGACCTCGCACTCCCTCCAGGGATTATTCACTCATACCAGATATACAAAGACACCAAAAGTATGAAGCGCTGTGGGAACCTTTTCTATTTTATCGCGTCCTAGGTGGCGTGGTCTTCTGTACTTTCTACAAACTTTCGGACAGTCCGCGCGGTTGCAAGGATAACTGCTTTCTGAATCGGTTTATACAGATGCTCACTGAGGTCCAGTCCCTTGATGTTCTGCAGGAGGTTCTTTGGTACCACTCCAGTTGTTGATATTATTATTAGTATTATGATTTACAAGCCAAACGGCTTCGCACTCCCTCCAGGGATTATTCACTCATACCAGGCATACAAAGACACCAAAAGCTCTGTGGGAACCCTTTCCATGTTATCGTGTCCTAGGTGACGTTGTCTGCTGTATTTCCTACGAACTTGCAGACAGTTCTCGCAGTTGCAAGGATAACTGATTTCTGTATAGGTTTATACAGATACTCACTAAGGCCCAGTCCTTTGATGTTCTGCAGGAGGTTCTTTAGTATCACTCCAGTTGTTGACAGTATTATGGGAATCGTTTGGACGTTGTTCATTGCCTATTGTCTTAGGATTTGTACCTCCAGATCTCTGCATTTGGCGATCTTTTCGTTGTATTTTGGCCTTAGGTTGTTGTTAGGCACAGCAATGTCGATTAGTGTAGTTCGCCTAGAAATTTTATCTATTAGTATAATGTCTATTATGAGCTCCTGCCTGATCCGTCAGAACCGTTCGGTCCCAATATAACTTGAACTGGTTGTTCTCAAGAATAAGCTCCGGATTGTACTTGTAATAAGGCACTTTTCCTATCTGTAATAGGTTCAACTTTTCTGCTAACTCTTGGTGGAGTATCTTAGCGGCTGAGTCGTGTCTTTCCTTATACTCGGTTGCGGCAAACGCTAGGCATCCTCCGGTTATGTTCAGAATTGTCTCGGGTGTTCGACAGCCATATCTGCATTAGTCATTTTCTATTGAGGAATCTTTAAAGATGAAGGTAGTTCGACGCTGAGTTGTCGACATTGTCCTGATTGATCTCATTTGGCTGCCGTCCATGAAGTGGCTTCTGTAGCCAGGTTTGTAACTTCTCTTGGTCTGTTTGGTGGTGAGAAATAATATCTTGTTTCCTCAACTGTAGCGGCGTTAAATCGTTTGCCTCGCATATTGCTCGGTGTAGTGTGGAAGAGCCCGCTAACCTGCGGAAATATGAACATAAGTTTATTATTTGTTGGTCGAGCTGCTTACCAATATCCACCAATTCTCTTCCTCCTTGGTGTCTTGGAAGCATTGTACGTTCAATAGCACTCCGAGGGTGATGTTATTATGCTTTTGTTAGGAGGGTCCTTATTTTTCTTTGCAGGTTTTGGATGACCGTCCTGCTCCATTTTACAATTCTAAAAGAGTAGTTTAGTGCAGAGCAAGCATACGTGTTGAGAGCCTTATTATTATTACGGTACTTTTAAAAATTGCTATTTGCAGATGGTACCAAACGAATTAAAAAAAATCAAAATTTAATTATTAACTATCAATACCAAGAGAAATTACTGTTTAAATACATACGAAAGACGGCATTTTCTTCAATATTTAATGTAGTCTTGGTACTTAAGCAAATATTTTAAGTAACTCTTAATCATACAAATTGATTATTCTATCAATCTTTATTGAAATGTATATATTTTACTATCACTAAAAGTAATAGATTTTTTTTAATGAATTCATAACTGCATGAAATGGTTATTGCAATTTTTTACGATTACCAAAACGTGAACTCCTATTAGCAAACACTATATAATTTTAGAGCAATTTTACTGACAAATTTGAAAGGGTTAACGCATTAACTCATCATATAAATTTCAACATTGGAAGGTGCCGACACAAGGCCAACATTTACCTGAGGATCATCATTGCTATTAAAATTTGACTATTGGCATTTAAACTATCATAAAAAGTGCCGAAACTTTTGCTTTCAAAATTCATTATTTCTTTATGGCCTTATCGGCTATAAAGTCGTCTGACAAACTTTTTGGCAAATATTTTTTGACCTACGACTGTTATATTGAGAGCAATCTGGTAGAAAGTTTTTACTAAACTGTTGGCAATATTTTTTGAGACTAATGGTCGATTTTTAGACTGTTTCTATATTGATCTTTTTTGCATCATAGCATAACCGTAATAGTTGTGCAAAATTGGGATAATGTTTAGAAAACGCCCAGACGTACAATAGAAATTATTGGATACTGTTAAAAACTAGACTATTTTTCTTTGGTATGATTTGGTTTTTACTGTTTTTGTTCATTTTAAGCATAAAAGTTAATACTAAAGCATTTTTTTAATGAAAAAGAATTTATTTCAAATAATTAGATCAGAAGAAATAAAAAAGAAAAAAATAATTATCAAATATATTTTAAGTAAAAATATTAATAGCAGAAAATGAAAGAAAATTGTCATAAAACGAGAGAAAAACACTTTGTTTTGATTTTCACTTATATTATTTTAATTTGCAGACATGTTTCGTTGTACTACAATTTTATCAATGTTAATAGTTTTTAAACTACTAAAACTGAAAAAGTTGTAGTACAACAAAACATGTTGATAAATTAAAATAAAATAAGTGTAAATGAAAATAAAGTATTTTTCTACCGTTTTCGGTTAAAATGGATTTCCACCAAGTATCGAACAAATCCGTTAGTTTTTTGAAAGAAAATTGTAGTAATTGTTTTTATTTTGATTACATAAACTGAATTTGGATCCTAATTTTTCTATTTGTCATTTTTTTAATCTTTTCTGAAGTAGATTATTTTGTTTAATAATAATAATTTTGTATACTTCTCTAATATAAGAAAAATTAAAATTAATGTCATTATATTATATTAATTATATTAAGTTATGAATGTTTAGTGACAGTAACTAAAATTCAGAATTGTTTTTTTTTTTCATTTTCAGCTAGAGCTTATTTTTGTTACGTACTGTACAGGGTGTCCAATTTTTGATGGTTTTACGGGTTATGTCCGTTATTAGTTAAGGTTTCCGTGGCACTATGCTGCTTTTCTAAGAAATGAATGATGCCACTAACAGAATTTTCATAAATCTCTTCGTTTATGCATTTTCGGGCACCTCTCGTGTCTTGATTATCTAGCGACTTATCGCAAAGTTAAAAAATAGAACTACTAGGGTTCAGTGGCGTAGTCAGTTTTTTTTTTAAGTTTAACTGTTTCGGAGAATCAAACTTGCCTTTTTTTGAATGGGACACCCTTCTAAAAGAAGGAGGTTCTCAATTCGTCAAGTATGTATGATTTTTTATGTATGTAAACCGATTACTCCGGAACGGCAGCACGGATTTGAATGAAATTTTTTACGTTATGTTCAGGAAGTTGCTGCGGTGGTCCCACATCTTCTTAGACGAAATTGGTGCAGTAGTATCCAAGATGACGCTGACAATATGTCGGCAAAAAAAATTAATTTTGTCTGATTTTCTCCAAAATTGGTGTGGAGGAGTTTTCGGGGTCGCACATAATGGATTCAAAATATTTTTAAAAAATTCAACATGGCGGATCCAATATGGCGGACAAAAAGCAATTTTGTCCGATTTTCTCCAAAATTGGTACGAGGGAGTTTTCAGGGTCGTGCATAACTAATCTAAAATAACTTTTTGAAAATTCAATATGGCGGATCCAATACGGCGGACGAAAAAATCAATTTTGTCCGATTTTCTTCAAAATCAGTACGGGAGGGTTTTCGGGGTCGCACATAATGAATCTGAAATTGTTTTAAAAAAATTCAATATGGCGTATCCAAGATGGCGGATTAAAGATTCTACATCTCCCGATTTTGTCTTAAATCAGTATTGGGGTATTTTTGTTAGTGTTAATTACGAATTTAAAATATTTTTTGATAAACTCAATCTGGCAGATTCAATATGGTGTCCTAAAAATGTTACATTTTCCGATTCCCAAACTGATATAGCGGGTTCTTGAGGGTGTAAATTATGAATTTAAAAGTATTTTGCAGGATTTAATATGACAAATCCAATATAGAGGACTAAAAATTTCGTTTTTTAGGATGTAAATAGCGAATATAAGTCTAGAAGTTTTAAATTTCTGGATTTCATCCAAAATTGGTACTAGGGGGCTTTGAAAGGTTTAGATTTAGATTAGATTAAGATTTAAAAAATATTTTTTTTGAAATTCAATATAACGTATTACGAATATGAAGTTAATTTTTTACAACTATTAGGTTGATAAGATACAATATGAGGGACAGAAAATTTTACATATTCCGATTTTTGTCTAAAATTGATATTGTGGGGTTCTTGAGGCGTATACAAACTCAATATGCAGTATAAAATATATCGAGCTAAGAAATTTACATCTCAGGTTCCTTAAATATTGAAAATTGATATTGTGGGGTTCTTGAGGCGTATACAAACTCAATATGCAATAAAAAATATATCGAGCTAAGAAATTTACATCTCAGGTTCTTTAAACATCGATATTAGAAGATTTTGGGGCCTATATTACCAATCTAGTATTAATTTGAAATTTAAGATAGTGGATTTACTGTGACAGACTAAATATTTGTTTGACACAATTTTACTGGTATTTGGAAAATTCTAAGAACTAAAGAATTTTTAGTGGTTCATTTTAGGGTAATTTACAACTTTGGATAAAATGGGTACTTTTTTGCCACCTTGAAGTAATTGCGAGGTATACTAATCTCGATTAGTACTTAGTTCAAATAATTTATGGATATCACAATTAATTCAAAAACTAAAAATAGAAAAATAAAATTTTTATAAAAAAATTGAACCGACTTCTAAAAGTGCTCTAAAAAGTGAAAAATAACTATAAATTTTTATATGAAATTGAAATGTTTGAAGTCGGCGCCAAATTATTTGTAAATGAAATAAATAACTATTAATATATAGAAATTATGGTAAGAAAGCAAATAGAAATAAAGTATTTTTAATCTGTTTATGCAAATCATATTTTGTTAGGTATTAGTTTGGCGCCGACTTCAACAAGTTCAGGTTAGTTCAGGTTAGTTTGGCACCGACTTCAACAAGTTCAAATTCATATAAAAATTTATAGTTATTTTTCACTTTTTAGCGCACTTTTAGAAGTCGGTTCAATTTTTTTATAAAAATTTTATGTAGTCAACGGTCTAAAAGTTATAACAAAAAAAACTGTGAGATTGATGAAAACATTGTATTAGCTTCAATATAAAAAAAAGGTTTTGGAACTTTAGAGACAAACGCAGGTCTTCTGGCTGGATATATGATTTAAAAGAGAATGCTACTTGTAGAGAGAGAGTCCTATTGTGAATACTGGGAAGATTATGCGTTGTTACGTATCTTTCTATTAGTCTGAGAACTGAAGGGCAAAAAAATTATTATTTTTATCCGATTAATTTAATTTCGTTTCGTTAGGAAAGTTATTTCTAATAACAAAATGAAAAGTCAGACGCCAAGACTGCGTCGTCGTTAATAATAATAACATTAATAATGACAAAAAAGATGGCTTGTAAGTCTAAATAAGTACCTAAGTAAGTACCTAACAACAACAATCTAAGGCCAAAATACAACGAGAAGATCGCTAAATACAGAGATCTGGAGGTGCAAATCAGAAGACAATGGGCAATGAACAGCGTCCAAACGATTCCCATAATACTCTCAACAACTGGAGTGATACCAAAGAACCTCCTGCAGAACATCAAGGGACTGGGTCTTAGTGAGCATCTGTATAAACCGATGCAGAAAACAACTCTCCTAGCAACCGCGCGAACCGTCCGAAAGTTCATGGGAAACACAGCAGATAACGTCACCTAGGACCCGATAACATGGAAAGGGTTCCTACAGAGCTTCATACTTTTGGTGTCTTTGTATGCCTGGTATGAGTGAATAATCCCTGGAGGGAGTGCGAAGCCGTTTTGGCTTGTAAATCATGTATGACAAAAAAGATGAAAAATTTAAATTATTTATAGCTGGCTGATATTGAAGCAGGTCATTGTTTATGATTAGATAAACATAAAAAATATCATCAGATCCGTTATCGATGTCACCTTAATCGTCAGATCGACATGTAACAACGTAAAAAAATAATTTTTCAAATTATATATAGCCGTCTGAAATTGATATATGTTATAGAAAATAGATATACATCCTCAAAAATAATCGTCAGACTACACATTGTTGTCGCAAAAGTTGTCGGATTGCGATATGAAGGCTGCCAGCCTGGCCTGAGCAGAACTCTTGAAGTGAGACTTATTTATCAACGGCTGACGATTTTGCGACCACTCTGTCAGGTCTGACGATTATTTTTATGCATTTTCTTCTATTTTCAATAACATACATCTATTTTATAAATTGCAGTGTAATAAAATACTGTATAATAAAACGCCAAACGATTTCATGTAATTTCATCGAGTTTGTGGAGGTAGTGTATCGAATTTAAAAATATTATTAACATCGTGCCATAAAGAACTTGTTATAGAGAGTGGTAGTTTGTACTCTACAAATCGAACTTTTGTATATTGAAAGAGAAGGATATACCTAGCGTAAACCCCTGCATTTGGTTTATGCAGGGAATGTTCGTTGTAAAAAGAGTCCTATTGTAAATCCTGAGAGAGGTAGTTTTTACTTTACAATTCGGACTTTTGTATCCATTGTCCTAATTTGAGTAATAAGTCGCCAATTGTTCACCTCAAAAGTTAGGGGCTCTTAGAGGTACATAGCCAATTATCCACAAACCGGAGATGTGTAATTTATATTGAAGGGCCAGCTGGCGAATTATTCTTTAAAGCAGAAGCCAAATTTGAAGAAAAAAAGATTTCAATGTTCTAACATCTCAGCGAAATTACGAAATAGTACACACATGATTTTAGTTTCTCTAGACTGAGTCTCCAATCATTGGTTTTTGTAGAATATGGATATTTTCAAACAGAACTACGGTTTAAGGGAGTAGAAAATCTCAAAGACGCAGGAGCGTGACTCCTTAACTTACTGTGTTCTCCCTACTTTAAGAACAAATTGAAATTAAGAAAATCATTATTTTGTGAAAAATATACTCTTCAGGTAGGAGAATTTTGGACCTTAATCCGATAAAAGGATGCTTTGCTTCTTTTCGCAGCTGAATAAAAATAATTTTGTTTTGTTATATTTTTGTAGATTACAAAAGTGCCCTAGAATTTTATAACGGATAACAAACTACAACTGAGTCGATTGCAATTTATCGCAAAGATAGGACGAGCGACCGGCGAAACCTTGAAATTTACTTTTTTACAACCCTTAAACGTCCTTTTTTAAATCTGTAAACTTTGTTAGGGTTGCCGACCAAACGTTTTTTTAGCTGGTTATGGTTATTGGTAGCCATAAAGAAATTATATTTTTTAAAATTATAATAAAATCCTTTTAAAGCCCTTTCATATTGAAACGAAGGGATTATTACCCCTTATTTAATATCCTAAATAATGTTACAGTTTTGGGAAAAAAATGGGTACTCCGTTTTTGCAAAATAGTTTTTTGGGCTCGTAAAAAATATGGTATATTGTTTGGTGGTACCGTTATATTAAATGTGCCTTTTATTGAGGTGGACCTCAATTTAAATCGGGTTTTAAAATGTTGATGAGATGGACATTTTAATGTGGAAAGTTTTAAATTTTGCAGGTAAATTTATCGCAAACTGTGACCAGTAAAGTCCGCATGTTTTTTTTTTGTTAATAGCTTTATTCGAAATTTGACTTTGACATCAATTTCTGTTTCGATCGAGATGAAATTAATCAAAAAGTAGTAGTTACGTGATTAGCATTATTTGTCAAATTTTAATTTTTTTCCAAAAAAGTTTAAAAGGGGGTTATATTTAAAAATATCGAAAAAAGTTATTGGAAACAGTTTTTCTAAATACAATTTTTAGCAGATATGCAAAATTTCAGCTGTATAAGATAATTTAGGTTTTTTGCCCATTTTTTGTAAATTGCACCACTGTTGCAAATTAAGACTCAACGCAATCTATATAAAACTTCTTAGTTTTGACAATGCTTCATTCTAGACCTATTTTGTTTAAAGTAGCGCCATATTAAATGTGTGTTTTTCTACAAAATCAAATAGGGTTATTCAAATTTGGTCCCATGTGATGCAAACTTTATTTTTTCTTGACCCTGTATAAGGTAATTTCATAAAATAACTATTTCTGAAAAGATAGTTCGTATTTAAAAGTATTAAACATTATAATTAAGACAAACAAGTACAGTGTCATCAGTAAAGTCTGCATTAGGTGGAAAATAATTTATTATGATTAGAAAATTTTGAGTCTTTTCAATTGAACTATTTTCTTAATATTAATGTGTATTACTTTTAGACATAAACTGCGTTTTCAAAAATAGTGATTTTATGAAGTTACTTTGTACAGAGTCAAAAACAAATAAACTTTGCATCACATATGACAAGATTTTAATATTTCTATTTCGATTTTGTCGGAAAATACACATTAATATTGTGCTACAAAATATGTCTGGAATGAAGCATTGTTAAAACTAAAAAGTTTTATATAGGTTGTGTTGAGTCCTATTTTTCAACAGTGGTACAATTTAAAAAAAATGGGCAAAAATCTTAATTATTCAGCTGTATATGGGCTAAAAATTGCATTTAGAAAAACTTTTTCTAATAACTTTTTTCGATATTTTGAGATATAACTCCACTTTTCATTTATTTTTTTATAAAAAAAATAAAATTTGACAGATAATGCTAATCACGTGACTGCTATTTTTTTTTTGGTTAATTTTCATCTCGATCGAAGCAGAAGTTGATGCCAAAGTCAAATTTCGAACACAGTTATTAATAAAAAAAATCCCATATGATGCGGACTTTAGTGGTCACACTGTATATTACATAAAATTTAAAATATGCCACAAACAGTTAGACTTAGGTTTAGGACATTATAATTTTGCGTAGAAATGAAAAATGAAATAATATATAGGGTGTTCTATTTAAAGGAATCAAGAGGGCATCAACGTCGGGTATAACCGGATATATATATATATATATATATATATATATATATATATATATATATATATATATATATATATATATATATATATATATATATATATATATATATATATGAAGTAAAATGCAAACAGTAAGTGCAAACTTCGTTCCATCATATCCTTTCCGTGTTAGAGGTTGCACAATTTGAATGAATTGCTACAGAACACAAATCATCCCATGACACCACCATCGAGATGATGGCCTACCTGTACCACCACACCGAGAAGAAAGTCAAAACTTACCCTCCCCGCCATAGTGATACGGCAGAGGTACATGTTTCGTCTCTACTAGACTCATCAGGGTACCGACATGCACCTGTTTGTGCAAAGGACAGATCAGAAGGAAGCATGCAACACTGAATGCGGCTTCGCCGACCTCCCGCCGGATGGCGAATAATTTCGAACAGTTTTTTTTATTACTCATCAATTTTTATATTAAATTTCACTGAATTTAAGTAAGTGCCATTATGTCAATTTTTTTTTCAAATAGCTCGGGTGACATTTTAAACGCCAGGTCAGAGGCTCAAATTTCGCGAATGAAGAGACTGAATAAAAAATTTTATATTGCCTATTTAATAAGATTTTTGAAAACCTAGTGATACTCCACTCGATAGATACGTTGAAAAAATTTTTATCCCTAGTTTTTACACAGAGGTGCACACATTTTTTTTGGGTTATTTGAAAGCATGTTTCTAATAAATTTCATTGCCAAAGTTTAAAACTGATGTAGTTATAAAGCTGTGATATGTAGATGGACGAATATGACGAAACTATAATGGCTCCTAAGGAACCCTAAAAATTTTTGAATCCATTTTTTCAAGAACGACTTTAATCACTTAATTATATATATATATATATATATATATATATATATATATATATATATATATATATATATAT
This sequence comes from Diaprepes abbreviatus, assembly GCA_034092305.1. Classification (NCBI taxonomy): domain Eukaryota; kingdom Metazoa; phylum Arthropoda; class Insecta; order Coleoptera; family Curculionidae; genus Diaprepes; species Diaprepes abbreviatus. The sequence goes on along the minus strand of JASJET010000090.1, from coordinate 2,081,723 downwards.
ATATATATATATATATATATATATATATATATGCTCTACATCCTAAATGGACTGCAGCCAAACATTTTACTATTATTGTCTTTGTAATTAAGATTAACCCATGAATTAAGAGTATACTGAATAAATTTCGGTTATATTTCATCGAATGGCAATATCCGAGCTTCTGATGATTATCCTCAAAAATTTGAGTTCTGTGAAATTATTAAAATTAAGTAATATACCTAATTATACCTGGTGTGATGATCATATCTGGGAAGAAGGAGGGCAACAGGCTCTAGCTTATAATACCATATTTATTAAAAATTTTGCAAAATGGTTTGTTTAATGTTTTTTAAACAGATATGATAATTTGCAAATAAAATTAGTAATCAACTGTTGTCCTGAAAGAAAATAATTCTTCAATTTCTGAGTACTAGCCGTATTCTTGTAATTTTTTCTATAGATTACGGTAAACTAACGGTTCCCTTATTATTCAAATACCTAATTTAGGCAAAAAATATACAACCACCGGAACCGTAATAAATACTGAAAAATACGAATATTGTACAGTTAGCTTTAACTTTGGGCAATTTTTATGTCATCTAAAGTACAGTAAACTTCCTTAAATTGAAGAAAAAATCTCTTTATTTAGGGCCGACAATACAGTGGGCGACCGTTAGGTTCTTGAAATTGCGCAAAAAAATTTCTCGTTGTAAAAGATCCAAAATAAGCATAAAAATTGCATGAGTTTGTGTAAATTTTTAAGGTTTTCTACATTTGGACCTGCATAACTTTGGATTAGTCGACGTAAAAATGAAGTAGGTAATGCCATAAAAAATTAGGTGCTTTTTAAGCAACCTTGTGCAATAGGTTATACAACTGTTGTAAAAAATAGATGTTGTTGTATAATGTTTTATGGAAGAATAATAACTTTTAAAAAAGCACTTGCAGTTTTTTTTTTGAAAGCAAATTATACTTTTTATGGTTAGTGGAATTTTAATTTGAGGGATACTTCGATGGTTAAAAAATTTATCTGAACTACGAAATAAAGAAAGATGATTTTTTGGGTACTCTTAGAGTTATTTACGTTTTAAAATATTTCTTTTGAGTTTGGGGTTAATCAGGTACGTGAAAAAATAGACATTTATTTTTTTTAACTGTTGTAAAATGTTTTTTTTTTATTTTACAGTTAAAATCTCGTTAATTATATTTTAAGGAAACTTAATGAAACTTTCAAATCAAAATATGAGTTCTGGTGTAAGTTATCTGCTTGATTGTCGTACGCTATTTTACGAATTCTGCCTAGCGGTGACTATCGGTACTTCTTAGAGGTTTATATAAAACCAAAAAATAAGAAATAAATACTTTTTCTCCTCAAAATTCATAAGTACACTTTGAGATACCACCATTTTGATTAATTTAAAAAAAACTCTTTTAATCATTTTAAGGTTCCGATTTTAGAGACTTTCAGAGTTTTGCCACATCTGTTCGTCCGTCTATTTATCACAGCCTTATAACTTGGTCAGATTTTAACCTTTTGCAGTGAAATTTTGCAGTCATATCCCTTTAACGCAAAAACAGACACGGGGCGAAAATTAAAATACCTTGAAAAATATGAACCTCCACAGACACTTTTGAAACGTCCCCCACTCTAATTTTTCCACAGTAATAATACAACCGTATAAAAATCGCCTATGTTTCAGTTTTAGAAATCTGCAAAAACATGCTTTCAATTAATCTAAAAAAAGATATGAAACGAATTGCAAAAAAAGTCCCCATATCTGGAAAGTTGGCGTCATTATTTTGTTTATCCTATCGTTGAATATTTCTTCAAAAATACAATTGAATGTCATATAATATTTCTCATTTAGTCATCTCATTCATGACATATAAATTTACAAAATTTCTTACAACTGTGGTTCTATTATAAGATTGTAAGGGCTGAGTAAAAAATATTAAATTTTGTTTCTTCTGTAAGGGGTGCATATTATGAGTGCTATTCTTTTGAGTAATTATCACTTTCAGTTTTATCACTTGAAGTAATCATGATCACTTCGACCTAATGACAGGTAAATGCATATTCAAAAGGACATGAAGTTATCAGTTTCACTTTTTTCACTTTGATCATTTGATAATTACTCTAAAGAATACAGCCATGATATCTCTTTGATACCGAAGCGGTGTTTAAACGGATCTATTTCTATACTTCGCGAGGTGGCCAAAAAATCTTGAGAAGTTAAAACATTTTTTTTAAGTTGTATTTCTTCAGGTTAATTCAAGTTAGCGTATTCTTAGTTACCCTTTCTTTACTATTTATTTAATACCGCGTTTTGGACACAAATTTGACTTAACATCACTAAAAAGAAACATAAGCCAAGTGTTAGTCGCCGAATCACACGTAACTTTGCAGGATGGTAGAACATATTAGAAACGTGTTTTTTTATATCTCCTTTTAAGGTAAATAAGTTAAAGTAACAAGAAATTTTAAATAATAATTACAATATCGATCAACAATTCAAATTATATACTTTTATATAACCTTAAATAATTATATGGTGATGGATTTATTATTCAAAGAACTTCTTATTACTAAGACTATTATATTACTATACTAACCTTTTTGAACACCAAGTTTTGACAAGTATGAAACTTTTATAAAAAAATGGAACGAACTTCTAAAAAAGTATTAAGAAGCGAAAAATAACACTACAAATTTATATATGAAATTGAAATTTTTGAAGTTGGCACCAAACTAATACCTTACAGAATGTGATTTACAGAAAAAGATTGAGGAATACTTTATTTGTAATGGTTTTCTTGCCGTAACTTGTACGTACTCGTATTAGTAGTTATTTGCTTCATTTAGTAATAATTTAGCACCGACTTCAAAAGTTTAGATTTAATATAAAATTTATATTGTTATTTTTCTCCTTTTAGCGCTTTTTTAGATGTCGTTTCAATTTTTTATAAAAATTTTATTTTTCAGTTTTTAGTTTTGAATTGAGTTGAGTTTCGGTCTATAAGAATACATTTTATGCAGAGTTGTAGACCACATGAAACTAGATAACAAAAAAATTCTTTGATTCTGAGAATTCTCTATATACCAGATTTGAATGAAATTGTACCAAACAAATATTTAGTCTACCGAAGTAAATGGGTTACCTTCAATTTTCAGAAATTAATTTTAGATTCGTAACCTAGGCCCTCAAAATCCCCAACACCGATATTGAAAGCACTAGGGACATGTAAATTTTTTAATCCGACTTAAAATCCGTAATATACGCCTCAAGAACTCCCAATATCAATCTTGACAAAATCGGAAAAAAAGGAAAATTTTTAGTCCTCTATATTGCATCTGCTATATTAAATGAAAAAAATATAACTAAATATAACTTTGACAAAATAACGTAAAATTTTCAACCCACCCTATTGAAAACGCCATATTCAAATTAAAAAAAAAATATAATTTCAAACTCCTTATCTAATCTTAATCTATATCCTCAAAAATCTTACAGTACCAAATATGGACATAATCCGGAAATATAAAATTTTTAGACCGCCATATTGATTTTTTTTAAAACAATTTTAAATTCACTAAAATGTGGTTGTCGAACTGTTTTTATTTTTGTTGAATAAACAGTTTATATGAAGTTGAGCGATAAAACGAAAAAAAAGCAAGATAAGAAAGAATATTGAAGGACTAGGGGCCCATTTTGAACATCTGCTTATTTCAATATAAAAAAATGTACTTAATATTTTATACAATTTTGGAACAATTTAGTGTTGTCCAACATTTTATCAAATACAAGTTTGTATTTTTCACTAAGTGTTAGTTATACTTTATCTCTTTCTATTTCTCGTAAGTTACAATTAACCCTTTAAAGATTTGCCGATTTGATAAATTTTTCTTGCCAATCTACTTTTCATCATTGTAGAACTTCTTAGAATCGCTTTCAAAGGGAGTAGTAAGTAGATTTCGAAAAAATTGCACGGAAATCACTATAAAATAATGTTAACTAAATAACGTAGCACCGATGCTGTTTGCGGACAAGTGACGTCATGCACTTTGATTCGTGTTCGTTGCCACGTGACTTGAGAGTGATTTAATTAAATTTTGACTATTAAATAAAAATTAAATTCTTTAAAAATAAAGAAAAATATAGTGTTTTTTAGGATTCCTATCATGGGAACTACTATTTCGCGCCAAAAATAATATTAGAAAAAACCTGAAGTAATTTGTTGTGTTTAGGTTTGTAAAAATTAGTTCCGTCGATATTTAAGAGTTGTTTGTAAAATAAGAATAGTTTAAAATTAAACGTTTATTTTTCTTAAATCCAAACTACTATTATAAAACTTTCTTTATTAAAAGAATGACCCTTTCTCCTGTTCTTCGAAATTAGCAAATATTCAAAAAGTCAATATTTAAAGCGTTTCGGTTTATTTACACTTCAATAAAAATAAATGTGACAGTATCCTTTTCGCAACACTTTTCACATAAACATCTTGCTCTAAATACTCGTAATATGCAAAATAGCACCACTCAGTTAAATTTACAGCACCCTTTTCTAAAAACTCTTTTAAACCTTTACTTAAAATGTTATCGGTGACCTTGCCTGTCCATTTAAAAAGGGTGATAGAATTTGTTGGTTCCTAATTGCGCCAATTGGCTTTTACCATCACATTTGTCAACGTTACGTAAAGGGTATACAAAACGAGAACAATAAAAATATTGGTACCTACGGCTCAATTTTATCTCAAAGGATTCAAAGATGCCGGCCTAAAAATATGAAAAAAATATTTTATTGAAGGATTGCACTTGACTACGCTGAGGCAGTGGTTGAATAAAGATATAACAATTTGAACGTATAAGTAAAAAACAAATTTATTTATTTTGATTTAAAAATTATTAAAACATGCATTTTATATTTATGTTACCATTGTTTGAGCAATTTTCACGTTTATACAGGGTGTTGCATGACGAACTGCCGTGATCGATTTCACGGAAAATAGACTGGAAAATTTTAAAAATTAGATAGTTTAGTGAAGTCGATGAGGGCAACACGGCTAAAATATTTTCAAAATGGTGGCACTTCCGTTTATACTGAAAGTTGATGCCTTCTTGCTTATTTTAAATGGAAAACCCGATAAGTTATTTCATTTTTAGATTCTACGCTAAATTTCATGTATAACGGCCCTATACCTAAGTCTAACTCTTTTTGAGATATTTTAAATTTTATGTCAATCAGTTTCTCTTATATGAAGGTCTTTATTATTTAATTGGGGTGTGTCTTTTACACGGGGATCTATTTTAGTGTACTGTATTGGTATTTTGAAAATAAATACATACAGAGTGAGAAACATTAAATATTAATCCCTATTTTTATAATGTTATCTTATTTAGCATTAAAAATGGGTGACATTGAATAAAGTTCTCTTCGAAAAATTTGAGGTTTTTGAGATATTCAAGATTTAACATTTTCGTATTGTAAAAATCCTATACGGCTTTAAATTTTGTTAATAGTTGCCCATAACGGCGAAACGTGACGAAAAAAAAACAATGAAGCACTACAGAAATGTCACTATTTTTTACCATTTGACAATTATTACAGGGCGATTATATTATACGCACAAAGATTATTTAAATTTGTTTATTATCTATGGGGAATGTAACAAAGTTTTATCAAGAACATGTCAGACATTTACTGATAGATATCCAGATAAACAGCAACCGTCACGGAACAGTGTTCAATGAATGTCGGAAAATTTCAAAAATTTGGGCACCGTCAATGTAAAAATGCAATTCTGGAATATTTTGCGGCATATCTTATGACATCGTTAAGACAAGTGACTCTATAAACAGGAGTCTGGAAAAGCTCAATACATAGAATTCTGTTGAAATACAACTTCCACCCTAATTTATCTTTGGTTCAACATCAAGAGATACTGATTTGCCGAAAATAGTTCAATTTTGCGAGTTTGTATTAACGATGATACTAGACGACCCTCGAATTTTGGACAACATAATTTGGATTGATGAGGCAAAATTTAGGAAAATGGCTTTTTTTTTAACAGATACAATTCCCATTTTTTAAGTGATTCAATTTCTGATGCAGTAAGATTGCAGAATTTTCCAGAAACTTGAAAATGTGATGTATTTTGTGCTGGAATAAATGATTGAATAGTAAAACTACATTTTTATAAAGAAAACTTAATAGTAATTCATTAAAAATACAAAGTAAATTATGTCCCCATTTTAAATTATGTATTAACTTTTGTAGGAGAAAGATAATTAAATATTCTACAAGAGTTATTCCATCAATATTTAAGCAATTAACCTCTGGTGGAACACAGGCAATTTTTTTTCCTACACGATGGCTCCTCACCACACAGAACTGTTCCAGTTACCAACTTCTTATAAACAATATGTTATGAAAATTGGATTGCCAAAATTGGATCTTGTCTGTGATCTCCTCGTTTCTCTGATTTGACCGTCTTATATTATTTTATATGGGGAACGATAAAAAACATCGTTTATTGTAATCCAGTGCTACCAGTTGCTCTGATTACAGAATTATAAGCTTAATGAGCCATGCGCTGAAAATCCTTCTCAGTATCATTCACTCTCGAATATATAGAAAACTTGAAGAAAACGTTAGCAATGTTCAGTATGGCTTTAGAAATGGACTTGGAACACGAGAAGCTCTATTTTCTATTAAAATTTTGATACAAAGAGCTCGGGACGTAAACTGCAATGTATATGCATGTTTTATCGATTTCGAGAAAGCATTCGACAAAGTGCAACATCACAAACTGCTTCAAATATTAAATGAATCTGGTATTGATGACAAGGATTTACGCCTTATTAGAAACCTTTACTCACAGCAAAGGGCAACTGTACGTGTAGGCAACGAAACATCACAAGAATTTACAATAAAACGGGGAGTTCGTCAGGGCTGTATTTTATCGCCGACGTTATTCAATACGTACTCGGAAATGCTGTTCAGGGAAGCTATCAGTGGAATGAGAGAGGGCATAAGAATTAATGGTGAAAGCATTAACAACTTATGATATGCAGACGACACAGTTCTCTTGGCCGATAATGCAGAGGATCTGCAAACACTAATAGACCGCGTAGTGGAAGCCTGTAAAAGATACGGCATGAAATTAAACTGTAAAAAGACAAAAATCCTTATAGTAAGCAAAAATTATGAAATACACCACCAATTTCTAAATTTCAAATAATGAAACTTTGGAAACTGTTGACAAAGTTACGTAGCTAGGATGCAGTCTGAACAGAGAATGGGACCACTCACAGGAGATTAGATGCCGCATAGAGAAGGCGAGAGCTGTCTTCAACCGCACCTGAATGTTGATATAAGAACACGAGTCTTGAGATGTTATGTATTTTCAACTCTTCTATATGGAGTGGAAGCCTGGACTTTGATAGAAATAACATCTAAACGACTGGAAGCCTTCGAAATGTGGTGTTACCGCCGCATGCTCAGAATTTCATACATCCATCATGTCACAAATAACACCGTGATGCAACGTATGAAAAAAGACCCAGAAATTATGCGCAATATGAAAATCAGAAAGATATCATACTTAGGGCATGTAATGCGCAATGAGAAATACCAACTAATTCGGTTAATTTTGCAAGGTAAGATAGAGGGTAAAAGAACTCTGGGTCGCCGACGAACATCTTGGCTGAGGAATATCAGACAATGGACAGGAATGACGACGGTACATTTATTTAGAACAGCTGTCAATAAGGTCATATGGGCCAATGTGATTGCCAACATTCACAGAGGATAGGCACCAACAGAAGAAGAAGAAGAAGAAGATAACAATGTACGACTGTATGGCAAGGGTATGGAACGTGTACAAAAGTTTATCTCCAGATTTCATTAGAGCGGCCACCCATAATAAACTAACTCGGAGAAGCGAAAAATGTTCAGGGTGGAAATTTTGAACATTTATTAAAATAAGTTGTTTTCCTGTGTAGGTAAGCCGTTTGGCATTTTTACAATACAAAAATGTTAAATTGCCAATATTTCAAACATTGCAAATTTTTGGAATAGACAATTTTATACAAAGTTACCCTTATTTTCAATGCTAAATGAGATAACATTATAAAAGGAGTGGGTTTACATTTGAAAATAAACCTTTTAAGGATTTATTCAAGTTAATATTTAATGCTAGTTTTTGACCACCCTGTATTTATTTATTATCAAAATATCAATACAGTCCACTAAATAAATTCCCTTCTAGAAGGAAACTAGCCACAATTAAGTAATAAAGACTTTCATAGAGGACAAATTAATAGTTATGTTTAGGCCTGCAAACCCAGTTGCTGACGTAACATTTAAACTATATCAAAAATAGTTAGACCTAGGTATAGGACATTTTACATAAAATATATCTATAATTTTGTGAAGAATCTAAAAATGAAATAACATATAGGTATTCTATTTAAAATAAGAAAGAAGGCATCAACTTCCCATATAACCGGAAGTGCCACCATCTTGAGAATATTTTAGCCAAATTGTACCCACCCTCAAATTTTAAAAATTTTCCAAAAATCTATATTCCGAGAAATCGATAGTGGCAGTTGATTGTGAGACACTCTGTATATACCTAATTAGCTACTTCTGTAATTTAGATTACTGAGAATTGACACCAAATATTTTTCTCATATTAAATACTGTAAGAACAATATAATTTTCATAAAATTACAGCGATTGTAGTTTCGGAAATAACAATCTTATTTCAAAACTCTTCTAAATAAGAACATGACAATATAAAGTAGTGGATTTCATAAAAGTTTTCATTTAAAAATTATTAGATATTTATACAAGAATTTATTATTATTTATATAAAAAATGATCACTATTTCTTGTCACAAGAAAAACTTATTAATGTAACACATCTGTATAGAAAACTTGAAAACGGAAAATATGATTTTTGCCAAATAAATTTACAAATTTGTTGATTTATCTAATATTTAATAAGTCGAATTTTACTCGTCCTTCTTCGGGTAACTGTGGAGAGGGTTCATGAAATTTTGTGAAATAAAATATGTTAGATGAAACTGCGACAGTAGTTGATACAGCAACAATTTATAATAGATTGAATATTTGACGTGAGGAAAAATAATAGTATGCAACACAATAAAAGATAATTTGGAACGTATGTCAATATGATAGAATCTATAGTGAATATGGGATGTCGATTGTTTTTGAGATAAGTTTAATTCAAAAAGCTGATAGAAAAGTGCAACAAGAATATCCTACGTAGAATATAAAAAGTTATTTTTTATTTTAGTATAGAAAGCTGAAATACATGTCTTGTAGTAAAATTAAAAATAAAATGCTCCTTTTCAAAAATAATTACATATTTTCTGTAAGACAAATGTCCTTAACTAAAAAAAACTGACGAAATCGTCTTGAGATACTAACCTAGTTTTCAAATGTCTACTGCTGAGAAATGCGAATATAAAGTTTTAATGAAATATATGTTACTTCAAAATTGGAACTGCCAGTATTTTTAAATTATGCTTAACACTCCTTGTTGCTGTTTTTTTTGACGTCGTTGATTTCATCTTGTTTTTAGAAGATTAAGACTCATCATAAAGGAATAATGAGGTCTTTCGGCACATATTTTATTTTTCCCAATATAAGCGAATAAGATATTTTTCCCGTAACCGTGCAAATTACTAACAAAATTATAATTTTTTTACGGTGTATGTTAAGCATAATTATCTGTACCGTCTAAGAAGTTATTTTACTTGAAATGACAACACAATATCTAGACAGCAGATTGAACGGACATAAATATACAAAAAATGCAACGACAGCATTACACAAACATGAGACAAATTTTAAACTTGAATTTGTTTTTCAAACACAAAGATTCTAACCCAGGAAACTACCATAAACTTTAAATAAAGGAAATGCTACATATAAAAAATAAAAACAAGCAATCAATGACAAAGAAGATATCAAAAACTTAAGCAAATATATTTTAACCTAATAAACTAAACCATCTATTGTAGCCCTTATTGTTTTACAACACCCTGTAGGGTTGATATTGATAAAATTTATTTATAAATCAGAAAAAACTAAGTAAAAAGGTTTCCATTTAAAAAATATGAAGTTGATAGTAACTGAAGGAATCTTCAAATATTTTACTAAGAAACATGATAAAAGTAAATTGAGGTGCGTATCTGGGAATAATTTTAATTTTTATTTTTGATTTTTAATTCACATTATTTTATAAACTGATATTTTTAATTAATATTGTATCACTTCAGTGCTAATTTTAAGTCATGTAAGTGTGCGTTTGTGACCATGGTAGTTGTACCTTGCCTTTATTTTAGATTATACTTTTGAAAAAGTCTACTACGTTGAGCGAAACGTCAAGCACTGAATAGTTTTATTAATCTGAAACCTAATCCAAAGAAGTTGCCATATATTTATATATATATATATATATATATATATATATATATATATATATATATATATATATATATATATATATATATATATATATATATATATATATATATATATATATATATATATATATATATATATATATATATATAAATATATGTGTGTGTTGAAGTCTAACGATTTCTTGTTAATATTGTCAAATTAAAGCCCTTATTGTTTTAACTAGTTAAGAACGTGGACACTTTTAAAATAATTTTATATCTTCATTTTATTAGACTATGCCTCTGTATATAGTCTGTAGTTAGATTTAAAGTAAATCAACACTAAAAAAGCTGCCAGAAAATACGGGATTTCCTTAACTTTAAACGGATTACTATCTTTATCGACTGTTGATGTTGTTTATGTTCGGTTGATTTTTGGTTCGGTTTAATAGAGCTTTATTTCCTTTCTTGGTCTCTTATAAAAATATTTGTTGTGTATTTTTTAAATTGAACGATTTTTTTTTGGTTAATATTAGAAAACCATGTTAAACTTTTAGAACTCTTTGAACTTTTATTAGTGCCAAATTCCTAGATCTATTGTACAGATATATATATATATATATATATATATATATATATATATATATATATATATATATATATATATATATATATATATATATATATATTCGCTTATTAAAATAAGATATTTTTCCCATAACCGTGCAAATTACTAACAAAATTATAATTTTTTGCGGATTATGTTAAGCATAATTATTTAAAACGAATCTCATTTATTAAAAGTATTATTATCTGTACCGTCTAAGAAGTTATTTTACCATTCTTTTAAACTGACATTACCAATTAGCTTTTGAATTTAATTCTACCAAAAGTTTAAAGTAATGTTTAACATTCATCACATTATCCTGTTAATATATAAAAAATTAAACTGTAAAGACATTAACCAAACGTTCCTACCGAATTTTGAAACCCATGTCAAATTCAGGGGGCACCTTCTAAGAAAACCATGAATTGCTCTCTTTCAATTACTATGTACAGAATGTCAATTATCAGTGGTTACCCTTGCCGTAACTATACCATTTTTGAGATATTTTTTACTGAAACTATTCCTAGAATATTTATTTTTATGCGGAACCGCAATAAACCAATAAGAATAGCGTTGTTGGTTCAATATTTACTTGTTTGCTACAGATACGGTTTTGGAATAATTTATGTGTTGGTTTTAGGAAAAACAAATGTTCTTGTTAATGTGTGAAGATTCATTTATTTGAGGGTAGAATGAACATGAATTTGAACTCTAAGCAAATTATTTTCGCTACAGGTTTTAATTTAGAGTCAAATTGTATTGTTAAGGTTGCTATGCATGTTTTTTTTTTCTAACCACAAAAGCTCATATTGTTGAGAGTTTACTAGATGTAAATGTGATAGCTTTATGGACAAATTATATTTATTTTGCAAACTTTGAAGCTGCATTTCTTAACTTCCTTTTTTAATGAGGAATAAGTGCATAAGTATCGACAATTTTTCACAAGACATACTAAGAATTGCAATTAAAAAACCTGGTTTCCTACTTTTATTTAATTTCTTTTTACAAAATATATATTTCTTTGCTTTAAACATTTTTTTTATATTATTTAAATTATTCTCTTCAAAGCTTCAGAAAGTGCTTGTCTACTTCAAAGAAAAGTTTCGTATAAAAATAAGCATTGAAGGTCTCGTTACATGCCCGCTGAAATCCAATGAAAAATAATGTTTCTTTTATACTAAAAATATATAGGATATTTAGAGATTTTAAACTAAAACTTAGGCAAAATAATTTTTAAAATGTGGTCGAACTTGCCTTGTCTCTATTTTTATTTTTACGACGTTTCGATTAGGTTGTATCTCTAATCGTTATCAAGTATAAACTGAATGTTTTGTCTTAAGACTACGAGCTTATATAGAGACTGTATCCATTGAAGCGCAACGTTTCGCTCACTGTACACACTTCAATGATTTAATGTTACAAAGTAGTGATTGCCAAAGATTAGGTATCTCAACACTCGGTTTACTGAAGATTCCATTATTGTTTTTAATGTATGCTGCTTCTAGAAATTTTCTTTTTTTCATATTGGGTTCCATATATACTGCCGCAGCCTCAGACCATTTTATATGGTGTTGTTTATCCCAGGAGTGTTCTGCAATACCTGATCTCGACGTTTCCCCTTTTTGTGTATGAGTTTTATGTTCCTTAATTCTAACTTCTAGCGGTCGTTTGGTTTCTCCAATATACATTTCACCACACTCACATGGAACTTTGTAAACACATTCTTTCTTATCGGTACTTTTAGGTTTTGTTTTTGTTAAATGAGCTCTAAGGTATTTCCTGATATAAAGGCTGTTTTTATATTATAACTACTGGCAATTCGTCTTATTTACTCCGACGTTCCCTTAATGTATGGAATTGTGAAGAAGGAATTTGTTTCTTGCTGTACAGTGTTCGTTGTTCTAAAATTATTTACAACATCGTCAATTAGTTTTAAAGGATAACCATTCTGTTGTAAATCGGATTTAATATTTGCTACCTCTTTTTTCAATGATTCGGCATTATTGCATATAGATATAGCGCGATTATAGAGGTTGCGTATAATTTCTCGATTTGTTACAACAGAATGATTAGAAGTATGATTAAGATATTGTCCAGTATATGTTGGCTCTCTGTATACTGAAGTTTTAATAGTTTCGTTTGAACGGTTCGCTATTACATCTAGGAGAAATCAAACGACCGCTAGAAGTTAGAATTAAAGAACATAAAGCTCAAACATAAAAAGGGGAAACGTCGAGATCAGGTATTGCAGAACACTCCTGGGATAAACAACACCATATAAAATGGTCTGAGGCTGCGGCAATATATATGGAACCTAATATGAAAAAAAGAAAATTTATAGAAGCAGCATACATTAAAAACAATAATGGAATCTTCAGTAAACCGAGTGTTGAGATACCTAATCTTTGGCAACCACTACTTTGTAACATCAAATCATTGAGGTGTGTACAGTGAAGCGAAACGTTGCGCTTCAATGGACACAGTCCCTATATAAGCTCGTAGTCTTAAAACAAAACATTCAGTTTATACAGATAGAGATACAACCTAATCGAAACGTCGTAAAAATAAAAATAAAGACAATGCAAGTCCGACCACATTTTAGTCATTCTTCAACATTGTCTACAACTTTCAAACAAAAATAATTTTTAGTTGTAAATTAATAAACAAAAAAGACAGCTCTGATAATTTGCTTATTCTGGTAAATATTTAGAAATTAATCACTGAATCTAGATGAAAGTATATATTACTTGTATATATATGCGTGTTGAAGTGTAACGACTTTTTGTTATTATTGGCAAAATAAAGCCCTGATTGTTTTCATTAGTTAAAAACGCGGACAATTTTAAAATAATCTTATAACTTCATTTTGTTAGACTATGCCTCCGTATATAATCTGTGGCCTGATTTAAAGTAAATCAACACTAAAAAAATTGGTAGAAAACACAGGATTTCCTTAACTTTAAACGGGGTACTATCTTTATCGACTGTTCATGTTTTTGGTTGGTTTTGGTTTGATTTAATAGAGCTTTATTTACTTTCTTGATTTGTTATAAAAAATTTTGTTGTGTATTTTTTAAATTGAACGATTTTTGGCTAATATTAGAAAAGCATGTTAAACTTTTAGAACTCTTTCAATTTTTACTATTGCCAAATTTCTAGATATATTGTATGGATATCTCGCCAAACCAAAATTCCTAGAAACTATTTTTGAACCTTATTTCAAAAAATTCAATATCTTTTCCTTATTTTTTTATTTTTATCTCAGAACAGAAAATTAGACATGCTCGATTTTAATTTTTTTACATAAAATAAATCATAATAAGCAATCAGTCGAGCAAGCGAAAAAAATTTCGGCATGCATATATATTGTTTTTGACAGAATCGAAATTTTGAAAAAAAAAAATAAATACGATTCGATATTTCACCGTTATCATTTATCATTCAATATGTGAAGAGGGGGGTAAATGCCAAAAATATCTTAAATTCTGTTTTCCTGCCTCCTTATTACTACACTAGTCTTCTATTACAATATTTCAAACTGTTTTCTCGATGTCGTCTCGTAACACTGTAATTAATGAATTAACTATAAATAATATCAACAGGCGATAAAGGTAGTAACCTCAACACACTGAATAAAATATTGATTTCTAAAATTTTGTCTTTTTATTTTTGTGATTACGAAATATAAAACTGGCTACAAATTGTATACACGCGGTTTTTCAATGCGTATTTTTTAACTTTTTACTGGGTTTATTAAGGGAAAAAAGAAATAAACGCCTTTTGCATGTCGGGTTTTTAACCCTAATGTGCAAATGTCAACATAAACTCGTAAGACTTTCATAAAAATTGAGAAATTTGACCATTTTAATTAGAACCGATAATTAAAGCTCAGGTATTTGTACTCACTGTTTTTTACGTTATAATTCTAAACATTACAAAAGCAACTAAATGAATTTATGCAAATTTTGGGGTTTAACTGGAATTTTTTTTGCAGTAATACTTGCAAAAAAAAGCATTTGCTTAATTAGATCGAAATTTGGGTATAAATACAAAAAATTATTTGTACAAGTTTTCCTTTTTTAGTGTAATTTATGATTTAGATCTTTTTAAGTAGGCATTTATAAATAAAATCATACTAGAATAAATACAATAAACCTTTTCGATAGGTCAAAACATCATAATCATTAAAGGACAAGCACATGGCAATGTTCTTTGATTTAGACCGTATGTTTCATAAGTGTTGTAGAACTGATACAAAATTACCAATTTTAAGTAGCCGAATTTATTTCTTTTTTTGTCTTATTAACACGGTAATTAAAAAATGACGGCATGGCTGACGAACATTGCAACGGTTCACACGTTTATGTTTTAAAAAATGTCAGACAATGCAAGATGTCTACGTTACAGTATCAAAGTTAATTTTTACAACAGGCTGAGCTAAAAGTGGGAAATGACAAGTTTGCCATTATATTTCTGGACAGTGGATAGTGATGTGTCTTTAAAATATGTTAAGCAGAATTTATTATCGGTTAGTTGCAAAGTTTCTAAGGTGCCCTTTCAGAATTTAAGTTTAAATTCCAAATTACCAATCTTGAAACTAACCCACTGAAAGTTGTCATTCATCTTGTAAACTTAAGTTAAATCTTAATCTCAATTTGTAAAAGGATCCTAAGAATGCAATGGAAAGATGACTATTTTTTCGGAATTATAGTGAAAGACAAGCCAAATTTATTTAATGAAGTTATTTGGACACACGTTATAGATTACATACACATACATTCTACTTAACATTTATATGTTGTACAAAACATATTAAAATTTTATATTGTTTAAATATGTTACCTCCTGAAGACTGATTTATATTTATAACTCATGAAGGAAAAATTTGGTTGAAGAAAAAATTATTCGAAAATATGTTATAAGAGAAAGAAATTTTCTCTCTTTATCTAAAATAAATTATAACTGGGCGAGGTTTGCAAAATATATTACAGTTTACACCATTCCGAATCGGTAGACTGGTTTTTAAGGTAGTAGGGTTTTATTTATATTTGATTAAATTAGCCCATGTGCACCTCCGATGTATTTATTTGACAAGCTGTATTTTTTAATTTGAACTCACAACTCAACTTTGATGGTTTTGTTACACATCTTGACCACCAAGTTTATCAATGTGTTTATAATGAAGGTGTTACCGTCTTTACCACCTGTTGATGTCTTTTCTTTAAATTTGGTTTACCTTGGTCTTCAATTCATTAAAGGCAATTTTTCGGCGTAGTTCTGATATTGAAACAGTACGTCGCCACTGTAAGAGGAAAACAATATACCAGAAAGTTGGACTCGCTATTTTTTGCAACTGTTTTGAGCCATTTCACCTGACATATAGTGTGTTTTCAATATATTGTAGAGAACATCATGGCTTGCTTATTTAAATTAAATAAAAATTAAATCATTTTTCTATATTGTGGTTAGTCTGTTTGAATTCCCACTCTTAAATGATGCCTTTAAAAATATGTTTAAAAAAAATAAACCAATACCGAAAGAATTGCCCCAATTTAATGTTCACAATAGAGTAAAAACGCGGTACTAATACAAATACTCGTACTTTTATTTCCATGAAGTACACCCAAACTACGATGTTCTTTACTTGCGTATGTAAAATAGACGTTAAAGAGGGTTGGTTATCCCAAAAAGTTCGTTAGGGCCTTTATGATTTAAACTTTGATGATTATATGCTATCAAATCACTGTAAAAGACCTGCAAAAAGGCCAAAGGGCGGTTCTCGTGTCATTCTCTGTCAGGTAGTCTGGGAATCTCTTTGAAGTTGTTTACTAGCGCGCGTTTATAACAAATACACGCTTCATCGCGTGAAGGCTTAAGGTCTACCAGTAAACTGGTTCGATACAAAAAATCGACCGAAGGTAAGATATCAAAAGATTGAAAAGTATTTAATTTAAGTGTCACAATACCAGTAACATTTTTGATGACTATTAAACAAGATGTAAATTTCCTTAATACGCATTACTATATTTTCTTTCAACAGCAATAAAACCCAAAAGCAAATTTAGTAAAAAAAGTATAACAATATCAGTATAACGTTCTGAGAAATAATACGACTATTTGATCAAATTTTTATTTAAACATTTCAACTTTCTAAGGCAACTAGACTAAATATTAACTATTTTGAAAATGGTGAAATTAAAATTTAATTCATATTATTTTATAGATTAATATTGTTATCGTTTAAGTGTTAATTTTAAGTCATCTGAGTGTGCGTTTGTGACCATGTTAGTTATATTTTGCTTTTTGTTTTAGATTATACTTTTGAAAAAGCCCACTACGCTGGGCGAAACGTCAAGCACAGAATAGTAGTATTAATTTGAAACCTAATTCAAAGAAGTTACCATACATTTATACAGAAAGGTGGTTTAAAAAAAATTTAGCATATATATATATATATATATATATATATATATATATATATATATATATATAAACTTATTTAAATAAAACCGTTAGAATATAACACGGCGACCGCTAGAAAAATAGTTGATGGTTCTTGGTAACTGAAACATTTAGATTAAAATTTTCAATATCTCAATTCTTTGAAAATATCTTAGAAATTTAAACAGTTACAACTGGTGCGCAAACACTATTAGATTACTAACGAAATAATCTTGTATTTTCGGATATTGCAATTTAACCATGACCATTTTGACGTGCATTACATAGGCCTGTCAGATTTTCGCCCAGATCGACTAGGTTTTGAGACTGTCCAGATTTCTGTACGAATTTGAAAAATGTTCGGATTTCAGTTAGTCGGTAAATTATCGGCACAGAATGTGATTGCGTAACGTAGTTCTTTTGTTTCAATATTTTTCCTTACACCAAAAAAATAACCAAAAGAAAGTGAGAGTTGTCGAAGTAAAATCAGGATTAATCTTCTTAAAAAATGTCAGATGTGTGATTTGAAGTTACCACCATTTTCAATTATGCTAAATATAAAAGTGTTTTTAAATTTCGAAGTTTTGTGCTATTCGTCAATAGTACTAAGAAATACTCGTTTTGTTTGGAAAATAATAGCAGATAATTATATCGGCTTAAAAACTCGACGGGTTCTTAAGTATTATAAGTTGTGATGTTGAATGTAAAGAAAAACTTTAACATAGTTTCTATATTAGTTTTTATAAGATGACTGCCGCCACCATTTAATTTTCTAAAAAAACATGACAAAATTAGAATAAAACATTTTAGGAAAACAATATAAATTGAAATAAAATTTAGATATTACCAGGGAACATAATTCCACTAAGTAATGCCTTTAATTTGTTCGCCGCTTGTCAAAGCACGTTCTTTATTTAGTGAACGTCAGGTCGTTTGCACAAAATATTAAGCTTTACTGGGATTGAGGAAAAAAAACAGATTTTAAATTGGTGTCTTCTCGAGAAAGTTCTCATATCAATAAATATTTTACTAAAATCCTTGCAGAAAAAATATCAGTTGAATGATTTTTTAAAAAGAGAGAAGATATCAAAGTTCTACTTTGCTACTGTTTTAGTACATATTTGTGGGTTTCTACCAATTGGAAAAGAAAGATGCCTCATTACATAAAACAGGGTCCCACAATGGTATAATTTTTTCTTGATCAGGGTTATTTCCTATAATTTGGTGCGTTCAATCCAAACCCACCACATCAAGGTTTTGAGATACTCTAACCTAAAAATGATAAAATAATAATTTTTGGATACATTTGGGCTTGAATATCTCACAAAATAGAAGCGATAGAACATATTCCTAGGTAAGTAGATTTGAATTCTACACGAAAAAATCTAGGGAAATGAATCGTAAAATCCAGTAAAGGATCCGGGCCCATAACTTGAACACAAATGTGCGCTCGAAAAATTAAAAATATGATTTTAGCCCTTGTGTGAGTGGAACTATCTCACAAACCCTGTATGCTTGCAGAAATAGGTAAAGAGGACCTCGAGAGAAACAATTTTAATTTTGACATCTAGTTGTAAAAATTGAATATGGCGGTAATTAAATACAAGTCAAAACACAACAGACAAAAATCAGTGGAGAAAAAAAAATACGTAAAAGAATTTCAATTCTACATTTAAAAATCCAGAGGAATCGATGAATTACCGTAGAAAAGGGCGTGTGCCCATAACCTTAATCTATAGCCCCGAAAAACTTTTTAATATAGAATTTAAGTTCGTTCACAAAATTTAAAGTTATTTTTCTAGAAAACTCTTTTACCTATTTCTGTAACACATACAAGGACTGACAGCTGGTTCCACTCACAAAAGGGATAAAATCAAATTATTAGTATTCGAATGCTCACATATTGTGACTATGTATTCAGGTTATTTGTCCAGTCCTTTTCTAGCTTTTATTTATGTAGATTTTTTCTTGTAGAATTCAATTGTGCTCACTCACATGCTTTATCTTCTCTGGTTTTAGAGATATTCAAGCCCAAATGTGCTCAAAACTGGCTATTTTGTCACTTTAAAGTTTGAATATTGCAATATCCAGACATTTTTGGTAAACAGATATCGATTGAAAATTTGGAACAACTTGAAATGTCGTTTTTTAATAGAAAAAAAGGAAAAGTTTGTTTGAGAAATGTTATTATATTAGTATTTACGTCAAGATGTCAAATACGAAGTTTTTCTAGAAAAAATTTAACAGCCAGAATCACTAAAAAGGTTAAAGATTTAAATCCGATCTAGTGGCCATTGAAGTTAAATTTTCTAGTCAGACAGTTTTGTTTTGCTTATTATATTGTCATAATTTATATTACATATGTTAATAAATAAACGCTTACATAGAGATATTAATAAAGTGATAACGCCTTGAAATATGTAACCAGAATAGTTGTATCTTGAAAATAAGTAAAATTCTCCATGTTTGCCGAATCAGTAAAAGAAAATGTTTTTTTTGTTTGTATTTTTAAGGTTGAAAACTTGCTGGACTTATTGTTACTCTTGTCAGTTTAGACCCTCTGCTGTTAATTTCGAACGATTTTAGAGTTAAACCATGTTACTAAAATAGTGTGTTATAATGTTTTTTTTTGTACATTTTCTTTAAAAAATTAGTTAGTTTTATTCCCAAATGAGTATTTTTAGGGGAAACAACAGGACACTTTTGGACTATTTTTCGATCATACCTTATAGATTTAAACAACAATACATTTGTTTGAGGGCTGTTTATTGTCGGTGGGGGAGAGGATTTTTTGATGTTTGACAGACATAAACATGTTTACTTATCATTTCTTTCAGTGCAATTGTTTGTCGTGACTATTTTCAGTGTTTTTAAGTGTTAGAAATTACTATAAATGCGACGTTTGCAATTAATATTAACAAAAAAGGATTTAAAGACCTATTTTTATTGGTAAATATTATTAGATATTGTTTAGATATTGAAACTAACAATAATCATAGTTTAAGCAACCATAAATTCATACTTTTATGTATTCTAGAATTGACGTACCGATTTGAATATGATACTCGTTTAACGCATGCAATTAGAAAAGGATAGCATAAAATCGGTATGTTTGTACCAAGGAATGAAATATCTAATGTTTATCAACACTTTTTCAAATACAAATAAAAATATTATTACATTATCCCGCGTTCAAACAACCGAGCCCTAGTTCTGACATGCCAATTATATAGGGTAATGTTCGAAGGGACTATCCTATATATATTTCCATGATTGATAATGGGAACGTATTTGTTATATCAGAACAAAAAATAGCTATCGCAGAATATATCAAATTATTAAAGGGTAATTCTTTTTAGCAATTTTAAATCTTTCTTTTCTTCTTCCTCGATCTGTTGGTCCATTCCTGGACGCAGGTTTCTTGTGCTGTATGAGGTCACTGTTTCCCTACTATGACTGTGGTATCGCCTATCCATCTTTCCTGCTGTCATCTCACGCTTCTCTTTGCTTGGCTTTGCCTCCAATCGTTGTTCTTTCATTGTTCTTTGTGATGTTCTGAGCTTATTCGCGTGATTTTTAGTAATTGTTAAGGCCTCCAATCCATAAATTTGACAGGCAATATTCAGGTTTGCTTTTAGGCTTATTGGGACAGTGACGTTTTTGAGAATATATTTTAATCCGTCAAAATGCAGGTCGAATTGGTTTGATAAATTCCACCAGTTAATTTTTCTTTTCCGTTCTAATAATGTAAAGGAGATGCACATACTCCTTAGTATCCCTATATTTCCTATAGATATATGAATTTCTTAGGGACTAATAATTTTGTTTTTTTTTTGTAGTTGATCTGTTATTCTACTTCTACTCATGCTTGGTTTAGTTCTTTTAACATTATTTTAACTTCGTTGGTAATATTGCAAATTCCAGATGATTGAGATAGAGGCCATCAATCTTAATGTTTTTTTTTATTCCAATTTAACTTTTTAGAGATGTTTTTAATGAAATAGTTTGGGCGGGATAATTTACCTCACTGCTCGTCTTTCTATAGATATTTTTATGTATCTAGAATTAACTTTTGCGTTCCTTAAATAACCCAAGACTTTCCATATCTGTATTGAATCAAAAGTCGATGTAGGCTAGGTGTCCAGAAACGACATCTTTCGTATATTTTTTTATCATTTGCTTAACAGGTTGATAAAAGCCTAATTTTGGTACAGGTGTATAATTATTTTAGTGCTTAGCTTATAAATGTGGTATAACAGAAATATTGCTCTATAGTTTTCAATTTTTGTGATGGCACTTTCTTTACTTAGGGGTTACACCATTTTTTCGGAATTTTTTCTCCATGCAGGAATTTATTCAGTGAAATTTTTAAATAACAAATAAGATTATATTTCCTCCACATTTCAACATTTCTGTTGTGATGATCCGAATCTTTACGAAGACATTTATTATTTTTATTTGCTTAAATTCTGTTCTTATTTCACCTTCAGTAATTTCAAGTATTTCTTTCCTGAAATTGTTGTGTTTGTTTTGTTTCAAGACTACGATGTGGTATAAAAATTCTTAAAATCATTGAAAATTGATTTCTTGTCATACATTATTATATCTTATTTTTGTAATTTGTGTTTTTCCTGCTGATTTTTTCAGCGAGGAAAAGACAATTTTAAACATTAATTCCAAATAAGGAGTAAAAAGTTTATTTTATTATTTCGAATATCACCTGTTTTTCTTGGTAAAGTTGATGTCAAATAGAGGCGGATTAAAAACATAACTATTTAACAGAAAAAAATATTTTCTCAAACAACGCCATTATCCTTTGTATACAGTAAAAGACAGATGTTCTCTTAACACTGGTGGTCACTCCTTTATTTATCTCGTAATATGGTGTAAATAATCCTACCCTTTCACACCTTCACAATTTGCTACTTTTTCTTGAGAACTTGAAATTCACAGTCCTTTTTTTTTCATAAAGATGATACGAAGGATACTTCGCTGAAGCTTAGTCTTTGAAAAGATTTAATCACCTTGAACGGTTTTATCACAGACCGACGCTCTTTTCTTGTCTGCTCAGCATAACTTTTAAAAAGACGGTATTATGTCGGCAGGTTTAGTAGTATTTATTACGCTCTAGTGCATCAATATCTACAAATTTCTCGTATTTTGTAAAATAGAGTTATTTTGAATAAATGTATGAAATGAACAAGTTTTACAAATAATGTGTGTAACATCACTGGAACAGTTTGGTGTATGGGCCTATTATTAGCATAGAAATAATGTAGACAACGCTAAGCAGAGTATTTCTGTAAAAAGAAATAAATATCATATTTGCTATTCAAGCCATAGGTGTGCGTAAATAAGTAATTTTAACTCAAAAATTTTAAAAATATATGCCACAATAAAAACTTAAAAAATTTCCTTTGTTTTAAAGATACAGGGTCAAATTAAAAAGTTGACAATTTTATAATGCCCTGTAACGTTCTTATTTAAAAATATATTTCCACATTTTAGTCGATTTATTTTTATAATATTTTAAGCGTAATTTAACGGTGTAATCACAACTTTAATACGAGGTGTGGTTAAAAAGTTATTAATTCCAATTTGGTTATTTTAAACGGAATACTCTACATATTTTTAGATAATAAGGTAGAGTGTTTAATTATATTTATAACACTATACTACACTCTATGTTAAAATGAAAGGGCAACCTGGATTTTTCCGTTAATATTCGTACTAAACCGTGAGTAAAAATCAAAAGGTGTTATGATACTTATATTTAAACTTAACAGATACTTTAATGACAACAAAAGACAATGATAAAATAGTATTGAAAAAACAAAAACATGAACAAAACCTAATATATTCTTAATAACATGCTATATTCATTTTAAAAAATCTAGCCAGGAAGAAATTCAAAGGACCCTCATTATTGTCAATACACTTTTGACAACGCTTTCTTACAGATCTTACTGCGTTAAGAATATGAACACCTCTTACTTTTCTAAACGCGTTGTGAAATAGTTCAAGAAGCTGTTCTTGAGTATTAATGGTTTCCTTATATATTTCATTTTCTAGAAATCCCCTTAGCAAAAAAATCAGTGATGTTAGGTCTCTGACGGTTACCTTATCGGTTCAGTCGTTTCAAAGACTAGCCGGTGCAGACAGACAGACAGAAAAAGCAGCCTATATCATTCCTAGTATTCTCATCTTCATATTTGTAAAATAAGCTTAGCCCGTACACAAAAACAGACAGACAGACATATAGAAAGAAAAGTAGCTTAAATCACTTCAGACAACCTAATTTTCATATCTGTAAAGTTTCATCGAAATCGATTCAACAGTTTTAAAGATTAGTACTTACAGACAGACACTTTTATTTTATTTGTATGTAGAGATTGATTAATGCAATAAAATTTTTTATAAATAAATAAAAGCAAAATTCCTTTCCATTTTCAAAAAATGATCTGAGCGCGCCAAGCCATCGGCGGCTCCGGTCGTTGGAAGTGCCCCTGTCCAGCGACTAGCTTCAGCCTCATTCTTACCAAGCATCTATCAGGAAAATTACTGTTTAAATACTCCTTTACTCTCAGCCATCTTATTGAATATAAATGTTAAGTCCTCCTACCAATAATTTCACAAGAGTAATTTCTAATATATTAATTTTAACATCTGTATTGAGATTTTTCTCGAAAATGTGATAAACAAGCTTATGAGCTTGTAAAAAACAATTTATGTTATAAAAAAAATCTGCCCTGTTGACAAGCTTCCCGTACTATATAAGGATTAGTATTAATCCTGTGTTTGTTGTTGTCTGTTTAGAATACCGTTACTTGTAATTATTGCTCCATCACACCATACAACATTGTTATAGAAAGTAGGTATTTCGTTATAATTATTTAAAAACCAGTGCCAAACGGCAGTCTTCTTTCACGATCTCCAAGGTATTGATGTTGCATCATATTTACTTTGTAAGGGAAATAGTGGTTCTTCTCCAGTAGTTTCTATTTCAGCCGTAGGTGTTAGCTTTCCTTGCTAAAAGAAAATTGTCAGTTCATGTAATTTTAAAATATTTAATTTTTATTATTTTTTGCCTGTATAGATAATCATTGATGACAGTTTTACCACAATTTGGGCTTTCGCATCTCCAAGAACATTTATTTCATTATTTTTTTTTTAATATTCATGTTGCTTTGGTTTTTAAAACTTCCCAAATTTTTCAAATTTTTTTTCAAGTCTTTTAAAAATATCTTTAAAAGGTTGACGTCTACCTGGAAAACGTTGAAAATATTATTAAGGGTATTTTCTTGATTTTTCTCGCATTCAATATAGGCACATATCATATCATACTTTTCTCGTACTTTTTATAACTTATTTTTAATAATTATGGCGAAAGCAGAACTTCATGAAAAAAAAACATCGTAATTAACTTAAATGTCGTAACTTGAAATAATTGTTCTTTTTTAAATTTTTTATGGCAAACTCAAATTATTTAAAAATATATCGCTAAGTTTAAATCACGAATTTCAAAAAAAAAATGGATGACAGATTTAAATTGAACTGTCAGACCAAAAATGTCCGTAGTAAGGTCGTCGCCATATTGGGGAACGTGACGTTTTGGGCACGTCAAATTAATCGCCAAAAGTCTTGTTGTTATTGTTTGAAGGTTGTAAACAATGTTGAAGATTGACTAAAACGTGGTTGTCGGTTGTCTTTATTTTTATAGTTATTTTCACGACGTTTCGATTAGGTTGTATCTCTAATCGTTATTAAGTATACACTGAATGTTTTGTCTTAATACTACGAGCTCATATAGGGACTGTGTCCATTAAAGTTTCGCTTCACTGCACACACCTCAATGATTTAATGTTACAAAGTAGTGGTTGCCAAAGATTAGGTATCTCAACACTCGGTTTACCGAAGATTCCATTATTGTTTTTAATGTAAGCTGCTTCTATAAATTTTCTTTTTTTCCTGTTGTGTTCCATATGTATTGCCGCAGCCTCAGACCATTTTATATGGTGTTGTTTATCCCACATTCAGATATATTTTGAATAATTTTGTCGACATATCGCACTGTAACGCTGAAGAATTTTTGCCCTACGCCACTGTAAAAGAAGAAACCGTGCAGGACATCTCTATATTCCGTTGTAAAATTTTTGCGCTAGTGCAATTTTTGAAGGGTTAACAACTCTTTTTTAAAAAGGTTTGTGTATTTTATTACGTCGCAATTTTAAAGGGTTTGCAGAACTAAAACTTGTCGACTAGTGTTATAAAAAATGACATTGTTGGTATCCTAACCCTTTTTTAAAAATATGGTAGGAAAAAGGTAAATTTGCGACTTTTGCAATAAACGTGTCTGCTTTTTTATGATATTTCTGCAAGGGTTAAAAAACTTGTAAATTGGCAGTAATAAAAATTATCAGTTTTTTTCATGTACCTCCAATAAACGAAAGGGAGAGTTTTCGTAAAAAACGAAATAGATTTGCCAGTCAAGATCATAGGTGGCACAAAAAAGGGTTAACTCAAAATATAGTTGAAACAAATAAAGTTATATTCCAACATGCTTTAACAATTGTAAGGTTATTTTTACTGTTTCATTATTATACATGTATTAACATCTCCCATCTCGGCTTCGCCCGAGAGAATAATATAGCCACTTATTTTCTAACAATAATTAATTCGCGCAAGCATACTATAAATTGCATGACCGTATATACTATGTATTTAAGTATTATTTTTTTAAGATTGTGTGGTTTTCTGTTTATCCATATATATATATATATATATATATATATATATATATATATATATATATATATATATATATATATAAGCTTTATTGGTTATATAATTCACGTGATAATTAAAATTTAAGTTTTTGTCAAAATACACACCGAGAACCTTAAGTTTCTCTTCATTTTTCAATATATCATTTTAATTTAATTTAATATCATAGTTAAATACAATCTTTTTTTCGATGAAACTTTATTACAAAACAATTATTTATATTAAGTTCCATGTCACTTAAATTGCACCATTCACGTCTTCTTGAAGCGTACAGACGACATTTGGAATATCTTATAAATTGCGATTGTGACCCCTGCGGTATCCAAAAAGAAACAAGAATTTCTTTAGATATATAGTCCCAATTTTTACTTATTGCTTTCTGTCCGACAAATAACTATTAAACCATTTTAAGAAATTTTCAAATACACCATATTTTTCAAGCTTCTACAACGTAGAGAATGTCTAACTTTATCAAATATCTTGGAAAAATCAATATAAGACTGAATCAACCTGGTTAGTGTCCTCAAGAGCCTCCCTAAGAAACTGTTCGTATACTAATAAATTGCTCACTGTGAACTTATCCTATACAAAGCCATGTTGAGATTTTATTAAAATTTGCCGTAAAAGAGGTTTAATCTTAGAATCCATTATTACTTCAAAGATATTTGCGATTAGAGATATTTTGCTTATTGCCATATAATTAGTTTTATGGTTCTTATCGTCACTTTTCACTGTAGGTGATGTAAACGACACTTTTCATCGATCAGTGCCAGTTGCTATTGATTGATTAAAAATAATGTTTAAAATAGCATACATTCATATCGCTAATTCTAAACGTTTTAGGAAAAACATCATTTTATTTAAACTCTTAGTCCCTTAACTTCTGTCGAGTTGAATATGAAAAAGAGGAATTTTCCCCTGTCACCTAGTTTCAATAAAAAATTAGACTAACTGTTTAGTTAAAATTTCATAGGATTCAACATGGGCTTCGTGACGTCTGATACACTCGCGGGCAGGACGAATTGAGGACTGCTGTACCCGCCACATTAACTCAGCATTGTTCCTTATTTGATCACAATGAAACGTGATTCTCCGTAGAGCTTCCTCTCTACTATCGACTGGAGTGGAATACATCAAGTTTTTTAGGTTTCTCCACAGATAAAAATCTAACGGCGTTAGGTATGGAGATCGAGGAGGCCAGGCAAGAGGTCCTCCTCTACTTATTCAACGGTTTGGATAGACGTTATTCAGGTGCTCCCGCGCAGCCACGCTGAAATGAGATGGTGCCCGATCGCACATGTAGTACATGTTTCGGCGGGTTTTTAGTAAATCGTGAAAGGCGTTCTGAAGGAACTCCAAATAAAGTCCTCCATTCAGTCGTGCCGGCAATTGCTAATGATTCCTGCCCAGACATTAATTGACTGTAACTAATGTTGACGATGCGAAACAATAGTTGCATGAGAATATTCATCAGCCCATACATGTGAGTTGTGCAAATTTATGATACCATTTTTGGTAAACCCTGCTTCATCCGTGAAAAGAATAGTGCTAATGAAGTTTACATTATTTTGTTGTCGATCCAATAGCCAGTTTGCAAACTGTATTTTACGGGGAAAATCTTCAGGAACCAGTTCATGCACTTTTTCAAATGATATGGACATAACAGCTGTTCTTGAAGAACTTCATGTACTATTGTTTTCAACATATTAAACTGAGCTAATAATTTTCAAGAAATTTGATAATATTACCTTATTAAATGGAATCGCCAACCATTCTCCCTTAGACGTTGGTAAACTCGTTGAAATATTTTCTTGTCTGGAATAGAATATCTATGGTGATATAACCTACTGGCATCCAAAGCATTGCAAGATGCAAGGCCATATATCAGATGCATATTGGCATATTCAATAAACATGTATTTCATATTTCGAATTATTTCACAATTAATTTCACCACGAAATCCAAAAATCAGTAAATTAATGTCTAAGTAAAGCGATGTGAAAGTTGACAAGTTCTAAAATACAGAAAATTTATTGCTTTCGTACCCTAGCAACGTTTGCAACAACAATACTTTGTTTTTGGTGCCGATAAAATAAAACGCACTTTTTTAACTAAAGAAGTAAACTCTAATTTTGAATCGATTTTTTTAATTATACGGTTTAAGGTTGAACATTTAATAGGAACAAAAATGTATCTTTTATCAAAATACGCCAAACACATGATGTAAATAAAAACGGTTAGGATAAGCGACATGACTGAAAAGTACTTGATTTTTAGTCAATTGTTAAAGGCACGTAAAAAACGTTGTCCAAAGTTCTTATCATAGAGGGTGTAAAAAAATGTTGTCATGAGTGTCACAGCTAGTCCGTCCCTGCCGCTGTGAGTAATTCACACCTTTTTGGATAATAATTTGAAGAGTCTTACCTGGTATACCTGGTGGTTCAATAATTATGTATAAAAAACTTGATTCCATTGGAGCTCTTTGTGAGCCTCCGAAGTGGAGGCCTATTCGAAAAAAATTTATATGAACTTGTAGTATTCCTCTCATGTGTTTTTTTCATAGACGTCTATCCAAAACTATATAACTAATATTCTTTGTTTTGTTATCACTTAATATCGGATTTCAATAACAGATGACGAAATACACAGTAGCGTCCCCCGTAATGCGAATGCATGCATGCTTTGTGTACGTCTAGAAAAACAAATAAAAGTGTAAGGCGATCAGGTGATTTTAATGACATTTGACAGACTATTCAGAGAAAAAAATTCACCATTCTCTACTATAACGAATACTACAGTTCTTTATTTAGAAGGAAAGTGGAAATAAATCATCAGCAACTGTTGATTTAAATATTTCAAAAATTAAATTTTTAATATTATTTGCGATAGAATCGGTCACTGGAATTAGTTATTGAAATCCGATCTCTAAATCACCGCATTTTTAGATAAATACAAAGTAGAAAAACGATTTTATTTATTCAAAGTTATATAAAAGTGTGCGATATACGTTAATTTTCTTTTTCAAACTGTAAACGGTAGGAAAATTTCCTAGTTACGTTTTAAGGTCATGTTTATAGTTGTCTAAAAGAGGAAAAAATATAAACCAAAGCCAGTGATTTTTTTTTAATGGAAAATATCTGGCAACAAAGGTCAAAGCTGACTACATTCTTTTTGCTTGCCAACCCTACTGTGCTCATTACTTTAAAGCAAAAACAGAAAAAAATAGGAATATTTAAAAAGAAGTGAGTGAACAACATGGAACAATGAAACCAAATTTTTTGCTGTAGCACGTAAAATTTCATTTAACTCTCATCTTTTCTGAAAAAGTTATTAAGAGAAAATAGAAATATATTTTCTAGCTACAAATATATTAAGTATATAAATGTAAACAAACTTCTTTTCATGGTCCATAATTAGATTATCTTGAAGTTTAAAAATTTTCTTTTTCTTGAATGTTTTTTCCATTGAATAACAATGCATAATTTAAATATCCTACAGATCTTTGAAAAAAATTATTTGAAATTTAAAATTTTCATTTTCTCAAAAAAATATTCAGAAAATGCTTGATTTCGTCTCAAAATCGAAATGTAATCACAATTTTCCTTAAGCTCCAAAACTCTTTCATTTTGAGCTTATCTATATCATCTGCTAACAGTTCAAATGTTCGTACATTTACATGTTTATCATAGCTTCAGTTAGTATTACAATAGATGCTTTCCCTTTTAACAAGTAATTTGAGTCTTTTCGCACAAGGTTTAGTACTTATTATTCGAAATTACGCATTTTAATGACCGGAAGAGGACAGTCTTTGAATTTTGGTGACCACAATGTTTATTTTGATAGAAAAGAAGATACCTTCATTACCCAGATATATAACAATGATTCATGGTCAATAGAGTGTGTACTTCTCAGGTGTCAGTTTTCAGCAACAAGTACAACAACAAGTAGAAGAAAGATTACGAATTTAAAACAACTTTTTTGTTGTATATTTCGTATATTTTATTTCTAAATATTTAGAATTATAATGAGGGTGGATAGTTAAAACAGGATAGTTATAAGAGTTCGTGTGGCATAATCACTGTGGATCAGTGATATTGAATGATTTACACCATCGATCTCGCTAAATTATGCCGCCTCCTTATGGTGCCACCTAATGCTACCGCCTCTCTGTATCACAGTACGGCACGATATTGTAAGAAAAAGTAAATGAGGAGCAATCTTATGTCAGCCATCAGAGAAAAATATTATAATGGTCCTGTCATTACTAAGATAGTTAAACTATTGATTACATTTATTCCATTTCCGTTCAATTTTCTGAATGATTGTTTTGCATGAATACTCATTTACATTAAAAAACCAACAAAAAAAAACAGTATCTGTTCTGGCGTGTGTCCACGTCATGCCCAGTTATATTGGTGAGCATCCAAGCAAGAAGATGTTTTACAGTCTTCCAATCAAGAAAAAAGATAGAAACAACAAAAAAAATGTTTGTTTTTCTAATGAAGTCACGTTATAATCGATATTCAGTGATTCAGTAGTGCTTTTGTGGTTTTCTTGAAACCATAAAGGTATCATGAATGAATGATTTCAGATTGGTCGTATTTACCGGAGAAGTATCCATGTTGTTACAACAACCAGTTTTATATAACGTTCGTCTTTTAAAATATAGTTCATTAATTATTTTCGTACAGGGAAAAGATCGGTCATGAAAGAAGAAGAATTGTTGCCGAAAGTATATTAACAGTTTTTGTTTTTTTTTTATCTATGCCGGTATGAATGGTTAGTCAGTTCACCATTTTTTTTTATTCTAAGGGATCTACATATAATTATGGTAGTGTAGTGTGGCTAATATTTTAATTGACTGTAACGCTTTATTTTAGGACCAATATTTACCGAAACAATCTACAGGATGTTCCACGACGAAATGCCGCGATCAATTTTTCGGAAAATAGACTTTGGAAAATTTCTAAAATTGACAGTTTACTAAACTCGAGGGCGGCAATTTGGGATAAAATATTTTCACGATAGTGGCACTTCCGGTTACAACGGAAATTGAGGCCTTTCACCTTTAAAAAAATCGAATTTTAACGATTTTTTCAAGTTAATATTTAATTTTAGTTTTTGATAACCCTCTATTTATTTATTATCAAAATGTCAACACGGTCCACTAGAGAGGTTCTCCTTCTAGAAGGAAATTAAATAATAAAGGCATATAGGAGAAATTGATGGTTACGTTTAGGTCTTCGAACGCCATTTTTGACATAAAATTTAAAATATGTCAAAAACATCTGACATTATGTATTAAATATGTTTATAATTTTACGTAGAATCGAAAAATGAAATAACATATAGGGTATTATATTTAAAATAAGCAGGAAGGCATCAATTTCCGGTATAACCGGATGTGCCACCATCTTGAAAATATTTTAGTCGAATTGCCCCCATCGACTTTAATAAACTGTCGAATTTTAAAAATTTCCGAGAAATCGATCGCGGCAGTTCGTCGTATATATATATATATATATATATATATATATATATATATATATATATATATATATATATATATATATATATATATATATATATACGTTGTATCGTAGGTGTTTACGGATGGTGGAATATGCACTGGGAATTTTCCGGTTTTCAATCCGTTCGTCAATCTTCCCGACGTTTTGCCAACATCTCAGCTGGCATTTTCAAGTGATGCTTCCTCGACGGTCGAAATGGCGGTCAAAAAGTACGAAATTTGATTTTGTTGACAAAACATGATGAAAATGTAATTTATGGGGTTTTTAGCATTGCTTCTGACCGATTTGTATAGATTAAGATCATTAATTTAAGAGTTTTAAGAACTCGCTATGTTCATTTTGTGCAACTAGATGACAAAATTTTTTAATTTAATTAAAAACATCGTCGAATCATTAGAATCGTTATGTTTGTAATAAACAATTAATGTACTCTCGTATGCTATACATTTTAAAGTTAAATTAGTGAAAAAATCACTCTTTCTCCAAGAAAAGGATTTTTTATTTTCAAAATAGTGATGAGATATACAATTTTCTGATTATAAAAACTGCATAAAAGAAATGGTTTGTAAAAATTCCTCCCTGATTACTAATTAAAATTTTCCAAAATTTAAAGCAATTGCTATTGTACAATATTTTATGTGAACAAAACTGACCGATCAGCCCTTGTTACACAAGGATTAATTTGATGATTTTCTTTCCGAATTAGGTACTAAATTAGAAACTCTCAAACCTCGTTCATTCATTGTCAAACAACTTTTCATTACCAAAACAAAAGAAAATCTTATTAAAAATGAATTAATTGTAATGTTTGATTTTTCTGAAAATTATAATTACTAATATCAAGAAGCATCGCAAGCATTTCATTTTAATAATGATTAATGCGCGGTGTTTTTAGTAATCTGTTATTATAAAAAATTGTTGTTTAATGCTTAAAAGTTCTTTTTTTAGGTAACAGTTTGAAACAGGTTACTGCAGCTGTATATAGTGTACAGGCTATGTGAAATCCAGAGCTTAAAAAAAATAAAGGTTATTTTAATCCCAAATCTAACTAACTAAAAAAAAATATATTTACTTACGGAGCTAAGCAGCATTTTAAAAATAAATATTACATTTTAAATGTAATAAACCATAAACAATATTTTGGTATTGAAGCTGAATGACATTACAATGGAACAGCTAATGATAAAAGTTGCTATAATGGGATAGGAACTACGTTTAAATGAGAAGCATACAGAATAAGTTTCACTGCTAAACCCCAAGATGCAATATTGACGCACCAAACACTATTCAAATGGTCTAAAAGCTACTCAAATAAATAGACGTGCTTTATAATATTTTAACAAACAATATAACGAAAAAATAAGAACAATCTCAAGAATCACGGATTTGTAGTTGCATCTAATAAAAATGTAATTTTCAAAAGACATGCGGAAGTTAAAACTGCCATAGAATGGTGTCTAGAGAGAAATAACTAAGATTATAATTAACAAGTAGATGCGTAGACAGTTAAAATTAAGTGAATAAAACCAATCTTTTTAAGAGCTAAAAGATCTGTAAATCCGATCGCGTAACCTCCTCGTGGTGCACATTGGTTAATACTAATGTCTACAGTATTTCAAAAGTTACCGATAAACTTACTTATATAGGAGGTCTAAAAGATTTCAAAAAATACTTGAAAAAAACGTAGTCCCACATTACAAGGAAACAATATAACAAAAAAAAGTACATTCCAATCTATACAAAATTTTAAACTGTGATTATTCTGGCCACCATTTACAATTTTCGAATTTTGACTTCAGATTCAAAATCAGCAAGGCCGAAAATTTTCGGGGATCCGTTTTCATCACGTTTTGTCAACAAAATAAAATTTTGCAACTTTTTGGCCGCCATTTTGGATCTGCCATCTTAAATTTTCAAATTTTAACCTTAAGTTCGTGATCAGCGATCTTGACAACTGTATTTTTGGTAAAAAACAGTCACATCCATAAAGTTTTCAAATAATTGTTCACAAATGTATATTTACTTATATATGGGATAAACGCTTTGTTTACTGCTACAGCGGCGCTGCCAGTATCTTTAATTTGTGGAAATCATCACATTGCATTTGAGAGTGGAAATTTTACAAAAAATTTTAAATCTAAAAACAATTATTTATCTCAAAAATTGACATGGTCATTGGGGTGGCTAATTTGACAGAGGATATATATATATATATATATATATATATATATATATATATATATATATATATATATATATATATGTATATGTATATGTATATATATATATATATATATATATATATATATATATATATATATATATACATATATAATCAATATTATATTATTTCTGATTCTTAACCAATTATGTGTAGCGGTTTATTTCAATTTGTTTTCTATTAAAAACTTTATACCTTTTTCAGCTTTACGAGTGTATACCAGCCAGACAACTCATAACGAAAAATTGATTATTCCCGTTGTAAGTAGTACCAAAAGTTTTCGGATCACAAAAAATGGGGACAAAAGCCTAGCGTGAGGGGCCACCTGACCCATACAAAGAATGACTTTTGTGCATCCAAATAACTTGAAGTTCATGTAGTATAGAAATCATAGTAAATCGAATCTTTTGTCCTTTTTTCGCATTCTTCAATATGGGCTTGCCTGGGTACTCGATTTGTGAATGGATACGCACTTTTAAGGAGAAAAAGCGAATTCTTTGTTGGAAGTTTTTAAATGGCCTTATGTGCTCGTTGTATAGACAGGAAGTGGCTTATTATTGACTGTTTAAAATACTCCAAAATGCTCATTGAAAAACAGAAATAGTCACTTGTATGCCGATTGAAGTTTAGTAAAAAAGAACAGTTTTTAAGTGTTATTTTTTCAGTTATTATAGTTGAATAATATTTTTCATGAGATATTGTTAAAAATATATATTTATATTAGAAATGTTTCAAATGGAGCATTGTTCATTTTGAAAAATTATGATGGGGTAATAAATTGTTGTTCTCGTATCCCGAACATATGCTGGTATTTGGCGTTAATTTAAATAAAAGGACTATTCTTTATTTGTTATTTTGGTAAGACATACTGATTACTTGATGCAGGGATATTGAGAAAAAGTTATTTTAGTTGATAACAAGCTTTTTATACATATATCATATTTGTTCAATTACTATTAACATTTTACATTTCGCTTATATAGATAGATAAATTATTTTTCTCGCCGTTACATAAATTGAATTTTTATTTAAAGATAATTAACAGCTGAAAGCAGAAGTAACATTTATTACCTAAGAATAAAATTTTCATGTTTTGATTCTTTAGGGAATAAATGAAATGCATTAAGAATCGGAAATCGTAATGTAAAATTGTAGATTTATATTGTCAAGGCTTTTTGACGTTAGTTTTCATTGAGTAGACTGTAAAATATCAACAGTCAAACTACATTTATACGTACATCGGAATGGTGAGAAGCTGATTGCAGTTATAATAACCTGCCGACAAATCTTGGAATGGGGATTATTATGTTAATTTTCAAGCTTCTCACTACGGTGTATTCATAAATGCTTGACTGTTGATATTTTACCCTCTGACACAAAAAATGGTTACAGGGACAACATCCTGCCGACATGTATCAGAATGAAGAATTTATATACAGAGTGGTTTTCTGTGAATTTTGATGATTTGATACAGTTCCACTGACAAGACCATTAGGAGGTCGAAAAGTCTACGGAGAATCAGAGCAGGAAAACTTAGACCATTAGGAGGTCGAAAAGTCTACGGAGAGAGAATCAGAGCACGAAATAAACTGTCTACTTTTCCTTTAACGGTCTGAAGGAGAAAATTGGTTACTTGTTAAACTTATCCTAGGAAAAATTTGTTGTTTTTTTTTCATTTTAGGTTTATATCTTTAACCCTGATGGAATCAATTTTTCTTTAAAGAAATAGACATAGATAATAAAAAAAGAGATAATTTAGGATTTAGAAAATGTCTGCGAATTGCATCTGTTAAAAAAAAGTAAGAACTACAGTTTCGTAAAATTTTCATATTATTTATTCAATTAATTAACAACATTTTTAACTAGAAACAAATTTACTTACGAATTCGACTTTTTAACATTAAAATAATTATGTGGTACTAGTTAAGAAATATGATTATGACAAATCCAGAAAATACACCATATTTTTTATTGCTATATAAAATAGGTGTTTTATTTTTTTTTTTGTAAAATTCAGTTTCTATAGGATTTAAAGAAGATATTTGTTCTCCCAATGTATAGGTGTATTTCTGAAGCCATTAAAGATGAATGTGGAAAATTGTTAAATATAATTCGTTTAAAACATTATTCTATGCCCGAAATTTGGTGCGTCTCGAGTCAATTTACTAAAAGAAAATTGTGTTGTACCACAGCTAAATTTTGAAAATTTTAAAATAGATCTCTATATATATTGGAGAAATAGTACAATTCTTAAGTTTTAGGTCACTAAAAAGATATTTTATAGAAAAAAACACAGTAAAAATTTTGTAGAAAAATACACAATAGTTCTGTTTATTAACATTAAAAATTCTTAAAATTAGAAATAAAAAAGTGTTTGTCAACAATTATTTTTTTAATAAATATCTTTTAAATCAATTTTTAATTTGTTGAATTGTAAAATTGATATTTATTACAGAAAACTGGTTATTACGACCAATATTTTTCCGAGAGTTAGTCACAATTAAAAATATTTTCAGACATTTTACAAGCTATTCGTAACGAAATATTTTAATTTACAAACCAAAAAGTTAAATTATACTCTTTTAATATTACAAATTTTATATATCGAATAGTAACCTTTAGAAAAATATATGTTAATGCCATGTTTCACTTTGTTCCGAGCTTTAACCCTAATAAGAACAAATGGGTACTTAAATTAGCCTGAAAAACAAATGTTACAGTGAACCTGTTGGTGAATCATTGATGGAAATTAAAGTTTTTTCTCGAAAAAGAACGCAAGTAAAGAAGGTAATATCAAATTTGCAATAATCTCAGATATTTTTTTAAAGAAAAGTGCAGGTCTGAAACTTCCCCATTTTCATAGTTATGAAGAGAGTTATTTCTGACTCGCCTCTTTCTCCTGAGTATCTACTAACTTACTATTATTAGTTAACTTACGATATTTTCCTCGATTGTATCAATAATTTCTTTTTTAGATCTTGTTTTTCTAGTAATGATTGTTTTTAGCTTCAGGACAAGAATTCATCCTCACAAATATTTAGTAAGTTGGATCATATCACCAAATACTTTTTTCATATTATTCTTTGATAAATGCCGAAAATCAAAACCCTTACTATTTTTACAACGTCACTTACGCTGTACATCATAGACGTACTAATTTATTTTCTTTTCTTCAGTCTGAATTTTTTTCAATTAAATTTTGAGAAATAAATAGTGATTTTACCAATGTTTGGTTATATAAAATGGTGGATACTATTCAATGGAAGTTATACAGTGAAGAAAAGGCTAAATGCGTGTCGGATGAGAATTATGTTGGGAGTAACAATCATTTTTCATGATTGTCGAAAAGCTTATTGAAACATCAAAGACTAGCTTTTAAACAATTTTCTTTGTATCTCATAAACTAGCCAAAATAACCTTATCAATTTTCTTTGAAATTATTTACAAATGCTACTATGTCAAATTTTTTCCGATTTTTAAAATATATCGTTTGGAAAATTAAGGGTGGAGGACCAATTGTGAGTCCATGTTTCTAAAATGAGGCGAATAAAGAAACATTATGATATATTTAACTTTATTTTTGGATTGGTAGATATTGATACGAAATTAGATCAACAACTAAAGAATTTACGATTAAAATTTCAGTAAGAAATAAATGAAATCTATATCTGCCGTGTTTAAATAGTTGCCTATATATTATTCACCTTTCAAGCAGAACAAAAGGAAAAAATATACAGAAACAGTTTATTGTCTGCAAATACAACTCTGGTCCTCTCTCCATCCACGTTTCCATCACTTCATGGTCGTATCAGTGGAGCTGTATCGAACTGAGAGTAATATTCGCAGGAAACAACTGCTATATGAAATATAAATTCAGAGGCATGTCGGTAGGATATTAAAAATCTGCCGACTTCGATGTCAAACGAAAAAATTTCGTTTTTCCCCTTTAAGGCAGCGAAAAAGAAAAGAATATATAGAAACGGTTCATTTCCTGCAAATGCAACTCTGGCCTTCTCTCAATATGTGTTTCGATTACCTCATGGTCTCGTCAGTGGACCTGTATCGAACCCAGAGCAACATTTACAGGAAACAATTCCTATACAAAATCTAAAATCCGAGGCATGTCGGCAGGATATTAAAAAGCGCCTACTTCGATGTCAAACTAAAAAATATCTTCTGTCGAAACAACATCTGTGCATTCACCGGAGTAGTGCGAAATTTTAAAATCAAAATTTCAGTAAAAAATAAATGAAATCTATCCTGTGGTTACTGTTACTGTCTTAAACGGTTAGCCCGGCATTCAATCTACTGTCCTGTCTCGACTACTGGCTTGAGACAGTTGTGCTGCCCTAATATTACTGGCTTTGTGTGCAACGAATTCAAGCTGCATTGGGATCGAACTATTTTTACGGATCTTACAGTTGTACTTAACAGACCAGACTTCGTTCTAATAGAGTAACATTAATAGAAGACGCCATCCCTAAAAACAACAAATTAATAGAAAAAGCAGAATGAGAAGATCGCCAAATACAGAGACCTAGAGGAACAAATATGCAAATAGTGGGGAATGAGCAGCATCTGTACGATACCCATAACTCTGTGAACAATCGGCGTAGTTTCGAAGACTCTTCTGTTTAATATCAAGTGATTTGGCTTTGACAAATAAGGCTAGGTAAAAGACAGTGCCACTTAGGAATGCTCGAACTGTCCGAAAGTTCATGGGAAATGACATCACCTAGGGCTCGACAACATGGATAAGGCTCCCACAGAGCTCATTCCTTATGATATCTGAGTATATCTGGGATGAGTGAATGTTCTCCTGTAGGGGGTGTTAAAGCCTTTTGGCTAAATCTATGAGATAATAATTATATGAACTGTGACTTTAATATAAGGAACTCCTGGCCTCGTTAGAGATGAACTATGTTGCGTTTACTATGAATGTTAATGTCTTGTACTGGAATTTCTATATTATTTCTACACTAGAATTTGCTGTTGTATCTCCTAATCATAATTCATATGACCAAATGGGATTATCTTAATTGTTTTGTATATTAATAGGTTGTTTTTAACAAGTTACTTCATATGTTCTTATATCCTTAATTTCGATATATAATAATAATTTTAACCATTGCAAATTTCTGAATTGTTATACTTGTAACATAAATATTGAACTATTAAACATGGCCGTAGATTTCATTTATTTTTTATTGAAATTTTGATTTTTTAATAAGTGTTGATTCTTAGGAACACATACTTAATTTAAGACGCGTAAATTTAAATAAAATGACTCTCCCTGATATGTTCTTTTGGGAAGATATCTTCTTCTTTCAACAACCTATCACAGTCTAGTCCTGGAGAAAGGCCTTTCCTGTACTTTTCAATGGTTCTTTATCTTGTGCAAGTTGATGCCATCTATTCCCCACCTTGTCCCTGATATCGTTAAGCCAATGCAACTGTGGTCGGCTAACACCGCGTTTATGTAAGCGAAGGCTTCATTGTACGATATGCCTGATCCATTTCGAATCATCCTGTCGGGCGATATGTCCCACCCAGCTCCATTTCAGGTGTGATATGCGTGATATGATATCTACTTTAGTTCTTTGTTTAATGTTCTCGTCGGTGACATGGTCTCTAAGACTTATTCCCAACATCATCCGCTATATGACTCTTTGAGCAGTTTGTTAGTCAACTTAACAGTGAGTGTTATTGTTTCCAGTCCACATGTCATCACGGGCAGTATGTAAGTATTGAAGACTTTTCGTTTTGAATTAATTGAAATGGTTCGGTTTCTCAAAACGTGTGACAATTTACCCGTGCCTGCCCATATTAATCGGACACGTCTATTTATTTCGGAAATTTGATTTTCTTTTCCTAATTTGATTTAATGTCCCAAATAGACATTTTTTGACATTTTCAATATTCTGACCCTCCATACGCACTTGTACATTGTTTGATGACATGACTTTTGTTTATTCAAATTCATGGTTAATCCGATTTTAATGAATTCTCTTTGAAGATGCCTCTTTCTCTCTAGCCGTCCAATTTGGTTCACTCCTGGATATAGGCTCTTCCATTCCCACCTATTTTCTGAAATCCTGCTTTGCTTTTTATGTCGTCTATCCATCTTTTTGGGGTCTTCGGATACTTCTTTTTGACGACCTAGATCTCCATTGCAATATATGTTTTGTCACCCTTGTATGCGTTTTATCACATCCTCCACTTTCGTGCGTCGTCTTACTTTTTCGTTCTTTATTCGGTCAAATTCCCAGCATGATTCTTTCTATCACTCGCTGTGTCGTACGCAGTTTATTGGCTGCATTAAATGTTAATTTTTCCATAGGTCATTACTGGGAGAACGCACAAGTCAAGTACTCTTCCTTTCAAATTAATTGGAATATCGGGGTTTTTAAGAGCGTATCCCAATCTTCCGACGGCTGCCCATGACATTCTAATTCTTCTATTTATTTCCGCTTCTTGGTTTTCTTTCCCAAGTCTAATGAGATGACCTAAATACACATATTCCTCGACTGTTTGTATTTTGTTGTTTCTTACATAAAGTGGCCCATCTTCTGGAGACATTATTTTGGTTTTTGCTAGGTTCATGCTTAATCCAACTTTCTCTGAAGCATTTTTCAATTCAGAGAGCATTTTCTGTAACTGGTCTAAATTTTACTTATTAATACCACCACGTCATACGCGAAACATAAATGGCTGAGATATCTACCATCGATGCTAATGCCCTTACGTTCCCAGTTTGGTTGTTTAAAGACATCCTCCAGTGTTAAAGTAAAGAGTTTAGCGGAAATAGTATCTTCTTGTCGCACCCCTGAACCAATATTTATCTTCTGTGTCTCTAGGTCCTCGGTTATCTTTACTTGCACTGTGGCCTTATCGTAAATATATTCCA
This sequence comes from Diaprepes abbreviatus, assembly GCA_034092305.1. Taxonomy (NCBI): domain Eukaryota; kingdom Metazoa; phylum Arthropoda; class Insecta; order Coleoptera; family Curculionidae; genus Diaprepes; species Diaprepes abbreviatus. The sequence continues at coordinate 2,040,815 of JASJET010000090.1, read as the reverse complement.
GAAGATTTCTGTATCTGGAGTCAATCCTAGCATTGTCCATTGCTTCAAATATAGCCCATGGCTCGACAGAGTTAAAAGCCTTGCTATAATCAACAGATGTTAGATGGATTTGAATATTATATTTGATGCATTTTTCAATTAATATTTGCTCTGTTGTACTAAAGCCCTTTCGAAACCCAGCTTTTTTTGGAGGAAGATGTACTGATTACTTAGTGTAAGAATTCTGATGAAAAATATGTTTTAGTTCAAAGTAAGGTATTTAAACAAATGAGAAATCTGTTCAGGATAGTTCACAACTTGTTTCCAACAAGTAATTCTGATTTATTGAATTGAATCCGTAAATTCTGCTCACCTCGTGATCAAGCTGATTTCTTTTGGTAAATATGTGTTTAATTTTTTGTCCAAGTACACGTATATCCAGATATTTAACTTCTTCATTTAGTAAAATTTGTGTCATTCAATTTTACAGGAGGATGTGCTTTTCAAGATTTCTGAAGTTGTTTTTGGAAGAATGTTAGGATTGCAGTATCATCTGTGAATATAGCTGTGATAATATGTGGTGAAAATGTTTCCTTGTAGTACATCAGTATTAATAAGATTCATGTCAGTATATTCATCTTTAAATAAAAGTATCTATTACTGATATCAGGATTTCATTTATCGCAAGGTGTTCTTGAGATGAATATTTTGTTATATTTGGTACTAGCGACCCGCCCCGGCTTCGCACGGGTGCAATGCTGATACTAAATACACTACAGAAAAACTGTGACTATTTATTTTATTTTTACAACAATTATTACATCGGCCTCCGACGCGCTATTTATAGGCACGCTGCCGCCGCCCCGGTCGGCCAGTACCGCCGTCAGCGCTACTTCCCGCAATTTTAAATCTGTAATATCTTCGAAAATATTCATTTAAATCTTGTGCTGTAAAGGACCATATAGATCTATATTAAATCAACAATGTATTTAAGCTATTTAATTGGATAAGGATTAATGCTGTATTGGTTAAAATCGCTTCAAAATTTGCCATTATTTGTCGTAAAAAGTAAATGACAAAAAAATGTTATTGTGGGATATCCATGAGAGATAGACATATACCATCGCGGAGTTTTCTGTAGACCTTTTCAATGTGTACAAATAATTAGTACATTATTTTGATAAATCTCGTAGGGTTCAGCCTGCGTTTGCAATGTAAGCGGAAAAAAATATGATAATTAACGACATCACATTAGAAACCTCAAAAATAACAGTATTTCTCCACTATTTAATGGATGTTATTATACATATAAACCTTCCTCTTGAATCACTCTATCTATTGAAAAAAACCGCATCAAAATCCGGTGCGTAGTTTTAAAGATTTAAGCATACAAAGGGACATAGGGACAGAGAAAGCGACTTTGTTTTATACTATGTAGTGATAAATACATTTTTAGAAAACTTGCAAATCCATATTATTTTAAGATTCAATTAAAGTTACATGTTAATTTTATATTTGTGATGTCTTTTAAAGTAACAAATTCTAATAATTAAAGCATAATTCTAATTCGTTCATTACTCTACAAATAAATAAATAGAAAAAACAAAAAACTGATGGAATAGGGTTAATAATTATAAAATCTTTTACAACAAAATAAATATATTTTTTTTCAGGTTACAGAACAATTTTTAATAAATAAAATTTCATAACTAATGATGCGCCCCTGCTTATACATTATTCTTCGGACCCAGGCTCCTTTTACGCCTGATTTGGCACCCGACATGATCCATTCAAAAGGACGATCTATTCAACAGGTACTCGACGGAGTGGGGATGGTGGTCACACGTCTTCAAAAACGAAACACAACCCCTAACATTGACATATTCAGTTGAGCAATCATCTTGAGAAGTTCATCTAGCAAGTGTGTGAATTAAAAATAACTCATTAAATATGAAGACTGAATTAAGAAGGTCACCTCAAATAATTTCAGAAAGCAGAAAAATTCGTAAACCTTTAATGGAAAAGAAACGTCGGGCAAGAATTAACGATAGTCTCGAAACGTTAAAACAAATTTTACTGGAATCTAAAACAGCATTTAACGAATCAAAGGAAAAAAATGGTCAGCGTACAGCAAAATTAGAAAAAGCCGACATTTTGGAAATGACAGTAAAATATTTACAGAGTCTTCACAGCAAATTGTACAAACTAAAAGAGGCACATGAAGAAACTCCTGCAGCACTTGTGAGGAAGGAAATTAAAATCCGGCCCGCTGATAGTTCCTGTGACAGTGTAAAATTGGGAGTAACTCTGTATCCCAAAAGACTAGCGAGTGGGGAGTTGATTTTCGTAGTTCCTTCACGTCTTAGTCAATCAGTTGAACAAAGTCTTCAAAACAGTGTAAAAAAACAGAGTGAGCAATTAGCAGTGTGGAGACCTTGGTGATTTTCTCTATACGAACTGTTAAATTTTTTTGAAATTGATATATTTTTTTTCCTTTTACATAAAATTTTATTTTGTATATTAGTTCAGTTGATTTAAGATTTTATTTAAAAGGAATAATGTATTTGTTTTCTTAATATTACTCGTAAATTATCTGATTTAAAAATAATTTTTTTGTATTGATAATTTAAGATAACATTTACTTTAACTGTTATTCATCTATTAGCTGATAAGACTGGCTTTAAATTTTTTCTGTGATATTATGGATAATTGGAATAAATGTATATAAATAAGAAAACCTGTTATTAAATTTATAAAAATTATTTTTGTTATTTTATTTGTTCCCCAGTACGAAATTTGGCATTTAGGATTATTAGTCTCCTTGCTCTCTAATAAATTTTATTCGTTTGGTTTTTTTATTTATTATTTATTAAAAACAAAATTATTCTATTAAAAAAGTATTAAAACTGTAATATTTTTTTTATATTTACTTTATCGATCAAAAAGATTATCCCATTCAAAGTGAGATTTCAAAGTTTCAGATTTTAGTAAGGAAAAAATCATACAGATATTTTAAAGACAGCATTTTAAAGTTCTTTTCTAGTACTTTACGGTTATCTATACCGGTATAATATTTTGATTTTTCCTCAAATAGAGGCTATTTAAAGAGAAATTATTGTACAATAATTCTGTACAGACAGTACATAGGTTTTTTCAAGAGCTTTAAAATGCTTCTTTATTTTTTTGTTTTGAGCTTTTGATTGATATAGGTGATGACTGTATCTTTTAAACTAAATGAGAAAATAAAAGTTGTGAAATAATGCGAAAACATTTTCGAACAATATTTTTACCATGGATACATGCACTGGTGTAAGGTTTTATAACTTGTAAAATAAAAGCGTAAAAAATTCACTTGGTGAAATTTGAAAGATAATTTCAAGGGCTTTCAAAACCGTACATGTGACTGCAAAATATATTTTTATATGGAAGAATATGGCAATTTTTATTATCGCCTTTAATATATATATATATATATATATATATATATATATATATATATATATATATATATATATATATAATTTCCCTTTAAACAGCCCGGATTTGTGTCAAATCCAAAAAATATGAGTTTTATTGAAACATTGAAAAATGTAATTCCGCTGTAAATTACCTGAAAGTTTGTCAAAAGGGTTTTAAAATAATATTTTCTATATCTGTACGATTGTTCCTTATTAACATATGAAACTTTGAAAGTTTACTGATTTTCATGTTGTATGGGAAAATCTTTTTGATCTATATATGTAAGCGAATACATAAACAGTAAGAAGTAAAAGTTATAAAAATAATTTTAATTGGTTTTAGTTTTTGCAAATCTACGAAATGGAATATAGATTATGATCGGAAAGTATGAATTAAATTCTCCATATAATTTAACTGGTGCTGATGTTTATTTGTTGTTCAACAAAAGACTGATCTTTAATACTCAACGTACTTACACTGTTAAAAATAACCTTAAATTTAATGACAATCTAATTTCCATTCTACATTAAATTTAATGATTTTGTACAGAAAAATCGTGAATAATTTACATTTACTTTGAATTTAAAGTAATTCATTGGAATATCAGTTCGTTGTATATTAAATTTGATTAAATGGCATCTTAAATTTCAAGAAAATAATTGAAAATATATTTCAACTTCTGTACATTAAAATTAATTCACATATACTCTAATACTAAAGAAATTTACATTATTATTCAATATAAACTGCATTAGATTCCGGGAGATCGCGCAACTTGTATTGAACTGTTTGTTTAGTATGATATTTTCTTATGGTGAGGTTAGTTCAGGTTAGTACGAAGTACCGGTCTAGATGGCAAACACTACCTATGGGAATAATGTCCATTTTCCCCTGGTACTTAAAATTTTTTTTTCCTAAATGGTGGTGCATTAAATATGTGATAACATATCTCAAATTCAATGAAAGCTGTATATTTAATGTATATAGTCATGTTAAAAAGTAATGATCAATACAATCAAATAATGGAATAAATTAATTTAGATTAATGTAAATTATTAAATTTAATGCATTACACTAAATGCTCTTAATAAATCTTCGTTAAATTTGCTTCCAGCACATTTACATTAAATTTAATGCATTTCCTTTTTACAGTGTAATGATGGATAAGTTTGAATTATGAATATATTTAAATCTTAATAGAATGGTGGTCTACCTGTTCTCGAATCAATATTGTATAGGTACATTAAAATGCAAAGTCACCAAAAATAGTTACGTACAGGAATATTGAAGAGAGAAGTATTGAAATTTTAAATAATTATTATTCCCAGGGGGTTGAAATTCCGTAAATTGTACTGAAATTTCAATTGAAGTTCTTTAATTCGAAATTTCGACTCTTCATACCTTTCCGGGGTACTAATAAAAAGGAATTTCTTCAAAAATATTAGTCCTTAATTCCTTGAAATGTTCTAATTTTGTAATAGGCCCAATAAAGGGTTTAAATTCATATATGGAACAATAAGTCAATCCATTTCAACCTTCAAAATATAAAATAAAAAAATTGTTTTTTTTTATTGTCATATCCGTAAAAATAGATCATTTTCTTACATTCGGGAGACACTTATTCCTTCTTTTATCGATCTTTCAAAGCTTTACCTCTAGGATTTTATCCTTAATATATAAAGGAGGTAAAGGGTGTCTCAGAACGTTTTTCGTTTTTAATTCTTAAAAAATAAAATATCAGAATTAATTCAGATTTGTTTAATTATTGTTAAATTATAGAGTAGTTTTTGAATTTTTATTTATGAAAAACAAACATCCTTAAATAAGCACCATCTGCTTCTCCATAATCATTTAACCTTGAACTGAAATTTTCAATTACTCGCTGGAGCATCGCTCTTGGAATCGTGTGGATTCGCCTGCGATTCTTTGTTTTAGAACATTTAAGTTGGGTGATAATACGTTGAAAACCTTACTTTTCAGGTAGCCCCATAGAAAACAATCAGCATATGTTAAATCTGGACTCCACGGTGGCCAGTTGATGTCCCTTCGGCGACTTATCACTCTTTTAAGGAATAGATCATAAAGAGCTGCCAAAGCATCATTCGTGACGTGAGAAGTTGCTCCATCTTGTTGGAAATATGTATTCCGGTTGTAGTCAATCTGGTTTATCCTCAAAAAAATAGTGATCGATTGTTCCTTGGCTAGATACAGCAGCCCAAACGACAACCTTAGGCAGGTGTAGGGGTTTCTGATGCAGATCCAGTTGGTTATTAGAAACCTAAAACCTGCAATTTTCTTTGTTCACGTGGAAATTCGATTTATAAGAAAACAATATGTTATGGAAGCTCGTAAAACAGTTTTCATTGTCCTGCAGAATTTAAGTCATTTAGTTGGATCATCGGGTTTCATTTCCTGCAGAATAAAAATTTTGTAGCGGTGGAAATGTAAATCTTTGCGATAATGCTATGGATCATTGATCTGTGCAAATTTAGAGATGCTGCGCAGAGCCATAGAGACTGTCGTAGATCGTCTCTAACAGATTGGCGACTGTGGTTAACATTCCTGTTCGTTCTTGATGTCCTTTTGCGTCCAGATTATTTATCCGGCATTGTGTTTCCAGTCTCTTCAAACTTGAGCACTGAATATTAAACTTGTATAATAACTAAGATGTACATTTGTTACTTTTTCAGTAACATTTTTTTAGTAAATTGTTAGAGATTTAAAGTCAATTACTTTCTTTGTTCCCAAAAAAGAAAAATTTTATTATCTCTGTGTAAAGAAAGCTTTACGGGTTATTTATGCGCCAAATTCCAGAAATCTAAAATAATATTATTTAAAAAATCCAGATTAAAATAAGTAAAACGAAAATAGGTGAAAGTTTTTACGAAGGATTAAAATTGAAAGCAAGGATTGTCGATTAAAGGATATCAAATTTCGACCTACTTTTCCCAATAAAAAAAGTTTTCAACTATACCTGTCAATTGTATTTCGGTAACCCTCTAAGAAACGATATAATAAAATACCTGTACAGGCATCATATTACCTTTTAAAAACAATTTCTTTAAATTGGGGTTAAATCTTGTTTTTTCGATAAAAAGAATACTTGGCTGATCGAAACCTTTGTTAATTTTTCACTTACTGACAACCTTTTTGCTATAGAAATTATATAGTGTGATATAACATATGAAAGAAACTCAATATTTTGAAAATAATTCTATTTAAAAAAGAAATAATAAAATTTTTATAAACAAATTAAACCGGCTTCTAAAAAGGACTAAAAAGCGAAAAATAATATAAATTATTATATGAAGTTGAAATTTTTAAAGCCGGCGCCAAGCCAATATCTGACAAAATTTGAGAAATATTAGGTCTTATGGAGGAAAGAGAAAGTTTAAGAACCACATAGAGGAATATAGAAAGATTCATTCTCTCCACATGTCTATACCATACCAGCTGACGTTCGATTTCATCGAAAAGAGTTTTCTTTGCGCCCATAATCTCTCTAATTCTCTTGTTGGTTATCCGTTCGAACCTTGACTTGCCGGCAGATCTTCGCCAAAAGTCCATTTCAAGAGCCAGCAGTTTACGTTCTAAGGTTTTATTTATCTGCCATGTTTTACATCCATACAATACAACACTTTTAAATAGTGCATTGTATAAAAGATGTTTTCTTTCCTTGGAGATGTTTGTAGACGATAATAGTGAGTTTAGGCATCCGATAGCTTTTTTCCCTTTAGTTATTCGCTCCAATATTTCTTCTTCAGTTCGTCCACTTTGACTGATCTTTGCTCTGAGGTAGGTATAATCAGAACAAGATTTTACTATGCTATTGTCATCCACTTCCAAATCTGTTTCTTCTCCACCGATACACATATATTTAGTTTTACTGCAGTTGACAGTTAATCCCCACTCTGCGTATTCTTTAAATAGGATCCTCGTCATAAATTCGAGGTCTTCTTTATCTTAGGTCACTACCACTTGGTCATCTGCAAAATGAAGTGTATATAAATGGGTGTCGTTATTTAATTCTATTCCCCTTCTACTGCATGATCTGCTCCAATTCTTTAAAGCTTCATTTAGGTAGATTTTAAAGAGAGTTGGTGATAGACAACATCCCTGGCGAAGGCCTTTGGTCACATGAAAGCTTTCTGATAAGTTATTGCCGATCTTAATTCTGGTCGTATAGCTGTTTGATGGCTTGGATCGCTGTATTGTTAATTGGAGACTTCTCCATTACGTGCCATAATTTTTGGATTGGCACCGTATCATATGCTTTTGTGAGGTCAACAAAAAGCAGATGAACCTCTCTATTTCTTGCCACCTTCTTTTCATTAAGTTGGGTTAAACTAAATATATAAGTTACGCACGATCGGCCAGCTCTAAAACCTGCTTGTTCTTAAATTTCTTGGGGGCCATATTCTGTTTCTACGATGTTTCTAAGCAGTTTTCCGTATACTCTACTCATTGTGCTGGTTACAGTTATACATCTATAGTTTGAGTATTCGTCGCGTCTTCCTTTTTTGTGGATTGGTGTTATCCAGCCTTCTTTCCATATAGTTGGGATAGGATCATCATTATTTAGGAGTCTGTTAAATAGTTCTTGAAGAAAGGACGTTAGTTTTTCAGTACCGTTCTTTAACAGTTCAGCAGGTATTCCTTCCGATTCAGCTGCTCTCCTATTTTTAATGGATCTACAGCCCTACATACCATCTTCTTTGTTACCTCTATGTAGTGGCCTTGTATGTTGTACCATCTTGGGGAGTACTCTTGTCGGTCTTCGGTAAGCTGCGTTTGATAATGGGTTATCCACTTTTTGATTGGGATTGGTTGTAAGTTAATCTTGTTTGTGGTGTCTGATCTTAGTGTCTTTATTAATTTCCATGCTTCTGATGATCTTGTACCTCCTACATGTGTATTTAGTTCAGTGTATTTCCTGTCCCATGTGTCGTTTTCGTTTTTGTTAATCATGTTTTTAAATTTGTATTGTTCATTTTTGTATATGTTTTTATCTTGTGGATCTTTGGAATTTAGCCATTTGTTGAAAGCTTTTGTTTTATCTGTTTTTGTTCTTCCAGTGTCTTGTCCCATGTAACATTGTTGTTTCGTCTGTTCATGTCTTTCGTCTTACTTCCTAGAGCTTCTTGTGCAACGGAGTGTAGAGAGGATACGATGTGTTCATACAGTTCATCAGTGCGCCCTGACAGCAATTCAGTTTGAAGTTTGCTATCTAATCGAGTCTTAAATAGATATTTTGTACTAGATTCATGAAGTTCTTCCACACTGTAAGATATTCGTTCTATTGTTGAGGTGTTTGTTTGTCTTTTGTCTTTTTCGTTGTCTTTTGTCTTGAAGGGAATTTGTATCTTTGCACCCAAGAAAAAGTGATCAGATCCGTATTCCTCTGTATACCCTAGTGTCTTGAACTTTCAGAAAGGATTCCTGGTTAACAATTATATAATCTATAATCGATTTCAGTTGTCTAGTTTCTTGGTGCCAAGTATATTTGTGGATATCTTTATGTTGAAAGAATCCATTCAGAATTTTTGATTTATGTTGTGTGCAAAGCTCGATCAGCCTTTGTCCGTTGTTGTTAAGCGCATTTTCACCGTACCTTCCAACTATATTACTGTTGGTTTTTGATTCTACTCTAGCATTTAGGTCGCCAATCACTATTGTTTCTCTTTGGTTTCCTATTCTTGAGATACTTTCGTTTAGTTGGTCGTAGAATGCATCCATAGTTAGTTGTGTAGCATCATCATTTGGGCCATATGCTGCGACTATTACAATTCTATGCCCTTTCAAAGCCTCAAAATCTCTTTGATTTGAAAACTAAAGACCAAATATATCAGACGATGTGCATGGAGCATTTGGTTTGGCATGTTGGCAAATAACATTATTGGGCCACTTATTTTAAATGGAAATTTAAATGATGAGCGATATTTAAATTTAGTTGAAAATAATGTAGAAGATCATTTAGAAAATATCCTAGTTCAGCGAGATATTAATCTGATTTGGGAACAAGATAGTGTACCGCCGCACAATATGATGCCAGTTATTGAGTACCTTAATAATCGATATAACTTTTGGATTGGAAGGAATCGCACAATTAGGTGGCCGGTCAATAGCGCATATCTGAGTCTATTAGATCTTATTTGTGGAGGTTTTAAAAAATAAAATTTTTGAAAATTAAACGCACAGTAATATTGCTTCACCAAGACCACAGAGATTTGATTTCAAACTTTATTAATGACAAAATGAGAGAAAATATTTTTGAATGTATTAATAATCGTGGAAGATATGTTGAAAATGTATAGAAATTTTGCAAACTACTTGTTGATCTTATTACTATTACTCCTGTTGCTATAATTATTTTCAATACAAATTGTCTGATGTTTTTCTTCTTCTGAATAATCTTTAAATGTTTTCTATACCAACTAGTTTAAAAACGTATATTGGCCAATATAATAATCCAAGAATTACTACCTTTTGATTATTCATTAAGTCAATATATAGGTATATATAGGCCCCCTCGTCCTTTTATATTAGTTTGTTAATAATTCAAATTTAAATATTTAAATAACGGCTAGTCTGAACTCTAACATTGTTCTACAATTTTGAAAGCAGGGGGAAAACAACTTTTATTCCAACAGAGAATATACAGCGTGCTCCGCTTAAAAAATTAAAATTTCTCTTGTTTCTCAGACTTTACGATGAGTCACTGTTTTTGTAAATCAATTTAAAAAAGTATAAAAAAACCTGCACAAAATGTTTTTGCTACAAATTTCAACCGATATAAAAAATTTTGAACAAATTGTTCACCTGCTTTTTCTTTATTGTGTTTTAGTTTGGTTAGAAGGTTCTCTACATGTGATGACAGTAATGTCAAAAAACTGATATATTTTGAAATGGATCGTCTTCCGCAAATACCTGCAAGTCAGGGTGAAAATGATACATTAACTGTGATAAGAAATACATTTCAAGAAAATTTAGAGGCTGATACCTTTCCACAAGATATAGCGGAAAATATTTCAAAGTATGTTGTTGATGATGATTTAAGCTTAAAGGAAATTGCCCATAATGTTATTAAGGTAAATTATTATATTCCTAAGTTTATTTCAAAAAAGTTTTATCTTTAAACGCATTGAATCAGGGAATATTATTGACTGAAATAAAAAGGATCTTGTTAGGAATTTATTTATGTGATGTAAAATGGCCAAGTTACCTGAAGACAAATTCGATTAAAATTTTGATTTGATAATCTTCATATCGACTTGAAAGTCTTATTTTTGAATAAGATCATTTTCAAAGTGAGTAATTTATGATGGTGTTGAATTTAGCTGTTTTTGACAATTCATTACTTTTTACGCCTTATAATAATTATTTTTACGTTTCTGTGAAATTAATAGACCCTTATTTAAATGGATTGATTTTGAATTTGATTTTTTTTCTGTTAGTATTATCAAAGATTATCATAGCTATAGCGTTAGTTATAATAATCTTTGGTATTATTAATCTTACTGACACGCTATCATCTTCAGACTACTGAAAAAATTCCATATAATTTGCTAATATCTTCTATATATATATATATATATATATATATATATATATATATATATATATATATATATATATATATATTTAATACTTTTATGTTAAATTCTATTTACTTGTTAAGTTATAGTATTCTAAGTATCACAGTAAATATTTTTATTAAGACATTCTTTAAAATCTAAGGGATAGAAATGATAATAGCGCTTGAACTGATCAACTGATATACAGGGTGACTCTCTGGGAACATAATCGATCGATTGTGGGAAAACTATAATTAGCGAGAATCTCAAAATTTGACAGTGTACTAACGTACATGGGGGACAGCTGGATATATTTTCAAAATGGTGGCACTTCAAGTTATACCTGAAATAGATGTCAATTTGCTTATTTTAAATGGAACACCCTATATATTATTGCATTTTTGATTTCTACGTAAAATTCTAGATATATTTCATGTATAATATTCTATACTTAAGTCTCACCGTTTTGGACATATTTAAATTTTTATGTAAAAAAATTATGTTTGTGGACCAAAACTTAATTATAAATTTTTCCTATAAGGAGGTCTTTGTTATTTAATATGGGTTAGTTTTCTTGTAGACGAAGATCGCTTTTAGTAGTCTTTTTAGGATATTTTGAAAATTATGAGTTTTTATGTGCAGAGGAGATAAATAAATTTTCTGTTGCTCTACTAAGGGTTAATTAAAGCCGTTTTTCCGACCAGGAACAATGTTTTCATGTAACAACCATTTTTTTACGACATAATGTTGATTTCTGGCTCTGCTGTCCCATTCGCATAAAAAACCAAGGCATTTGGTGTAGTCCTGTTAGCAGTGCAATGACTTTTAGACGGCACAGATATTCCAGTCATGATCTTCGTTGCGTATGCTTGAATATATGCATATTGTTGTACGTTTCTTTCATATTTACAGCATGACCTACAGGAACAGATGGTTGTTTCCATTAAACAATAAAACTGCCTCTAGACTTGCTTTCGAAGAGTCGTTAAACAATCGCCCCTCGGTAGGCTCACAGGAAAGGCCAAGTTCGTTGATTAAACCCGAAATATCATAATAGTAAACTAAGTCATTTGCCATTGAGAAAAATACTAGTATAGACTGCCTGTTCTGAAACGTGCAAATTTTTGTAAGATATCCCACTGTCGCCGTTTAAGTCTTGAAAACTTGGACTGGCTTTTGGTTCAAAATCATTTAGTTCATTCGATTCCGTGTCGATTTCGGAGGCTTAGCGACAGATATGCTAAAAGCTTTAAAAGGTGCAGGTCTCATAAATAAGGGGATATTAGATATATTTAATTTTATGTCTGTTTTTACTAGAAGACTCCAATATTTTTTTAGGCAAAAGTAGCAAGTATGATTCTGAGGTTCCCACTTCAGTCCAAACTTCATGTACACTTGTGAGTACCCAGTCGTCATCCTGTTAAGGTTCTTGAGCGAGGAAGCACATTTTGGGAGTCCAAGTTTCACCTTGATCGCGAACTTTGAACCCAAAATATATCTCGTAGGCATTTCTTACAAGTTGGCTCAAAGTCTTTCGTTGACCTTTCAGTGTCACTTCACTACATATATAACAGAAATAGGCTCGCGAATACATTGTTTACATGCGGCGAAAATAATAGCACTACTTAAACGCTATCACTATTCGTTAGCTCTTTGCTCTTCGCATATATATTCAATACTGATCCTCCGACCACCGGCCGGTTGCTTATATACCAATTTCGTACATCTAGTGTTTTCGGGAAACATCGGGTATCGAGTACCAAAAGCGACGATAGAACTCGTGTCTATAGAGGTCCTTCGACGAGTAGCTGATCCAAGCCTACGAGGTGTGGTAAAATTTAGAATTACATGGAGTTTAATGGGTATCTCCATTATTTTGAACCCTAGAGCACACCCCCATGCAGTGTTGCTGTATTGTGCAGAATTTTCCTAAGCTTAGAGAAAACGTAGATTTATAAACGTCACGCCCCAGTATGCTATAACAACTTATATATCGCATAGGTACAGCCTTATAATGGGTGTTTTTTATAGAGGTATAGAACTTTTAAATGGAATAAAACAAAGATGAATTTTTTAAATTGACATGAAATTTACTTTATTCGAAAGATAACCTTCTGACATTATAATTTAAATATGACTTCTGGCATATGACCGCCACGGCTGGCTCGGACGTAGTCTAATCTGGAGGTCCAATTTTCGATGACTTTTTCCAACATTTGTGGCCGTATATCGGCAATAACGCGGCGAATGTTGTCCTCCAAGTGATCAATCGTTTCGGGCTTATCAGCGTAGACTAGCGACTTCACATATCGCCACAGAAAATAGTCTAGCGGAGTTAAGTCGCACGATCTTGGAGGCCAATTCACGGGTCCGAAATGTGAAACTATGCGGTTACCAAACGTTTCCTTCAATAAATCAATTGTGGCACGAGCTGTGTGACATGTTGCGTCGTCTTGTTGAAACTACAGCTTCTGCACATAATGGTTGTTCAATTGATGAACGAAAAAGTCAGTAATCATGGCTCTATAGCGGTCACCATTGACTGTAATGTTCTGACCAGCATCGTTTTTAAAGAAGTACGGACCAATGATTCCACCAGCCCATAAAGCACACCAAACAGTCAGTTTTTCTGGATGTAACGGTGTCTCAACATACACTTGTTTATTGACGTATCCATTTAAACAAAAGTGAGCTTCATCGCTAAACAAAATTCGCTTATGAAAATCGGGATCAACGGCAATCTTGTTTTGGGCTCATTCACCGAATCTACGCCTTGCTAGGTGATCGTGTGGATTCAATTCTTGCACGAGTTGGATTTTGTAAGCACACAAACCAAGATCTTTCCGCAAAATCTTCCATAAAGTGAATGGACACATATCCAATTCCTGTGCACGATGGCGTATAGACTGATTAAGGGTCTTCCTCTACGATACGCTCTACAGCAGCAATGACTTCTTCTGTATGCACTGTACAACGTCTCTGTGGATGCGTATTATCATTTAGAGTAAACGTGGTGCGAAAACGTTCCATAGTTAATCGAATTAATTGCTCTGATGGACGTAGTGCGCGATACGTATTTCGAACAGAACCATGATTTTCAAAATAAATTTGTACAATTTGGAAGCGTTGTTCAGGCGTCAGTCTATTCATGTTGAAATGCCAAACCAAACTAAACATAAATTACTTGACAGCTGACAAAATGGCCGCCAGTTAAAAAAGTGTAGCAACTTAAAGTTCTATACCTCTATAAAAAACACCCTTTATCTGTATAAAAATATGTTGTTGATGTTATGTAAACTTTACTAAGTTATACGACCATTTACTTGTCAGTATAAGGATTACATAGGTAGAAATTATTGAAATAACACATTAGTTTGGTGGGGAGGATTTTTATGCAGAACAGTGTTATTAATTTAATTTTAATATAAATTGCCGGTTATTTTTACTTTAAAACACTAGCCGCTGACCTTAATTAATTAGTAGAAAAATATCACGATACTGCAAAAGCATGGTAGCATCCACTAAATAATTCATTTTTCTAATTTAAAAGACAAAAACATTCGAAGAATTAAATAAACCACAAAGATATTTAGAAAGTTGACCAAATATAAACTGTTAAAAATAATCTTAAATTTAATGTAAATTTAATGTCCATTCTACATTAAATTTACAGATTTTGTACCTAGAATCGCGAATAATTTACATTTACTTTAAATTTAAAGTAACTCATTGAAATGTTCGTTCGTTGTACATTAAATTTGAATAAATGGTATCTTAAATTTCAATAAAGTAACTGAAAAGATATTTCAACTTTCTATACGTTAAAATTAATTGACCTGCACCTTTACATTAAAGTAATTTACATTAATATTCATGGTACATTGCATTAGATTCCAGGAGATGGCGCAACTTGTATTGAACTGTTTGTTTAGTATGATATTTTCTTATGGTGAGGTGTACTGATGAAAACCAATGAGCACGAAACTGGTCTAGATGGCAAACACTACCTATGGGAATAATGTCCACCTTTTCCTGGTAGCAGAATTTGGTAAAAATTTGCAAAGCGTGAAAAGCATGAAAATTATGTTTTTTTGAAAAAATTTCAATACTCACCCCCTATTTCGAGGTCCTAGAACACAATTCTGGCCTTGATTTTTCACTATTTTTCCTCACTTTCCCGGAAAACTCAAAAAAAGAAAAGCGTCACTTCACAAAGCACTTTCTTTTAGTTAAAAACCGAATTTACGTATTTATTTTCAATGGAACTAGTTAAAAAATATTGTACGTAATATATTTCAATTATTTTTGCACAAATTTTAACAAACCAATTTTGAAAAACTTATATTTTCGGTGAAAATTCAAAAACACGTCTCGAAAACGTCATCAACGGTCAGACTATCTAAACTGGCCGCCGAATCACGTAAAAAGGTGCAACGTTGCCAGATGTAAAATTTCTTCATAATATAAACTATAAGATTTGTCCTCAGTCAACAACATAGTTTAATTTTTTTGAATATTCAGAACAGTTTCTAAGTAAAAATAATCTTAACCCTTCAAAATTATTGCTTGGTTTTGGTTAAGGTAGGTTGGTTCAGGTTTAATTTGATTTTGGTTAATTTGGAAAACAGAAACTAACCTGAACTAATCTAAATTAACCTAGATTTAAAGTTTCCTGGTATAAACTTTAAAATTTACCCATTACAGTTAACAACATACTTTAATGTTTGTAACGTATAAAAAGGGGTACAATGAATCTTAACCTTCCAAAATTTTTGGTTAGTTCTTGTAAGTACAGGTTAACATTAGTCTTGGTTACTTTAAAAAACTGAAATTAACTTGAACTAACCTAAACTAACCTGAACTAACCTAAACTAACCTAAATTGACCTAGATTTATTAATTAAAAAATGTCATTGTCCAGCAGAAACCACGTGGAGGCGGGACAAGCTCTGCCACTCGACATTTTCTGCTAACGGACATAAGCAATATGATCAATTCATATTATCCGTTTAAAACTACTGGTATTTGGAGGGAAACAAACAAAAGCAACTATAATCCTTAAAACCTTTATTATTTAGAGTCAAAATCGCACATCGAAGGCATAGACATAAGAGTAATTAATAGTATTTCAATAATCAAAGGAAAGGAAAACATTCTTTTTGGAACCTTTTCTTTCCAACTCAAACAGAAAGAGAAGAATATTTAAAGAAATCGTTTTTGCAATCTGGCAACATCGCCGACTTCAACAGTACGCCATCTTTAGCGAACTATGCAAAATATTATTTTTTGGTGCCGGCCGTTTTCTTTTGATTTTGTTGTGATTTTTGTCGTGGTAATTTTTCGGATTTTTTCGATAAAAAAAAAGTGCATATTTTTGAATTTTTGTATAATACAGAAGCTTCTATTACTGTGGAATTCGTTGTTATAACAAAAGTTTAACGATTTAGAGAAAAAATTGAACCTAAAGTGAAAAGTTATTTTCCCTGCTTTCCGCAAAATTGAGAAAAAATTATGGAAAACTGAGGTCAGAATCGTGTTCTACGACCTCGAAATAGGGGGTATGTATCAAAATTTTTTCAAAAAAACGTCATTTTCCTATCATTTCACTCTTTACGAATTTTTTCCCAGAATTTTTTGACCTCATATTAATGTTGGTGCATTAAATGTGTGATAACATCTTAAATTCAGTGAACACTGGCTGTATATTTAATGTACATAGTCACCTTAAAAAGTAATGATCAACATTTTAAATTTAATATATGATTATATTAGATTTAACGGAAAAAATTAATTTAGATTAATATAAATTATTAAATTTAATGCATTAAATTAAACGCATTTAATAGACGTTTACGAAATTTGCTTCCAGCGCATTTGCCTTAAATTTAATGCATTTTCTTTTTATAGTGTGCAAACTGTGTCATTGGATGGAAAATTTATTTTCTGAAATCAGCTGAATGAAGTAATGTTTTCAGTTGTCCTTGAATAAAATAAAATTTATTTTAGATAAATGAACATTTTTTTGCGGAATCAGAAAAAATCAAAGCTACTGAGATTGGAATAATAAAAAAACATGGCGAATATTTATTTAATCAATATTTAGTAGATCGAAACGTATTTCTTAAAGAATTATCGAAGCTGAAATCATGTGACATTTTCAATAATATTAAATCAGATGAAGTAGAAAAATATGGACTTATTCAGAAGTGTGACCTATATCCGGATGAGACGAGGCAGTTTTTAGGTAAAATATAAAGGGAAACATCCCACTTTAAACGCTGGAAAAAAATGTGATTAATATGATTTTTTTTAGCGATTCCTCTTATATATTACTGGAATGCGACTTTTAACTTACTTATGAATGGATTAATACCAGTGAGTGTCGGACTATTAATACTGTAAAACCTGAGTATTCATTTAATAGATATTCTCCCAGAAATGTGTTAATTTTCCATCGTTATATGTATAATTGGTGCTCGATCTGCCTTTGCATTACGGAAGTAAAAAAGTAAAATATGCCGAAAACATTTGTTTCTTTTTTTTCCCTTTCTTTCATTATCCGTTCCAGATGTTGACGCTTTATTGGCTGCAGCGCGGAACAGTTCAATGGAAGTCATGCCAAACCGCTTTCGTAAGTTGGTGAGCTAGGAGATTCTCCTTATACCCAGTCCCGTCCTTTCCTCTACTTTACCTTGCAGGAATAGTTGCAACAGGCGGTATTTCACAGGGCTTCTCATGATATGGCCCAAGTACTCCATTTTTCGTTGTTTTGTGGTGTGCATAAGAACCAGTTGGCAGTTTATCCTTCCTAGGACCTCTTCGTTGGTAACCCGATCAATCCAGGAAATTCTTGGGATTTTTCGATAAATCCACATTGCAAAACTCTGGATCCTAGTTTTGTTGCTTTAAACATGGTCCAAGTCTCGACAACATAGACTAATATTGAAAAAATATAGCATTCTATCATTCTCTTCTTGAGGGTCATGCTGAGATCTCGACAGCGAAGAAAGTACTTCATATGTATAAGCATTGCTCTGGACTTTGCTGTTTACACTTTATTTCTCTGGAGTGGTCCCACGAATCGTTGATGTTACAACCAAAGTAAGTAAAACTGCCCATTCTCTCGATAGATTCGTTGTTACAGTATAGCACACCATGTTGATCAGAGGACTTACTTATAACCACATACTTCGTCTTATTAATATTTAGTTCCAGCCCATCCTGTTCACTTGTGTGTGTAACCCTGTTACCAAGTTCTTGTAGCCTTTTTAAGCTGTTAGCCAATAAGACAGTGTCGTCGTCATATTTGATATTGTTCATTAACTTACCATTCACCTTAATGCCGTCTGTGGTACCTTCTCGTGCATTTCGAAATATTTTCTCAGAGTTTAAACAAAAAGGGCGATAATGTGTACTCCTTGCAGACTCCACGCTGGATCTCCAAGGAGCCCGATTCGTTTCTTCATTGGATGTTAAAATTGACCATAAACTAACAGCTACAAATAAAATTACATACAAGTTACTTCTAAAGTAACCTAAATCTGAGTTATATCAAATATCAAAAGGAGAAAAGCATAACAATGACAGAAGTTCTTCAAAATAATTACAACGCTCTCTATGTGTGCCAACCACAAATACATTCTTGCCGACTCAGTATATATGTTTAACAAAAAGAAATGTGTACTTTAACATGGAGTTTCAAAAAAAGATAAGTTAAAGAATTAGCAGTTTAGCTACGCTGGTTCATCTCAAACAAAGACACAAAATATTTCGTCAAATAGTATGAGTATGAGTATCCAAAAATAACGAAATGTCAAATCTTGAAACAAAAAGTTGCAAAAAGGAGATTTTTTTATGTCAGAAAAAAATAGTAAATATGAATCTATTCAATATATGGCTAAAATTTGGAAAAAATCAGTCAAATGGTTTTTCAAAATTCCGCATGCAAAAACGTTGTTTCGAGAAAAAAGCGTTTAAAATTTTTTTATGAATAACTCAGCAATGTCTTCTGCTTCTTCTTTAGGTTTCTATTCGTGTAATCTAGCATCTCTTCGTCGGATTTTGGATCCCCTGGAAACTTCACTGCTACGGTAGTTTAGAAATGATGAATGTCCTGCATGCAAGCAAAAGACGAAACACGAGCACGCTCAGTTGAGCGTTCGGAGACCCATTCATCAATGCTCTAAAAAATATAGGTCTGTTTGGATATTTATAAAATTTTTTGAGAACTTTCTTGAATGTTCGTACATTTGAAAAATGGATTTAAAAAAATTGATTTGAAGTTGATAAAGTGGGATGCCTTAAAACGTATATAAAGTCATTTGGTAGTGAGAACTCTTTAGCTATATGAACTGGTACTGTACACGCTTGAGTTGAAGTAGCTTTCAAAAGAGTATAGGGCGTTTGATTAGAACACCCCATTCACCTTATTTACCAGATTTGGCACTTAGTGGCTTTTTCCTCTTGACTGATATAAAAAAGTGGCTTGAAGGACAGAGGTTTTCATCAGATGAAACAGTTATTCGGGTTTTAGAAGACCATTTTATGGATTTGGATACTTTCTACTTTTTAGAAGGCATAAAGAGGTTGGAATACTGCTGGATCAAGTATACAAAGCTTCAAGTAGACTAAGTTGAAAAATAAAAAAAAAACATAACCATTACCGTTGTTTTTATTCTTTTTTTACCTTGCTTATTGAACCACTCTCGTACATAGTTATTAGTTAGTTAAAAAAATCAACCCAAATAACAAATTAAACTGTAATAGCTTTTTGCATATTGTGCATTTAGAAAAAATTGTTAATAAGTAAAGCAGGTTTGTCAGGGCGATGACTGAGCGTCAAGAAGAAGTCAGAGCTCCCATTTTCTACAAGGCTAATAATTTAACATGTAATAAATAAGTTTTACCACAATTTAACCATCTTTATATTTCCTATGGTTTTTGAAATTTGAATCAGTATTGTAACTAGTAATTAGTAACACGTGCCTGTAGCGTTGGACTAAGGAGGGCCCAGAAATGGAATGAGGCCAAGAATCAGAAGCGGAGAAGACAAAATGGACACTTAATAATTGGTCGCCGAAAGATGAAAAAAACTAATTTGCTCCTCTGTTATTCATCTAAATATCCGCAGTTCCCTTTTTTTAAATAAACTTTTAAAAACACAAAACTAAATATTCTCACAGGGTGATGATCCCAATACTCCCTTCAGAAATTGTTTTAGCCTATAGTTTTCCATTCATTTTAGATTTCCGTTTCAATGTTACCCTACATCAGTGCAAAAGATGTTTTACTGCTATTGAAAGTAAGAGTAGTGTCCTCGAGCGCAAAATAGTGTAAGTAAATGTAAATAATTTAAAATACCTAGTGAAACGTAAATAATAAAAAGATATTTAAAAAATTTATTAGTGTTCTTTATCGGAATCAGTAATTAGTATCCAAAATGTCAAGTCAGACATAAGAAACAATGTGGATATTGAGCGATCTGCTGCTCAGCTGCAAGACCTCATACCACAAAAACTGTCCCCTTATGAAAAAAAAACCGTCAACAAGAAAGTTAGCTGGCGGAATAATGATCTCACAGTGTTAAGAAATGAAGCACGCAGACTGTTTAACACAGCAAAAAAATCCGGTGAGTGGACAAAATATTCTAAAGCGCTCAATGACTACAACAAAAAAATTAAAAGAAGCCATAAGAAGCTTCTGGTCAAGCTGGGTCAAGAGGTTGAAAGCACTTCTGAAGCATCACGTCTCCACATCATTTTGATTAAAAATTCCCTAGACCCTATGGGAAGACTGCGGAAACTGATGGGGATACCCTGAAATTACTCCTTCGGACGTATCTGCCAGGCTCTGATATTATTTCTGACGCCATTATAAATGATAAACCAAGCTTACATCCCTGACCAGAAAGATATCAAAAAGAGACTGGGAAACAGCAAACAAAGTAATGACCCAACACAAGATATTGTGAGCTATAGAATCCTTTGAAAGCTATAAGGCACGGGAACGACACTACCGATCTCATCTCTGCTGCTCTGCAGAATAAAATTCTGTAAGTATAGCAACGGGTTGTCCTTGGCCTGGAAAAGGTCTAGAATCATCTTCATAGCAAAATCTGGGAGAGACTACTCTCAGACAAAATCGTTCAGGTCAATTAATTTGTCATGTTTTTCTGTTAAAGCTGACAGAAAAACTGTTTACTATACCCCAACTAACATTCCTACCAATCAGGAATTATGTAACTCAGCTTTACATCACCTAGTAAGGAGAATAGAGTTTGTCATGGATTGCAAGAAAATAGCGTTGACAGCCTTTCTTGATATTGAAGAAGCATTCGATCACATCTTCTTCGCTTCTTTGCCAGCGTATGCCAGAAGACATGGCACTGAAGACATCTTGTGTAGGTGGATACAAAACATGCTTCAGGACAGACGACCACAATCTAAACTCTTGGAGGAAACAGTGGAGATGTCGATAGATAAGGGCTGTCAGCAAGAAGGGGTACTATCCCTACTTCTGTGGGATTTGGTGGTCGAAGAACTCCTGGCAAACATCAAGGATCGAGGCTGTTACATCCAGGGTTATGTTGATGATATAGTCATACTCACCATAGGGAAATATGGCTAAATAATATCGAAACTCATGCAAGAGGTTCTGACTATAGTGGAGGAGTGGTGCAGTTAGGAGCACCTTAGAGTAAATCCTGGAAAAACCACACTCATATCATTCACTATAAGAAGAAAGTTGAGTCAATTAAAATTATCAACTCTCTTCAATGCAGAACTACATATGAGCCAGGAGGTTAAATATCTAAATGTAATTCTGGATGCAAAGCTTACCTGGAACTCACACCTGCAAATTATTTCCAAAGGCAAAATTTCCATCATGACACCAAAAAGGGCATAGGACAAGACATGGGGATTAAAACTACCCAATGTGCACTGGCTGTACACTGTGATGGTAAAACCCTTTATAATTTCTGGTTTGCTTATATGACAGACAAAAACTACTTAGAGATAGGCCACTCTGGAGCTCTCCAAACTCCAAAGACTGACCTGTCTATGCATCATGGGTGACATTTCTTTTTTGGTCCAGCGTGGTTGGTAAAGAGTAAAGTAGGGGGCGTGTCGTACGAAAGCTATAGGGTATCGTCATTAGAAATCAGACGTTTATCTTGTTTCGAGACTTCACGTTTAAATCTTTTAGTCATGTTTTTAAGTATACAAATTGTCAAAAAATGTTTTGTATATTGTTGTAAAAAATCAGTAACAGTCAAATTCACCAAAATAATATGTTTATATTTTAGATCAAAAAAGCGTACCCTGCAGAAGTCGAAAGTAGAAACTTCCCCATCCAAAATACATTTGAAACTATTGCCAAAGGAAATTATCTTTTCCAACTTTGAAACCGGCAAAATCTATGAAGTAAGTACAATGTGACGCGACTAGTAACGGCTCCTAGGTATTAGAACTGAGAATGCTAAATATAACATAAATAGGGGTAAATTCTATTCGATCAAAAAAACTATACTTTTTGCAAGCGGTGTGTGGAAATAATGTTTCCAAGTGTGATTAGTTTAGTTAAGCATGTTATAAATTTTGATAAAACAAGAGTATAAAAAGCATAATTTATTATTCAGCAAAACTATGATTTTTTTTACTTACTTCTAAAGACACTTAAACTACAAAACAAGTCTAACTCCAAAACACAAAATCCGAAAACCAGCAAATATTGATTACATTTCAAGACAAATCTAAAAAAGGACCAACAGCTTCGACTTTTACTAGTAACGGAGATAACCCGTAAAACCATCGAAAATTGAACATCACATACATAAGTCTACATAAAACAAATAATGTTTTATTTTGTTAATGTTTTTAGCAAACAGTCAAAGTTATCAACACAAGTACTCATTTACAAAAAATATGTGTACAGGAGTTTCCCAAATTACCAATATTTACTTTAATATTCAAAAATAAGAAGATTGCTCCTGGAATGTCGCTGAATGTAAAAATCCTATTTACTCCTGATGTTAAATTAAATTTTCAAGATGAGGTCACTTTTACAGGTGCCAGAGGTAATTGAGTGAAAGTATTTTAAAAATATATCTTTCCTAAATAACACATGACATATTTTAAAACTTTAACATTTCAGTCACTCCTTTGCGGAATTGGGCATTTTACTATGTATACTAATAATTCTTAGATATAATAGTGGGGGGTTGTTAGTTCTCCATCGGGCGCTCTTACAGGGTGGCGGATAGGGGAATACCTCCCAGATATGGGTGGACCGGTGAAATCAAATAGCCAGGGAGGACCAGAACTAGCACTGCACTGTCTGATCCAGAGTGGGCGGCTTCTAACAGCGGAGATTCTCCGTGTTAGATATAATAGTGGGGGTTGTTAATTTGATGGGTCAGGGATGCTAAGAATCTCCCGGCTCAAAGTAGCAAAATCCAATTTGAAGATAGGCACATGGAATACCAGAAGCCTATACGCTGCTGGTAAGTTTGATAATTTAGTTCAAGAGTCTAAATGCATGGGGATGCCCATCATGGGAATAACTTAACTACGATGGATCGGTTCGGGAACATATCGACAGGCGGATGGTATTTTATACTATTCTGGCAGCGAAGACGACGATACACAACATATGAATGGGGTTAGTATTTTCTTAAAGTTGCGATTGGAAAAATTTGTAAGAAACTTTGTTTCTATCAACGATAGAATAATGCTTCTACAATTAAACGCACACCCATTTAATATTAACTTCTTGCTGATTTACGCCCCTACAGGAGAAAAGAAGAGGACCACGACGTTACCAACAACTAAATAATCCAGTAAATAGCCTTAAATCCGATGAAATCGCATACATCTTAGGTCACCCCTTCACCGAATTGGGGATTTTACTATATATTAGATATAGTGGGGGATTGTTAGTTCTCCATCGGGCGGCTCTCCAAGGTGGCGGATAGGAGAATACCTCCCAACTATGGGTGGTACCGGTGAAATCAAATAACAGAGGCGGACTAGAACTAACACTGCAGCGTCTGATCCAGAGTGAGCGGCTGCAAACAGCGACAGTTCTCCATGTTAGGGGTGGCTGAACTTAAAGCAGTGAAGGCAATGGGAAACCACACTGCTAATGATTTCCCAGGATATTGCTATGGCGAGAAATAGAAATTTTACAGCCCCTAGTGTCGGGTAGCCCTTTGATGGGCCAGGGGTGCTAAGAATCTTCCGGCTCAAAGACGCAAAGTCCATTTTAAGGATAGGCACATGGAATATCAGAACCCTATACGCAGCTGGTAAGTTCGATAATTTAGTTCAAGAGACTAAACGGATGGGAATGTCCATCATGGGAATAAGTGAACTGCGATGGATCGGTTCGGTAACGTGCAGACAGGCGTATGGTATTTTATACTATTCTGGGAGCGAAGACGACGATACCATAACACAGGAATGGGATCGGTATTTTCATAAAGTCGGAAATTTGTAAGAAACTTTGTCCCTATCAACGACAGAATAATGCTTTTACAAATAAACGCCCACCTATTTAATATTAACTTCTGGCAGATTTACGCTCCTACAGCAGAGAAGAAAAACGACCACGACGTTGAAGTATTTTACCAAGAACTAAATAACACAGTAAACAGCCTAAAATTGATAAAGATTATAGATCTGACTTAGTAGGAGAACATGGCTTGGGTGAAAAGCAATGAACGCGGTGATAAACTGTTTGAATTTTGCTTGAATAACGACATGTTAGTAACAAACACATGATATAAGCTGCGTAAGCGAAGATTGTATACATGGAAAGGCTCGGGGGATAATCCGACACATATAATAAGAAATCAAACTGATTACATATTGGTTAATAAGGATTTCAGAAACTGCATAAAAAAGGTTATAAAATACAAGTATCCAGGTGCTCATATTAGGTCAGATCCTCTAATTGCCAATATTATTGTTAATTTAAATAATATAAAGGAAAGTACTCAACTGAAAAAGTTTAATATAGTAGATATAAAAAAAGATTAGATGGAAACAAATATCAACAACAGGAAAAAAATAAATTTTACCAACAATGTAAAAGAAAAGTGGAAATTATTTAATGATCTAATCGTAAGATTAATGGAGAAACATGTTATAAATAACACCAAACATAATAAACAACGATATGCTGATATGCATTTAATTTATGGTGAAGCGCTGTTAAATTCTTCGAAGGCAAGAAGATTTTAAGCTCAAAGATTTCCAGCTCGGATATTACCAAAAACCTTTCAAAGGGTTTATCGAAGCCCAAGGGAAACAAGGAAAGAACTAATTATTTATATGTTTTATTCAGGGTCATTTTAGCAGCGACTTGGCGGTGAGGGCCTTCCCAGGAGAGCACGAGACCCTCACGTAGAAGAACAAATTTTGCAAGATACTGCTGACAACCCTTCAAACAGCATAAGAAAGCTCGCGACACAAAACAATGTTACAAAATGGATTGAACATGAATCTCTAAGACAACAGTCACTTCACTCGTACCACGTTGAAAAAGTACACGCTATGTCTTCGGATGCTTATTCTGCAAGACTTCAATACTCCAACTGACTTATACAGCAACATAGCCTAAATCCAAAATTTTCTAACCTTATTTTGTTTACCGATGAGGCCGGTTTTATAAGATATGGCATAATAAACACATACAACTTATATTTTTGGGTTGATGGAAACCGGCCATAAAAACCGATTTATCTCGAAAACCGCCACTTTTATCGAAATAAATTAAGAATACCTTTTTTAAAGAGGCATGACCAAAATATTCAAAAAATCAGTTTTCAGCTTTGTAAAATGACACCTGTCAAAAATTAGGCCCAACGAGTGTGGATGTGATGACTTCTCTGATGATCTAAAACATCTACTGTAGTATGGTTTAATGAGATTTTATGGTTTGTATAAAATATTAAAAGTTCATTAAATTATACAAGTCGGCTCAAAACTTTGAGTCAAAAAGGTGAATTGCTGGGTACTCCTTTAGGGCTCTGTTTCTCCGTTAAGGAGCACTACGACACAGTAGGTTTATTCTGACCTCCCCTGTATGCTCCAGACAAATCAGAAGGTACTTACCGGACACTCTGTATAAGGAGATAAAATCGTAACAATTGGTGTCTGAAGTGAGGATTATTACAAGGTTTCCAGGAAATTCTACTTGTAAGCCAGTAGAGACATAGAAAAAGGGAGTTCACTGTTGGATTTGTTATCAAGTAAGAAAACAATAATAATTTCATGCACGATTCTAGAACATTCTATTTATGAACTAGAAGAGACAGCGAAAAATCGAGTTCACCATCGAATCTGTAATCAATAAAGAATATTGAAACCGAATTTTCGACAAAGTTCTAGAACAATTTATTTGGAAACTAGAAAAAATAGAGGAAAACTAACTTACCATTGAATTTGTCATCAACAAAGAAGCTTATAACCGAATTTTTGACAGTGTTCTAGAACATTCTATTTGGAAACTAGAAGAGATCGCGAAAAACTGACATCACAATCGAATTTGTCATCAATAAAGAATCTTAGAACCGAATTTTCGATAACGTTCTAGAACATTCTATTTGGAAACCAGAAAAGATAGCGAAAAGCGGAGTTTACCATCAAACTTAACATCAAGAAACAAGTTTAGAACCGAGTTTTCAATAACATTCTAGAAGTTTCTCTGGTAAATACTAGACAACAAAGAGTCGAAATGGAGCAAATGATTATAGTATTAGCTGATTTTCTGGAACGTATAGAAGGACATCGCCTTAAAAATAAATAGGAATAAGAAGAACTTTGTCAAAAAAGAGGCTAACTTCGCCAAAAAGAAGAAAACAATGTCATCTGGAAGAAAAACAGGATAAAGAAGAACGTCGCTAAAAAAAAATCAAGTGAAACAGCAAGAAGAAGTTGATATTTTAGTCCTCCATTACTGTATGTTAGTTCTTGTGAGTCATGTAGATTCACTAGCGGGTGTTTACTTTTAAGATGTCTAGCTAAATTTTCGGTAGAGCCACTTATAGTGCATAAAACTACCGAACACAATCTTCACTTGGAACGATTTTTTAATGTCTCTCAAATTATGCCAAATACAACTTTTTTTGCGATAATTCATATTGAATGGTGAATGTGCAAGTATTTAAATTTACTGTTAAATGAGCCGCAAAATTACTAGTCATTTAAAATTCAACGTAAATGTCGCAATCGTCATTTTATTTTATCTTCTAAATTATAATCAAAGAAGCATACCAGTTTAAATCTTTTTTTGTACAAAAAAATAGTCAGGTATGTAAATTAATTTTATATTAAAAAAATCATGATCGAGATGAAATAATCCGTGGTGCAAATAATTCCTAAAATTATACATTAAAATGATGGAAAAGACGTTCGAACTTCTTTAGTATTCTTGACGGGAAATGGACAAATAAACCAGTTCTTTTGACCGGATCTTTAAAATTGGTGATCCAGACGGTCCGAATCACCAAAAGGTCCGTTTTGCCCATCTCTAGTACGTATATGAAGACGTTTGTGATGCATATAATAACGCTAGTGTAATCAGTTCCAGAGATCTGGCTATCGCGAAATAGTAGATATCTGTTGGACTTCCATTGTCTATTTTTTGTTGAATATCACGACGTTTCGGCTAGTAGTTATCTCTAGCCGTTTTCAAGTGAAACTGAAAACGGCGAGAGATAACTACTAGCCGAAACGTCGTGATATTCAACAAAAAATAAAGACAATGGAAGTCCAACAGATATCTACTATTTCGCAAGAAACATCGTTGTCTATGACCTTCAAACAAACACTATCTGGCTATCCTTACAAATAAAAAATATTTTTTATAGGTGAATTGATAAAGTTACCCATAAAATGTCAAAGAGAGGCCCCAAAACTTCTTGGTTACATTTATAAAACAAATGATGAATACTTGGAAATGGAACGGAATATTCCTGGTAGTAATCAGTTTTCCAAGAAAAGACGAATAGCTGTAAATGACACGATAGACTGCGGAAATTGCTTGGTTACTGATTATGTTATAATCAATTTACTATTAGTGAACATTGGAGGCAGTGCAAGGTTCTTTTGGATTTCTGAAGAAAGTTTCTTTTCTGAAGATATAAATGTAAATAGACTAACTTACATATTTAGAATATTTTTAGATTTATAATATACAGTGTGACCAGAAAAGTAAGCATCATACGGTTTTTTTATTAATAGCTTTATTCGAATTTTGACTTTGTCATCAATTTCTACCTCAATCGAGTTGAAAATTAACCAAAAATTGGGGTTATATCTCGAAATGTCGGAAATAGTTATTAGAAAATGTTCTTCTAAATTAAATCTTTAGCCCATATGCAAAATTTCAGCTGTATAAGATAATTAAGATTGTTTGCCCAGACATAGTTTGTTTAAAGTAGCGCCATATTAAATGTGTTTTTCTACAAAATCCAAATAGGGCTATTAAAATTTGATCACGTGTGATACAAAGTTTATTTTTTCTTGACCCTGTATAAGCTAACTTCATAAAATAACTATTTTTGGAAACATTTTTGTATCTAAAAGTAATACACATTATAATTAAGACAAACAAGTACAGGGTGAGTCAACGATTGGATGAAGTAGGTTTGTGCCTTTTCGGTGAAATTTACAAAGAAACTATATTTATTGTTTGATACAGTTTATTTTTACGCAGATTTTAAAAATATTTAGGACTCTACAGGGTGAGCCAAAAAACTAGGACAGCATAAAATCGTATTTTCGATTTAGCTTATAATTTTAAATCTTTTTTATTAAGGGTTTACTATAACAAAACTTTATAGTTTCTGAGATAATTAAGTTTAAAGAAAAAAAGTCACATTTTCAAGCATCAATTCAATCCTAAATAACGTCTTCAATTTTGTGACAAATATATTCAAATTTGGAATTTAGCAAGGCCAAGGACAAGTTAATATAATTTTTACCTAATATTTGCAATAAAAGCTACAGGGTGTTGAACACATCGGCTCAAATTTGAACGAGTTTAAATGAATAAATATCTTTTTTTTTTTTAAATGGTACACCCTATATATTTTCATGTTATTTAATAGAGTAATAAAAACCCTAAAAGTTTAGTTCAATATATCCTATACCTATTTATAATAGTTTTTGAGATATTTCAGTTTTTCTTATTTTCCATACTTTTTTACAGAAATAGTCTTCATTATCATAGTAGCCATGTAAAATAATAAAAAGAAACTACAGAAACAAACAGAATGTGGTTAAATATGATGAAATACATTATTCGTTATATTACAACGGCAATAGTTTAATTAAACATAATGTGAAAAAATTAACACAACAATAACGACAAGGCAAATACATATTTATTTTATACTAAATTGAAATAAAAAAATTACCTATTAAATACTGAGATTAATTATTTCTTGTTAATAAGTGTTCGAATAAACGACCCTCTTGTGCAATGCACAAATTTAGTCTTTTTTGCAGATTTTCTCGGACCCTGGACAAAATTAGTGGCGTTATTGTTCTACAGGTATCCCTAATCCTGTTTCGCATATCTTCCACTGTTGTTGGTGGATTAACATACACCTTATTTTTAATATAACCCCATAGGAAGAAATCTAATGGGGTGATGTCGCAAGACCTTGGTGGCCACTCAATGAAACCCCCACGACCAATCCATTTTTGCGGATATCGTTGGTCCAAAAACGCACGAACTTCACGATGGTAATGCGGAGGCGCACCATCGTGCTGGAACCACATACTGTCGAGCGCATCCCTATCGAGACCTTGAAGCAGTTGGGGTAGTTCTTGTAGAAAGTTCAGGTAACTATGGCCATTTAGTGATTCATTAAAAAAGTGGGGTCCAATAATTCGATTATGATGAATACCACACCAAACATTTAATGACCAGTGGTTTTGATGTTGCACCTCTCTAATCCAAAATGGGTTTTCTGTGGCATAATAATGCATGTTGCGTCTATTTATGGCACCGTTTCTTCTAAAAGTAGCTTCATCACTAAACATTACCTTGCATAATAAATTTGGATTTAATTGAATCTCCGCATTTATTGTACGACAAAAGTTTACACGACTTTCAAAATCCTGTCCATGCAATTCTTGGTGTAATTCCATGTGATATGGATGATACCTATATTTCTTGGTAGTACGATTAGCGGTGGATTGTGATGTTTCACATAATGCTGCTAACTGACGGCTACCAATATAAAGATTTTCCTGAACATTTAACAATACTTGTAGTTCTTTTTCTTCATTAGTTACTGGTTTGTTGACCACTTTACGTTTTGGATAATCAACAGTACCAGAAGAATCAAATCTTTGCATTAAGTTTTGAAAAGTATGGGTATTAGGCTGGCGTCGATCAGGATACTTCATTTTGTAAATTCTTTGAGCAAGAAGGCAATTTTTTTGAGCCTCTCCTATTGTATAAATCATATCTATTAACTCATTCTTTGGAAAATTCATTTTACAGTAGAAGATGAATGCAAAAAAAACCAAACTACACTACATAAAAACCAAAAGAAGCGATTGCGGTTATAAATTTGACACACAGAAAAATGTTCTTTTACATTGTTTTTGCCATGGCTACTATGATAATGAAGACTATTTCTGTAAAAAAGTATGGAAAATAAGAAAAACTGAAATATCTCAAAAACTATTATAAATAGGTATAGGAACTTTTAGGGTTTTTATTACTCTATTAAATAACATGAAAATATACAGGGTGTACCATTTAAAAAAAAAGATATTTATTCATTTAAACTTGTTCAAATTTGAGCCGATGTGTTCAACACCCTGTAGCTTTTATTGCAAATATTAGGTAAAAATTATGTTAACTTGTCCTTGGCCTTGCTAAATTCCAAATTTGAATATATTTGTCAAAAAATTGAAAACGTTATTTAGGATTAAATTGATGCTCGAAAATGTGACTTTTTTTCTTTAAACTTAATTATCTCAGAAACTATAAAGTTTTGTTATAGTAAACCCTTAATAAAAAAGATTTAAAATTATAAGCTAAATCGAAAATACGATTCGCATATAGGGTGTTCTATTTAAAAAAATACAACTTTAGGCTGTCCTAGTTTTTTGGCTCACCCTGTAGAGTCCTAAATATTTTTAAAATCTGCGTAAAAATAAACTGTATCAAACAATAAATATAGTTTCTTTGTTAATTTCACCGAAAAGGCACAAACCTACTTCATCCAATCGTTGACTCACCCTGTACATAGTGTCATCAGTAAAATCTACGTTGGGTGGAAAATAAATTTTTATTTAACTTTACGTAAAGTTTATCTAGTTTCAACAATTTGATTTAAAACTCCATTATTAAAATTTGTTATGAAGCTATGTTACTGAAAAAGTTAAAATAGTCTTTTGTTATTTAAGTGCAGTTTCCAAAAAATTAATTAGTACTGTACCTTACGATGATGCATCAAAAACAAGTTGGTCGTAAAACTAATGATAAAAAGATCATCAACCCCGACTTTAATAATGACAGTTAAATCGCTCTCTGTTGTCACAGTGGCTTTTAAATAATACTGTTAACTTTTCGGGAAAAAATTGAAATTGTATTAATATGTGGTGAAAACACAAGTCATCGTCATTTTTAATGAAAGACATCCAGGCAAAAATGTGTCACAATCTAATGTGATTAGGATTATGACGAAATTTAAATTAACTGGATCGGTGGAAAGTTCATTTAAAAAACTTCACAATTCTATAAAAGATTGTGAAGAAATCCACCACTGTTTAGATGTCTAGATGTTGTGAAACATGGTCAAACTAGTATTAGACATGTTTCATGCAAAACTGACGTTCAAAGAGAGAGTGTAAGGAAGATTTTGCACAAAAATAAATTTAAACCTTATAAATCGAAATTTATAAATACTCTTAAGGGACAAGATTTTGTCATACATTTGCAAATTCATTGAATATATTACCGTGTTTTTAAATCCGCTTACTAGAACACTAGAACATCCTTGACTGAATTCAACAAGAATTTGAACAAGGTTAACAGAGTATCGTGGAAGAAATACTATGATGAGATTGAGAAGACCCTATAATGTTCCAGATTAGGAAAGATGCTCTTAAAGGACACGCAAATATCAATATACTATTTAGTAACACATATTGGAGAGTATGAGTCAGGCGCGGATCCAAGGGGGGGGCGGTGGGGGCGATCGCCCCCCCCAAGAGCTTGGAGTTCAGGAAAATAGAACCGATTCTGCCTCTTATACGAGGAATGTGTATGTTGATCGCATCTTCCCACTCCCCTGTCGGAAATTTGTTTTTTCTTGTGATCGCCCCCCCCTCTCGAAGAGCTTCAAATTC
This sequence comes from Diaprepes abbreviatus, assembly GCA_034092305.1. Lineage (NCBI taxonomy): Eukaryota > Metazoa > Arthropoda > Insecta > Coleoptera > Curculionidae > Diaprepes > Diaprepes abbreviatus. The sequence continues at coordinate 2,008,424 of JASJET010000090.1, read as the reverse complement.
AAAAAAATAGCCCCGTCCCTGCCTTTTACACTAGAAATGGGAATGTTGCTGGTGTCCCCCCCCCCCCCCCCCGGGGACAACTTGCTTTCTCATGCCATACGGTACTTTTGTGATATCACCGCCCCCCCCAAGGAGAGAGGCTGGATCCGCCCCTGGTATGAGTACACTGGGAAGGAAACGATGACTGGGCTGTTTCGGTCTCACTTCCCCAAGGCAACAATAATTGAGGAATCGTTGGACATTTAGAAACTAGGCGAAGCGGTGCACACCGCAGTAGAAGCCACCAAGGCAACTGGCAGACTACCAAAAAGGGGATTATATACGAAAAGATAAAATGGGTCCTAAACTCATTTGAACTATATAAATCATCGGGACGGACAGGATTTATCCTGCAATGCTACAGCAAGGTCCAAACCTGCTAATTAGCAAACTCTGTTACATATTAAGGGCTAATCTAGCCCCAGGATAGGTGGATAGAAAACATGCTAAAACACGGGCTTGTCTACACAGATTGGAGGAACGTTGATGGCGCAGGTTACTTGGGGGTATCCGCAGAGAGAGTTCTCTTTCTACTGCTTTGGAACTGGTAATGGATGGGCTTTTGCATATTCTGGGCAGGGAGTACTAGGATATGCTGATGATTTGGTTATCTTAATTTAAGGTAAATTTAATACAATTGTGATAGAAAAAATGCAACAGGCTCTAAGGGTTGTAGAAAGATGAGTAGAACAGGAAGGACTAAATATAAGTTCCAAAAAGACTGTCCTAATCTCCTTCACAAAACGAAGGAAACTAGGGTACCTCGAATCCATAATCCTATAAGAAAACACAATACCACTTTTCCAGGAAGTAAAATATCTAGGGGTAATCTTGGATTCTAGAGTGACCGGGAATAAGCATGTAGAAAAGACGACAAGAAAATCGAAAACAACCCCTATGATTATTAGAAGGTTGTGTGGGAAAACAAGGAGTCTTTCATCAAAGATGGTTCATTGGTTATACATCAGTGTGGTAAGACCAGATATTACATAAGCAGCCTTGATACGATGGCCGAAAGTAATGTAAAGTTCAGCAATGACCAAGCTAGGCAGCATACTGAGGGTCGCCTGTTTGGTGTATCGCGGGGGCTATGAAATCGACCCCAACCTCAGCAATGGAGTTCATTCTACATCGCTCTCCACTATATTTAGTGATTCAAGGAGAGGCAAGAATGGGGCTTCACTGGCCACACTACTCAATGCCAACAATACAAATGCTGATGACAGTACATAAAACTATATATAATAAAATCAGGGACCCTGAGTTGAAAATGGACACAGACCATATGTTCTCGGGCTACCGCTACAATATACCATTCGAGGTCACTTTAGGATCGAAGGACAAGCAAACAAGCTAAAACGGAGCCGTTTTCTAGGACATTTATCTGGTACACTGATGGTTCAAAAACCAAGGCGCCGAAGCTGCGATATATGGGATACAACCAAGAAGAGAAACTACTTTTCCTTGAGGAATATACCTAGCAGTTTTACAGGCAAAAATATATGTAACAGACCTACATTCATTCCGACAGTCAATCAGTCCTGAAGACCCTCAAGGGTCAACAGGCATCATCTAGATTGGTTTGAGAATTCACTGGACAGCCAGACAGAGATTGAATCACGGTAATCTATTTATTGGGAATCATGATCTAAAATTAGCAAGGAAACTACTGCAAATGAGCAGAAACCAATTAAGTGCAATCACAGGCATAATGACGAGACACATCTCCGTCAAAGTTTACTTGAATAAAATAAACATTTATAACAGCTGCAAGTCGAGGAAACGGTAAAGCATATCATATGTAATTGTGAGTCACTAGACCGGAAAAGACAACAAACCTTCAGGTCAACAAACTTGGAACCGAATGAAATACTAACTCACTCCTTAGCGGACTTGTACAAATTGGTTCTGGAGGCTAAGTTAACAGAGTGACTGTAAATCAAGGGTGAGCACGATAGGCCTATAGTGGCCGCAGTGCATCCAGCTTCAGGACGGACCCAGAAGGAAGGAAAAAAAATTCGCTTATTGCAATTTGAGATGTTGCAGCACGAATATATGCTTCTTCAAATAAACCTGCCACTTCAGCAACTGTAACAACACACCCGGATTTTTTCGAAGCCATGTTTTAACATTTCTTACGTAATATGTGCTCAGAGAATACATACGTCGTATGTAATGTATGTGGCTGTAAAACAAGAATGTGAATATTATTTTCTCGGGCAATATTAAGTAAAAGTAAATTTTTAGCGTGACCGCCTAAAATTAATAGTACTTGATTTCTGGAGTAGGTTTAATTTAATTAAATGAAATGGTTTTTCCAGGTTGACACAAAAAGTTCTATTTGGGTCCATTCTAATGCTTTGTTGGTTTCTTTTTACCTTGGGGAAATATTACCAATGGGGGAATGAACCGACCTATAGCATTATAACAAATTAGCGATGTAACAGTCGCATCTCTTTCAGCAGAAGTGCCAATTTGCTTTTTTCCTGTTATAGCCACGATTTTTGGAGGGCTTATTAGGAACTGCTGTAATCCCAGTTTCATCACAGTTATACATAGCACTTTTTCACATTCACTCTGTTAAAAGTTGATGCTTTGGCAGCGGGAGTAATTTCGAACACTCATAAAGATACGTGTTTCTACGAAGTCTCTTCCTGCCATTTTCTCAGTTTCACGAAAGATATGCACTATTCAATTTTTTTCGTCATATTGATATGTTAAAATTCTTAAATCCGTTATAATAGGATCAAACTGTCTTTATTTCATATTTAAAATATGAAGTTTTAATTCACTCTGCCTAATTTCTATTTGGATATTTGACGAGGGCTTCCTGTTTTTTGATATCAGCTGTACAGGGTGAGTCAACGATTAGATGAAGTAGGTTTGTGCCTTTTCGGTGAAATTTACAAAGAAATTATATTTATTATTTTATACAGTTTATTTTTACGCAGATTTTAAAAATATTTAGGACTCTACAGGGTGAGCCAAAAAACTAGGACAGCATAAAGTTGTATTTTTTTAAATGAATAAATATCTTTTTTTTAAATGGTACACCCTGTATATTTTCATGTTATTTAATAGAGTAATAAAAATCCTAAAAGTTTTGTTCAATATATCCTATACCTATTTATAATAGTTTTTGAGATATTTCAGTTTTTCTTATTTTCCATACTTTTTTTACAGAAATAGTCTTCATTATCATAGTAGCCATGGCAAAAACAATGGAAAAGAACATTTTTCTGTGTGTCAAATTTATAACCGCAATCGCTTCTTTTGGTTTTTATGTAGTGTAGTTTGTTTTTTTTTGCATTCATCTTATATTGTAAAATGAATTTTCCAAAGAATGGGTTAATAGATATGATTTATACAATAGGAGAGGGTCCAAAAAAATGCCTTCTTGCTCAAAGAATTTACAAAATGAAGTATCCTGATCGACGCCAGCCTAATACCCATACTTTTCAAAACTTAATGCAAAGATTTGATTCTTCTGGTACTGTTGATTATCCAAAACGTAAAGTGGTCAACAAACCAGTAACTAATGAAGAAAAAGAACTACAAGTATTGTTAAATGTTCAGGAAAATCCTTATATTGGTAGCCGTCAGTTAGCAGCATTATGTGAAACATCACAATCCACCGCTAATCGTACTACCAAGAAATATAGGTATCATCCATATCACATGGAATTACACCAAGAATTGCATGGACAGGATTTTGAAAGTCGTGTAAACTTTTGTCGTACAATAAATGCGGAGATTCAATTAAATCCAAATTTATTATGCAAGGTAATGTTTAGTGATGAAGCTACTTTTAGAAGTAACGGTGCCGTAAATAGACGCAACATGCATTATTATGCCACAGAAAACCCATTTTGGATTAGAGAGGTGCAACATCAAAACCACTGGTCATTAAATGTTTGGTGTGGTATTCATCATAATCGAATTATTGGACCCCACTTTTTTAATGAACCACTAAATGGCCATAGTTACCTGAACTTTCTACAAGAAGAACTACCTCAACTGCTTCAAGGTCTCGATAGGGATGAGCTCGACAGTATGTGGTTCCAGCACGATGGTGCGCCTCCGCATTACCATCGTGAAGTTCGTGCGTTTTTGGACCAACGATATCCGCAAAAATGGATTGGACGTGGGGGTTTCATTGAGTGGTCACCAAGGTCTTGCGACATCACCCCATTAGATTTCTTCCTATGGGGTTATATTAAAAATAAGGTGTATGTTAATCCACCAACAACAGTGGAAGATATGCGAAACAGGATTAGGGATACCTGTAGAACAATAACGCCACTAATTTTGTCCAGGGTCCGAGAAAATCTGCAAAAAAGACTAAATTTGTGCATTGCACAAGAGGGTCGTTTATTCGAACACTTATTAAAAAGAAATAATTAATCTCAGTATTTAAAAGGTAATTTTTTTGTTTCAATTTAGTATAAAAGTAAATATGTATTTGTCTTGTCGTTATTGTTGTGTTAATTTTTTCACATTATGTTTAATTAAACTATTGCCGTTGTAATATAACGAATAATGTATTTCATCATATTTAACCACATCCTGTTTGTTTCTGTAGTTTCTTTTTATTATTTTACATGTCTACTATGATAATGAAGACTATTTCTGTAAAAAAGTGTGGAAAATAAGAAAAACTGAAATATCTCAAAAACTATTATAAATAGGTATAGGATATATTGAACAAAACTTTTAGGGTTTTTATTACTCTATTAATATACAGGGTGTACCATTTAAAAAAAAAAGATATTTATTCATTTAAACTTGTTCAAATTTGAGCCGATGTGTTCAACACCCTGTAGCTTTTATTGCAAATATTAGGTAAAAATTATGTTAACTTGTCTTTGGCCTTGCTAAATTCCAAATTTGAATATATTTGTCACAAAATTGAAAACGTTATTTAGGATTGAATTGATGCTTGAAAATGTAACTTTTTTTCTTTAAACTTAATTATCTCAGAAACTATAAAGTTTTGTTATAGTAAACTCTTAATAAAAAAGATTTAAAATTATAAGCTAAATCGAAAATACGATTCGTATATAGGATGTTCTATTTAAAAAAATACAACTTTATGCTGTCCTAGTTTTTTTGGCTCACCCTGTAAAGTCCTAAATATTTTTAAAATCTGCGTAAAAATAAACTGTATCAAACAATAGATATAGTTTTTTTGTTAATTTCACCGAAAAGGCACAAACCTACTTCATCCAATCGTCGACTCACCCTGTACAAAGTCGATAATGGGACACCGAACGTGATACTGGCTGTAGCATATTTCGTGTTTTCGTGTTTGACAGCACGAACCATGGCCTCCTCGCTCCATTGATGTTGCTTGCTTTTTCTTTTTTAGTTTCTGACTATTGTTCAATTTTTTCAAAAAAGAAAGCAAAAAAATCACTTTGTTCCGGTATCAAAAGTGGCAGGACAAAGTGAAATATTCACTTTGTCTTTAACATTTTTTGGCACTACCGCCAGAGTATAACGAAAAGAAAAGGCATATTTTCACCTTCAATAATAATCGATAGAAAAATCAAATTTACAGCTAAGTTCGTCCACTAAAAATATGTAAAGTTAAGCAATATAAAAAAAATTGAAGGTTTTTTCGAATAATGTAAATCTTTCCTTAAAATATTATATCGAAGACAACCAAAACCAAACTTGAACAACTCGCGACACGCGTACTCTACGATGGTCAGATTTCTATTTCCGGATTGCGACAATATTTCGAAGAATTGAACATGGTGCTGCAAGAATACTATCCGAATTAAAAAGCGTATATAACTTTTTCACTTTGTCTCGCTATTTCACTTTGCCCCGACTTTCCCTGTAGCAAATTTGAAAAATTGTAAAGTTGCTCAACTTAAAAAAACCTTGTTTTCTGAACATACCCCATTTGTGGCCAAGCCATCCATCTAATAAAGGTATATTTCATTGTATGTTATGAAATATTATTTTATATTTTAGGATATTTCAGAAGCTCTAGAATTTTGTAACGATTCTTTTTGGATATACCCAACGTATTTTGAGATATCAAAAGGCGAAACGTCTGAAATAAACATAATGTTTCAGCCAATGCATTGCGGACTACAAATTCAAACTTTATTTTTAATGTGTGATAATAACACTTACTACCAAATCGAAATAGTTGGTGATGCGATTTGTTATAACAAGAATATGATAACCGTTGACGTAAGTAGCAGAGGACTTTATGGAGTTTGAAGAGAAAATTTTTATCTGCCTTATTAAAATTGCTTAGAATATTTTATTTTTACTTAGTTTTCAAACTATGAATATAACTTTGTTATCTCGTAAAAATAATTTAGGTTCATGAGGTAAAGTAAAATTTATTTATTATTATTTCAGATTCCTAATTTGGTAGATGACATACACAAAAAAACAGAACATTGTATATTTCTTGGTCATATTAGAAATGAAGAGATGAGATTTACTTTGTCCATAAACAATCGAAGGTTTGAGTATTAATAGTTTGAGAGCTGAAGGGCAAAAAAATATTATTTTTAGCTGCTTAATTTCATTTCGTTTCGTTATGAAATTGTTTTCTAATAAGAAAATGAAAAGTCGGACCGCGCGACTGCGTCATTGTTAGTAACAATATCGTTATTAATGAAAAAAAAGGTGAAAAATTGGAATTATTTTTTATGATTGGATAACGATAGTCAGATCGATTATCAATGTCACATTAATCGTCAGAACGACATGTAACAGCGTAAAAAAAATGAATTTATCAAATTATGTACAGCCGTCTGAAATTGATATATGTTATAGAAAATAGGTAAACATACACAAAAATAATCGTCAGACTACAGTGTTGTCGCAAAAGTCGTCAGACTGCGTTATAAAAGCGACCGGCCTGACCTGGGACCCTATCCTCGAAAGTGTGATGTGAATGGCGATGTGAACTTTTTGACAGTAAAAGCCGTATTCTTGAAAAGCCAATGTTGTCAGGTATGAACGTGCTAAAACCCGTGAATTTCAAAAATAAAATAGATGACAGATTGGATTGAGCTGTCAGATCGAAAATATCCGTAGTATATTTTGTTGCTATTTTAGGCAAAAAGTAGTTTTGGTACTTTAAATTAATCGTCAAAAGTAAAAAAAAATACTTCTGTTGTTATTTTTGTGAAGTTATTGATTGTCATTACAATACTTGTACTTTGCTTGGATTAAATTTATCTTAAATTGACACTCTAGAACTGTTAAACAAAAATGCATACGAAGAGCCAAGTACTTGAAGATTCTAATATATAAAGAAAAAGAGATATAAAGAAAAGCAGCAATCATATATAGAAAGTAATATACTGACAGTAATTGCAGAAAGTCAGCACTGATAAACCTTGAAACGGTGGAAATTACAACTCTACGTAGTATGACTAAAAGTCATCATCCCAATCGACTACGGAAACTATCCAATCAGTTATTTATTGTATGAATTCACAAAGTGTCCAGCCTCTTACTGCAAGAGGTTCTGTCCTGACAAGTAAATTTGAAAGAAAACCTGAAACTTGAACAATGATAGTGAAACTGTTTATGACCAGGGATCGAAACCAAAGGCCAGACAGAAGACGTCCATTAAAGATACTGGCGGATCTCACATTCAACTTTAAGTATATATTTTTTTATTTTATAAAGATTTGTAGAGACTTGAAGATCAAATGTACCATAAATAAGGTCTTTATGCTAAAGGACATCATTCGTTGGTTTATAGGGTTCATATTTATATGTTTCGATAAATTATAATCATAATATTTATTTAATTGTAGTGTCGTATAGTGTCTAACATAGTCTAATTAAGTTAAGTGTTGTAGTTAACATAATTTAAATATAAAATTTGTTACTTAAGTTGCGTCGTGAAAAGAATTATGTTAGATATAACTGTTTAAAACTAAGATACTCGGCTGCTATGGACACAAGTATTTATGTTAAATCCATAAGCAGAACTGGCCTTAGAAAAACACTTTTAAATAGCACGCTCATACAATCGAGTTATGAACAAAATCTCATGTAATAATTTTATATGTCTGTAATCTCAAATTTGCTTAATATTTGCGAGACATATTGAACTTTCTAAGGATATTTTATTAAAAAATTTGAAAATATCGGGGTACCACCTAATTAACGTTTCAACTGTTTATTCAGAAAATAAAACGTCTTAAAGAAACGGTTCGTCAACATATTATTTTTTTTAATGCGAGTTATTTTGAAGAATCAAAAATAAAATAAAAATTTTTAATTCTATTTTATTTTTTGAAATCAGTACGTTAAATATGTCATTTAGCGGCTGACATTTCATTTGCGCATGTTTCACCGTTCGCTTACTTTCCACCAGGCGAACGAGAATATGAGTAATGAACATTTCAAGAATACGCGTTCGCCACCTTTTTACCGTTCACTTCACGTTCCCCAGTTCGAGGATAGGGCCCCTGAGCAGAACTTTTGGAGCGCGATATATTTATCTACGGCTAACGACTGACGATTATTTTTACTCATTTTCAATAACATATATCGATTTTAGACGGCTAGATATAATTTCAAGTATCGTTTTTACAAATTGCAGTGTTACAAAATACTGTACAAACGCCAAATGGTTTCAAGTAAATTCATCGAGTGTGTGGAGGTAGTGAATCGAATTTAAAAATATTATTAACGTCGTGTCATAAAAAACTTAAAGAACTATTTTATTTTAATCTTTCGTTTTTGTTGTATTTTTATCGTAAAAACAATATGTTAAATTTATGTTGAACGTTGCGAAAAAATATGTTTTGTATTTCCCGTGTAACCTTATATTTATTATATAAAATTTTTATTATAAATTAATTAAACAATTATGCAGTACAAAATAATCCACCGTATCCTCATCATCAGAGATATCACTATTACTATCCTCTTCTTCACTTGCATCAAAAGCAGAAGGATCTATTTTCTCTTGGGCTGCACTTCTTGGAATACCAGTTTCATCTTCTGTATCAGTATCTATTGACTGGCATAAAAATATAATATTTATTTAAATTAGTTGATACCAATGTATATGTGTTATATCGTAGGTTTTTCACGGATGGTAGAATGAATGGTCTGGTTATTCCGGGTTTCAATCCGTTCGTTCAAAAGATTGTTTTCACGATGTTTCGGCAAAATCTCATTTGACATTTTCAAGTGCGGTTCGTCTCGTTATTCGCTGAGAAATGATGGTGGTCTCTAATGAATTTCGAGTTTCATTTAGCTGGCTCGCTTTCTGATTGGACGAGCGGCTTCGCAGGATCCTCCCTCTGCCGAGTGCGATATATTTGGTTCTTGTATGCTGGTTGTTGGTGTATTGGTTGATCTTTGTTGTTTTGTTTCTTGATTTTTTATTAATGTTTTCCATGTTGTTGGGATATGTATTGCATCTTCTCCTTTATTCAGCTGTCCCGCTTATTCGATTTCTAGGGCCTCTCTTATGACGCGCACCTTGTAGTTCTGTACTAGTGCTATTTCTTTAGTCTTTTCAAAATCGATGGTATGTCCGGTGGTTTGGTGATGTTGAAATAGAGCTGAGGTTGTTTGTTTGTTTTTGATGCTATTTTTGTGTTCTTGAATTCTTATTGATATGCGCCTGTTTGTTTGTCCTATATATGTTTGCTGGCAATCTGCACATGGAATGCTGTAAACGCCATGATTTTCAAGGTTGGTCTTATCTTTGGGATTTCCTAGGATGTTGGTTATTTTTTTTTGTGGTTTAAATATGAGCTCTATGTCATGTTTTCTTAAGACTCTTCCGATTCTGTCCGTTATTCCTTCTATGTATGGGATTATGACTTTGTTTCTTGTTTAATCTCGGTCTTCGGTTTTTTTGTGATTTTCTCTTGTCTTTTTATTGCTTTCTTTATGTCTAATTGAACTAGACCCAGAAACTGAAAAATCTTTAATACCAAGAGAAAAATCAAGCATATGTCCAAAACTGTATGGCCTACCTAAAATACACAAAACAAATGCACCACTCAGACCAATAGTGAGCGCCGTGGGATCTCCAACACAAAAACTGGAAAAATATTTAGCAAACATCATTCAACCAAGAGTCGAACTGGCCAATTCCTTCGTGAGAAACTCTGAACATCTAACCAAAATGATCAAAAACATTCACCCCAAAGAGAATGACATCTTAGTAAGCCTCCATATAAAATCGCTATATCCAAGCATACCACTGGATGAGACTTTGGACAAAATCGCCATGAACGAGGATTTTCCAGCCTACACAATTGAACTTGCAGAACACTGCCTAAAAAATACATATTTCATGTTCAATAACCAAATATACAAACAAACAGATGGCGCACCTATGGGGACCTCACTTTTACCAGTTTTTATGAAATATTTCGAACAATACGCACTGCAAAAAGCGAAATTTTGGAATCGCTATATGGACGATATTTTTATAATATGGCCACATGAAAAAGAACACCTGGACGATTTCCTCATATACCTGAACAATATCCACCATAGAATAAAATTCACGCTAGAAATCGAGCAAGAAAAGAAACTTCTCTTTTTGGACCTGGTATTAACTACAAAATCCAACAACACCCTAGGTTTCAGTGTATATCACATCATCATCCCTCTCAAAAGGCAATAGTTAACACATTAGTATCAAGATCTCTCCGACTAATAGAACTAGACACAAAACAAGACGAAATAAGACACATTTTAACAGTTCTAGAACAGAATGGTTTCTCACAATCAGACATAAAGAAAGCCATAAAAAGACAAGAGAAAGCCACAACAAAAACTGAAGACCGAGATCAAACAAGAAACAAAGTCATAATCCCATGCATAGAAGAAATAACGGAAAGAATCGGAAGAGTCTTAAGAAAACATGATATAGAGCCCATATTTAAAACACAAAAAACAATAGCCAGCATCCTAAGAAATCCCAAAGATAAAACCAACCTTGAAAATCATGGCGTTTACAGCATTCTATGTGCAGATTGCCAGCAAATATATATAGGGCAAACAAACAGGCGCATATCAGCAAGAATTCAAGAACACAAAAATAGCATAAAAAAAACAAACAACCTCAGCTCTATTTTAACATCACCAAACCACCGTGTAATTTAGCTACTTCTGCTAAATTAATTATTTATTTATTCAATCTTGTAAGAGGACAAATGAATTACAACGTGCTTCTCACTCGACATCTTTATTCTAACTGGCTACATATACATGGACGTACATTTATATATTTTCTTAAATATCCTACATCCCTCTTTCTTTAGATGAACTATTAGTATAACTACAACTATGTAACTAAATTAATCATACTCATTTAGTCTTGGAGGAGGTTTTGATATGCGTCCTGATGACGTTACGCAAGTTTTTTTAATTATTTTATTCTCCAAGTCTGAATCAGATGACTCCTTATCACCAACTTCAAACTCTATACATTCTTTATCATAACTCTTCTCACTAATATTTTTACGACTTTGTCTTTCCTGATTTCTAATTACACTTCTTAATGTTCCATTATTTTCACTTATAACGTTACTTTCACTATTAACACTGCTATTATCTAAATTATTTTTCTGCTCATCGTTCTGTCCTAACTCTATATAATATCTTATTTCCTTCCTTTCAATATTATTTTCTTTCTTTTTTGCCGATAAAGAATGGCTTTGTGAAAAATTATTTTCATTTTCTGTAAATGGTTTTAAAAATCTACGATTTCTTATAATTACAGAGCCATTATTTATTTGCACCTTATAACATCTGTTTCTTATACTTTTTAATATTTTCCCTGGAAACCAATTACCTTTAGGTTCTACTTGTATATACACATTTTGACCTACACTTAATTCAGGTAAGTATCTAGTTCTATTAGTATTATAATATTTTTGTTGCATTCTTTGATTTTTTTGAATAATATTTTTATTATAGGTTTCAGCTATTTTAGGTTTAGATTGCATTTTTGTTATCATAACCTTGGTTCTTATTTTCCTTGACATAAGAATTTCAGCAGGAGAAATATTTTGATATATAGGAGTTGATCTATAATGAAGAAGAGCTAAAAAAATATCTTTTTTATCATCTAGAATTTTTTTAAACATTTTTTTAACTGTCTGTATATGTCTTTCAATCATACCATTTGATTGTGCATAGGTAGGTGAAGATATTATGTGTTCAAATTCCCAATCTTTAGTAAATTGCTTAAATTCTTGTGAGGTAAATTGTGGGCCACCATCACTAACTAAAGTTACAGGAATACCATGTCTAGCAAAAATATTTTTAAGATTTTTAATAGTTGAACAACTTGTTAAATTATTCTTAAGATCTGCTACTTCAATATATTTTGAATAATAATCAATTACCAAAAGATATTTACAACCTTTTATTTCAAAAATATCACACCCCAATTTATTCCACGGTAAATCTGGTATTTCATGTGATTGTAAGGGTTCTTTATTTTGAGAATTCGCATATGTTAAACAAAGATGACAATTTAAAATTCTTTGTCTTATTTGATCAGTCATTCCTGGCCAAAATAAAGAATCCTGTGCTAATTTCAAACATTTATTATAACCTAAATGACTATAATGAATTCTTTCTAACATTTCTTTTTGCATTGATGTGGGAACTACTATAGATCTATTTTTAAAAATTAAACCATCCGAAATTGTTAAATCTGTTTTAAAAGGACAAAATATTCTTAAATGATTCTTTATTTTTTTATTACAATTTGGCCAACCATTTAAAATAATTGCTTTCAGATCTTTTAAAATTGGATCTTTTTCAGTTTCTAATTTTAATTGATTTATTTTATCTGGTGTTGCATTTAATTTCATGTTAATTGTACACACCTGACTTTCAATATCCTCATCAAACTCATTTATTTTATTATTTACTAAAAATGCACGTGATAAAGCATCTGCCAATAACAAATCTCTACCCGGTTTATACTGAAGTTCAATATCAAATTTTTGAAGTTGTAATAACATTCTCTGTAATCTTGGTGGACATTTACACAATTGCTTTTTAAATATCGATATTAAGGGCTGATGGTCTGTTTCCACCACCACTCTTTGACCAAAAACATATTGATAAAATTTATTTAAACCAAAGCATATTGCATATAATTCTTTTTCAATTTGTGCATAATGCATTTGAGTTTCTGTTAATGCTTTTGAAGCATAAGCACAAGGTAAATTGTCCTGCATAAGACAAGCTCCTACACCTGATTTTGAAGCATCTACTGAAATAACTGTTCTTTTATTCATTTTAAAAAACTGTAAAACAGGTTTAGTAGTTAAGATTTATTTTAAATTTTGAAAAGCTTTCTCTTTGTGCTCATCCCAAATAAATTCAACATTATTTTTTAATAGACTTCTTAAAGGTTCAGTTTTACTGGAAAAGTTTTTAATAAATCTGGATACATATGTTAGCATACCCAACAACCTTTGCACATCCTGTTTATTTTCTGGTCTTGGCATTTCTGAAATTGCCTTTATTTTTGAGATGTCTGGACTGATACCTTTTTCGTTAATTACATGACCCAAATACTTTATTTCTTTTTGTCCAAATCTACACTTATGTAAATTAAATTTAACATTTTTTTCTCTTGCTACTTCTAATACCTTTTTTAATCTTTCATCATGTTCCTTTTTATCCTTACCCCAAATAATTAAATCATCTATATATATATATATATATATATATATATATATATATATATATATATATATATATATATATCAGCACCTTGTATGTCACTAAAAATATTTTTAAAACGATCTTGAAATATTTCGGGCGCACTTTTTATTCCATATGGTAATCTGAGAAATTTGTACCTACCAAATGGAGTTCCAAAAGTACACAACTTTGCACTTTCTTCATCTAAAGGTATCTGATAAAATCCATTTGTTGCATCTAATGTACTAAAAATCTTGGCACCTGCTAAATTACTTGAAATTTCTTCAAAAGTTGGTATTTTACAATGCTCTCTTTTAATTGCATTATTTAAATCCTTGGGATCTAAACAAATTCTAATGCTACCTTTTGGTTTTCTTACCAATACTAAAGCATTAACCCAATCTGAAGGTCCCTAAACCTTTTCTATAATTTTATTTTTTACTAAATCCTCCAAAGAATTTTTTAATGATTCCATCAATGGAAAGGCCACCCTTCTAATTGGTTGAACAACAGGATTACTATTAGGTTTTAGTTTAATTGAACATTTTCTTTTATACACCCTGTACCACTAAAGACATCTTTAAACATTTTTATCAATTCTATGTACTCTTCGTTTTGTATTGTATTTAAAGTATCTATTCTCTTAATTAAATTTAGAGAAATACTTGCATTCAAACCCAAAATTGCTGAAGTATTACCTTTTACAATATAAAACTCTAAGTCATATATATTATCATTCTTAAAACATTGCAAAATACATTTACCAACAATATTTAGATTATTACCTGTATATGACCTTAATACAGTATCAGTTTCTATAATAATTTTATTTTTTAAACCAAGCTTCTTAAATAAATATAAAGAAATTATATTTACCATAGCACCTGAATCAATCTTAAATTTTACATTTTTGTTATTTATATTTAATTCTGTAAACCATTCATCTTTATTATTTAAATTTTTATTTATACTATCAATCGAGCCTACGAATAAAAATGAATCATTTTCAGAAACACTTTCATTATCATTTTTAATTTCATGTATTTTTTTATTTTTCTTTTTTAAACATTTATTTTCAAAATGATTTTTACCTTTACAATAATTACAAGTTTTACCATATGCATAACATTTGTTTATTAAATGGTTTTTACCACATCTTGTGCAATTATCAATTTTTTGTTTATCTTTGTTAGTATCTTTTACCATATTCTTTTTATTTTTCTTTATTACATCTACCATACCTTGTTCTGTAGTATTTACTTGATTTCCTCCCATTGATGCACTTCTTTCTTTTGCGATTTCTAAAATTGTACACTTTTCAATGATTTTTCTAACGAAACACTATCTTCCTCCTGTAGTAATTTTTCTTTTATATTGATATTGTTAATTCCACAAATGAGCATTGTTTTAGTTAACTCATCCTGAAGATTTCCTAACTTGCACTTCATTGCCATTTTCTTTAATTCTGTGACAAATTGTTCTAAAGTTTGTCCATTTGCTTGTTTGTATGAAAAAAATTTATACCTCTCATAGGTTAGATTTTCCTTAGGTAGAAAATGCATTTCAAATTTATCTAGGAGGCATTTTAATTTATTTTTTTGATTTTCTTCAAATTGAAAAGTTGTAAAAATTTTGAAACCTTCCTCACCAATGTAGTGAAGTACTTGAGCGCATTGAATTTCTTCTGATTTCTTGCTAATTTCGCTAGCCACTAGATAATTCTCGAATCTGGATCGCCATACCTTCCAGTTTTCCGCCAAATTACCCTCCATTTGCATTTGAGCAATGCCTCTTTGGTCCCCCATTTTATTTATTTTTCTTAATTCGGCATTCACTAAGACACTTTATTTTATCTCATTCTTTTTTTTTTAACTAGACTGCGCCATGTAATTTAGCTACTTCTGCTAAATTAATTATTTATTTATTCAATCTTGTAAGAGGACAAATGAATTACAACGTGCTTCTCACTCGACATCTTTATTCTAACTGGCTGCATATACATGGACGTACATTTATGTATTTTCTTAAATATCCTACACACCGGACATACCATCGATTTTTAAAAAGCAAAAGAAATAGCACCAGTACAGAACTACAAGGTACGCGTCATAAGAGAGGCCCTAGAAATCGAAAAAGCAGGACAGCTGAATAAACGAGACGATGCAATACATATCCTAACAACATGGAAAACATTAATAAAAAATCAAGAAACAAAACAACAAAGATCAACCAATACACCAACAACCAGCATATAAGAACCAAATATATCGTACTGGGCAGAGGGGAGGAACCTGCGAAGCCGCTCGTCCAACCAGAGAGCGAGCTAGCTAAATAAAACTCGAAATTCATCAGAGGCCACCATCAGTTCTCAGCGAGTAACGAGACGAACCGCACTTGAAAATGAGATTTTGGCGAAACGTCGTGAAAACGATCTTTTGAACGAATGGATGGAAACCCGGAATAACCATATATATATATATATATATATATATATATATATATATATATATATATATATATATATATATATATATAAGATACCGTTTGAGCTGTTCGCCAAGCTTGTTATATCTTCAATCGTGGTAGGCAATTGGTCACTAACGAACCATTTGAAATGCAATCTTCCTTCAACCTCTTTCCATCCATATTTAGTGGGATCTAAATGCACTGTTGTTGACAAGCATTTTGCCAAATTTTACTAATGTAAATCATACGCAAAAACTGCTGCTGAAATTCTATTTAGCATGGTGGAAGCAGTGATCCGTCGAAACCATTACTTGGCCTTTGCAAAGTATTTGCATTATCCTTAATGTTGTATCCCTTCATGAAAATTTCTAGTCCAGCTGCATTAATGTTACTTATTTTTTCGAATCCATACATTATATATACAAATATTTGGAGAATAGTTACATATTGTTGCAAGTCTGATTTGTCGGCAATACCTAACCATATTGTACGGTATTCTGTAACACTGCAATTTATGAAAATGATACTTGAAATTATATATAGTCGTCTGAAATCGATTTATATTATTGAAACCAGACGAAAAAGCGTAAAAGTAATCATTAGGCTTCTAGAGTGGCCACATTAAAAATTACATTTGTAGTAATCAATAAACGTTTTTGGGCAATTGAGGGTCAAACTAGAAAAATAGCGGATAAAATTTGGCGGACAACGGTGAAAAAATTAGCTAATTGACCTATCCTCTCGATGAGTTGTAGACAAATGTTTTTCATTCTTAATTTTCACGCAAGAGGAGACCCCAATTTTGTTACAATTTTGCCTAAGATCGGTATTTGGTTCACTGAAACACATGTGCCTGCAGAATTGCATTCAAAAATTAAGATCTGACCAAGTCATAAGGCTATGGCAAGCACTCGGTCGGACAAACGAACGGACATGACAAAACCAAAAAGAGACAAAAAATCGTTCCGCTCGTCATTAAAAAAAACACCAGAGACTTTGTATTTTTGAAAAGATGAGTCGATCATTTACCTCGTAATTTCAAGTTTCAGAAGGCATAATAAGTTAAAATTTGATTTGATTGCCTTTATTTTTTTTTTAAAGCGCGTTTGTAATTAAAATTTTTATTATTTTAATATTTTTGTTTCAGCTCAATTTTTTTTAAATATTACTTTCAAATAGAGCCTCAAGATGGGGAATTTGATATGAGCAACATGATTAAAATTTCTAACTTAACAACTATATTAGTGCCATATAGTGTTACCGACGTAATATTTCTAATAAGACCTGAAAATGATATTTGCGCTGGTTATTATACAACATCTTTAAGGTTAGTGAAAATGTTTATCTATCGTAATAAAATTTAAAATTTTCTGATTTCGCGTCATAATTTCAATTAAGTTATTTTTATATTTGCAATTCACAATTGGTACCTTTGCACTTGTCCCAGAATGCGCGCTGCTGTGTACAGAGAGACAGCGCGACACCGTGAACGAGTGAACGTATGGAATAAGCAGTATTATATGTAGCATCTTGGTGTATGTCTTATGGCCTCAGCGGCTTAGAACCATTTTTTTCGTGTGTTGTTGTGAACCAGAATCATTGAGAGAGAACGCAGAATGCCGACCGGCAGAAGCTAAACCAGATGAATCGCAAGAAAGTATAATAATTAGTACTACAATGAATAAATATCCATTTTATTCAGCTACAAAATAAGGCGATCCTTTATGTATAATAATAATAAAAATAATATAATAATGGTTCTGCCTTGCAATGAACCCACTATTACGCCATTTGAACTCCACCAGATACGGCTTTAGTATTAGAAATAACAACGAACTGGTAGTAAGAGTGAATCATCTTCTATACATAGATGATCTTAAATTGATGACTGCTACCAGAAACCAGCTGGGACAAAAATTGTAGAGTAGTTCTCCGGGGATATCAGAATGCAATTTGGACTTGACAGGTGCCGTATTTTGAACATTGTTAACGACGTGATCTGGCGAAACAAACACTTACAACAAGAAACAAAGGTTCGGATCTACAAAACCAGAATTAGACCTATTATGACATACACCTCAGAAACACGGCCAGAGACGACAAAAACGAAACAACTATTGGAGACTACAGAAATGAGAATACTTCGACGAATAACAGGAAAAACGCTACTAGACAGAGAAAGAAGCGATAACATCAGGCAATCATGCAACACAGACTGCATTAATGAGTGGGTCCTACAACGTAAGACACAGTGGAACAAACACATAAGCCGAATGACAGATAGACTGGTAAGGATCGCACGAGGTAAATCGCCTAGTGGTACACGCAGTAGTGGTCGACCGCGGAAAAGGTGGAGCGATAATTTCCAGAATAAGGAAAATCGAAGAAGGAACAGGTCAGGGACCTATTATAGAAGGTAGAAGAAGAAGAAGTTAAAGGAAAGATACAACCGGGGGCTTTCGAAATGCAGAACGGTGAAACTATAGCTGCAATGGAAGCAGACCAAACATACAAATATCTAGGTATGAAACAGGCTAAAAGAATTGATCATGGCACTATGAAGGCCGAATTGACAACCGAATTTGTCAGGAGGGTAAGGCGGGTATTACGAATTAACTTAAATAGTAGAAATTTGTTTAAGGCGCTCAACACGTTTTGCTAGGCGCTGAGTTACTCTTTTGGAATTGTAAAATGGAGCAGGACGGACATCCAAAACCTGCAAAGAAAAATAAGGACATTCCTAACAAAAGCACAAAAACATCACCCTCGGAGTGCTGTTGAACGTACAATGCTTCCAAGACACCAAGGAGGAAGAGGATTGGTGGATATTGGTAAGCAGCTCGACCAACAAATAATAAACTTACGTTCATATTTTCAAAGGTTGGCGGACTCTTCCACATTACATCGAGCAATATGCGAGGCAGACGATTCAACACCGTTACAGTTGAGGGAACAAGATATTACTTCTCACCACCAAACAGACCAAGAGAAGTTGCAAACCTGGCTACGGAAGCCACTTCATGGACGGCATCCAAATGAGGTCAATCAGGACAATGTCGACAACTCAGCGTCGAACTACTGGTTGATTTCAGGACAGATGTTTCCGGAAACGGAGGGCTTCTTGTTAGCTATCCAAGACCAGGTTATTCCGACGAAGAACTATCGGAAGTTCATCATTAGAGACCCCTCAATAGAAAATGACCAATGCAGATATGGCTGTCGAACATCGGAGACAATTCAGCACATAACTGGAGGATGCCAAGCGTTTGCCGCAACCGAGTATAAGGAAAGACACGACTCAGCCGCTAAGATACTTCACCAAGAGTTAGCAGAAAAGTTAAACCTATTACAGGTAGGAAAAGTGCCTTATTACAAGTACAATCCGGAGCCTATTCTTGAAAACAACCAGTTCAGGTTATATTGGGACCGAACGGTTCTGACGGATCAAACAGTAGCTCATAATAGACCAGACATTATACTAATAGATAAAATTTCTAGGCGAACTACACTAATCGACATTGCGGTGCCTAACAACAACAACCTAAGGCCAAAATATAACGAGAAGATCGCCAAATACAGAGATCTGGAGGTCCAAATCCGAAGACAGTGGGCAATGAACAGCGTCCAAACGATTCCCATAATACTGTCAACAACTGGAGTGATACCGAAGAACCTCCTGCAGAACATCAAGGGACTGGGCCTTAGTGAGCATCTTTATAAACCGATGCAGAAAGCAATTCTCCTAGCAACCGCGCGAACCGTCCGAAAATTCATAGGAAATGCAGCAGACAACGTCACCTAGGACCCGATAACATGGAAAGGGTTCCCACAGAGCTTCATACTTTTGGCGTCTTTGTATGCCTGGTATGAGTGAATAATCCCTCGAGGGAGTGCGAAGCCGTTTGGCTTGTAAATCATGTATAATAATAATAACACCTACAAGTGTCACAACAGAGAATAGCAGATCAATACAGAGCTATTCTCCGAAATAAACTAATCTCAGAAGCGCGACTTAACATCATCAAAGCGGAAATAGAATGAGAGATAAGAAATACCGATGATAACAATGGACAAACCCCAGAACCTGCGCCACAGCCAGACCCAGAGACTCAAGAACAACCAGACAACGACATGAGAGCTGACATCGCTGTGGACAGGCAACAACAACAACATCAACACGAGGGTCAGATAACTCCAAGAGCTCTACCCGCCGAAGATGCTGAGCGGGAACCCCAACAAGCTCTTACTCAAGCGGGACGACCAAGACAGCGCATGAAATGGACTGTGTCCATGAACGAGACAATAATGCGCATTTTTTATAGGGTGACTCAACTAGGACGAGAGATGATCGGCTACAGACAACAACTACATGCCGAATTTTGCAGGGAGTACCCACACATGCAAGTGTCCCAGCAGAGAATAGCTGACCAATATAGAGTTATTCTCCGAAACAGCCTAATTCCTGAAGCTCGGCTTAATAGCATCAAAGAGGAAATTGAACGTGAGATCAGAGGCACTGACAATAACAACAATCCGATTGCTGAACCTGAGCCACAACCGGAACCTGAGCTCCAAGAACAACAGGAACAGCTAAATGACGAAGCCCAACAGGACAACACTGAACCCTTTTATCAGAAATTGTCAACGGAAATGAGTGCTGCGGTGTTGGAGTATGATGGAAGCAATCCGTTAAGAAGACCGGCACTGCCAAAGATTAATTCATCCAAAAAACTGGGTGCCATGTTAGACGTCATGAACAATCGGATTTTGCCAGCTTATGTTTCAGATGCCTACACTCTGGAATCCTTACATATGACCATCTACTGTGCCGCGACTGCTATAGCTAGAGCTCTAGAAATTAAAGTCACAACAGAGCGTCGATCAGCAAGGACAGAACCCAACATACCACCATGGGAAAGACGCCTAAACAAGAAAATTGAAAATCTTCGAATAGATATAGGACAGCTGACGGAGTACATCAGGGGCACGAGAACTAGTCGACTGCAAAGGCGAGTTGAAGAAATCATGAATCGTGTCCGATATCATTCGCAACAAGATCCAGCGAATGTTACTGCTCAGCAATGCCTTGACTCGCTGAAACAGAAGCTCTCTGTTATTGCAGGACGGCTAAAGAGGTACAAGACCAGCAATAACCGAAAACGAGACAATGCGCTCTTCCAACGATCCGAAAAGACTTTCTACCGTAAGCTAAACTCTCCACCTAATATGGCAGATAATAGATATCCCAATAGAGAGCAGGTAGAAGAATTCTGGGGAAACCAACTTTCCACACCAGCCGATTGTAACATCGCAGCTGGCTGGATCAATGAAGAACACCAAATCTGCCAAAATTACAGCCAGATGCAGTTTGAGCCATTTACCACCGAGGAAATTTCAAGAATAATCAAGGAATCCCATAACTGGAAAGCTCCAGGTCTCGACGGGATCCAGAACTACTGGCTCAAGAAGTTCTGGTGTATGCACCATCAGCTGGCTGATCTTATTAATGATGTTTTTCTTAACCCAGCAAAAATGCCATTGTTCTTGACCGAAGGTATTACGTACCTCCTACCAAAGGACCAACACAACACACATGACCCAGCTAAGTATAGGCCAATCACCTGCCTACCCACACTGTATAAGGTGATCACCTCCTGCCTGACCCAACGCATCTATGCACATTGTGAGCAAAATAATATCATTGCAACTCAACAGAAAGGATGTACGAGGGGAGCAATGGGATGCAAGGAACAATTGATTGTTGACTCTGTCATATGTAACCAAGCCTGTACCAACCGAAGAAACCTCTTTGCTGCCTACGTGGATTATAAGAAGGCCTTCGACTCAGTACCACATGAGTGGCTCAAAACTATATTAAGAATGTACAGGGTCGACAATAATTTTGTTTCCTTTTTAGAACGCATCATGTTAACCTGGAGAACTAGGATCCAATTGCAAGTGCCATCCAGCGACACCATCGAAACTAACACCATTCCGATACGAAGAGGAATATTTCAAGGCGATTCACTTAGCCCATTGTGGTTCTGCCTTGCAATGAACCCACTATCACGCCGTTTGAACTCCACCAGACACGGCTTTAGTGTTAGAAACAACAACGAAGAGATAGTCAGAGTGAATCATCTTCTATACATGGATGATCTTAAACTGATGGCTGCTACCAGAAGCCAGCTGGAACAAATGCTTAAAATTGTAGAGGAGTTCTCCGGGGATATCGGAATGCAGTTTGGACTTGACAAGTGCCGTATTTTGAACATCGTTAAAGGGAAGATACAACCGGGGGCTTTTGAAATGCAGAACGGTGAAACTATAGCTGCAATGGAAGCAGACCAAACATACAAATATCTAGGTATGAAACAGGCTAAAAGAATTGATCATGGCACTATGAAGGCCGAATTGACAGCCGAATTTGTCAGGAGGGTAAGGCGGGTATTAAGAACTAATTTAAATAGTAGAAATTTGTTTAAGGCGCTCAACACGTATGCTTGCTCTGCGCTGAGCTACTCTTTTGGAATTGTAAAGTGGAGCAGGACGGACATCCAAAGCCTGCAAAGAAAAATAAGGACACTCCTAACAAAAGCACAAAAACATCACCCTCGGAGTGCCATTGAACGTACAATGCTTCCAAGACACCAAGGAGGAAGAGGATTGGTGGATATTGGTAAGCAGCTCGACCAACAAATAATAAACTTACGTTCATATTTCCACAGGTTGGCGGACTCTTCCACACTACATCGAGCAATATGCGAGGCAGACGATTCAACACCGCTACAGTTGAGGGAACAAGATATTACTTCTCACCACCAAACAGACCAAGAGAAGTTACAAACCTTGCTACGGAAGCCACTTCATGGACGGCATCCAAATGAGGTCAATCAGGACAATGTCGACAACTCAGCGTCGAACTACTGGTTGATTTCAGGACAGATGTTTCCGGAAACGGAGGGCTTCTTGTTAGCTATCCAAGACCAGGTTATTCCGACGAAGAACTATCGGAGGTTCATCATTAGAGATCCCTCAATAGAAAATGACCAATGCAGATATGGCTGTCGAACATCGGAGACAATTCAGCACATAACTGGAGGATGCCAAGCGTTTGCCGCAACCGAGTATAAGGAAAGACACGACTCAGCCGCTAAGCTACTCCACCAAGAGTTAGCAGAAAAGTTAAACCTATTACAGGTAGGAAAAGTGCCTTATTACAAGTACAATCCGGAGCCTATTCTTGAAAACAACCAGTTCAAGTTATATTGGGACCGAACGGTTCTGACGGATCAAACAGTAGCTCATAATAGACCAGACATTATACTAATAGATAAAATTTCTAGGCGAACTACACTAATCGACATTGCGGTGCCTAACAACAACAACCTAAGGCCAAAATATAACGAGAAGATCGCCAAATACAGAGATCTGGAGGTCCAAATCCGAAGACAATGGGCAATGAACAGCGTCCAAACGATTCCCATAATACTGTCAACAACTGGAGTGATACCGAAGAACCTCCTGCAGAACATCAAGGGACTGGGCATTAGTGAGCATCTTTATAAACCGATGCAGAAAGCAATTCTCCTAGCAACCGCGCGAACCGTCCGAAAATTCATGGGAAATGCAGCAGACAACGTCACCTAGGACCCGATAACATGGAAAGGGTTCCCACAGAGCTTCATACTTTTGGCGTCTTTGTATGCCTGGTATGAGTGAATAATCCCTGGAGGGAGTGCAAAGCCGTTTGGCTTGTAAATCATGTATAATAATAATAATTATAATAATTTGTCTGGCCGGCAGTATGCTGCACCCAGCAGTATACTTGTCGCTACTGTAATGCGTAGACAGTACAGCCAGCAACGCCAGTTATCCGCTGACCTTTAACCATTTCCTTTCTTTACCTGTTAAACCTTGCTATGCCCTGACCCACTTACACTCAATTCCTACATAATTCCTTAGGAGCCACTTTCTTTCAGCTTTCCGACTGGACCCGGCAACGAATAGATCCAGGGTTTCCCTCAACCAATCGTAGGAGGCGATTAAATGGGGAGAACTTTTAAATAATGAAATGTCGACTGCAAAACATAACGTACCCCAGGTGGGTAGGACCCATGGTCCACAATCCCACACCGCAGAAGCGGTCTGCTCCACGGATTCTGGGGGGAGCAACATTTCGACATCACAAACTTCAAGTGGCAGAGTGTTGAGGAGGCGAACCCCTGTCACACAAGAAGCTACAGCCCAACAACAACATGAGAGCCAAACAACAACGAGACCTCCACCCTCCGAAGGTGCTGCGCAGGAACCTCAGCCAGCGCTCACTCAGGCGGGACTTCCGAGACAGCGCATTAAATGGACAACATCCATGAATGAAACAGTAATGCGCATTTTTTATAAGGTGACTGAACTAGGACGAGAAACGATCGGCTATAGACAACAGCTTCATGCCGAATTTTGTAGGGAATATCCACACCTACAAGTGTCACAACAGAGAATAGCAGATCAATACAGAGCTATTCTCCGAAATAAACTAATCTCAGAAGCGCGACTTAACATCATCAAAGCGGAAATAGAACGAGAGATAAGAAGTACCGATGATAACAATGAACAAACCCCAGAACCTGCGCCACAGCCAGACCAAGAGACTCAAGAACAACCAGACAACGACATGAGAGCTGACATCGCTGTGGACAGGCAACAACAACTACATCAACACGAGGGTCAGATAACTCCAAGAGCTCTACCCGCCGAAGATGCTGTGCGGGAACCCCAACAAGCTCTTACTCAAGCGGGACGACCAAGACAGCGCATGAAATGGACTGTGTCCATGAACGAGACAATAATGCGCATTTTTTATAGGGTGACTCAACTAGGACGAGAGATGATCGGCTACAGACAACAACTACATGCCGAATTTTGCAGGGAGTACCCACACATGCAAGTGTCCCAGCAGAGAATAGCTGACCAATATAGAGTTATTCTCCGAAACAGCCTAATTCCTGAAGCTCGGCTTAATAGCATCAAAGAGGAAATTGAACGTGAGATCAGAGGCACTGACAATAACAACAATCCGATTACTGAACCTGAGCCACAACCCGAACCTGAGCTCCAAGAACAACAGGAACAGCTAAATGACGAAGCCCAACAGGACAATACTGAACCCTTTTATCAGAAATTGTCAACGGAAATGAGTGCTGCGGTGTTGGAGTATGATGGAAGCAATCCGTTAAGAAGACCGGCACTGCCAAAGATTAATTCATCCAAAAAACTGGGTGCCATGTTGGACATCATGAACAATCGGATTTTGCCAGCCTATGTTTCAGATGCCTACACTCTGGAATCCTTACATATGACCATCTACTGTGCCGCGACTGCTATAGCTAGAGCTTTAGAAATTAGAGTCACAACAGAGCGTCGATCAGCAAGGACAGAACCCAACATACCACCATGGGAAAGACGCCTAAACAAGAAAATTGAAAATCTTCGAATAGATATAGGACAGCTGACGGAGTACATCAGGGGCACGAGAACTAGTCGACTGCAAAGGCGAGTTGAAGAAATCATGAATCGTGTCCGATATCATTCGCAACAAGATCCAGCGAATGTTACTGCTCAGCAGTGCCTTGACTCGCTGAAACAGAAGCTCTCTGTTATTGCAGGACGGCTAAAGAGGTACAAGACCAGTAATAACCGAAAACGAGACAATGCGCTCTTCCAACGATCAGAAAAGACTTTCTACCGTAAGCTAAACTCTCCACCTAATATGGCAGATAATAGATATCCCAATAGAGAGCAGGTAGAAGAGT
Source organism: Diaprepes abbreviatus (assembly GCA_034092305.1). Classification (NCBI taxonomy): domain Eukaryota; kingdom Metazoa; phylum Arthropoda; class Insecta; order Coleoptera; family Curculionidae; genus Diaprepes; species Diaprepes abbreviatus. The sequence continues at coordinate 1,982,415 of JASJET010000090.1, read as the reverse complement.
TCTGGGGAAACCAACTTTCCACACCAGCCGATTGTAACATCGCAGCTGGCTGGATCAATGAAGAACACCAAATCTGCCAAAATTACAGCCAGATGCAGTTTGAGCCATTTACCACCGAGGAAATTTCAAGAATAATCAAGGAATCCCATAACTGGAAAGCTCCAGGTCTCGACGGGATCCAGAACTACTGGCTCAAAAAGTTCTGGTGTATGCACCATCAGCTGGCTAATCTTATTAATGATGTTTTTCTTAACCCAGCAAAAATGCCATTGTTCTTGACCGAAGGTATTACGTACCTCCTACCAAAGGACCAACACAACACACATGACCCAGCTAAGTATAGGCCAATCACCTGCCTACCCACACTGTATAAGGTGATCACCTCCTGCCTGACCCAACGCATCTATGCACATTGTGAGCAAAATAATATCATTGCAATTCAACAGAAAGGATGTACGAGGGGAGCAATGGGATGCAAGGAACAATTGGTTGTTGACTCTGTCATATGTAACCAAGCCTGTACCAACCGAAGAAACCTCTTTGCTGCCTACGTGGATTATAAGAAGGCCTTCGACTCAGTACCACATGAGTGGCTCAAAACTATATTAAGAATGTACAGGGTCGACAATAATTTTGTTTCCTTTTTAGAACGCATCATGTTAACCTGGAGAACTAGGATCCAATTGCAAGTGCCATCCAGCGATACCATCGAAACTAACACCATTCCGATACGAAGAGGAATATTTCAAGGCGATTCACTTAGCCCATTGTGGTTCTGCCTCGCAATGAACCCACTATCACGCCGTTTGAACTCCACCAGACACGGCTTTAGTGTTAGAAACAACAACGAAGAGATAGTCAGAGTGAATCATCTTCTATACATGGATGATCTTAAACTGATGGCTGCTACCAGAAGCCAGCTGGAACAAATGCTTAAAATTGTAGAGGAGTTCTCCGGGGATATCGGAATGCAATTTGGACTTGACAAGTGCCGTATTTTGAACATCGTTAAAGGGAAGATACAACCGGGGGCTTTCGAAATGCAGAACGGTGAAACTATAGCTGCAATGGAAGCAGACCAAACATACAAATATCTAGGTATGAAACAGGCTAAAAGAATTGATCATGGCAGTATGAAGGCCGAATTGACAGCCGAATTTGTCAGGAGGGTAAGGCGGGTATTAAGAACTAATTTAAATAGTAGAAATTTGTTTAAGGCGCTCAACACGTATGCTTGCTCTGCGCTGAGCTACTCTTTTGGAATTGTAAAGTGGAGCAGGACGGACATCCAGAACCTGCAAAGAAAAATAAGGACACTTCTAACAAAAGCACAAAAACATCACCCTCGGAGTGCTGTTGAACGTACAATGCTTCCAAGACACCAAGGAGGAAGAGGATTGGTGGATATTGGTAAGCAGCTCGACCAACAAATAATAAACTTACGTTCATATTTTCAAAGGTTGGCGGACTCTTCCACACTACATCGAGCAATATGCGAGGCAGATGATTCAACACCGTTACAGTTGAGGGAACAAGATATTACTTCTCACCACCAAACAGACCAAGAGAAGTTGCAAACCTGGCTACGGAAGCCACTTCATGGACGGCATCCAAATGAGGTCAATCAGGACAATGTCGACAACTCAGCGTCGAACTACTGGTTGATTTCAGGACAGATGTTTCCGGAAACGGAGGGCTTCTTGTTAGCTATCCAAGACCAGGTTATTCCGACGAAGAACTATCGGAAGTTCATCATTAGAGACCCCTCAATAGAAAATGACCAATGCAGATATGGCTGTCGAACATCGGAGACAATTCAGCACATAACTGGAGGATGCCAAGCGTTTGCCGCAACCGAGTATAAGGAAAGACACGACTCAGCCGCTAAGATACTTCACCAAGAGTTAGCAGAAAAGTTAAACCTATTACAGGTAGGAAAAGTGCCTTATTACAAGTACAATCCGGAGCCTATTCTTGAAAACAACCAGTTCAGGTTATATTGGGACCGAACGGTTCTGACGGATCAAACAGTAGCTCATAATAGACCAGACATTATACTAATAGATAAAATTTCTAGGCGAACTACACTAATCGACATTGCGGTGCCTAACAACAACAACCTAAGGCCAAAATATAACGAGAAGATCGCCAAATACAGAGATCTGGAGGTCCAAATCCGAAGACAGTGGGCAATGAACAGCGTCCAAACGATTCCCATAATACTGTCAACAACTGGAGTGATACCGAAGAACCTCCTGCAGAACATCAAGGGACTGGGCCTTAGTGAGCATCTTTATAAACCGATGCAGAAAGCAATTCTCCTAGCAACCGCGCGAACCGTCCGAAAATTCATGGGAAATGCAGCAGACAACGTCACCTAGGACCCGATAACATGGAAAGGGCTCCCACAGAGCTTCATACTTTTGGCGTCTTTGTATGCCTGGTATGAGTGAATAATCCCTGGAGGGAGTGCGAAGCCGTTTGGCTTGTAAATCATGTATAATAATAATAACACCTACAAGTGTCACAACAGAGAATAGCAGATCAATACAGAGCTATTCTCCGAAATAAACTAATCTCAGAAGCGCGACTTAACATCATCAAAGCGGAAATAGAATGAGAGATAAGAAATACCGATGATAACAATGGACAAACCCCAGAACCTGCGCCACAGCCAGACCCAGAGACTCAAGAACAACCAGACAACGACATGAGAGCTGACATCGCTGTGGACAGGCAACAACAACAACATCAACACGAGGGTCAGATAACTCCAAGAGCTCTACCCGCCGAAGATGCTGAGCGGGAACCCCAACAAGCTCTTACTCAAGCGGGACGACCAAGACAGCGCATGAAATGGACTGTGTCCATGAACGAGACAATAATGCGCATTTTTTATAGGGTGACTCAACTAGGACGAGAGATGATCGGCTACAGACAACAACTACATGCCGAATTTTGCAGGGAGTACCCACACATGCAAGTGTCCCAGCAGAGAATAGCTGACCAATATAGAGTTATTCTCCGAAACAGCCTAATTCCTGAAGCTCGGCTTAATAGCATCAAAGAGGAAATTGAACGTGAGATCAGAGGCACTGACAATAACAACAATCCGATTGCTGAACCTGAGCCACAACCGGAACCTGAGCTCCAAGAACAACAGGAACAGCTAAATGACGAAGCCCAACAGGACAACACTGAACCCTTTTATCAGAAATTGTCAACGGAAATGAGTGCTGCGGTGTTGGAGTATGATGGAAGCAATCCGTTAAGAAGACCGGCACTGCCAAAGATTAATTCATCCAAAAAACTGGGTGCCATGTTAGACGTCATGAACAATCGGATTTTGCCAGCTTATGTTTCAGATGCCTACACTCTGGAATCCTTACATATGACCATCTACTGTGCCGCGACTGCTATAGCTAGAGCTCTAGAAATTAAAGTCACAACAGAGCGTCGATCAGCAAGGACAGAACCCAACATACCACCATGGGAAAGACGCCTAAACAAGAAAATTGAAAATCTTCGAATAGATATAGGACAGCTGACGGAGTACATCAGGGGCACGAGAACTAGTCGACTGCAAAGGCGAGTTGAAGAAATCATGAATCGTGTCCGATATCATTCGCAACAAGATCCAGCGAATGTTACTGCTCAGCAATGCCTTGACTCGCTGAAACAGAAGCTCTCTGTTATTGCAGGACGGCTAAAGAGGTACAAGACCAGCAATAACCGAAAACGAGACAATGCGCTCTTCCAACGATCCGAAAAGACTTTCTACCGTAAGCTAAACTCTCCACCTAATATGGCAGATAATAGATATCCCAATAGAGAGCAGGTAGAAGAATTCTGGGGAAACCAACTTTCCACACCAGCCGATTGTAACATCGCAGCTGGCTGGATCAATGAAGAACACCAAATCTGCCAAAATTACAGCCAGATGCAGTTTGAGCCATTTACCACCGAGGAAATTTCAAGAATAATCAAGGAATCCCATAACTGGAAAGCTCCAGGTCTCGACGGGATCCAGAACTACTGGCTCAAGAAGTTCTGGTGTATGCACCATCAGCTGGCTGATCTTATTAATGATGTTTTTCTTAACCCAGCAAAAATGCCATTGTTCTTGACCGAAGGTATTACGTACCTCCTACCAAAGGACCAACACAACACACATGACCCAGCTAAGTATAGGCCAATCACCTGCCTACCCACACTGTATAAGGTGATCACCTCCTGCCTGACCCAACGCATCTATGCACATTGTGAGCAAAATAATATCATTGCAACTCAACAGAAAGGATGTACGAGGGGAGCAATGGGATGCAAGGAACAATTGATTGTTGACTCTGTCATATGTAACCAAGCCTGTACCAACCGAAGAAACCTCTTTGCTGCCTACGTGGATTATAAGAAGGCCTTCGACTCAGTACCACATGAGTGGCTCAAAACTATATTAAGAATGTACAGGGTCGACAATAATTTTGTTTCCTTTTTAGAACGCATCATGTTAACCTGGAGAACTAGGATCCAATTGCAAGTGCCATCCAGCGACACCATCGAAACTAACACCATTCCGATACGAAGAGGAATATTTCAAGGCGATTCACTTAGCCCATTGTGGTTCTGCCTTGCAATGAACCCACTATCACGCCGTTTGAACTCCACCAGACACGGCTTTAGTGTTAGAAACAACAACGAAGAGATAGTCAGAGTGAATCATCTTCTATACATGGATGATCTTAAACTGATGGCTGCTACCAGAAGCCAGCTGGAACAAATGCTTAAAATTGTAGAGGAGTTCTCCGGGGATATCGGAATGCAGTTTGGACTTGACAAGTGCCGTATTTTGAACATCGTTAAAGGGAAGATACAACCGGGGGCTTTTGAAATGCAGAACGGTGAAACTATAGCTGCAATGGAAGCAGACCAAACATACAAATATCTAGGTATGAAACAGGCTAAAAGAATTGATCATGGCACTATGAAGGCCGAATTGACAGCCGAATTTGTCAGGAGGGTAAGGCGGGTATTAAGAACTAATTTAAATAGTAGAAATTTGTTTAAGGCGCTCAACACGTATGCTTGCTCTGCGCTGAGCTACTCTTTTGGAATTGTAAAGTGGAGCAGGACGGACATCCAAAGCCTGCAAAGAAAAATAAGGACACTCCTAACAAAAGCACAAAAACATCACCCTCGGAGTGCCATTGAACGTACAATGCTTCCAAGACACCAAGGAGGAAGAGGATTGGTGGATATTGGTAAGCAGCTCGACCAACAAATAATAAACTTACGTTCATATTTCCACAGGTTGGCGGACTCTTCCACACTACATCGAGCAATATGCGAGGCAGACGATTCAACACCGCTACAGTTGAGGGAACAAGATATTACTTCTCACCACCAAACAGACCAAGAGAAGTTACAAACCTTGCTACGGAAGCCACTTCATGGACGGCATCCAAATGAGGTCAATCAGGACAATGTCGACAACTCAGCGTCGAACTACTGGTTGATTTCAGGACAGATGTTTCCGGAAACGGAGGGCTTCTTGTTAGCTATCCAAGACCAGGTTATTCCGACGAAGAACTATCGGAGGTTCATCATTAGAGATCCCTCAATAGAAAATGACCAATGCAGATATGGCTGTCGAACATCGGAGACAATTCAGCACATAACTGGAGGATGCCAAGCGTTTGCCGCAACCGAGTATAAGGAAAGACACGACTCAGCCGCTAAGCTACTCCACCAAGAGTTAGCAGAAAAGTTAAACCTATTACAGGTAGGAAAAGTGCCTTATTACAAGTACAATCCGGAGCCTATTCTTGAAAACAACCAGTTCAAGTTATATTGGGACCGAACGGTTCTGACGGATCAAACAGTAGCTCATAATAGACCAGACATTATACTAATAGATAAAATTTCTAGGCGAACTACACTAATCGACATTGCGGTGCCTAACAACAACAACCTAAGGCCAAAATATAACGAGAAGATCGCCAAATACAGAGATCTGGAGGTCCAAATCCGAAGACAATGGGCAATGAACAGCGTCCAAACGATTCCCATAATACTGTCAACAACTGGAGTGATACCGAAGAACCTCCTGCAGAACATCAAGGGACTGGGCATTAGTGAGCATCTTTATAAACCGATGCAGAAAGCAATTCTCCTAGCAACCGCGCGAACCGTCCGAAAATTCATGGGAAATGCAGCAGACAACGTCACCTAGGACCCGATAACATGGAAAGGGTTCCCACAGAGCTTCATACTTTTGGCGTCTTTGTATGCCTGGTATGAGTGAATAATCCCTGGAGGGAGTGCGAAGCCGTTTGGCTTGTAAATCATGTATAATAATAATAATTATAATAATTTGTCTGGCCGGCAGTATGCTGCACCCAGCAGTATACTTGTCGCTACTGTAATGCGTAGACAGTACAGCCAGCAACGCCAGTTATCCGCTGACCTTTAACCATTTCCTTTCTTTACCTGTTAAACCTTGCTATGCCCTGACCCACTTACACTCAATTCCTACATAATTCCTTAGGAGCCACTTTCTTTCAGCTTTCCGACTGGACCCGGCAACGAATAGATCCAGGGTTTCCCTCAACCAATCGTAGGAGGCGATTAAATGGGGAGAACTTTTAAATAATGAAATGTCGACTGCAAAACATAACGTACCCCAGGTGGGTAGGACCCATGGTCCACAATCCCACACCGCAGAAGCGGTCTGCTCCACGGATTCTGGGGGGAGCAACATTTCGACATCACAAACTTCAAGTGGCAGAGTGTTGAGGAGGCGAACCCCTGTCACACAAGAAGCTACAGCCCAACAACAACATGAGAGCCAAACAACAACGAGACCTCCACCCTCCGAAGGTGCTGCGCAGGAACCTCAGCCAGCGCTCACTCAGGCGGGACTTCCGAGACAGCGCATTAAATGGACAACATCCATGAATGAAACAGTAATGCGCATTTTTTATAAGGTGACTGAACTAGGACGAGAAACGATCGGCTATAGACAACAGCTTCATGCCGAATTTTGTAGGGAATATCCACACCTACAAGTGTCACAACAGAGAATAGCAGATCAATACAGAGCTATTCTCCGAAATAAACTAATCTCAGAAGCGCGACTTAACATCATCAAAGCGGAAATAGAACGAGAGATAAGAAGTACCGATGATAACAATGAACAAACCCCAGAACCTGCGCCACAGCCAGACCAAGAGACTCAAGAACAACCAGACAACGACATGAGAGCTGACATCGCTGTGGACAGGCAACAACAACTACATCAACACGAGGGTCAGATAACTCCAAGAGCTCTACCCGCCGAAGATGCTGTGCGGGAACCCCAACAAGCTCTTACTCAAGCGGGACGACCAAGACAGCGCATGAAATGGACTGTGTCCATGAACGAGACAATAATGCGCATTTTTTATAGGGTGACTCAACTAGGACGAGAGATGATCGGCTACAGACAACAACTACATGCCGAATTTTGCAGGGAGTACCCACACATGCAAGTGTCCCAGCAGAGAATAGCTGACCAATATAGAGTTATTCTCCGAAACAGCCTAATTCCTGAAGCTCGGCTTAATAGCATCAAAGAGGAAATTGAACGTGAGATCAGAGGCACTGACAATAACAACAATCCGATTACTGAACCTGAGCCACAACCCGAACCTGAGCTCCAAGAACAACAGGAACAGCTAAATGACGAAGCCCAACAGGACAATACTGAACCCTTTTATCAGAAATTGTCAACGGAAATGAGTGCTGCGGTGTTGGAGTATGATGGAAGCAATCCGTTAAGAAGACCGGCACTGCCAAAGATTAATTCATCCAAAAAACTGGGTGCCATGTTGGACATCATGAACAATCGGATTTTGCCAGCCTATGTTTCAGATGCCTACACTCTGGAATCCTTACATATGACCATCTACTGTGCCGCGACTGCTATAGCTAGAGCTTTAGAAATTAGAGTCACAACAGAGCGTCGATCAGCAAGGACAGAACCCAACATACCACCATGGGAAAGACGCCTAAACAAGAAAATTGAAAATCTTCGAATAGATATAGGACAGCTGACGGAGTACATCAGGGGCACGAGAACTAGTCGACTGCAAAGGCGAGTTGAAGAAATCATGAATCGTGTCCGATATCATTCGCAACAAGATCCAGCGAATGTTACTGCTCAGCAGTGCCTTGACTCGCTGAAACAGAAGCTCTCTGTTATTGCAGGACGGCTAAAGAGGTACAAGACCAGTAATAACCGAAAACGAGACAATGCGCTCTTCCAACGATCAGAAAAGACTTTCTACCGTAAGCTAAACTCTCCACCTAATATGGCAGATAATAGATATCCCAATAGAGAGCAGGTAGAAGAGTTCTGGGGAAACCAACTTTCCACACCAGCCGATTGTAACATCGCAGCTGGCTGGATCAATGAAGAACACCAAATCTGCCAAAATTACAGCCAGATGCAGTTTGAGCCATTTACCACCGAGGAAATTTCAAGAATAATCAAGGAATCCCATAACTGGAAAGCTCCAGGTCTCGACGGGATCCAGAACTACTGGCTCAAAAAGTTCTGGTGTATGCACCATCAGCTGGCTAATCTTATTAATGATGTTTTTCTTAACCCAGCAAAAATGCCATTGTTCTTGACCGAAGGTATTACGTACCTCCTACCAAAGGACCAACACAACACACATGACCCAGCTAAGTATAGGCCAATCACCTGCCTACCCACACTGTATAAGGTGATCACCTCCTGCCTGACCCAACGCATCTATGCACATTGTGAGCAAAATAATATCATTGCAATTCAACAGAAAGGATGTACGAGGGGAGCAATGGGATGCAAGGAACAATTGGTTGTTGACTCTGTCATATGTAACCAAGCCTGTACCAACCGAAGAAACCTCTTTGCTGCCTACGTGGATTATAAGAAGGCCTTCGACTCAGTACCACATGAGTGGCTCAAAACTATATTAAGAATGTACAGGGTCGACAATAATTTTGTTTCCTTTTTAGAACGCATCATGTTAACCTGGAGAACTAGGATCCAATTGCAAGTGCCATCCAGCGATACCATCGAAACTAACACCATTCCGATACGAAGAGGAATATTTCAAGGCGATTCACTTAGCCCATTGTGGTTCTGCCTCGCAATGAACCCACTATCACGCCGTTTGAACTCCACCAGACACGGCTTTAGTGTTAGAAACAACAACGAAGAGATAGTCAGAGTGAATCATCTTCTATACATGGATGATCTTAAACTGATGGCTGCTACCAGAAGCCAGCTGGAACAAATGCTTAAAATTGTAGAGGAGTTCTCCGGGGATATCGGAATGCAATTTGGACTTGACAAGTGCCGTATTTTGAACATCGTTAAAGGGAAGATACAACCGGGGGCTTTCGAAATGCAGAACGGTGAAACTATAGCTGCAATGGAAGCAGACCAAACATACAAATATCTAGGTATGAAACAGGCTAAAAGAATTGATCATGGCAGTATGAAGGCCGAATTGACAGCCGAATTTGTCAGGAGGGTAAGGCGGGTATTAAGAACTAATTTAAATAGTAGAAATTTGTTTAAGGCGCTCAACACGTATGCTTGCTCTGCGCTGAGCTACTCTTTTGGAATTGTAAAGTGGAGCAGGACGGACATCCAGAACCTGCAAAGAAAAATAAGGACACTTCTAACAAAAGCACAAAAACATCACCCTCGGAGTGCTGTTGAACGTACAATGCTTCCAAGACACCAAGGAGGAAGAGGATTGGTGGATATTGGTAAGCAGCTCGACCAACAAATAATAAACTTACGTTCATATTTTCAAAGGTTGGCGGACTCTTCCACACTACATCGAGCAATATGCGAGGCAGATGATTCAACACCGTTACAGTTGAGGGAACAAGATATTACTTCTCACCACCAAACAGACCAAGAGAAGTTGCAAACCTGGCTACGGAAGCCACTTCATGGACGGCATCCAAATGAGGTCAATCAGGACAATGTCGACAACTCAGCGTCGAACTACTGGTTGATTTCAGGACAGATGTTTCCGGAAACGGAGGGCTTCTTGTTAGCTATCCAAGACCAGGTTATTCCGACGAAGAACTATCGGAAGTTCATCATTAGAGACCCCTCAATAGAAAATGACCAATGCAGATATGGCTGTCGAACATCGGAGACAATTCAGCACATAACTGGAGGATGCCAAGCGTTTGCCGCAACCGAGTATAAGGAAAGACACGACTCAGCCGCTAAGATACTTCACCAAGAGTTAGCAGAAAAGTTAAACCTATTACAGGTAGGAAAAGTGCCTTATTACAAGTACAATCCGGAGCCTATTCTTGAAAACAACCAGTTCAGGTTATATTGGGACCGAACGGTTCTGACGGATCAAACAGTAGCTCATAATAGACCAGACATTATACTAATAGATAAAATTTCTAGGCGAACTACACTAATCGACATTGCGGTGCCTAACAACAACAACCTAAGGCCAAAATATAACGAGAAGATCGCCAAATACAGAGATCTGGAGGTCCAAATCCGAAGACAGTGGGCAATGAACAGCGTCCAAACGATTCCCATAATACTGTCAACAACTGGAGTGATACCGAAGAACCTCCTGCAGAACATCAAGGGACTGGGCCTTAGTGAGCATCTTTATAAACCGATGCAGAAAGCAATTCTCCTAGCAACCGCGCGAACCGTCCGAAAATTCATGGGAAATGCAGCAGACAACGTCACCTAGGACCCGATAACATGGAAAGGGCTCCCACAGAGCTTCATACTTTTGGCGTCTTTGTATGCCTGGTATGAGTGAATAATCCCTGGAGGGAGTGCGAAGCCGTTTGGCTTGTAAATCATGTATAATAATACAGCTGAGAGAACACACACACACCACCAAACAAACCAAGAGAAGTTATACACCTGGCTACAGAAACCACTTCATGAACAGCATCCAAATGAGGTCAATCAGGACAATGTCGACAACTCAGCGTCGAACTACTAGATGATTTCAAGACAGATGTTTCCGGAAATGAAGGGCTTCTTGTTAGCTATCCAAGACTAGTTTATTCCGACGAAGAACTATCGGAAGTTCATCTTCAGAGATTCTTCAATAGAAAATGACCGATGTAGATATGGCTGTCGAACATCAGAGACAATCCAGCACATAACTGGAGGATGCCAAGCTTTGCCGCAACCAAGCAGACGGCAAGACACGACTCAGCTAAGATATTCCACCAAGAGGTTATATCACGACAGATATCCTAATCATACTCTTCCAGATTAGAAAACATTTCAACGAGTTCTTCAAGAACAGCTGTTATATCCATATCATTTGAAAAAAATGCATGAACTGATTTCTGAAGATTTTCCCTTTAGAAGGCAGTTTGCAAACCGGCTATTGGATCTGCAACAAAATAACGTAAACTTCATTAGCACAATTCTCTTCACGGATGAAGCAGGGTTTATCAAAAAAGGTATTATAAATTTACACAACTCACATGTACGGGTTGATGAAAATGCTCATACAAGGATTGTTTCTCATCATCAACATCAGTTTCAATCAATTAAAATCTGGGCAGGAATCATTAGTAATTTTTTGATTAGACCATTCGTATTGCCGGCATGACTGAATGGAGAACTTTATTTGGAGTCCCTGCAGAACGCTTTTCACTATTTAATAGAGCACTTACCACTTGAAACCCACCGAAACATGTATTACATGCACGATGGGGTGCCACCTCATTTCAGCATTGCTGTGCGAGAGCACCTGAATAACGTCCAATCAAAACCGTTGGATAGGTCGAAGAGCCTTGCCTCCTCGATCTCCCGGCATAACGCCGTTGGCTTTTTACCTATGGAAACACCTTGGCGTATTCCATTCCGGTCGATAGTAGCGAGGAACTTCTACGGAGAATCACGTTTCATTGTGATCAAATAAGGAACAATACTGAGTGAATTTGGCGGGTACAGCAGTCCTCAATTCGTCGTATCCGCGAGTGTATCAGACTTCACGAAGCCCAGGTTGAACCCTCTTACGAAGTTTGTAACTAAGCAGTTAGCTTGACTTTTTATTGAAACTGGGGATAATTCCCTTTTTCATATTCAACTTGACAGAAGTTAGGGTACTAACACGGTAAATAAAATGAGTTTTTTTCGAAAACTGTTAGGATTAGCGAGATGAATGAAGAATAGTTAATTTTTAGTCAATAGATAAAGGTAGGTAAAAAACGTTGTCCAAAATTCTTATACAAGGCGTAAAAAAATGGGGTCATGAGTATCACAGCTAGTCCATCACTGCAACTGTGAGTAATTCAAAACACTTTCTTGGATAATAATTTGAAGGGTCCTATCTGGTATATATCATATTAAAAAAATTGAAATATACTTGGTGGTTCAATAATTTATGTGTAAAAAACTTGATTCCATTGCAGCTCTTTGGGAGCCCATATCTCCGAAGAGGAGGCCTATAGGAAAAAAGTTTATATGAACTTGTACTATTCTTTTTACGTGTTTTTTTCATATCCGGGATATTTTCCACATTTTCCCTGACACCCTGTATAATTAATTTTTCTAGTTTGTATAGAATAAATCAATAAATTTTTGTACATTTGTTTTATGTTCTTTGTGCCAAATTGAAATTAGTATTTTTAATAATATATTTTCTCTTACTTAGTTATATATTTCTTATATACTTTAAATTAAAGATTTCTTTAAATCATATCTTAATTTTTGTTGTTATTGAATCATTTTTTTTTAAATTTTAGTTCATAAACTTAGTGCGTCTGTATATTTTTGTGAGACACTACATATGTAAGGGGAGAGTATTTTTTAGGTTATTCGTAGCAGAAATTCCTATTGCTAGTTTAGTGGAAGATGAAATATTTACAGTTACTACAAATCAAAGAGAACTTGAAGATGTCGTAGAAAATTTGTCGGTAAAATGGAGTTGATTTTCCTATTAAAACATGTTTTTATATATAGATACTATTGTAGGTGGTAGATATTTTAATAATGGAAGTTACAGTAGCTTGTTATATTGAACCTGAAGTAGAAATAATACAAACAAATTATTCAAATCATATTTTAAAGTAAGTATTGCGAGTAAACGAGTATAAACTCAATATATCGTCAAATGGAGTGAATCGAGACGGTTTTTCGGTATTTTTATGAATATCTTTTTTAAAGACTTCAGATTTTTCGGAAAAGTCACCAGCACTAGTGCTGCTACTCAAAAATAGCTAATATGATTTTTTTGGTTAAAATGATTGACTAAGAATTTGTTTTTCGTGTCCGAACTGGCCCCGCGATAGCTCACAATGTTCAAGTAGTCCCGTTTATGAGGTAATTTGAGACACATAAATTAAAATAAATATATAGGGTATATATATATATATATATATATATATATATATATATATATACACTACTAAAATAGTATAAAAAATAAAACGAGAGAAATTTATAAAAATAATTATTCTAAATAATAAAATTGTTAAGATACAAATTTTACAATAATTTATTGCAAATAACTAAATTAAAAATTATTATTAAACAAGGAAAATTGAAAATTATTATAAACAAAAAACTTTGTATCCGAAACGGTACAGATTTGCATTTTAAACAAGTTGGGTTCAGTTTACAGAAAGCATAGATATCTTATAATAAAATAAGCAGATTTTCTTGTACTAAAGCATTATAATTATTGAGAATTTTGTATGGTTTCTCATTATATAAACTGGATATAAACAGAATAGAGAAAGCACAGAAGAATTGTTGGTGTATTATATGTGGTAGAAGGAAATTTGTTCAGGTATCGCACGAATTAAAAGTTTCAAAATGATTGAATATGCAGGACAGACGTCCTGGTATTTTTCATAACGTTATTTTCAATAACTGCCCTCCGTACTTGACAAATAAAATTATAGAACAGATGTTCACAATTTGAACCTTAGATATAAGGGTCTTATCTCTCCACCACTTCGCAAAACAGATTTTTACAAAAGAAGCTTTTCTTATAATATTAATAAAATTTATAATAGCATTTCTATTTTCTTAAAAACATTTATACCTCCAATTTTTAGAAAAAGGGTAAAAAATATTTTAATAAATAGAGTGTATTTTGCGTTGTTCTCTTTTTAACCGACTTCTAAAAGAAGGAGGTCCTCAATTCGTCGACTATGTATTTTTTTTATGTATGTACACCGATTACTCCGGAACAGCTGCACCGATTTGAATGAAATTTTTTACGTTACGTTCAGGAACTTGCTGCGGTGGTCCCATATTTTTTTTAGATGAAATTGGTACAGTAAAATCCAAGATGGCGCTTACAATATGGCGGCCAAAAAAATTAATTTTGTCCGATTTTCTCCAAAATTGGTATGGAGAAATTTTCGGGGTTGTACCCAATGAAACTGAAATTATTTTTAAAGAATTCAAAATGGCGGATCCAATATGGCGGACCAAAAAATTTAATTTTGTCCGATTTTCTCTAAAATTGGTATGAGGAAGTTTTCGAGGTTGCACATAACGAATTCAAAACATTTATAAAAAATTCAATATGGCGGACAAAAAAATCGGTTTTGTTCGATATTCTCCAAAACTGGTACGGGGGAGTTTTCAGGGTCGTACATGACGAATCTAAAATAATTTTAAAAAAATTCAATATGGCGGATCCAATATGGCGGACGAAAAAATCAATTTTGTCCGATTTTCTCCAAATTTCGTATGGGGGAGTTTTCGGGGCCTCACGTAACGAATCTGAAATTATTTTTAAAAAATTCAATATAGCGGATCCAATATGGCAGACAAAAAAAACAATTTTGTCCGATTTCACTAAAATTGGTACGGGAGAGTTTTCGGGGTCACCCATAACGAATCTAAAATTATTTTAAAAAAATTCAATATGGCGTATCCAATATGGTGGTAAAAAATTAATTTTCTCCGATTTTTTTGAAAATTGATATGATAGCACATTACGAATTTGATATTATTTTTAAAAAAATTAAATACGGAGGATCTAAGATGGATGATTAAAGATTCTACATCTGTCGATTTTGTCTAAAGTCAGTATTGGGGAATTTTTGTCAGTGTTAATTACGAAATTAAAATATTTTTTGAAAAACCCAATCTGGCGCATTCAATATGGTGTCCTAAAAATTTTACATTTTTCGACTTTCTCCAAAACCGATATAGAGAGTTCTTGAGGGTGTAAATTATGAATTTAATAGTATTTTTTCTGGATTCAATATGGCGATAGATGACTAAAAATTTTACATTTTTCGATTTTGTTCAAATGTGGAACTGAATCATTTTTGAGGATGTAAATAGCGAATATAAAATTATTTTAAGAAAATCTAATATGTCAGAGGCAATATGACCGTTTAGAAATTTTAAATTTCTGGATTTCATCTAAAATTGGTACTAGGGGGCTTTGAAGGGTTTAGATTTAGATTAGATTAAGACGTTAAAATCATTTTTTTGAAATTCAATATGGCGGATCCAATATGGTGAGTTGAAAGCTTTTCCCTATTCGCATTTTTTCAAATTTGGTAATAGGGGGTTGAGAGTGGTGTATTACGAATATGAAGTTAATTTTTTACAACTATTAGGTTGATAAGATACAATATGAGGGACTAAAAATTTTACATTTTTCAGTTTTATCTAAAATTGATATTGCGGGGTTCTTGGGGCGTATACAAACTAAATATGCCATATAAAATATATCGGGCTAAGAAGTTTACGTTTTAAATTCTTTAAATATCGATATTGGAAGATTTTGGGGCCTATATTACCAATCTAAAATTAATTTGAAATTTAAGGTAGTGGATTTACTATGACAGACTAAATATTTGTTTGACACAATTTCATTGGTATTTGGAGAACTCTAAGAATCAAAGAATTTTTAGTGGTTCATTTTAGAGTGATTTACAATTATGGATAAAATGGGTACTTTTTTTCCAACCTTGTAGTCATTGCGAGGTACACTAATCTCGATTAGCACTTAGTTCAAATAATTTATGAATATCATAATGAATTCAAAATTAAAAATCGAAAAATAAAATTTTAATAAAAAAATTGAACCGACTTCTAAAAGTGCGCTAAAAAGTGAAAAATAACTAGTAATTTTTATATGAAATTGAAATTTTTGAAGTCGGTGCCAAATTATTTGTAAATGAAATAAATAACTACTAATATATACAAATTATGGTAAGAAAGCAATTACAAATAAAGTATTTTTAATCTGTTTATGCAAATCACATTTTGTCAGGTATTAGTTTGGCGCCGACTTCAAAAATTTCGATTTTAAATAAAAATTTCTAGTTATTTTCACTTTTTAGCGCACGTTTAGAAGTCGGTTAAATTTTTTTAAAAATTTTTATTGCCATTTATATGCGCTCCTTGTCTCTTTCTTTATGTGATTTTTTTGAATTATTTAATTATTTTCTGTACTCTGCGAATATTCTGGTTTTACCAAAGAGCTGAGTTTTGAACCGTTATAAATGGTTTTCAGCCCATTTTTTGCAATTGTATGTGTGAATCTTATCATTAATGTACAATATATCATTATTATTTTATAGATGTGAAATATGTGGCAAAAAGTCTTGCACTTGCGAAGAGTGTACAGAAAATATTCGTCAAGCTAACTTGGTGTTTTCCGATACCCTAATAGACCTCGGTATACTGCCAACTGGAGTTGGAATAAAAAAAGATTTTTATATAATGAATATGGATAAAAACAGATTAAAATGGAAAATCGTGGAAATGAAGTATGAAATAACTACACGTCCACATGTCAAAATACTTCCGAAGAGTAATTTGTCCGTAGATTTTGGAACATTGTTGCCTGGAAAGAAACAACAAATAAGTTACAATATTGTTAAAAATCGGCCAACGCGTTGGGTTTCTATTTTAGTTCTCTTTTCCATATCAAAAAATCAAAAGGAAAAAGAAGAACCAAATGATAATTATATCTTGGTAGCAGAAAGTATTTGCGTACTCACCTACGAAATTATCAATTTAAATATTGTGATTAAAAGTGGTCAATCGAAAGACCCCATTTTGTGCCCCCTTCAAATGCTTTATACTGGTGTACCGATTCAGTTATCTTTCAAAATTCAAAATCTTAGTTTAATTAGTGGTTGTTTTTATTTTTTGCAACCAATTGGAACAGATGCCGAAAAGGTTAAAATAGAATGCGAACCTCAATGTGGTAAGTTTGTATTTACTTCTTAATATTATATGTGTTTAGTTGTTCTACACTTATGCTACAAACAACAGTTGCTGATTATTCTTAGGAGGAGAGGAGTTGATCTTAATATGGGCTATGGCTTGTTATATTGAGCTGTTTTCTTCAATTATAGAGAAATCGATACCATTTGGTGCTCATTTGATAATTAAGTGTTTTAAAAATGATATCTGAACTTTTAAAATAAAAACACTACTTAAAATTGTTTTTTTTTATCGCGGTCTAAATATGCCTATTTTATTTAATGACATATTTTACCCTACATATTAGTACATAACAGAGGGTAGGTACTCTTCTGTGATGATGTGAAGTCCTTATGCTCTCTATAGAGAGAACAAGACCTAAACCCGAAATTCTGCCAGCACATCACATTCCTTTCAATACTCGCTTATATCTCACGGCCGGCCTGAAGCCAACATAACATTTGTGAAAATGGTGATGTAAAAAACTTGCGGAAATCGATTACGTATTCCAAATAGATAAATTATTTAAAAAAATTAAAATCTTAGCTGATCCTTTTTTTTCAGTTATGAATGTTTAAAAAAACACGCTAAACTTATTAAAGTAGTAATTAGATTTATAATATTTATAACCACTTTTAGCGTTACCCAGGACCAGTAACGGGGAAGTAGTGGTTTTCGGGCCCCATATTAAAAGAAAAAAAAATCAATTTTAAATTCGCCCCATGATAACGTACGCCGCTATTGTATTGTGGCGTAGTACAACAAAGCGCAAACACATTCTTCAACTTGACACAGTTCAGAGAATGGCTTGTGTGGGAATATTGAGTGCGATGAGGACTGCTCCCATCAGGGCTCTGGAAGTCCTAGTGAACCTACCTCCTCTTCCCTTATACAGAGAGAACGAGGCCCTGAAGGCTGTTTATCGTCTCAGTAGCCTGGGACATCTTGGAATTCGAACGGGTGGCTACTCAGGTGTCTGGGAAAGCGCGGTGGAGAGGTGTCCATCACTCCCCATGCGGACAGATTACATGACGCCGCTCTTAAAACCTAACCTCTCCCTGGAGATATTTCTGCCAAGTAGAGAGGATTGGGAGGGAGAACAAAATCTTCCGAAAAATGGATCCTGGTGGTATACTGATGGATCTCGACAAGATGAAAGAGCTGGAACCGGAGTATTTAGCAGGAGCACAGGATTCAGAGAGTACTACCCTCTCGGACAATGTGCGACGATTTTCACAGGAAATTTATGCTGTTCTGCAGTGTGTCCATCTCTGTGAGAGGGACATAGACAGGAATAGAGTAATAAATATATGCTCAGGCTGCGTATTGGCACTGAAGTCCAGTGTCGTAACTTCGCGACTGGTGTCTGAGTGCACGGATATACTAAATGGTATGACAAGGAAAGGCTGCAAACTCAGGCTCATATGGGTCCTGGGTCACGCGGGCAACGCAGGAATGAGGAAGCAGACCATCTGGCAAAGTTGGGTTCGGCGACGGAACCGTATGGACCACAACCAGTATAACCTGTCCCAATTGCAATTGGCGAAAGAGAATTAAAATCGTTGCTGGAAAGCAAATTTATTGAATCGTGGAGGGAAGCTCCTGGAATGAGGTGGGCTAAGGAAAATATAACTGGGCCTAGTGCACGGCGTACTAAGGAGCTTTTCTCCTTGGGAAGGAAAGGGCTGCGAATTGTGGTGGGATTGTTGACAGGACATTGTCACCTCAGGGGTCATCTTCATAGAATCGGTGTCGAAGACGACCCGACGTGCTTATGGTGTTTGGAGGAGGATGAAACTGTTGACCATGTCCTCAGAGAGTGCCCAACACTCAACGGACTGAGACAGATATATTTCAGAGATACAATTTTGTTACCGGAAGCAGTTAGGCAAGTTCAACTAACGAGGCTGCTTGGATTCGCAAAGACGATCGGCCTCGAAAAACCTACAGCTATGGTGTGATATAAAGGGATCATAGTATCACCACCCCTTTTTTATTCATTCATCCATTCATTCATTCAACGGTAAACAAGAACTTCATACTCATAATAAGCAATTAACTCCAAATAGCGTGTAGGTTCTGATGTAAGTAACTAAATATTCTTTATTTCAAATAAAAATAATTGTGTGTTGTCCTAATTCAGTTTAAATTTGCCATAATGAGCATTCAACAACAACATTTTTTAATCTTGAAATATAACTTTTCAGTTTTCATTGAACTGATTTTAAGTTTCTCCCAATATTTATCAAATATATGATGAATGGACTCCACGAGCTGTTCCGGCCATACACCCAATCCTTCGTTGTTTAATTTTACTCTTTCTTGAAAGTGGTTTAACAAAATATGTACTTTTAAGGTCTGCGAAACACTTGGTATAGTGTAAAAACATTTTTTTAACTCCTCCAAATGTAAGTATAAATTCGTTGAAACTTTATTTGTAGAAAAACAAAAGCGGCTGAATTTTTAATTGACCACGCGTTAGTTCGGAATCAGTCCGTTTACTAGCTTCTTTAAGATGTTGTCGGCAAGCTTGCTTACAGTAAATGGCTAACAAACAGCCTTATCAATGTTTCCTTGTCCATATTGTTTTATTTCACTTCAAGATTTACAATATAAATCAAATCATATCATACTAAACTCAAAAGCTGACGGTTTATAGAAAACCAATGATAGACACCTTAACCTCTTAATATCAACGGGGAAAATATTGAACGTGTCGCATGGTTCACGTATCTTGGCACTATTCTGAATGAAAAGTGGGAATGGTACAAAGAAGTGAAGAGAAGAATTTGGCCGTGCAAAAATAAATTTATTTAAATTTAAGAATATTCTCCTTCACAGAAATATGCCACTATACATCCGAAGACGTGTAGTTCAATAGTATGTATGATGAAGTTTTGCAAGGAGCTGGCGTAGCAAGACAACTAATGGACACTGTAAAACAACGAAAAGTGTCATATCTAGGGCATATATTAAGAGAACCTCGCTACTCCATACCAAGGCTAATACTACAGGGAAAAATTGAAGGCAGACGGGGGCCAGGTAGAAAACAACACTCTTGGCTCCGCAATTTAAGAAACTGGTGTGGCATATCAGACACCGCAACCATATTTAGACAGGCTGAGGAGGGCACTCTAGCTACAATGTGACCATGAGATGACAAATGATCGCCGACGTGCGGCATAGCACATGGCACCCGAAGAAGAAGAAGAATGATAGACAATCTGGCGACTTCAAACGTATGGTGATCTTAAGAAAGATTTTGAAAAATATAGTTTCATAGATAAACGCAAAGTAACTGCTACAATATATCACAGTACAATTAATTCTTCTCTCATCCAAGAAAACGACGATATTTACATTCTTCGAAAGTTTATATATAGTCCGAACAGCATTTGTTATAAGGATTTGTGAACCATCTTTTTTAGAAGGGTTTAGTTAAATTAGTTGGAAAACAAAAATCTTTAATAGGGCCTAAAAAATTAAATATTGTGGCCAAAAGTTACTATGCTAATCTTTTTGAAGACAATGTTTGTCGACAACTTCTTGAAGATGCTGATAAATTGAATGATTCCAAAATAACTTTTGATCAATTAAAAATTCAGCGCTTTTAAAGCGATAAACAAAGTTGCTTACATTTGAAGGAGCCAAAAAATGTTTTTATGCTACACAAATGTTTCGGAGACCTTGAAAGTACATATTTTGTTAAACCACGTTCAAGAATGTGTAAAATTAATTAACAACGAAGGATTGGGTCTATAGTCGGAACAGCCTGGGGAGTTCATTCATCATATATTTGATGAATATTTGGAAAAACATAAAATCAATTCAATGGAAAGTGATAGTTATATTTTAAGATTAAGAAATGCTGTAGTTGAATGCTCATCAAAGCATATTTGAACTGAATTAGGACAAAACACAGTTATTTTTATTTGAAATAAAGAATATTTAGTTATTTACATCAGATCCTACACACTATTTTGAGTTAATTGCTTATTATAAGTCTGAAGTTTTTGTTTACCATCAAATATTAATAATTTAAAATTGAGAATTTTTTTTCTTTTAATTTTGGAGCCAGAAAGCCACTACGTCACTGTCGTTGATCCTGGGTAACGCTAAAAGTGGATATCAATGTTATAAATCAAATTACTACTTTAATAAGTTTAGCGTATGCTATCTGACTTTCTAAACACTCATAACTGAAAAAAGGATCAGCTAGGATTTTAACTTTGGTGGATAAGGTATCTATTTGGGATACGTAGTCGATCCCTGCAAGTTTTTTGCATCACCATTTTTACAAATGTTATGTTGGCTTCAGACCGACCGTGAACTCTCACGAACACGATAGACAAGCGTGGAATTGTACTGCCAAACCCTCTCCACTTTCATGTTGCAATTGTCTTCTATAGTTTTTTTAATAGTTTTTGTATTCTACCTTTTTCTTTCTTTCATCCCTAGTTTGTTTATTTCCTTAAAGTTATATATATATATATATATATATATATATATATATATATATATATATATATATATATATATATATATATATATATATATATATATATATTTAGGGGAGGGGCACGGGGGCACGTGCCCCCCCCCCCAGAGACGGTTAAAAAAGAAACATGTAATTTTTTTATCCTTTTCATAACAATAAACCTTTATATTAATATTGCAAGTTTATTTCTTACAGTTATTGTTGTATGTAGCCCCTTGTGCCCCCTCCCCAGAAGAAAATCCTGGATAATTTTTTTTGCCCGTCTGCCACTTGTGCACCCCCAGAAACAAATCCTGGATCCGCCATTGTATATATATATATATATATATATATATATATATATATATATATATATATATATATATATTTTTTTTTTTTTTTTTTTTTTTCTGAAATTTCTTGGGTATGAGGTTTTTTGTTTTTAAAACAATTTAATCAAAATTTGACGTTTCGCCCATTTTTTTTGGGCTTTATCAAAAATATATTGTCAGTCAGTCTATGGATAAAATCTACAAAGAAAAACAGAACAATCAGCCATCACTGAAACAATCAAATACACTCAAAATAGACATACATATTTTACAACTAACACACTGTACAATATTAAAAACGTAAATTTAAAATTCTTTGCTAGATACGCACCCGTTGTAGCCGTGCCATATATATATATATATATATATATATATATATAGGGGCGGATCCAGCCTCTCTCCTTGGGGGGGGCGGTGATATCACAAAAGTTCAGTATGGCAAACGGAAGCAAGTTGTCGGGGGGTAGACATCAGCAACATTCCCATTTCTAGTGTAAAAGGCAGGGTCGGGTCTATTTTTCAGGAATTTGAAGCTGTCGGAGAGGGGGGGCGATCACAAGAAAAAACAAGTTGCCCACAGGGAGGGAGGATGCGAGCAGCATACACATTCCTAGTATAAGAGGCAGAATGGGGTCTATTTTCCTGAATTCAAAGCTCTTGGGGGGGGGGGGGGCTATCGCAAGAAAAACAAGTTGTCAACGGGGCTGCCAGCAGCATACACATTCCTAATATAAAATGCAAAATCGGTTGTATTTTTCTGAACTCAAAGCTTTTGGGAAGGGGAGGGGCGATCGCAAGCATACACATTCCTATACTCTATTCAAGAACTAGAGAGAGTAATAAAACTGTTATCGACACCTCCAACGTACCTGCTCCAGTGCCGCAGGTATCTGAGGACTACCGTAAATCTAATTATATTTAATTATATTAAACTTTTATAAATTTACTGCTACAATAAAATTTCTGGTAGTTCAATTTAATTTCTGTCAGTGAGCAAAGTACACCTTACAGTGTGTCCTTGGTAATTTATCTTGTATGTGCTTGTTTTTACATATTATTTGAGATTAGTTAGATACCCAAAAGATATGGCTTCCAAAATCGTTAAAACCAGGGCATTTTTTCCTCAACGAAAAACTTATTACGACGAATGTTTATGATGCCTTAAGATATCAATATCTAGATAATAATGTTAAAAACTCTGTTGAGTTGTGTTCCAATATGACAGGAGTTGGAAAATCTACTATGTGCCCAATACTGAAGGAAAAAAAACGACTGGAATTGTTAGTACTCCCAAGCTACATTCGATCAGGAGCAGACGAAAAACCTCGTTGGAAGAAGAGATGTAAACTGCAATAAAAAAATTTGTACACACATTTTATTATGAGATGCAGATCCCAACCGTCGACAAAATTCTAAGTAAAATCAATGAAGATCGGGATTTACCTGATAATAAAAGAACTGAGCTCTGGAAATTGCTAAGAGAACTTAATTTTTGCTGGAAAAAAGCAGATAGGAAATCTGTTCTTATAGATCGTCTGGAATATGTCCGTTGGAGAACGAAATATCTCTCTCAGGTAAAAGGTAGAGTTGCTAGAAATATTACAACTTACAAAATTAATAATTTAACTGAAATTTTGACAGATTTTTTTAATAAAGTTAGTGCAGAAAGTTGGGAACAATCCATATAATAAAAGCATAAAAGAAAATGTGAAAACTCGATCTCATGATTAATTTGAGCGAAAATAGCTTCACTGACTTTGATTACGAATTAGATACGTAATGTTTACCATCGTAAACACAATTTATTATTTAAATTTTCTGTAACTTATAAAAATAAATTACATTTCAATCCCTTTTTAGTGTTTAATTTTAGTTCTGCAGATGGTTTCAGAAATAAATAAACTGAAGCGTCAAATATCCTAAAAATGTTTTTAATTAATAATAAAAAGACCGATAGCCCCAAAAAAATTTTAATATTATATGGACGAATTTATTTTTTTTATATATGTTTAACTTCTTGTATTTTTGACAATGGATATTTTGTAAGTATTAAAAATTATAACTTAGAATTTTTTGAGAGAAAAAGGCTACATTTTAGTCGGAATGTGCATAAAATGATTTCTATGCCACAATTAAAATTAATAAAAATACAGTTGTGATTTGTGTGAAATATGTCAAAATTTTCTATATTTTCTAATGTATGTGAATTATTAAGACATCATAAGAAATTAAACAAAATTATAAAAAATTTTTATTTCAGGTTTATTACCGAAATAATATTCTCTGCCATAAATACTGAGTGATAAAATAAACCTCTTCCGACGCCTATGACAAGGATTAAAATCCTTTTTAACACTTCACACATCGAAATATCTATTGTTATCCAACCAAATAGTCCATTATTATAGACCAGTATTTTTGATTCTAAAATTTCTAACCCATTTCTATGAATAATATATGTGTCTAACAGATTTTGCCAAAGAAATCGGACTAAAGAACAAAGGTAGTTTGCGAAGAAAAAAAAAGGGTAAAAAATGATTTATTACTCTCTCTAGTTCTTGAATAAACTATAGAATAAGTGGCAAAATCGGATCTATTTTCCTGAACTCAAAGCTCTTGGGGGGGGGGGGCGATCGCCCCCACCGCCCCCCCCCCTTGGATCCGCGCCTATATATATATATATATATATATATATATATATATATATATATATATATATATATATATATATTACTACTTAGCACATAAGATTGTTAAGAACCCAGAAACAAGTGGATGAATTTGAAGAAATAAGTCACAGAAAATGAAACATTGTTGGAATCTGCGTCTATCTGGAGTAAAATCCACTATTTTAAGATCGGGTTACAGCTTATTTCAGAAAAATAAAGAAGAGAAAAGTGACATTGGAGGCGTAGCAATCACAATCAATAAAAAAAATTAAGCATAATATTGTCAAGTACCAGGCTATATCTACCAGAGTAATATACATCATGACCACTTTAAATTAAAGATACAACCTATCAGCATGTATGCATGCTTATGCGCCAACAAGCACAGCAAGTAAAGAAGAAATCGAAAACTTTCATGAAGACTTAGAGGAAGCTAGAAAACAAGAAACCACACACTTCGTAGTGGTCATAGAAGATTTCAATTCCGAAGTTGGTCAAAGAAAGGAAGCAGACACAGAATATGTTGGACAATTTGGACTGGGTAATAGAAATAAACGAGGAGAAACTTTAATGAATTACCTCAATAAGAAGAACTTGCATACACTCTTCAAGAAACCAAAATAACATAAATGGACCAGACGAAGTCCAGAAAAAAAGACAGAAACCGAAAATGAATATATATTTTCCAAAAACAAAGTGATATGCAGAGATGTGTTTGTTTTAAACAAATTATATACCGGAAGCGACCATAGAAACAAACTTCTTAAGAAACAGCGGTACTTAACCGGAGAAATCTTACAGTTAAAAGAAAAGGAATACAAACACGCGCTAAAGCAAAGACTCAAAAGTGACACAATAGAAAAAAAGAATATAAATAAACTTGCAGATAAAATCACCAATACAATAATCACTTCAATTAAGAAAATATGCTTACGTACAAACGCTCACAACATCTCGAGAATAAGTTCTCTAACAATACAGCTACTAGAAGACAGAAGAAATATGATAGATAAAATATCGGAAAACTAGTGATAAAAGAAATTCGAAAAGAGATACAATACAAAAATTATTGTCGTTTAACTGTTGATATCTTATATTCTAGTATTAAAATATCTAGAGATATAAATTTCACAGAGATATCTTAGAATGCCGGTTTCATAAAGAGAGTTGACTCATGAGATCTTTAGGTAGTCGAAATGTGTACGGGCAGAACCAGTGTGGAATTGGCATGAAAAAAATTGTAAAAACTATAAAAGTTTTCTTATATTGCATTTAATTGTTAAAGTTTTAAACTTCTATTTCAAAACTATTCTTTAAAATGATCACTTGTTAACAGTTAAAATTAATTAAAAAACTCTACTCAACTCAACCAATTGACAAAAATCGATCTGCTTTGCTTTCCTCAGAAGGTCCTGGAATACTACAGAATTGTTTTTATGTTACAAGGAGAGTAAAACGAATAAAATCAAACATTTTAGTGTATTGTCCATCTTTTTCGTAGATATTCCGGAGAAAATAGTAAGTTGTAGAGAATATCACAGGTTCTTTCATATTCGTCGCATAAGGCAAATTATAGGGGTAAAATTAACTACATTATAAACCACAAAAAACTATTATACTTCGTTCTTTCGTGTGCACATACCGTACTTGGCCTTTTTTTCTGATCTGACATCAGCATCGAACAACCAAGGGTCATCCTATCTTTCCGGTTAGCTAAAATATTTTACAAAATCCGATATTGGTTAACCCATAACCATTTTTGGCGACCACCAGTTGTGAAATTGGACTTAAAAGTATATTTTCAACAAGTTTTTCAAAGGAAAAAAGTAATATAACTTTATCTTCAATATTTTTTATTTTATTGCATCAGGTGAACTAGAACCTCATTCCAAAAGGACAATACAAGTCAAGCTCACTTGCCTCGATGTTGGCATTTTAGAGAACATATTTCTTCCGTGTTTTATCGGATACAATCAGGAACCTATCTTGGTGCGACTTCTGTGTGTGGTAGATTGTATCCATATGTTCATTTACTTACCAAATAAGAGCAACGAATACCAAAAAATTTTGTGGCCTCCAAAAATTGTGTACGAATATGATAGAAGTTGGAGTCAGTATTGCTTGTGTGAAGAGGTGAGTTTAAAAGATGAAATAATAGTAGCAAATGTAAGCAAATTTTTCTGTATTTTACTAACGTCTGTTCATTATATAGGATATAGGCTCTTTGTGGTTCCTGAATCAGACTTCTACCTATAGATTCTTGTTAGGTAATCTGAGAATCGCTTATTTGGAGAGCAATAACAGTGCTTTTGATCACTTTTTTATAGGTAAAAAGATTGAACAGCCAGTCAGTTTTTACGACTGGTGTTTGAATGCAAAGATGTGTTGACCAATATGATAAGGAAGAGCTGTACAGTTTTGGATCACTCGAATATATACAGGAATAAGGAGGCGTCTTACAAAAATAGGATCCGCGATTGAACCATATGGACTCCATCCAACTGTTGACCATGTCGTCAGAGATTGTCCACCACTTAACGGACTGAGAACGACAAATTTTGGAGATACAATTTTGTCACAGAAAGGTGTTAGGCAAGTTCAATCAACGAAACTGCTTGACGATCGGCCTCTAATGATCTGTAGTCATGGTGGAATGTAAAGGTCCCGACGAAGTTTAAACATCGATGATCAAATATCACCAACTTTTATTTATACATTTATTCAGTTATAGCCTTTCGCATCAAAAAGGACTCTCCCATGCTGGCCACCATTAGACAACTAAACTCATTTAGAATAATAATTTGCTTTCTAAACACGACTCATTCGTATCAATATAAGAATGGTAATCTTGCTGTATAAATATGATTACGTTATGGTGGCCAGTATAGGAGGGTCCAAAATGAGTGAAATTAATAATCAAATTTTATTTGACAAGTTCGTGGTGAATGCGGAAATTTGTAATATATTGGTAGTCACTTTAATTGAATCGATGGGTTAGATAGTGACAGTTTGGTGAACAAGAAAACTTGGTAAAATAACCCTCGTCAGATTCAAATTTTATTTTGATACATAAACCGATTTCTAAAAGAAAGAGGTTTTAAATTCGATCGCTACGTATTTTTTTATGGGTGTACGTCGCTTACTCCTGAACGGTGGCACTAATTTGAAAAAAATTTTTTGCGTTATGCCAAAGATTATATTAGCTACCGCTCTATAATAATCTTTGGTTATACTCAGGAAGTCCCTGCGTTTATAATACGACGAACAAAAAAAATTATTTTTTGGAATTTTCTCCGAAATTGCTATGGGGATCGCATATAAGGAATTTCATATTATTTTTTAAAAATGCAGTATGGAGGATTAAATTTTTATTGTGAAGTAGTAGATATCTGTTGAATTTCCATTGTCTTTATTTTTGTTGAATATCACGACGTTTCGGCTAGTAGTTATCTTTAGCCGTTTTCAAGGGAAACTAAATAAATCCCTTAGCTACATGACTGTTTATACTAAAAGTAAATACAGTGAAGTGTGACTGAGATGGGTGCAGTCATGCCTGCTATGGTAAGATCCCATTTTTTATGCTGCATTTAGTTTTAGTTTACAATTATTAAGAAGTGGTTTCCACACTTCTCTTATATCTAAAGATGGTTTACTAAAACAACTCGGGTTCTGATGTATAACCGCGGCTTCTTTGAATTTTCGGTTTCTCCAATATTGTTCTTGGTGTAGTATTTTAGCTTCAGACCATTTTATGTGGTGTCCATGAGTCCAGGCATGGTTGGCGGCACCAGATTTTTCTGTTTTTCCTCGAGATGTGCATTTTTGGTGTTCTTTGATCCTTATGTCAAGAGGTCTCTTTGTTTCGCCAACGTAGGATGTGCCACATTCACATGGTATCTGATATACACAGTTCTTCATGTCCCATTGAGTTGTTCGTTTGACCCTAGTGAGCCGACTTCTCAGAGAGTTAAACAGCGTTGATTTTATATCATTTTCTTATCCTTCTAACTTTTTCTGAAATGCCTTTAACATAGGGGATGTTCAATACTGGCTTTCGTTCTTCATTCGTTGTCGATATTGTCCTATTTCTGCGTTGTTCTAGAAATTTATCCACTTGATATACTGGGTATCCGTTGGCTGTCAGATCATTTTTAATGTAATCTATCTCTTACATCAAGCTGTCGTTGGAGTTGCAGAGAGTTAAGGCTCTATCTACGAGATTTCTTATAATTCCTTGTTTGGTGTTGTTGGAGTGATTAGATTAATAATTAAGGTATTGTCCTGTGTGCGTGGCTTTTCTGTAAACCGAAGTTCGAATTTGTCTGCCATTTCTTTCAACCAAGACATCTAAGAATGGTAATTTATTTTCTACTTCTTTCTCCATGGTGAGTTTAATAGTTGGGCTGATATTGTTGAGATGAAAAAGGAAGTCTCGAAGTTCTTCGTCGTTTCCACTCCAAATAATAAAAGTATCGTCTACGTATCTGAGCCATAACTTTGGTTTCTTAGTTGTGGATTCAATTGTAAACGTCTCGAATCATTCCATGAAAATATTTGCGACCACCGGTGAGAGTGACGATCCCATCGGTAGTCCATCATCTTGGATGTAGAATTTTTCCTTTCCTTGAAAATAGGAATTAGTCAAACAACTTTCCAACAAGTCCATAATGGCGTGCGGTGGTAAAGATGTTATTTCTGCTAAGGTCTGGTCTTCTTATGATTTTTAGTGACCGACCAAAAAAGGAGCAAATGTGAAACATTTTGCAATCGATTCATTTCATCATTGGCAACAAAAAACCTAAATAATATGTTTCTATTCGGGTGGTCCTTAATTTGTTATTAAGAAAAAACTTGCACCTATGAAAAGGTTGAAAGAACTCTACGCAGAAATAAACAAGTTTCCTTTTTTTCTTTGGTATTTTTTCGAAAAATGCATCCCTTTCGAGTTATAAGCTATTAATAGTCAAAAAATTACTAAAAACAGTCATTTTCAAAAATTCATACCTCCGCTTCTACCAAGTCTTTTCGATCATTTTTAACCGCAATATAATCGATGTGAGTTGTACTTTCACGTAAATTTCATATAGACTTCTTTTCATTTTCCTTGTGAATTTTGCAATCGAATATTCATAAAATATTACAATTTATCATGAGTAGTGATAATATAGTGGTGTCATATAATCGATCTGAAAACCATGTCAATGAACTTTCTATGAAATATATTTCTATAAAATACTTTTTTTTTATTGAATACAGCAAATATTAAGTTAACATTACATGTTGTCAATAAGCTAAATGAATTGTTTTATGATATATATTAACTTGTGTGCCCGTTGAAAAATGACTAGCTATATATCTTATTTTCGACTTTATTTATATTAGATATCAATAAGGTTAATTATATACGTAAATAAATGTATTAATTAATTATACATAATATTAAATTATTTACTTATCTACGTTTATGCATGTGTGATATTTTATATCGTATTATGTTTTTTATGCATATTATTCAATTTGAACTAAATTTTAATTCACTCGCTTTTTTAGTTCTAACTTCCAATTATTTTAACTTGTTGAAACACGTGAAATAACATGACAGAGCAGGCTTTGAATACCTGTATTGAACGTCAACTAATTAGTTTTCATAAACTTGTAAATAATAAAGTCAATGTAACTTTATATCTTGATTGAAATATTGAAAAAATACAATATAAAAGTTGTATCGTTAATAATATCTAACCTTCAAATTACATGATTCAATAATGATTAAATATTATAAACTTCACTGAAACTTTGTAACTATTAATAGCAGTAATGAACTATTAACATTTTTACTTTCACTGTTAATTGTATAAAATTATAAGTAATCGATTTTTTATACGGTGTTAATAAACGCAAAATGATTCATGCAAGCTAATTAACCCACAATGCTGGTATTCAAAGCTTGTTCTATCATGTTATTTAACTTGTTTCAACAAGTTAAAACAATTAAACGATAGAACTATAAAAAGCGCGTGAATTTAAATTTAGTTAAAATAATACTATATATAATACCAAACATGCATAAACGTAATTAAATAAGTAATTTATGTATATAATTAACCTTATTGATATCTAATAAAAATGAAGCCGAAAATAAGATATATAGCTATTCATTGAAAATCATGGTTCTTGGGTTTAGACCGTATCAAATTGGAATTATTATCCGACGGTTCGCATACGATTGGACGAAACATCTTCAAGGATCTTTACTCCATGAGATTAGAACACTCAATGACTATCGAGGAGCAACAGTCCAGTATTTATACCCGACTGGTGCTCAGCGAACTGTGATCCAGAGTTACAATCGGTTTCCACGTGTGATGTAGACTGTAACCTGCACCTCTATTAATATTATTCGGATATTTACAAATTTCAATTGATTCTCTAATTTTACGTTTAAAGAAACCAGGCACTGATGCTCTAGCATCTTAGTTTCTTTTAGATTAAAAGTGTGACCTGAGCAATGCTGGTGTTCAGCTACTGCAGATTATACGATATTTTGTTGAAAGTTCATTGAAACGGTTTTCAGATCGATTATATGACACCTCTATATCACCACCCCTTATGAAATAGTGCAATATTTTTATCAAAATTCGATTATAAAATTCATAAGGAAAATGAAAACGAGTATATATGAAATAACCATTACCTAGTCTAGGCTATGTAGTCTTCACTTTTGTTGGCGCAACCTTGGACTTAGCAGTCAGCAATATTATGCGTGGTTGATCTTTATTTACTATTTTTATGTATACTGCAGCACCATATGCTTTCTCGGAGGCGTCACAAAACTCATGTATTTCTATGTGAGTTTGCTTTGTGGGAATATAATTTTTCCCACATTTCTTATTTCTGATTGAAATTTTTTCCATAAATGATCTGTTTTGGCTAGTACTAATTCGTCCCATTTTAGTTGTTGTCACCATAGATCTTTGATGAGTAGCTTCGTCTTTATAACTACTGGATACAGCCATTCTAATGGGTCAAACAGTTTGGCTATTTCTGACAATATCAGCCTTTTGGTAATTTTCTTGTCAGTGGTTACTTCTACTTTGAATCTAAATGTGTCGTCGTGGGGTGTTCAATGAATCTCTAAGAATTTTCTAGTACCATCTTCTGTGATTTCGACTAGCGATTGATCTCTTAGGTCATTTTTCAAAAATTGAACTACTTCGTTTTTGTTATTATATCACTTGCGTAATGCAAACCCTTCAGATTGGAACATATTAATTAACTCGGTTTAAATGTCAATTGCTTCTTCTATATTGTCGGCTTCAGATAACAGGTCATCAACATAAAAATCTTGAACCGCGACTTGGGCTACCTTAGGAAAATTGTATTTTTTATTTTCAGCCAGTTGCTGAATTGTTCTAATGGCAAGGTATGGGGCTGCAGTAGTGCCGTATGTTACTGTAATTAGCTTATATTCTTTTATTGGCAATCAAGGGTTGAAACGCCATAAAATTGTTTGAAAATTGTGATCGTCTGAATGTACTTTTATTTGCCTGTACATTTTCTCTATATCTGCGGCAATGACAATTTTATGTGATCTCCAACGGAGTAGTATATCAGATAATTATTATTGTTGTTTTGGACCAGAATACATGGTGTTGTTGAGACTGAGGCCTAATGAAGTTTTGCAAGAGACATCAAAGACCACTCTTGACTTCGTGATTCTCCTTGACTCTTGGATAACAGGTTGATAAGGTATGTAATATTTTGCAGTATTTTCTTGATCATCAGGATTAATTGTCATGTGACCAAGATTTATGTATTCCTTCATGAATTGTTTATCAGAGGCTTTCAGTTTTTTTGTTTTTGAGAGTCTTTTCTCAAGTTGTAGGAACCTAGCCACAGCTCTTGACCTTGATGATCCGAGTTGTTCTATTTTACTGTCAAATGGAATGAGGATTATGTACGTGCCATCTTGATCTATCATTGTATTTGCTTTGTAATGATCTTCACACAATTGTTCATTTTCTGTCATCTGTCTTATCTTAGGTATTTCTTCTACTTTCCAAAACTTTGTCAGTTGTTTATTTTCATCAGTACAGGTGGTCATGGTAAGGACCTGAGGTTTTTGGATTTTGTTTCTTGGAATATTTCCTGATAGTATCCAACCAAGTTCTGTATTTTGACCAAGTATGCCATCACATGTTTTTTGTGGGCCTTCCAGAATTATTTGACCATATTCTTTTGCGCCGAGTATCATGTCAATTGGACCTGGTCTGCAAAATGTAGGATCAACAAGCATATCATTTTTCCATTGATCTAGTGGGATGCCGAATTTTTCTGCAAGCAAGGTTTGTGTTAATTTTGGAAGTACTATACATTGTAATCCCATCGTGAAATCACTTGAGAATCGTGGCTTAAGTAATGTTTCTACTTTCCATTTGGCTTGTTACGGTTTTCCAGAGCCCAATCCAGATACTTCTGCTTGAATTTTCTATCGAGGTAGTGCTATTAGACTAGCAGCTTGTTCTAATATAAAGGCTGATTGTAAACCTGGGTCGACTAAAACTCGAAGGGATTCATACCTTCCATAATTGTTTTGCACTCTTGCTACTGCTGTGGCGGGAATTACCATTTCATTGTCCCGTCCAACATGACATATTGTGTTTTGATTGAGGTAATATAGTTCAACTCTCAACGATTATTTTGTACTTAAGAATGGCCGAAAATACTTGGTGGAGGCGGAGATATGAATTTTTGAAAATGCCACTTTTGGTCATTTTTCGACCTAAAATAGCTTATAACTCGAAAGGGATGCATTTTTCGAAAAAATATCAAAGAGCAAAAAGTGTTTATTTTTGCCCTATTAACGTGGCATGGCATTTTTCAACTTTTTCATAATTTTGCAAGTTTTCGTTAATAACAAATTAATGACCATTTGAATAGAAAAATATTATTTAGATTTTTGTTAGCAATGATAAAATGAATCGATTGCAAAATGTTTCATCCCAGCGCTCTTTTTTCGTCAGTAAAGTTGTATTTTTATGCGTCTTTTTAGTGGCTGACCGCTCTCCTACTACAAGCTAAGGAAAAAAGCAATTACAAATAAAGCATTTCTCAATCTTTTTAAGTGAATCACATTTTTTCACATATTAATTTGGCATTGACTTCAAAAAATTCAATTTCATGTCGTTATTTTTCGATTTTTAGGGCACTTTTTTATAATACATTTATTTTTAAGCTCCAATATGTAGCTTTATTTTTACCACTAACTACTTTATAATTAGTTAATATTTTTAGTCATTTGAAGAGTATGAAAACATGTTCCAGAATATTCAGTCCGAAAATGAACTACGATTACAGGAAAAAAGTAGTAAAACTTTAAACGCGATTAAAAGTGGTAAACGTCAAAGTGAACAGAGTAGTGATTCAGCCAGCAGCCAAAATGTGTTGAAAACTTTAGTGACTGTAGATTCTGATATAATTTTACAAGATTATATCTTGCAAGTAGACAACGTTCCCACAAAGCAACGTAAGAAATTAATTATATTAGTTTCGTGCAATTATTTTTTAACAACCCTAAAAATTCGCTCAGAATAGCGGAATGTAATCACGGCATTCTAGTCTTTAAAACCTCTTTTTTTATTTTCTCGAGGTCATTGAATACGAACAAGAAGTCATTTTTCCCTTAAAAATGAGGAAACAATGAAAAAAAAGATTTCCTGAAAAATTAGGAAAACAAATTCATACTTTTATATTCAAGTCTCTATATCTCATATTTAAAAGTTCTACACAATATGTTAACGCAAATTTCTAACGCTAAGATTTAGGTCAATTTACTTTAGAACAAATGTTGATAGTTTCCAAAATACAGGTTGTCAAAGTTATAATTTTTTAAACTTTTTTGCAATTACTTATTTTGATAATAGCTTGATTTGCACTAAATTTGGTATTTTAGGATAGGAAACTAAGATATGATTACAGTTTCGATGTACACTGAAGAGGGCGCCACCAACAGCACTTCACCTACGTCAAAGGCTTCATAATTCTTTGGTACATTAGTATATAAAACTTCTAATTAAAATTTCTTATTTCCTGACATCTTTTAACCAAAAAAGTTATATTTAGTAGGTGTCGCTTCGAGCAGCAGTTTCTGAGATTACTGGTCCAGGAAATGTCGAGCTCGTTTAAAGACCTATAGGCTAACAATAAAAAATACACCCAGAAATAATATACCTTCGAAAAAACTCACTATGTAGGGAGAAACGTCAGAAGAATTCTATATATATATATATATATATATATATATATATATATATATATATATATATATATATATATATATATTGCATCTCATTTCTTGTTTTGTTTCATTCTTTTTATTTTTGTTGAGTTTTTTGGGGTTTTTCGTGGTCTTTTATTTTTTATTTTTTTTTTGTACTTTTTTCAGCAGTCACTTTCAGAGTGCATTTAAACAAATTATGGTAAATATCAACGAGTTAACAAAAACACGCTTAAGAGCTAAAACAAAGCAATTCAATCAAGAATTGCTCGGTTCTTAATTTTAAAAAAGCTTGATCAAAATTAATCCACTATATGCTACGATCCTAATTCACCTTGAAAAATTGAAATTCTCATTAGAGAGATACATGCTCAGTAACCTCATGAATCTCCGATTGTGCATTTTCAAAGTAAAATATTAGCTTTAAAAAAAGTATAGTCCGCCATTTTAAATCCACCATCTTGGATATCAAAAAATTGAAATTCTCATTATAGATTCGTTCTTAGTGACTCCAACCCCCCCCCCCCCCCCGCGAAAGTATTTTCAGAGCAAAATGTCAACTTTAAAAACATCATGGTCCACCATTTTGAATCCGTCATCTTGGATATTGTAAAACTAAAATTCTCATTACAAATTCGCCCTCAGCGACTTTAAAAAGCCCCTAGTGTAAATTTAAGCAAAAATAGCGATTAATGATAACTTTTCACTATTTATTTTCGATTTTTCAAGATTTTCAGGATTTAATGAAGTAACTTTGCCACATGTCATTCGAAAGCTTATACTTTTCTGATAATTTTGATATTTAAAAAAAAAAAAATTTAATGTTTAGAAAATGGGCAGCAGGGGTAGCTTACGGCTATTCATAGTTGTCCTTATTCTTATCTGTAGTCTTAGTCTCTGTGACTGTGATATTTCTGCTGACCTCTTCAAAACATCCATTTCTACAGCTTCTACTTGTTTTTTCTTTCCTTCTGTAAGTCTCCAAGTCCCACCTCCCGTTAAGTAAACAGCTTCTTTTTTCCTTTTTTTTTATTATATGTTTGCTCCACAGTTTCCTATTTAGACATCCTATCACTTTTTAAGCTTGGATAATACTTGCGTGAATTTTTTTACCGTCTCTTTCTGTTTTATCAAAAATTATTCCTAAATATTCGTAATTGTCGCATCCTTCTTCCTCTCTATTATAACTTATTTGAAAGTTACTCTTACTATCTCCTCTGCAGAAATATTAGTTTTCTGAATATTTATTGACAGGCGCATTTCCTCTTGTAGTTTTCTTGCCATGTATTCAATATCTTCTTTGTCGCCTGCTTGATCATCGGCGAAATGTATATATGGTTATGTCGGTTAGCTGTATTCCCATTCTAAAACATTTCTGTTTCCCTTTTGATAAGGCTTTTTTCACATATACGTTGAATAATGTGGGTGAGATACAGTATTTCTGTCTTATAATTTTTGTGATTTTAAAAGATTTCGATAGCTTCTTACCTATTTTGATTTTTCAAATTGAGTCAGTATGCAGATTTTGTACAGTTCTAATTGGTGTTTTATATCGTTTTCCACAGTTTAATTTTAGGGATGTTATGGTAGGCATTAGTAGAGGTAGGCTATTTTTCGATTATTTTCTTTCATACAAAAAAATGTTACAACTACAGAATCTACCAACACGAAATCCTCCCTGTTTTTTTTCTCGTTATATTTTTTTTAATGATGTCTCTGTGTACTTTTTCTTAGAGTCGACTCATTGAGCT
Source organism: Diaprepes abbreviatus (assembly GCA_034092305.1). NCBI lineage: Eukaryota > Metazoa > Arthropoda > Insecta > Coleoptera > Curculionidae > Diaprepes > Diaprepes abbreviatus. The sequence goes on along the minus strand of JASJET010000090.1, from coordinate 1,945,671 downwards.
AGTTATGGTTATACCTCTGTAATTCGGCCAATTTTCCTTTTTTTGTGGATTGAGATAATATGGCTTTTCCATTGTCTAAGGAGTTTTTGACAACTGAGACATTTATTTAACATCCATGTAAGTATGTTAAAAAGATTTACCACTTTTTAGTAATCCTATATAGATGTACTCAGGTCTACATGATTTTCCATTTTTTAGTTTTTTTATAGCTTTAACGACGTCAATACTATCTTTTTCGACTTATTCTCCTTGTATGCTAATTACAGCTGTTTTTTCCATATACTCAATCCTTTTTTCAGTTAGCCACACCTGATAATGATTTTCAGATATTATTTCGATTGATGCTATTTCCTTTTCTATATTCTCTTTGGTTTTTATGAATTTTCAAACTTTAGCACATTTTCTTTGCTCAATAGAGTATTTCTTTATATTTATTATCCCACATTTCGTTTTTTCTAAAGTTGACAGTTCTTTTTACTTCTCTTCTCTGTGTCTATTTTTCTCTTGGATTCTTTTGCTTAACCACTTCGTTTTCTTCTGTTTCTGATTTTTTACTAGATCTATGTTCTTCTTCGTCTACCAAAGCGTGATGCTTGTTTATCTTTCTTTATGTTTTAATGTTTCACTTGCTGCTTTGTGTATACTGTCAATAATATTTTGGTATACCTCAGAAAATGAGTGTTTAAATTCATTCAAGTATTCATCTAATCTCTGTTGGTATAAGTATCTTGTGCTATCTCCGTCTAAGCTGTCAAGGTTCTATTTGGGGCAATTCGCTGTTTGTCTATCTAAACCAACGTTGGTGGGTTGCTTGGAAAATATATATTGTTGATATTGGTAGAAAATGATCGGATCCGCACGTAGCACCTCTATAGACTCTTACATCTTGAATTCGAAGTTTTGAGTTCTCTCTTGAGATCGATAATAGATTTCTGTTGTCTTGTGCGTTATTCTCAAGTATATTTGTGGCATTTTTGGGTTGGAAAAATCAGTTGGTTATTTTAAGATTGTTAGTTACACAGAAGTCAATAAGTTATTTACCGTTATCATTTGTGGCTGTTTCTCCAAATGGTCTTACCACTTGATCATGAGCTTTACGACCTGTTCTACTATTTAGATCTCCTAATATAATTACTTCTCTAGTACTTGAAACTTTCTGTACTAGTTCATTGAGTTTTTCAACGATAGTGTTACAGGTCCATCATCAGATGAAACGTATACGCCAAAATATGTTAATTTCTTTTCCTTTATTGCCACATTCATCATTATTATATTTTATATATTAGATCACGGTTTGTGACCTATTTCTTAATTTTTTTGTTTATTAATTTTGCAACTCCTCTCTTTGTATGAGTATCTTTGGGAACTTTACTAAATAGATGCGCATACTTTCCCAATGTTTTCGATCCATATTTCTTTTTCTTTGTTTCAGTTATGACTGCTATATCTAGCTTTTTTCCTAAGTCCTTGAAAATATCGTTTATTTGATTTTTACTGACATGTACATTCCATGTTCTATAATTCATAAACTTTTTCATTGCTTGTACACCGGAGATTAAGGAAGAAATTTTAGAACGAGTCGGAAGAAAATCCAAGTTTGACCATCAGATAGTTAGGTTTGGAACTTGAAGTTTCTAAAGATATAGTAAATAAGAATTTAGTAAAATATCTGTTTCCTCAATTCCTCCTCCCTTGACATCGAATTGAGACTAGGTTTTTGTCCATTCATTAATGCACATGGTGTATATTATTTAAAAAAAAATTTACCGATGAGTATTGCTTTACAAGAAGGGGTATGTCAAATTTACATAATGATTAATGGTGACGAAAACCCCCAAGCAATAACGGTTGTGCATTATCAATATAAACATAATATTAACGTAGGGATCACTAAGAGATTTATTATTGAACATGTTATCTAATCACCTCATTTCAATGGTTGAATTACCTAGAATATCTAGTAAATTTGTCCAATTTATTGGATGGTCTTCCAGTGGCTACTAAACAAAATACGTGGTTCATGCACGAAGCTGCACCTTCACCCGTCACATTAGATGTTAGAATTTATTTAAATGAGAATTTTCGAAATCGATTTATCGGCAGATGACATGATGCTCCTGCAAATTGATCATCCCGCTCACCGAACTTAATGCCTATGGATTACTTTTTATGGAAAACTCTTAAAGAAATGGTATACTGTAGACTTGTGAGTACCAAAGAATTGTTGGCACGAATACAAAATTCTGTAGACACATTACGCTTAGATCCAGAAATGATGGGGAAAGGGTACGGTTCAACTTTCTCTGTAGAATCAATCTTTTTATACATGAGAATGGAGGTCATTTTGAATACGTATTTAGAATTTAATAAAAAATTAAACAACTAAATTTTTTCTCTTTTGATTTGTTATTGACTTTGTATGTTATTCTTATTATTCTTTGCCATTTAATCTTACATTATTATAAATGTTTGCTCGTTGCTATGCATGGATAAAACTATGAAGGGAGGCTACGACGAGTCTCGGTATGCAATAAAACATTTAGGTTTGAATATTTCAGAAACGGCTACTTGAAGTAACACCTACTAGGTATAACTTTCTTAAATAAAAGATGTCAAGAAAAAAGAACTTCTAATTAGAAACTTAACATACTGAGGCGCAAAAAATTTATTAAGCTTTAGATGTAGACGAAGTGCTGCGAGTGGCGCCCTCTGCAATGTGGATCGAAACCGTAATCAGATCTTGATTTTTTATCCTATCAAATTTAGTGCAGGTCAAGCTATTAAAAGTTTAAAATAATTGTAACCTTGACACCCTGTGTTTCGGTTAACTTGGGCTAGACTCTCATGTCTTAGCTTGAGTAATTTGCGCTGGCATTTTGTACAGAAATTTTAGAAACACTCTATAGAATATATTTCACTTTCGAAAAAAGTGGATGTCCGAAAAATATCACATTTTCATTGAAAGTATTCAGCACCAAATTGGCAAACCAGCTCTAAGATTTGGATTGGCAATGCAAATAGTTACATTTTGGGTAAAGATTCGTTCAGATACAACGAAAATTGAAGTCTCTAGACTAATTTTAAAAAATGATGTCTCGAATGCCCTCCCTGTGCGCCGCGATAATTCAGTCTTTTGAAATATAATCGAACAGTAAATCCGCAAACGTAACTTTGATAAATAAAATTTTAGCTAGAAAAGTAACGATTTATATGGAGAACGTCACGCCAAAACATGCAAAATACACTGTTCAATCCACAAATTTTGCAGCTAAAGAAAATCTTATTGAAAATGCCCTAACTATTAAGTATAAAACCACAGGTAATAATTTTCATACGTTTCAAAAGATATAGACTTAAATACATTCTATATTTTTATAGAAGAACTTTGGGAACCAATGATAGCAAACTATGGTATTCTAGTTCATCCTGAAATTGAGTCTGGTGAATTTGAACCTCATCAGTTAATCTTTACAAACATATGGATTTATGCTAACACATGGGGAATCTATTCGGAAGAAATAGTTATTGACATTGAGGATATTGTTTGTTTTACCATTTCAATGATCATAGAAGTGATAGGTTGTCCTATACAGATACCCCTTGGTATTGGGGCTATTACAAAATATCCTACAATTAGGTAATAATCTATACGAAACATATTTAACTTTTATCAAATTACTACTTCGAAGTCAAAGGAGGTTAATGCGTAACCAAAAACAATGAATGAGGCCACCATTGTAAATTTCAATTAGTTATATGTACTATTATTTAAGAATTTGAGATAAATGCTATAGCGGGATAAGATGATCAAATCTGCCTCCAAGCGATTCACTACGGCCAGTCCTGCGTTCGATAACCAATGTCAAAAGATACCTCTGGGCAAATTTTCAGCCTCACGTAGGCCCTATAACGGTTTAAAGAGGTTATGTTAACTTTTTTCGACTTTCTTTTTTTACGGGCGCAATTTTGCTTCAAAAAATATAAAATAATTCACCAAGATATATTTTCTGGTTGTAAACAACTATGATTTTTTTCAAAGTTTTCTAGCGAAAATAGAGCCCAAGAAAAATTTTTTATTATATACTTTTTTGCAGAACAATTATCGAGTTAATATTCTGTAACACAAACATTTTATGAAATTAAATAAAAATTTTAGGTTTGGTTCAGTTACTTTTGGAAGTGATGATACAACAAGAAATATTGTCATGTTAAACACGTCGTCTGTTGATGTAAACATTTCGTGGCATATATTTTATTGCTGCGATGAATTTGAACAGGAAAATATGTCAGCTTTTAATTTTATATGTGATGTAATCGAAAGGAGTAAAGAAAAATTTGAATTTACTTTTACCGAGAGGTTCTTTGGAAATGAGCAGGTTGACTGCATGGAGGTATTTACATAAATATATATGTTTTCAACAAGCATACAATCAATAATCGATCTCTTATGTTAGAATTCAAACAATTTTCAACAATTAATAACTAAACAAGCGAGTAAATATCCGGAAAATTAAGATGAATTTTTTCACGTTCAATTGTTTTCTTCTATTAATTAGGTTGAACCAAGTCATTCAAGAGTAGCAAATAATTGTAAAACATTTCTTTCTATTATGTTTAAACCATCGTCTTTACAATGTAATCATCAAAAATGTTTTATGAGATGTTTCATTATGGGCAGAATTTTTATGGCAGAAGAGGATCGGTATGTAGATATACATTTTTTTAGTAAAGCTAATATCTCTATAAAATTATCCCAACTTAGTTAAATTATTTTCCTATTAGTTTGATGAATGTCTCAATAATTCTAAATAAATTAAAAAACAAACTTTATTTTAACGAATTTATTAGAAATTTTCATTGATATACATATGCATAATAATTGTTCATATTAAATATATAATAAAATGTCGGTGAAATGATTTCGATGGTTCCGTTGACAGGTGTGTAGTCTTCCGATGAAGGGCCGCTAGATTTCATGAATTTGGCGTTCATTCATTTTTCGAGTTCTTGAATCTTCTCAGGATAGTTGGCATAGACCTCAAAACGAGAGATGATACGACCAGGGAATTTCGTTTACATCAATGTCATGTTTTCGCGAGTGGTGTGACATGTGAAGCCATCCTGTTAAAACCACATCTCAGTTATGTCCATTCTATCTAATTCTTGGTAAAAAATTTGTTAACATGACATGCAGCTGATCTAAAAAGTATGTTACGATGATACTTCCTGTCCACATGGCACATCGAACTGTCACTTTTCGAGAATGTATCCGAGGTTCTCGCATTGCAAGTTAATGCTCTAATCCCCATGATTACAGATGCTTGTTGATGAAGCTGTTGATATGAAAATGAATTTGTTACGGAACGCATTGCAAACTTGTAGTTGTTGTGAACAGTGGCGGGTCCAAGAGCTTCGAATTCAGGAAAATAAATCCAACCCCGCCTTTTACACTAGGATAATGACTGCTGTTGGCATCCTCCTGGTCGACAACTCGCGTTCGCCCCCTTTCTCATGAGCTTTGAATTCAGAAAAAGAGACCCTCTTATCCAGAAATGTGAATGTTGCTGGCACATCCTCTCCCCTGTCGATAACTCGCTTTTTTTTGCGATCGCCCACCCAAGAGCTTCAAATTCAGAACAGCTGGCGTCTCCCCCTCCGTCAACAACTTGTTTTCACTTGCCAACAACTTGTTTTCACTTGCCACACTGATTTTTGTGACATCATCGCCCCCTCCCTCCACCCCCAAAGAGAGAGGCTGGATCCACCACTAGTTGTGAAACTACCGTTTCTGATTTAGCTGGACTTTGTAAGCATAAAAGTGCAAATCTTTTGTCAATATTTGTTGAAGAGTGAGTTATACTACCTCTATAGAATTTTTGGTAGATGTACTGGTTTTCACTTCATTTACCCGATCTACCCAAATACCACTGAGATCTACCGAATTTTAAGTTTAAATAGTGATGGGCGATTTTTGAAAGAAAAAAAAAACACGTTTGTGAGATAGACTTTTTTTTATGAAAATAAACCAATTCTCGATGTATCGATGCAGAATCGAAATATATGAAAATTAATTTAAAAAGCTTATATTTTCCTGAGACTGAACTCCAGGTTAAAAGGAAAACTGATTAGCTAAACTATCAACAAATTAAAACTTGTTTTTTTTTTAGGTTAAAATCAAGCTATTTTTACAGAAAATATGACACTTTACTAATGGAAGTGACAGCTAATCTAGAAAAACCACATTTAGATATAACTGCCGATGTCGACAATAACACTCTATACTTATATGCAAATGAAGTAATGCTAAATAGGAGTGCAGAGTTCTCTATACAATTAACTGTAAGAAACCCTACCTCGGCTGTTGTTGAAGCTGAGCTGGAATGCCAGGATCCATTCTTATTTCAAAATGCAGACGAAAAAATAATTTTAAATCCTGGGCAATGTCAAAAGGTATTAGCGTTATTTACCATCCTATTTAATCTTTGCAGAACAATCATAAACTAGTCAGCACCAATGAAATCGTACAAAAACAGTTGCTAAACTGTTACCTGACTGATTCTGAAAATTCTGATAGCTGACTGGTTAGTTTTTGCTCTAGGCCAGTGTTTTTCAACTTGTGGGTCGCGACCCCCTGGGGGGTCACGAAGGTTCTGTAGGGGGGTCGCGTGAGGTCGAGAGAACTACCTGATGTAAAAAATTCAATTAAGTTTAAAAAATAGATTTATTATGAAAATGTTAACAAAAAGGCATATACTCGTAAACATTTGTATGTTAATACAAACAAATTAACAAAAAAATAAAATCCTATGACTACTCATCCATCCTAATGCGGAGGTTGCGCTTGTTTTTGATTGATCAACTTCTCCCATCGTGGATCCGTTTTTGCTACATTGAGAATTAAGTCGTTTTCCAAATTTAAGCGATTTCTTTGCTGACTTTTTATTTGGGCCATTGATGAAAATGTCAACTCGCATAAATACGAGGTGGCAAATGGAATCAAACACTTCAAGGCCTCAGTTATTAATTTCGGGTATTTTGTTTTTCTTTTTACCCAAAAGTATCCAAATTGGCAGACTTGAAATCCAAGTGTAACATCCCATCGGCAGATAATTCCAGAAGATTTTCTTTGAGCTAAGTTGCCAAATCTGCCTCATTTATAGCTGCAGTTAAAAACAGATTTAAGATCCACATTTGCTCAGTGTTTTCCGATATCTCTTGCACACAGAAGTATTTACACAATTCTTCTTTCGAATTATCTAATACCATCTTCATACCAGGTATATATGCCTTGGTATTTATCTCACATCCGACTTCTTCAATAAAAGACTGTGTCGACGAAAATGAATCGAAATTTTTTTTATTTATAGACGATGACCACAAGTCATTTTTTTAAAGCAATGGATTTTATCTTTTGCAGTGATGACATTTTCATCCCGCTCTTGAGAGATTTTTATTCAAGATATTTAAATGCTTAAATAAGCCAGAAAGAAAAGCTAATTTTAAAAGGAATTCCGGGTCAGAAATGAATTCAGAGTATTCTGACTTGGTATGCTGTAAATATATTAAAAGTTCAGCTCGAAGTTCCATAACTCTGGTCAGTACTTTGCCTCTTGACAACCACCTATCCTCTGTATGGTAAAGTCAAGTTTGGTGGAGTGCTCCCATATCTTCACAAATAATTCGAAACAATCGTGTCTGCAACGCTTTTCCTTTAATGGAATTTACATTTTTTATAATATTTAGAACTTGATTGTATTCCTGTGGCAATGTTCTGGCCGCAAGAGCTTGGCGATGGAGAAAGCAATGCATCCAAAAAGCGTTTGGCATTTGTGCTTTCAGTCTAGTAATAAATCCACTCTTCGCACCAGTCATGGCTTAAGCTCCGTCACTACAAACAGCAATGCATTTTTTTTGCCCAATCGATATTCACATGTTGCGTAGCTTCAAGGAACATGTTATGCAAGCACTCACCTGTAGTATTTGAGGGAAGTGCTCTGCAAAATAGTTTTTCAACAGCCCGCAATATCCCTAGATTTATCAAATTGCAAGGATACAAAAGTACTCTCTTTTATTTTCTCTATGGCTTGATCTCGAACGTCAGTGGCCATATCGCTTATCCTGCCTTGAATGGTATTGTCAGAGAGAGGTATACTTTTGAGCTTTTCGACCTCTTGTTTGCCAAACATAATCTCTGCTATATCTAAAGCCGCTGGTAAAATCAAATTTTTGGCAATAGTATGAGGTTTTCCTGCTTTAGCCACACGAAGAGCCATTCGATAACTAGCAAGCAAAGCTTTCTCATTTAGGTTAGATATTTGTACTATAGCAGTTTTTTGATGCTGAAGAGCTTTTAATTTTCTCTCAAAAAATATCCCCGGATTTATTTTTTTCATTTGGATGTTTCGTGTTGAGGGGCGTGCCAACTTCGACGCCTTCATGCTTTCTCTTGATAAAGTTTCAAAGCAAATAACGCACAGCGGTTTATTCTCAATCATAGTAAACCCGAATTTCAAATAATTGTCATCATAAAGACGTTTTTTCCTTGCTTTTATTCCACTACTCTCGCTAGAAGTTGACGGTTCTGTCGATCTTTTCAGGAATTTATCCATTTTGAATTATAACAAACCACTTCAACTAAATATGTGAAAACAATAACTTGCGCTCGCCCAACAACTGAACAGCCGACGGTCGTGCGCGTAGATTCGTACCGTCGCGACATCCCCCGCAACCACGGATTTCGGAAAATAAATGGATGACAGGTGGTAATGGAGCTGTCAAACGAAAAATGTCCGGAGTATGCTCTGCGCCATTTTGGGTAAAGTGACATTTTGGCACGTCAAATTAACCGTCAAAAGTCAAAAAATAGTGTCATTGTTGTTATTATTGTGAAATAATCTTTGTTTTTCCTTGGATTAAATTTATTTTAAATAACTTAATAACCAAGTAATATGCACCAAGCCATCAGTCAAATATTTAGGTGTAAATATAGACCACAAAATTATCTTCAATTGGCACTTTGGAACTGTTAAACAAAAAATGTATACAAAGGGCCAAATACCTTAGGAGTCTAATATACAAAGAAAAAGGCATATCAAGAAAAACAACTCATATATACAAAGCAATGTACTGACTTTAATAGGAATACATACTTCCTATATACAGTAATTGCAGGAAGCCAGCACTCATAAAACTTGAAACGGTAGAAACCACTGTTCTATATAGTATTACTAAAATCCATCGTTCTAGCTATCCACCAATCAATTATTGTATGAATTCACTAAACATCTAGCCGATTATTGCAAGACTTCCTGTCCTGGCAAGTAAGTTTGAAAGAAAACCTGAAACTTGACCGGTGATAGAGAAACTGTATGACCAGGGGCCGGAACCATAGGCCAGCCCGAAGACCCCCCATTAATGATACTATTCAACCTTTAATATACTTTTTTTATTATTTTGTGAAGATTTGTAGGGGCTTGAAGACCAAACGTGCTATAAATAAGCTTTTTATTCTGAAGGACCTCGTTTGATGGCTTGTAGAGTTCAAATTTATATGTCCTAATAAATTATAATCAATAATATTTATTTAGTTGTAGTGTAGTATAGTGTTTAACACAGTCTAAGGAAGTAAAATGTTGCATTTAACATTATTTGAAAATAAAATTGAATGTTACTTATTTAAATAAAAGTTTTAAATATCTTACAAATTGTTACTTCTCAAATTTTTTATAAGTTGTGTTGATGAAAACAATTATGTTACACTTAACTGTTTCAAAGTAAGATACTCGACCGTTTGGGGATATAGGGACACAAGTGTTTATATTAAATCCATAATTAGAACTAGCCGTAGAAAAACAATTTTTAAACAGCACGCTCATACTATTGAGATATGAACAGAATTTAGTGTAATAATTTTGTATGTCTATAATCTCAAATTTACTTGAAATTTGCGAAACATTCAACTTTCTAAGGAAATTTTAATTAGAAAATACTGAAAATAACGGGGCACTACCTAATTAACATTTCAACTGTTTTTTCAAAAAATAAATCGTTTTGAAGAAACGGTTCGTCAACATATTGCTTTTTTTAAGGACTAGTTATTTTTAACAACCAAAAATATAATAAAAATTTTTAATTTATTTTTACGACCGAACAATAGTATGACAGACGTCCACACAACAATCAATTGACACAAATTGGATAAGTTGGGTAAGGTTATAACGTAATACTGTCATTTTATCTCTTTCTACCATTCGTTTCGTTCAACTACTTATGTCGTTGAAATTTCGGAAAGGTATGCAAATTGCTTCAAACCTTGTCAGTGGGAGGTAAACGATTACGTTTAGTCGTTATAATTTTTCAGTGGCGACAGCGTATTCACTGTTATTATAACTTCACCTTACCCAAAATGGCGCATAGCATGGTCCGGATATTTTCTGTTTATTTGACGATCAGTACATATACTTTATAAGTGCGTGCCCGCAACGCTCGTTACTCTTTGTGTCCAGCTCGCTCATTCGCATGCTTGCCACGTCGCCGCCCGCGCCACACCACACTCGCCGGACGGTCCGTATCGGCTTTGGTTACGTACAACCAAAGGTATCTTCTTTTGAGTAATTATCACTTTCAGTTCTGTCACTTGAAGTAATCATGATCACTTCGACCCAATGACAAGTAAATGCATATTGAAAAGAACATGAAGTTATCAGTTTCACTTTGTTCACTTTGATCAGTGATAATAAACTCAAAAGAATACAGCCAATAATGGCTATGCTATGCGCGAAATTGCGTTAGTTATCAATCGGCGTTGTATTCGATGTAAGAGAATGTGTTTTACGTACTTAATTATATATTTATATCCGAATCCTAATTATGAAAAGACTGAATATTTGTAACATAATAATATGAAAAAAAAAACCGAGTTCGGGAGGTCGCGAAATATTTTTTCATACTATGAGGATCGTGTCATGAAAAAGGTTGAAAAACACTGCTCCAGGCCTATTATTGATCGTACATTGCTTTATTTCAATTCATTGGTGATCTATAAGTTGTACCAATTTTATGAATTCCTCCTGGAATTTTCCCATATTTGAATTTCTTGGAGATGTGTTTTGGCTAGTTGTTTATTTGTTCCCACCAAAAGACCGTTGTAGGCCTTCTAGTTATACAAAATAGTGTATAGGGTAAAATTTTAAGTTCGTCCGTTCACCGCTTTTGAAACCCAACCACTCTCTTGAGATACTTTTGCCAAGTAGAGAAGATTGGTAAGGGGAGAAAAATCTCCCTAAAAGTGAATCTTGGTTGTTTGCAGATGTATGTATGTGAGTATGTGCGTAGAGTTGGGGTCTGTAAACTGCGAAATGGTAGATCTATTGAGCTCCCCTACAGCTGCCAAGTTGTAAAAGTTACCTTATCAGTAACCTAGAGCAGCTCCCTCAGTCCTGTTTCCCTCAGAAACCTTACGATGTTGGACGGCTTCAAGGTGGGTAGCTCCCCTTCTTCGACTTGGTGTGTTCGCAAGAACCGCATCCTGAGGTTTTCTAGAGCGCTGCACTCCGAGAGGATATGAAAAGAGGTTTTGTCCTCCTCCTCACAGAATGTGCACTCTTCTCCTTCTATCAGTCCGAGTTTCTTGGGGAGTCTCTTTAGCCGGTAATGCCCCGTCAGGATTCCTGTCACAACTCTGAGTTGGTTTTTACTTAAGCTTATGCATTCTTTGAATCTCTTCTGGTCGTAGTTCCAAAGAATCCTCGCAGCTCGGTCCAATAATTGGATCTCCTGCTTTCTTCTTTTATCTTTAGTTCTTCCAGCATTACGCTGCTACTAATTCCACAGCAAGGCTCTGGCCTCAGAAATGGTGTCTCAGCCCCTTTACTCGCGAGCCTGTCATCTATTTCTTCTAGGCAGTCCCAGACTATCTTGGAGCTGATAACTGAAGAGCATAGTGATGGCTCCTTGACTATCCGACATGATAATAATCTCTTGGCCCTGATAGTTTTTTTCCTTGTTGAATTGAATACATATCCTAATGCCATGTATTTCTGCCTGGAAAATGCTTTGTTGACTTACCCAAACTTTCGTAGGGTCTGGCGCCGGATCCATACACTCTTATTCTAGTTCCCTCCGTCGTTTTGGAGCCATTTGTATACCACATAATGGATTTGGTCCCGTCCCATAATTGGATCTCCTGCTTTCTTCTTCTATCTTTGGTTCTTCCAGCATTACGCTGCTACTAATTCCACAGAAAGACTCTGGCCTCAGAGATGGTGTCTCAGCCCCTTTACTCGCGAGACTGTCTACTATTTCATTCCTCTTTATCCCAATATGTCTCGGTACCCACATGAGGCTGACTTTATTATTCTTACTCAATTCATTTAGTTCCTCTAGGCATTTCCAGACCATCTTGGAACTGATAACTTGAGAGCCCAGCGCACTGATGGCCGCTTGACCATCCGACAAGATGATAATATTTTGGCCGTGATAGTTTTTCTCCTTGGTAAATTGAATACATATCCTAATGGCATGTATTTCTACCTGGAAAATGCTTGGTGACTTACCCAAGCTTTCGTAGTGTTTGGTGCCGGGTCCATACACTCTTACTACAGTTCCCTCCGTTGTTTTCGTTCTATGGGATAGGATATTAAGGAATATTAATTTCTCTTACATTTGTGGCATATCCAAGCGATAACCTCTTAGAGATTTTTTATTTTATTGTTTCTAAATTATTTTGTTTAAGATAAAATTGTTATGTATGCTCACTTATGATAAAATTATCAAGTGGGCACCTCAAGTTTATAACCTCACTGAAACAAAAGAATTCCTTCAACCCAACCAGGAATCGGATTCTAATGTGGAACAATTAGAAGAAGTTAAGGTTCTTACAGCCAGGGATAAAGATATTAACTTCGATGACAAAATATTAACTCTTCCAAGGAAGTTATTTGCATTTTACAAAGGAGAATTTCAAGATGTAAGTTTTGTTTATCATTATTTATTTTTGATGAACATAAATTTATTACTAATAATTTTCAAACAGGAAAGTGTGTAATGCACAAATAAAGTTTTTTCGTTTTATAAGTATATTTTAAGAAGTTTACTTATGCCTTTAAATTCGTGAAAGGCCGTTCTGCTTTAAATTTGGCTGGGTTCTCTAACCACATGCGTTTCAATCGCTTTACGTTTCATTAGTGGAACTATATTAAAATCAGTAGAAGCATTATTACGTCTACCGCTTTCATGCTGATACAATTTTACAAATGTTAAATAATAGTTCTTACCACTTCCTGATAGAAAAAATGCAATATTAATTTATATCATGTACTAAAAAATTGACCTTTTAGGGGATGGTCCCTATGCTTCACCCTACAGGCCAGAATCACTGGAAGTCAGGTCAAGTAAATAAAGTGTGTATTTGTTGAATTTCGAATACTTTTTCTATTGTATTTTTATTTGCTGGTGCCTCGTAATTTCAATATAGGCTGAGTATAATAAGGTCCTGTCATTGTGTTTCATTTCTTTAAATAATCAAAAATTGACTTTTTGGGCAGCCGAAACAACGAACGCCATAGCCTTTCCAGCAGACGCATGCCACTTTGATTTTTGAGGGAGTAAAGCGCCATGATGTTTCCATTCCATGTTGTAGATTGTAAATACCTTTTCTAGGGCTTACCTTACTCCTCTACACCACATCGACCTATAAGATCCTTTGTATATTACTCTAATCTAATATAAGCCTGAGAGATTTGGACTGCTCCAAAAGTACTGCCTTTCAGGAACGCAAATCTTTTGCAAAACACTGCCGTGAATTCGCAAAGCAGGTGTTTTGGTTACATGGTCCCAGGAACCATAAATCTCGTTCTCAGCATCGCCCATCTTCTTGAGACGGTATCTTATACAGCAGTGTCCTGTGACGACGTTCGTTGTTACACGAATATTACATTTTAGGAGATCGAGAAGGATTCTTGTGTTCTTTGGCGATGGACTTAAATAGATATTTTCGCTTATCTGTGACCATGCGTGTCGTTAAACCTTAATTTTATCTGATTTTGTTCCCAACTCCGTACTCCATTTATTATGTGGCTTAAAGGAGGGTTACTCGGTCCTTAATAATTATTTTAAGGCTGGTCTAGAATCCTTACATACATATATGAATCGCATTCATTTCTTGGAAGATGGTGAGTATGTTTCCTAGGGATTTAGCAAGCCTGAAGTTTGTGCCTGATACTTCCACTCCAACCTTCTCTTTCATTTTGGTTCCATCAGTAAATTATGCCATTGAATCCTTCTCTAATCTGAGTAATTTCTCCTCGTTCTCTTGGTAGCAGTCAGTTACTATTGGCTTAGGTATGGTACTGCTAAAATTCTATCCAGAATCATCATACACCCAATACACTTTCCAAGTTTGAGGTTTTTTGTTTGGAATAGCTTAGGATCATTTGGTGCTGCCTTCCCCATCAGGGAAGTTCAGCATTGCTTCTATTACCGCTGAGGGTATAGTCCCAGTATTTTTTGCAATATTCTTTGAGCTGTTGTTAGTCCCTATACATAAGGAGGCATATATGATATGAGTTTAATTATCGTTTCATATAACTATTGATTATATATTAACAAACAAAAGATTTAGGAACTGTATGAACAGAGTCACAACCTATCCTGGAGCAAACATTGGATCTGACCATAATCCCGTGATTGCTGATATTAAAATCAAACCTAAAATAATAAAAAGTGATAGTCAATACAGTAAATTTGAGATAGCGGAAACCGATAAAGAACTGCTTACAAAGGATCTGAACAACTACATAAAGAACACAAGAACTGACGACAACGTAGAAGAAATTTGGAAATCGTTTAAGGAACTAACCAACAAACTGATAACTGAAAATACTGTGGGGAAGAACAAACCGAAAAAACAGAAATGGATGACAGCAGAAATATTGGACCTCATGGAACAAAGGAGACAGCGAGTGGAATATAAAAGAAGACAAAGAGAAATTAAACAAAAAATTTGGATAGCCAAAGAGAACTGGATGAGAGACAAGTGTATCGAAAGGGAAGATCTAGAAAGGAAACATGACACATTCAACATGTACAAAAAGGTCAGAGAAGTAGCAGGTCTATATAATAAGAATACCACTAATACCCTTGTGGACCCTTATCTTGGACGAAAAAGAAATTTTTAAAACATGGGTTAAATATATAACAGAATTATTTGATGACGACAGACCGAATCAACACAACTCCGATGATCTTGCTAATATAGACGCTAATATAGACATGGGACCGGAAATTCTAAACAGTGAAGTTCTATCTGCCATAAGATCTGCAAAAACCAGGAAAGCCACCGGGCCTGATAACGTCCCAACCGAGCTGTTACAAATGATCCATGAGGAAAATATAGGAATCTTGGTCAAACTGTTTAATATCATTTACGCGACTGGAGATATATCGGAAGATAGGCTGAAGTCTGTACAGACTATTAAGTCTAATGAGCCACACTTTGAAGGTCTTTCTCAGATTCATCCACAGCAGGATAAGATCTAAATGCGAAGCAGATTTAGATGAAACCCAATCGGATTTAGAAACGTCCTAGGTACTAGAGAGGCTTTATTCGCTTTAAATATACTTCTGCAAAAATGCCGGGACCAACACAAGGATGTATTCGTATGTTTTGTCGTTTACGAGGAGGCCTTCGACAGAGTACAGCACAGAAAACTCATAGACATTTTAAATAACGTAGAGGTAGACAACAGAGACGTAAGAATTATTAAAAATCTATATTGGCGGCAGAAAGCAACAGTAAGGCTAAATGGAAAACTCACAGAAGAAAGTAAAATGCTGCGAGGCGCCAGACAGGGCTGCATACTATCTCCACTGCTTTTTAATATATATTCAGATAAAATCTTTAAACGGGCTACTCAAGGACAACGAATGGGAGTACAAATCAATGGAGAATATATAAATACAATACGATATGCTGACGACACACTACAAGACCTGCAACATCTATTAAACTGTGTTAACACTGAGGGTCAAGAAATGGGGCTCAACATAAATATCAAAAAGACAAAATTTATGGTCTTTAGTAGACAACCTCATCTTAACGCTTCAATACAAATAGAAGGAAAAAGTATAGACAGGGTGACTTATTTTAAATATCTTGGATGTTATATCACCGAAAATCTAAACCCAGATAAAGAGATAAGGTGTAGAATAGAGATTGCTAGAGCAACTTTTCAAAAAATGAAACCACTTTTCTGCAATGATAACCTTAACCTAAAACTACGACAGAGAATGATAAGATTATGCATCTGGCCAGTGCTACTATATGGGGCAGAGATCTGGACAATTAAGGCTGCCACGATTAATCGGCTGGAAGCTCACGAAATGTGGTTACACCGGCGAATGCTGAAAATACCTTGGACAGCTAGGCAGACCAACGAAATGGTACTCAATAGGGCCGACACAACTCGTCTACTAATAAACACTGTGAAGTGTAGAAAAATCTCATATCTTGGACATATATTCAGAGGGGAGCGAATTCTTCAGCTAATCATGATGGGTAAAGTAGAGGGGCGTAGAGGGGTAGGGAGGAGACAGGCTTCCTGGTTGAGGAATATTCGTGAATGGACAGGTATACGTAGCGCGGGGGAACTGTTCCAGCTAGCGCAAGACCGTGAAAGACTTGCCAATGTAATTGCCAACGTCAGGGGGAACTGATATGGCACTTGAAGAAGACGAATAACTATAAGATCATTTTCAGTCTCAAATCCCAGGTTTTCTCCGACATGTCCAGCTTCCACTATTGCCTTTTCGAGAATATTTTTAATATAGCTATTCTAGGTTAGTTTTTGGTCTATTATTATTCCCAAATATTTAACCTCTTTAGAAAAGCAAAGTATCGTTTCATTTAAAGTGGGAGAGTTCATGTTTAGTTTTAGTCTCCTAGTTAATGGGCACGAGGACCGTTTGCATAAGACTGTCATTTTATTGGCTCAACATGCTATCCACGGTCGGAGACCATAGCATAGGTGACAGCAGTCCCCCTTGGGGACACCCTTTGATTGTGTCGATTGTCACCGCTTCGTTGCCGATAGATGTAGTGATGCTTTTTGGCATTGATCGAATCCATCTCGTTAGAGGAGGTTCTATTTATTTTGCACCAGACAGTGTAGGCCATTCACTGAAGTTTGCCAACTTGACATGCAAACAGGTTTTTGTAAAGCGATTTCTATTTGCATGTTTCACTTCTCAGATGTGAATAAGTTTCTCTATTGTTTTATAGATGAAAAGATTTTGACTTCTCTCCATGCTTGAGGTATATAACCTAAGAAGCAGCTGAGTAATTCCTTCAGCAGGGGATTTATTCCATGTTACCACATTCATAGTTAGTTTTTCTCAATGATATTGCTAAGGCAAAAACCACAAAAATATAATCAGTTTTGCTAGTAGTCAGCTTAGACTAGAATATAGGCAGTGACGTAGCGAAATGAAGACCAGGCGGCAGGGGAAGGAGCGTAACTATCATCACATGATTGGCACTTGTGGTATATTAATTTACATAAAATTTTTGAATAAATCTGTCTTTTTTGCTTGTTGAAATATACACTTTCAATAACTCTAGTTCGGTCTAATTATTGACAAAAAATCGATATCAATATGGCAGCAACAGTATCTCTAATTAAGTCGACTATAAAAGATTTAAAAGTTTTAGATTCTATCAATTTTTTAACAGCTTTGAGAAAAAAGCTAAAGAAACTTCAAGCTCGTTAAGCTTGCCTATTAAATTTACTCAAAAAAGGCCAAAAAGAGTTAATCTTTTTTATGACAAAACAATCTCTGGACACGTTGAAAACTTTTTAAATTTCCGTATTGGATAAATTATACAAAATTAACATAGAGATGTGATCACTTTTTTCAAGTTGCAAGTAAATTATGGTGCTTCAAAACAGAAAATATTGCTATTTCTAGGGAAAATATAAAATCTTTGTATCCTTTATGTATTTTTTACAATCATCAATTGAATCAGAAAAAATAGATGTTTGATTTTATTGAAATAAGAGAGAAACGTAAGTTGAAAACTGCAGAAATATTCTATTGTTTAATTTTCAAAAAACTGGAATTAGCTTTTGCTAATTTAAACAAAATGTACCGAATTTTTATAACAATTGCCACAAACACAGCAACATACAAAGGGAGTTTTAACAGTGTAAATGATGTTATTGCAATATTCATTTCATAGTATTAGTTTGTGTTTGTGGTTTGTAGAGTTTTAGGTTTATTTTCAACGAGTTCATAATTTACTTAATTAATTACACCTTTGTTAATTTCCTCAAGAGAAGTCTATGAAAGAAGGTTTGGAACATTCTAGAAAATTCTATTTCCTTATTTTTAACATGGAACCCCTATGACAGAAGATCAAGAAATTGCCAAGATTATTCCTTTTTCTTGCTTTTATTACACCATGTGATATGAAAATCCTTCTAGAATATTCGGGAATTTTCTGGTGTCGACAAAAAGGGTATATAAAAGGTCCAGATCGGCTTTCGTAGACAGTTTGTTTGAGAATTCGTTGAAGCAAGTTGAGTTGCTTAAAAAGTTGCCAGAATTGTGAAAATAAAACAATTCAATGTGTAAAGACACGGTTCAGAACAATGTTTAAAAAAAATATATTAAAACATATAATAGGTTAAATATGACTGAAGACAGATTACCAAACATAGCTTTACTGAATATTAAAAGCGATTATGCAATTTATATTGATTAGTACATTGTGGCAAATTTAAAACCATAAAAAGAAGAAGAATTATTGTGCCACCATATTTTATTGTTATTAACAATAAAAATTCTTCTAAAAGCAATAGAACGCTCCTTTAAATGTTTGCTCTTTCCCACTCCCCCCAAAGGCTGGCTACACCACTGAATATACCCCATTTATCTCAATCAAACCATTTTTAGGATTAGTGAAGGTAGATTCAAAATTTTGTTTATTTTTTCATCAATATCGCCTACAGTTATATTTAGCTTAATAATAAATAAAATAATTATTCACCTACATCCACTTTAAATTAGAAAAACAAAATTCCCTGCGAACATTTGTGTTGCCAACATAAAAGTGGTATTTCAAATAAACTGTAGCTTTTGTCGGTTCTATCTGAAGGAACTTTTATATTAGCAACACGAATACTAAACAAATTAATAATCTTTTTAATATTTTAGGTTATTCCCTTAAATGTAAGCATTCACTATCCACATATTGCTATTAAACCGATTCACGTTAGATTTGACTACCTTTTAGTAGGACGAACTCATAAAACTTATGTGTCAGTCTTCAATTTGACAGGTAATCTAGTTTATAAGAGGGCTATTCTTTTGAGTCATTATCACTTTCAGTTCTATCACTTGAAGTAATCATGATCACTTCGACCTAATGACAGGTAAATGCATATTCAAACATGAAGTTATCAGTTTCACCTTTTTTCACTTTGATCATTATTCTAAAGAATCCTGCCAAGATTTGCTTTAATTCATATTTTTAAAACTGGAACATCTACTGAAATATCTATTACTTTAAGAGAACAAGAGTAGGATTTAAAATGTCTGAGTCCCTGAAAGCTACTAAAGAAAGTTAAAATTTAAATCCCTTCGTACAGGGTGTTTTTAAAAGATCTGTACAAAATGCTTGCGCAAATTCTTGATGGTAGAATATGCGGATCTAGCCTGATTTACCTTGGTCCAAAAATTGATAGTTTCCGAAATACAGGGTGTGAAAGCTGTAATTTTTTGTAAACTTTTATGTAAATATTTACCTTATTAATAGCTTGATTTACACTAACTTTGGCACTTTGGGTTTTTTTAGGATGAGAAAGAGTGTCCAATTATCGACATTTTTGCAGGATATCTCTATTATTATTTGTAACGAAGTTATTAATTTTTGGGCATTAGTATGTTCGCCGGGATTTAATTTATTTATTTTACATCCGAAACATCTGATTCTTGCGGGAAAAGATTGCTTACAGTTTCAATATTACCGGAATATAATAAGATTTACCGCGCTATGCCGAAAAATATCATTTTCCGAGATTTTCAGAGCGTCCGACCATAGTATTCGCGCGCCGCATACAGCAGTATTGTATGCGTGATCACCGCATGCCGTCAGACCATTATTTCGCGGAGAACTGCACGTTCTCCACCCGGGTCAACAGTCCAGACGGACTGGACCGGGTCGCCTGCCGGGCCGCGCCTTCCTGGGCTAGCAATGTAGGTGAGGCTGGGCTTGTGTGTATATGGTGTTTTACCATACACTTCCTTCCTTATGTCCTACCCCTCTAATGGCCAGCATTGCCGATGACCCTTATAAGAACGGGCAATGTTGTGTCATCCTACCGTCACTGCCGAGGACCCTTATAAGAACGGGCAGTGTCGGTTCCTTTCTTAATTTTCTACCGCTATTGGTCGACATTGTCGAGGACCCTTATAAGAACGGGCAATGGCGTTCCATCCTGCTGACGCTGTCGAGGGCCCTTATAAGAACGGGCAGCGTCAGTTCCTTTCGTTCCTTCCTACCGTCACCGATACACACGCACTAAATGCCGTCAATATTATCTTTGTTTCCGTATTGATCAGGAATGTGTTTTACTGCCAGGTGCCCTCTGATGTCCGTTGATAAGGGCGCTAAACAACTACCGCCCCGACGCTTATCGCCGCCGCCGCGTGTAGAGATCTCCGTCGTGTAGAGACGCCGGCTATCGCCGATCGATGCCGGGTTATTGTTACATACCGCGTATACCGCCGTCGGTCGAATTTTAATACGAAGCGCCGTGAACCGTGAACGCGGATTTTAGATACGAGGGGCGATAATTTGCGTACGAGCCGTCGTGAATAGCGTCGCAACCGCATAGTACGAGGTACGTGAATAGCGTCGTGAATGATATCGCCAGGTTACTGTCTTTAGCGCAATCGACCAGTATGAGCTACTGTGATCAGCTCTCAAAACATACTCTCCATTTATTTGTTTATATTATTGTCCATCTTAAATTGTAAGTTAGTTTTAAGCCATGTCTTTGTATAAAAGAATGGAATACAGGATACAAGATGTTTTATAACTGTTTGTTTCATTACCTAGTCCCATTTTTAACATTACATATAACAACTGGCAGCCGGCAGCCAGCACTAATATGCACAATTGACCCCTGGCTTGCCGTTTCTCCACTGTAACAAGCTGCCCGGTGCATAAGTGGGCCCTCGACCACATGAATCCCGAGGGTGGCGCCCGAGAACTGACCACCGAGTGGATGTTTTGACCTTCAGGCAGCCAAACCGTTGATCAGTTGAGAGGACAGGGATATCCCGAATATAAGTAGATACCGCCGAACCGATACTCCTGCGCTGAGCATTTGACCGATGACTGTCTGCACGAGAAATATCCATTGACCGATGTTTCGCTGCCGTGAACGAATTAGATCCGTAGAGCACGCCACGCTCCCCCCCCCCCCCTACGAAAAACGCGTCACATATTATTAAAGACTAGCTTTTACCCGCGATTTCGTCCGCATGAAACTTGGGAAATCAATAAAAAATACAATTGTTATTAAAAATAAACAATTAAAAAATAGCCCATATCCCTTCTGCTAGCTCCCTGTTGATGTTTGTAAAATTTCATCGAAATCAGTTTAGCCGTTTTGAAGATTCGCGCGTGCAGACAGAGAGAGAGAGTCAGTGTGGCATATAAAAATTCAGATAGTGGGGCCATATTTCTTCCGGGAAAATTTAAATTCCGCTAGATATTTGGAATTCTTGCGCAATGAATTTAGCAATTTTCTGGATGATCTGCCTTTACATTTAAGAGAAAATCTTCATTTTGACAAGGAGGCGCTTCTATTCATAGCACCTTACAAGTAGACACAACAATTCCACAACAATGGTGGATTTTTAGAAAATCCTGGGCCTTCACGATCACTGGACATAAGCTCAATGGACTTTTTTTCTGGGGCTACTTAAAAAATTAAGTGTATAAATATCCGCATTTTATAAATTTGGACCATTTGAAAAATGCTATTAGACACTGTGCTCTCATGGAAGTGACGATTTCAATGCGTCAGACTGGAAAATTGGAAACTGTATGTTGTCGGACAATATCTTGGTGGCTTCAAGATATTGTTATCAAACAATTCTAAAAAAAATTAGCTTGTTATCATAAATGCCCAAAATTCATCAAATTATCATGTTGAGAGTGGTGGACAACCCTTTATAAACCACAATTTTTGTCGGACAATTTTTTTTCACGCTTTTTGTTTAATAATCTAACTCCTACAATAGGAAAAAATATATATATTTATAAATTTTCTTACGACGGGTTACGGAGAAAATGGAAAGCGAATAAACCGGTCACGAGAATTTTCGCAGAGGAAAAAGTTGTCGGTCTATTTATAATTAAGCCATACAAGAAGTTACAAAATTATATTAATGAATCTACTTATATGTGGGCGGGCTCCCAAACTATTATAGTTATCAGTCAAATTATCCTCAAAATTAATATGAATTTGATAAATAATTATTATAGTTATATTGTTTATGAGATGATATATGATGATGAGAAATTGGTATGTACTTTAGATAAAATATATGCAGTTTTTATTTGTGTCTAAAATTATATTGAGCGTGGCAAATAAATTACGTACAAATAACAGTTTCTATTTTTCAGTTTTTTATGCCGATCACGCTTAAGACCTGAAAAAATTGGAGTTTTAGAAATAAATATACTATTTGTATGAAAGTTTCAGTAAAAATGTCACGAAGCTATAGTTAAATAAAATTTTTTTTATTCTTCAAAAAATAAAATATGGTGTGCAGCAAAAATATTAAATAATTTTCGGTATTTATTTTCAAAGGCCATATATATTTCTGAAACTGATTAATCTGATATAATATTTACAATTTAGTTTATCAAAGTCAACAGAAAATCGGACTTAGGTACCGTTGCGATCTACGTTTCATATGTAGAAAAAATGGTCTAATTTTTTTTTTGTCCTAAGTAAACAAAATTTTATAATTGCATATAACTTTTAAATATAAACAATATTTCTTAATAACAATATTTTCTAAAGTGAAAAATAGGGGTACTGTACTCGCAATTTCAAATTTTTGACTCTGGGGACATGCAGACTTTTTCGGAATAAAATAAATTCATTACATTCAAAGACGTGCTACTCCAAGGATACGAGTATCGAGTTTTGATATATTCTTTTTTAATTTACCGTCGCACCATCACATGGCGGTCTTATACAACATTGTTGGTTTGTCTTGCTCTTGTGTTGTTGGGATGTCGCTACTGTGTCTTATTTATTATTTTTCAACTGTAAAATCTATTTATGGGACACACAAGCGAGATGATGACTTGTACCAAACGCAATGGCTTGACGAGTCCCATATTAGGACGAAACAGCGTTGTCGTCATTTTTCGGACCCAGAGTTTTTCCATTATCTTGGAGATCTCGGTACTTTTTAACATGAGAGAAATATTTATCAATGGTCTTAATGTCTGCATAGCCGAGAATTTCCTATTATATATATGTTAGGGCGGATATTCTCACGGGTGTGATGTGTAATCGAAGGTTTTCGGGCATCCCGTGCATGTGCTGAGTCCCTCTCAGGACTGCAAGGCAGCTGACGTGAGCTTTGAAAATGGTGAATGGGATTTCACTGGAATGTCAGCTGCCTTGCAGTCCTAAGAGCGACTCAGCATATGCACGGGATGCCCGAAAGTCTTCGATTACATATATATATATATATATATATATATATATATATATATATATATATATATATATATATATATATATATATCCAGAGACGCCCTAGAAATCGAAAAAGCGGGACAGCTGAATAAACGAGACGATGCTATACATATCCCAACTACAAGATAAACATTAATAAAAAATCAAGAAACAAAACAGCAAAGATCAACCAATATATGAGAGACATACAAGAACAAAAAATGTCGCACTCGGCAGAGGGGAGGATCTTGCGAAGCCGCTCGTCCAATCAGAAAACGAACCAGCAAAAAAAAACTCGAAATTCATCAGAGGCCACCATCAGTTCTCAACGAGTAACGAGACGAACCGTACTTGAAAACGCCAAATAAGATTTTGGCGAAACGTTGTGGAAACGAATTTTGATCGATCGGATTAAAATCCGGAATAACCAAACCATTCATATATATATATATATATATATATATATATATATATATATATATATATATATATATATATATATATATATATATATATATATATCGCCATCATCATCTCGATGGTGGTGGAATAGGATAAATTGCGTTTTATAACAATTTGCTCTAACTGTGCAACCTCTAACACAGAAACGATAAGATGGAGAGAAGTTTGCATTTACTGTTCGTATTTTATTTCATTCTATACACGGAGCTGCATGTAGTTGTACGTTTGCTGAATGTGGTTTCAGCACTACAACGGCATAATGTGGATATATTCACTGCTATTGCATCTCACACGGAGGAATCCGTGAAAGCCGCATAAACATATATACGCCATCCGGCGGGAGGTCGGCGAAGCCGCGTTCAGTATTTGCATGCTTCCTTCCGATCTGTCCTTTGCACAGCCAAGTGCATGTCAGTACCCTGATGACTCTAGTAGAGACGAAACATGTATCTCTGCCGTATCACTGTGGCCGGGAGGGTACGTTTTGACTTTCTTCTCGGTATGGTGGTACAGGTAGGCCATCATCTCGATGGTGATGGAATAGGATAAATTGCGTTTTATAACAATTTGTTCTACTAACACAGAAAAGATAAGATGGAGAGAAGTTTGCATTTACTGTTCGTATTTTACTTCATTCTATACACGGAGCTGCATATAGTGGTACGTTTGCTGAATGTGATTTCAGCACTATCACGGCATAATGTGGATATATCCACTGCTATTGCATCTCACACGGAGGAATCCGTGAAAGCCGCATAAACATATATATATATATATATATATATATATATATATATATATATATATATATATATATATATATAATTTCTTTTTCAGGTTATAAAGTGCTATTTGAAGTTTATAAATCAACGTCTGGAAGCGAAATCGTAGTAATACCGTCTCATGGAGAAATAGAAAAAAGTACTGGGATTAATCATAGTTTTGTGAATATTTCAATTTTTTTTACACCAATGTAAGAAATAAAATGTTTAAATAATATTTAAAATTTGATACTACAAATATGTCGAGAAAATTAAAAATCTGTTTTCCTGAAACGCTGCTCTCATATCAATGTATTTGCTTTTAGGCAATGCAGAAACTATGTCGAAAGCATCAGAATTGTAACAAATATTCCACAGTATTATATCGACGTCCCCATTAAAGGAGCGGGATCGTTTACTGAGAAATTTGATGGTGGATTTTAGATCTAATAAAAAATATTTTAGAAAATATGTCTATTATTTCTATTTGTCAAAGTTTTTCCAGCGCAGAAGAACATATCTCTTTTATGAATGGACATTCATATTTCTCCACGACGTTTAATGTCTTCATTTGATGAATATTATTTAATTTATTTTTCTCAGGGGTCGCATTAGTTATAACTGGATATGTTACGTCTTCAATCAGAATAAAGCAAAAAATTGCAGGAAATATGGTTATTCCAAAATTCAACTCCTAAAAAGGAAACACCGTAACGTAAATCCGTTGTGTATTAAGTCTGGAAGTCTGGACACCACTCCGTACAGCGTCCCTTCCGGTGTATGTTTTTGGCCGTAGTATTTAAGAAATGTCACGTTCCTGTGTGACACCATATCATTTTTCAGTCTGTAAAAAACAAAAGACACCCCTCCATTGTGAGTAAACTGTAGAGGGTCCTACCCTGCTAATTACAATGGATGCTACAAAAATTCACGAAATTTTAACAAACATAACACAACAAACACAAAACCATTCAGGTCCCCAGTAAGACCAATAGACTAACACTTCATTTGCGCAAGAAGCAACTAATAAACAACAAACACAACACACAAATCATACAGCTAACCGCAAACAACGAAACACTACCTACAGAACAAAACTTAACAGTACTAACGAACACAAAACTACTTAAATGGACTCAACCTAAAACTTGTAGGCGTCCTAGCTCTTCCTCCAGACGCCATTAGAGAAATAGTTGAAACTCTGGCTGACGCAATTACAAAAAACCCTATCTTCAGAACTCTCCTCAATGGCTAATAAAATACAACCTAACAATCTCACAATAGTCACATGGAATGCTCAATCGATGAAAAACAAAAAATAGGAACTAGGAGACTTTATAAAAGACTATGAAATAGATGTTGTGCTTATGCAGGAAACTTTCCTAAAACCGGGAATGAGTATAACATAATGAATTATATTACTTATCGAGACAACAGACAAGATCGTGAAGTAGGCGGAACAGCTATTTTCATTAAGAAGTCCAACGATCACCACAGAATAAACACGCCAGACTTCAACTCAATGGAAGCTACAACAATAAAAGTTAACATGGAACAATACAGTTTATATATAACTTCAGTATACAGACCTTCAAACAGACTTCTTACTCAACATGACCCCGACATACTAACATAGATAAACTCAAACTCCCCCTTCTGATAGCAGGGGACCTAAACGCCAAAAACAGAATATGGGGATCATTGGTGCAACCTCTAACACAGAAAGGATATGATGGAGAGAAGTTTGCATTTACTGTTCGCATTTTACTTCATTTATATACGGAGCTGTAAGTTTTGACTTTCTTCTCGGTATGGTGGTACAGGTAGGCCATCATCTCGATGGTGGTGGAATAGGATAAATTGCGTTCTATAACAATTTATTCTAACTGTGCAACTTCTAACACAGAAAGGATATGAGGGAGAGAAGTGTGCATTTACTGTTCGCATTTTACTGCATATATATATATATATATATATATATATATATATATATATATATATATATATATATACGATGTTATCTCATTCTTAATTAAGTTCTTAACAATTATTTCAAAAAAGATGAATAATGGTAATAAAACTTAAAATTACGTAAAAAACACAACTATTTAGTAGAGATATTATTTTAATCAATCTTCTTTTTTAAAAAACAAGCTATAAAAAATCCAACACTATCAATCTCTTGATCCGGTCCAAACCTTTGAACTTTACCTCTTTCTTCATCTGTTAATGTTGTTCCTGGCCATCCAAATCCACCAAGATATAATTGCGGTTTTACTAGTTCGAGGCAGCAAAACTTTGTTAAAGCCCAAGCTACAATTCCTTCGTTTTCTGCTAGAGTTATTGTGCACGTACTGTAGACTAAAGTGCCACCTGGTTTTAGCAAGGAGACAGCCTAAGTAAATAGATCATATATAGAATACAGGGTGCGTCGGGAGTTTATCAAAATGTAATATATATATATATATATATATATATATATATATATATATATATATATATATATATATATATAATATATATTAAAATTAATTATTTCTCATCGTTTATCCCATTTTTTTTTATTTACAAATAGAATGGTGTTTTGTATTTAGTATTTGAAGCTGAAAAGGAGGCTACATTCCTCAAAAGATACTGTTATGAGAATGTTATATAAAATTTTTTTAAGAAAAGATAAAGTAGCATAGGTGCACTTCTCATATGTTACGTTTTTATGCACTAACAATATCCCTAATAAAAGTAACAAACAAACAAGCATATATATATATATATATATATATATATATATATATATATATATATATATATAATAATAAACTGCGCTGCAACTATAGTAACTAGCACATGGAGGGACAAACACGAGGCACAAAAGAAGACTACTAAAACACACAACCTAAGATCCTGCAGTGGGAGAAAATGCGTAATAAAAAGATCGAAAATCTTCGGAAAGACTAATAGAGTATATTGGAGGTGTTAGGACAAGAAAACTGAAAAGATGAGTACAAGAAATACCACCCGTAACATGACCCAATAAACAACACTGTCTAACAATACTACAATCTCCATGACTGCAAGACGTTTCAAGGGATATACAGCCAGCAACAACTGAAAACGAGACAATGTCCTGAAAACGAGACAATGTCCTTTTTGAGAGATCAGAAAGGACGTGTCAACGAAAGTTAAACTTGTAATCAAACACGGTAGATAACAGATACCAGAATACAGAAGAAGTTCTGAAGAAGTGAACTAGCTACAATTACCTACCGCAACATCAACGCTGCCTGAATTAATGAGGACTGTCATGTCTCTCAGGATTACAGTCAGATACAATTCGAGCCCTTCGCCACCGAGAAAATCACTGGCGTTGTCGAGGGACTTTACAATTGGAAAGTTCTGTATCCTGGTTATACAGAATTATTGGCTTAAAACGTTTTGAAGTATGCACCAAACTGTTATAATAAATGATGTTTTGCTTAATCAACAGAAAATGTTTTACAGAAGGAGACACGCATTTCTTGTCGAGGGATCAGCATAATACGCAAGATCTAGTTAAATACCACCACTCACCTGCCTTCCCACGCATTGCAATTCAGCAGAAAGGATGCGCCAAAGGTGCAGTGAGCTGCAAGGAGTAACTTATTATTGATTCAGTTATCTGTAGTTAGGCTTATACCGGACCGAGAGCAACATCCGCAGGAAATAACTGATATATGAAATATAAATTCCAAGGTATATCGGTAGGATATTGCAAACCTGCCACCTACCGACCTCTACGTAGAGACTGAAAATTATCGCCAATCGAGCGACATCTATGAATCGCCGGAGTAGTGAGAATTTTTTTTTAAATCAAAATTTCAGTAAGAAACAAAGAAATCTATCTGCCGTATTTAAATAGTTTTTATATATGTAATTCTCCTTTCAGGCAGCAATATATCACTCTGGCCCTCTCTCCATACGCGTTTCGACCACCTCATGGTCTCGTCAGTGGAGCTGTCTTGGACCGAGAGCAGCATTCGCAGGAAATAACTAATACATGAAATATAAATTCCAAGGTATGTAATGTCCTACCGACATACCTTGGAATTTATTATTGACGACACCATGAGATGGTCGAAACACGTATGCAGAGAGGACCAGAGTGGTATTTGCAGGAAATTAACTGTTTGTATATATTCTTTCGTTTTCTCTGCTTGAAAGGAGAATACATATATAACAACTATTTAAATATGGCAGATAGATTTCTTTATTTCTTACTGAAATTTTGATTTTTAAAAAATCATCCTTATGTGTTAGGTCGACCATACATTACATGGCAAACTAGGCGAACATCAAACGTAGGCGACAAACACATTTTTCCCTGTCAAGTGACATTTGCCCAGTCGTTCATACGAATAATATGTCGAATCACCTCACTTTTAATAGTTTGTTACGAATATTTCATTGGATAGATTATAGTTTGTAAGATTAGTATCTAACTATAACCTCTCTGTATAATATTTCCTTATGCAGAGCCGCTAAAATATATCTCAAGCACTTGTAATTTATTATTTTGACCTTATGTTTGGATTAATAAGTCTAGAGCGTCTTTGAATGTTTATGTAACTTAATCCCTTATTTTGGGCAATGCACCAGCTCTTTGTATTGCTTATTAGCGTTTTAAAAAACAAAAGTAGAATAAAATCGACTGTTGAGAAGTTACCATACGTATCATTTTCTCTCCGTCGTTACAAGTTTGATATTCGAGGTCAGAAAAGCACACACATTTGTACATACCATAAAAAAGTTGGACTTACTTTTTCACTGCATATAGTAGGCTTAATTTTTTCAACACGATATGTGGTCATGAGGGCTTCTTTTGTTTTTCTTTAATTCGGCGACAGTCATTGGTAGACCATGTTTACATCTGATATTTTTCTAGGCATCCACCACTGCGTTTCTATTTTTATGTACTGCATGTTTTTTTGTAGAGTCAAAAGCAATATAATCAAATTATTGGACTACTCTGTATTGAATATATAATGACTCAAATAGGTAAAAACTGAAGAAAGGCGTAAATATACTCTATGTTTTAGAAATGCATGTCAAATAACCTGTATCGGCTAAGACAGATCGTGTTTATGTATGTACTAGCAACAAACATTTCTTTGACTCGGGTCTCATTTACCTACTTCTATCTGAACGTAGACGAATGCGAACGTTGGAAGGAGTTTGGCAAATGCTCTAACATACACACTACTATTCGGAAAACTTCACACATCACAAATGTTTAGCTCGTTTGCCAAGTAATATGTGGCCGGCTTTAGTTTGTTAAATTAGCTTCTTTTTAATGTTTTGCACCCGAACAGATGTGAAACACCCATATCTGTCTAAACATGATAGGGCTATTCTTTTGAGTCATTATCATTTTCACTTCTATCACTTGAAGTAATCATGATTACTTCAGCCCAATGACAAGTAAATGCATATTCAAAAGAACATGAAGTTATCAGTTTCACTTTGTTCACTTTGATCAATTGATAATTATTCAAAAGAATATTGCCGATATGAGCATTTACTAAAAGGATGCAATTCATGAACCTAGTCTAGTTAACTTACCGCTTCAAACAATCTTCTTTGTAACGGGACATACGATCTTATAACTTTTTCGGATGTCCTATTTGAAAACTGCGGCCTTTTTCCTATGTGCGCTACATGGTGCATCCAAAAGTATTTGTTAAAAGTTTCTGGCAGAAATGGAGGGCCGTCCTCAAGATTGTTTTTGCCTTCACTATTTTGAACAATTTTAGACGAGTCAGCTTGGAATGTTAAAACTTTAGCGTCAAATCTTGACACGTCTTTCGAAGTTGCTCTAGTTTTCTTGGTGTTTTATCAATTGCCACTAATGTTCCCTTAAAATAGAATTAATATTTTTTCAGGTTTACAAATAATTTTAATAACTGCTGTATATTACAGGATACATGGTAGAACAAAATGTCTCTGCTTTCCATCATTTGGTAAGTTCAATAACCATATTTCAGGATAGAATAGAAGGCAAAAACATATTTCTTAATTTAAAATGGGGACTTGTTCATAATTTTCCTTCATTGGCTTTGAAGATTTTCTATTTAAAAGCAAAATAGGCTACATGAAGTACAAATACTACCTTTTTATTGTGAATATTACTCTTAATCATTAAATAAAAATTGAACAATTTCTTTGAAAGATTTTGAATATTACTACCACTATTATTAAACTCAAAGTATTGAAAGAACTCGTCAATTTAAAAGACAAATTAAGTAAAAATGACATCGATCATGTGATATGTAGATTTAAAAATTTTCCTGTTTAAGTAAATTATTGTTGAGTGCTGTGTTAGCCAAGGTTGCTGAAATTATTATTTTATTGTAGTGCTTGGATATCGTTAATAGTTTTGCATGTAAATAAATATAAAAAAAGTTGTTTTTTTCTTACACTTCAATCTTTTACGCTACCTGTTTAATGTCTTTAAGACGAATAGTTTTATATAAAATGGCGGAGGAAATTTAAAGTCCGGACCTGAAGTTTACACCAACGAGATATCGATTGATAATAATTATATAAACCAGAATAAATTAGGCCAATCATTAATGTCATATGTCAAATGTAGAATATATTAAGCTGAAAATGTTCCTGCAATTTTCGTTAATTTCGAATTTAGTACAGTTGAAATGGGTTGGAAATGGTAAAAATAAGTAACAGAGGGATTATTAGGAAAAAATGTGATTAACATTTAGCCAATACATTATTTTATCAGTAGTTTTAATTTTTTATATAATGAACATGAAAGTGGTTAGCTGTATAAAGTTTGCAAGTAATCGTTATGTAAAACATTTCCATGGTACCAATTAATAAGTGAACTTGCCTTGCTTGCCATTGTTATGTCAAGTCCTTAAAAAATCCGCAATTATTTCGATTAAATGAAATCTGGGGTGAACGAATTTTTTTTTTAATATCTTTTCATACACTCTATTTTGAAGTGGTAGAACACGATTTTGGCTTTGGTTTTCCATAGTTTTCCGAAAACACAAAAAACACTTTTCACTTTAGGTTTAATTTTTGCACTAAATGGTTAACATTTTGTTACATCCACAAATTTCACACTGATAGAAGCTTAAGCACAAAATCGTGGGTTACATCCAAGGAAGTTGAAAGGGGTAAAAGGAAGAAGGATACCCTAAACTAAATTTGGTTCCTCATGTAACTCTGTACTCCCCTCAATGTGGCTATGCTGCACCTGCGCAGTAGGTCAAGGGACAGGACTGGATTTGAGAAACCTCTTATTTATGTTGTTATATTGAAAAATTTACAATTTAAAGTTCAGGTTATAAAACGACTAATGAAATAAACACTGCCTTAAAAGAAATTTAAACATAATTCGAAATAAAATCTTATCTTATCTACAATGTTAAAAAGGATCTGGCCATAGGGATTAACTATATGATACCTCTCCTTTATGTTATTATTATGTAAAGTGTTTTCCATGTACCTTCTAAACTTTAAAATAATTAATTTCCGATCAAAAAATGATAAAAACAATACCATACACTGATACATTGTTATAAATTAAAGTCTATACAAATGTCTTGACAACATACACAAATATAAATTCCGAAATTTAACTAATGATACTGCACCGCACAACAAAGAAAATAAGCGTTGAGGACGATGGCAAACAACCGCATTAAACATAAAGAATATGCCGTGACGTCGATCGTGTCGCAATTCCTGCTCTGGTTTCCCGTCTTACATTGCTAACTTCATGCAACAAATTTACTACAAAATTTCTTTTTGCGCCTGCTCCACATAGCCAGTCGATGTCAATTTATGACATTTATTTTCTGCATAGTGGAACACTTTTTGGGCATTTTTGTAGTTTTCCATTCCCCTTCCAATTTCCTTGGTTACATCTGTCAGGATGTCACTTGTCTCAAAGGGAGATAATTTGCGCTATTGCCATAGCATAAACATTATTTTTTTTTATTTAAGTTTTACGAAAATGACCCGAAAAAGATATTTTCCCTTTCTTTAATTTTTAAATTATGCATGATTTCCTTCAAATGTTAACCATAGCTAATGAATAAATTAGAATTACGATAAGCGATGGTTGTTAATAGGGCAAATTTGTGCAGGTAAGTTGGCCTAGTAACGCTTACGGAAGATTCTGAAAAATTGTTGAAATAAATGAGTGCAAGTTGGGGTAAGAGAATATACAAAAGGCTTAGAAAGATTGACGGCCGGTAGATTTTCGGAGGGAAAGAGAGGAGAACGAAAAAGGGCTTTTTCGTTCTCGTTGCAGAACGGTCAAAAGATAGTTTTTTGAGCGTTTTCAAAAATGGATACTACCGTGAACTATGATAGAATCTGATTGTTGGACACCTTATGATTGCTTAGCAGATGAAAGCTTCCAGCGTTTGACAGTGAATCATTCAACACAAATAATTGATAATGTCTGGAGGAATTTACGTGGTAATGTTCCGTGATTTGGTCGGCGCGAAGAACACTTCCACAGCTAGTTTAGAATAATAAAAAATATTAATAATAATAATTTATTGGATATTTTTTTCTGACGCTTTCCTCCGCATGGTCTCTGCTCGACAATTACATTAAAATTAAATTAATATATCTAGGTCAATTCAGGTTAGTTTCAATTTTAATTAGTTCAGTTTTTTGAAGTGGCTGAAACAAAGGTAAACTTAAACTAACCTGAACTAATCAAAAATTGTAGTTGGTCACTATTGATTTTACACTTGTTTTTAGATTAAAATATGTTATTGATCGAGAAAAACAAATTTTATAAATGTTTTTAAAAATAAGTTCATTACAAGAAAATAATTTACATTTGGCAACGTTTCAACAAATATTTAGCATATTAGGTAAAAAATGTCAACGAAGTTTCCGACTTATTTTTGGATTTCGTCAACAATCGTTGAAACATATTACATACAAAGATTTTAACTCGTAATATCAAAAACAATACAAAAGTTCAGTATTTTTTCAAGAAATAAAAAGGACCTTGAAGTAAACGTTTTTTTGTGGAAAAACTGTGAAAAACCAAGGCGAAATCGTGTTCTACAACGCCGAAGTAAGAAGCAGGGTCAGATCCAGCCTCTCTCTTTGGGGGGGGGGGGGCGCGCGGTGATATTACAAAAGTACAGTCTGGCAAGCGAAAGCAAGTGGTCGACGGGGGGAGAGAAGCCAACAACATCTCATTTCTAGTGTAAAAGTCAGGGCAGGGTCTATTATCCTAAACTGAAAGGTCTCGGGCGGGGGGGGGGGGGGGCGATCGCAAGAATAAACAAGGGAGGGTGGAAGCCAGCAGCATACACATTCCTAGGATAAGAAGCCAGAATCGGGTTTGTTTTCCTACACTCAGAGGTCTTGGAGGGGGCGGTCGCAAGAAAAAACAAGTTGTCGACGGGAGGGTGGAAGCCACCAGCATACACATTTCTAGTATAAGAGCCAGAATCGAGTCTACTACCCTAAACTCAAAGCTCTTAAGGTGGCGATCGCAAAAAAAAAAAAAAAACAAGTTATCGACGGGGGGGGGGGGGGGGGGTTGCAACAGCATACACATTCCTAGTATAAGAGGCAGAATCGGGTATATTTTCTTAAACATAAAGCTCTTAGGGGGGCGACCGCAAGAAAAACAAGTTGTCGACGGGGGGGGGTGGAAGCCAACAGCATACACATTCCTAGTGTAAGAGGCATATCGGGTGTATTTTCCTGAAATTTAAGTACGGGGGGGGATCACCCCCCCCCCCCTTGTATCCGCGCCTGGTAAGGAGAGTGTAAAAGAGTCATAAAAAAAAAACGTTTTCCTAGATTTTACTTAGCCGAAATAATTACGAAAAAAAAATAAATAGCAGAATCTGCTATTCGTTTTACTTTTTGTGTTTTTAGTGGTACATTTTGTTTTAAATAACAAATGTTACATGGCAGCAAAACATAATTTTCTAGAGCAAAAACATCGGCAAGAATTGCTATCTTATCTATTTCCAATAAGTTAGGAACTATTTTCTTAACGATTTGTTCTGCATTTTCGGCTTTCAGTTTTATTCGGAAATTTAAGTCCACAATATAACTGGTGCTTGAAATTTTTGTCTACTACTTTGCCAAATCACTGTAAAATGTTTATTTTTAATTTACTTTTATTTGTTTATTTCTACAGCCTTTCGCTAGGTATCTTTCCCAGAAAGTAAACAATTTACCTTATTGTTCATCAGTGCTGCAATATGTGTGGTTTTATTTCCTGGAGCGGCACACATATCAAGAACAATATCGTCTTCTCGAGGTTTAAAATATGTACACAAATAATTGAAGGTAAATTTTGTAAAAGTGACCATCCTAGGGATAAAAAGTCGTCGCCTATGGGAGGACATCCAGATATTGTCTCCGTTACTTCTACAGCTATTCCACTAAAAAATATAAATGATACAAGAATATTTACAAAATATAATTATAGAAGCTTAACATATAGAAGGAAAATATCTATCTAGGATGTTCAAAAAACATGCTTTAATGCTCGCCTGGAGAGTCACCATCCCAAAATAATAGGAAAAGCGAAAAGTTCCTATAAACGAAGGCCAGAAATGGTTGCACACAGGTGATAAGCATTGCAAAAAACAAGTATTTTGTTAAAGCTTAGGGAAATTATTTTATGCTACAGGTATTCTGTTGAAGCTTAGGAAAATTATTTCATGCCACAGGTATTATGTTCAAGCGTAGGGAAAATTATTTCATGCTGGAGGCTATTTTTTCCCTAAATGATTTCCTTTTTTTCAAAGTAAATATCTTTGACCAGTTATTAAATTTATTGTTTATGCTATTAATATTTTTCTCATGAATACTGGAATATAATTTGGTCAATTTTCTCTGAAATGACATTATTTATCAAAAAATCTCCAGGAAAAAATTTTAAAATGCTACGAAAATATGCAAAAACAGTGGTGTCCTACATTTTTTCTAACATAATATCAATAATAGTATAAATATGAAAGCTGGAAAAAATTAATTCAGAGGGATGTGTATCTACGGCTTACAGGTCTTCAAGATATTAATATCGCTTGACTATAATAAAAATCTAAAATTTGGCTCTTAACAATGCCTTATCAATTGATGGAAGCCGAATTTAAGATTTTTATTTCAGCCAAGTGATATCAAAAAAACAACTCAATATATTATTTAGACTGCTGCAATTTATTCTTGACATAATGGCGAATATTTGCATTATATCTGTAGTCAGTTTCATATACAATCAATAAAACTGGTATGATGTAGAATGTTCCTCTAAGAAAGAAGGCAGAGTGAAATGAGTGAGCATAAGAATTTAGGGTTTCTTGATCCACTAATCATTTTCCAAATTAATGAAGAGTCTTTTTTATTTTGGAAGTTTAATTACGCAAATTTTCTTCGAGGTCCATAAAGACTAAGTCCACTTTCTGCAAATGTATTGTATATATCTGTCACGGCACAGAGTTAAATAATCAAGAAAATACTGCTATATATTAAGAAGATAAAAAAGTTTACATGCTTTGCCTTAAATTGGAGCAAACAATGCACATAACAAAATGGGACCGTCTTAGAGAAACGATCCTGGCAAACTATACATAATGATGGTCAGGGGGGGCCTTAGTATGAAATTTTAGCTCAAACTATCCGATCTTTAAACATGTTTATACTTCCGTAAAAATTAAATAATGATTAATAGATATTATAGGTCAATGATATTCTTTTATCTATGATTTACTTACGTCGGTAATAAGTTTTCCCCAAATAAATCTGTCGAATCATTTAACAACTCGTTACCAATAAAAACTTTATTTTCATCCATGTAAAGTTTTAGCAACCCTTTTTTACATTTCTTGCTTAGATCGGCATAAATGCTAACCATATCCCCCTTTTGAGTTCCTAAAATCATAAAGTATACCGTCAATGCTAAAATAGACAAGGAATAGCCTTTAATACCTGCGCATTTTGCCAAAAATATTTATAAAATCGACTAAAGTATAAGAAATATAATACGTCATGTTATACTAAATTAGGTATATTTATAGTAATGAAATACATTTTTTTTACCCGAAATCATTGCTAAAACCCTGGGGCATATATATGAGCTCCCTCAAAATTGCTGTTCCACAATCTACATCTACAACAACTTCATTTAAATATTTTTCGAAATGTTTTGTAGTTATGTCCACATGTTTTACTTAAAATAACATCTGCCAAGATATTTGAAAATTCCGCTTTTATAATTTCTTTTCCAAGAATCTAAAAATAATGCGTCATGTAAAAAGAAACTTTCATATTTAAAATTTCGTGAAATTATTTTAATTTTAATAAAAAATTGTATGCCTTACTTTATCTATCTGCTCCTGAATTTGATTTAATGCGATGTGTTTATCAACTTTTAGCAAATTGACTCTGTAGGAAGTTATTTTTGGAGGAGTACACAACCACTTTAATGTTTTTTTCCACATCAGTTTGAATCTGAAATTGCCGCCGCTAAATACCAGTGCTACCAATATAATAAAGGTTCACTTACCTCTTTATCCTTGTCATCACCTTTCAAATTTGTTAAAAGTTGTGTGTCAAAAACATTCTCAAAAGGTGAATCCGGATATGGCATTGTTAGTCAATTTAGTAACTTTAAAACTGCATTAATTATTCATTAAAAAATTGATTTTATATTTTTGAAACATTCAACGTGTGGGAAAAGTAAAACCTATAACGTTGGTAATACATGGTCACGTGTGGTGAATCAGCCAATAACAAAGGCGTTTTCTCAAGACGTGGCATCTGTGCAGACGTGGCATCTGTGCGAAATCTCTTCCACGTCCGCCATATTGACATTCGACAATTTTTAGGGTGGTTTGGTGAATGTCTTAGCGTTTTTTAGAAGTATACGTTGTTTTTTTATATAAAGGTAAGGTTTATTTAATTATTTATTATCAGTAGTATATTATATTTAATTGCCTTTTGTGCGAAAACCATTATTTCCTATATTAAATTCAATTTTAAAACGTCTTTCTTGGGAGTTGGTTAAAGTGTCAAGACAAGTCGGCATTTTGGATACTTTTTACTGTTAAAAATCTAAGGGGTACATAAAGCTCATTTGGCGTGCTTAATTATAATACTGCTTTTAATGCTGGTGTGTTTTTAAGTGAATAGCTTTGGAAAAAATTGTTTGAAAATAAATCAATATGTCAGATACTGCAAGATTAATAACCTTATTTTTGCATTAACTGTCTTGTCCATCTTTGTTCTAAATATAACTGCAATAACTAG
Source organism: Diaprepes abbreviatus (assembly GCA_034092305.1). Lineage (NCBI taxonomy): Eukaryota > Metazoa > Arthropoda > Insecta > Coleoptera > Curculionidae > Diaprepes > Diaprepes abbreviatus. The sequence goes on along the minus strand of JASJET010000090.1, from coordinate 1,907,378 downwards.
TAATTAATGCGTAATTTCTTAAACTATATTTGTCTTGTACTTTTAATATATTTTTTTTTAGGTTTAGAATAAGCTGTCACAATGGGAAATGTTTTTGCGAACTTATTTAAGGGCCTCTTTGGCAAAAAGGAAATGAGAATACTTATGGTAGGGTTAGATGCTGCTGGTAAAACTACCATTTTATATAAACTTAAATTAGGTGAAATTGTAACTACAATCCCTACTATTGGTAAGTTAATTAAAAATTCTAAATGTCATTTTATCCATAACTAAAATATTTTTGTGGATAAGTATTGTTGAATAACCAATTTTACTGAATTAACTTCATTTCTATAAATATTACTCTGCTTGGGGTATATTATATATAAGTTCATTAAATATGGTGCAATTATCTTTATTAGTTCATAAGTTTCATAGTGATCTTTGGAATTAGTCATCATTTTGTACGACCTTGGTTCTACATTGTCTGAAAGTGCTGAAACTGTAACATTGTTTTAGGGTTTAATGTTGAGACTGTAGAATATAAGAACATCAGCTTTACTGTATGGGATGTAGGGTGGTCAAGATAAAATTAGACCATTGTGGAGACACTATTTCCAGAACACACAGGTAGGTCATTTCTTTTTTTTTATTTGATTCTTATAAGGGGTATTTAATTGATTATAATTTAGTTACTTTTTTCGAGTCCTGTAGCTGGTCTGTTGGATTTTAACATTTAGGTTTTTTGTTTGCAGTACTGAGTTGTCGGTATTAAAATAAAATACTTATCCAAATATTTTTTAAAAATAGGTGGTTATGCTTTTACATTATTATATGTAAAATAATATTTGTTCGTTTAATGAAATTGCCAGAAAGAACATTAAGTAGACCACAAAAAATAAGGCATAAAAGAAACATATCTGAAGTTTTGGTTCATGTACCACAGTATTCGAATATGATTATATCTGTCTTAATTTAAGGCCCCCCTCTCTAAGCATATTTAATTGCAGTGGTGTGATATAATCTTTTAGCTAGAAAGTAATCCAAGCTAAAAAACTATTAATTTTTTAAATTTCATTTAGATAAAAAAAAGGTGCAGCTTAATGCAACATTTTCCTCTTTCTTCGCTAACAACTAGTGAAATTAACCATATGTTTACAGTAAACTGTTTTAAATTTCATTGTTGAGTTTAACAATTGTTGCTAGCTGAACTGAACATATTCATTTATTTTATTGTTATTTTTATTCTATGAAGCAGTTTAATAAAAAATATACCAGGTATTCCAAAGAAAATGTCAGTATTTAAGAGATGATATTACTTTTGACAGTTTTATAGGCTAGTTCAGATTTTATCAGGAAAAATAATACAAATTGAACAGAATTGAGTGACTTTTTAAAGGAGATACCACTGGGACAGGTCGAAAATTTTTTTATTTTTTTATTGCATTTTCTGAAAGTATACATGTTTTAAAATAAGTCAAAAATATGACAAACTATAAAAATAGCTCAGTTATCTGTGTTTTGAGCGACAATTTGTACATATATCTGCTAAACTTATGAATTCTATACAATCATTGTTGACATTCAGTTGCAACAACGGGAAAAACGATGGCTACGAAGGTCTGTCTTACGAGCCCAGAATCGACTAAGTTTACGGAATAATAAAAACTTCTCTTCATGTACTTGTCCTTGTAATAGTTTTTTTCTTGAAACAACTTGTCTCAAACTGGTCGGCAATATAAGTCTAGCTACAATTGTCTGATTTTAGGCTCTAAAAAATGGAAATATATTTATAATTGCGTAGGTAAGGTTGTACATAAGCATGTTTTTCTATTTTTAAACACAAACTCAAATTCTTAAATGACACGACCATCCTGTGGCACGCTGAAAGTTGAATCAGTCGGAGAGTAATATGAATAAAGATTTAACTAAACTTAAAAGAGTGATAGAATGCAAATTTTCTTACTGTTACCATAATGAAAACTAATGTAATATATTTTAAATATTGACTGTTTTGGGTGTTGAACCAGTAGGTAGTGTTTCATGTAAGAAGTTTCTGGGACTTTTAATAGATGATAATTTGAAATTTAAGCAACATATTTAGCAGTTATCAAAAAAGTTATCAAGAGATTTTTCTGGGGTTTTTGTTTGGGGCAGCTTTTTAATTTAATATTTGTAATTCAAAAAAGAATGTTGCGATTTATGTCATAGCTCAGAAATAGGGACTTATGCAGACCCAGTATATTTATTCTCGTCAGCCTGCATAATCTATAGAAAATTTGGACATAAAATATGGGAATGTTCATAATCCATTACAGTACTTCCAATTCCAAATTTAGCTTTTGTCAAAATTCTTTTTGTTTTCAATGGCAAAAAAATACTTAACCATTTACTTAGATAAAGTGTACCACTCAACGTTGGAATTTTGAGATGAAAGAATTTAACTTATTTTATTATTTTTTTTTTTGATTTTGAATTTGTTTTTTCTTTTAACACTGACTGTATGCATTGTTATCGTTTATTTGAGATTTTTTTATTGTTCTTGGGGTAATAATTTACTGTATTTGTGATAATTGGTTCGTTTGTCAATTAATGTCTATGTTAGTTCTATATTATTATCATAGTTATTTGATAATTTTATTTTGTTTGACCATGATATGGCATATGTGATGTTTATTTTCCCTAATCTAAATGACTCACCATACATTATTTGTTTGATTTGTGACTGTATTCCTTTTTTTAAATTTAAGTAGTTTTGGAACTGCTTTGTTCATAAGTTTTTTCTTTTAACAATAAAGCCGTATTTGATTTAATTTTCAAAATTAGAATTTTTTTAGCCTCTGAATATAAATAAAGTACAGGTAAAAATCTTGCAAAAATAAAATTAAATAACACCACCAGCTGTTATGTTAAAAAAATTTGTTTTTGGAAAAAAGCTACATACAATGAAAACTGCGTTTATATAGATTAAAAAAAAATCTTAGAGCAACTATTCTCGAATAAATTGGACCGCTATTATTATATAGTGACGCAATGGTAATTTAATAACTGCAACCTTTTTTTTTTTTTAATAAAAATATGTTTAAGTTTAATGTGTACTTAATAACACATTTCTTTTACAAATACTAAATAAATAATATAGTTACCAAAAAAAAAGGTAAAAAGGACTTTTTTTTCATCTGTTCACAGTGGTGTTCCCACTTAATGAATTAAGTGTGAGAGGAATTTCTCAAATTAAACATTATGTTAAAATTTCTTGATTTCTAAAAAGTTTGAGAGAAAGTTCCTCATAAGTCTACTTATTTACTTGGATTTGCTTGTTTATTTTTGTAGTTTATTAGTAGATAAGATGGATATTTCTATTCAAATATTGGTATATATAATAATAGTATGAATAATTCTTTAAGGAAAGTTTACAATTTTATACTATAACATTTTTTTTTATTACTCTTCTTTTCATTTTATTTAGAATTTTTTCCATGACCATAGAAAAAGTATAGTGAGTTTAATATTTTTTAATTTGCACCGTCAGAGGTGTTATCAGTAATTCTGTTGGAGATGCCTAAAGTTGAATTTTCTGAATTAAAATTTATATGGAAAGTATTGATTTAAAACATGATATATGGGGATTTCTTTAAGGATGTGTATTGCTGTTATAGAGGGAGGTGTGGAGACAGAGAAGTAATGGGATGAAAGCATAGGAAAATCACAGTGCAACAAACTTTAGATAAAGAAATATTTTATTTTCAAAGAATCCCAAATAAATAAAAGAACATAAAATATCCCTAGAAAATATTTTGAGTTATGTTATGAGCATGTGAAACCTTTTTAAAAGTTATATTATGCAATAAACAATAATATTTAATACATAAATATTGAATGAGTTTTGGCAGTAGCGCGTACATTTTGTATTACCAATTTTTTGTTGGGAATATCTGTCAAAGTTTAAACCTTTCTACATGACGTGTTAATGCGTTGTTCATAAGTGATACTAGATTTTGCATTGACTAATCTAATCAAACCTCGCCATAGTCTGTCCACAGTCCGATATAATTGTAAATTTAAAAAAAATGTAGAAATGATGTTAAAGAAAAATGGCAAAAATGTACATTACAATTTCACAGCTCCAAATCCAGTACCAAGGTTAAAAGTTCAAGTGAATGTTTCTTTTCAAAACGGTCAATAAAGTATAAAAAACATATCGTCATTCTTGAAACCTTATTTTATCATGTCATAACCTTTTTGCTGTTTCTGAATATGGGGTATATAGATCTGATGAAAGCGTTCGACAGAATAAGGCTGGAGGACGTAATGAACGAGCTGGACCGCAGGGGAGTGCCTCTAAGCATCATAGAGACGGTTAGAAAGCTCAACACAAACAACACCACAATAATACGAACAAAATCAACAACAACAGAAAAAATAGAGCAAAGCACAGGGATACGACAGGGAGACAGTCGCAGTCCACTGCTGTTCAACATAATAATGGACAGAATAATAGAGCGAGTGTGTAGGGTGGAGCAAGGATACAAGATGGGAAACCAAAAAATCAAGAGAATATGCTACGCAGACGATGCAACGCTATTCGCAGACACCGAGGACGGACTGCAATGGCTTTTACAGGCATTTAAAAAAGAGGCCGAGAAATTCAACATGGAAATATCTACCATCAAAACAAAAAGTATAGTGATCGCCAGGGAACCACGGAGATGCAAACTAGAACTGAACAACACAATAATAGACCAGGTTTTCGAATTCAACTATTTGGGAACAACATCACCATATGGTGAACTCAAGAAGGGCGTACGAGACCAGATAAACAAGGCAACCAGGATAGCGGGAGCCTTACGAACAACCATATGGAAAAATGCACACATATCAATTCCAGCAAAAGTTAGAATATATAAAGCATGTGTCAGGCCCGTAATGACATACACGGCAGAAACACGAGCTGACACAGCAGAGACTAAGAGGATGATGCGAACCAATGAAATGAGAATATTGAGAACGATCACAGGAAACACACTCTGGGATCAAAGAAGAAGCAGCGAAATAAGGGAAGAATGCAAGACGGAAGACGTGGTAAGATGGACACGCGCTAGGAGACGCTTCTGGAACGAGCACATATCTAGGATGGAGAACCGCAGACTGGTAAAAATCGCCAGAAATGGAAAACCAGCATCCGGCAGACCGCCGGGACGGCCCCCCAAGAGGTGGAAGGATAGCTGGTCGTCGGCATCTCAGGAGAGACAAAGAAATGGGTAGAAACAAGCCTTAGGCTTTCGCAAAGAAGAAGAAGAAGAAGGGTATATAAAAAAATAAAGTTTTAAGCCACCGGTGCACATTTCGAGTAATATTGTTTGGGGGCTATTTTTAGGTTTTTTTTTCTCAAAAACCCATTATAAAAAATATTGAAAAAAGTTATTTTTCACATTCTAAATAATCATATTTTGAAGTTCCATAGGTTTCCGGACAAAAATGTATATAAATAACCATTAATCTTCAAATAAAAATGATTCACTTTAACATATTGAAAACTTAAAACTGGGTTCAGGACCACAGTTTAGTAAACTTATTTGCTTACTGTAATATGAACTAATAAATGACTAGTTATTATTTTGATTTAAGCACATTATTTGTTTGAATAAATTATTATGGACATGTTATCTTTTTTGTCCTTGTTTGCAATTAAAATGCAAAATTTCCAAGATTACAATAATTCTCATAAGTTTTGGAAATATTTGTTACATTAAGCTATTTCAGAATTTTTGCTTTTTTACTCAGGCCTGGACCCATTAGTATTGAAATAATATAAGCCATTACAATTAGGCGACTTATTTTATTTATATTTTATAGGCTTAATTTTTAATTCCCTACAACAACTTATAAAACATCTGCTGTGTGTATTCTCAGAACAAATTACTTTTAAGCTTTAGATCACGATAATAAATCTTAAGTCGAATATAAGGAACAAAATATATTGATGTTAACATTATCCTATGTATTTTGCTATTTCTAACAATGCCTTAAAAATAAAACCTCTCAAAATTACTTTTCAGAATCTTATCAATATATTGTTTTAGAGTAGTTTCTGTGCATTACCTTTATTTCAAATAGTTACAAGTTTTTGCGTTTTTTAAATTTACTAAATTCTATTTTTTTTTTATTTAAATGAAGAATTGAAAATCGGTGCATACTTTAATTTTACCGATGAAATTATTAGTTTTAATAAACTCGGTAACTTTAAAGTAGCACATGAGGATTAAATTATAATTTATAGTTAATTTTTACTGTTTAAAATATTGTAAACGATGCATGAGTAACATCTTAATATGAAAGATCGTAAGCGTATTGACAATTATTATAAGATCAAAGTTGACTAATTACCATATAATTATCAAATTGTAACACTGGACTGTCTAATGGAATCACTAAAGGGTCAATTTATTAAACAATTATTAATTCTTAACGGCCAAATAAAGTTTGTTTGATTTTTCAAGTCGTCGATGATGGTTTTTTATTTTTTAATGATCATTCTAAACTAGTTAAATCACTATAATAAAACACTACAATTTTTTTTACAAGTAAAATACCTTAATTGATTAAAATTCAGATTTATACACTATTAAAATTTTGCTTAGAAAAGTTAGCTAGAATTGTAAAGTAAATTTGAATTTGTTCCCAACAAGTATCCCATTGGTTGTTCTGATTTTATTCATTGTGTTCATTATAATAAACAATTCATATTTATAGATTTATTTTTTTACATAATAAATATTAACCCTCTAGTTCACTAATATGGTTTAACTTCAAAATCAGTTGTAAGTTGACAGTAAAGGGTTTAAATTGATAAGTGCAGTAATTAGTTGAACAAGTTTTGAATCTTATAAATACAAGAATAAAAAATCGTTTGTATCTAAGAGGGTTTATGTTTCGGGAATTGTCAACACTGACATTACTTAGAGCCGTCTGATATATCCATTGTAAAGTTTGACATTTTAGATGGTATACATACCCGGAACGTTTTGGTATACTAACATTTATGTTATTTGCAATAACTTCAAAATTTCATTGCGGCTAAAAAATTAAATTAATCGCGTAAAAGTCGTCCAAAATCGGTAGTGTAAGAAATCATGTCTGCAGTGCGTGAACTGATAATGCAAGATCATGTGGCTTGCCTTGAGATTGAGGCATCTTTGGGAATTAGTCACACCAGCACTAAATATTTATTTTTATTTCTTTATTTGTTTAAATAGTACACTACAGAATAAATTATTACGAATGGTACAAAGAAAATGATATGTAAATGCCACAAAGTTTACAAATAAAATCATTGGAATAGGTAAAACATAGTTATTCCAAAATAAAGAAACAATTATTAACACTTATTACGTAACAGGCACAAAATCAACCCATATTTATAGAAAATTAAGCATTTGTTTTAATTTACACAAATTCATACCAAATATATTAACATGCTAAAAGTTTGAGTTGTATTTTATTAAAATGTTCTCCACAACATGATCTGATCTTGCCGTCATAGTTCGATTATAAAGAAGAGTTAAACCCGGATTGATACCAATATAACAATATCCTGGAAATATAAGCATAACATTTTTTCTACTAATTTTAAGGGATTTTAGACCACACAATAACAGGCCTTAGTATCTCATATATTTGATGTTTTGCTTAATAAATTCCATCAATTTACAACTTTTTGAGACAGCGCTGTTATATACTTATCGAATGATAGGTTACTCTGAAAAATATCACCCAAATCCTTAAATTGAGAGGACCTCTTTGGTTTCTTGTGGGCCCTCAGGTTGGCTATTGTTATCCTTTGCGCGTCTAAGTTCTTTACTGCTTGCAGTGCGTTTGATCCAAGATTTAACACTTTCTTCATAAATACTACGCTAGACACCTATCATTGAATATACGTTATTACTATCTCGATAATTTTGGCACTTCTGAAGTGTACCTTTAAGGTCGTAGACAAAATAATAGCGTTGATACTTTCAATGCCATTTTGCGTACTTTTAAACAGCGTTCTAACTCGTTATCAGTTAATTTTTCGTATACGGATTTAATAGCTTCTTGGACAACTATAGGGAGAGAGGTTTTGTGTTTATAGGAATTCAAAGAGGTCTGCTCTTTTTGAAATGAACACCACATATCTTGACTGGACGGACACTTGTCATGCTGTGGCTTGTCATCTGTAGTTATTTTATAATAAGAAGTCATCCATATCGCTTTTTTTTATTTCTTCAACTGATTTATTTATGCTTCTTCCAATAGCAAGACCATAATAAACTGTTAACTCTTCAATAAGTTTGGCTGGCTTTTAAAATTCCTCTACCACCTAGACTTTGATTAATTTTTTTTTCTTTTTGAGAATGATTCAAAAGATTGAGTATTTTGACATGGGGAAACATTGAAAATATTGTCAAAAGTATAAATAGCGATTCTGAATAAAAAAAAAAAGATTTTTGAAAATGTTAGGGTGGCTTTACTTCTTGAAGCTTTAAAAGAAAACCTGCCCGGTTGGCTAACAGAAAGCCATACACAGTCGGTAGACACCAAAGACTGATTGGGTGTTTAAATATCTATTAAATGATACCTTTGTACATAAAATAATATAGTGACACTTTTACGGGGTTGGTTAAATGTCAAGAATTGTGGTTCAAAACTATGATAAATGGTTGATACCTGAGTTGAAAAACTGTAGTCTATACTATCCAGACCTAAGGGATTTTGTATTAAACAGTAAGAAAACGAGACTTAAAAAAATTGTTCTGCTAACCATGGCCTAACAAAAGAACTTTGGATTGTACATCTCGAGACACCATCTCGTAAAGCAAAACAAAAATACTTAAAACGAGAATATTACTTTTTAATTATATCTTTTGAAGTATACAAAATTAGAAATTTACACTAATTTAAACTTTGATTGTGATATATTTTATTATTTACAGAATTTTCTTTTTTTTACTTTTGTCCTCTAAATTTTTATCAAAGTTTATATTGATGGGAAACTTCAGACATATTGTTTAAAACAACGAGTTACAGATGTTTTTAAAAAATTATGTTGTTTGGAAAATTTTGGTAGGAAAATTTGAACTTTCTGAGACTGTTAAGGAAATATATTCCTATATTAGCATTTACAGATTACTTTTCGTTCTGGTTAAGTGTTATATGACTTAAACTATTATTCTTTTTAAGATGTGACTTTTCGTCGAACAGTCGACTGTGACAAATGAAACTGTATCTTCCGATGCCTTTTCAACCTAAGTTCAGGTCCTGCCAAAACAAATAAATGCCATCTTTCTTATTTTAAAGGCATAAAAGGGATTTTACCTATTTTTACAAAATTTTAATTTTTGTATTATATATGATATATATTGTCAGGATTTAATTATGTTGGGAAGTCAGTTTGGTTACGGATCCTGTAATTAAATTTTAAAAGGTTTACCAATTTGTGTGCTGCATTTATTTTTTTGTAAATTAAATTTCATTAATGGCGTAAAAAAAAGTTTAGAATACCTTTTTGTTTTAGGGACTAATCTTTGTAGTAGACAGCAATGACAGGGAGCGTATCGGCGAAGCTAAAGATGAACTGATGCGCATGCTTGCAGAGGACGAACTCAGGGATGCCGTACTTTTAATTTTCGCTAACAAACAAGATCTACCAAACGCGATGAATGCAGCTGAGATAACTGACAAGCTGGGATTGCACTCACTGAGAAACCGCAACTGGTACATTCAAGCTACGTGTGCGACAAGCGGAGATGGTTTATATGAAGGCCTTGATTGGCTGTCCAATCAGCTAAAGAATGCTAACCGTTAAGTGCAGTGTTATCCACAGTCACACTGTGATTGTTTACGTACTGGACTGAGTGTTTCTTAATACCATATGTTGCAAATATGACCATGGTTTACTGTTTGTCAACATACCACCACGACTTAATTACAATAATATCTCCCTTTAGCATACTTGTTTTTCGTATGTGACGAACAGTACGCTTAGTGAGAGGTTGCACTCGAGTTTTTTATATGTGTTTTTTATTTATTCTGGTATTGCAAGTTTATTTTGTACAATATCGATATTTTTTTGTACTAGAGGTACTGTACAGTAGTTATTTGTATTATTAATATAATCTAAAATAGGAAATGTTATTTTTGTAACATATGGTAGGACCTGTTCGTCTTTAGAACATTTTAAATTGGTTGGGCCCTGCTCAAGCCTTTTATTGTTTAAATTAAATTCTATTTTGTTTTTTGTAAGTCTTTATGAGCTAAAAATGTTTGAGGCGTTTTTATTTTGACAAACCGTGGACAACTGGACAAGTGATTCAAAAGTTATACTTAAAGGCAACAAGTTTATTCGTGGACATTCCCGTTTTGTCAAGCTGTATTATCAAATAAATTTATACTATTAACTTATTGTCTATAATTTAATACATAATAAATCTCATTGTTTAATTTTTCTTTTGGCTGTCCTGTTTAGTGTATGTTTTTCATCTTTCCGAGCCCACTTTAGGCTCATTTTCAGCTTTAATTTTTTAATGAGGTTAAGCTACTGTACTTGAATATAAGAGATTATAAACATGTAGATTTGCGTAAAATTGTGTATTTTTATAAATACCCTTCTAGTTAAGATATCCAAACTTACATTGAACATGTTTTTTTTTTGGAGATCAAAGTTTAAATTTATTCACTACATCAAGTACACTTATTGTTGCTAGGGAAGTTTAGCTATAATGAAACAAAATTATTAGTTCAAAATATTGTTTACAGCAGAAGTACCTAAACTTTTTTAACCCTTAGACCACAAGCCAATTTATTCTGTTTTCCGTAGACACCCTGTCTTCTTAATATTGGATTTTTACAATTTTAGCAAGTTTAACGTGTCTTTAACAGTTGAAGCCTTAGTCTGGTGATTGGACGCGCAACGCGGCGGGTCGGAAATAGTAGGAAAAATGTCAACATAACTAACACTGTTGACGTTTTTTTTTTATATTTGATGGTATTTACTGCAGAGTGGAAAGTATTAAAATTAAAATTGCTTCAGTTACATCTATTAAATGAAACGACACAAAATCAAATCTTGTAAAATTCTTACATACAATAATTAAATTTGAGTATACAACAAAAGTAATAAAAAAATAATATTTAGATTAACATTAATTTGCAGCTAATAAAGAACAAAAACTCTCACGGCTTTGGTCAAGTTGAAAATCATGGTTTTTGGGTTTAGAATGTGTCAAATTGGAACAATTCGCCTACGATTGCACGAGGCATCTTCAGGGATCTTTACTCCACGAGATTAAAATACTGAAGGAGCAACAGCCTGATATCTATATCCTACTGGTGTTCACCGAACCGCGATCCAGCGTTACAATCGATTTCCAGGTGTGATGTAGACTGTAACCTGCATTTCTATTAATATTATTTGGATATTTACAAATTTCGATGGATTCTCTAATTTTACGTTTAAGCCAGCCCTTTAGTTTCTTTTACATGAAAAGTGGGACCTGAGCAATGCTGACGTTCAGCTACTGCAGATTGTACAATTTGTTTCTTTTTTGTACATCTTTCATGTTCTTTAAGCCGAGTGGATATAGACCTTCCTGTTTCACCTACGTATACTTTACCATAAGAACAAGGTATTTTGTAAACGCCTTCTGTTTGAAATGGAATTGCGTCCTTTGGAGATTTTAAACGTTGTCCAACTTTCTTGCATGTGTTAAAAATTGTTCGAATGTTTGATTTTCGGAGCAATCTTGTCGGTGGTTCCGTGTTTGTAAGATAAGACAACACTGTCCATAGGAGGTACGTTTATGACATTTTGTTGAAGAGTTGGGTTTTTATATTTATTAATAGAACGTCTTATATCTTCAGCGCAATATCCTTTGCCTCTCGGAGTATTAGTCAGCTTTTCTGTTTATGATTTCAGTGATTGTTCATCACATATTGAAAATGCTCTATGTACCAAAGAGTTTATGACAGATTATTTTTGAGAAGGATGATGGTGTGACGTTCCATTGAGATACCGATTTGTGTGGGTTGTTTTTCTGTACATAAAATGCTCTAATTTACCATTCTCTTTTCTTTGTACTAGTACATTAAGAAAGGGAATGGCACAAGTCGGGTATAAATCCCGGGCTGTTGCTCGTCAATGGTCATTCAGGGTTCTAATCTCATGGTGAAAGATCCCTGAAGATGTCTCTTGCAAACGTAGGCGAATCGTCGGATAATAATTCCAATTTGACACGGTCTAAATCCAAAAACCATGATTTATAATTAATTAGCAGCATTAGTCTAATCTAAATGAGTAAAAGCATTGGTTTTTGGTATATCAGATCAAAGTCCTTCTGAACTCTAGTGTTTGATGTTTCCAAAAGAAGCATATGATGCCATATAATGACAATCTTTCTTATAAAATATTGAACTATGGGCCGGTATTCGCAGTTCATTTCGGTTTCTTGTAATTAATTCCATGCTATCATATTACTAAAAATTGAAAGACTGGAACTGTTCTAATTCCTTTTAACAAGAATAACTAGTGATATAAAATACAGAGATGGTACGGTCATGATATCAAGATCTTCAAAGAAAAGCTTACAGGATTCTCTAGTTCCCAGTTTTAACATGCATCTAATTAGACTTTTTTTGTGTTTTGAAGATCCGATCCAGACAGCTAGAGGATCTGTAAAAACCTATTTCATAGTTTATTATTGACTGGATATATGAAGTAAAGCTGTCGCATGCTATCTAATTAAACACAATCTCTTACTCTTTGTGCTTGAGTTTAACTTTACAATATGAGATTCCCAGCTCATATGCGTGTCCAGAGTCCTTTTCAAAAACCCCACTGAATTCAAACTAGGGACTGATGTGTAGTTCATTCTTACCAACACCAGTCTCGGACAGTTCCGGCAGTGATCCCTCAACTACTACAGACGTGTCGTCTGCGTACTGACGGACCAAGGCCCGCGAAAGTCTAGAATGATTATTTACATAGTAGAAACATAAGGGGTCCCAGCTTATTAGAATAATATTTGTTGATTGAAATTATTTGAGTCTTGTCCTCAAAGTTACAAAGTACATGACCCCATTACAAAGTGCGTCTAGATAATTAAATCTAGAATTAAAATCTAACCTAAATTTAAATAGCCTATAAAACTTCAACAATTATTTTCTTTAAAGAGCCATAATTACTATTGAGAATGTCTGCCTTAGAGTGTAGTCTATTCTAAAAACGACAAAGCTCATATAATGAAGAGTTGAACGATTATTATTTAAGGTTATCGTAGATTAATAAAATGTTTGTAAGTGCCTATTACCACAGACTGGTGCCGCAAAATTCAACCTATTTAAAAAACTAGTTATACAATGTACTACCTTGAATAAATATAAAATGTATCATTTTTCTCCTTCATTCAAGTCTCATAAGATTATACTTCTCTCACAGTTACGTAACTGACATTATCAGCTGACACGCATGTTTCCATATCTAGCAGATATTTGTATAACTATCTACATAGTAAAGATTCCAAATAACACTTGCATACTAGTATGTTACATACAAGTGACATAACTGTTTGATACAATTAACTGGTATGTAAAATTATATACTTGTATGGTTTTATTAGCAATATGAGGTATGGCTATAATATAACGCGACTATTATGCTGTAAAACATTTTATTTTAAATTTATACCTATTTAGTTACCTTTAATATACCCCCCTCTTTCCCTACAACGCTTCATGCGAATTTTCAATTGTTCGAAACAGTGCTGGAAGTCTTTTTTTGTGAACTCCACGATGCGTGCTGCTTTTTCTTTCACAGCTTCAACGGACTGAAATTGTCATTTTGTCAGCTGAATAAAAAAAACTTATACAATTAAGCGCCACGGCCAGACTGACATGAGAGGTACCGCGTTCAAAAGAGAAGGATTCACGCTACACAGCAGGCTAGTTATTTTATAGCCACACCTTGTTTGTATAATATGGTTATAGCCTAACATCAAAGATCACGCCAAGATCTTTAATTTCTTCAATACGCGCTAATCTCCCTTTATGTGGTATTTATGATAGTATGTATACGTATGGGTTTATTTTTCCGCGAATAAGTGATTGCAGCACATGCCGGCTTAGAGAGTGTTTCCAATGGCGGTCAGGCGACAGGGGTATTCAGTGACGTTTGGAATATCGTGCTTAGCTTCGCAATTATAAAGGTATCTTTTTAAGCGTGAGCCAACCTGTTTTTTTAGGATCTGGAATGTGCAGATTTAATGGTTTACATCCGCAGTTTTGTCAATTTTTAGTTTTTTGACAGCTTTCAAAATATCTTGTTATTAAATGGAGTGCAACTTGATCAACATATTGTCACTCTTATACAAGCTATTAAAATATTGGGCGAAAGTGTTACAAATTTTTTAAGGTTAATTCTAGGAAGAAAGTAGCCATGATTGACTTTGTTATTATGAAATTCAGACACCTCGCCGTTAAATTTGGTAAAATTTGTTAAATATGCAATATCTGGTTTCTGTTTGATTAAATTTTCTTTTAATTGGGATTTTAAGCATTCAAAACAGTCTCAAAAACTGAAAAAAAAAGTTAAATAAGTCTTTCGACAGGCGTACTTCAGTATGAACAGTGGCTTAGCTCAAAGCTCCCCCGCCCGCACCGCGGGCCCTGTCGAGCCTTCGCTACGCCATTGAGCATGAAGTAATTGATGAAAGTTCTCTTCGTAATAAATTTTTCCATAAAATAATCTCCAAAACATTGAATATTAATTGGCCTTTAGTGTCTGTTATTAAAGTATTCGCAAAGATCAGTTTTTTTGTGAAGTCTTGGCCAATAACGAAACGAACATAATCCAATAATAACAGTGTCTTATTACCAGGTAAAGTTGTTTTGTACGAGGGCACGGCACGGTCTTACCCTTGGCTTTAAATAATATAAATAGACAATAAAATACAGTTATGCTACTCGTGGACATGCAGAGGGCATTAAACTAAGAAATATCCTGAATGAGTTTTCGCAAAAAAAAACTGAATTTTCTAGAGATGGAAATAGTTTATAAATTTAAGTAAGAGTAAAACAATTTCGATGTATTGAATAGGTGTAACTTCAGCAATTTTGTCGAGCAGGTGTTCGAGGTGTATTGTTCCAAATACGTACTATTATACTAAAAGTTTTACCAGTGAACTCGTAGTTGATATTTCAAGCGCCAGTGCAGGGAAATTGTCTTAGTGCCTGCCTAGTTGGCAACAAAGAACAGATGTCCTTAGGGCTGGCCGTAGCGGGAGTAAAATGGTGCATAGCACGTGTGCGGTGAACTTAAAAGGCGGCAAAATGGTTATCAACTAACCCAAAAAAGTAAAATCTAATTATCAAATAACGTAAAAAATGGGCTGAATGTAAGGTTTACGTAAATAATACTATACGTAACCAATTGTCCATATTATCGGGTTCAGTCTCTGACCGAGAATTCGAAAATATTTGAATCGTAATTTTCGTTTATCTTGTTGTACATATCTACGTTCAACTGATTTTCACGACTGTATACCTATTTGCAATTATAAGGATTATAAAAAAAACATCCAATTTCAGTTTGCACATGGACAGCCAACGGTTTAGGAGACTGGCATGCAACGTCTAAAATTTACCTCTTTAATTCGTCATATTTAACACATTTTTTCTTTAGTGCAAAATAATTTGAAAAAAAAATTATAGATCAAATAAACTCTTGTGTATTTCTCTGTATTCGCTATATTATAGACTCTGCTATGGCTATGTTGCGCCATCCATTGACCTTTAGAGTAATTAAGTATTAGAATTATTGAAGATACAGAAGTCTGCCAAAATTTTAACATATTTCTTCTTTGCTTTTCTAAGACAGAGACTTAGTTCACACACAGAAAACTAGGTGGCGCCAAATGGTTCATAATTCATAAATAACACGACCATGGTTTGCATGGATAATGTTTGAACAAGAACAATATTTTATGACTAGATGGAGCATTCTGTTCAAAAAAGGCGATTTCGCGCAAAAGGCAGCAAATTTTTGAGTTCAAGTTGTGGGGACATAATAAGTTAAATGCGTTAAGACTTACCACCAGTTTTTCTTCTAGATAAGTTAACAATGTTTGAAGTTGAAAAATTTAGTTTTTTGTCTTGAAATTTTTCTGTTTGCGTTATAGGAGAAAATGTTAAATACAAAAGTTGTAGGTACAAAAAAATTTTTGGGTCGGGACGTCAAAATCGGTTTATTATTCATCGAGATAACTTAAAAACGCTATTTTGCAGTAATTAATAAAAATTAATTGCTCTTGGATATAGTTGATAGTGGACATACATGATGTGTTTTATCATTTTCAAAGAGCTGTTGTGGTCCTTTAAAAGTGTGATAAAACAAAAAGAGAAGGAAGAAAAAAATAAATAATGGTCTGGTCAAATAAGAAATTTGAAAGATCTTCTTTCTACAAGCAAAATAGGCCAAACTAAAAAAAAATAGCAACAACAAGTATATTTGTCTTGTTTGTGGTGCTCTTTATGTCGACCCACCTGAGGAAGATTGGATTAAATATGGAGACTGACGAGTGTTCTTGATGCTTATACTAGTTATTCTGGAATGGGTTCCTATTTTTGCGATTTATGTGAAGCATGAGGCGATTGTTTTAGTTTCTTAAAATTTTTGACTTCTCATTTTATTAAAAAAAGTACCTAATTAGGTAAAGTTCAAACCAATACTAATACCTGACCAAATGTGATTCGCATAAACAGATTAAAAATACTTTATTTGTAATTGCTTTCTTAACATAATTTGTATATATTAGTAGTTATTTATTACATTTAGAAATAATTTGGCGTCGACTTCAAAAATTTCAATTTCATATAAAAATTTATAGTTATTTTTCACTTTTTAGCGCACTTTTAGAAGTCGGTTCAATTCTTTTATAAAAATTTTATTTTTCGATTTTTAGTTCTGAATTCATTATGATATTCATAAATTATTTGAACTAAGTGCTAATCGAGATTAGTGTACCTCGCAATGACTCCAAGGTGGCAGAAAGTACTGATTTTATCCAGAATTGTAAATCACCCTAAAATGAACCACTAAAAATTCTTTGATTCTTAGAGTTCTCCAAATACCAATGAAATTGTGTCAAACAAATATTTAGTCTCTCATAGTAAATCCACTATCTTAAATTTCAAATTAATTTTAGATTGGTAATACAGGCCCCAAAAATTTCCCATATCGATATTTAATGAATTTGAGACGTAAATTTCTTAGCCCGAAATATTTTATATTGTATATTGAGTTTGTATACGCCCCAAGAACTCCGCAATATCAATTTTATATAAAACCGAAAAATGTAAATTTTTTAGCCCTTCATATTGTATCTTATTAACCTAATAGCTGTAAAAAATTAATTTCATATTCGTAATACACCACCCCCCAACCCCCTAATACCAAATTTTAAAATATGCGAATAAGGTATAATTTTCTTTCTACCATATTGAATCCGCTATATTGAATTTCAAAAAAATAATTTTAACGTCATAATCTAATCTAAATCTAAACTCTTCAAAGTCCCCTAGTACCAATTTTAGATAAAATCCAGAAATTTAAAATTTCTAAACCGTCAAATAGCATCTGACATATTAGATTTTCTTAAAATAATTTTATATTCGCTCTTTACATCCTCAAAAACGATTCAGTTCCACATTTGATCAAAATCGAGAAATGTAAAATCTTTAGTTAGGTATATTGCATTCGCCATATTGAATCCTGAAAAATATTATTAGATTCATAATTGATATCCTCAAAAACCCTCTATATCAGTTTTGGAGAAAGTCGAAAAATGTAAAATTTTTAGGACACCATATTGGTTCCGCCAGATTGAGTTTTTCAAAAAATATTTTAATTTCGTAATTAACACTAACAAAAATCCCCCAATACTGACTTTAGATTAAATCGAGAGATGTAGAATATTTAATCTGCCATCTTAGATCCGCCATATTTGTTTTTTTTTTAATATCAGATTCGTAATGTGCTATCCCAAAAACTCCCCCATATCAATTTTGAAAAAAATCGGACAAAATTAATTTTTTATCTATCATATTGGATACGCCATATATAATTTTTAAGAAATAATTTTAGATTCGTCATATGCGACCCCGAAAACTCCCCTGTACCAATTTTGGAGAAAATTAGACAAAAATAATTTTTTTTTGTCCGCCATATTGGATCCGCCATTTTAAATTTTTTAAAAATAATTTCAGATTCGTTGGTACAACCCCGAAAATTCCTCTATCTTGGAATTTACCGCACCAGTTTCATCTAAAAAAATATGGGACCACCGCA
Organism: Diaprepes abbreviatus; assembly: GCA_034092305.1. Classification (NCBI taxonomy): domain Eukaryota; kingdom Metazoa; phylum Arthropoda; class Insecta; order Coleoptera; family Curculionidae; genus Diaprepes; species Diaprepes abbreviatus. The sequence goes on along the minus strand of JASJET010000090.1, from coordinate 1,889,023 downwards.
GTAAGTTCCTGAACGTAACGTAAAAAATTTCATTCAAATCGGTTCAGGCGTTCCGGAGTGCTGATGTACTTCAATTTATGGGGAAGCGTTATCTAACTTTTCGAAGGCAAGAAGATGTCATGGCTTTATGTTGAAACATTCCCAGCTCAGACATTGTCAAGTCTAGAAACCTTTCAAAGGCTCAACTAATTTACAATTTTATTAACATGCAAAAATAGTGAAAACTTTTAAATGTTATTTTGGCAAATTGGCATTTTCTTATTCATTGAATATTTTCCTGCTGCACTGCCAATAATATTCAATGCAAATGCTATTCTCGCTAGTAGTTCTTCTCTAGTATTTATTGGTGTTGAATAAACTAGTTCTTTTAAATGTCTCCAGATGTAAAAGTCTAAGGGATTTAGGTCTGGAGACCTTGATGGCCATAAAATAGGCCCACCTCGAGGACCAAAAACTTTTGTTATGTGTGGACGTACCATACGGTTAAAATGAGGTGCATGTATGTACCACATTTGCATTCTTCTATCAAGAGGTATGTCTTTTAATCAACTATTTAAATTTTGCTGCAAAAATTGTAAATAAATTTCATTGAGTCTTTCTTCCAGAACAAATGCACTTATATGGTTATTTACGATGATGCCAGCCCACACATTTACAATAAACCTTTGTTTGTTTTTGTTTTCAATTATAGCGTGCGGGTTTTCATCAGCTCAAAAATGATAATTGTGTGAGTTTATTATGGTATCTCTTGTAAACCAGTTCGAATATTGAAGTCTTGAGGGATAATCATCCGGAGATATAGCGTGTACTTTTTCAATGTGGTACGGGTGAAGTAACTGTTCTGTTAGAGTTTCATGTACAATCCATTTTGTAACATCTTTCTGTGTCGGTAGTTTTCTTATGCTGTTTGAGGGGTTGTCAGCAATATCTTGCAAAATTTGTTCGTCTATGTGAGAGTCTCCTGCTCTCCTGGGAGGATCCTTACCGCCACTTCGCGGTAAAAATGACCCTGATTAAAACAACCCTTTGAAAGGTTCTTGAACTTGGAAATCTTCCTGTATGTAGTTTACTTTCCTTCAAAGAATTTGACTGCGCATCCTCATAAATTAAAGTACATCAGCACATCCTGTATATTGATTTCGAAAACCGCCAGTTTGATCGAAATAAATTAAGACTGTCTTTTTTGAAGAGAAATAACCAAAATATTTTAAAAATCAGTTTTCAGCTCTGTAAAATGACACCTGTCAAAAATTAATCCTGAGTGTGGCTGCAAGTCGCTTTCTAACATTTCTGATGATCTAAAACATCTACTGTAGTATGGTTTAATGAGTGGTTATGACCTCTATAAAATATTATAATTTCAATAAATTATACAAGTTGGTTCAAAAATTAGAGCCGATAAGGTAAATCGTTGGTTACCCCTTTAGGGCTCTGTATCTCTGTTAAGGAGTACTTTAGCTTTTTTTTCTACGACAAAGTGGGATTATTTTGACCTCCCCTGCATACTCCCGAGAAATTAGGAGGTACTTATCGGACACCCTGTACATCAATTTTCAATTTCAAGCATTGTGATTCATTGAAGGATAAAAACCGAAACACTGTAAATGGAAATACCGTATAAAATGTGGTTTTCACACAGATTTTTTAACAGTTTTATATTATTGTATCGACGTAACGTGAGATACTATAAGTACTTTAACACTACAATTATTTTTATTTGGGCCACTCGACGCTCAAACGTCACGACCGCTCCACTTCTGCACTTCAAAATCAAAACCCATTAATAAACTTTTTTTGTGAACCTGCCGCATCATTATTTAACATTATCGAATTAGTTTTTTTTTATTTTTTTTACATCTGTCGCTGTTTGTAATACGAAAAGTGGCGCCTTTGTCTGAGGATCATATTCACAAAACATTTTGATATAAGATTCCTACTATTTATGAGAAGTACAAGGATGGTTCGATAAGTTCTCGGCCTGATAAAGAAAACAAAAGATTTTTGAAAATGTTTTGCTATCGAAAACGAAGGAGAAGAATCCTTTAATCTAACTCATTTTTTATGTCCGTAGGAGTTAAGCCATTTAAAACAAAGTACTTTATAACCGCTCGAACTTCAATTTTATCCATCTTTCACAAAATATCGAACCTTATGTGTTCACTCGATCGCCACAAACAAGCAACTGAACGCAAACATCTGAAACTTTGCAGGGCGTCATCTCAAAGTTAATGCTTACAAAATATTATAGTTATTTGATTCTACTAGCGCCCTCTCTATTTCAGGCCGAGAACTTATCGAACCATCCTCTTATATTAGGTTTTATCAAAAGCATGTGAGAGGATTTGTAAACAGGCATGACGGAAAAATATGAGCTCAAAAAAGTTGTATCATTTTTAAGTCTAGTATTAAGTGTTTTGTTTGTTTGTAAATTTGTAGAACCAATCTATACTAAAAAATCTTAAAATGAAATATAAACACCATTACGTCTTTTTAGAAAAAAATCCAAAATTGGGTTTTTAATTGTTTAATTATAAATAGTATAAGATCGAGACAGGATTTTCAGCCGAAACCGAATCTTCCGCCTTGGTCTTACTTTCGGCTGAAACCGAAATTTATTTAGACATCTTAAAATTTCAATTGTATTCTGAAATCTAGTGTATTTTTTACAAATATATAGACAGTTAACTCATGAAATAAAAAGCAATAATTGAAATATGTAATAAATAGTTATTTATCTATGTTATATTTACAGTTTTACATGAACAAACATAATCAACATGTTAAAGACTTACTCTTGTAAGTAAACTTGTTTAGAAATAAACACTTAGATATAAACTACAGATTTCTTAGTTTTAGTATTCGTGATTAAAAAGTCTGATGTAGGCTAAGAAAAGCAATTTTTCTACGTTTTTACCAAGCAAGTTACTTCGACAATCTGCGTAGCGGTACTAAACAGCTGCTCGCTTGGAACATTGGTAGGCGAAGCAGAAAAATACTTTAAGACAATTTTTGCTCAGTGTAGGACACGGACTGCTGTTCCAATAACAATATATATCGGCATTGCGTTGTCTTCATCTAACTGGGATTATTACTGTATGTATTCCAAAGACTCTACTTTTCTTGCTGTATGTAGGAGGCTGGCAAGATCAGTTCTGTAGACACAGGTAAAATTTTTTCTGCCGCTGGATAGTACAGAGTCGTCATTACACTGCGTCAAAAAAGATATTATTTCTGGCATTTCAACATGGACTGCATCGGAAATGAGATATTTCCCAAGGCATCAACGAAAGGAGCCTTTTTAAAAAAGAGAATTTGATGTTTGAAAGATCTGTGCAGTGAGTTTTTCATATTTGTCATCGTCCCATCTTTGTTTGCGCATCGAATTTGCAGTTTACGGTTTAATAATGATATCAAAGGTATTACTATTGATATACTTGCACCATCAAAGATAAATCAAGTGTGGCGTCATAGAAGAATTTCAAAACGGCTCTGAGATTCTTTATAATACTCCATGTATTAGAGGAAAGAGTAGCAATTTTACCATATCCAACACTGTACAGTAGACATCACGCATAGAAATACCGGCATAGTAGACATCATGGTTTTATTCTAACCTGAACTAAAGGAATGATTAACTGCTGCTTGAAGAAGAAACCTTTACTTGATACTGGCAGCGTCACTCGTCACTGGAAGCAAAAGTTCAAATACTCGTTCAGTGGCTTACATAAGAGAAATTTTTCTAGTAGAGGGATATTTTGTGGCGCAAACTAAACACAGGTTTGCAAACCGACTTGCAACCGATATGAAGCTTATAAGATGAAATTAATCTCCACGTCTTAGATAAGCAACTCCATGTATTAGCTTGGATTACATTAAAATTGCACACCAGCAAAGCAATAATGTTTGCAGGCGTAATACTGTAATACAGAACATTTTTTAAAGATATTTAGGCGAAGTAAATTAAAATATTTCAATAATTGACTACTGTTCGCGTATAATCCAGGTAAAAATTGATTTAAATTTAGTCATTAAATTATCAGTAGAAATTAAAAAAATATTTGTACTTATATTTATTAGTATGCTTTATTTTAATTTACAATTTTTTTGGGGTTCATAGATTCATAGTGAACATGCATGGCGCAAACTATGTTTGCTGTATTGTCACGTAGGACCAGAAAAATCTTACCGTTTAAACTCCATTCATTCACTATCTCCATAAACTTTGATTGGCATTATCTTGTTCTAGTATGCATGCACCCAATATAACTTTTAGGCGTAGATGATTTACGATAAAATGAGCTGTAAAGTTGCGAGGTGAACATGTATTACATGAACTGGTCCAGATATCGATATTAGCACTCACCCACTCGGTTGCCATTAAAGGCTTTATTTTAGATTAAATTTTCTGATGTGTTTGCGACATTAGAGATGTTCTAAAATGTTCTTCAGATTTCAGCCGATATTTGTGAACTGCATGGGGATCGGTTAAATTGAGTCACCAGAAGGTTTCACATTTCATCAAAGCATAAGGCAGCATGTCCACATTTATTACTTGGTCAATCCTTTTTGTAAATTCATAATCATCAGGCTATTGTACAAGTTTAGATTAAGAGTTCAAATTCGGAATTCTTGACTGAACAAGATTCGGTTGATCATTACTCAATATTTCCAATGAGATTTTTGAAATAGTTCGCTTAAATTTATCTTCATTTTTCAATTCGTCCACTGCTGACTGTGGTTTTAACACCTGCCCGCGTTCCGAATGTTGAAACTTTGGTAAATTTTGCTTTACTCCGTGCAGTGTTAGTTTTTTGGGTTCGTGGCTTCCCACGGAATATGATTTATTACAAATTTTGCAAACTACTTTAAATGAATTGGTAGTGCTTTTTTCGAAAAAATGCTAAATTGGATCTTTTTTCTTTTTGTGACATTCTTTACCTGAAACAAAATAATGTAAAATAATTAAATAATGCCTCATAGATCACACAAAATAAAATCACTGTAAAAAGATAGGCATATGGCTTTCATTCTAAGTTAGGAGAATTAATTCAAGTGAATATGAATTCTAACAAGAAAAGAAAACTTACATGCACTACCCGTCCGAACTGACTAGGCAACTCGCGTGATAAGCGGGAAAGGGATCGAGGTGACTAGTCAATTCGCACGAGCTATGTGTCCTTTTTCACGGTAAAAATCAAGTAACGAAAGGTTACAACAAGAACAACATTTAAATTTTATATTTTAAAGATAATATCAGGCAGATGACGTCCATTATTCTTAATACACTGCATCAATCGAAGTTGGAAGTTTCGTTCAGTTCTTTCCAGCATGTCGGCTGATATGTTGGCGATCGCTTGACGAATGTTTTTCTTCAGATGAGCTAGGGTCCTAGGACGATCGTTGTAAACAGATGATTTTAGATAGCCTCATAAAAAATAGACCCAGGGGGCTAAATCATGCGACCGTGTTGGTCAGTGCAGATCACCTCTCAAGGAAGTGAGGCATCCTGGTCATTGATACACGCGCTGAATGTGCCGTAGCACCGTTCTGCTGGAACCATATGGCACATCTCCCTCATTCATTTCGTTGAGTATTGGCAGGAAAAACTCCTGAATCATATGGACATAATCGTCCAACTCGCGATAGTGCACACCAAACGTTGTTAATGTAGAGGACATTGATGAAGTTGTCTGGAATTATTAAAGCTCCAATAGCGCATTTTTCTCTTTATTTACAGATCTCGAAAGATAGAAGTGAGCCTCATCACTAAAAAAAATAAATGTGTCGTGAGGCATGCCAAGAAGCGCTTTACATGCATTTTTCAAGCAATAAAATCACATGGATTAAGTTCCTGCACGACAGCCAATTTGTATTGGTAAAATTTTAGTTCTTCATGAACGATTCGCCCCACAGAACGAGCAGACAACCTAACAGAACTTTCATCTTTGCGGGCAGAGCGCTAAGGGGATTGCAAAACAGAAAGCCTTACCATGTTAATGTTTTTTGGGTGGCCTTGCTATTCGTGGAAGGCCAGTTTTATTTTTCCTTCACATCCCCAGTTTGCCTGAAGTTGTTTATCCATGAAACAATCGACTGCCAGCCAGGAACACGATCACGGGGCACAGTATTGAAATGGATGCGGAATGCACATTGCGTGGCGATGATTGGGCGACCGTTAGACAAGTTCCACAGGGAACGCACCCTTCACCTTCATCCACTCCACGATGCTAACTAAACCAAGTGGAGCTACAACTTTACGTCCCGTTCTCTCGAATGTACCTACTCCTACCCACCTCCGATCAAACATAGCTTCAGGGCAGCAAATTCAAATAAGCAAGTTGCTCTGCCCCACCCTGTATATAATAAGGATCAGCTCTTATATTTTTTTCTACTTTACCTTCTGATTATGCGATCTAACAGTCAATTTTATGTTTTCGTAGTAGTTTCTTAAATCTAAAATAGTTTGTTTCGAATACTCAGTAAAACCATCAATAACTTTCTATTTTAATAAAGCCATTATTATCAAATTTAAGAATAGAGTTCCAGTCGAACCTAAGAGGTCGTGGGATTCGTGGGTGGACGAAAACCAGATTTCATTCAAGTTTTGCATTGCAGAGTCGTCCCACAGAGAACCAAAGAGATTTGCCACACGATTTGCCTTTAGCCGAACTTGGACGCATAATTTTGCATAATTATGGCACTTAATAAGATAGAGGTGTCAATGATACAGTGGAGTACCAGGAGGGGGGTAGTGGGGCTAATTGATTTTTTCAGGACAGAAAATATGAAAACATTTTAAATACACTTTAGGAATTACTTTTAGATTGTTACAAGCAACACTGTAACCAAGCACTACCTGCATGTACTTTAGGACTAGACAATACGCCATCCTCTAGTGTGTAACGATGTACTTGTATGGATGCTTTTGTCATGTTATTGCAGTTCCTTTTTAATTTGTCATTCAATCTAGGTGTATACGCAACCAAATGGGATCTAAGGAATGTCAATTTTTAAGTCAAGGAAGACAACTTGTATGAAGAATTATAGATATATTGCCATTGGTTCCGCCGTATTAAAATATTTGATGATTTGAATATATGGTTGTAGATTACCAATATATTTTTTTTCCAAAAGACAGTACAGTTACGAACATGATAAATTTATACATTCATAAAGCATTTTTGATATTGCACTGGTGGATTGCACTTTCACTGACTTGGAGAAGGTGTGTGATTGAGTTTGCTACGTAGATGTTGAGGATTATTTATTGAATATCGGAGTGGATGACAACATTGTTAAGTTAGAATCGTCCCATTCGCAAGAAAGAAAAATGTATGTAGAGGAACTTGTATCAACCTCCAGAGTCACTCAGATATCCATTTTAGGACCCTTATTGTTTTTAGTAGCTATGGGTAAGTCGAAAATACTGAAAAAATATTCATTTTTCGAAAAAGATGTGACGGGAAAAGTTGTCTGGGATGTCCTAGGGAAATCGGGGGTTTTTGGGGTAGATGATCAAGTTTTTTTGTAACTGGTCGGCAAAATTATAAATTTCCACAGGCGATATCTCAAAGAGGAAAACAAATTTTGAGACGATAGTTTTGGTAATGTTACTTTCCCCCCGTCGTGTCATTTTGAAAAGTTTCAAGCTGTTCTGAAACATAACCTTCATATAACAAAAAACATGGTTCCTTTGGTGCACCAGGGATTTTATATGTAAAAAATTTTAAATTATTTTTATCTACTAATAATATTTAGGACTTTTAAGCCTTACAAAATGAATTGAATGATATAATAAGTTGGTGTTATAGAAAATCAAGAAATAGACGGATTTTGTATTTCAGTGTATATTTTTTTATATACACTGAAATACAAAATCCGTCTATTTCTTGATTTCTTCAGTGTACAACCTGTTAATAACTTATAACTTATAGAAAATCAAAGCAAATATTGAGAAATTGTGAGAAAAATGCTATGGAATATACTTATAATATTGATTCGTAGAGATTTCGAAGTTTATCTTGGATCCAAAATTCAAATTAAATTCATGTATTGACAAGATCATAACTAATACATAGAAAATGTTGAGTTCAATGAATCGTTCTGGTAAAAAGTTTGATGATTTGGAAGCAATTGTGGTTGCATATGTCATGGAATGGATTGGATTGGAATTTTTGAACTAGCGGTACAACAAAAAAATTGGCTTCTGTCTTATACAGGAATTCGAAATTAATAATTTACAAATATTTTCATTTGATAGTCAGAAGAATTTGAGCATACCTTGAAATGTTAATAAAAATTAATTTTTATCTGATAGATAGTAAGAATTCTCAATATTAACTTTCAGAACAAGTTTACTATCTAATACTAGGTCTAGGGATTCATTTTATCCGCCTATATTTACCTAAAACAAAGTGCAAGAATAGTCTGGAGTAATTTGGCAAACAGATATAATAGTTGTGTGATTTTTCAAATAGATCTAAAAATGCAAATGAAATAACTATATCAGATAAGTAATTTTTATTATCAATAATTAGTTTTTATTTTTAGTCTTCATCGTTGGTCTTTCACTTATTGTGTATGGAGTTTTTCTTTTTAATTTTGGGTTTAATTGGATAAATCTCTTGATATAATTTAACTAAATAAATATATAAAAAAAATAATTTCATTTATCTCATACATTTTTCTTGTTGATTATCTATCAGCCGTTTTTACTTAGAGATATAGGCCTTCTCTAACAACTTCCATTGGTTTCAGTCCTGATCGATATTGACTTAATTTTCCGTCACTTTCCCGATGTCATTGCCCCAATTGGCTTCCACTTTTTTGTTTCTCTCTGGAACACATTGCACAATTTTCTGGATAATATTCATCACCTATGTTTGTTGTCTTATAGTTATTGTATCTTTCTCTGCGATATCCAGCATAGTTCCATTGTCAGCTGTGACACTCTTAGTTTTTTTATTGTTTTGTTATTATGAGTGTCTCAGCGCTGGCAAGTCGCATTGTTCATTGACTTTTCCTTTTAGGAACATTGACAGACCACCTTTTAGTGAATATTTTAGCTTTCCAAAAGCTGCTCATCCTAAACCCGCCAAACGGTGTATCTGATGGGTTTGGTTATCTTTGCCAGTTTGCAGATCATGATGCAAATACTTGTACTTCTGGACTTGTTCCGCTCCACTTTCATTAAATTTCATATTATTGCTTGTAACTAGATTAGTCATAAACTTACTTTTCGAAAAATTAATATTTAGATCAATGTTTGCTGATGATATTTTTGGTAAAGCGCAAGTGATTTAGATATTTTCCGTCGATGTTTATGCCTTTTCTATTCTAATTAAATCATTTACAACCGTATATTAACGGCGCCGTTAAAAGTTTAGAAAAGATCATATTAACTTGTCAAATTCCACCTTCTATTCGGTGTTCGTTTTTCGATTTAAGGAGTCTCATGCTTGCTGCAGCGTTATTATCAATGTATTTTATTAATTGAGTATATGTATCATCTCATCTGCTGCATAGCAAATAGTATCACCGGTAACTCCATGATGTCGAAAGCCTTTTTAAAATCGACAAATAATATTACTAATGGTTTGTTGTATTCTATAGACTTCTCTGTAAGGATCTTGATGATCTGCAAATGATCGTTAGTACCGCATTCATTTAAAAAACCTTTTTGTTCTCGCTGTTAATAAAAGTTGAGCTTTTGCTCAAAGCGTTTAGTTATGATTTTGATAAACGGTTTTCACAAATGAGAGAGCAAACTGATTGGTGAGTAGTTTTCAAGATCGGTTATGTATTCCTTTTTATGAATGAGAACCATCGTGGCATTCTCCCATTTGTTTAGGATTATGCTTGTTTCCAGCCAGAGTTGATAAGAGAAATACTAACTCTTAGTAAACTTTCGCCACCCATCTTTACATCTCCAATTATGATCTGATCTTCTCCAGACGCTTTATTATTTTTCATTTTTGGGAAGATCCAAATCACGAATAAGATCGTTGAGATCTTCCTGAGATATAAAATAGGGCTGCTACTATGTTCGTAATCGTTTTTCTCTTGAAAACTTTGACTAGGTTTTGGTTCAAAATTATCTAGTTCCTCCGATTCCTAGAAGCATCATGAGTTACAGGTCTCATGGCTGAGGGGATATTAAGATATTCAATTTTATGTTTGATTTTAATAGAAAACCCAGCATTTTTGTTAAGCAAAAATAGCAATCATCAACATGATTCTGAGGTCCGCTCAAAATCACCGGCGCTCCAGACTTTATAGACTTGAGTGTACCCAGTAGCCTTCCCATTAAGGTTCTTGAGTAAGTGTGACAGCAAATTTTGGGAATCCAAGTTTTGTTTTGATCGCCAACTTTGCATTCAAAATATAACTCGTAAGCTTTTCTTACAAGAGGTCTCAAAGTTTTTCATTAAGCTTTCAGTGTTACTTCGCCAAATTTATAACAAAAAAATCACTATTCGCTAGTTCTTTGCACTTAGCTTGTATATCAAATACTGATCCTTCGATGACCGGCCGACTGTTTATATACGTTTCGTATACACTGGCGTTTTCTAGAAATATTTGGTATCGAGAGTACCAGAAGCGACGACATAATTCCTGTATACAGGGGACGTTTGATAAGTAGCTGATCCTTCGATGACTAAATCGTGTAGTGAAATTATTAATTACTTGGGGTTTAATGGGTATCTCCGTTATTTTAAGTCCTAGGGGGTTAAGACTTCGTAGATGGAGGTTATCTCCAGACGCCTTCCGTGCAGTGTTGCTAGATTGTGCATTATTTCCCTAAATTTAGATAAAACATGTTTTTGATGTTCTATAGATTTTGCTACGTGATACGACAAGTTACAGATCAGTGTACGGGTTATATAGGTAGAAATTTTCGAAATAATACATTAGTTTGGTGGGGAGGATTTTCATGCAGAACGGCATAATTTATGTATTTGTGCTTCTCTGCAATTCTTTTCCTATTTCTTGTTTCATTTCCCTTAATATCTCTTAGTTTGCATTTTTATTTTCTTCCATCCAATAATTTCCTTCTGAATATTTTCATGTTTTTATTTCTTTCAATTCTGTCAAGTTTTTTAATTCCTCTGAATTTACGTTTTGTTTTTTTTTCTCAAGTGCTCTTTCCAATATAAATTTTTCAGTGACGTCACCCAGTTTTTCATCTTTTGAATTTACCTTCTTTCTCTGGCGTTGTTGTGATCATATAAGTGTTTTCGTCACTGTGTGGTTCAATTTTTCGATATCGTTTGGAAGACTATTATTTTACATATTTATCAATATTTCTAGATCGTTTCAAATCATCATTATTCTTTCATTTTTTAGATTTATTTTAATTGTTGTCCTCAGTGTTCTGTGGTAATTCCCCATACAAAGTTTTTTCATTACTATTACATCTAAAGCCGCGTTCACATTAGTAAAATTTACGTTGTATGTGGCATGCGGCAAAAATTTGTGCGTTCATATACAATTTATGCGAGTCCACACTCTTATAAGATCTTTGTTTGTCTCTCCTATTTCGTAGAAGTTTCGTTTTAAGTTTTTCCATTAGAACTCATCGACGTTCATTTTCTTTTTAAAAAACTATTTATTATGCATAAACGATGAGGGTGTAAAATATTAATAACATATGTCTTCTTTCATTTCTACCTTACAATCTAAACTGCTGTTTAGTTCTAATTGCTCATACTCCCTCAGCCAATAATTTAACTTTGACAAACAAGTCGGTCTTGAATGTCAAATTTAAGATATTTTAAAAGAGATATAATTTTAAAAGCAATTAAAGTTCATTTATTTCTTTGTTGAAAACTGAATTCTAACAGTATTTTTAAGATAAAAATAATATATATTTTTTGGGTCCAAAATTTTAAGAGATAAGTTGTTTAAATATATATATTTTTAGTTATTGGTTTAATTTTCAAATACTACAATTTAAATACTTACCAAAAACTGATTTAATATTTATAATAAATTTCTTGACTAAATTTTGATAATTAGGAGGGGGACTATTAAGGAAAGCACTGAATAAATTTTGTTGTTGGTTTCAAGCAAGTATTAATAAAAATGTGTTCCGAGAATCTTGTTTTAAGATATCATCATTGTTGCTTATTCCGACTCTGACGATAGCAGGAAAGTGTCAATGGTACCAGAAAACTGGCGTGGGTTTCAGCAATTTGACACAGTAAAGATTCTTATTTGTGATGCTAATTGCAATTTATTCTGGGTACAAGCCGAGATATTTACCGTAAAATTGAGCTTTTTTATTATTTATTCGCTGGGTGGGCAAACCGAAATTAATACCTGCATTAGTGATTAACAACGAATATTGAATAGTGCTTAGTAAATCATTTTCGACGATTTTAACTGATATATGCAAAATTCGTTCAATAATAAATGATTTTTGTCATCTTTTGACTAACATTTAGGAAAATCAATTTTAAATTTCGGAGTAAGAGAATAACAAATTAAATACTTTCGTTTAGGTTTGATTTGAGACTTGAACTTGGAAAGTTCAATATCAAATCGTTAAGGTCTTATAACTATACAAGATAAAATAATAGGTATCGTGATGAAAACAATGAAAAACTGGGAAATATTTTGTCCTCATAAGGAAAAGCGAGATATGTTAAAGGGGCTGTCAGGGTTTTTTTTTATTGTTGTTTTGTATCGTTCAGTTTAGTATTAAATATTAATTCACCTCACATCGAAATAAATGCATTTCCAGTTTTTTGATATCAATAATTAAACATTATTAATTTGTGAAGATACTGCGTTTTTTCTTACGCGCCTTTAATCGGTTTCATAGCCTTTCTTAGTGGTCTGACTTTGCATCTGCTAGAGACTTTTGTTTTGTCACGGATAGAGTTAAAAAGCTGGCATTTAGTCGGTATAGTTGTAGTAGTAACTTACCACAAAATGGCAAATTCAAAGATATCAAAATTTATTTTTAAAAATTATTAAAATCGTAGTTTTATTCCTATATCTCGCTTGGTTGTCGCAACTTGATAAAAGGTTTGACATTTTTTTAATATGAATATATTGAGAGTTATTAGATCTAGAGGTCTTCTTCGACGGTGCCTTATCCATGAGGACATTGACGATTACTCTGGTCCACTTTAGCATGCCCACTGCGTACTGAAACATATTTTGCAGATGTCATGCCTTAAATTCTTAAGCTATGATGTCCTCTTCATTTTTTGGCGGTAGAGAGTGGCATTGAGGATGACGGTAGAGTTTTCTTCCGAAAATGTCGATTCATGCATTAGAATCTCTCATCGTTTCTGTGAAATCATCAGAAACATCAAAATAAACAAAAATGATATCTCTTCATCTTAGAAACCAAATACTATCTACCACAACATATCATTCAATTAGTTAAATACTTCCTCGCTAACATCTACTTTACTTACAAAGAACAGAGATACAAACAAATAGACGAAGCACCCAAAAACTTGCCACTGTCACCCGCTTGGGCTAACCTATTCATGGAATATAAATAGAAACTCTACAGTCAGCCTCCGAAAAGCCAAATTTATGGCTGCGCTATGTTAACGACACATTCGTAGTTTGGCTACATGATCTAAATAGATTAAATAACTTCCTCAACTATGTTGAAAATCATGGTTCTTGGGTTTAGACCATATCAAAGTGGAATTATTATTTGAGTCATAGTCTACATCACACGTAGAAATCGATTGTAACGCTGGATCACGGTTCGCTGAGCAGCAATAGGGTATAAATACCGGGCTGTTGCCCCTCGATAGTCATTCAGTGATCTAATCTCGTGGAGTAAAGATCCCTGAAGATGCCTCATGCCAAAGCCGTGAAAGCTTTCGTTCTTTATTAGCGAACCTCTATGGGAAGGATATCAAAAAAGATGTCAAAACCTTTGGCGATGTCCGTAGCAGCAAGATGAAGATTATATGCCAGTTAACCTTTCTTCTAAGATGTCGTGATCAAAATGAAATACCAAAATCGTTGCAGATAAAACACCACATAATCTCCAGAAGTGCCAAGAATAAATACAAGCATTCAAGCACAGCCCTTGTCAGAGAAAGGATCAAGGCAATTCGTCGTGATTTGGATACAAATGCCCGTAATCTCTATAAATTACATCTAAAATTATCATATATAATGGAACAGGACAAATTTGCAACGCTGGATAAAACCACCTATGCCCAAGCAGAAAGAATCCGTCAACAAGTCACTATGAAGTAAAAAGAGAAAATTCGAAGGACTTTTGAGTAACAATAATCCAGCAAGCGCACCCACGAATACACTCGTCAATTTGTCAAGTATACAACTTACCGACGCAGAAAAAACTATCTTATCTAAAGAACAGAACTTTGCCATCACTCCAAGGCGCATACCAGTGGAAGAAATAATTTCTAGTGTCGAAGTTTCCATTAGAAAATTATCTTCAGAGCATGCACACACGATTCGATACGAAACAGCGAAGATCATAAAACACAGCCACCTAAATCAAATATTACTTCAGCGGAAAGGAAAACTATTAAAAAACTGAACGGGAACAACACTATCTTAGTTCTTCTAGCTGGCAAAGGAAATGCAACTGTTGTTATGGATAAGGACAAATATACTGAAAAAATAAACCAGTTCTTGGACGACAATACTTACAAAGTCATTCGGACGGATCCAATAAACAAAATCGAAAGGAACCTCACATATCTAATTAACGCTTCCAGCTTCACTTCAGAAGGAAAGAATGCCGTTAAACTACGCAGCTCCAAGATTCCACGCCTCTATGGACTGCCTAAATTACATAAAGAAAATGTATCTCTACGTCCAATCGTCAGCGCAATAGACACTCACCAACTTACAAAATAGGTAAATATCTGGCGAAACTTTTACATTCCTTTACAGGAATAACCGAATCCTTTGTTTAAAACCCCTGGACACTTCGTCCAAAGATTAAAAACCACCCAATTAGCCCGGACACATATTGGTCGGTTTTGATGTATACAAATGTTCCTATGAATGATTCAGTTTCCATAATATCTGACATATTATGAAACAACTACATGGACTCCACCCAACTAGAATTAATTAAAGCATGTTTGATTTCTACTTATTTTACTTTTCAAGGAACTTTCTACGAGTACACTTCGGGAGCGGCCATGGGATCTCCGCTATCACCTGTGGTAGCTAACATCTTTATGGAAGCTTTCGGAGAAAACGCCTTGCCTTCTGCTAGTCTAAAACATAAGTTTTACATACACGGAACCACCGACAAGATTGCCATATTGCTCTGAAAATCAAACATCCGGACAATTTTTAACACCTGTAAGAAAGTTGGACATTGTTTGAAGTCTCCAAAAGACGCAATTCCATTTCAAACAGAAGGCATTTACAAGATACCCTGCTCTTGTGGTAAAGTGTTTGTAGGTGGAACAGGACAGTCTATATCCACTAGGCTTAAGGAATATGAAAGATGTATGAAGAAGAAACAAATTGTACAATCTGCAGTAGCTGAACACCAGCATTGCTCAGGTCACACTTTTAATGTAAAAGAAACCGAGATTTCTTTAAACGTAAAATTAGCGCATCAATCGAAATTTGTAAATATCCAAATAATATTAATAGAGATACGGGTTACAGTCCACATCGCATGTGGAAATCGATTATAACGCTGGGTTCCGGTTCGCTGAGCACCAGCCGGGTATAAATACCGGGCTATTGCTCCTCGCTAGTCATTCAGTGTTCTAATCTCATGGTGTAAAGATTTCTGAAGATGACTCGTGCAATCGTAGGCGAAACGTTGGATAATAATACCAATTTGATACGGTCTAAACCCAAGAACCATGATTTTCAACTTGACCAAAGCCGTGAAAGTTTTCGTTCTTTATTCCTCAACCATTTTAACAACAGACACCCAAAAATTAAGTTTACCATGGAAGGGAAACACAACAAACAACTGTCGTTCCTGAGTATTATTAAAAAGAAAAGACAATGGTTTTTTTTTATCTCATTCGATTTGTCGCAAACCAACACGCACAAACAAATATTTGCAAGCAGATTCCTACCACCACCCGGCACAACTTTTTACGGTAGCCAAAACCCTAGCCCATCGGTCGCTACCACTAACAAGAAAATAAAGATAATGAAATCAAAGCGCTCAAGGAAGTCCTAATTAACAACATGTATATAAACAAGACAATCCAAACGGCCATAAAAAACCCAGAGAACCGAACAAAATTCAGAAACAACAAAAAACAGTCACTCTAAGTTGAAAGTACCACAGACAAAATTTACAAAATTCTAATACGACATAATATCTACACAGATTTTAAAACAGACCGGAAAATAAAAAGCCAAAGACAAAATTCCACTTGAAAATCAAGGAGTCTATGCAATCTCATGTAGTGAATGTAACCTCTCATACATCGGACAGACCAACAGAAAAATCAACGCGCGAAGAGATGAACACATCAACGAGGTCAGATAAAAACAAACCACTTCCTCACTAGCCCAACATGTCAACAATACAGGACATAAAATAGATTTTAACAACACCAAAATGCTAGCACACAATAACCAGCCAGACACAAGAATTATAAATGAAACTATAGAAATATAGTAGAGACCAAAAAACTTAAACAACCGAGATGATAGCCAAAGACTATCAAGCATTTAGTTAACTAGGTAAAACTGTCTGTTCGCACTGTTAATTTTTATTTACACCTATACGCGTAGGATAACAATAAGGACTTTATTTACCTCTTAAAGAAACGCCCACGATTGACGCCAAAGAAAACCAGTACTAGAAACGAACGCACAGACTACGCTGATCATCTTTATGCTAAACCGGGATCATTGCAATGCATATAAATATTAAAATGAAAAGCAAAATTAATATTAAAAAATGGGAACCCGTGCCCATTCACATGCCGAGCAGAGAATAAATTGCAATTAGCATCACAAATAAGAATGTTTACTGTGTCAAATTGCAGAAACCCACGCTGGTTTTCGTGTACCATTGACACCTTCCTGCTGTCTTATTTGAGTTTCTATGGCTATTCAGTGATAAAATTAATAATTTGTTGAATATACTGAACATATTTAAATTGGTGAATAATTATTATTGTATTTGGTTTATTTACTATGGTAAGTAGTAAAACGATAAAAAAAACACATTCAGGAAAGAGCTTTGGCTCTTGCTACACTGGCATTTATAGGCGAAAAGCAAATATAGTAATAGTAAAAAAATTTTAAAATAAAAATTTCAAAAGTGGAATTGTAGCATAAGCTGGCTGTGTTATTATAGAAAAAAAATCTCCTTTAAATTCACAACAAAATGAATAAATTCGATCAAATAGGATTTAACACACAAAATAGCCTACTGGCGTTAGAATAAAAGCAAAATCGTTCATTCTATGATGGTACTCTGAATTATAGCGCAACACTTTTAAATAATAAAGAATAAATACCTTACTAATAAATAAAAGGTAATACAGTTTGCTTCTCAAATGGTGAGATTAACATTGGTTTGGTTTCTCTGCTTAACGGTGTAGGCTCTATCTTAACATCAACAGGTACTGCCAGAACCTGTAATAACTAGTAATAAAACGCCTCGCAGGGAGGACTCCAATAATAATTCAACCCGTTGTGTGGATACTAGTACTAATATAACTAGTAGGGTGAACTCGTACTTAAACACCCTACAAAAATGAAGTGTTACGGATTATGAAAATTGAATTAAAAGGCAAATGAATTTATTAATCAACCTTCGCCAAAATATCAAGAAATATTTAATTTAGAATTTTAAACTTTCCACAGGTTAAAAAAAATACATTATCGAAGGTAATTTTTACGCTAAAATAACAAAAGGAAATGAAATATTAATCAAGAATTAGAACTTATTAAAAAAAAATAATCAATTTAAAGTAATTAACTGCTTTAACTGATAACTTAAGATAGATAATAATCAAGACATAAATCTATAAATGTACAGTTTAAGACGCAAAAATAAACACAATTTTAATGAAACTTCAATGCAAGAACAAGAGAACAAATATACTCAAAATATAATAAACATAATTACCACAATACTATGTGAAAAGCCAAGGCACACATTTTGGCATTAAATTTTAATTAGATGAAATAAATGAACTTCTAATGTTCAAATTTCAAATTTTATCTTAATTTGACAGACTCAAGTGCCCAAACATTGTAATCGAACACAAACAAAATATACTGGAGTCAAACTGAAGGTCAACAGACATATCACGATGCTATTTTATTCTATTTCACCAATTTTAGGCCCAAAATGGGGCCAAAAGATTAAATTCAATTCAGAAATATTTTAAAATATATAAGATAGGTTAATTTTCCTCCAAATTGGGGCCATCGTGATACGCCCAAAAAGCAAATACGTAAAAAAAACAGTAAATTACAATCAATAGCAAAGTTACACTCAAAATTAAGTCTTTACTAGTATAACATCGCTATTAAAAACTAATAAAATTCAGTCAAAATTACCCAATATTCATAAAACAAGCAATAATCGGCCTTAAAACCCAAAATAAAACTGAAATAATTAATTTTGAGCTTAAATCTTATTGAATCACAAACAATCTATTAAAAATTGTTTTAATAAACTTTAATTAATATATCTTACCCGATGTTGGTGGGGTCTAATAGAGTTCCTGTGAAAACTACCCAAAATTCCTGTTTCCAAGTTTATCCCGATAAAAAAAAACTATAAACACCAAACAGGCAAAAGATACAGTAACTCTAAAAACTTAACAAATGTCTGCAGCTGCCAAATCAAATCAGGCAAAAGAAAAGAAAAGTCGGGGCAAAATGGTCTCCATTTAATATCAAGACCCTGCTTGCGCACTACGCTGCTTTGGTTAGGTGCGTTAAATGTTCACGAAAGAAATTACTGCTCAAAAAGAATAATCCTGGGTAACTACAGTCGGCTGAAATAAATTTGTTACATAAGCCCATTCATTGATCATTGTTATTTTTGGTTCAAAATTAAATAAGTATCTGAATAGTTATTTTTAAATGCAAGAAATGCATTCCAATTAAAGTAATAAATTTCCTGCAACCCAAAAAACATTACGATGAATAAGTAGCTAACCACCTGACATATAGTAGCAGGCAGAATAATCGAGATCTATCTGAAAAAAAAAAGGGTAAAAGTAAATTCTGCATTCATAAAAAAATTAACACAGCGCAGGGTAGTAAGATATCAAACACAAAATTAATGATCAACTGATAATAAAATGTAATCCTTCTTTATGAAATGCTTTTTTTATTCAACGGATATATGGGAAATAGTTAAGAAAAATGATATTGAGTTGCCATAACGAGAGTATTTGCAAAAAATTAGGTAACATTAACTGAAATAGCCATATTAAATTTAAAGGTAAATTTGAACCGTGATAATATTTTGTTTAATGTTTTAACTGTGAAATTATTTTGAAATATGTTTTGGCTTTACTTGCTCAACTTATTTATGTTCTTATTAACTATCCATAAGGTACACTTGCCTCAGGCGTAGTGTTGGTTCTAGGATGCACTGTCCTTAGCTGTTTTCTCTTTTCTTATGTCCGTTTGGTTCTAATTAACCTTATACAACTCTATTGCGTGCGTGCATCCTACACAAAACCACCTCTTAGTTGAGTATAGATAGCCAAGAAAATACATATCTAAATATTTTCATATTTTTTTCTATTTGATACTTTATATCTTTGTACCCAGTACCAATTTATCAAGATTTGCGCGTTATTAACGATTGTATCTGATGCATATGGGCGTTTTAATCCAAACCCACGTCTGCGGGAACCTTTAAGGCTTAAAAATATTATCAGGAACTGCAGATTCCCCAGTGGCGTCCGGAACGGAAGTAGAGAATTTTCTGATTGTGTTAGTATTTTTTTACAAGTAATGTTCAGGGACATACGTCAATGTTCGTGAGAAGTGTAGAAATTGTTGTCTATGATTTATATACAATAAGAACTTAGAGTCTGAAATACATTCATTATTATATCATGCAGGGTTTTTTGAAAAATTGTTCGGACACGACGACTTGGTTTTTCTGGTACGAAATTATTCCAGAATGTAAAATCATACAGGTTAATTCGAACGAAGCTATGTTATAATCTATTTTGATTTTTTAAATAATTACCCTCAATTTTTAGTACATTTGTAGACTCCCAGAAAAATTCTGAACATTTTTTCTATTACATTACAAATATAACTGTTTTCATTTTATCGCTAGTGAGAAATAAACAACAGTTAATTTATCATTTTATTAAATGTTGAAAATGCCTCCCATTGGTTGATTGAAATTAATGCAAGCGATTTGTAAATTGATTTTGAACCTTTCTGACTACTTCGGTTGTAACTAATCGTATTTCTTCAGTAATTCGATTCTTTAAGGGTTCTATGTCAACTGGCTTAATTTGAAAAATTTTACTTTTTCTTCTTCTTCTTCTTCTTCTTCTAGGTAGAACCAAGTTCTGTTATCTATACAATGCCTCATCGATCCTCGTTTGAGGTCGAAATCCAGATGTCTCTCCATCTTTTTTGGAGCCGTCCAGGCAGCAGTTTGGTGTTTGGTTTCTCTTTCATCACGGTTTTTGCTAGTCTGTCATCGTCCATTCGTTCCACTTGATCTCTCCACTGCCTACGACGGTTTCGAACCCACTTCACAACATCCCCCACTCCGCTGTCCTCGCGTATTTTTGCGTTTCTTATTTTATCTCTTAAACTTGTTCCCGTGATCATTCTCAACGTTTTCATTTCTGTGGTTCTCATAATTTGTTTTGTCTTTGTGGTTTCATTTCTTGTTTCTGCGCCGTAGGTCAGTACCGGTCTTACACAGACCTTGTAAATTCTTGCTTTGCTCTCAACCGTCATATGTTTATTGTTCCAGATTATGTCTCTTAGTTGGCCTGATATCATGGCCGCTTTGTTGGCCTGTGTGCGTACTTCTTCCGTTACTGCCCTGTTACTTGTTTTATATGCTCCTAGGTATTTAAACTTCCCAACCTGTTCGATATGTTTGTCATCAACCATTAGCTTGCATCTTACCGGTTCTTTTGCTATTACCATTGCTTTGGTTTTCTCCACAGATATCTTCATATTATACTGTTTGGGTGTTCGATTGAGATGGAAAAGCATTCTTTGTAAGTTGTCCTCGCTATCTGCTGTCAAGGCAACATCGTCTGCAAAGCATATAATCTGAACGGTGTTGTGTCCCATTGGGTACACAATATTTGTGCTTTTTACCTCATCAATGATTTCGTCCATGATTACATTGAAAAGTGTTGGACTTAGGCTATCACCCTGTCTTCTTCCTATGGATAGAGGGATTTCCTCTGTGAGTGTTATTTGTTTTAATTACCATGGTGTTTTTGGAATTCAGTTCGTATATTGTGCGTATGATTGCTTCGTCTACTTGTTTTCTTCGCAGTAGTTCTGTTATGTGTTCCAGTTTGACTCGGTCGAACGCTTTTGTAAAGTCCACAAAACAAATGAACAGCGGTTTATCGTATTCGATAGATTTTTCAACCAGCTGTCTGATAATAAATATACCGTCGATAGTAGAGCGGTTATTCCGGAAGTCCTGCTGTTCTTCGCACGCCCCTAACTTGTCTACGATCCGTTGTGACAGTATTTTGGTTAACAATTTGTCTGAACTATTCAGTAGGCTGATTCCCCTGTAGTTTTCGGGTTGTTTCTTTGATCCTCTTTTGTGGATCGGAATTGTGATGCTTTTCCGCCATTCGTTGGGTACTGACGTTGTGCGAAGTATTTTTTGAAATAGAACAGTGAGCTCTGTGGCAAGGCTGGGGCCTCCGTACTTTAGCATCTCATTCGTAATTTGGTCGGTACCAGGTGATTTTCTGTTTTTTAATTTCTTAATTGTCAGGTGCATCTCTGCTTCACTGATGTTAACATCTGTTAGTTCTGTGATTTCTTGTTGGTTTTCGTCTACGTTGTTTTCTGTAGCTGGTGCCTGGAGTAAGTCCTTAAAATGGCTGACCCATTGTTGGCTGTCGATTGGACTTAGTTGAACGTATTTATTGATTTGTTTTTTTCTGTTCCTCAGCATGTTCCAAATTTTACCATTAAGATAATTTCACAAAAATAAGTCAAGATGGGTTAAGTGTAGAGACCTAGACGGCCACTCAATGAGATTTGTGTTCAGTCTTACTCATTATCGGTTGCAACATTGGCGGAAGATTGGGATATTTTTCTTGAAATAACTGACACACTTCTTCTTGGGTTATTACTCTACCACCATATCCTATCATCGTATGAATTTCTATCTTCTGTGTCTCAGTTATTTTCATTTTCAGCTAAGAGTAACTCAAAGTTACAATTTGACAAAATGTGGCAGAGGAATCAGTTATGCTGATAAATGATTATTGTTGTTCATTTTTAATTTTAACTGTCGATAGATCTAAAACAGTTACATTTTGTTATAGGACATATAATAGAAATAATGTTCAGAATTTTTAAGCTTTAGAGTTCAAAAGTGTACAAAAAATTGAGGCTCGCTAGTTAAAAAATCAAAGTTGATAACAGTACAACTTCTTTCGAGTCACCTTGTAATATTTGTATACAGTGTGACCAGTAAAGTCCGCATATATATATATATATATATATATATATATATATATATATATATATATATATATATATATATATATATACGTGATACGTGATGAAAATTGATTAAAAAAAATAGTAGTCACGTGATTAGCATTATATGTCAAATTTTAATTTACAAAAAATTCAAAACTGGGGTCATATCTTAAAATATCGAAAAAATTTATTAGAAATAGTTTTTCTACATGTAATTTGTAGTCCATATGCAAAATGTCAGCTGTATAACATATTTTTTTTGTAAATTGTACCATTGTTGCAAAATAAAACTCAACGCAACCTACATAAAACTTCTTAGTTTTGACAATGCTTTATTCCAGACATATTTTGTTTAAAGTAGTGCCATAATAAATATATGTTTTTCTACAAAATCCAAATACGGCTATTAAAATTTGGTAACATGTGATGCAAAGTTTATTTGTTTTTGACCCTGTATAAATGACTAAAAGTAATACACATTAATATTTAAAAAAAAATAGTTTAATTGAAGACTTAAATTTTTTCATAAAAAAATTTATATTATAAAAATTGAACGCATTTAAAAATCTACTTTTTTAATCGATAACAAACTATTTGAATATTAAATTAAAAACAATTCAAAAACTTAAAATTTTAAATTACACTTCGGTGTGCCTTCCATTGAGCAGAAATTGATTCCAAAGTCAAATTTCGAATAAAGCTATTAATAAAAAAAATCCCATATGATGCGGACTTTATTGGTCACACTGTATATAAATATTACAAGGTGATTCGAAAGAAGTTGTATTGTTATCAACTTTGATTTTTTAACTAGCGACCCTCAATTTTTTGTACACTTTTGGACTCTAAAGCTTAAAAATTCTGAACATTATTTCTATTATATGTCCTATAACAAAATATAACTGTGTTAGATCTATTTACAGTTAAAATTAAAAATGAACAACAATAATCATTTATCAGCATAACTGATTCCTCTGCCACATTTTGTCAAATTGTAACTTTGAGTTTCTCTTAACTAAAAATGAAAATAACTGAGGCACAGAAGATAGAAATTCATACGATGATAGGATATGGTGGCAGAGTAATAACGCGAGAAGAGGTGTGTCAGTTATTTCAAGAAAAATATCCCAATCTTCCGCCAATGTTGCAACCGATAATGAGTAAGACTGCGCACAAATCTCATTGAGTGGCCGCCTAGGTCTCTACACTTAACCCATCTTGACTTATTTTTGTGAAATTACCTTAATGGTAAAATTTTTCAAACTAAGCCAGTTGTATATATATACATATATATATATATATATATATATATATATATATATATATATATATATATATATATATATATATATATATATATATATATATATATATACACATAAATATAGTTCTTCTCAGGACTGTAAGGCAGTTGGCGCTTCGGTGAAATCTCATTCACTGTTTTCAAAGCTTACTGTACAGCGTTTGTTAGCGAACTGACGTTTGCGATTCGGGTGCTATCGGTCCCGTGTGTACGTAGGGCATGTTCGTTGGTCGGAGAGTTCTGGCAGATTGCGAGACCTGCTGCGTGTCATCGGTCCTATTGCCAGTGTTTAGGTCGTATTGCCGAGTTGTACTTTGTTTCTTTACTACCTAATACTGGTGGATGTTTCTTAAGCAGATTTTTCCAAGTATTGGGCAATCGCTGGCTATTATCTCTGCTATTTAAGTTGTTGGGCCTCTTTACAATTTTGATACCAGCCGCCAAAAGTGTTTTAATCAAAGATTTTAATGTCGCGATAGTACAATCACGTATCCAAACCGATAATATAATATGTGGAGTTGAATCAGCTTTAACCAATTTAAACAACGACACAGCACAAACTTAGCCAAGAAATTTAAGCTATTTTGCGCAAAGCAAACCTCCAAAAAGTGATCTACCTGCAGAAGAACATCGAGCCCTACAAGACCAGCTGACAAAGGAAA
Organism: Diaprepes abbreviatus; assembly: GCA_034092305.1. Taxonomy (NCBI): domain Eukaryota; kingdom Metazoa; phylum Arthropoda; class Insecta; order Coleoptera; family Curculionidae; genus Diaprepes; species Diaprepes abbreviatus. The sequence continues at coordinate 1,864,414 of JASJET010000090.1, read as the reverse complement.
TTCGAGAGTGGTTCCAAACAAAACAGACTATCATCAAAAGATGATCACCCTGCTAAACGATCCTGCCTATAAGTTCATAAACAGAGACCATACCACTTATCTAGAAAAGACCACCAAAACTTTGAATAGATCATCTGCACTTAACGAACAAATGAAGAAGACGATCACACCAAAGGAAAATCATCCATATGTCCTATACTTTAAGGCTTACTCAAAATACACAAACCCGGAGCCCTCTTGAGACCAATAATAAGCTCTGTTGGCTCTCCAACTCAGGCCTTAACAAAAAATGTAGCCACCATTCTCCAACTCTCCGACGAAAAAACGGCCTCCTATATTAAAAATTCGCAACAATTTTGCAAAATAATCAAAAATATACGTTTACAAGAAAAATATTTTCTAGTTAATTTCAACGTAACATCACTTTTTATGCAAATGCCTGTCAAAGAAGCTCTTTCTGTATTAGAAAACAAATACAATCAGCCATAATATATCGTCGAATTAGCTAGGCACTGCCTCGATAACACCTATTTTACTTATGAAGGCCAGCTATATAACCAAGTCGAGGGAGCCCCTATGGGAACGCCGCTATCTCTTGCACTCGCTGCAACTTATTTATGGAAGACTGAGAATCAAAAGCTTTAGAGACCCCTCACATAAACCACGACTATGGCTGCGTTACATAGATGACACATTCGTTATCTGGCAACATGGAGAAGAAAATCTCAAAAAATTCCTAATCACATAAACAGTATATACCCGAAAATCAAATGCACCATACAGATAGAACAGGAAAGAAAGCTACGATCTGTGGTGAAAATAGTTTCAATGTTGTGTCTCTTAAGAACTTTTGCGATTTTGTCTACAGAAAACGCACTCACACCAACAGATACCTCAACGCCCATTCATATCACCACCTCGCCTAATTATTTGCAGTAGTGATATCATATGCGTTTCGATCGCAGTCCCTTACAGATCAAAAAAATTACTACAAAGAAATGAACACATTGCAAGACGCCCTAACAAAAAGCGGTTATAAAAAAGAACATATAGATAAGGCTCTAAAAAACAAACGCTTGGCTCCGAAAAATCGCGAAAACCTAGAGAATAGCTCCAAAGTTTTTGTTCTTATGTCAGAGCCACCACAGACACAATCGCAAAAATTGTCAAGAGACACAACATTGAAACCATTTTCATCACAGACTGTAAAGTAAAAGATCTCTTGCCAACACCTAAAGAAAAAATCCCTCTAGAAAACTAGGGAGTGTACGAAATTCCATGCGGAGAATGTAGCTCATCTTACGTAGGCTGAACCAACCGTAAAATAAGCCCCAGAAGAGACGAATATATAAACGCTGTCAAACAAAAATTAACTTCTTCTGCACTGGCTCAACATTGGTTGAACACAGGACATAAGATAAATTTCTCGGGAAAAATGCTATCGAGATGTGAAAACCTGTTCACAAGAGTTATACGGGAAACCATCAAAATTGCAAAGAGGCCCAACAACTTAAATAGCATAGATGATAGCCAGCGATTGCCTAATATTTGGTAAAACCTACTAACGAAACATTAACCAGTAGTAGGTAGTAAAAAATGGATCACAACTCGGCAACATGACCCCAAATATTGGCGACAGACCCATGACACGCAGCAAGGCTAGCAACCTGATTGGTCAGAACTATTCAGTCAACGAAGACGCTCTACGTACACATGGGACCGACAGCACCTGAGTCGCAAGCGTCAGTTTGCCCATTACAGAAGACTAGGAAACAAAATGAAACGAAATAAAGACATAAGGAAGAAAACAAACAATGTTGCCATACTACCCACAGACAGACGAGCATATAAAATAACAGAATGGAGATTTAGGCAGATAAAAGTAAGTGTAGGACTACCACAGAAACAATGGGTGAATGATATAAGATGGGTAGCAAGCAAAACAATGAATAAATGCAATACTGAACAGGAAGACGTGGAAAAGAATGAGTGAGAACTATGCCCCGGAGTTGACAAATGTGGATTAAGAAAGAAGAAAAAGGGAAATTATTTAAACACTTTTTATTAAGAAGAACAGTATATTTATCAGTTTCAGAATTATTGTTCAATTTTGTTTTGCAGCCAATTGAAGCTCTTTTATGGTACTTGAGACTTGTTGTTTGTCGTGTAATTCAATATGTGCTCTTTTAGATTTAAGTCTGGGCCACATGGTGATCAATCTAATTTTTGAATCTGGGCTGCACCGAGGCAATTAGTCACTATGCGATCGAGTGTTATGGAGCATTAATAGGAATTTTTCATAAATATACAGTGCTGATTTAGTCACCATTTTGAGTTGAACCTAAATTTGACACTTCAAATCTGGTTATCCTCACCGCAATAAAATATAACTGGTGATACTTCGGTTCGCATTAAATAAACAAATTTTCAAATTGAATACGGCTTTGCCGAAAGTTGTTAGCTCTAAAACCGCCGTTAAATAAATGTACTTCACTGTTTTACACCTACAGAGAACTACTTAAAAACTATTGTCGCTTGTATATTTGCCGTTTTCTTTCAATAATACGAAGATAAATTTGCAACAATGTTGTTAAGTATGGCCATTAACAGCGGTGTGACTGCTGCTTTTCACTTTTATGGTCAAAATGAATATTTAATTGGAAGTACAGTAAGTTAAAAAAGTATTCTTGTATTGAGAAACAACTTTAATTGTTTTAGTTCATACTGTAATTATGTTTATATTTTTTAATGGAAATATTTTGTATATCAATTTATATTTATCACATTTTTTGAGTTGAAAAAAATTTTTTCCATAACAACCCTTAATCTATAAACGTGCAGTAAAAGACCAGCCTGATTCCAGGTGATCACCAATAATTGGGTTAAAGATTCACTATATAAAATAATTCATTATTCAATTAAATAAGCAAAATAGATAATATTTGAGGATTTGAGAATACAGTGTGATGATTCCACAAGTTTAGCTTATTAACTTCAATTACTATTAAATGAAACAGCTTAACTCAGCAAAAATAAACACAATTTTAATTAAGCTCCAGTGCAAGAATAATAAAACAAATATACTCAATATAATTATAATAATACCATGTCAAAAGGCAGGATACCGATTTTGTCATTAACTTTCAGATAAATCCACTGCTGAAATTTATAATTTTTGGTCAGTCTCGAGTGCTCAAACATTGTAATCGAACACAAAAAAAAAATATACTGAAGTGAGACTGATGTTGGTGGGGTTTAACAGAATTCCTCTTGCCGAAACTTGCTAAACGGTCAAAATCTCTGTGTTCAGGTTTATTCTGGTAAAAATGACCCAAAAACGCCAAACAGGCAAAAAATACGGAAACTAATCTCAAAACTTAGTTGCGGAGATGATTTAAACGACTTTCCAGCCCTAATCCCAAAAAATATGGTTCCAATAAATGGAGATGGAAGTCTTCAGCCTTCAGTAAGCCGATTCGCAGAGAAAAAAGTGAAAGTGAAGGCAAAATGACCTTCATTTATAATCAAGACCCTTGCTTGCGCACAACACTACTTTATTTAGGCTCATTCAATTGATACGATTAAAAGAAATGACAGCTCAAAAAAATGGCCCTGAGCAAACGACAGTCGGCTGAAATAAATTTGTTAAATAATCCAATTGATTAATCATTAGCACTTTTAAATTAACGAAACACATTTCAAGTCACAGACGTTTAAGCAACCAAAAATATTCCATTCAAATATTAGTAGGCAGGAAAACCGAGATCTAGTTGAAAAAAAAAACACTAAATTCAGCATGGATAAGAAAACAACTAAGTACAGTGTAGTGGAATATCAGTATAATAGTCAAACTTGACAAGAAAAACTAAAGCTGTACTTCATGAAATGCTTTTATTCAAAGAATGTATGGGAAATATTTAGGAAAATTGGTATTCTGTTGTCCATAATGAGATTACTTGCAAAAATAAAGTAAAATTAACTTAACCAGCGATAGTGATCTTAAACGGAAACCAGAACCATGACACATTTGCTACAAAATGCAAAAACAACACTTCCTGAAATTACTCATACCAAAAGTTCAAGTTCAAGGTACCATCTGTAGCTTAAAAATGGTAACTCCGGGAACATTTAGTCTCTACACATGGTTGACACACAGATTATCTAAATAAAACTTAAGATACTACTTGCACTAAACTATGAAATTTACTTTATTAAAAAGATACGGTACCTGTAGATTAAAAAAATTAATACAGCATCAATGTTGTTCATCTTTGAAAATTTCAATATCCTTTACAATATGATATTACGTTTCTTTTTTTTACAAATTTAAACAATACAGCTACTTATCTGTTTGTGAGTATTTGCTATTGGGCTGCAGTCGCCAAAAGGTGGTGTCGGCAAATGGAATATTTGGAAACAGGTCAGCTCTCGGATGTTTTAATATCCCCTTGTGAGTAATTTGCTCTATGTGGCCAAAAGAGAATCAAACGCAATACATTCGCTAGCAATAGTTGATTTCGAAGAAATATGTAGTATTTTTATATAGGACGAAAAAAAATTCAAGCTAAATCATGAAGAAACTGAGGTAAATGCGAATGACTGCAATAAAGCCTTGAGAAATAATTATAAAAACTGGTTCTTGAAATGAAAAGATATATAGTGGTCAGCATTTTGGAAATTTTTTATAAGGTTATGGCGTGCGTAAAAAGAAAGTTTTTAATTTATAGTACTCGACGACTATAACGTCGTTATAGAATATAACTACTAGATTTTGGTGTAGATTGATCAAATCAAATAACAAAACACACAGATGATCACTGATTTTGTTTAACAATTTTACACGACTGCTAGAACGGCCAGTTACAAAGAAAATGACTGAATGACAAAATTTCAAAATGCTTAGTTTAAGAGGTGTTCTAAAACCACCATACTCATTGTTGGAAACATATTAGACACTACATATCCCCAAAACTGAATAATGTTCATCCAAAAGCTGCAATCGAAACATAATCAATTTACAGATATCTAAGAATGGTAGGAATCCTTATACCGCTTGAAATCGCGGCTCCAGTTAAGAATAATGCCGATAGATGGCGAGAGGCATACAGTCTTTTTTGAAATTCCAATTCTGAATGAAACCGAAGTAAAAACAAAAAAAAGACGCTATTACGAAGGAGTTTGAAAAATCCTAATGATACTGTATCCAGCTATCTAGCATCAAAATGTTTTACCACTGTCGTGATTAGACAGATTGTTTCTAGTTCCTGCTTAGTTGTTAAGAAATACGTAAAACAGGTATTAATAATTATTATAAAGTTTCGGTTCGTATAAAATTCCACTTTGCTCTTTAATTGTAGCCTATTAAATTTATTTATAATTTTTCATCACAATCGCCAGTTTGTGGAAAGCAGTCGCTATATGTCTAGACAATAATAATTGTTTACAAATAAATTATCTTTGCACGATTTCTGGAGTCATGACGACGGAATTATGAATTATTAGTTTAGGGGGACTTCGATTTAGATAGGACTTGATACAGATTTTACAAGTCATCTTTACTAGATATGTATTATACATAATATTAGTGCAATCGATTTTCTACAACACATTTCATAATTAAAAACTTATGCTTAAAATAGATCAAAATACTGAAGTGAAGGAAGAAGCAATATTTGCATTTTACTGTAGAATTTTCATATACTTGCACAATTCTGAATTAATTTGTACGTGGCTTAGGCATCTGAGATTTAGTTTTACTATTAATAATTCGGGTCCGATGAGTGGGCTGTTTGATGGTATAGCTTTATTACATTTAACAACAAAATAGGGTTAAGAAAAGAAAAACATTGTATACAAAAACAAAAACCTAACCAAGAAACCATTTCAGAATCTCTCTCTCTCTCTCTCTCTCTTTATTTTGTCTTTTCTTGGGTTTAGGTTCTATATTTAATAAATACATAAAACTATTGACGTTTCGCCCTTTATTCAAGGCATTTTCAAAATTTCTTTCTCCTAAAAATATATAATTAAAATACATCACATAAAGAACCTATTTACATTTCCGAAAAACAAACACGACATTTAAAAACAGTAGTCAAAACTTTAAAATTTTTTTTTAAATTCTTAATTTTACCGGTACGCACCTTGACATTTTGCTGTTCTGTTTCCAAATAAAATTTAAATTTTACATCGTTTACTGAGGATACGTGGAATGCAAATGTGTTTTATTTTTTTAATATTTTTTATATTTTACAATGCATAAAAAAACAAATAAGGTATATGTTTGGTTTTATGTTTAAGAGGATATTCCATTTTTGATTCTTATTTGACCGGATCGAATACTTAATATTTTTGTTTAAATTAGGCTTGCGTAAATGTGGCTCAAATTTCCCATATCTGTTTTGTCGTTAACAGTGTTTTTATCTTTTTTAATTTCATTCATTTCCTTTATCTGTAATTTTTGGTAATTCATATCTATCATTCATTGCGTAAATGTGGCTCAAATTTCCAATATCTGTTCTGTCGTTAACAGTGTTTTTATCTTTTTTAATTTCAATCATTTCCTTTATCTGTAATTTTTTGTAATTCATATCTATCATTCAAATTACAGATAAAGGAAATGATTGAAATTAAAAAAGATAAAAACACTGTTAACGACAGAACAGATATGGGAAATTTGAGTCACATTTATGCAAGCCTAATTTAAACAAAAATATTAAGTATTCGATCCGGTCAAATAAGAATCCAAAATGGAATATCCTCTTAAACATAAAACCAAACATATACCTTATTTGTTTTTTTATGCATTGTAAAATATAAAAAATACTAAAAAAATAAAACACATTCGCATTCCACGTATCCTCAGTAAACGATGAAAAATTTAAATTTTATTTAGAAACAGAACAGCAAAATGTCAAGGTGCGTACCGGTAAAATTAAGTATTTTTTAAAAATTTTTTTAAAGTTTTGACTACTGTTTTTAAATGTTTTGTTTGTTTTTCGAAAATGTAAATAGGTTTTTTATGTGATGTATTTTAATTATATATTTTTAGGAGCAAGAAATTTTGAAAATGCCTTGAATAAAGGGCGAAACGTCAATAGTTTTATGTATTTATTAAATATAGAACCTAAACCCAAGAAAAGACAAAATAAAAGAAAAATTATATATATATATATATATATATATATATATGTATATATATATATATATATATATATATATATATATATATATATATATATATATACACTTTTGCCTTGCCCAACACGAGGTATGATGCAGAAATAGCATATGATTTAATGGCTCTCTCTAGATCATTGGGTCAGCAAACCTTATAGATCGTTTTTTTTACTATTTAACCAGTTTTTCAGATTTGAAGCGCATGCATAAAAAAAAATTTACCACATGCATTCTTGCGGTTACGTTGTTAATATATAGGGAGACATGATATCACGTATCTCTAAAACTAGAACTAATATTAAAAAGATAGTTTAGTTTCGGTTTTAGCACACCCAAAATGGTAAGATTTAGTCGATTTTATTTTAGATATATTTTGGCTGTTGTGCAATTAAATGTTAATCTTTACCTAATTTTATGTTATATCTGAAATGCATGTATTGAATATTTAACATATCGTCATAGCTTAATTTTATATTCTCTTTTATCATGAGACATGTTTTTTGTACATATCTTTGGCTAAAGAACAAACAGAGTATGAATATTTAATTCTCAGGGTTTAGCACATCATTATGATGCAGATATTTTTGATTTTATTTTAAATTATAGGACTTTACATGTATGCTTAAGGTAACCTTTTGTTAATAGATGTTCAGAGCTGATCTCGGTTTTTATTTATTTTTACTACTTCTTTAAATCCCAATTGCTCTTTTCCGTTTAATGACTTCTTCTTCTTCTTCTTTAGGTGCCATGTCTGTATTCAGACGTTGGTGGTCATCATGTTTACAATTTCCTGAAATCTTTCTCTATCGGCTGCTGCGCGAAATAGTTCTTCTACCGTGCAATCACACTACTGCCTGATGTTACGCAGCCATGAAAGCTTCTTTCGGCCTATCCATCCGCTGCACAATCTCCCCCACTTTTCCTTGTATTGTAAGGCGAAGTAGCTGGTATTTAGGCCCTCTAATTATGTAACCGAAGTATTCTGTTTTCCGCCTCTTTATAATGTTCAAGAGCAGTCGATCTGTATCCATCATTCTGAAAACATCCTCGTTGGAAGTGTACGAAACCCATGATATCTTTAGGATTCGACGGTAGCACCACAATTCGAATGCTTCCAGTTTGTTTAGCGTTGTGGTTTTTAGTGTCCATGTCTCGCAACCGTATAACAGAATAGACCATACATAGCATTTCAGGACCCTTTTACGAATATGCATTGATAGGTTCCTGTTGCATAGAACTGGTTTCCATGTCATAAAGGCCTTCCGCGATATTTCTATCCTAGCTATTATCTCTTCATCTGAGTCCCCATTTACATTCAACCAACTGCCAAGGTATTTTAAATGGTTTACACGCTCTATCCTCTTCTCATCGAGCCAAAGTTCACATTCATCTACAGTAACGTTTCCAACTGTCATCCACTTTGTTTTTGAGATGTTGATTTTAAGGCCTCTTCGGCAGCTCTCTTTATTGACTAGGTTTATTAATGTTTGGAGATCCTCGATGCTTTCTGCAAGAACGGCCGTATTATCAGCAAATATAATATTGTTGATTACTTCTCCGCCTAGTGTTACTCCTTCTTGTCTGTCATCCAAAGCCTCCCTAAAGATTTCTTCAGAGTATACATTATAGAGACAGGGTGACAGAACGCAACCCTGTCTTACTCCACGTTTGATGGGTAGGTTTTGAGTACGACTGTTTTCAATTTGGATAGAGGCTACTTGATTGTAATACAGATGTTTTAGCAATCTTATATCGTAGTGGTCTAGACCTGCTGCTTGTAGGCACTCAAAAAGTTTATCACTCACTCTATTTTCGCATAGAAAGAATATTTAACGACTGAAACACTAAAAAGAATACGAAAGATAAGAGTAGCGCCCGAGTATAAGTACTTCCAACTCACAACCATCTGTTCATTGATGAAAAACTGCCATTAGTTGGCATATACATATAAAAGAGCGAGGTTATAAGTTTAATGCTACATTTGTGAACTGGAACTAGTTTTTGGCATCACTAAGGTGAGTGGATATTTCGATGGATAATTCATTTACTCCAGATCCATTGCAATCAATCATGGCCATACCTTTCTTTTAATAAAAGATACGTTTCAGTAGCGGGTTTTCCAAGTTTTATGTCAAATTTCACTACAATTCTTTGCTTAATTATTACGTTCATAATTTTTTCAGCAAACCAGAAAAACAGCTCTTATACATTTGAAAGCCACGGCCAGACTCATTTGTCTATATAAACGAAAAGTACCGGATTCAAAAGAGAAGACTTCACGCTACACAGCTGTCGGTCGTCCGCCCTTGATTCATGCGTAGAAGTATCAGTTTCGTCATTTTATAGTCACACCTCGTATACCGATTTTTCTTTCGACTGTTCATTTTGCGTTACCCCATTTCCATATAATAAGAAAAAATGTAGCTCACATTCAACAGAAAAATGTTATCTTTCCATTTAAAAAAATAGATTTAGTAATTATATTGTAAAAGACCCTTTAATTTATTTCTTTTAACTTAGTTTCTTACATGGTGATTTTATTTAAACCAACAGTTTCCCTTAATTTTGGAAACTATACATGTAAAATTTGTTTTATCTGCACAATCTCCCCAACATTTTGCAGAAATTACAGAATATCTGCGCAATTCTTGGAACTTTACGGTAGATTACATTAAAACAATGATTGTAAAATTATTTTGACGTGACGGTATGTAATTTCATTTCCCTTCATAAATCCGTAGCAAATCCGTTTTGTTATTATTTGTTTCATGTAAACATTTAAAGTGTGAATCAGTGGTATTTTAATTAAAATTTTGACGCCTTTGTGGCTTTTACATTTTTTCAAGTTTATTCATCAAATTCCATTTCTATTTGTGCACATATTTGTTTGAAGCGTTGGTTCTGGTATTACAATTAATCGGAGTAAATAAAGTTTAGAAAACTAAAACCCGACCATGCCAAAAATTATTTAAAATAGGAGAAAAATATTAGTGTAGGCAGATGGTTTTTGTATCTTTCTGCCTTGTACAAGTAGTAGAGTGCCATCAGGCGCGGATACAAGAATTTCTTGAAACCCAAATCTTATGAATGAATTTAAGTAAAACTTTTAAAGTGACTATGTGTGTTTTTAAGACTTTTTATTAAATCTTAATTAAGATATTAATGTTTTTTTTTTAACTAAAAGTTTAAAAAAAACCAACCAATTTCTTAAATAATTATTTGATTCTCGATAGTGCGAATAATTTTTGCTCTATAGACAGAAAGTTGCCCTATAATAATTTTTGAGGTTTGTAGTCACAAATTTCAGGTGAAAAATTCGAAAATTCAAAGTGTAGGACGCCAAAACTGTGGCCAGGAAAACTTGATATAAAGTACAACTAATGTAGTAAAAAATAGTTTTTAATAGAAATTATTCAAAAAACTTAAAATACATTAATCAAATTCAATATGTTCGTTTTCAACTTAATTTATTTGTAAAGTAGGAGAAGGGTTTAAGCAACTATCACCATTGCATTTTGAACGAGCTGTAGTACAAGGCAATTCATGCTTTTTACATTTTCAAGCAACTCCGCATCCTATCTTACATGTTTAAAAAATGATTTAAATGATTCAATGTAATTGGCTTTAATATCCCACGATCATTTTTCCGTCCTCATTTTAGTGGTGAAATAGAATTTTCCAGCCATAATTGTACCTGTAAATATACTTGCTCAGAGACTATAGGTAGTAATGATGCCAACCATACAGAGCTATTTTCAGCTCAGATAAATAAATTATATCTTAAGGTATTGAAATATAGCACTCCAGCTCTATAAATATTTTTTACATCCTCACTGACATTTGTGAACACTTCAGCATCGTCTTGAAAATCGGTCCTTCTTTCGAACATTTCTATAAATTTATTTTTACCCCTATTGTAAAAAGCTAATATAGTACCATATCCTAAGTAACCATGTAAGAAGAAAATATGGTTTTTACACATAGGCTTTAGGTAGATTCTAAGCGCTTGGATGAGAATTTTTTTTTGCTGGTTTTCGGAAATAAATTTTTCGATTATCTGATCTGGCTGTTAATAAAACCATCATCAAACATCTATATCCTCCGAAACTACAACAATGTTTTTTGATACTGTATTTGTAGATATTTGAGCTTTAATGTATCAGCATCAGCTTCTCCTTGGCAAGAAAGAATATTATGACCAGAAAGTTTCATTCGCAACATTTTTTTTTAGACAGCTGATGTCTTTCAAACGATTTTGTAGTCTTTTTGTACACATCAAATACCACATAAACGTTTCTACCATAGTTTTTTCTTAAATATCTCACATAATAGGTGAATTTATCAATATCATTAACATTTACTGCCACTTCTGAAAATAATTCGTAAAATTTTGTTGGTGTTGTCTTCCTCATATGACGATCTTCAAAGGGATACACAGATCCATTGGAACAGCAATCGTAGATCTATTGCAAGAGTTCCATCATTAATTTTTTCCTTTGATTTTTTCCTTTATTATTTCAGTGTACACTGTAAAAAAGAAATGCATTAAATTTAATGTAAATGTGCTGGAAGCAAATTTCACAAACGTTTATAAGATGCATTTAATATAATGCATTAAATTTAATAATTTACATTAATCTAAATTAATTTATTCCATTAAATTTAATGTAATCCTACATTAGATTTAAAATATGATCATTACTTTTTAAGGTGACTATGTACATTAAATATACAGCCAGTGTTCAATGAATTTGAGGTATGTTATCACATATTTAAAGCTCCACCATTAACATGAGTTTAAAAAATTCTGAAACTACCAAGAAAATGTGAACATTTCTTCCATTGGTAGTGTTTGCCATCTAGGCCGGTTTTGAACTCATTGGCTCCCGTCAGTAGGGGGCAGATATGTACATCTCACTATAAGAAAATTGGGTCCTTTAAGCAACTTATTTCATACTAAACAAAAAGTTCAATACAAGTTGAGCCATCTCCTGGAATCTCATGCAATGTACATTGAATAATAATGTAAATTTCTTTAGTATTAGGGTACATGTGAATTAATTTTAATATACAGAAGTTGAAATATTTTTGCAGTAATTTTATTGAAATTTAAGATACCTTTTGATCAAAATTAATGTATAAGAACTAATATTTCAATGAATTGCTTTAAATTAAAAGTAAATGTAAATTATTTACAATTTTTGATACAATATAATTAAATTTAATGTAGAATAGACATTAGATTTGCATTTAATTTAACTTATTTTAACAGTATATGGTGCTGAAAGTATTTCGTCATTTTCTGTTTAAGACGTGATCAGTACATTTATTTTAAATGTTCGCGTACTGGGGTCAACCAAAAGAAGACCGTCCTCGTCATTGCTCATATCAGACGCTAAATTTCTTTCATAATCTATGATATTTCATTTTCGAAATAAAATCACATGTTTGTATTAGTTGAAAATTATATATACACAAAAATTCGTATAAAAATTTAAATAATTGCAAAATTTTAAGAACATGAAAAATAAAAAATAAATATTTTAGTAGGTAGTTTCAATAAAAATTTTAAAATTTTATTCATAGAAACTGGATTTAAGGAATAAACCTCCATTAAAAGTGGCTGAGATTGGCTTAATTGATCGATTGATTGATTGTGTAATATAAGAGGCCAGGGTTAAGAAGCCTTTACACTGCAGCTTTAAGACTTTGTTATGTTATCTATTATATTGTTTGAACGTTGTAGACAATGCTGAAGATTGAGTAAAATGTGGTTGTCTGATTTGCATTGTCTTTACTTTTATTTATTTTCACGACTTTTCGATTGGGTTGTATATCTAATCTCAGTTTATACTTGATAACGATTAGAGATACAACCTAATCGAAACGTCGTAAAAATGAATAAAAATAAAGACAATGCAAGTCTGACAACCACATTTTAGTCTATTATATTGGTTCTAGAGGAACAGGTTGGTTGCTTTAATCAGGTTTAGCAGCCTGTTTACTAGTTTATCCTTTAGATATAGGCCTTCCGTATAGGATTGGTCCTGGAAGATGTCCATAGTAAGTTAAAGCTTTACATTTAAAGATGATATGGGAGGCCATCTCGTCATCGTCATCACATAGTCTACATAATGATTCTTTATTGAAAATGCACATTGTATGTAGATGTTTTTTCAAGCTGTGGAGGCCAGATGCAAGTCCTGTCACCAGCCCGATCTGTTGTCTGCTTAGACGCAGAATTTCGCGGCTTAGTTTGCCGGATGGTCTGCTCAGCAATAGCTTGCTGTGTCTGTGGCCTTCAATGTAGTAAGAGTGGCTAGCGATCATTATTACTTTTGGTTTGGGGTCTCTCTCTCTTGAGATCAGTTATATTGTACCAAGTGCGAAGGATACGGGAAGTAATTGTGACCTTGAAATCGTTCTTTTGTAAGTCATTAGGGTAGTCGTTTATATTCCGGAAATAACATATGAAAATAAATATTTATCATTGAAAATTATTTTAATATTTTTTTAAATATTTTCCACGATGATCAATATACTTTTGCAAGCATTTGAATCAATCCGAAAAGCATTGTTATCACCGTGAATACGTATGATTTATAAACTGCCTCTTTTAGCGCAGAAAATCGTTGAACAAGCAGCTTGTTTTTCATGTACGGAAACAATCATAACTCATTGAGGCCCAATCAGCGCTGTATGACTGATGGCTCATCAATCCCATGTTTTGAGTGTTCAAAAATTCAGCTGAAGTGCGAGAGCTCGCATTGTCATAGTAGAGAATGATCCATAGTTTCCCGTTTGTTTTATTCTATTCACTGAAGTCTTTCAGCACACAAATAGTACTATTGGAACTGACCGTTCTACGATTCTAAAGGAACAGTTGCGCAATGGTCATTTTTCTGAAAAAACAGGTGACCAGTTGCTTCGAAGCGCTTTGTGCTCGAGCAATTTTTATTGGTTTTGGCTTAACGGGGAAGATCCATACGATCAACTGCTGTTTACTTTCGGGGATCATACGAATAGCTCCAAGACTCGTCACCAGTCACGATCTAATAAATGTTTTTTGGAGCACCGCGATCGTATGTTTTGAGCATTTTGTGGGAAAAATCGCCACGAGTCATTTTTTGAGCGATTGTCAAATTATTTGGAATCCAACGAGAACATAACTCTTTCATTGCCAAATGTTCATGCAATATACAGTGTGTCCCACGAGGAACTGCTGCAATCGATTTCTTGGAAAACAGATTTTGTCAAATTTTTAAAACATGGTAGTTTTCTTAATCCGTTTTCTGCCAAAATATTGCTAAAATGGTGAAACATCCGGTTATAACGGAAGTTGTCTTCTTGCTTATTTTAAACAAAATACCCTATATGTTAGTTCATTTTTAGATTCTACGCAGAATGATAGATATATGTCATGTATAATATCCTATAACAGTCTAACAGTTTTTGACATATTTTAAATTTTATGCGTATATGAAAGCCTTCATTATTTAATTGGGGTTAGTTTTCTCTTAGAAAGGGATCTACTTAGTGTACTTTGTTGATATTTTGATAATAAATATTGGGTGACCAAAAACTAATATTGAATATTAACTTGAAAAAAATAGTTAAAAGTGAATTTTATATAGCTTTGTACAAGATTGTCTATTCTGAAAAGTTGTCTATTCTAAAAATTTGCAGTTTTTAAAATACTTAACATTTTTGTATTGTAAAAATGCTAAACGGCTTACCTACACAGGGAAAAAACTTATTTTAATAAATGTTCCAAATTTCCACCTTTTCCACTCTAATTGAATCTGCAGATAAACTTTCAAATATGTCCCTTACCCATGCCATACAGTCCTCCATCGTTGTCACTGCCCCATATAAAATAATATATGACAGTCAAATCAGGAGAACAAGGAGGCTACAGAAAAGGTCTATCTGTCATAAAATGTTGCTTGTAAGAAGTAACTGTAACGGTTCTGTGTGGTGGGGCGCCATCGTGTGGGAAAAAATTTGCCCGTGTTGCGCCACAGGTAAATTGCTTAAATATTGATTGCATAACTCTTCAAGGATATTTAAATATATTTCTTCTACAAAAGTTGATATATAATTTTAAATTGCGACAAAATAAAATGAGTTTTATTATTTCATCATTTCTTACAGCACAAAACATGTTAAATCACCAGGTTTCTTGAAAATTTAGCAATATTAAGGATTTGAATTATTCCAAAAATGGGAATTGTATCTGTTAAAAAAGCCATTTTTCTTAAATTTTACTACATCAATTCAAATTATGTTGTCCAAAAATAGAGGGTCATCTTGTACCATCATTAATATAAATTGCATTCTTTTTGGCAAATCAGCATCTCTTAGGTATTGAACCAAAGATATTAAATAAAGCCAGAAGTGGTGTATGAAAAAAATTATGTGTATTGAGCTCTTCGAGATTTCTGTTTGAAGAGCCATTTGCTTTAGCGATATGACACAATGTTAAAAATAACCTTAAATTTAATGCAAATTTATTGTCCAAAAGTCGTAAATAATTTACATTTACTTTGAATTTAAAACAATTCATTGAAATATCAGTTCGTTATACATTAAATCTGATTAAATGGTATCTTAAATTTCAATAAAGTAACTGAAAAGATATTTCAACGTCTGTACATTAAAACTAATTCACATATACTCTAATACTAAAAGAATTTACATTATTATTACATTGAATGAGATTGAATTTTTTGTCTAGTATGATATAAGTTGCTTAAAGGACAAATCTGCCTTCTACTGACGGGAACCAATGAGTTCGGAACCGTTCTAGATCGTGGACACGATCTATAGGAAAAATGTTCACCTTTTCCCGGTAGTTTCAGAATTTTAGTAGTTTTAAAAAATTTAATACACAGATCAAAAGTGTATTTTTATTATTTTTAATTTTAGCATAAAAACCGTTTTAGGCACATTCAGACTAAAACGTAGCCTTTTTCTCTCAAAAAATTTTAAGTTATAATTTAAATACGCACAAAATACCCATTGTCAAAAATACAAGAAGTTAAACATATATAAAAAAATAAATTGGTCCATATAATATTAAAATTTTTTAGGGGCTATCGGTCATTTTATTATTAATAGAAACATTTTTAGAACATTTGACGTTTCAGTTTATTTATTTCTTAAACCATCTGCATCTAAAAAGGGATTCAAATTTAATTAATTTTTATATGTTACAGAAAATTTAAATAATAAATTGGGTTTACGCTGGTAAACAATACGTATCTAATTCGTGATCAAAGTCAGTGAAGCTATCTTCGCTCAAATTGATTATAATTGGTTCCTCTATCTCACTGATCATGAGATCGAGTTCCACATTTTCTTTTATTCTTATATTATATGAATTTTCTGTAATAACTTTATTCAAAAAATCTTTCAAAAGTTCACTTAAATTACTAATTTTGTAAGTTGTGTTATTTCTAGCAACTCTGCCTTTTACTTGAGAGAGATATTTCATTCTCCAACTGATATTTTCCGGACGATCTATAAGAACAGATTTCCTATCTGGTTTTCCCAGAATTTAGTTCTCTGTGCAATTTCCAGAGTTCAATTCTTTTAATTTCATGTAAATCCCGATCTTCATTGATTTTAGTTAGAATTTTGTCGACGGTTGGGATCTGTTTCTCATAATAAAATTTATGTACAACTCCTTTTATTGTATTTTACATCTTTTCTTCCAACGAAGTCTTTTGTCTGCCTGTGGCTTGGGAGTACTAACAATTCCAGTCATTTTTTTCTTCATCAGTATTCGGTACATAGTAGATTTTCCAACTCCTGTCATGTTGGAACACATCTAAACAGAGCTTTTAACATTATTGTCATCATAAACATTCATAGTAATAAGTTTTTCGTTGAGGAAAAAATGCCCTGGTTTAACGATTTTGGAATAAATATAGAGGTGGAAGCCATATTTTTTGGGTATCTTACTAATCTCAGTTAATATATAAAAACAAAAAACAAGCACAAACAAGATAAATCACTAAGAACACACTGTAAGGTGTACTTTGCTCACTCACACAAATTAAATTGAACTATCCGAAATTTTATTGTTGCAGTAAATTTATAAAATCTTACAATATTTAAATACAATTAAATATAATTAGGTTTACGGCAGTCCTCAGTTACCTGCAGCACTGGAGCAGGTACGTTGGAGGTTTCGGTAAAAGTTTTATTACTTTCTCTAGTTCTTGAATAGACTATAGGAATGTGTATGCTTGGGATCGCCCCTCCCCTTCCCAAGAGCTTTGAGTTCAGGAAAATAGACCCGATTCTGCATCTTATACTAGGAATATATATGCTGCTTGCATTCCTCCCCCCCCCCCCAGTCGGCAACTTGTTTTTTCTTGTGATCGTTTCCTTTCTCCACTCTGCCTTTTAAACTGAAAATGGCAATGTTGCTGGTGCCTCCCCCCCCCCCCCCCGTCGGCAACTTGCATTCGCTTGCCATACTGTACTTTTCTGATATGATCCCCCCCCCCCCAAAGAGGGAGGCTGGATCCGTCCCTGCCCCTAGTGCGTGCCTTTGTTTCCAGGCTCTAGTTACGGCGCTGTGTGATATACAGACGAACGAATGAACATTACGAGATGATAGGAGTTTTTACGGAACCCTAATAAAAAGTCATGTGTACAAAATTGTAAGAAAAAAAGGAAAAAATGAATAAAATACGGAAAAGTATCTATTATGAATTCTAATGTAATGTGTGCCCGACACACACTTGGTTGGTTTCTTAAAAATACCAAATTTTGCTACTAATATCAACATATTTTGAAAAGCGATAATAATGACTTTTCTATAATTATTATGAAAACATTCATAATATGTATGAAAATCAATATAAAATGCAGGCTGATTGATGCTGCATGAATAAAATATCAAATAATGCCTATTTAGCACATCTACAGCATTCTTCTTGTTTAGTAAAATAATGAAAATTCCGAAGATAAAGTAACTACCTATGAATTTTATATTATTTCTTTAGGTATGTTACTTTTACTTGTAAAACAAAACAACAGGTTCACAAGTCGTGCATTTTATTGCAATTTTATTCAGTTTACGTTTATATGTTCGGCATTGTTTTTTTAGTATTAGTAATTTGCATGTCTAAAGACGTTTAAATTATTTATTAAAAATATTTGTATACATGATGTTGTAATGATATACACTTGTAATTATATTCATTGTAAATGATATTTAATAAAAACCATTGTTATTTTAATAGCTTCATTTAAGTAATTATTTTACTGTTTAGACAACATTGATAATCAATAATATTATGTAGATTTTATCACGTAAAAAAAGCGCTCTATTTGAAAATATTGTTCCGGACGGCTGGTATTTATACACGACTGTGTTGGTTTCAAATCTTTTATTGTCACAATTTTGACACTTGTCAACTGTCCACGAATGCCTCTATTTGGACCTTTTATATACCCTTTTGGTCAATACCAGAAGGTTCTCTGATTTTCTAGAAGTATTTACTACATCGTGTGACAAAAATGAGAAAAAGTGGTAATCTGGCGATTTCTAGACCTTCTGTCTTAGGTGTTCCATGTTCAAAAAAAGGAAAACATTACAGACCTTCTTTCATCGACGTCTCAATTAACAAAAGGTAAAATTAAATAAATAAATTATAAACCCGTAGAAAATAAATCTAAGACCGTACAAACTACAAATACAAATACTATGAAATGTATAACGCTATAAAGTTTGTTACATTGCCCCCTTCCAAGCCTTGATCGTCTCGATTAATATTCTTGATCCTGATAATGGGCCAATCTGTCACGATGTACGATTTTCATTTTCGCATGAGGGCTTTTTTGAATTCAATATACCAGATCATTTAGTCGGGTCACTACGTTGTATTGACCTTCCCATGACTTCTGAAGATTTGGTGAACGCCCTTTAGTGCTTTTCGGATTGTACGACGACACTTTTTCACCAGCCATGAATCCACCAGTACTGGCTTTGAGGTCATAGCGAGCCTTCATTCTGTTGCTTTCTATTTGTAGTCGTCTCTGAACCTTTCCGAGGATGACCTGTAGAACGTTCTTCTTCCTTAGCCCCTTTCGCGATCACGGTCCCTTTCGACATACCCAATCGAGGATGACTTATAGAACGTTCTTCTTCCGTAGCCCCGCGTCACAATTCCTCTCATCTCGTTCTCCACGGTCGCTTTCTATCTCTCCCGTAATGGTCCTTTCTTTTATCAGCTCCACCAGCAGTAGTTTCCGGGCAATCTTTTTAAAACTGACCGTTGTATCCGCATTGGTAACAATGCATGTTATTCGAATGTTTCCGACGACCTTGACCCCTTCTTCTCGATCTGGTATGTCACTCTAATACTACAATCGCATATTTCAACTTCATCACAAGCTTTGACGGCTACTGCAGCATTTTTTTTTATCTCTTTACACAGTAAATCCAAAACAGGGAATACTATTACTTAACCAGACTTCTTTGAGTTCACCATAAGGAGCAAAGACTTTCTCCAAGTCGTTTCTTCGAACTTCATCATCTATATTAGCAATATGAAGCCAATAGCCATCAGGATCTCTGTCAGGAATAATACTGCAAGTATAGTGGCTTTGTACATGCCCCTCTTGGCTACACTTCCATCAACCAATTCTATTTCTGCCACGAAAGGTTGTGTTTTTCGTTTGCTCAAAAATTCTTGCAACTCCCTCATTAGCCTCATGAAAATTTCCTCGTTGGTTTTGCAATAATCCCGGGAAACATTAACTCTTCTTATGATTCTTTCTTGGTTCCTTGAGGCCTGTTTAGCTATTTCTAACTGAAGGGCATAACCAAGAGCCTGGGAAATTTTCTTCAGTCGGGCCATTCTTAGAGTGTGCATTGTTTCTGGATCGCGTAAACCTTCGCTAAAACTATTGACTGAGGACTCTTACTTTATTTCTTCCGGATATATTGGTTAAGTCAAATTTATTAGCCTCATGATATCCGCCTCATATTCCTGCAAACTTTCGTCGTATTTTTGTCTTCTTCCTTGAAGTTAGGCCTTATAAACTTCTTGGAGATGGGCCTCCCCATAACACATCCCCAGAAAAGTAACAATAAACTCGTAACCATTCGTTAAATATTTTAGGTTTTTTGGTATATAAATAGAGAACCACAGAACTAACAGATGTTAACATCAGTGAAGCAGAAATGCACTTGACAATTACGAAATTAAAAAACAGAAAATCACCTGGTATCGACCAAATTACGAATGAGATGCTAAAGTACGGAGGCCCCAGCCTTGTTACAGAGCTCACTGTATTTCAAAAAATACTCCGCACAACGTCAGTACCCAACGAATGGCGGAAAAGCATCACAATTCCGATCCACAAAAGAGGATCAAAGAAACAACCCGAAAACTACAGGGTAATCAGCCTACTGAACAGTTCAGCCAAATTGTTAACCAAAATACTGTCACAACGGATCATAGACAAGTTAGGGGCGTGCGAAGAACAGCAGGGCTTCCGGAATAACCGCTCGACTATCGACGGTATATTTATTATCAGACAGCTGGTTTGAAAAATCTATCGAATACGATAAACCACTGTTCATTTGTTTTGCGAACTTTACATAAGCGTTCGATCGAGTCAAACTGGAACACATAACAGAACTACTGCGAAGAAAATAAGTAGACGAAGCAATCATACGCACAATATACGAACTGAATTCCAAAAAGACCATGGTAATTAAAACAAATAACACTCTAACAGAGGAAATCCCACTATCCATAGGAATTAGACAGGGTGATAGCCTAAGTCCAACACTTTTCAATATAATCATGGACGAAATCATTGATGAGATAAAAAGCACAAATATTGGGTACCCAATGGGACACAACACCGTTCAGATTATATGCTTTACAGACGATATTGCCTTCAGAGCAGATAGCGAGGACAACTTCCAAAGAATGCTTTTCCATCTCAATCGAACAGCCAAATAGTATAATATGAAGATATCTGTGGAGAAAACCAAAGCAATGGTAATAGCAAAAGAACCGGTAAGATGCAAACTAATGGTTGATGACAAACATATCGAACAGGTTGGAAAGTTTAAATACCTGGGAGCACATATAACAAGTAACAGGGCAGTAACGGAAGAAATACGCACACAAGCCAACAAAGCGGCCATGATATCAGGCCGACTAAGGGACATAATCTGAAACAATAAACATATGACGGTTGACAGCAAAGCAAGAATTTACAAGGTCTGTGTAAGACCGATAATGACCTACGGTGCAGAAACAAGAAATGAAACAACAAAGACAAAATAAATTATGAGAACCACAGAAATGAAAACGCTGAGAATGATCACGGGAACAAGTTTGAGTGATAGAATAAGAAACGCAAATATACGCGAGGATAGCGGAGTGGGGGATGTTGTGAAGTGGGTTCGAAACCGTCGTAGGCAGTGGAGAGATCACGTGGAACGAATGGACGATGACAGACTAGCAACAACCGTGATGAGAGAGAAACCAAACACCAAACGGCCACCTGGACGGCCCCCCAAAAATGGAGAGACAGCTGGATTTCGACCTCAAACGGGGATCGACGAGGCATTGTGTAGATGACAGAAGAAGAAGAAGAAGAAGAAGAAGAAAATAGAAAGAAAAGTTAATTATTTTCCTTATATATTAGCTTTTAGGGTGTATTAATTCCTTTATTTTTGTCAATTTATCTCTCATACAAATTAATTTAAATGTTTATACTTGATGTCGCCTCCCTGCTGAACAGAAGCAATAAATTGCATAGTGCAAAATATAGCAAACCTTAATTTGTAGAAATCATTTCCTTGGCAAAATACAATAAATTCTAAGTTGTAGAGATAAACAAGAACTGACGCAGTGTTATTAAACATTATTTAATACATTCGATTAAACCTAAATTTATTATTTTGTTAGCTATTTTCTGGCACAAAATCTAATATATTGCAGAAGAAAAAACGAGGAAACGTTCGGCGAATAATATCTAGAATTTCTGCAACTTTAATTAGATTTTCATTTGAAGAAATGTTATCATTATCCATCTATAAATCTGAAACATTCGACAGTGCGGCATTTTTGTAGCAAACGGGAATACAAGAATGTTTTAAAGTTAGAATAAATTGGTTTCACGCAAATTGCTAACTTTCTTGTTTGTAGTGGCGCGATTTACGACATTTGACCTTGATCGGTAATTTAATGTACAATTTGAATAATATTGTCGATTTTGCTGTCAAACATTTCCTTCTAATCTCGAGTAATTATTTAGATTGAAATCTAGAGTAACGTCTCAACAACCGCCTAATATCAATTGTGGACAAATGCAAAACTTTTACTCCCCCATAATGTATCCGTCATATTTAATTTTAAGAATTTAACGTCAGGTTTCTAACCTATGATTCCCAAAACACCATGGCATCAATTTTGAAAAAATTTGAATAACCAATATTTTTCAATCCATCATAATTATCCGCCATATTGAAATTAAAAAAAAATAATGTTAAACGCACAACCTAATCTTAATCTAAACCCTCGAATCCCCCAGTACTATATTGAATTATTTTAAAATAATTTTAAATTCCTTATTCACACCCTCAGAAACCCCCTTCCCCCGGTACCAATTTTGAACTAAATCGAGAGATGCAAAATTTTTAGTCCACCATATTCATTCCGCTATACTGTATTTTTTTTAAATAATCTTAATTTCTTAACTTACATCCTCAAAATCCAGCCCATACTAATTTTGTACAAAATATAGAGTTGTAAAATTTTTAGGAAACCATATTGGATGCGCGATATGAATCTTTTTTAATAATTTTAAATTTGTAATTTACATTTCCAAAAAAAACTGATAACAATCTTGGACAAAATTTGAATTTCAGGTTAGCTGTGTGCGACCCGAAAACTTGGCCATACCAATTTTGGAAAAAATTGGACAATAAATTGGTCCACCATATTATAAGCCCCATCTTTGATTTTACTGAACCCATTGCGACCGAAATGAATGGGACCACCATAACACCTTCCTAAATATGATCCAAAAAATTTCACTCAAATTGATAAAGTCATTTCGGAGGAATCGACGTATATATATATATGAACAGCAATTATATTTAGTCGTCGAATTTTTTTTAAAGGTCGACTAAAAATATATGAAAATTTAGATGATAATAATAATATTAATATTACAAATTTAAGAAACATTTATACGAAATATTTTATAATTAGTTAATTATTAGCTAGACGCCAATAATTAACATTAAAGGCTCATTAGAAGTTTAATTTTAATATTAAAAACAATTAGTGAAAAGTCATTAGTAAAGTCACCTGATTTCGGGGCAAAGTTCAAAAATAACTATTTAAGATCTGAACAAAACCAGAAAATAAAATATTTTCGGTTGTTCTTTAGTTAAAGCAATTCTTTTTCAGAATTGTTCATCTAAATCTGTCTAGTTCCTTCAATAGCATTTTGGTCTAGTTTCTACAAAGGTTGCTTTAACAACCATAATCATGTGTTTCATAGCACGTTAAATTCATTATAGGATCTGCCAAAAATAAGTCTTTTAGCTATTCTTGAATTAGCCGCATCTTTTGAGCAACGCCAATCTTGTCAGAGAAAACAGTGATCTTCTATATCTCCAAGATGTCATCTTCTAAATCGACGGAAACATTGTTACATCCGAACCTTGCGTGAAAATAATCTGTCGTTGTTGGACTTCTATTGTCTTTATTTTTTGTTGAATAATACGACATTTTGGCTAGTGGTGATCTCTATCCGTTTTCAAGTGAAACTAAATAAATTTCTAAGCTACACAACTATTTATAATGAAAGTAATGCACTACCAACGGATAAAGGGAATATCATAGTCGTAATGAATGCTGAAACACACAATCGAAAAAATGACTGAAGTTTTAAGGAAAGGAAATTATAAATCCCTTCCTAAGGATTCCACATCTACAATTGAAGGAAAAATTTATAGCGTTTTTAAGAAATATGGACGGTATATTTCTGAGAGGACCCGAACTAAGTTGACGTCATATCTTAGCAAAACTTCACATCTTTATGGACTCTGAAATTGTCCAACTTTTGAGCTTGTCAAGTTCCTTCTTCCAATTCTGAGACCATTACAAGGAAATACTTCGTCTTGGGTCAAGAACTCCCAACATTTCGTAGAAATTATACGTGAAATAGTAGTAAAACTGGAAGACTATTTTATTAGCTTTCGACGTGGAAAGCCTATACAGCAACGTTCCAATTGAGGAGTCAACAAGAAATCATAAGAAAGAAACTTGGAGAAGACTAAACCGTAGAAGAAAGACCATCTTTACCACCGCATGCCATTATAGACTTGCTGAAAATTTGTTTGACCAATTTCTATTCCAGGAAAAGAAAAAAATTCTACATCCAGGATCATGGACTACCGATGGGATCCTCACTCTCATCGGTGGTCTCAAATGCTTTTATGGAATGGTTCGAGACTTTTGCAATTGAATCCGCAATTAGGAAACCAAAGTTATGGCATAGATACGTAGACGATACTTTTATTATCTGGAATTTAAATGACGAAGAACTTCAAGGCGTTCTTTCTCTTCTCAACAATATCAAAGCAGCCATTAAACTCACCATGGAGAAAGAAGTACAAAATAAATTATGTTTCTTAGGTGTTTTGGTTGAAAGAAATGGCAGAAAAATTCGAAGCTCAGTTTACAGAAAATTCACACACACATGACAATACCTAATCAATTCATCCAATCACTCCAACAACACCAAACAAGGAATTATAAGAAATCTCGTAGATAGAGCACTAACTCTTTGCAACTCCAACGAGGACTTGAAACAGACAGATCACATTAAAAATTACAGCCAACGGATACTCAGTATATCTGGTTGATAAAATTCTGATACAACGTAAAAATAGGACAAGATTGACAACAAAGGAAGAACGAAAACCAGTATTGAACATCTCGTATGTTAGAGGCATTTCGGAAAAAGTTAAAAGAATAGGAAAGCAATATAAAATCTCCGATGTTTTTAATTGAAATAACTTTTTGGAGAAGCTGGCTCACTAGAGCCAAACCAACAACTCAAAAGGACAAGAAGAACTCTGTGTCTCAGATATCACGTGAATGTGGCAACTCGTACGTTGACGAAACAAAGAGACCCCTTGATATAAGGATCAAAGAACACCAAAAATACACATCTCAAGGATAAACAGAAAAATCTGGTGCTGCTAATCATGCCTGCAGTAGGATTCTGTGTTACATAGAATTCTACACGTAGTTTTCTACTCTCGATCTCTATCGGAGAAAGCGATAATAGCATTTGTCGGCATTCTGTGTTTCTATCGTCTATACTTCGGGAGTTTTCGGATAGCGTACTATCCAAATAAAAAACATTGTTGTAAACTTAGTGAGATCTACTAACTATTTATTTTAATTCGCCATCAGTGTGAATGTTTGGCAGGTTTTTTTTATTGTCTTTCCAAAATAAAGCCATATGATACAAAGTTCTCCGAATTTTTTGAAGTTTGGAATGTTACCTACTGCGGATCACCTCTGAAAAAGAAATGAGGTTAGATTATGCGATTGCGACAGATCGCTTCCTGGCGATAGAAGCAATCGATATCAGGCGATTAATCTGCAACACAAAATTCTAGATGTATATAATTAAAGCTATTAATAGAATTCTATATGACACAGAATCCGGCTGCTGGACTAATGGACACCACATAAAATGATCTAAAGCTAAAATTCTACTCCGATGACAACACTGGAGAAAATGAAAATTCAAAGAAGCCGCGGTTATACATCAGAACCCGAGCTGCTTTAGTAAACCGTCTTTAGATATAAGAGTAGTGTGGAAACATCTTAATAATTGTAAAAAAAATTAAATGTAGTATAAACGGGCCCTTGGCGTCACACGCATGACTGCATCCATCTTAATCACACTCCATTGCATTTATTTTTACTATAAATAGTTGTGTAGCTTATGAATTTATTTAGTTTTACTAGAAAACGGCTTGATATAACTTCTAGCCGAAAAGTCGTCATATACAACAAAAAACAAAGACAATGGAAGTCTAACAGATATCTACTACTTCGTAGGAAACATCGTTGTATATGACTTTCAAACTAATACTAGTCTGTCGTTGTTTGAATAGTTCAACGATTTCACCTCTTTCGAGGAAAAGCACACTATTTTCGAAGACCGAAAAAATATCAGCGACGTTAAAGAAAGTATTCTGAAATTTTCCCTTTACTAAATAGAGTGCAGAATGAAATTTTCAGTTACGAAGTCTCAAGGTAACGTCTTAACTAAAGGGCCTCAGTTTAATTAGTTCGTAAGGTAATAGAAGGTGCAAGACAGTACCTTGGCTATTAGCATAGTATTCCTTACTCACAAACCTAGAAATGCTTTTACAGTCAAGTTAAGTAGCCCTTGTTATGCGTTTAAGTTCATGAAAAACTTCGCGAGAACTTTCAAAATGCATACACATCTTACCTCAAGAAATTAGAACCTAAGATAGGAGTATCAAATGGTAGAGTGTTAAAAATCTAAGATAAAAGATTTTTTTATTTTTCGTAAAACGAGATAACCGAGCAGTTTTATACAGGCTTTAAATGTATTATCATTTCGGGAAGAGGAAAGTAAATTTCGGATTGAAATACGGAAAACTAATTCAGATTATAAATAGTGATTTTAGCTTGCTCGCTTGATTTATTCACACTGCGACAAGGCTAATGCTGATTTTAGCATGAGAACTGTAAATACTTAAAATACTAGGTTAATAAAAGTTAAATGTTAATTACAACGCCTAGTTTAACTTAGTTGAGTTGTACATAATTAATATTAGGGTTAAATAATAATTCATTTAATTATTAGGAGTTCAATACATAATAATTTCATTCCCATATTTGAAAATAACGTCACAAAAATGATTTAATTTTAAAATCATTTTAAATTGATCGCATATGATTTAAAAGCTCTTCGAAGTACAAGAGCAACAATAAGTCAAACAAGTTTGAAACCCTAAAAATTCAAGCACAAAAAAATCGTTTTCTTTTATTACTGAACCGGCAAGAGAGACTTTTAATTATTCTCGGGATGTAACTATTTTTCTTAAATATTTCAAGGCTCTTACTCTTAATATCACTACATAAGCGTTTATTTGTTGACATCTTTAATATCAATCGTACCAATATAATGAGCAAAACAAAACTGGTCGACTAGAAGATTTAAATTTCACGGCAACTAGATCGGGTTTAATTTTTAAATCTTCTTAGTGAATCTGGCTGTGAGTATTTTTTTCTACCTTACGTCTGAGGGAAGAGATCGGGCCTAAATTCAAAATCAGTTTGTGCACTGAAATCACCTCCAACATGAGATGGTACGTGACTTTATATGGGTTGAAGCTTACTGGAGCTAGAAGAATAATACTGAGTTGTTCATGCTTTTATATAGAAACAAAGCAAACAAAAAGAAAAACAATCCATCAGTTAGAAAGCAACCTTACGAAAAGTTCCTTGTTCTAAGTTATAAAATGCTTTATTGGTTTTCTAATCTCTCCAACATTTTTCAAATTAGTATCTTGATAGAACATGTCAGCATGTTTACATTTCTGACACAAAGTATGTAACAAATTTACAGCAAAATGAGTTATGATTCGTGGGTATGCAGATTTGTTCATTTACATTGATTCTTGATGAAAAATTATATGAGATTGGCGAAAAACAATCTTTCATTTTTGGTAAAAAAGAAAGACGTGACAATGCATAAATATTACGTGTGTTAAGAATATCAAATTTCTCGTAAAAAAGACTTGTAGAGTATCTACGAGGTTTATGAAATAACATTTTTAGAACAGTATTTTGCCAAGTTGTTAAAATTTTTAGATTTTCTTTCGAGCTTAATAAATTTTTCTTATTTTTGTAGTTAAATTATGAATTTATTCATTCCACTTTGGACATTCACCACCAATAACACCCAAATATTCCATTTTATTAGTTTTTTTTTTAAATTTTGAAACAGTTACAATTTATGTTTTGTCACACCATGGTATATGATTTTTCAAATATTCGATCTCCGGTTGATCGACACTTGTTTGGAAGAAGTTCATAAAATAGGTTTTTCATGATTTAATCGTAATTTACTTGATTCAAGCCACCGATGCACAGTACACAAATCTAACTCCGCTCGACTACACACATACGTCCATTTTTCAGAACAACAGTATCGTGTCATCAGCATATGATAACACACTGCAATTTCGCAATAGGCTATCCATTTTGCTGATATATACAAAAAATAGTATGGGTCTTAGTACCGTCCTTTGAGGCACTCAAGCAGAAACAGTAGCATACTCATTGTAAGCATCAGTTATCTTAACTCTCTGCCTCCTATGTGAGAAATAATTTTGTTAAAAAAGCGGACCATCGCCTATGCCTATCTCTTCCAACCTATCGAATGGAATTTCGTGCGCTATCGTATCGAACGCTTTCGTTAAATCCAGAAAGATGGCCATAGTTTTTTTTATTGTTGTTAGTTTGATTATATACATGTTTAATTAACACAAAAATGACATCTTCTTTAGACTTATTCGTCCTGAAACCAAATTGCTTATTAAATAAAAGATTGTTGTTCTCCAAAAATCGACAAGTCTTTGATATACTTCTTAAATAGCTCAACAAAATTATTTATAACGGATATCTGCCTATAGTTTATTGGCAGCCCTGATCACCTGCTCTGAAAATCGGGGTGACAATTGATATTTCCCTTTCACTTGGTATGTTATATGACTCTAAACATTTATTAAATATGTGAAATAAAGGTTTGATGATATGATTATGAAATTTCTGTATGAAACCAACAGTCGTCCTCTCCAGATGAAGAGTACTTTTTTTAAGATTTTATGTGTTGAATAGGTTCGTTGTTGTGTCTGATTTTTAAAAAGGATGATAGAACCAGGGTCAATATCGACCATATCGACAATGTGCACTTTTCCAAAAGTATTTGAGCGCGTTCTACAGGATCAAATATCCTTTTACATAGCGCCTCTTGTGACTGATCAGCAGCATGATTTTGTTTCTGGAAAGTCAACCGTGACCAATCTTTGTACTATTGCGCAGTATGTCTCAGAGCGCATGGATTCTGGTACTCAGGTCGATGTTATTTACACATACTTTTCTTAAGCATTTGATCGACTTGATCACGGTGTTTTGTTTTCAAAGTTGCCGGACTTTGGCTTTAATGACAATCTTATTAGATTTTTTGAAAGCTATCTATTAAACCCCTCTCACTATGTTGAATACCGTGGTTATAGATCTAGTAATTTTGTAATAACGTCGGGTGTTCCTTAAGAATCTGTTTTGGGTCCCTTACTTTTTAACGTTTTTATTAACGATATAACATGTGGGTTGAATAACAGCTCCCTACTTTATGCAGATGATTTAAAGATATTCTGGGACATACGGAATAGTGGCGATTGCTTGAGCCTTAAAATGGATCTCATGAAATTAAATGCTTGGTGTCTAAAAAACAAACTGCCTCTGAACGTCGACAAGTCAATGTCATGTAATTCTCAAGAAACAGAATACCTATGCTGCACGATTATGGGATCAACGGTTTTTTCTAAGGCGAGTTAACTGCATAAAGGAGTTCATTTTCATGTTCCAGGGATAGCTAGATCTCCAGTATTTTTCTATTTGCCAAAACCAAGAACTAATGTATTACAATTCACCCCCCGTTATACTCGATGTGTCCCCTTTATGATCGCCTGAAATACAAATTTGATATATTTTACTGCAATTATTCTGTTGTCAAATCGTTTATTTACAATTGTCTGTGATCGATTTATAGACTATGTTATACATATTGTATTGTCTCTATTATGTATATAATTTTAGGATTTTTGTAACTCTGTCTTTTTTTTGGCCTTATAATGAGGGCTCTGGTCCTGTAGGGTAGTGTAAATAAATAAAAATAAAATAAATAAAATAAAATATCGAACTATTCTGTTTGATAGCTGAACTATTTGTTGTTAATTTTAAATCTTGTCTAATACTGTTTTGATTTTTTTTACCTATGTTTATCAAAAAGTCATTAAATAATTAGCAATATCCTTTTCATTTTTAAAGCATATATTTTCCTGAATAATAAAGGTTTTAGGTGTAGAATTGTTTTTCGGATTTGTAGTTTCATTTATAAATCTCCACAATTTTTTATAATCATATTCGACAACAAAAATTTTATTGTCGTCGAACGTGTCTTTAGTTGATTTTATAAGTTTCTTTAAAAAATTTCTATATTTTTTGAATCTGTTGTTTAAAAAGATCGCTATATTACGATCTTGAACATTTCGTTTTATTTTGAGTGAATTATCTGGTTACTGTGGTAAAAAAGGATTAGCATTTTTATTGAAGTTAGAATATACGAAGTTGTGTGTTGTCTGGATAATGGATAATGCGCGTCAACATGCATCATTGTTCAAGACATTTAAACAAGTTATCAAGTTCAGAATATGTAATACCAATGAATCACCTTGTATATATTCTCATGTATAGATGTATCTTACTTGGCAACGTTTTTTGCATATAAAAATAAATAGCACTAGCCATTTGCAGAGGATAAGATAAATAAGATACAATGTATGAAAGTGCATACATAAAACACTCAGCATAGGATAATTCTGCCATGCAAAGATTAATAATGAACCATCTTCTATCCCACAACACCTTGTATAATGTATTTTCGTATTATGCAGAAGTGCAACGCCGCAGACAGAAAATTTAATAATGCAATATTTTACCTACGGCGCCTACTTTTCGTTTTACTCTACAGAGTGTAATGCCACTGGAAAACGTGAAATAATTGTAAATTAAAATGTAGTTGAATATTTTCTTAATATGATTTTTGAGAATTAAAACATTGTTTAGGAAGATTATGTAATTACAAAACGTCTAATTTAAAGAAAAACTGGTTTACCGAAAACTTTGTTAGATGATATTAGCTTTGTTCGCGGTAAGGATTTAGAACCGATTCTGAACTAATACGCATGCGCAGTTGAAATAGCAGCGTTCGCGGATCACAAAGTTCAGAATTTTTAGTTACAGTCCCATGTTCGCGGAGAAAATAATTCGGTTCGAAATCGATTCTGAACCAGTCCTACCGGTTCTAAGGATTGAAGAAGAACTGTAAGTTCGGAATTTTATCCAGCGCCAGCTTTCATGCTGCGGCCGCAATGTGCAACTACTTGACAATTGTTTTTATTTTATTTTAGGTTTTTCTCTTGTTTATGTCATTCGTTGCATTTGATGTTCCAGTATATATTTTATTATATTATACTGGTTTTACTTTAATTAGTATTAATCGACCTAGAATCTTAAATAATAAGTTAAAAAAGTGTCAGTTTGAACCTAAAAAAAATATATTTTTAGTGAAAACTCCCATTATGTCAACTCATTTATTATCCAGCGATGAGGACTTAAAAGAAATTTTAGAATTACTCAAAATTCCTAAAAGTGGTAATTATTTTGAGGAGATTTTGCCCCCCATTTTCAGTTAAGCTGAAAAATGGACAAGAACTGGCGTGTATTATGGTTGCGTTTTATTTTTTGTTTAGAAAACCCCCATCTTTTTATTAGGCATCTGTTTAGAATTAGATTTACTTTGAGGCTCCCGAAATATGAACTTAACACAAAATAAAGAGTAAACAATAGATATCTGTTAAAATATATATTTGTTTATCAAAAATTCTATTCAGCAAAAAACAAGACGTTTTATTCCAAAAGGAACTGACAGTTAGACTTTATATTATATAAGAATAACAATTATAATTCAATATTTCTTTAAAATAATACAAATAATAAAACCTAATAAAAGACAGTTTTAAGTTATTTAAAACAAAAAAAAACATCTAGTTTAATCAGCATTTAACACCGTATGCATACCAGAGTGGACGATTCAAAGTTCCAAAATCGTTCGCGGTAAAAACAAATCCTGAACAGGTTAATAACTGAGCCTACGCTGTACGGCAATCCTGAACTAATTCCGTACTAGTTCTGAATCGGTTCGGAAAGTGACCCGCGAACAAAGCTATTGTTACGACCTTTATAGCATTATACATTTCCTGGAATTAGTTTGTTTGTAGTTTGTAGGGTTTTAGGTTTATTTTATACGATTTCATAATTTATTTAATTAATTCTGCCTTTTGTTAATTTCCTCATGGGACGTCGATGAAAGAAGGTCTGGAACTTTTTAGTAAATTCTATTTCCTTATTTGAAATATGGAACTCCTATGACAGAAGGTCTAGAAATCGCCGGATTATCCCTTTTTCTTATTTCTACTACACATTGTAGTATAAAAACCCATTTAGAAAGATCCGTAATCTTCTGGTATCCGGAAAAATGGTATATAAAGGGTCCAGATTGGCTCTCATGGCCAGTTCAGCTTGAGAGCTCGTCGATGTAACTTGGAAGTGTTGGACAAGAATTGAAGTTGACAATAAAAAGCTTTTGAAATAAGAGAGTGTGTTCAACAATACAGTGTGTGATATAAATCACGACTATCTGGAACAAATTGGTGTCGGAAGTGAATAAACTCCAGAAGAGGTTAATTTAGTTTAGAAAATTAGAAAAAAAAAAGTAAATTGAAATTGTATGCCAGTGGAAACCAGAAAACAGGAAGCAGAAATGGAGGAACAACTTTAAACTGGTTTAAATCAGATACTTATAATGATACAAGACATGAAACAATAGTTGAAAGAAGATATGATAAAAAATCAAAATGATATGAAGAAAAGCCAAGATGATATGAAACAAGAATAGATGACACTGAAAACAAGTCAAGACGATATGAGACAGGAATTAAAGACAAAGCAAGATGATATGAAACAAGAATTGATGATATTGAAAACAAGCCAAGACGATGTGAAACAGGAATTAAAGACAAACAAAGATAATATAAAACAAGAACTAAAAACAAGCCTGGAGGACATGAGACAGGAACTTAAAAACAAAATCAGGAAGATATGAAGCGCATAGAACAAGGATGCAAAAGAAAATTAGCAAAATTAGAGAAGACGTACAAGGCGAAGTACGGCATGAGATGACGGGAATTTAGAAATAGATGCAACAATTACATTTGCAGATTAGAAAAGACTTACACTGTGAAGTACAACATGAAGTGTCGACAATTCAGTAACAGGTGCAACAATTACATTTGCAAATTGAGAATGTAGCCAGTACAGATGTAATAAAGGTAGATGGTGTTTTTGCAACTAGTGTAATGAAGCCACCTATCTTCGACGGCAAAGTATCTTGGCTTATCTATGTCCGTCAAGTCGAAGCCGCCGCCACCGACAATAACTGGAGTTCACCGAAGAAGGCACGCGCTCTTGTTCTAGCATTACGAGGTGAACCTATGGAGGTTCTACGTAACATTCCTGAAGAAAAGCAGAATGATTACGAGTTTATTGTTACTTTTCTGGAGATGCGCTATGGGGAAGCCCACCTCCAAAAAGTTTATAAGGCCCAACTCCAAGGAAGAAGACAAAAATACAACGAAAGTCTTCAAGAATATGAGGCGGATATATTAAGACTAATAAATTTGACCTACTCAACATAACCAGAAGAAATAAAGCAAGAGTTAGCAGTGAATAGTTTTATTGAAGATTTACGCGACCCAAAAACAAATCAAACTCTAAGAATGGCCTGACTGAAGAAAATTTCCTAGGGTCTTGCTTATGCCCTTCAGTTTAAGATAGGGAAGCAGACTTCGAGGAACTCAGAAAGAATCATAAGAAGAGTCAAAGTTTCCCGAGATTATCGCAAGACCAACAAGGAAATTTTCAATAAGTTATTGAGGGAGTTGCAAGAATTTTTGAATAAACGAAACACAGATGACAATAAAAACAGAACCGTACTTAGCAGAAATAGAGTTCGTTATCAGAAGTGTGGTCAAGAGGGGCATGTACAAAGCCACTGTACTTGCAGTTCTGTTCCTGACAGAGAGCTTGATGGCTATCGGCTTTATATTGCTAATATAGGTGATTAAGTTCGAAAGAGCGACTTGGAGAAAGTCTTTGCTCCTTATAGTGAACTTAAAGATGTCTGGTTTGGTAATAATATCCCCTGTTTTGGATTTGCTGTTTACAAAGATAAAAGAATGTTGCAGTTGCCATCAAGGGTTGCGATGGAGTTGAAGTATGCAGTTGTCGCATTAGAGTGACTTATGTCAGATCAAGAAGAAGGGGTTAGGATCTCCGGTACCAGTCAAATAATATGCGTTGTTACCAGTCTGGATACAACGATTACTTTTACCGAGATTGCCCGGAAATTACTGGTAGCGGAAGCGATAGATGAAAGGACTATTGCGGAAGAGGTAGAAGGAATACTCGCGGCGACCGTGGAGAACTTGACGAAAGGGACCATGACCGCGAAAGTGGCTACGGAAGAAGAACGTTCTACAGGTCATCCTCTAGAAGGTATTGACGAGAGGGACTGCGACCGTGAAAGAAACTCCGGAAGAAGAACGTCTTCCAGGTCATCCTCGAAAAGGTATAGCGACGACTACAAATAGAAAGCGACATAATGAAGACCTGCTATGACCTCAAAACCAATTCTGGTGGATTCATGGTTGATGGAAAAGTGTGGTTGTACAATTTGAAAAGAACCAAAGGATATTCACCAAAGCTTCAAAAGTCATGGGAATATCCGTACAACGTAGTGAGTAGTGACCCAACTAAAGGATCTGGTGTACAGAATTCAGAAAAGTCCTCGTGCGAAGATGAAAGTTGTGCATCTTGACAGATTGGCCCTTTATCAAGATGAAGAAGGTTGATCGGGACGATCAGGGTTTGGAAGGGGGCAATGTAACAAACTTTATAGTGTTATACATTTCATAGAATTAGTTTGTGTTTGTAGTTTATAGGGTTTTAGGTTTATTTTATACGATTTCATAATTTGTTTAATTAATTCTACCTTTTGTTTATTTCCTCATGAGACGTCGTTAAAAAAAAGTTTGGAATGCTATGACGAACCATAGATTATATTTTGTAGCTCTTGTAGGTTGTTTGCTGTTAGTACGATATCATCAG
The DNA here is from genome assembly GCA_034092305.1 of Diaprepes abbreviatus. NCBI lineage: Eukaryota > Metazoa > Arthropoda > Insecta > Coleoptera > Curculionidae > Diaprepes > Diaprepes abbreviatus. The sequence goes on along the minus strand of JASJET010000090.1, from coordinate 1,829,111 downwards.
CGTACCTAATGTTTTTTATCATAGTTCCGTTGATTTTGATTCCAACTTGAGCATTGTTTACTGCTTCTTTAAATACAGACTCTGAATCCTCGTCTAATCAGAATATCTTCCGATGTTGTTTGCTCCATCTCGACTGTTGCTATTTGGTGCCAATAAAGTTCTGAAATGATGCTTAGGCCTTGTTCGTCGACCCCTGGTGTTCTCAGAATTTCCATCATCTATTGATGGTTAACGCAATCGAACGCCTTTCGGTAGTCTATGAAACATGCGTATACATCCACATTCATGTCTCTGCATTGCTGTGTAAGTACATTTAGGGAAAAAAGAGCCTCTCTCGTTCTCAATCCGTTATGTCCATCTGATATTCGCACTTCTTGTATATTCGTTTATGCATGATTCTGAGAAATGTTTTAAGGACATGAGACATCAGGCTTATTATTCAGTAGTCATCGCATTGTAAGGAGTTAGGTTTTTTGGTATTGTTATGAACGGTAACTTTAGCCAGTCTGGTGGGATTTTGCCGGAGTTATATATCTTATTGAATAGTGATGTAATCAAGTCTAGGATTTTCTTTTCATTTTCTGCTATCAATTTAAGTATTTCAACGTTGATTTTATCAGGGCCGGTAGCCATTCCATTTGTGTGACCGTTTACTCTACCTTTAAGTTCGAAATACGCTTCGTTTGAGGAAACAGTTTTATACAAAAATGACCTTAGTGGACAACTAATAACCAATCACCGACAGTGACCAACGTTTACTTTAGTTCACTACTGATAGCCGACTATGATTAATATTGAGTTGATTACTAATAAGCCACAATGGGCAACTTTTATTACTTTTGATTACTAAAATCTCGACAACTCAATTTATTCCTCAATTAGTTTGACGAAAATTTTCAGTGGGTGCAGTGACAGTTTCAACAACCCTTTTTTGGATAATTGAAAAGCAATCACGTTTAGAATTTGAGGTTTTTGACCCCATATGTTATTTATATCATTGGATGGAATTTTCCCCACTATCTATGAATGAATAAATGAATGAATGAAAAAGTGGTGGTGATACTAGATTATCGATGCTTAGGACTCTATTGGACCCTTTATATCCCATCATAGCTGCAGGCCATTCGAAGCCAATCGCCTTTGTGAATCCAAGTCTCAGTCCGTTGAGTGCTGGGCACTCTCTGAGGACATGGTCAACAGTTTTGTTCTTCTCCAACACCATCTGCATGTCGGGTCGTCCTCCATACCGATTCTATGAAGATGGCCCCTCAGGCGACAATGTCCTGTCAACAATTCCACCACAATTTGCAGCTCTTTCCTTCCTGAGGAGAGAAGCTCCTTATTAGCCGTACGCTAGGTCTAGTTATATGTTCTTTAGCACATCTCATTCTAGGAGCTCCCCTCCACGATTCAATAAATTTGCTTTCTAGCAATAATTTTAATCCCCTTTTGCCAACTGCAGTTGGGACAAGTAGTATAGATTGGGGTCCATTTGGTTCAGTTGCCGAATCCAACTTTGCTTCCCTCATTCCCGGAATCCACACCAGTCTGACTGTGCAGCCGTTTCTTGTCATACCATTCAGTACGTCCTTGCACTCAGACACCAGTCGTGAAGTGACGACACTGGACTTCAGTGCCAATATCGCAGCCTTACTCTCTGAGCATATATTTATTACCCGATTCCTGTCTATATCCCTCTCACAGAGATGGGTACACTGCAGAATAAGAAACATTTCCGCTGTGATGATTGTCGCAGATTGTCCGAGAGAGTAATACTCTCTGACTCCTGTGCTCCTGCCAAACACTCCGGCTCCAGCTCTTTCATCCTGTCGAGATCCATCAGTATACCACCAAGATCCATTTTTCGGAAGATTTTGCTTTTCCTCCAAATTCTCTTTACTTGGCAGAAATATCTCCAGGGAGAGGTTGGGTTTTAAAAGCCGCCCATAGAGAGTGATAAACACCTTTACACCGGCCTTTCTCAGACACTTGAGTAGCCTCCCGTTCCAATTCCAAGATGCCCTAGGCAACTGAGACGATCAACAGTCTTCAGGGCCTCGTTTTTTTATCTATAAGTGAAGAGGAGACAGATTCACCTGGATTTCAAGAGCCCTAGTGGGAGCAGTCCTCATCGCTCTCAATATTCCCACACAAGTCATTCTTTGTCAAGTTGTAGACTGTGTTTGTGCTTTGTTGTACTAGGCCACCATACAATACCGGCTTTCGTTATCTTGGGGCTGATCACTATAATGTATATTCAAAATAGTACTTTAGGTGTCAGCTCCCATTTGCACCCACAGGCTCGTTTACAAGCCTAGAAAGTACAAATGGCTTTCTTGGTTCGATCCTCAATCCCCACTATCTATTTTTGCAATAAAAAAGAGGTTTTTATTTAAAAAAAAATGATTTCAAAGGACCCTGAATGTCATGATCAAAGTCAAAGTCAAGGTCAAGGTCACTTTAATGTATGATGTTCCTAAAACTATTGTATTTAAATTTCTTCTGTACAACCCTTTGTTTTTCAATATTTGGATTTTCTGGTACTTTTATGATACCCTGTAGTTCTGATCTCGTGCCGCAAAGCTAGAACTATCTAAAGTTAAATATTTGGGACAACATTCATTCATTATGTTTATTTTTATCATTAAACACAAGTGAAAATTTGTCTTGGAAAGTCTGGTTTAGTTAGGAATGATTACTAATTAGGGTCCAATTATTAAATATAGTTGATCTTGTTCTGTCAAGGTTAAATCGTGGTGAAAAAGGGGAAATTTAGCAATTATAGTTTATCGCGCAACTGTTACAGAAGTTAGCAAATTATTAAGCTGTTTTTGAATCACGTATGAAATGAAATTTAGTAGTAATTTCTGAGTTATTCCTTCTGTTCCGGGAAAGGCGCATGAAAGTAGGCAGTTTGGATAATTGATTACTACAAAATATTTAAACCGTATGTCTCTGTTAGGTAAGGTCACAGGGTACAATTAACCCTAATTTTTTATTTTACCCCAAACAAGTATAGCTTTATTTCGAAATATAAAAATTTGATTAAAGTTATTCAAATTCAAAAATTATCCGAAATTCAAAGTTATAAAGGGTGTTTTTTTATAGAGTTATAGAACTTTAAGTTGGCAATACTTTTTTAACTGGCGGCCATTTTGTCAGCTGTCAAGTGATTTATGTTTAGTTTGGTTTGGCATTTCAACATGAATAGACTGACGCTTGAACAACGCTTCCAAATTGTGCAAATTTATTTTGAAAATCATGGTTCTGTTCGAAATACGTATCGCGAACTACGTCCATTTTACGGTCAACATAATCGTTCATCAGAGCAATTAATTCGATTAACTATGGAACGCTTTCGCGCTACGTTTACTCTAAATGATAATACGCATCCACAGAGATGTCGTACAGTGCGTACAGAAGAAATCATTGCTGCTGTAGAGCGTAGCGTAGAGGAAGACCCGAATCAGTCTATCCGCCATCGAGCACAGGAATTGGATATGTGTCCATTCACTTTATGGAAGATTTTGCGGAAAGATCTTGGTTTGCGTGCTTACAAAATCCAACTCGTGCAAGAATTGAAGCCACACGATCACCTAGCAAGGCGTAGATTTGGTGAATGGGCCCAAAACAAGATTGCGTTGATCCCGATTTTCATAAGCGAATTTTATTTAGCGATGAAGCTCACTTTTGTTTGAATGGATACGTCAATAAACAAAACTGCCGTATTTGGAGTGATGATAATCCTCAAATGTATGTTGAGACACCGTTATATCCAGAAAAACTGACTGTTTGGTGTGCTTTATGGGCTGGTGGAATCATTGGTTCGTACTTCTTTAAAAACGATGCTGGTCAGAACGTTACTGTCAATGGTGACCGCTATAGAGCCATGATTACTGACTTTTTCGTTCATCAATTGGACAACCATGATGTGCAGGAGCTGTGGTTTCAACAAAACGGCGCAACATGTCACACAGCTCGTGCCACAATTGATTTATTGAAGGAAACGTTTCGTAACCGCATAGTTTCACGTTTCTGACCCGTGAATTGGCTTCCAAGATCGTGCGACTTAACGCCGCTAGACTATTTTCTGTGGGGATATATAAAGTCGCTAGTCTACGCCGATAAGCCCGAAACGATTGATCACTTGGAGGACAACATTCGCCGCGTTATTGCCGATATACGGCCACAAATGTTGGAAAAAGTCATCGAAAATTGGACCTCCAGATTAGACTACGTCCGAGCCAGCCGTGGCGGTCATATGCCAGAAGTCATATTTAAATTATAATGCCAGAAGGTTATCTTTCGAATAAAGTAAATTTTATATCAATTTAAAAAATTCATCTTTGTTTTATTCCATTTAAAGGTTCTATACCTCTATAAAAAAACACCCTTTATATGTATTTTACAACTTGTAATGTTTCATATTCTGGCAGAGAAATGCTACATTTCTTCAGTATTTTATGAATTCCGGAGAAATATATTAGATATATTCTTGTTCCTTTCAGCACTATGTGCTTGTTTCTGAGAACCCCTGCTATATTCTTATTTGGTTGCTCCTGGCTCATGTATTTGGAAACAGTATTTTTTTTTACAATTTGACATTATTAAGTATCGACGTAAGAACTTGAAAATTCAGAACTGTACGTACATTTTATTTATCCTTGCCTGCATTAACGGTTGAATTTTAATAAGTTGGTTTTCAATAAAAATTAACATTTATTGTTGTGGTATAATTTAAGCCATTTAAAAACCACGTGTTTTTACCTTTAGTTTTAGAGTGTTATATGTTTACTAACATTGTAACTAATAAACATATAAATATAAATAATTATGGTAATGTGACACTTACAATTAGTTTAGTATAATATTGGTCGTAAACATCGGATTTTATAGTTCTTTAAGCATGTAAATTATTTTGCATTTCTTTTGATCTTTGTAAGTAGGATGCAAATTGGCATTTTTTATGACTTTAGAGCACCGTAGCTTATTAATTCCAGAAAAATAGGTCACATGGAATGTATATTTCCAAATCGTTTTAATACGGGATAATATGGGAAAGGTTTAATCAATTTTTGTATAAAATACATAAAAAAATAATTAATCTTAAGGATATTTACATAATAGGGAAAAGAGGGGTAATTAGAACACCTAACTCACAACACTCTAAAATATTAAAAGAAATTCACAAATATAATTAACTTTTATTGCAACATTAATGTTAATAATCCACCTACAAAAAAATGAAATCAAAATTTTTGGAAATAGACTTTATAATCAAAAAATTATAGAAAATAGAAAACATTTTCGTTCTTATTTACCCGATACCTGTAGGGTAATTGAGATCAGTCCGCGGAGAAAATAGGAATGGTATGGAGTAATTGTAAACGACATAATTAAAACTTTATAAGTACTACTACAATTACTTTGTCAGAAATTACAAACGTAACCCTTACTAGACTGACCGAGGGTATATTTATCATGTGCCCAGTTATTACAAATTGCATACATAATCTAATCTTTTCTAAGTGGAGATTTATATTTTTCGCTGCAGAGTATACAGTATACCTCTGCATTTTCATTTTCTTCGAAACAGTCTTCAGTTTTTTGAATGTTATATCATCCTACGAGCTCGAAGTCCTTGCATTACCCGAAGCATCGAAGCCTGCTGAGCCTCAAAGGAGGAAAATGGCATTGTCACCATGGATTAGTCCTCCCAATCTCCCTACGCAAATTCTATAGAATACGTCCGGGTTATTATGAAGCGCCAGGTTGCAGGAGGACCTGTTCACAATTTGAAGCAGATTTCAAGGGTTTGTTGGAAAATGTGGCTTGCTCTTCCTACAAGTTAACAAGTTACTTTGAAAATCTCGTTTGAAAAAATGGCCCGGAGGTGCTAGATTATTTTTAATGGTGGTTTATTTTATTGATTACGCCATTGCATTTTAATTGTATATTAATGTGAAAAAAATTGCAATAAATATCGTGGTAACTTTTGAAAAAATCTCGCCTCCTTTCTTGTGGAAGAGACTCTATTATATCAACTAACATACAAATTTAATACAAAAAATATACAAAAATAGTGATATAGAATAGATTCATATTTTAGATTAACAATTTGAAATTTTATTTTGGCTATAAAGTGTGGGAGCACTAATATATCGACGAATGACTAAAAAGTGATTAATGCACACAATTCTCAATTTGAGAAACTACTGTGACTCTCAAATTAAAATACATTTGCAACTGATTCATGTAAGGCAAACGTACACTATTTTATATGACAAAATAAATTAGAAAACTAGTAATCTAAAATCTAACTGATGGCACAATTTCTTGATCTGATATTAATGTTGGTGCATTAAATATGTAATGACATATCTTAAGTTCAATGAATACTGGCTGTTTATTTAAGGTGCATAGTCACCTTAAAAAGTAATAACCAAAACTTTAAATTTAATGCATGATTATATTAGACTTAAAGGAATCAATTAATTTAGATTAATGTAAATTAATAAATTTAATGTATTACACTAAACGTATTTAATAAACGTTTATGAAATTTACTTCCAGCACATTTACATTAAATTTAATGCGTTTTCTTTTTAACCGACTTCTAAAAGGAGGAGGTTCTCAATTCGTCGACTATGTATTTTTTTTTTTATGTATGTACACCGATTATTCCGGAACGGCTGCACCGATTTGAATGAAATTTTTTACGTTATGTAAAGGAAGTTGCTGCGGTGGTCCCATATTTTTTTAGATGAAATTGGTGCAGTAAAATCCAAGATGGCGCTTACAATATGGCGGCCAAAAAAATTAATTTTCTCCGATTTTCTCCAAAATTGGTATGGAGGAATTTTCGGGGTTGTACCCAACGAACCTGAAATTATTTTTAAAAAATTCAAAATGGCGGATCCAATATGGCGGACAAAAAAATTTAATTTAGTCCGATTTTCTCAGAAATTCGTATGGGGGAGTTTTCGAGGTTGCACATAACGAATCTGATATTATTTTTAAAAAATTCAATAGGGTGGATCTAATATGGCGGACGAAAAAATCAATTTTGTCCGATTTTCCCCAAAATTGGCATGGGGGAGTTTACGGGACGCATATGACGAATCTAAATTAATTTTTAAAAAATTCAATGTGGCGTATCCAATATGGCGGACGAAAAAATCAAGTTTGTCCGATTTTCTCCAAAATTAGTACGGGGGAGTTTTCGGAGTCACTTATGACGAATCTAAAATAATTTAAAAAAAATTCAATATGGCGGACTCAATATGGCCGACAAAAAAATTAATTTTGTCCGATTTTCTCCAAAATTGGTACGGGGGAGTTTTCGGGGTCGCATATGACGAATCTAAAATAATTTTTAAAAAATTCAGTTTGGCGGATCCAATGTGGCCGACAAAAAAATCGTTTTTGTCCAATTTTCTCCAAAATTGGTACGGGGGAGTTTTCGGAGTCGCATATGACGAATCTAAAATAATTTTAAAAAAATTCAATATGGCCGATCCAATATAGCGGACAAAAAAATCAAGTTTGTCCTATTTTCTCCAAAATTGGTATGGGGAAGTTTTCGGGGCCTCACATAAAGAATCTCAAATTATTTTTAAAGAACTCAATATGGCGGATTCAATATGGCGGACAAAAAAATCAATTTTTTCCCATTTTCACCAAAATTGGTACGGGAGAGTTTTCGGGGTCACACATGACGAATCTAAAATTATTTTTTAAAAATTCAATATGGCGTATCCAATATGGTGGATAAAAAATGAATTTATTTATTTTTTTAAATATCGATATTGGAAGGTTTTGGGGCCTATATTGCCAATCTAAAATTAATTTGAAATTTAAGATAGTGGATTTTCTATGACAGACTAAATATTCGTTTGACCCCATTTGATTGGTATTTGGAAAACTCTAAGAACTAAAGAATTTTTAGTGGTTCATTTTAGGGTGATTTACAACTTTAGATAAAATGGGTACTTTTTTGCCAGTTTGGAGTCATTGCGAGGTACACTAATCTCGATTAGTACTTAGTTCAAATAATTTATGAATATCATTATGAATTCTAAAACTAAAAATAGGAAAATAAAATTTTTATAAAAAAATTGAACCGACTTCTAAAATTGCGCTAAAAAGTGAAAAATAACCATAAATTTTTATATGAAATTGAACTTTTTGAAGTAGGCGCCAAATTATTTGTACACGAAATAAATAACTACTAATATATACAAATTATGGTAAGAAAGCAATTACAAATAAAGTATTTTTAATTTGTTTATGCAAATCACATTTTGTCAGGTATTACTTTGGCGCCGACTTCAAAAAGTTCAATTTCATATAAAAATTTATGGTTATTTTTCACTTTTTAGCGCAATTTTAGAAGTCGGCTCAATTTTTTTATAAAAATTTTATTAGAGTATAGCGTATTCGTCCTCTTGTAGAATAAAGGTATTTGGGTTTTTAACAAGTCCGTGCAGGTACTCGTAGTATAGGAATCATTTCAAGCGTAATCTCTCATTTCTTGAATGCAAGTTGAAATTGTACAGTAAATTGACTTCGTCAACAAGTTGCTACAGTCAAATATTTACTTATCTTTTCTACTTTTATGATAATCGTACTAAATTTATTTCGTGAATAAAATGTTTAAAAAAATTACAAGAATGATAATAATATAATGAAGTCGAGAACCGGCCGACAGTTCGTTAATTTAAAAAATTTTTCGGCTTTCAAACTTTAGTCATAAAAATATAAAGTTTTAAATAAAACAGTGGCTATATCTTCTTTCATTGCAAAATTACTCATCTCAACTTTAAAATCCTGAATATTTGCGTTGAAAATGATTTTTTTTTTGCGAAACGGTAAAACACGTGTACACTTTTTTGGTTTCTATAATGACAATTCACGAAGAAAGAAATTTTGAAACGTGTTATTGTATGATTTTAAATGGAATGGGTAATTGAAAAAAGAAAAAAAAATTGTTTTCCTGCATTTGAGCACCCAAGAAAACAATTGTAATTAAAAAAGCATATAACAAAAAAACCCTAGAAAAAAAAAATTCATCAAAAAATAAGACATAATTTTTGAGAAAATCGCGTTAGATTTTTTTTTGAAAAACGGCCACCATTTTGTAAATTTTCAAAATTTTCTGGCTTGCAAGTTTTTTTCTAAAAGTTTATGACCATGTGCCCTTAATCAAGAGAGGAAACTGAATTACGTCGATTAGTCATAAAAATATACAGTTTTGAATAAAAAATGATTTTCATTTTTCTTCACTACAAAAGCTCCAAGCTCAACTTTAACATCCTCATAACTTCCTTCAAAAATGATTTTCTCGCAAAACGGCAAATACGCCTAGACTCTTTTGGGTTCTAGAATAATATATTTCACGGAGAAAGTATATTATTTTTTTTTAACTATTTTCACCGCATGATTTTGGTACATTTCTTACCATATTTTTACATTGGTTGACGGAAACCGCACTGATAGAGTTACAGATGAGATTTAAGAAGCACTGAATATTAAGGACACTGTAATATGTGCCTTCCTTGATATAGAAGGGGCTTTTGACAACAGTCCACATGAGGTAGTCAAAAAATCACTCGCTGATAGGGGAGCGAACGACAACACATCCAAATGGATAGCACGACTTCTCTCCACTAGGATAGCAGAGACAGAGATAGGACAGGACACACTATCGTCCTCTGTACCACCAGAGAATGCCCTCAGAGGGGGGTAGCATTTCCACTTATGTGGAGCTTAATTGTAGACCTACTCCTCTGTGATCTAACTGACATTGGCATATCTTGTCAAGGCTATGCCGATGACGTGGTCGTGCAAGGGGCAAATTCGAGAATACCCTCAGTGACATAGTTCAAAGAGGGCTCCCACCAAAACCTCCCTAGTAGCCTTCACAAGGAAAATATACCTCAATCTGAAAAACATCAAAATGGAAAAGAAGCAACTAACAAGCCTATAAAAGCCTTGATGGCCTGTAAAAACTTTGAAGAAAAAAGATGAGGTAGAAACCCAGAAATTCTGCTGTGGATGCATCAGTGCGCTGTGCTCTCAAGTTATCAGCTCCAAGATGGTCTGGGAATACTTAGAGGAACTAAATGATTTCAGTAAGAATAATAAAGTCACCCTTCTGTGGGTACCGGGACACAGCGATAGATGGGAATGAAATAGTAGACAGGCTCGCGAGGAAAGGGGCTGATACGCCATTTCTTGGGCCAATGCCTTTTTGTGGAATCAACAGCATGCTGAAAGAACTAAAGATAGAAGAAAGCAGGAGATCCAATTATTGGACGGAGTTGTAAGGATTGAGACAAGTGAAGATACTTCTTGGGAACTACGACCAGAAGAGATTCAAAGAATGCATAAGCTTAAGTAAAAACTAACTTAGAGTTTTGACAGGGGTCTGGACGCGGCATTGCCACATGAAGGGACATCTTAAGAAACTCGGACTGGTAGAAAGAGAAGAGTACAGATTCTGTGGGGAGGAGGACGAAACCCTTCTCTATTCATATCCTTTCAGAGTGCATCACTTTAGAAAACCTTACGATCCGGTTCTTGGACACACACCAAATCGAAGAAGGGGAGGTACCCACCTTGAAGTCGTCCAACATCCTAAAGTTCTAGAGGGAAATAGGACTGGAGGACCTGCTCTAGCCAATAAGGTAACTCTTACCATTTGGCAGCAGTAGAGAGGCACAATAGATCTACCAGATCGCAGTGTACAGACCCCAACTCTACGCACATACATGCATACATTGGTTGACATGATATCCTATATCTCTGATTTTAAAATTTGTAATATGATAATGCAGTATGAAAAAGAAAGTTCTTTTTTTTAATTTTTCTTATTTTTTTTTATTTTCTGTTGAATTAGCTTTTGTTTTATTAGGTACGTAACTATATAATTTGTTATCGTCTGCTTTACCCTTTTCTAAACATTACACTTTTTTCTTGATGATCCTCTGATATTTATTTTTATGTTTCAGGTAAAAGTGAGTGAAATGAACTGTTTTATATTTAAACACCCAAGGAACTGCTAGCAATAAAAACCGAACGAGGGCAAACTAAAACTGGCTATACAGGAAGTATAAAAGCGCATGTGGCCATTAAATATATAACACAAATGTCCAATTTAGCAAACGCCACACATAATACATCCATTATCTAACTGTGTATTTTAGCAAATTTTATTTGACCAATTAAATTTCAAATAATACATTTATTTCCGGCATAACACACTTAAAGTGCGATTTTAATGTCGAGCTTTTAAAATTAACTATATTATATTACATTTATGATTGCAGTGCAAAGCTGAAGTTTGCTATACTTCTTTATTTACGAGACAAACGAAATTGCTTCTGGTTAAAAAAGAAAACAGGTTAAATATGAATGGCGTAAGGGTTCCACGTATTACTTTGAGAAATAGAGTTCCCAATGAAATAATTAGGCGCAGAACCGGAGTCAGAGAAGTGGCAGAAATTGTAACGAAAATGAAGTAAATCTGTGTAGGATACGTAGTTTGAATTCACAATATCCGATGGAAAAAATACTTATTTAATGCAATAAAACAAATCACTGATGAGGTTAGGAAAGTAATTGGATTAAGGTAGCTTTAAATCTGTAAGGGAGGCATATGTTTCTAAATATTTAGACAAAAATGAATTTAAGATAATTTTAATCTTTACTATAATAAAAACTTTCTGAAGCCATAACCGCCTTCATTTTACAAGCTTTGATTTTTGTACGTCTGTCTGTTTGTTTGTAACGGACCTTTGTAAAACATATTTCATATACGTTTACACGTTACACTGAGCTAATATTTTAAGTGTGTATAGTTCCGACGACAATACAGTATCATTTAAATGATTACCCACCTCTTTCTTTATCCATAATGAAATTTTGTATCACCAGCTACGTCAAGAGGTCGAAACACATTTGAAGCATCACGCCTACACAAGATTCTGTCTAAGAAACCCCTCGATCTTATAGGAACATTGCGAAAATCAGCTGGACTTTTACGGAGATTGGCGGGAATAGCTTGGAAATACTCCTTCGGGCGTATCTGCCAGACTCTGACATTATTCCTGTCGCTCTAGTAAATATTGAAACCAATCTCCCAACCCTGACCAGAAAGACGTCAAAAAGAGACTTACAAATAGCGAACTAAATAATAACCCGCAACAAAATATTGTGGACTAGAGGATCGTTCGAAAGCTACAATGCACTGGGTCTCGATGGGATCATCCCATGCTGCTTTTAAAACAGGACAAAGAGCCATAACCTCGGTGCTCTGCAGACTTTTAAGAGTAAATAGAGTTATAGGATACTCACCCTCGGCTTGGAAAAGATCTTGAATCATCTTTATACCGAAGCCTGGAAGAGACTGCTCTCAGGCTACGTCAATATGTCATCTTTTTGTTAAAGTTGACAGAATAATTGGTTAAAGGGCATGCACGACTCTAAAAGAGCGACCGCTACACTCTAACCAACATGCTTACCAATCAGGGAAATCATGTGAGGCAGCTCTACATTATCTAGTAAGAAGAATAGAATATGCCATGAATTACAAAGAAATAGCTCGAACAGTCTCTCTTGACATTCAACGAGGATTCGATTATACCTCCTTTGCTTCCATGACAACGTCTGACAGGAGGCACGGTATTAAAGACAGATTCTGTAGGTATATATAAGGGCACTAGGGATTAAGACCATACATCGTATGCTAACTGTATACTGTGGTGTTAAGACCCATGGTAACCTATAGTAAACAAAAATCACTTTGAGAAGGCTCTCCGCAACTCAAATTGACTGGAAGCTGGTTCTGATCGATCAGTGAGTCAGCCAGGAAATCTCACACGGATAGGTACAAAACTGACCAGGGTACAGGTGCCGGAATGCACGGGGGCATACCCAGACTTAACATACGTGAAACACTGGGATAGCATACCACGGCATTCATGGCAGAAATACATGTTATTGAACCGTTTTAATTTTTTCCGACAGTTAGGCAGCACTGAAAGCTCTCGTATGTTATCAAATAACATCAAAACAGGACTGGGACTTATTGCCCTGGCAAAACACAACAAGGTTTCTCTTGCATGGGTGCCAGAACACAAGGGCGTCCCGGGTAATGAAAAAGCGGACCAACTTGCAAGACAACAATCTGCTACCACATTTTTTGGATCAGAACCAGTGTTTGGCATTACTAAGGCTTCTATTCGTGGGTGGTTATCGAGGTGGATAAACGCTCAAAACCAGCAGTGGCGTAGCTACCGGGGTGGTAGGGACGACAGTACCACTTGGCGCTGAGTTACATTAGGCGCTGCAGGCGCCGTCAGAATCCTATTATTTTTTACTGCAAATTCATTTTGTAAGCTAGAATATACATATTATTCTAAAATATAGGAAAAATAAATAAAGGAAAATATTTTGAAATAATCGAAAATCATCACTCTATGCATGTAGATGTGTACGGCTCCGAAAATTTCCCCATACCAATTTTGAAAAAAGTCGGACAAAATTAATTTTTTTGGCCGTCATATTGTCAGCGCCATCTTGGAAATTACTGCACCAATTTCGTCTAAAAAAATATGGGACCAACGCAGAAACCTCCTGAACATAACGTAAAAAAATTTATTCAAATCGGTGCCGCCGTTTCGGAGTAATTGGTGTACATACATAAAAAAATACATAGTCGACGAATTGAGAACCTCCTTCTTTTAGAAGTCGGTTAATAAAGCACTTGTGTTCCAGGCCTCCTCATTTTTCTTTTTATCAGTTTATTAATAATTTAAACTCAAATATTTAGATAATGGCTAATCGGAATACAAACTTATTATACATTTTTGATATCAGAAGGAATAGAATTTTCATTCTAGCAGATATTATATAGGGTGTTCCATTTAAAAAATTAAAATTTCTTTTGTTTCTCAACTTTACGATGCGTCATTGTTTTTGTCAACATATCTAAAAGATAACATAGAAGAAATCTTACAATTCTTTTTTCTATCCCTTGTAATAAAGCCTCTAGATATGGTGCTAAATAGAAGAAAAACCATCATAATTTGAATCTTCCTAATTTTACTGAACAGCTGGTAATCTTAATTTTTTTCTTTTTGTTTTGTTCATTACGACATTATTTTTATAATAGATGTTCAGGCACTTGCTTCTTTCTATATTTCCTAATGCTAATTAGTAAGATAAACTGAAAATAACTTTGTAATCTGCTCGGGAAAAAACATAATGCACCAAATGATAAAAACTTTAAATATTATTTCTTTCATATATCTTTTCTTTAGATTGTACGCCTTATGCTTGCAGCACCTTTGGTTTATGTCCATAAGCCGCCTTTGTATCAGAGGTTACTTATTTTTATGTTGCATGAACTAAGACCAGACCAGGCGCCAAGGTGAATGGTACTTGATCAAGATAAGCCATAAGTAATAGGCATCAGTACCCAGTACTTTTTTGGTTCCGCCGTTATGCATATGCGTGTCTACATGACAAATGGCACTTTAGCAACAGATTTAAAAGACGAAAGTTTAAAAGTAGAGCTTGTCCTCTACGAAGGATTTGCTTTTACCTTTCCTTTAGATTAGATACCATCGGCATGAAGGCTAGGAAAGGATTAATGTAGCAGATTTTTCATAGTTATATTTTAATTTTATATAAAGTACTTGTTTGAAAGTAAAGAAAATAATGAAAAAATTCTAATGAAATGTCAGTTATACTATTCTTCAAAAAAGGCGATAATACAAACACTGAAAATTATCGACTAATATCTCTTCTATCACATTTAGAAAAACTGTACACAAAAATAATAACAAATCATTTAGAAAGGGATCATATATGATCGACCACTTGTATACTATGGGTGCATTGACAGAAAAAGGAGAGGATTATAACTTACCTACCTACTTAGCCTCTATTGACTTTCAAAATACTTTGAATTCTGTTGAAATTTGGTCAGTTTTGCGGTTCTTGGAGAACGTAAGAGTAGACTCAAGGTACTTAGAAATAATAAAGAGGCAACCATATATATCAGAATGGATTAAAAAACTACTTCCGGTAAAACAACACTAAAAAGAGGGATACGCTAAGGAGATACAATTTCCTTTAAGCAATTTCAAATGGCTCTTGAAGAATTTGAATGAAGAAAAAGGCATCAACATTGGGGAGATCAGGTTGTCATTTTAGATTCGTAGGCGATATAGTTACAATAGCTATCAGCGAATTAAATGATATGTACGAGTTGAATGATGTTTCTACAAAGATGGGTTCTGGATACAAAACAAGGAAAAATAAAATACATCTCAATGCTCTAGAACCGAATGGTTTTTCTCAATCAGATATAAAGAAAGCCATAAAAAGACAATAGAAGGCCAAAACAAAAACTAAAGACCAAGATTAGACAAGAAACAAAGCCATTATCCCATACATAAAAGGAATCATGGATAGAATTGGAAGAATCTTAAGAAACTACAATCTACAACCCATATTTAAACCACAAAAAACAGTAGCCAATATCATGGGAATCTTAAAGGATAAGATAAACTTTGATGATCATGGCGTTTACATAGTTCCAAGTGCAGATTCTCATCAAACTTATATAAAAACCAAATATATATATATATATATATATATATATATATATATATATATATATATATATATATATATATATATATATATATATATATATATATATATATATATATATATGGTAGAGATTCTTCTGTTTGTTTGGCCGATGTATTCTTTTTCACAGTTTCTACATGGGATGCTGTACACTCCCTAGTTATCCAATGGTATTTTGTCTTTGGGATTGCTTAATAATTTATGTATTGTATTTTCTTCTTTTTTTCTCTGGTGTTGCATTTGTGTTCTGTTTTATGGCCTTTTTAATACTGGGTTCTTTGTAGTTGTTTTGTTTTAGAGCTGTTGTAATATCGTTGAGTTCTTCTCGGCGGTTCGTGGGTGTGGTTAGTCGCAGGAATTTGGGATCAGTTTGTTGGCGACTGATTATAACTGTGATAGATGGTGTTGAGATTCGGTGTTCAGGTATCTGTTTGTATGTATGGGTTTTCTGTAGACGGTATAATCGATGGTTAGGTCGTCTTTTCTGGTCAAGGAATGGTAGTTACTTGTTGACTTCGACCTCCAATATGAACTGTATGCGGTGATGAATGCTGTCTAAGTTCGATCCTTCATGTAGCCATATGATAAAAATGAAATCTACGTAACGTTTCCAGAGGAAAGGTTTTGTTATGGTTTTTCTTAGGGTTTCTGTTTTGAAATGTTTCGCAAAAAGGTTTGCGATCACTGGTGGTAGCGAAGATCTCATAGGAGTATCATATGTCTCTCGGCAGAAGTTATTTTCCTAGAAAAAATATGTGTTTTTAAGACAGTGTTCGGAAAGGTCGATGATATGAGGTGGGAACTCCTCGTTCATAGCTATCTGGTCTAATGCCTTGTCAATTGGTGTGCTTGGATACAGGGATTTAATGTCCAGGCTAGCAAGAATGTCATCTTCTTGGAGTTTTACCTCTTGAAGTATGCTGACCAGGTGATCCGAATTTTTCAGGTATGAGTCTTCAATTTCGTTCGTCGGTTGTATATTTTGTGCTAGGTATTTTTCCTGTTGTTGTGTAGGAGAATCAATTGCACTTACTATGGGTCTTATCGGTGTTCCTTCTTTATGGATTTTTGGTAGTCCATATAGTTTGGAAAATATGCTTGCTTTTTCCCGCGGAACAATGTGATGTTCGATTTTGTCTCCTAGTTTGGCGGTTTTGATATTGTTTTTTGTTTTTCTTTAGAGGTATGTAGTTGGATCTCTGGTGACTTGCTTGTAGGTGATGTCTTGGAGGATTTCTGTTATCGTGGTTGTGTATTCTTCTGCGTTCATGACTACAGTGGCGTTTTCTTTGTGTGCTGGTAGGATGATGATGTTCTTGTTATTTTTAAAATTGTTTATTTCCGAGCATTTTATGTGTAGTTTTGGCAGTTTGCTGGTTCATAGCATGCGAGCTACTCTCGGTTGTATTATTTCTGTTTCTACTTCTGACTTCTGGTGCAGCGTGGCTTCAATATTGGCGATAATGTCTTCATTTGGTATGGTCTTTGGGGTTACTGCGTAGTTGAAACCTTTACTTAGATCTTGTTTTTCGTCTTCCAAAAGCTGGTAATTGGAGATATTATGAACGACCGTTGTGATATTTATCGGAGTTTTTTGTTATAATCGGGCAAATTTCTTCTTTTGCTTGTCAATTTTGTGGTCCAGGTTTCTTTTCTCCAGGAGCATCCACATTATTCCTGAGTACCGGGTGAATCTGTCTCTACATGTGTATGTGTAGGTCCTATATATATATATATATATATATATATATATATATATATATATATATATATATATATATATATATATATATATATATATATATATATATATATATATATATATATATATAGGTAAAGAAAACCATCACAAAATATGTTACTTTGATAGGAGTAATTCGAGTTGTCATAATTACCATTCATTCCTAGAAATGACTAATTTTAGCGTATTGGGATCATTTTCGCGAATTACATAGAACCCTGATCCTGATAGAGCAATTTAAATCTAGTGGTGAGCTCAGGCATACTCTGATAAGAGTAATTCGAGTTTGTCAGAATTACGATTTTATCCGAGAAATGGCCTATTTTGGCGGCTTTGGACAATTTTAGTGGATTTAAGAAAAACCCTGACCTGATGGGGTCATTGGGAACACGGATTTTGATTTAGTTCGTCAAATTCTAAATTAATAAGGGAATATAGTCTACCGGAGAAGATATTTTTCTGTGTGCCTTGTAGCATTTAAATTTACCAGTTTGCATCAATGCTACATGTTTTTAGTAATATGACATAATTTGTATATTTTTACCTGATTAAATTTAATTATTTATCCTGTAATTTAAAATAGTAAAAATGGAATTTGTTTTTTTTTGGTTCACAACTCTTTTGATCTTGTAACTTATCACTCTTTCTTCTTAACAGAGTTTGTGGATTGCTGTGGTTTATATATCACATTATTTGGTTTGAATTTAAAAGTCATAAAATATTTTATTTTTAATAAATTCTCATTTGTTTACATTCCATTTCAGTATTAAAAGTATAAGGTTATAGTTGGTAATGTTGTGGATGTATATCCGATTCGTTGACACGAGCACGGCATGTCGAGACCGATCATTTAAGGTTGAGTATGCAGTATGGAACTTGTGGCAATTTTTTTTGAGCTTTGTTTTAATCATGATTAGTAACTTTGGACTGTTTGATCATAATTTTCTTTTTGATAATTTTCCATGGCTTGCCAAGATTTGATGTATTACCTGGTGGTCAGTGTAAGTTCGGAACTAGGTTACAGTGCTTCAGGTTTAGAATAAGTTTGGCAAGAGTAAATACAAATATCCCTAAGATTTGTCACGCCTGGTTGCATTTTCGATCCCTTTACTGTTGAACCGTCGAAGGCAGTAGACCAATCCTGCCATTAGCTTTGAAAGGGCAGACGGTCAAGTGTTTTTTTTTAAAGTCCACTAATCAATGAGATAAGATTTTGCCCCTTATCTTTACGAACATGTGATAAAAACAACATTTTATTTCAGGGCTAACTGAAGCCAGTCTTTTTCATCTTTGGCTTCATCTCACTCCTTTTAATGTGATTTCCATTTTGATATTGCTGTCAAGGCTTTCTGATGGTTCCGGCTCTAGTTTTCCTGTCCGTGTGATCACGACTATTTTAAGCCTTATCCTGCGTTTGGTTGGTGAGTTGGAAGTGGCCCTGTGAAGTCCCCATTCATCCACAACAACAACAGGAATCCTAGCAACAGCGCTGGATCAAATAATAGAAGTGAGAGGTACCATAGCATAGACCAGGTAGGAGAAAACTTTAAGTTAAAGAATTGGAGCTATACATCAATTGTTTTCATGCAAACAAAACAATATAAATATATTTTCATTTGATATAATAACATGCAAGAACTTTTTGATAACTGTCTTTATAAAACTTACGTTAATGGCAATTAAAGGTTCTAGAACGTTTGCGGCCAAATTTTATATAACCTTTTAAAAACGAGGTAACAACCATAGTTATCAAGAGAGTACAAAAACATTATAGGCACCATTCTAATTTATGTACATAATAATTTTTTTGGAATAAAATGGAATTGTTATTTTGTTTTAATTAAGTCGTTTCATTATGGAGCTATACACCAGCAGTCAATAAATTAAAATCATTCCTCATACCTAAGTGTTTTCCTGTTTAATCACTAGGTAAGTAACACAGATAATGTAAAACAGGTGGCGCCTATTGGGTAATCAAAGCAGAGCACAACTATCTCTAAAAGAGATACGAACCTAGCCTCCGACATATTGAGCTGCCGTACGCATCCGTTGCCGTACCCTGTAAAAAGGAAGACGCCGCAGCCTGTGTAATAAGCACCTGTTAATCTACATGTACTAAAATCAAATTTTTTTGATTTTTTTTGCGCACATTTCTCTTTCAATAGAATTTGTCACTGGAATCAGTTATCGCAATCTGATCTCTAGCATTTTTCGCCTATAGTGAAATCATTTTTTTATAGTACGTTGACGGAATATGTCTTAAAAGCGCCGTAGTCAATATAATATGGTAGAAACTTCCTTTTGCTAGATGCTAAACCTCTTGTTTTTAAGCATAGTGACCTATGTGCGTAGTTGTTTTGAGTGTTTGTGATTTTTATATTAGACAAAATATGGCCTATTCTGTACTGACGAGAACTAACAAGTTCGAAACCGTTCTACAGATGGCGATGCACTACCATAGCAAAGGCTTCCACCCTTTCCTGGTATTCTTGCAATCTGATATAGTGCTTTGTCTCTAACTGTATTAGAACAGAGCATGTTTGTCCTTATAGTATAAGGTTTTTTCAGTTGGTTGAGAGCTAAGTTTCTCTTATATAATTTTATTTTTATACACCCAACTGCAAGTATATTATCCACTTTTGGTTTATATATACAGATCTCTATGAAATTTCATATTCAGATTGCGTGGAATCCTGGGAGATGGAGCCGCTTGTATTAGATTTCATATTTTGCCTAATATAGGTTGCTTAAAGGATTTACTTTTTTACGGTCTATAGAAGGCTTCCACCCTTTCCTGGTATTCTTGTAATCTGAGATAGTGCTTTGTCTCTAACTGTGTTAGAACAGAGCACGTTTGTCCTTATAGTATCAGGTTTTTTGTGTTGGTTGAAAGCTAAGTTTCTCTTATATAATTGTAATTTTAGGTATATTTAAATTGCGTTAACATTCATAAATAAATCATATTATACGACAAGTACCGTTGCAATATATCGTATAACTGCTCTTACTTCCAGGTTTTTTCTGTTAAACTAATCTAGTTTATGTAAATCAATGAAATCGTCTCGACAACCAGCTATTTATAAAATCATTTTACAAATCATAACTATCTATTAATCGGTAAAAGTGCATTTTGCCGCTTTGCAATCTTTCCCACCAAATCGACGTTAAGCATCGTATCGTTTAACATTACGGAGCCGTGGAATCAGCTGGTTTGTTGTAAGCGGCGGCAATTTATGGAAAATATTAGTTTTCCTGCTCATTTCTCTTAAATGTATGATAATTGTTAATTTAATTGTATATTTTATGTTTAATGAAATTAAATTAGACAAATTAAATTAATAATGAGTGAGTTATTGAACGAAAATATTAAAATTTGACAAAGACCGTAATAAACAATATTTTTGTAACAAAGTAAATTATGCTGTAAGAAAAAATACAAAGGTGTCATATTTAAGATGAGAAGATGAACATTTTTGTCGAAGTTATGATTAAAAAAATTCATTTCTACGAGTTTTAAATAATATTTTTATAACTTATTTGCTTTTTATTTATTATCATAATTTTATATCATCTTGTGCAATATTTTATTATAGCGGGTGCGGGCTCAATCAGCGAAGAGACATTTAAATTACCTACAAAACAAATGCGATGTAGTTCCTAGATCAGCCATATCATGAAACAAAACAATAATTCCAAATTTTAGAAATGAAAAACTACTTTATTAAAAATTGTTGGATATGTTGTAGTACAATTATTGCTTTAGGTCAATTGAGCATATTTTTGCCTTCCCAATGTTACATTTTTATTTTTCCTGTCTAATTTCCTATCTAAAATATAATAATTTTTACGCTTACGTCCTTCATCATTTACGTGTTTTTTTTTTTTTGGAACATATTCACGAATGAAAGAAAACGTTGGCAGTATATTTTGTTTTTATTAGAATTGAATTTACAATTATGGTATTATAATTGATGGTAATTGTTTGACAGTCCTTGTCGTTGTTATATTTAGTTCGTAAGGCTTCTCTTCTTTGTACCTAAAATATAGAAAGGTATTAGTCTTGTACAGAGTGACTCGGTATGGAATATTTAGTTAGAAATTCTTAATTTAAATCGTATTTTGCGGTTATTCTTACCTTCATCGAGAGATTTCGAGTGAGCAGATAATCATTTGGCTGCAGGATCGATAAATTTCTGAGTGGAAGTTCTCTGGATCCTGTTGGATCTTCCATGTCTTCTAGGCACTTTTATTTTCCCACTGTGTCAATTATTGTGTAACTATTAAAGTCTCTATTAAGCTAAAAACGAAAAATCACATAAGTGTCAAATAACAATAAACTTTAAGGCTAGGATTGATTCGGCTTTTCTTGCGAGACAGTTTCATTTTAATAAAGCCCTTTTGAACTGGTATAAATTTGTGATCCTACCACAATTTTCTTAGTTAATTGCTAATAAAATTTCTTGTAATAATTTTAAAATTTCGTAATTTAATTTTTCATTGTTTTGAAAGCTTGTGAGTTGTTATAACGTCGATATACAGGTTCCTGCATCTTTTCCCTCCTTGGACGTTTTTCTGGGGAGAAGAAAAAAATGATGGAGTGATAAAGACATTTTCCTTGTAGAGTTGCACCTGGAAAGGTCACTTGGCATTTTTGTTAGATATTAATGTGAAATATTCGGGTCTTTGATCAAATTTACTCTGCGTACCTTAAAAGTTGTCTGCTGAGATTGGTTTGGTCAGTTCGGGACACAAACGCGATATCAAGTTTTTCTGTTTTTTTTTCTTTTCCACCACCAAAAGTCACCTAACACCACTGGT
The DNA here is from genome assembly GCA_034092305.1 of Diaprepes abbreviatus. Lineage (NCBI taxonomy): Eukaryota > Metazoa > Arthropoda > Insecta > Coleoptera > Curculionidae > Diaprepes > Diaprepes abbreviatus. The sequence continues at coordinate 1,806,889 of JASJET010000090.1, read as the reverse complement.
AAGTTTTTGTTTTAATTTTTGTTTTAATTATTACTATTCTAAGTATTAATAATTGTGAATATGTTCAGAAAAGGAATAAGCAACCTACCTCACTCGTAACCTAAAGGATGATTTCGTTCTAAGTCCATCTTTTGTTTTAGGCCCTTTCTTTTCCTCTTTCGTTTTTCCTTTCTTTTTCTTTTTTTCCTTTCTCTTTCTTTTTACTTTCTTTCCTTCTTGCTGATTTTTCTACAGCACCTGCCTTGGATGCTGTACATACCAGACCACACCGTAGTATCGAGTGATCCAGAGCCAACCAACATCAGGACGTCAGGAAGCCTCCGTTAACCAGGTTTTATGTGTCTGTGTCGTTTTCAGGGAATCATAGACTTTAATCCCTTTGGCATCGCCTATAAAATTTAAAGCCATCATAGTGTTTCTTTTCTTTTGTATATAAAATTAGTTAATAATGAATGTATTTATCTTTTTAAGATCAATTGTGTTTTCCTCATATGGTACAATTAATCAAACCTTGCAACCGTATGCAGTTGATGTCATTCACGTATGTAAAAGGACACATTTGTTAACTCCAGTAAACAGGCCTATTTACATGGGTAGAGTGCACTTAATATTATCACTTTATACATATATTTGTAGTTTACATTAAATCACTATTATTATATTTAGTACTACAGCCAAAATACACTGATTAAAGTATAATTATTCGTTTCGTTAGGCTAATCATTTAAGTTCGAATTGTCAAAAACCAGCTGACTGTTCTAGGCTTATTCTTTTGAACAGAGAAGCGCTGGGCCACACATAGTCACATTTACTAGATATCTAGCCTCTTACTGCAAAACTTCCTGCCCGGACAACAAGTTTAAAAGAAAACTTGAAACGTGACCGGTGATAGAGATTAATTAATAATAAAATGACAAGCACAAACAAGATAAATCATTAAGGACACACTCTCTAGTTCTTAAATAGAGTGTAGGAATGTGTAAGCTTGCTATCGCCCCTCCCCTTCCCAAGAGCTTTGAGATCAGGAAAATAGAACCGATTCTGCATTTTATATTAGGAATGTGTATGCTGCTGGCACTTCTCCCCGTTGACAACTCGTTTTTTTTGCGATAGGCCCCTCCCCCAAGACCTTTGAGTTCAGGAAAATAGACCCGATTTTGCCTCTTATATTAGGAATATGTATACTGCTCGCATCCTCCCCACCTGTCGGTAACTTATTTTTCCTTGTGATCGCCCTCCAACTGTCCAAGAGCTACAAATTCAGAAAAATTGACCCGACTCTGCATTTTACACTAGAAATAGGAATGTTGCTGGTGTCTCCCCCCCCCCCGGCAACTTGCTTTTGCTTGCCATGCTGTATTTTTCTGATATCACTCCCCCCCCCCCCCCAAAGAGAGAGGCTGGATCCGCCCCTGCACCCTGTACATACATAAAAAAACATACATAGCGGTTGACCGTACAACCTCCTTCTTTTAAAAGTTGGTTAAAAATCATAATGATTAACTTAAAATAATCGAAAGGTTTACAGCAAAAAGTTTGAATGAGCGAGCGAACACTTCAAATTTTACAATTTTCTGTACAATTATGTATCTATGGTCAACACCCGCGGCATAAAAGGTACATTCAACAGACACACGTCTTGTTCCGGAGCGCCATTCGCGGCCACCTGAAATCAGGAAGCGGTTTTAATCGGCGGCGATAATTGTCTATTGAAATGCATAAATTCTGGCAAATAATTAGAAATGTTCAAGAAACTTTATATGTATAATTACTAATTACAGTAGTTGACATATTCAATCGATAAAGCTTAAGTCGATTTTAGAATGTCGGTAGGTGGTCAGACTTATTCCTGTTTGCTTATATTGAAAAATTTGTAGTTCTGTAATTAGCGATGCGCTGTCACCTGTCATCTGATAAATGGTATGGAAACGATGTCATTAACTTACAGTTATCTAGAATTATTTTGATCGATAACGTTGTCTGAAGGCTGTAAATTATAATTCTTGTAGGTTTCACACGAAGTTTGCTTGATTTGTGCTTATTTAGTAAACTGTGTAAAGTGTTAATAGGTAATTTACTTATTGGATAGTTTGTGTGGCGACACAAATAAGTTATAAGATATCATTAATTGGCGAATTTCATGGAAATTTCAAAGTAAAAAAAACTGTAACTGAGTTCATCATAAAGTTTACAAATATTTTTTCACACAGCAACAGATTATTTCATTGACTAAAATGTGGTTCTCGAACTTGCATTGTCTTTATTTTTATTTATTTTTACGACGCACTAACGAGCATTTGGCCTCAAAAACCGGACAAAATTAATAACGTCGTTGTCTTTGACTCTAGACGTGTCAAAATCAGTATCCGGGGATTTTTGAGGGCGCTAAGTTGATTTCTAATTTACTAATCGGGTAAAGGGGGGCTGACTTAGGGTGGGGAGGGGAAGGGAAGTAATATAAAAAAAAACGTAATGGTTATCGTTTTATATGTTTTTAGGTACTCCGATTTCATTTCTGGCATTATTTTACCAATCGGGTGAAAGGGGTTGACTTAGGGTGGGGAGGGAAGTAATATTAAAAAAACCTAATGGGACTCATTTTATATCTTTTTAGGTGCTCCGATTTCATTTCTAGCATTATTTTACCAATCGGGTGAAGGAGCGCTGACTTAAGTTGGGGAGAGGGAGGGAGTAATATTAAAAAAACGTAATGGGTATCGTTTTATATGTTGACTTAGGGCAATTGTACGTTTTCCCATAAAAAGTCTTTTACAAAGTTTGACATTCTAAAATTTTCTACCATTACGTCTCCGTAACTCGGATTGACTCTGGTTTTGGATAGCGGAGTTTCTTTGCTTCTCTAATTAGAGTATAACAAGAAAATATACGCTTATTGGAATCGTGTAACAACTCCCACTGCCTCCTTCTAAAGTCACCTTCAATAAAGATTTTGCAAAGCTTGCTCGGGTGTGTAATTTTTTACTTTAGGTTTCGGAGCAGTATTTATTACCTTCCTGTAACGTTTGGCTCTTGTTGGTGTTGAAGTTCCATCTATTACAAGTTTAGAGGCCGCGGCATTTCCAGACATTCGTTGACTTACGCTGGCTGCCTAGGTAAGCTCCTCAACAGGTACCTGTTCGTGGAGTTGTTTTTGTATTTCGTCGTTTACTATGATCATGTAATTCTTGGAAATGCTTCCTTGGCCGTCCCGTAAAATTCGCCATTTCTCGTTTTTTTTTTCAAAAATCTTTCTTCAGTATAGTTAGATGATATCCATCTCTTCTTCAAATCACTATTAAAATATTTTAAATCGAGACTTAAGGTACGGCACTCGTTTTGGGGACATTTCATCATTTCGCGGAGTTTATGTTCCATAAATGATATCTTATCTTCAAGTGTTCTGGATGTGCTTTGTTTAAAAAGCATGTATAGCGTTTTCCGATATACCTCAATAAGATTTGATGTCAAATTTATACCTATAGGATAAAAATATGTATGTAAGTAAAAAATAACCAAAATTATTGCAAAAAAAAACATGGAACTCAAAACGGTTTTTTTAAGAGGTGGAAACATGTGGAAAATGTTTTGACTGTTATGATATAGCTAATGTCTATAGTTTATTGTAAAAAAAGAATTGTAGCCCGATCTAGCTCGGAACATTTTGAAAAACACTAATTAGTTAAAAAGAAAAACAAAAAAATAGAAAATTTTTTTGCATATTGTTTTAGGTCCATAAGAATATTAAACAGTCATTATATTTTTGAATAATATATATTAAAATTAAATACATACCTTATTTTTCAGATTCCATAATAAAAATTTGTTTTTTTAATATTCACTTTCCAAAATATCAAACATCAAACACAAGTCTAAAAAAATCTATCAAGAACGAATGTGTGCATATTGAACGAAACTTAGATTACAATTAACTGTGCGGAGCGTAGCGGAGGGGAGGGGCTACTTTATCATAATTTTATAAGAGTACGGTTACTCAGGTATAAAAAAAAAATTCGATGATTACTTGTATAGTTTGCATTTCTTCTTTTTGTCCGGTTTTTGAGGCCAAATGCTCGTTAGTGCGACGTTTCGATTAGGTTGTCATTATCAAGTATAAACTGACTGCTTTGTCTTAAGGTTAGGAGCTTATATATAGAGTGTGTCCACTGAAGCGTAAGGTTTCGCTTCACTGTAGTGGTTGCTAAAGATTAGGTATCTCAACACTGGGTTTATTAAATATTCCATTATTATTTTTAACGTAAACTGCTTCTATAAATTTTCTTTTTTCCATGTGGAGTTTCATATATATTGCCGCAACTTCAGACCATTTTATATGGTGTTGTTTATCCCAGGCGTGTTCTGCAACATCTGATTTTGATGTTTCCCATTTTTGTGTTCCTTAATTCTAATTTCTAGTGGTTGAAAAGTATACATTTCACCACACTTGGAACTTTGTAAACACATTCTTTCTTATCGGTAGTTTCTGGTTTTGTTTTTGTTAAATGAGCTCTAAGAGTATTTTTTGATTTAAGGTAGTTCACTCGTGATCGAATTAGAATATATAGTTTACAAAAGTGTATTTTATTTAATTAAAAAAACAACGAAATTTTTTAATTGTCTGTGAGACAAAATATTAACAATTAAAATATGCATAATTAACATGCTAGAGGTCACTACATATAACAAAATGCCAATACATTTCGGAATATCTCAAAAACGGTTTTTACCATATTTTTTAAAAACCAATGCAACGTATATCCAAAAATTATGAATTTTTTAGGAAAAACCTTGAATTTCTTGACCGTTTTGTTTAGAAAATACAGATTTTTTAAATAGAAATAATTTGAAAACATCCGACGCGTAGTGGGGTACAGTAATCACAACTTGGCAACGCGCGATAATTCAAACCTAAGTTAGTTAGGTTAGTTCTTCAGAATGTGACATTTTTTAAAATATGTTTCTCGATAATTTTATTTATTTTCTCAATGTGTTAGAATGTCAACATAACAAATCATATAGGCATGAGACTCACACTATATGAATGTTACTATACACACATTTATTCTATAGACGATTAGACGCTTCAATATAGACAGTTGCGGCGCTGCCAGATTTATTATATTTAAAGTTATTACTGTATAAGAATGTGTCTATATATTGAAAGTTAAGGTGTGTTGGGTACAGTCTCGTACAAAAACAAAATTCTTTAGGCCTGAGAATATTTAACTTTTGGTACTTAATTAAAGGTTATACTTTTGTCTACGACTGTCGCGAGTGAACTACCTTAAAGGCTGTTTTTATATTATAACTGCAGGTAATTCGTCTTATTTTCTCCGAGGTCCCCTTAATATACGGAATTGGAAAGAAAGAATGTGTTTCTTGCTGTCCAGTGGTCGTTGTTCTAAAGTTATTTATAACAACGTCAATTAATTTTAAAGAATAACGATTCTGTTGTAAATCGGATTTAATGTTAACTATATCTTTTTCCAACGAGTCGACATAATTGCATGTAGATATAGCGCGATTATAAAGGTTGATTATAATTCCTCATTTTGTTACAATAGAACTATGGTTAAGATATTGTCTAATATGTGCTAGCTTCCTGAATACGGAAGTTTTAATAGTTTTGTTTGAACGGTTCACCATGACATCTAGGGAGGACAATTGGTCGTTTACCTTTTTTTCCACGGTAAACTTCATTGTAGATTAAGTGGTATTTAGATGTTTCAAGAAATCATTAAGTTCTTGATCATTGCCCTTCCATACGATGAAGGTATTATCGACATATCTCAACCAGACTTTCGGTTTCACTGTTAATGTTTCTATGGCATGAGCTTCGAATCATTCCATATGTATTTGCGATAACTGAAGAGAGTGAAGAACCCATCGGAAGCCCGTCGTTTTGAGTGTAGAACTTGTCCTTTACTTGACAGTAACCACTACGCAGGCAACACTCCTAAAGGTTCATCAGGTCCAGTGGTAAAGTGGTTCGATCTGATAATGTATCATTTGAAAGTCTGGTTTTAATTATGTCTATTGATTCCCCTAATATCACATTAGTACACAGATATCCCACATCAAAACTTTTTAGTCTGTCGTCTAGCCCTAGATTACGCTACTAATAATGTTCACGAAATGAGTGAAATTTTTAACATATATGTTGGTCTTACCTTCTAAAGGTTGTATGATTTTTAAAAGAAATTTCTCCAGTGCACTCGTTGGGAATCTTCTAGAGCTGGTTATTGGTCTGAATGTTATGTTCGTTTTATGAATTTTTGGTAGTCCGTAAAGATGTGGTCGCTTGCTGTAGTGTGGTGTGAGCGCCGATCGTAGTTTGTCAGGTATATGGTCTTGGTATTTCCTAAGTGTTCTATAAATTTTTGACTCTGTAGATTTAGTGGGATTACGAGCTATTTGTCTATATTTTGCTTTTTCCAGAATATCTTAGACTTTTTGGTCGTACGTTACAATGTTACAATCATAGTGCAACCTTGTAAATTGATCTCAATGGCATTAACATAATTTTATTTATTTTGATTGTTGTAAATAATTGTCGCTGAAAACATCCGATCACTTTCGTATTTTAGATTAAAATGTATTTGAATGCGATCTCCAGCATTCTAAAATTATACATCTTCCCAAAGTGTTGCTCTACTTGTGTCTGATAGTGTAGATTATATTAAAATAGAATTTAAATGAAAAAAATGTAAATTAAAGTAAGATATTATTATTTAATTGAGCCTCGTGTACCTAATAAATCTTATCCAATGCATACTTGTCACATTATAAGGTAATAAAAAATCGTAACGTCAGAATACCATTATTATAAAAGATGTAAATATATTTAATTATGAATAATTTTTTAAATTTGCTTGACTTTCATCCGAAATAATAAAAATAATGGATTTTTAATATTAAAGTTACTCCTACACTTTGATAATACCGTTAATCTTTTACTTAAATATTTATAACGAAATATGCATACGAAAATAATATTCCAATATGTATGTATTTTTATATATATATATATATATATATATATATATATATATATATATATATATATATATGTATATAAGTCTATTTCCCAGAGAGAAATCACTGAATGTAATCTTCCTTTCTACATGGCCTTCATAGATTATGAAAAGGCATTTCATCCTGTTGAGCGCTGAGTGATAATGGAACTAGACTCTTCTCAAATAGAATATGGGCACAAAACATTAATTAAAACCATCTACGAACATGCCAAATCAACAATTAAATTGAATGAATATACCAATAGCTCCCAAATTGAGAGGGAGTTACCAGGCTGATATGCTGTTTGTAAAATTGTTTGCCTTAGCTCTTGAAGGAATTTTTAAAAACAAAAATGGTCATCCAAGTGTATTAATAATAACAAGGATTTGCTGATGATTTAGTTATCTCTTCCGATCTACAATCATGACAAGCGAACTAGAAGAAGCATCCAAAAGGATAAGTCTAAAAGGGATAAACGGAATCGTAATAGACAATGTTGCAGAGTGTGTTTACTTAGGGCAGATAGTTGCGTTAGGAAAGGATAATAAAGCGATAGAAATGGAATGACGAAGATGCCTAGCATAGGTAGCTTCTAGACAGCTCTAAAATATTCTGAAAAACAAGAAAATTCCCCTATATTTAAGATTTATGGTTGTTTGATATGGATGTCTTCCTTATTTTGATATACCGAGTTCAAACCTGATCCCTCAAAAAAATAGTGATATAACTGAAAGTCACACAAATAGGCATGATATTGAGAGATAAAAAGCATATATAATATTTCTACAAGGACACATCAAAAAATTCTCCTGGTTCTTCGTTATATATATATATATATATATATATATATATATATATATATACATATATATATATATATATATATATATATATATATATATATATATATATATATATATATATATATATATGTAGACACTACTACACGTTTACAAGTGAGATTATGAGAAACTAATTTTACTTGTATTTTATATATTTTTGGCTTATATCATTTCTTTTGTTTCTTTTTAGGGTTTTTCAGAAACACTTATAGTTTCATCATAGCCGCCCATTTGATTATCGATCCATATATTACAGCCCTATAACTTCGTCAGTATTTAATGTACTGTAATGAAATTTTTTATACATATGCGTTTCAGTAATTCAAAAACGGATCCGAGGAGCCTCCAAAGTGGTTCTAAATTTCTAACGTTGAATTTTGAAAAATCTGATAAAAATTGGTCTCTGGTCTAATATATACAATGAGGACATAATGTTTTTGTCAAAGGCGCGAAATTTCTAGGAAGAATGTATTCAGGCCTATATAAACGTTTTCATGATTCCGCAAAATTGAAAATTATTAAACTTTTATACCTACTAACTACTTTCAGTATTTGTGATCCGAATTTACATATCAGATGTAATCGCACCCCCTTTTAACGTTTATTTTTGGAGTTCTAATTAAATTTATCTTATTTATTTTTGTCTTTGTCTCGACACTCCATGAAAAGTTCAATCTATCTTTACAACTAACATCTTCGCGCTTTTCCTTTTGCAAAACGGCACCTCCTTCAATAGACTGCGCCCAACAGGTTGAGAATCGCCTTTCAATACAATATGTAAGTTTAATTGTCAGAAGATGTGAAGCTATCTCGACAAGTTGCAATTAGACTTAAAACTCTGGTTTTCTTTTTTTAATTTTCGTATAGTTTCTAGTTACAGAATCTTTGTGCTTTATTGAAGTTTTCTTTCCAGAGTCATGTTCCGTAAATTTTGTAAATTTTCAGAAAATGAATTTACGCCTTCTATATATATATATATATATATATATATATATATATATATATATATATATATAAATTGTTTAAAGGGTTATACAATAATTGGCGTCCAACGTGGGGCTTTATGTTTCATGAGCCTCAGACCTTATTTTCTTAAATACTAATAGAAGTATGTTGATGATTTAGATATAATTTTTGTATTAGCTGTATTTTAATTTGAAATATATTAGGTATATAACTTTTTGATTGGTAGCTTTTTTTATTATTCCTATAGTTTTTGAGTAATAGTGCTTTAATTCAGCACTCCATGTAACAACGCCATGCTGCATTGGATCCCCACCAGGGATGCTATGTTGTAAAGTAATGTATTTACAACCTATTTGTTGTTTCATTAAGAATTGTTTAGTCACAGAGTGTTTTCAATATTAAGATTAATGAGTGATGTGACAAAATAATTTCTATAATAGGTTTAACCATTGATTTAGATTGAAATTTGCTATACAAAGTGTTATAATTATTATATAGAGCGCCCCAAAATCTGCCAAATACATTAAATTTTTTAAAAATCTTCATGTCTTATTTATTTTATGAACTTTAGATGCCATATATAAGATGAAACATTTTCATGGGGATCTTTCATTAAATTATAATATAAGGGTTGTCTGGAGAATATAGTAATTTTAAATGTTTAATTTTAAAGAGTTGTATCGATTGATATGGTTACTTGCAATATTTATTTTTATTATATATGATATTTTTACGTGAATTATAAAATTATTTAAAACTATTTATTGCAAGTTTTTTTTTTATTTTGTTCACACTTTATTTAGCGTACAATTATCTTAACTGGAAAACTCAATTTTAGAAGTAAGATTGCCAAATAACGAAATGGTAGCACTAGGGAGTGCGGTGAGGACAGAAATCTCCAGTGAGACTTTTGAGAAAGTGACACTTACATATGATATCATTTTTGAATAGACTGTGTTTCTTTTTTAAATTAAAAAATGAAGTGAAATATAATCACTGTTAAAAAAATATGAACGCTAATAAAATGTAATATTATTACAAACACCAATCTTAATTCATCTTATCGTGGAGGTTTTGATTTACAAAATAATTTAAAATAAAATATATCTTTAAAGTGTAGACCACCTTTAATTCTTTTTCACACCTTTTATCTGTTACCCCATGTAGTTCTATTTAACCGAAGAATTTCACCTCATATTCAAAGAACGGACGGCAATATAGTTTTAGTATTTGGGTTTACCAGTGGCGTTCTAACAATAACAAAAATTCATTATCAGAATGTTGTTGAGATTGAATTGTGATATAAAAAAACAAAACAAACTAAGTCAAGACATATATATATATATATATATATTTATATATATATATATATATATATATATATATATATATATATATATATATATATATATATATATATATATATATATATATATATAGATTAGCCCTAGAAAGTATCATTAATCTCTGAAAATGTTTGACGCAAGGCCCTGATTGACCATTTCAAAATTCCACTATCTCCGCTTCATATCAAATTAGCTTTGTTGAAGTATAAATTTAAATATTTATCGGATGCTGAAATAAAAGAGGACATTATGCTGGTTCTGACAGTCGGAAGTTAATGCACAGTGCTGAGTGCTCTGAACATATGAACAAGACTGGAAAGCTAATTCGGAAATCATTCGAAGAGGTTGTAGAACCGTAGGAAACAGGGAAAATCCTAGTTATGAAAATCTAGTCAATAATTCCTTAATAATCTCAAAAAGTTGCAATATGAGAATAAAGTTGAATTTTCTGCATTCTGATACTGACTTTCTGTCCTAGAATTTTAGTGCTGTAAGTGGAGAAAAGATATCAACGAAGGAGGGACGTAAGCATGATGAACCAAATCGTCGGTGGAAGAGGAGTTTTAATTTACCTGATTTCTTAAGTCCTGTTTAGCACTAATTTCGTACATTTTAAAACTAAACATTAAGCTTTATTCTTATTATATTATATATTTTCTCAAAATTGTTTAAAATTTCGTAAATATGTATATCTTATTAAAAATAAATGTCGATGTGCTATGTAAAACTAGTGCTATATTTTAATTAGACATATCATAAATATTTCAAAAAGGACATTATTTTTGAAAGGGGAAATTAAAACTTATATTTCGCAGGCCAGTATAACCGGCCACTGTCAAATCGTAGCTGTTTACAGGGACGAGTTCTATCACCTTGGTGTGGGGAGCCTGCTGAGTGAATTAAATGAGGCTGTTTATATAACAGGGCTATGTCGACAACCTGGTTATTTTATGTCCTGGCCGCGTGATGCGGGCCCTCCGGATTGCGGAGCGGAACCATCACTAGAGGGAATGGCACAGAATAAACTCGAACGAGGCCGAGGTGGTATTCTTTACAAAAAAGAGAAAAATGGGGAGATTTTCCACAATTACAATATCGGGAATGACTTTTGGATATCAAAGATGCGCTTTGGGCTTGTAAATGAGCCTTTAGGTGCACGTGGGGGCTGACACCGAGAGTGCCATTTTGGATATAAACTATGATGATCCGCTTATGATCACGTATGCTGCTATTGTATGATGGCCTAGTACAACAAAGCGCAAGCACCGTCTACAATTTGACGAAGATCGAATAATGGCTTTTTTGGGAATATTGAGTTCGATAAAGTCTCCCCCGCTAGGACTCTGGAGATCTTGGTGAACCTATTTCCTCTTCACTGAAGGCTGTTTATTGTCTCCGGTGCAGGCGTCTGAGAACTGGAACGGACAGCTACTCTGGTATCTGTGAAATCATGATGGAGAGATGTTCATCATTTCCTATGGAAATAGATTACATAGCGCTGCTTTTGAAACCCAACCGGTTCCTTGAGATACTTTTGTCCAGAAGAGAGAATTGGGAGGTGAAGCAAAATCTTCCGCGAAATAGATCCTGGTGTTTTGTAGATGGATCTTGACACGATGAAAGAGCTGGAGTTGGAGTGTTCGTCTGGAAGACGGGAGTCAGAGAGTTCTACTCTCTCAAATAACGTGCCAAGATCTTTACAGCGGAAATTTATGTCAATCTGTGTGGCCATCTCTATTAGAGGAACATAAGCAGGAATAGGGTAATAAACATATCTTCAGACCATAGGTCTGCGATAATGACATTGATATATTATATATATATATATATATATATATATATATATATATATATATAAACAGGTACACAACAAGTCGCTAGGCTGCAGTGTAAGTGCTTCTTAATTCTGGCTTGCTATATCACTCAGTTACTCAATAAAACGGGATATATAAAAAATCTGAAAAAAATTTCCATTACAGTAAATAATTTCAACAAAAATTGGTAGGGTTGAGTTACGTTCACTAATTTCGGAAATAAAAAAAACATTGTTTATAATTTTTTTCCAAATGATTCGATATGCTTTCAGATAAAATCCATCTTTTGCTATACGATTTTTCAAGCATGTTTCCTATTTTACTCGAAGATAGACTTGTAGTAAAAGTGTAAAAAAAGACTAACAATATCCGCAACTGCTACACAACTCTAACATAACATGTATCCGACATGCACTTGTCCTGTTTTTCAGAATTTAAAAATATTTTTATTAATTATAGTAAAAATATATCATTACGAAACTCATATTGAACATATTAAAAATAGTTTTACGATATATCTCATGAATAACATCGACCAGTATAAATTTTACCCCTGTGGAACACCTCTGACACTTTATATTAATCCGGTCCAACATTTGTCATTTAGTCTTAGCAGGCATAATACCTATTTCATTAATTCTAACCCTCTGTCGCATTCCTGTCTGATTCTTTTGAAGAGCGCCGCTTATTTTATCAGTATTTGATTGACTAACAGTTTGGGTAACTTTACTATATAGGATGTTTCGATTAAAAATACTGAATTAAATTCCTTAACAATTGCAATATAATTTTAGCAACAGGGATTTACAGATTTGTAAAATAGTATAAAGTGACATAAAATTTCATAACCTTGATCACTGGCTTATTTAAATTGTTCACATCACTCAGCGTTTCATGGCAATTGTTGAGTTTTAAGATCGTTGTTTGCAATACTTATTTTCTGTCGTTATTTTCTTGTACAAAAGGAAAGCAAAATTTAACTTACAAAATGGCCAGTTTTAAATATGCTAGTTGTAAGTCCAGTTAAAACCAAAAAATATAGACAGAAAGAAGGGTAACATGTTAAAAAATCACACGCATGACCTGTTTAAAACCTCGAATTTAGTTTAAGTATATAAACTAGATATAAAGATTTTAAATAGATTCTTTAGTTTTACATATCACTTTAAAACAAGTATTTCAATAAAATTTAATAAAAATTGAACCGACTTCTAAAAGTGCGCTAAAAACTGAAAAATAACTATAGATTTTTATATGGAATTCAAATTTTTTTAGTCGGCGCCAAACCATTACCTGACAAAATGTGATTCGCATAATTTGTATATATTAGTAGTTATTTATTTCATTTAGAAATAATTTGGCGCCGACTTCAAAAATTTGAATTCCACATACAAATTTATAGTTATTTTTCACTTTTTAGCGCACTTTTAGAAGTCGGTTCAATTTTTTTTATAAAAATTTTAGTTTTCGATTTTTAGTTTTGAATTCATTATGATATCCATAAATTATTTGAACTAAGTACTAATTGAGATTAATGTACCTCGCAATGACTCCAAGGTGGCAAAAAGGTACTCATTTTATCCAAAGTTGTGAATCACACTTTAAATAAACCATTAAAAAGTCTTTGATTCTTAGAGTTTTCCAAATACCAGTGAAATTCTCTCATCTCAAATTTCAAGTTAATTTTATGTTGGTAATATAGGCCCCAAAACCTTATAATATTGATATTTAAAAACCTAAGACGTAAATTTTTTAGCCCAATATATTTTATACTGCATATTGGGTTTGTATATACCCCGCGATATCAATTTTAGACGAAATAGGAAAATGAAAAATTTTCAGTCCCTCATATTGTATCTTATCAACCTAATAGTTGTAAAAAATTAACTTCATATTCGTGATACACGACCTTGAAAACCCCCTAATACCAAATCTGAAAAAAATTGAAATAAGGTAAAATTTTCAACCCCCATATAGGATCCGCCATATTGAATTTCAAAAAAATAATTTGAATGTCTTAATCTAATCTTAATTTAAATCCTTCAAAGCCCCCTAGTACCAATTTTGGATGAAATCTGGAAATTTAAAATTTCTAGACCGTCATATTACATCTGACATATCACATTTTCTTAGAATAATTTTATATTCGCTATTTACATCCTCAAAAACGATTCAGTCTCACTTCACTGCTATATTGGATTCGCCATATTGAATCCAGAAAAAATTCTTTTAAATTCATAATTTACACCCTGATGAACCCACTATATCAATTTTAGAGAAAATCGAAAAATGTAAAATTTTTAGGTCGCCATATTGAATCCGCCAGATTCAGTTCTTCAAAAAATATTTTAACTTCGTAATTAACATTAACAAAAATCCCCAAATACGGATTTTAGACTAAATCGAGAGATGTAGAATCTTTAATACGCCATCTTGGATCCACCATACTTAATTTCTTTAAAATAATTTTAGATTCGTTATGTGCGACCGCAAAAACTTCCCCATACCAATTTTGGAGAATATCGGACAAAATTGATTTTTTCATCTACCATATTGGATCCGCCATATTGAATTTTTTAAAAATTATTTTAGATTCGTTACGTGTAGCCCCGAAATCTCCCCCGTACCAATTTTGAAGAAATCGAACACAACTGATTTTTTTTTCCGCCATATTGAATTTTTTGAAAAATGTTTTAGATTTGTTATCTGCCATCCCGAAAACTCCGCCACACCAATTTTGGAAAAAGTCAGACAAAATTAAATTTTTTTGATCCGCCATTTGGAATTAAAAACAAATAACTTCAGATTCGTTGTGTACTACGCCGAAAATCCCCACATACCAATTTTAGAGAATATAGGACCAAATTAACTTTTTTGGTCATCATATTGGATTTTACTGCACCAAATTCGTCCAAAAAAATATGGGACCACCGCAGCAACTTCCTGAACATAACGTAAAAAATTTCATTCAAATCGGTGCCGCCGTTGCGGAGTAATCGGTGTACATACATAAAAAAAATAAATAGTCGATGAATTGAGAACCTACTTCTTTTAGAAGTCGCTTAAAAAAATAATTTTTTTCTAAAAAGAAAAACAAATATACGTTTTAAAGATAAAACGACTTAAATATTACTCCTTGGATTCTTGTTCAACTAAAACGAAACCAATATTCCGAAATCTTGGTGCTTGCTAGTTTTTGGTAGGCAACTTGATCTATAGTTGTTGGTTTTGGTTTTATTTCTTCCCAAAGAGGTACATGTCCTCAATTTTAAATCATGAAAAAAGAAAAAAATGGTTAGTACATTTCCATATAAAGTTATTGCTACAACTCAGGTACATTATCACAAATCAGGTATATCGTCACCGATTAGGTTTTCGTCACAAATAAGGAACAATATTTCGTCGGTTTGGTGGATGGTTTACGGTAAGAGCGGTCAAAGTAACCATTAGGACTATTATTTACATCTTCAGCAAGGTCTTCAGTTGCTACAACTTCCTCTGAAAATACCTCAGGAATATCAAGAACAGAGTCTGACAGAATTTGAGATGGTGAGTGTTCTATCATTATAGTGGGAGAAAATTCTACATTATAGGCAACTTCAAATTGAGAATTGAGGTCATTGGTGTAGATATTGGTAATGAGGTGGAAACACAATTTTCAATACCACTTTCGTGTTCATACGAGGTAGAAGCTCTTCCCTCAAAAGACAGAATATTGGGGTGAAAACTTTTATTAGAAAATTGAATATTTAATACATTTTTTCAAGAGAATGGAGCACTACTCCATACTGTTTAGTAGGAAGATTTGGATTTGCATAGTCTTTAATAGCAAAATCTTCACAAATTTTGACAATTTTTATTAGGTGACAAGTTTTTTCCAAGTATTCGTAACCTCAACATTTCTTAGAAAACAGTGGACATTTTTATTTTTATGATTTTGGGTTGCACTTTTATTATAATAAGAACTTCAACTCTTACAAGAAGGATATTTACAAGGACATTTCACGTGTCGCCTGTTTTAGTACCTAAATTTGGCATGTTAAAAATCTTGGAATACAATAAAAAAAAACTAATAATTGCCTCAGATATATGAGACCAGGGGTTATCTGTAAAATATCGGGGTTTCGTGGATGTGAAATGGATCATGGGGATTTTTGCATGAGGGCCTTCAGAATAAAGTGAATAACGATAAATTTTATATGCGTACTTTCAAAAAGTTGGGCAACATTGTTTTTATAAATAAAAATATAAAATTAACGAAAAAAAAACGTTTTTTTTTTCAAATTTTCTCTCGTGTAACTTTGAAGGTATTCATTTTAGAGGAAAGTTGAAGAGGAAAAAAAGGTTTATAATTAAACTTGCCATAAGATAGAGTTAGTCAGAAATCTCAAAATATATTTTCCTTATTGCAAAATAGCAATAATAAAAAAAAGGTAAAAAAGCAGGTTTTTAATCAATTTTTTTCGATCATTTAGATTTCTCTGAGCACCTTCATATTAGAGCAAAAAAAAACTTTATGTCATGATAAAATAACACGCTAAAATTCGTTAGGTTCGAATCGATAGTTTTTCCACAATAATTTTGCAATTCGATTTCGTTTACAAAAACTGACCAAAACATATTTAAATTTATTTTCGACATATAGCGGGGAACTCAAGTTTTCCAACGCTTTCTACAGAATCAAAGTCGGATGATTTGGACGCCCTCAGGAATTGTTTAAAGACATTGTTGATATTTTTGCATATAAACAAATAGACTATCTCGGTGGTTTTTCAATGGATTTTTTGCAATACATGGTTTGAAAGTACTTGGAAAGACGCTTTTTTTCGTGAAAAAAAATTCAAATCTGTCAGTTGGTTTTCGAGATACAAACTGTCAAAGTTGACAGCCTGTTACGGTGAATCTATAAACAATACCGACCTGATTCTTGAACCAAAAACTTTGTCTTGCTGAGCTCTTTTTTGATACAAATATTTAAATGTTTATGTTATCGGAAACTTTAATAAAAAATGAAAAGAATATCGCCAACGGGCGTGAAAAATGAAAAAAGAGGGGTGGGGAGCTCTCATATTAAAATTGAATTCGAAGATTCAAAATACATATCTGAAAAAAAAATTCATTTTCTGGGATTCTAATGGAGCGATTTTGATCATTTTTAAACTGATGTACCGCTAATAATGGAACTCAAATATCATAATGCCATATGCCTATCATGCATTCATTTTGTAAGAAACAAATGAACTTATTTATGCATCATACACACATACTGCAAGAATCAGGTCGGTATTCCTTATAGATTCACCGTAACAGGCTGTCAACTTTGACAGTTTGTATCTTGGAAACCAATTGACGGATTTGAAATTTTTTTCACGAAAAGAAGCGTCTTTCCAAGTACTTTCAACCATGTATTGCAAAAAAAATCCAATGAAAATCCGCCTAGATAATCTATTTGTTTTTGATCAAAAATATCAACAATGTCTTTAAACAATTTCTGACAATGGTCGAAAAAAATTGATAAAAATCTGCCTTTTTATTATTTTTTTAAATTATTGCTATTTTGCAATAAGGGAAATATATTTTGAGATTTGCAACTAACCGTATCTTATGGAAAATTTAATTACGAAACTTTTTTTCCTATTCAACTTTCCTCTAAAATGAATATCTTCAAAGTTATACGAGAGAAAATTTGAAAAAAAAAAAGTTTTTTTTTCGTTAATTTTATATTTTATTAATAAAAACAATGTTGCACAACTTTTTGAAAATACGCGTATCAAAATTATTGTTATTCAGGTTATTCTGAAGGCTCTCATGCAAAAATCTCCATGTTCCATTTCACATCCACCAAAAAAACAGATAAGCCCTGATCTATATACAAAATATATCCATGAAAAGATTTATATTGATAAGTTATATTAAGTTACATTACCTGTTAGTTTCCAACCTATTATTTTAATATTAGTTTCAACCTTATATCACAGATGTCTGCAACAGCTGACTTAAAATAATTATATTTAATAAATACGATGTCAGATAGGAAAGATAATAAAATCACAATCAAGTTCATAATGTTATACAATATTACAATGAAGTTTCTTCAAAATGTATTTATTTAATCATTACACTTTCACAAGATTTTGAATATGAGCACCTATACGTTATTCAACGCATTGCTGCAGGAAAAGGCGCAAAGTCCAGTTGGCTGGTAAGTCAGTATATTGATTATTTATTAAGCAATATGGTGATTTACATATTTTTATATATTGTCTATATGATTGTTTACAGAAAAGCAACCTACATGAAGTAAATCATCAAATGTTATTTATGGGTGGATAATGTTTATTGATTGCGCAGTTTGAAAAATACATTTTATAGATGAAATATTGCGTTTGTTTTGTCGACTTGTGAATATATTTCTTAGCAAAGTTATTATTGCCAAGACAAAATTGTTCATGAACAGAAAAAAAGTTTTAACCAGCAACATTTAAATACAGTATTGTTTCGTTAAGAGAATAACTGTCGTGACTTAGCAATTTTTTTTGGTGTTTGTATGACACAACAGTATTTTTGTTAAGGTAATATTAACCTGCGATCTGTAACTATTAATAACTAAAATTTTAATGACCGAAGAAATAATTTTAAACATGTTTATGTACACATTTTAAGGATAAATAGTTCAACTGATAAAGAGAAAAATATATTTTTACATGGTGCCTGGTAGAAAAAATTAATTATAAATTAGCTGTTATCCGTGGCTCAGCTTAATATTTAGCATTTCTTTCTAAGGTTGTAAAAATTCTAGATAAAATAATTTAGCTAAATTTTCTCGAGAAACATGTGTTTATTTATATGTAATTACAATATCATAATTATTATAGAATTTTAAAAAATTTAGGCAAATTAGTATTACCAAAAACACCAACTATTAGGTACCGATAGACGATATACTGTTACTAATAAGCCCACTAGAATCCTATATTTATAAGACTTGTGTTGATTGATCACTCTTTTATCAAAATCAAAGTGAGGTAATATATACAAAAAATCTTCTTTTAGTCAGATATCACAGATCATTATTCTGTAATATTCAACATTAACTGTGAAGGAATAATACGCAGTAATAATAATTAAAATATGTAACCAAGCCTGTACCAACCGAAGAAACCTCTTTGCTGTCTACGTGAATTATAAGAAGACATTCTACTCCGTTCCACGTGAGTGGCTCCAAACTATATTGAGAATATATAGGGTCGATAATAATTTTGTTTCCTTTTTAGAATGCACCATATCAACCTGGAGAACTATGATCCAGTCGCAAGTGCCATCTAGCGACACCATCGAAACTAATACAATTCTAACACGAAGGGGAATATTTCAAGGTGATTCACTAATCCCATTGTGGTTCTGCCTTACAATGAACCCAATGTCACTTGGTTTGAACTCCACCAGATACGGCCCTAGTATTAGAAATAACAACGAAGAGGTAGTAATATTGCATCATCTTCTATACATGGTTGTTACCAAGAACTAGCTGGAGCAAATGCTCAAAATTGTGGAGGAGTTCTTCGGGGGTTTCGGAATGCAGTTTGGACTTGACGAGTGCCGTTTTTCGGACATCGTTAAAGGAAAGATATAACCGGAGGTATTTGAGACGCAGAACGGTGAAACTATAGCTGCAATTGAAGCAAAACAAACATACAAATACCTAGGTATCAAACAGACTAAACGAATTGACCATCGTACTGTGAAGGCCGGATTGACAACCGAATTTGTTAGGAGGGAAAGACGGGTGTTACGAACTAGTTTAAATAGTAGAAATTTTTTTAAGGCTCTCAACACGTACGTATGTTCGGCGCTTAGCTGCTATTTTGGAATTATAAAATGGAGCAGGACGGACATCCAAAACCTGCAAGGGAAAATAAGAGCACTCTTAACAAAAGCACACAAATACCATCCTCGGAGTGCTATTGAACGTACAATGCTTCCAAGATACCAAGGAGGAAGAGGATTGATCGATATTGGAAAGCAGCCCGATCAACAAAGAATAAACTTACGTTCCTATTTCCACAGGTTAGCGGATTCTTTCACACTACGTTGAGCAATATGCGAGGCAGACGATTCAATGCGGCTACAGCTGAGGGAACGGGATATTGCTTCTCACCACCAAACAGACCAAGAGAAGTTATAACCTGGCTACAGAAGTCACTTCATAGACGGCATCCAAATGAGGTCATCAAGAACAAGGTGTTTTCGGAAATGGAGAGCTTTTTATTAGTCATCCAAGACCAGATTATTCTGGTTATTGGAAGTTCATCAGCAGAGATCCCTCAATAGAAACTGACCAATGTAGATATTGCTGTTGAACATCAAAGATAATCCAGCACATAACTGGCGGATGCTAAGCGTTTGCCGGAACCGAGGATAAAGAAAGACACGGCTCAGCCGCTAAGATTCTCCACCAAGAATAATAAGATAAGTTAAAACTATTGCAGGTAGGAAAAGTGCCTTACCAAGAATTCAATCCAGAGCCGATTGTTGAAAACAACGAGTTCAAGTTATATTGGGACCGGACGGTTCTAATAGATCAAACAGTTGCTCATAATAGGCCAGATATTATACTAACAGATAAAATTTCTAGGCGAACTACACTGACTGATATTGCTATACCTAATAATAACAATCTAAAACCAAAATACAATGAGAAGATCGCCAAATACAGAGATCTGGAGGTGCAAATCCGCAGACAGTAGGCAATGAACAGCGTCCATACGATTCCCATAATATTAATTGGTATAATACCAAAGAACCTCCTGCAGAATATCAAGGGACTGGGCCTCAGTGAGCATTTGTATAAACCGATTCAGAAAGCAGTTCTCCTTGCAACCGCACGGACCGTCCGAAAGTTTGTAGGAAGTACAGAAGACCCCGCCACCTAGGACCCGATAACACGAAAAGGGTCCCCACAGCGCTTTATACTTTTGATGTCTTTGAATACCTGGTATGAGTCAATAATCTCTGGAGAGAGTGCAAAGCCGTTTGGTTTGTAAATCTGGTTAAAATAACAGCAATAATAATTAGTAGAGGCGAGATAATTCGATTTCTCAATTTTTTTATGTGAATTATATTTTGTCAGATACTAATTTGGTATTGATTTCAAAAATTTTTATTTTCACATGAAAATTTATATTGTTATTTTTTGCTTTTCAATGCTTGTTAGACGTCGCTTCAATTTTTTTGTAAAAATTTTGCTTTACTGTAGTTTCTAAATTTGCACAATCATACGCGGACTTTATTTCCTCATCCTTAGTAATAAACGATGGAATTACGTCAATACATTCAAGATTCCCGTAACTGGAACATTTTTTTCCTTGCATGTATTACAAAATTCGAAACATGTTGACTTTAAAACGCTGTAGACTTATCAATTTTTCGAATTTCAACATTTTGAAAAAAACATAACAATTTTTACGGCAAACACTACAAGCTCAGGTAGGTTGAATACGTTTTTTAAAACTTTCTTGACTTACAGCCAGTTTCGAAAATTTTCCGAAGATTCATGATCAAATTGTAATTGCTGAAAAATTATTTGACCTTCTTTAATTTACTGAAATAATGATCGGTCGTAAACTAAAAACAGAGATAAATTTAAAAAATATGTCTGGAAAATCTCAATGACGAAAGTAAGTATTTTGAGGTCGGTTGGTTATTAAAGTATTAAATGATTCAATAAATTGTATTTGAGATAAGCAAAACGATGATATATTTAAGAAAACCGCAAATTCATTTATATTAGAATTTTGAAAGAAGCGAATTTTTTAGATATTAAATTTTTTTATTTATTGGAATTTCATTTCTCTCCTGTAGTTGGTTCTCATTGTTACCACTCCAACATTAATTTCATTTTTATTAGAAAACGTTAGATTATTTTTAGTAACATAAAATTATGAATAAAATTATTGTTATTTATCTCCTAAATCACCACCACAGTTGCGAGTTTAGAATTTTATATTTTATTTTCTTTTGTAAAATCGGTAAGTTAGTTACAGAGATTACTTTGAACAAACTAATTGCAAACTTTACCTATTTATCATGTAAAACGAGCTGAAAAAATGGGTTATTTTGGATATGTGGTTCACAGTCTTTGAAAAATTACGAAATTACTTATTTTTCCAGCTAGTGCTATATTTGACATATGCGTTATAATTAAACTGATGTAAGTATAGAATTTGATTAGGTGTTGCTCGTTGAAGTTGTTATGAAATAACATGAGAAATTATTTCCTAATGTAAATTAAAACACTAACAATGAAGCAAGATACTTCTGTGAAGTGCAGTGTTTATTAAAAAAAACTAAAATATCATTAAAGTGCTCGTGAAGGTTAGTTGAGGCGCCATAACACGTTTATACTATGATTATTTCATTGATTATTTGGCTTTACTAAACTAGTAGATTTAGTTAAGCAAAAGTAAAAAAAAACATGTCACGCGTGGTTGCGTAAAAAAGCACAGTATGCTATACTCATATAAGATACACTGTTAGAAATAACCTTAAGTTTAATGTCCATTCTACATTAAATTTAACGATTTTGTACTTTAAATCGTGAATAATTTACATTTACTTTGAATTTAAAGCAAATTCATTGAAATATCATTTCGTTGTACATTAAATTTGATTTGATTAAATGGTACCTTAAATAAAGGGATTTACATTAATATTCATTGTACATTGCATGAGATTCCGGGAGATGGCGCATCTTGTATTAAACTTTTTGTTTTCCTATGATGAGGTGTACATATTTGCCGGGACTGACGTAAACCAATGAATCCGAAACTGGTGTAGAGACGACGGTACACTACCTATGGGAAAAATTTCCATCTTTTTCTGGTAGCAGAATTTTTTGACCTCATACTAATGTAGGTGCATTAAATATGTGACTACATATCTTAGATTCAGTGATCACATTAGTTTAGACTAATGTAAAAAATAATAAATTTAATGCATCACATTAGTTGAATTTAAGAAACGGTTTATGAAATTTGGTTCCAGCACATTTATCTTAAATTTAATGCATTTCCTTTTTACAGGATATGTAAATCATAACGTTTTATTGCTAGTACCGAATTAATCCTAGGAAATTATTAAAAGTATGTGTAACATTTTTTTTTTCCAAGAAACGAGGAGTTAGCCCATTGTCTTAAACCCCATTCCAGGAGGACCGGGTAGTTTTTGTTCAAGGTTTTTTTCTTCTAGTATCAGGACCTGAAAACATCCCGGCAGAGTTAACTAAATATGTAACTAACACCCTATTAAATTACCTAAAAGGACTGTTCCAAAAATACATGAACAGAACACCAGTCTCAAAGAAATGGATATTATCATATATCTCAACTATTCACAAAAAGGGAAGTAAAGACATAGACGATAACTATAGAGGAATATCGGTGACAAGCAGCCTTAGCAGAATATATGGTAAAAATATTGAAGAATAAAATCTAGCAGGAGTCCCAGGATATGGAATCTGAAGAACAAGCGGGATTTAGAGCTGGTCGATCAACTATAGACCACCTATTCTGTGTGAGCCAAATAATAGAAAAAAAGTTGGTATTTAACCAAGGGATCCATATGCTATTTGTAGATTTGAAGAAAGTATATGATAGCATACCCCTTAAAAAGTTATGAAAGGCTCTCGGAAAAAGCAAAGTCAGTGTAGGACTTGTAAATGCTATCAAGTCATTGTATAAAAATTTCACGTAAAAAATCAGAATAGAAAATAAACTTACAAGTGGATTCCAGGTCAATAAAGGTCTCAAACAGGGATGCTGCCTCTCCCCAACCCTTTTTAAAATTCATTTAGATCAAACATTACACACATGGAAAAAAATGCCAGGGAATGGGTATCCCACTTAGAAATACTACGATGTATACGCCATGTTTCGCGGATGATCAGATCGTACTGGCACAAGATTACGATCACATGGAATACATGACAAGGAAATTAATGCAAGAATTTCAGAAATGGGGGCTCGAGGCAAATATAACCAAATTGAGTATATGTGCGTAGGCGGAGAGACCACAGACCTTATTCTGGAAGACGGTCAGTGCATCAAACACTGTACAAATTATAAATACTTGGGGATGAAGTTCACACAAAATGGAACAGCTGATCAAGCCATAAAAGAACGAAACACATAGGGTAGAAAAGCAATTACACTTCTAAACCCAGTTCTATGGGACCCAAATATATCTAAGCAAAACAAAACGCTCATTTATAATGCTATTATTAAAAGCATAGTCACATACAGTTCTGAAGTCGGGCATCTAAAAGAAACTTCCGAGGAGATACTGTTAGCCACTGAAATGGACTTCTGGAGACGATCGGCTAGAAAATCCAGAAGAGACAGGTAAACCAATGATCGTATCAGAGAAATAATAATAAAACTCACATACAACAAAACAATTGACATGGTATGGCCACGTGCAGAGAATGGCAGAGAAACGTCTACCTAACCAAGTACTAAGCTAGATACCGCAAGGGAGAAGAAAACGAGGGAGATCGAGGAAAATCTGGCGAGAAGGTATCGACGGAGAAATGAGAAATAGAGGTCTAGAAGATGATCAGTGGATGGACCGAAATTGCTGGCGTTTGGGTATCGGAAGACGGCGTAGAACGTTATAAACCGATCTATAGATACATATATATATATATATATATATATATATATATATATATATATATATATATATATATATATCAGCCTGGTAACCGGTTTCATTGCTAAATTATCGAGTGATGGTAAAAATATTTCAGTTAAATTTTTGGAAGAAAGGCTGAGATTCAGATTAAATAATTTAAACCATGGTTTTGAGGATGTTTTAGAGAAAATTCAGTTACAGGCTAACACCATTGGTTTATCCAACTTAAAAAGTTAGACTGCGGAGAATTTTGTCCTTTTTGTAAACTAGGACATTGTCGTAGCGAACGAGAACATTTCAATTATATAAATTAGGATTTGATTTGATAGATAGCCTTATGAAATTTTGCTAATGTATTACAGTAATAACTGCTGCTATTGTAGTGCCTTTTGATGTATATTCAACCTGAGTAACTCCTGCTTGATCCTAAAAAACTGTGGATGTGAGTTCCAGCTGAAGATTTGTATGGATCATTCTGGGGTACCCTCTATAGTCCCAATTATTATTAAAATGGGTTCATTGATAAC
This sequence comes from Diaprepes abbreviatus, assembly GCA_034092305.1. Taxonomy (NCBI): domain Eukaryota; kingdom Metazoa; phylum Arthropoda; class Insecta; order Coleoptera; family Curculionidae; genus Diaprepes; species Diaprepes abbreviatus. The sequence goes on along the minus strand of JASJET010000090.1, from coordinate 1,781,690 downwards.
TAAGCATCGTAGTGTGAATTATTGATTAATTTTACCCATAATCCATAAACTTACTCCATTCAATCGTTGACTCACCCTATAGCAATAACAAAATGACAGTACTTTCTTAATTTCCAAACATTTATATAGAGTTTTATAAAATAAAATTCGAACAACAAGTAATATTTTATTTATTCTAATCTCTTATTACAGCTTTGTTATTTCATGAACAAAATTATAAATAATTTACTAAAATACCAACAATCAAGCCAATACTTACCATAAATTCGACTCTTATTTTCATCAAGTAGTGTCTTTAATACATATAAAATAAAAGCTAAAAGTTTTTGTCACTGTCATATCAAAAACCGGTTTTGTAAAAAGAAAAAAAAAGATCAAGTGTGCCTAGAAATGTATCAAACACTCTACTTTTGCCACTTTCATCAAGGGTGTAGTTAGTTTTTTGGTTAGTTTGGTTTTTTTCTTGGCGCTCTTGAGATTTTAAAAAAAGCGTCAGTAGAGAGAGAGAGTCTGGACCAAGCCTTGGTTGTGAAAACTGGCAAAAACCCAGAAAGCAGAGTTTTTTTGCTGATTTCCGGAAAATACAATACTAATTTTATTTCTGTGTGTAGCAAAAACCATAGTTTAGAGTGTTAAGGCGTCATTTCCCAGATATCGAGGAAAATTAAAGTTATTATTGTATTCGTGTGCATTAAGTAAATCATAGTGTAGGTGATCTCACCTAAAAAGCTAACACACCATCGTTATGATTACTTGGTGCACTTTTAAAGACAATCAGGTATATGCCACAAACAGTTTTTAATATACTGGGACTTAGCCTTCCTGCCTAAAATTAGATTTGCATGCCTGAATCGGCATATTACACACCACTGCTCCATAGAGGCCATCGGTTATCCAGCTTGCCGAAAGTGTTTGGATTTAATGACAAAACTGCCTTTCAGGTATTAGAACTTCGTAATAAACAGTGAAATTACCGGTTTTAATGTATACTTTCCTTTTTCCCCTGTGATTGGGAACTAATAAGACTTTATGCGAGCAATTACAGGACACTTTATTTTTAATTTCATTTAAAATACCTTGTAAACCGAAGGTATACGTACACACTAGGTAATTTAAAACATCACTTCATATATTAATAGTCCAACACTTTTAATTAGGCTTAACTAAACATAATTTTAGACTTAATCGGCCTATTAGATAATTTATTCGTGCAAAATACAACTTTATATAAAAAGTAAGGTTATTGAGTTCAGCCGATAGTGAAAATTAAGGCCTGACCTACATCTAAACCGACTTGGCGTATGGCGCAGATGACGTCATACTTGCAGTAGTGTTGTTCATTGTTTCTTTTTTTTTTGTTCTAATCCAGGTAGCAAATAGTCGCATATTTATTTATTTTACATAGTTTGTAAAACAGAATCATTTTTTTTATTGTTAAATATAGATATTAATTGTTTTTGTAACCGGTGTGTTTTATTTTGGGATCTAGTTGTTTCCTATTTTCGATAACATCATCGTTTCTTCTTACCGACGGGCCTAAAACAGGTGGCGCTTTGAATTTATATAACCCCCCCTAATCTCCGGCATGCTAGCCTAGGCACTGCCCTAAAAGAAGGAGCGATCAACACTAAAAAAATAACCACCTGTACAGAAGCATTAAATATTTAATTTTCATTCATTCGTTTTCATTTTAATTCTTTTTCTCTCCCGTGACGTAGCACTCTGACAGAAATAAAAAAAATTGCTTTTGCTTACACACAAGCATTTAGTGTTTTTTTAAATATGAACTGTTGACAAAAATTCGTAGAGGTATCAAACTGAAACTTGTACATATTCAGTACAGACTAATATTCCACACTGCACACAAAAGAAAAATTTTATTGTGCTATTACATTTTACTTTATATAATTTAGTAGTTTGTTGAACTTTAACTTTTTAAACTTTGCAGTGCGATAGGGTTTTATACTATGAGCCATCAACGTGGGCAAATCAGCATCGTTGAAAGACACCTAATATTTTACAACTTTAGAAATGGAAAGATTTATTGCCAAATAGGTAAAATAATAAACAGAAGCCATTCAACTGTCCCGAGTATCGAACCGTTAAAAAATTATTATAAAGTATGGAACAAGGTTAAGAAGCGAACAAGAAAATTTTTTTAATAGTTTGCTTTTATAAGCTGAAGAAATTTCCTAAATTTCAACTCCCATACTAGCCAAAATGGTGGAAAATTATTTGAATAATCCTTCAATTCCGCATACCATTTCAAATATTTTACAGAAGCACAAAATTAAGTGGACAGATATCGAGAGGAAAACTGTGAAGCAGTAATGAAAATACGAGGGTGAGTTGATAAGCTTCCAGCCTAACACATAAATGGCGCCAACAGATCTGAGTTCTTACTTGCATTCTATAGTACTATCTTTTACTAGCTTACATATAAAATGACAGGTTAATAGCACGGTTAGTGTACATTTGCTTATTTTACAAAAATGAAAAAATTGGAAAAACGCTCGGCTAACTCTACATCTATTTGAAAGGTTTCATGCAGTTTTAAATCAAACAAGAAATTGACTATATACCAGAAGACTCTTCTTAATCCTATTCAACGATTAAACAGTGGGTTTTTGAATTTCAAAAGGCAGCAAGAACGCTAAAGACGAACGATACTCCTGATACCCTGCTTAGGTGACATCTTCTGAAATAATTGAACAAATTTATAAAATCGTACCATTAAGGTCACAGATTGAAAGCGTTTGAGATTTGAGAGGTTGTTAGAAAGAACCTGTGGATACTATTTTATATAATTTTTTGTGAATGGGGAAGCTCTGTGAAAGATAGGGGCTGCGTTTGCTAACGCCCTAGTATTCAGCGATGATTACCTATTTCCTATCCTCAATAAATGACTAGGTAGGTGGACAACGATTCGAGAGCAACGAGGCAGTTGTTGATACTGTGAACGGCTATTTTGGGGATATCGATAAATCACATTAAAAAATTTTTATTGTCAAATTAGATCACCAGTATAAAAAACGTGTTAGTCTAGATGGAGATCATCCTGAAAAAACTAAAAAAATACTTTTTTTTTCACGCCAGAAACTTATCAGCCTACCATCGTAAATAGTAAAGTTTGTAGTTTACTTAGATTTTGCGTTTTTGCAAGAAGTATGGGCAGGCTCTGTGATGTTTTGGGGATGTATGTAGCACAAAAAAAAAACAAATTTATATTGAATAAACGGCACAAGTGATCAGACTATATATTTGGATATGCTTAAACAAAATCTAAAATAAAACGAGAAAAAATTTGTTTTATAACAGGTCCAAACACTAAGCTAAGAAAAATACACTGGATGCTTTTAAATGTCCCAAATATTATCTATACATTGCCGGAAGATCTTAATCTTCATGACACCAGTTGAATAGTTATAAGGAAACATGATATTTCCATTAAATCTCACCTTAAGGGATTTTAAAGGAAGAATGATGGAAAATAACTGTAGAATGTTACGAAAAATTAGGAGGACCTATTTTAGTCGGTAAGGTATCCCTTACGACTTGGGAGCAGTAGGGAGGCACAATACATCTATCAGGTCCCAGTGTACAAACACCAATTCAATGTACTTACATACATCCAAGCGCAAAAACACAAGTTCCGATGCAAATCGGCAACGTCGCATATTCAACAACTATCTTGGTCCAGGGGCGGATCCAGCCTCTCTCTTTGGAGAGGGGGGGGCGTAATATCACAAAAGTACAGTTGGCAAGCGAAAGCAAGTTGTCGACGGGAGGGGGGGAAGACACCAGCAACGTTACCATTTCTAGTGTAAAAGGCAGGCTCGGGTATATTTTTCTGAATTTGAAGCTCTTGAAGAGGGGGGGGGGGCGATCACAAGAAAAATCAACTTACCGACAGGGGTGGAGGATGCGAGCAGCACACACATTTCTAGTATAAGAGAATCGGGTCTATTTTCCTGAACTTAAAGCTCTTAGGGGCTATTGCAAGAAAAATAGGTTTTCAACGGGGGGGGGGAGGGGAGGGGTAAGTACCAGCAGCATACAGATTCCTAAAATCGGTTCCATTTTCCTGAACTCAAAGCCCTTGGGAAAGGGAGGGGCGATCGCAAGCATACACATTCCTATACTCTATTCAAGAACTAGAGAGAGTAATAAAACTGTTACCGAAACCTCCAACGTACCTGCTCCAGTGCCACAAATAACTGAGGACTGCCGTAAATCTAATTATATTTAATTGTATTTAAATATTATAAGCTTTTATAAATTTCGGGCAATAATAAAATTTCTGACAGTTCAATTTCTGTCAGTGAGTAAAGTACCTTACAATGTGTCCTTAGTGATTTGTCTTGTTTGTGCTTATTTTTATATATTAATTGAAATTAGTCAAATCACAGGCAGACGAAAAACCTCGTGGGAAGAAGAGATGAAAACTGCAATAAAAGGAGTTGTACACACATTTTATTATGAGAAGCAGATCCCAACTATCGACAAAATTCTAACTAAAATCAATGAAGATCGGGATTTACCTGAAATTAAAAGAATTGAGCTCTGCTTTGCTGGGAAAAACCAGATAGGAAATTTGTTCTTACGGAAAATGTCCGTTGGAGAAGGAAATATCTCTCTCAAGTAAAAGGTAGAGTTTCTAGAAATAACACAACTTACAAAATTAGTAATTTAACTGAACTTTTGAAAGATGTTTTTAAATAAAGTTACTGCAGAAAATTGGGAAAAATCCATATAATAAAAGAATAAAAGAAAATATGGAAACTCGATCTCATGATCGGTGAGATAGCGAAACCTTTTATAATTAATTTGAGCGAAGATAGCTTCATTGACTTTTATTACGAATTAGATATGTAATGTTTACCAGTGCAAACACAATTTATTATTTCAATTTCCTGTAACATATACAAACTAATTACATTTGAATCCCTTTTTAGTGTTTAATTGTAATTCTGCAGACGGTTTAAGAAATAAATAAATTAAAACGTCAAATGTCCTAAAAATGGTTTTAATTGATAATAAAATGACCGATAGCCCCAAAAATTTTTATACTATATGGACGAATTTATTTTGTATATGTGTTTAACTTCTTGTGTTTTTGATAATGGGTATTTTGTAAGTATTTAAATTATAACTTAGAATTTTTTGTGAGAACAAGGCTATGTTTTAATCTGAATGTGCCTAAAACGGTTTCTATGCCAAAATTAAAAATAATAAAAATACAGTTGCGATTTGTGTTAAATATGTCAAAATTATCTATATTTTCTCATGTATGTGAATTATTAATAAATCATGAGAAATAAAATAATATAAAAACTTTTTATTTTAAGTTTATTACCGAAATAATATTTTATGCTATATTTATTTATTTTTATTTCTTTATTTAATTATTTAATCAAAAGTTATTCATGTGAAAAAGTGGTAAAAAATACAATTTTTCAAATCTTTAACGATTTTTAACTGAAAAAGTATGAGTCGTACGGAAAAATTAGAAGATACACTTTTTGCTTAGAATTTGCCAAGAAAGACGAAAATATTTTTTTATTTCAGATATAAACAATTTCTGAAATTATTAACATTTTTTTCTCTACCATAAACTTTTTGGTTTTTCATGACTCCCCGCCTTCGATATTTGTAATCAGGGAGTCAAAATACATATAAAAAAACCTTGGCGGAGCCATGTTTCTTTAACGGCAACGACAATCCACTGGGCTCTCGGACTATAAAAGATAACAGATAACAAAATAGTGAGCTACCTGCATTATTAAATGCAACTTGTGTTTGTTTATTGTACGAGTTACATTTTGACGTTGAAAACAAAGTTGTGTCAATTTGCGTGGGTCATAACATTGTGTATTTTTTCAATTTTTCATGATACTACTTTTAATTACCCAAGAGTTGTTATTTTTGCTTCATAAATAAAATACGTATTGTAGGAGTTTCACTTTTAGTGACTCTATGTGGATAAATTATTTTGTCGGGTAATTCAAATTCCGATAAAGTGAGTCATTTTAAGACGGTAACATTCTATACAAGCGTTAATGACCGATATAACTGTCTGTGTGGCCATTACCTTGTACTTCTAGGACCAACACCTTTTTGTTAAAGGTGATTCCTAATATTTTACAACCCTCTATATACAATAGAAAAGAGAATAGTTTTGTTTTTCGAGTAAATTCCAAACATTTTTTTCCGGTGAATGAATTCCAAGCAGGTGTGAAAAAGGGCCCTTATTTCAAAGGTATCCGACAATAGATAAAGAATAGAACTTCGATACGTTATTTGAGAATAGAACTACGAGAACGTAAAGTATTGTACTACCCACATTCCAAATACACTATTTTTCTTGAGAATTGGCAGTTATTTGAACAAAGAACAGGACGTGCTGAATGAAAAACTGAATGAAGCGCTGGCGCCGGACTGTCCCGTCTTTTGTACTAACGAAGTGGTTCTTTATTAAAATGACTATTACCACTGTGCCATTACACCTGTGACTGTTTCTTTTTAAACGACTAATGGTGAGAATACACGAAATGGAGAAATATTCCTGTTTGACAATAACACGTATTGTTAGTTTAGGTTTTATTGAAAAAATCCTTCTAAATAAGTAATTTGCAACTTCAGTATAACATGTAAGGACTTGGAAATTGATGCAGTAGAAAATTGCTAGAGAAATAAAAAATATATCTAAATATTGGGTGTTTTAAAAAGGTCATTTTTAATTTATAAAATTTGTGCAAAACTCCTAATAATAGAAGCAAGAATTGAATTTAATAGAAAAGAAAAACTAGGGTTACACTCTATTGTATTGTTGTTGTAGTATTAGTTTATTGCTACTCATCGAAATTTGATTTAATGATATAAATGATATTTAATGATAAATAACTGGCTAGGATACCTACAATTATGGATATTTTTATATTTAAGTGAATTTATCAGGACTGTCAATAGGTAATTAATTATGAGAACTCACAACAATGATAAACGTTGTTATTTTTCAGGTAGCGTGGTAGCGTTTGAAGGAGGTCATTTTTGGTCACCATCTGGACATAGAGGACCAAAATGTTATCACAACCAGAAAACTTTTTTTAAAGATGTAAAAGCACTGAAACTGACAATCTTAAAATGACTTACTATTTAATCTTTATTGGTTTCATTGATGTTTTAGTGGATATCATTTAATATATATCCGCGCTATTTTTCAATTGCGAGCATATTTATATCGCTTTAAAAAATATGTGCATATTCTCAGCAGCAAATATTATTAAATAATATTTTAAAACAATATTAACTTAACATATGGCTAGCAAACAATACTATGAAATATTTGGGATTTATAATAAACATACTTCAGTAAAGCGTTAATAAGGTTGATAACGTTATCATCGAGTTGTCATGAATTGCAAAGAGCCACTCTAATATAGAAAAAGTTTATTCTGCAAGGATAGAAATACCTATGTTGGTAAAAATGCGATTTCCAGAAAAACTGCAATAATTAGAATACTACGGATTAATAATACAATGCGCTATTCCAATGCTCAAAAAAAAATTTTCCACCGTAAGCTAAACTCTCTACCTAACATGGCAGATAATAGATATCCCAACAGAGAGTAGGTAAAAGAGTTTTGGGGAAACCAACTTTCCACACCCGCCAGTTGTAACATCGCAGCCGCCTGGATCAATCACCAAGACTACATCCAGACCCAGTTTGAGCCACTTATCTCGAGGCAATCTCAGGAATAATCAAGGAATTCCATAATTGGAAAACTCCGGGTCTCGATCGGGTCCAGAACTACTGGCTCAAAAAGTTCTGGTGTATACACCATGAACTGGCTAATCTTGTTAATGATGGCTTTCTAAATCCAGCAAAAATGCCATTGTTTCTGACAGAAGCTATTACGTATCTCTTACCAAAGGACCAACATAACACACATGACCCAGCTAAATATAGGCCAATTACCTGTCTTTCCACATTACATAAGGTAATCACCTCCTGCTTGACCAAACGCATCTATGCATGTTGTGAACAAAATAACATCATTGCAATTCAACAGGGAGAATGCACCAGGGGGGCAATGGGATGCAAGGAACAATTGATTGTTGACTCTGTCGTATGTAATCAAGATGTACCAACCGAAGAAACCTCTTTGCTGCCTACGTGGATTATAAGAAGGCCTTCGACTCAGTGCCACTTGAGTGGCTCAAAACTATATTGATAATGTATAGGGTCGATAGACATTTTGTTTCCTTTTTAGAACGCATCATGTCAACCTGGAGAACTAGGATTCAGTTGCAAGTGTCATCCAGCGACAGAATCGAAACTAATACAATCCCAATACTAAGGGGAATATTTCAAGGTGATTCACTAAGCCAATTGTGGTTCTGTCTTGCAATGAACACACTGTCACGCCGTTTGAACTCTATCAGATACGGTTTTATTATTAGAAATAACAACGAAGAGATAGTAAAATTGAATCATCTTCTATACATGGATGATCTTAAACTGATGGCTGGCAATCAAAAATTAGCTGGAACAAATGCTTAAAATTGTGCAGGAGTTATAGGGTGATATTGGAATAAACCTTGACAAGTGCCGTATTTTGAACATCGTTAAAGAAAATATGCAACCGGGGTTATTTGAGGTGCAGAACGGTGATACTATAACTGCATTGGAAGCAGAACAAACATACAAATACCTAGGTATGAAACAGGCTAAACAAATTAACTTTCGCACTATGAAGGCCGAATTGACAACCGAATTTGTCAGGAGGGTAAGACGGGTGTTACGAACTAGTCTAAATAGTAGAAATTTGTTTAAGGCGCTCAACATGCACGCAACTTCTTTTAGAATTGTAAAATGGAACAGGACGGTCATCGAAAACCTGCAAAGAAAAATAAGAATACTCTTAACAAAAGCACACAAACACCATCCTCGGAATGCTATTGAACATGCAATGTTTCCAAGACACCAAGATTGAAGGGGATTGGTGAATATTGGTCAGCAGCTCGATCAAAAAATACTAAACTTACGTTCTTCTTTCCACGGGTTAGCGAACTATTCCACATTACACTGGGCAATATGTGAGGCAGACGATTCAATGCTGCTACAGCTGAGGGAATAGGATATTGCTTTTATCACCGAACAGACCAAGAGAAGTTACAAGACTGGCTACCGAAACCACTTCATGGATTATCCAAGACAATGTCGGCAACCCAGCGTCGAACTACTCGTTAAGTTCAGGACAGATGTCTCCGGAAACGGAGGGCTTCTTGTTAGCTATCCAATATCAGATTATTCCGACGAAGAATTATCGGAAATTCATGATCAGAGATTTTTCAATAGAAAATGACCAATGTAGAGATAACCGTCGAACATCAGAGATAATCCAGCACATAACTGGAGGATGCCAAGCATTTGCCGCGACCGAATATAGGAAAAGACACGACTGAGCCGCTAAGATACTCCACCAGGTGTTAGCAGATAAGTTAAAACTCTTCCAGCCAGGAAAAGTGCTTTACTACAAATACAATCCTGAAAATAACGAGTTTAATTTATATTGGGACCGAACGGTTCTGACAGATCAAATAGTTGCTCATAATAGGTCAGTTATTATACTAATATATAAAATTTCTAGGCGAACTACACTGATTGTCATTGCTATACCTAATAACAACAATCTAAGACCAAAATACAATGAGAAGATCGCCAAATACAGAGATCTAGAGGTGCAAATACGCAGACAGTGGGTAATGAACAGAGTCTACACAATTTCCATAATACTATTAATAACTATAATGGTACCAAAGAACCTCCTGCAGAACATCAAGGGACTGGGCCTTAGTGACCATCTGTATAAACAAATTCAGACAGCAATTCTCCTTGCGCGGACTGTCCGAAAATTTGTAGGAAGAACAGAAGATCACGCCACCTAGGACCCGATAACATTGAAAGGGTCCCCACATAGCTTCATACTTTTGGTGTCTTTGTATATCTGGTATGTGTCAATAATTCCTGGAGGGAGTGGGAAGACGTTTGGCTTCTAAATCTGATATAATAATAATGCTTTATTTATGGTATAAAATCATTAAGAATGAACATAAATTTTATCCCATTTAATAACAATTATGAAACTATTTAAAGCAAAAATTATCTATATATATATATATATATATATATATATATATATATATATATATATATATATTATATAAATAAAACAAAGTTGCATCATCCAGCCCAATAAAACAAATGAATGTCCTAGTTTACACATAAGTCTAATCAATTTTTATTGCCAACGTCTTTTCGACGCACGGGAAATATGTCACAAAACTTTTTTGGATAAAAGATATCAAGGAATAAGAATTTTTAATCAATAATTAAAACTCTAACTCCCTGTATTTCAGAAACTATCAACTTTTGGACTAAGGTAAATTGGGATAAATCGCCATATTTTAGACTCAGAAATTTACACTATCGGTTTGAATAGATCTTTTAAAGATATCCTATATAATGAAAATATTCACACTATCTATTACAATATTTCTAATAATTTATTGAAGCTAATTTTTTTGCTTGGAGACATAATTATTTCTGTTATTCAGTGTGTATATTTTATATAATTAATTAATTTATCATTTCAAAAAAGGTGAATACATTGGTTAAAGATTTGTTATAGTTTAATTTATTGAGTCCTGTAACTAAATAATAATATTTACTTATCAATATATAATTTTAGGATTACTGATATGAATGAATGAATGAATGAATGAAAAAGGGGTGATGATACTAGATCATTGATGCCTAGGCCTCCATTGGGCCCTTTACATCCCACCATATCTGCAGGTTATTCGACGCCGATCGCCTTTGCGAATCCAAGCAGCCTCGTTAGTTGAACTTGCCTAACTGCTTCCGATAACAAAACTATATTTTCGAAATATCTCTGTCTCAGTCCGTTGAGGGCACCCTCTGAGAACATGTTCAACAGTTTCATGCTCCTCCAAACACCATCTGCACGTCGGGTCGCCCTCGACACCGATTCTGTGAAGATGACCCCCGAGGTGACAATGTCCTGTCAACAATCCCACCACAATTCGCAGCTCTTTCCTTCCAAGGAAACAAGCTCTTTACTACACCGTGCGCTAGGCCTAGTTATATGTTCCTTAGCACACCTCATTCCAGGAGCTCCCCTCCATGATTCAATAAATTTGGTTTCCAGCAACGATTTTAATTCCCTTTTGCCAATAGCAATTGGGACAGGTAATATTGGTTGGGGTCCATAAGGTTCGATCGCCGAACCCAACTTTGCCAGACAGTCTGCTTCTTCATTTCCGTGCATGCTCGAGTGACCTGGGACCCATACGAGTCTGACTGTGCAGCCTTTCCTCATCATACCATTTAGTACATCCTTGTACTCAGACACCAGTCGCGAAGTCACGACACTCGACTTCAGTGCCAATATCGCAGCCTTACTATCTGAGCATATATTTATTACTCTATTCCTGTCTATGTCCCTCTCACAGAGATGGGCACATTGCAGAATAGCATAAATTTCCGCTGTGAAAATTGTCGCACATTATCCGAGAGTGTAGTTCTCTCTGACTCCTGTGGTTCTGCCGAATACTCCGGCTCCAGCTCTTTCATCTTGTCGAGATCCATTAGTATACCACCAGGATTCATTTTTCGGAAGATTTTGTTCATCCTCCTAATCCTCTCTACTTGGCATAAGTATCTCAAGGGAGAGGTTGGATTTTAAAAGCGGCGTCATGTAGTCTGTCCGCATGGGGAGTGATGGACACCTCTCCACCACGCTTTCTCAGACACCTGAGTCGCCGCCTGTTCTAAGGTAATTGATATGATTAATAAAATTTTGAAATATTGATATGAATCAAGTTCAACTGGGTGACTATTGACTAACAAGGGAACATTCTCGTAAAAAATATTCAGAAGTATTTTTTTACTTCCTAAATTGAATTTCTAGTGGATGAAAACTACCTCTCATTTCATCGCTAAAAATATTTAATTTCGTCCTGGTTTTGGATAATTTTTTTTGGCAAAAGGTTTTTTCAGCTACTGAGTCTTTTGATTACAATATGCTAAGAACGGAAAAAAATATTTTAATTAAAATTTCTTTTAATTTTTTCGTCGATAGAGGGAATTCCTTATCTGGAGGAGAATATGATCATCCCGTTCTTTTAAAAACTTGGCACATCTTTTTAATCGACTTTCAAAAGAAGGAGGTTTTACATTCGACTGCTATGTTTTTTTTTTTTTTAAGTATGTACATAGACTACTCCGGAAGTTGCTGTAATGGTCCCATATTATCTTGGCCGAAATTGGTTCAGTAAAATACAAGATGGTGCTGATAATATAGCGGACAAAAAAAATAATTTTGTCATATTTCCGGGGTTGTATATAACGAATATAAAATTTTTTTCTAAAAAATTCAGTATGGCGGATTAAAAATCTTAAATCTCATGATTTTGTCTAAAATTGGTACAGGGAGATTTTTGAGGGTGTAAATTACGACATATTTTGGCTGTTGTCTAGTGTTATTTGTTTGGTACAATTTAATTTAAAACTGGTATTGGGAGAATTCTCAGAATTAAAGAATTTTTTTTGTGCAGTTTAGTGTAGTCTATAACTTTGGATAAAATGGGTACTTTTTTGCAATCCTAGAAACTCAATGCAAAACTAAAAACGAAACATTGGAAAATAAAATTTTTATAAAAAAATTGAGCCGATTTCTAAAAAAGAGCAAAAAACGAAAAATAATATACAATTTTATATGAAATTGAAATTTTTGAATTAGGTGACTAAATATTACTAAATGAAACAAACAACTACTAACACGAGATACATACAAGCTATAATCAGAAAGAAATTATAAATAAAGTATTTCTTAATCTTTTTATGTAAATTACATTTTTTCAGGTTTTAATTTGCCGCCAATAAATTTCAATTTCATATAAAAATTTATATTCTTATTTATCGCTTTTTAGGGCTTTTTTTGGAGGTCGGTTCAATTTTATCATAAAAATTGTATCATAAATGAGGAGTAGTGCCCTATGTATTGTGCGGATTTTCAAAGTCTAATATGGATTACTAACGAATACTGATTTTCATACGCATTGCCAAATTTATATTAGGCACGCCAATTTTCATTGTCGGTCAAAATTTTGTCTAGCATTATCAATTTTTATTAAAATTGGGAAGTCTTTGATTTCTTATCTGCAGATATAATCGAAAGTTTGCTAAAGATGTTTTATTTTGATACGGAATTGATAATTTTTAAAATTTACGTTAAAAAATGGGTTTCTCAATGAAAACATATATTATAGTCAACATGTTATAGCTTCAATAATATTTTTCATAATTTTCAATTAAAAAAATTTTTTTAAGTAATAATGTTGCTTTTTACAATTGGTTGATATAGGAAAACCTGTAGGGGAAGGTGGGGTAATTGCGAACACTTAAGGAAGAACTGAAATACAATAAAACCAAATGAAGTTACAAGGCTTATTTATTGCTTAATATTTATTTAAACTAATCATTCTTATGTTCTTATAATCAACTTAGATAAATTTTCAAAAATAAAATCAAATTTCAACAAAAAACAAAACCTCTGGTGTCCGAGATTACGCCACAGCTTGGGGGTAATTACAGATGGTGTATGGGGTAATTACGGACATAATCTAATTTGCACAGAAATCACAGATAAATCCCCTTGATGTACTTGCACCACTCGTGCAATTTTCGTGGGCCCACAATTTACATTTAATGCACATTATACAATTTTATGTGATTGGTTCTTTATACTTTTCATTACAAATAAGACAATAATACCCTTCATCAACCTTTGTAGCACTTCTGTTGACTTTCTTTTTCTTGCGCTGTACGTTCCTATCTTTAGTCTTCATATCATCTTCAAATACTTTAAGATTCTTCATACCTTTCTTTCTTTCAGTGGTTCGTACAGACTTATCATTTTCTTTTGCCTCTTCTTTATTTTTCTTCCTTTGTCCCTTTTCTTCTAAAGCGTCTTTCATAGGGGTACTAGCGATTATAATTGAATGTTTCTTTCTGGAACATTGCCTACTTCTCTGTTATGGCAGTTGGGGAACATTAACAACATCTTGAAGTGGAATTGATTTGTCCAACACAGGTAAAGGTGTTACTGATCGCTGCTGCACAACTGATAATGGAACTACTTGTGCAATAGGTGACACTGCTCTCTGCATAGATAGTGTCGGTGCAATCTGGGCATCAGGTGTTACTGCTCTTTGCATATTTGATGCTTTTTCTATATCTGATTCGATTGAAAGCTTTAGTAAAAAGCTCGACAACTTCATACTGTGTAATTTTTCGGCCTATATTTGAAGCCATGTATAAGTCACATTCTCTGTTGTATGCAGTTTTGAGCGGTCCAAAATATGTTAAGTCCAGCGGTTCTAGAATTTTTCTGGACGTTAGAAATGCCGGTCTCGTCAACATTGTAAATGCGATTGGCAACAAACTGATATTTCCTTTGTGAGGCTTCCAAGTTTTCGAAAAAGATTCTCAATTCTGTTTCATTAAACGCTGTAATTCTATTAATAGAAGTAAATTCAGGTTTGCGGAGAGAAATGTTGGGATGTCTTTTTCCAAATCCATAAAACCAGTCCTTTCCCGCCATTTGTGATGTTTGCTTTAACTGATTTACTTCAGCAAATTTGAAAGCTATTTTCCTCACCATCTCTATAGTTAAGCCATAAAATAGTTTACTGCATTTTAAAATGTGTTCTTCTAATTCTTTTTCTTGGTCTTCAGAAAATATAGCCTTTCTTCCACTTTTTGGGGTCTTTATAATTTCTTTATTAAGATGGTCGTGTATAGTGCTTTTTGGTATAGAGTAAACGATAGCTGCATTTCCTAATGAAAGTTTTTTTGTTCTTGACGTCCTGAATAGCTTTTTGTAAATCTTCTAATTTGTATTTGGTCTCCGTTTTTCTTTGGCAATTTCGAGGCATCTGAAATATAAAAAGGTTTAGGTAGGTTTATAAAAAATTATTTGAGTAGGTTTATAAAAAGTCTATATAACTGGGAATTCGGCCTATAATAACCCATATAGGGGTAATTACGGATGTCTATGATTACCCTACACAGATCGTCCGCCATTACCCGACTCGCAAAAAAAACGAATAACTATATATTTATGTAAGGTTAGAATATCGTAATGCACTTGGCGATTACTTACAAACGTTGCTTAATTAGACGTTAGTTCACTTAAAAAAAAAACGTGAATCCTATGTTTAGCTTGAAATAGCTGAAAATATTGAAAAATAATCGACTTAACTTACCTTATACGGCGAACGCGACCTCACCTAACCATTCACTGTTCGGCACTGCATTCGGGCGCGACTCGCGATTGTGGCGGTTAAAATGTCTGCTATCTTTTTCTAACATAGCTATACTGGCGTCTTCGCCATTACCCGCCGTCCGGGATTACCCCAATCTCCCCTATTTACCGTCAAATTTTGTTTGTCAGTTTTTAAAAGTTTTCAATTTTTGAGAACATATTTTGTTATTGAAGTTCACAAATTCTTTTCGCTCTATAAAATTTTGTCCTTACAATCCTATTATCTCTTATTGTAGAAGGCAGAGGGAAAAAATTATTGCATTTCTCCTGACCAGCAAATTTTGCTTCTGTTTCGGGGGATAGAAACCTACGCTACGCCACTTTAATGTACCTCCAAAAAAACATTTTCGTATATGTAATAATTATAAATATGTAATAATCTGTGTGTATTAGATGCGCTAAATTAATAAAACTATTTTCACATAAATATCTCCGCTCCTGAACATTTCTTTCTGTAATTTGTGTGGATTTAACTGTACGAGTACGATCCCCATATTTCTGAGTTATTATAAGTCCCACCCAACTAACTACCGGGTTGGACCATACACGCTTAATAAATTTATAAACGTATTTTCCCAGATCCTCATATACCATTTAAGATCTCTTCTCAAACGTGACCTAAAGTAGGTCAGCTATTTAATAGATGAATTTTTTTTATGTCCGCTAAAATTTACTGCTTCCTGAAGCAAATAAATAACTTCTAAAACGTGCTTATCCCGCCGTGTGTTAATACGCTAATACCAAAAAAGCGTTTGTTACAATATGTTGAAAAGCTCTTTATCATATACAGGGTGTTTATATCTTTGTATTGTCAAAGCAAGTTATTTCCCATCCATATACAAGGTCCTTACTACGAAAGAAAGGAAGTAAGAAATGTCGGTTCAGAAGAGATGCCCGAAATAAATACCGCAGAGTTAATGAAAGCGCTTAGTCAAATGAAAAATAATAAAAGCCCTGGCGAGGATCGTATAACCGCCGAAATGTTAAAAATAGGGGGAGAACAACTAAGAGAAAGCGTGAGAATTTTGTTGAACAAGTGCTTAATATATGGGAAAATACCCGAGGCATAGGAAAATGCAGAAGTCATCATATTATACAAAAAAGGCGATAGAAATAACATAGAAAATTATCGGCCAATTAGCTTACTGTCCCACTTGTACAAACTTCTTACAAAAATAATAACTAACAGATTGACGCAAAAGTTGGACGCATACCAACCTTCAGAACAAGCCGGATTTCGCAGGAACTTCAGTACAATAGACCATCTACAGACAGTATACACGCTTATCGAAAAAAACACGGAATATAAAATACCTCTGCATTTGGCTTTTGTTGATTACCAGAAGGCGTTCGATTCTATCGAATCATGGGCAGTTCTCAAAGCACTGGACAATGCTCGGATTGATTCAAGATACTCTGCTCTGATTCAGCATATATATGAAAACGCTTACATGTAAGTTACAATAGACGAGGATATAAAAACCTCGAGGATACCTATAAAAAGAGGCGTACGTCAGGGAGACACAATCTCTCCAAAATTGTTCACGTTGGCACTTGAAGATGTATTTAAGGGCTTGGACTGGCATGACAAGGGAATTAACATAGACGGAACACGACTAAACCACTTAAGATTTGCTGATGATATTGTTATAATCAGTGATTCACCAAAACAACTCCAATGTATGATACAAGAACTTCATCAAGCATCAGCTAGGATAGGACGCAAAATGCACTTGTCAAAAACAAAAATAATGAGTCTAGAACAAATACAAATTAAAGTTGAAGATAAAATAATAGAAAACGTAAGAGAATACATATATCTAGGTCATAAAATACAAATAGGGAAGGAAAACCAATCGGCTGAAATTCCTAGAAGAATAAGTCTCAGCTGAGCAGCTTTTGGCAAACTCGGATTCATTCTTAAATCCAGTAACACCCCCTGTCTGAAAAGAAAAGTCTACGAGTCGTGCATCCTACCAGTTCTTACTTATGGTATTGAAACAACTTCCCTAACATGTAAAGCCGTTAATAAGCTTCGGGTTACACAACAAGCAATGGAAAGGGCTATGCTGGGAATTAGTTTACGAGATAGAGTTCCAAATGAAGAAATGATGTGAGCAAACGAGTAGCGCAGCTAAAATGGAGATGGGCTGGACATAACGCAAGACATGACATAGACAGATAGACATACAAGATAACAGCATGGCGGCCAAGAGAGAACAAGAGAAGTGTTGGCAGGCCCCAAAAGTGATGGCGTGACGACATTCAGAAAATTGCCGGAAAAAACTGGATGGGGATCGCTACGGACCGACAGAAATAGAAAAATATGGAAGAGGCTTACATTCAGGAGTGGATGAAAACGGGCTGATATGAATGAATGAATGAATACTTTTTTAACAGCAGAGATTAGCGTTGCTTTTTTTGTAATAAATTTTCCTCCTTGTTTCTCTGTCTGTAAACGATTTTTTCAGTTACTACAGATGGGACTTTATTCCGATTTTCACTAATGGACATTACGCTTTACGAGAAATTTTAAGATTGTTGGTTAAATAGTAACATAATAAGAACAACTTCCGTGCAAAGCCGGGGCGGATCTTTATTTATTAGTAATAAAGTTTTAAGCTAGTTTTTTAAAAAATATTTTAATAAAACTGTATTTTTAACAAAACATAATACATAAACAATAATTCTGTATATAGAATATATTACAATTATTCGAGACAAAGAGATATTAAATAATAACTCATTCCTCATAGAATTAACTTGGTCCGAACTAGAGCCCGTTGAACGGTTGGAGCATAACGTGATATTTTTAAATTATTTTGGACAAGTGTTGATAAATAATGAGATTACTTTTATTTCTTGGGACACATATAGGTAATATACAGTTTTCAGAAAAATGTGGAAAATCTCCTAGATATGAAAAAAAAACACGTGGAATACTACGTGTTCATATAAACTTTTTTGTAAAGACGTCCTCTTCGGATATATAGGCTCCCAAAGAGCTACCATTAAATCAAGCTTTTTACACATAATTATTGAACCGCCAGGTATATTTAAATTTTTTTGAAATATAATCTGTACCAGATAAGACCCTTTAAATTGCTATCCAAGAAAGTGTTGTGAATTACTCACAGTTGCAAGGCAGGACTAGCTATGACGCTCATGACCTTATTTTTTACGTACACGTATGACCAGAACTTTGGACAACGTTTTTTTACATACTTTTAACTGTTGACTAAAAATTAAGTACTCTTTATTCATGCCACTAATTCTAACCGTTTTCGAAGAAACATAATTTTATTTACACTGTTAGTCCCCTAACTTCTGTCGGGTTGAATATGAAAAAAGGGAATTTTCCTCTATCACCATGGTTTCAATAAAAAGTTAAATTAATTGCTTAGTTAAAAACTTCGTAAGATGGTTCAATATGGGCACGACGTATTGAGGTCTGCTGTACCTACGATATTCACTTAGCATTGTTCCTTATTTGATCACAATGAAACGTGATTCTCCGTACAAGTTCCTCTCTACTATCGACCGGAGTGGAATACACCAAACTTTTGAGGTGTCCCCACAGGTAAAAATCCAACGGCGTTAGGTCAGGAAATCGAGCAGGCCAGGCGATAATTCCTCATCTACATATCCAACGGTTTGGATAGATGTTATTTAGGTGCTCCCGCACCTCAACGCTGAAATGAGGTGGTGCCCCATGGTTCATGTAGTACATGTTTCGGCAGGTTTGAAGTGGTAAGTGTTCCACTAAATCGTAAAAAAGGTTCTGAAGGAATTCCAAATAAAGTTCTCCATTCAGTCGTGCCGACAATACGAATTCTCCAATCAAAAAATTGCCAATGATTCCTGCCCAGACATTAATTGATTGCAACTGATGTTGATGATGCGAAACAATAGTTGCATGAGGATCTCCATCAGCCTATGTTGCAAACTGTATTCTAAGGAGAAATTCTTCAAGAATCAGTTCATGCATTTTTTTCAAATGATATGGTAACAGCTGTTCTTGAAGAGCTTCATATACTATTGCTTTCGATGTTTTGAACTGCGCTGATAATTTTCGAATACTCGTTGAAAAAGTGTTATCTACAGCATTTCAAAATATTTTCTTCTAATTCCGGCATACGTACTTTCCCGACCAGTATCAGTACTTCTTTTACCAAAATTCCCTAAAATTATGAAGAGATTTAGTAATATTACCTTATTCAATGGAATCGTCTACCATTCTCCCCTAAACGTTGGTCAACAAGTTGAAATATTTTCTGATCTGGAAGAGTACGATTAGGATATCTGTCGTGATATAATCTTTTAACTCAATAAACGTGTATTCCATATTTCGAATGATTTCACCGGTAACTTCAACACGAAATCCAAAAATCACTAAATTAATATTTAAGTAAAGAATTAGTATGTCAGTGATGTGAAAGTTGACAATTTCTAAAATGCAGGATGTTTATTTCTTTCGTACCTAGCAATGTTTGCAACAACAATACTTTGTTTTTGGTGCTGATAAAATAAAACGTACATTTTTTGCGAACCTAGGTCGAAGTGCAATTCACAGAATTATACGTTTTTAACTAAAGAGGTAAACTCTAATTTTGGATCAAAATTTTTTATCAAATAGTTGAAGGTTGAACATTTGATAGGAACAAATATGTATGTTTTATCGAAATCAGCCAAAAACATGATGTAAATAAATTGACGTTTTTTCGAAAACTGCTAGGATTAGCGACATGAATAAAGAGTACTTAATTTTTAATCAATAGTTAAAGGTATGTAAAAAACGTTGTCCAAAGTTATTATCATGCTGGGCGTAAAAAAGGGGTCATGAGTGTCACAGCTAGTTCGTCCTTGAAGCTGTGAGTAATTCACAACACATTCTAGTATAGTAATTTGAAGAGTTTTACCTGGTATACATGATATTGAAAAAAATTGAAATATACATGGAGGTTCAATAATTATGTGTAAAAATCTCGATTCTATTGCAGCTCTTTGGAGCCCATATCTCCGAAGAGGAGGCCTATATCAAGAAAGTTTATATGAAGTTGTAATATCTCTTTCACGTGTTTTCTCATATCTGCGAGATTTTCCTCATTTTCCTGGACATCCTGTAATATCCTTTTCCCATTGCATTATTTAAACCCCAGTTTAAACTAGTATAGTATGCTAATAAGTACATCATATATAGGATAAAATAACCGGACAATAAAGTAAAGTAAGAATTTTTGGTTGCCTAACTCATCATCTTATTATCAAAACGTAAATAAGATCTAAAAATATTTACCGAAAAAAAGAACTTTTCAGATCCTCTTTTTGCTGATATTAATTATAAACGTCGCATTTGTAGTAATTTTTAACATTTAAAAATACTTAAATGAGTCATGATCAGCAAAAAAGGCTGGAAGCAAAATTAACCAAAAAAACATTATTTGTCAATCTATAATCAAAAAAGCCACTACCCCACTGACTATAAAACAACAAACAATAACAAACTTGTTGTTTAAATCATTGATCGGTAAAATAATTATTGGAAAATTATTAATAAGCAAATCGAAATTATTAATTAATTAGTCAATTTATAATTTCGAAAGTAAAATTTTCAATTAATGAAGTAACTGGAGATTTTTTCCTCAAATTATCAATTCATTAAGTAGTTGGCGATTTCATTTCAAAAATTATCAATTAATAAAGTAATTCGTAATTTTATTCTCACAATTATTAATTTATGAAGTAATTCATGATTTTATTTTGGAAATTACTAATTGACGAAATAATTTTAATAATCAAATTACCCATTTATTAAAGTAATTAAAATTTTCATTTTTCGAGTTATTCATTACAAGAGTAAATAATTTAATTTTCCTAATTATTGAATTATTAATTGTGAATTTATCTGAATTAAATTACTTTTTTAATAATAAAATGACTTTTTTTTTTAATATGCAAAATAATATTACCTAGAAATGTAACTGTGATTATTTATACTACCATTCATTTTCAACATAATATGTAAGAAAATCAATCACTCCAAGAAGAAAATGAGCTTAGCTTGAACTCCTATGCGTTGGTCTCAAGATACTCCAATTAAAAGATGTGAGAAACATCGAATTGTTGTAAAAAGCTTACTTAGACATGTGGTTACAAGTTTTTTTCACCCCTTTTTCACTTTTTTTCTGGGAATTTTGAGTTAAATCGACAAATTTTAATTTTTTCGACTATTTTGAGACCTATGGATGAGACTAAAGGTCCTCGTGGGCAGAATTAGTGCTATTTTTAATTACTTATTACTTGTTATAGCCAGAGATCGACAAAAAAATATAAATAACCATTAATCAATTACTGGAAAATTATTAATCAGCAAATCGAAGTTATCAGTTACTCTATCAATTAATATTTTAGAAACTCAAAATTATCAATTAATAAAGTAATTCAAAATTTCATTACTATTACTGGAGTAAATGAAAATTTAATTTTTGAAATGACATATTGTAAGAATAATTAAAAAATGAATTTTCCAAGTTTTTTAATTATTAATTGGTAATTTTTCTGAATTAAATTAAAAAAAAAACTTAATGACCTTTTTTTGGAAATAATGCAGCACATATATAATGGCAAGATAGCTATGATTACTTATACAGCTTATTCAATTATGATTATTATTCAGTTTTAATAAATAACACAATATGTATGAAAACCATACTGATATTATGAAACTCTTCGAGAAAAAAATGAGCTTAGCTTGAATTCAGATGTTTTTGTCTCAAGATATTCTAATCAAAAGGTGTGAAAAACATCAAATTATATTTAAAACTTACTTAGGCATGTAGTCAAAATTCTGGTAAATTACCAATTAATAATATAATAATTTGGAAAATTAAATAATTATTACTCCCGTTATGGATAATTTGAAAAAGAAAATTTACCAATTATATCGTTAACTGATAATTGTATGAATAAAGTTCGCCATTACTTTATTAATTAGTAATTTAAGAAATCAAATCATCAACTACTTCATCAAATCATAATATTATTTCCAAAATTATCAGTTGATGAAGTAATTAATAATCCTATTTGGTGATTAATGATTATTCATTAATTGACATTACGATTTTTCAAATTATCCACTACAAAATTTATTGATAATATTACCAGATAATATTACCCAATAATATTACTAAAAAAGTATTATTGCCGATCTCTGGTTTTAGCCTGAACAAAAAATGTTTAAGCGATGTAAATTACGTTTTCGTTAAAATTTTTCCGTTAGAAATAAATGATGCATTTGATAAATTCTCCCAATAAAAAATAAAGTTTTAAATTAATTCTGGTTAGTTACAAATTAATATTTCAATAACTTGGAAACTTATTTTATTAATTAGTGTTGTAATGGATAATTTCCATAGTGAAATTTTCAATTACTCAGGTAATGGATGATTTTATTTCTAAAATTATCAATTATTTCATCAATTTATAATTTCAAAAATCATCAATTTATAATTTCAAAAATGAAATTATTAATTACTTCGTTAATTGATAATTGTAGGAATAAAATTACCAATTACTATATTAATTGTTAATTTTGCGAATCAAATTACCAATTCCTTCATTAATTGGTAATTTGGTTTTCAAAATTATCAATTGTTAAAGTAATTGATAATTCTTTTTCGTGAATTAGTGATTACTGATATTCCGATTTTTGAAATTATTCGTTACAAAATTAATAGATAATTTTACCCGATAGTATTATTAAAAAAATAACTATTGCTGATTTCTGGTTTAAATCTACTGATATAATCGAGGCGAAATAATTACAAAGCATTGTACTTAAAAAAAGTAAAGTTTACCAAAATTTTAAAGAACTATTAAATAATTTATGTTCCTTGTTTGTAAGCAATATGCAGAGCAATATAAAATTTTGTTTTTAAAGTTTTTAACTCATCCCAATTGAGTCGTAATAGGGATGCTTTGTAGACATTAAATAAAAAGTCTGTTTTCATTATCAATTCAAGACGATTGCATATTACCTTCTAAAAAAAATTTGCTGATCTTTCGTCAGCACCAGTATCTTCTATAATCTCATTTTTAACATAGCCAGTGTTGTCAGTAACATCGTTTGGTGTCTTACTTTGAGTTGGATTTAATGCGATGTGAATGCGTTGATGCATCTTAATGTATTCTTGACTGTAGAATGGTTTATCTTATTCCTGATTTGTTATTATCTCGCTGTGATTATGTTTTAGAACTAAATATTTCAAATTAAAATTATTAAAAGTTGTAAAATAATTAATATTAATAATATTACTTTTGATTGCATTCGACAAATTCTACTTTCAATTTATTATACCTCTTTCCCCGTCACGTTATCGACCAGGATGTTTTGGTATCTTGTATTTTGCGTAACACAGAAAGACAAATTTCAATAATTTGTAATAAACGTTCCAGAGATGAGAGATGATATGCATTAGAACAATAATCATTCACTAAACTTTGATTCTAAACTTAATTCACAACTTGATTAATAACGTGTTTTGATATGTAAAATCTTTATATAAAATTTAAATATAACCAGACAAAATTTTTTTCCCAAAAGGAACAAATGTAACTGATATAGTCTCCACCTTCACATGCTAATAAATTACTTAGTAAAATTATGTTTTTTAAGTTAACTTGTTTTATTTTGTAAACTAAACTTTTAACCCAAGCTTTTCTTTCATAAAATATCAAATGACACGTGGGTGATGAAAGCAGATAACATTTATTATATAAAATGTATTGTGTGTTGGATGTGATGAGTTTAATTTTTGTCCAAAGGAAAAATATAACTTTCATTTCAAAGTTTACAAAAATACTAAACCAGCTGGTTTAAATTAATGCTGTAAAACTCATAACACACACTCATACAAGTACTAGTGAATAGAGGTGTGATTTATCTTTCTATATATATTTATATATATATATATATATATATATATATATATATATATATACACACTCATACAAGTACTAGTGAATAGAGGTGTGATTTATCTTTCTATATATATTTATATATATATATATATATATATATATATATATATATATATATATATATATATATATATATATATATATATATATATATATATATATATATATATATATATATATACAGGGTGATTCAAAAATCGATCACGAAATTTAAGGGGGTGATTCTACTTGACAAAATAAGGGTAGAGCTTCATATAATTTTTTTTCAAAATGTCATTCGTTTTCGAGTTACAAGCCGTCCAAGTTCAAGTTTTTATTTCTTGTTTTTTGAATTACTCGCTTACAGGAAAACCAATTTGACTAATATTTGAAAGATAGGCTAAGTCTTCTGCGCTTCATCATTTTAGTAACAATTCACATTGATTGTTTGCCGCTAGAGGGCACTTTACCTACATTGAAAATTGTTTTTTTGTCATAATTTTTTTAGTGTTGACAGCTACAGTAGTTTTTGGCATAATTTCTGAAAGACTGATGCCAGGCCTTTAAAAAAGGTGCTCTTTATTTACATCGCTAAACCCAACGGTTTAGACGTAAATCACCCTTAAAAATTAAGTGGTAAATTTACTTTTCTCATTTCATTACCACCAGCTACCAGGTAAATAGCTATCAAAGTATACTAGAGCTGTCAGTTTAACATCAAATAAATTCGCTTTTTAAACTATTTAATTTATAATCTTAAAATAACTAATAATGGCTAATCAGTAAATATTCATATTATGGATTATTGCGATATACATTTAATTGATAAAAATTAATGAAACAGTACTAAACAAACTAAAAAAGATTCTCAAAATGTCCCCCATTTTCTTCCATACATTTCCTAACACTCTTCAAAAAATGTCGCCTAACTCGATGAAAAATTTCTGGTGTTTCTTTAATAATTTGGCACTTTTCGATTATCCTGAAGCGAAGATCCTCGACGTTGATTACTGGAATATCGTACACCAATTGTTTCAAATGACCCCAAAAGAAAAAATCCATAGGATTAAGGTCTGGTGACCTCGCTGCCCATGCCAATGGTCCACTTCGTCCTATCCATCGCTCAGGATACGTTGCATTCAAATACTGTCGGACACGTATACTAAAGTGGGGCGGAGCTCCGTCTTGGAGGATCCACATGTTGGCCCTTACTTCCAATGGCACATCTTCCAGGCACAATGGGAGACGATTTTGGATAAAATCTAAGTATACGTCACCAGTTAATGGGCCATCAAAGAAATGAGGACCAATAAGGTAATCTCCTATTATCCCTGCCCACACATTTAGTGAAAATCTACGCTGATGTTTCGTTTCTACCACATTGTTTGGGTTCTCGTAAGCATATGTGTGGATGTTGTGTAGATTTGTTATGCCATCACGAGTGAAACCAGCTTCGTCAGTGAATAATATGACGCCAATTAATCGATTATCGTGTTCATACTTAGCTAGGATCTGATTGCACATTTCCAACCGTCTCGGCCGATCATCGTCATAAAGAGCCTGCACCTTTTTTGAATGAAACGGGTAGAGTTGTTCTTCTCTTAGTATCCTCCATGAACTAGCCTGACAGAGCCGCACTTCATTCCCAATTTTTCTAGTACTAATACCTGGATTATCTTCAATAATTTCAAGCACTCTTTCTTCTTGTTGCACGTTTCTAGCAGTTCTAGGTCTTCCCCTATTTCCATTATAACTTTTAAAGGAGGAACCACATTCCGCAAGCCTCCTGTGCACACTGGAAAATGTTTGAGCATGAGGGATATTTCTTTCCGGATAACTCTCCATATAATATCTTCTTGCCAACTCTGCATTACCATTTGCTTTTCCATAACAAAAATGGATATCACAATATTCGATATTTGAATATTGGTGATTAGCCATTATTAGTTATTTTAAGATTATAAATTAATAGTTTAAAAAGCGAATTTATTTGATGTTAAACTGACAGCTCTAGTATACTTTGATAGCTATTTACCTGGTAGCTGGTGGTAATGAAATGAGAAAAGTAAATTTACCACTTAATTTTTAAGGGTGATTTACGTCTAAACCGTTGGGTTTAGCGATGTAAATAAAGAGCACCTTTTTTAAAGGCTTGGCATCAGTCTTTCAGAAATTATGCCAAAAACTACTGTAGCTGTCAACACTAAAAAATTATGACAAAAAAACAATTTTCAATGTAGGTAAAGTGCCCTCTAGCGGCAAACAATCAATGTGAATTGTTACTAAAATGATGAAGCGCAGAAGACTTAGCCTATCTTTCAAATATTAGTCAAATCGGTTTTCCTGTAAGCGAGTAATTCAAAAAACAAAAAATAAAAACTTGAACGTGGAACTCGAAAACGAATGACATTTTGAAAAAAAATTATATGAAGCTCTACCCTTATTTTGTCAAGTAGAATCACCCTCTTAAGTTTCGTGATCGATTTTTGAATCACCCTGTATATATACATACTTATATATTATATATACTTTTCAGAAATTTGAAAAAATCTTTAATCATTATAAATTCATTCAAGAGATACCGAATATATTTCGATAAGACTTTTACTAGAATATATAAATTTTGGGAAATTACGAAATTTCTGGAAACGTTCAGTTTTTCAGATATTCTCTCTTAAAATATACATAGTTTAAAGTTTAGGTCGCCAATGTTCGCCAATGTTCTACCTATGTTATGTTCTATTCCAATTGTTCTAATGATTTTGTACAACGTAGACAAGACAATAATAAGATGAACACTAAAATTATCAAGTATATTTTTTTTTAATTTTAGGCAAATATACGATAATAATTTTGAATCTGTAAAATAGTAATGTAACAGCTAATTTCATTTTAGAGATGCGATAGCTTTGGCTCTGCCTTTGAAGTTGAAAGGTCCAATTTTGGTATCTTTATTGTCTAGCCACTTGTTGTTACGCTGGAAAAAAGTGTGTATGCGATTACACTAATAATAATGAGTAAAACTAAAATAATAAAAGATATAGTTTTTCTATTGATGAAGATTAAAAATAAATGCCTATATAGGTGTTAAAACTCCTTTTTTTAAAGAATCAAACAACTTGCTATGTATGAGCTGTATCCGAATAACTTGAGCGAAGTGTATACAGGGTGTCCAGTAAGTACCTCCCAACTCGGGAGTACACGGGGGAGGTTAAAATAACCCTACTTTGTCATAGAAAAAAATCCTAAAGTGCTCTTTAATGGAGATATAGATGTCTAAAGGGTATCCAACGATTTACCTTATCGGCTTGTATAATTTAATAAAATTTTAATATTTTATAGATGCCATAAACCACACTACAGTTGATGTTTTAGATCATCAGAGATGCCAGGAACAGATTTACAGCCACACTCGTTGAGCAGATGTTATTTTACAGAGCTGAAAGCCGATTTTTTTAAATACTTTTATAATTTTTCTTCAAGAACGTACTTTTAATTATTTATTTGCTTAAAACTGTCGATTTTCGAGATAAGTCGGTTTTTATGCGAAAAACTCAAAAGTTACTAAAGCTAAACACAAACAGGTAAAAATAAAATACGCAGGGTGTGCTTATGTGCTTTAATTTATGAAAAGCTCCGTCTAACTCTTCGAAGGCAAGAAGATGTGCTGAAAGATTTCTAGCTCGAACACAGCCAAGTCCAAAAACCTTCTAAAGGGTTGATCGAAGGTAAAAGGTGATTAGAAATTAATTATTAGATTTAGCGAATTAATTTTTTATTTGTTTTATTCAGGGGAATTTTTTCTGCGAAGTGGTGGTGAGGGCCCTCCCAAGAGACCACGAGACCCTCACGTAGAGGAACAAATGTTGCAAGATATTGCTGACAACCCTTCTAACAGCATAAGAAAGCTCGCGACAACAATGTTACAAAATGTATTGTATATGAAACTCTAACAGTTACTTCACCTGTACTATGTTGAAAAAGTACACGCTATGTTTCCGGATAATTATACCGCAAGACTTCAATATTCTGACTGGTTTATACAGCAACATAACCTAAATACAGTAACATAACCTAAATCTAAATTTTTCTAACCTTATTTTTTTTACCAAGGTCTCCAGACCTAAATCTCTTAGACTTTTACTTCTGCGGACATCTAAAAGAACGAGTGCGTTCAACACCAGTAAATACGAGTACTAGAGAAGAACTACTAGCGAGAATTGCAGAGCATTTTAATGAAGTTCGTAATTATGCCGGAATATTATTTGCAATGGATAGGGAAAATATTCGAAGAATAAGAAAATGTTCGTGGAGTCCATATTGAATATTTACCAAAATAACATTTAAACGTTATCACTATTTTTCGTATTTTAATAATATTGTAAATTAGTTGAACCCCGATTCATCCTTTGAAGTGTTTCTGGATTTGACAATGTCTGAAGTGAAAAGCTTTCAGCATAACATCTTCTTTCCCTCGAAGAGTTAGACAGCACTTCCCCATAAACTAAAGAACATCAGCATGCATTGCGTATTTTATTTTTACCTGTTTGTGTTTAACATTCGTAATTTTTGAGTTATTCGCATAAAAACCGATTTATCTCGAAAAACGCCATAAATTAAGCTTTTTTTGAAGACGCATGACCAAAATATTAAAAAAATCATTTTTCAGCTCACACTTATCAAAAATTAGGCCCAACGAGTTTGGTTGTAAGTCCGTTCCTGACTCCTCTGATGATCTCAAACATCTACTGTAGTATGGTTTAATGAGTCTTTATGATCTCTATAAAATATTAAAATTTCATTAAAATATATAAGTCGGCTCAAAATTTAGAGCCAATAAGGTCAATCGCTGGGTACCCCTTTAGGGCGTGCATCTCCGTGAAGGGTTACTTTAGGAATTTTTTTCTATGACAAAGTAGGGTCATTTTGACCTCCCCAATATACTCCTGAGAAATTAAGAGGGTACATACCGGATACGCTGAATATGCTTGACAAGTAAATTTTTATATATAAAAATTATGGATAAAAACGTAAAGACACAGTTTTGGAATCTGTAAGAGGAATAATTGTCTTTCGAAAATAAACAATATTTTTCATCTTTACTGGTTAAAATTTCCCTATATAGCCATTTTTATGTATTTTGTAGTTTCCATCACCAGTTTGGGACACGCTGTATAATCTTAATTTATTTCTGAGAAGAAAAAAATTTAGTATTCCAGGTGAAAACTAGAAAGTGTTTTATAAGAAGATGTGCACAAGTTTAAAAGGAAATTTCCATCTAGAAGAGAAAAATTGTATAATAATGAAGAGAGATTTATTACTAAGCAAAGATTATAATAGCGTTCCTATAAAAATATTTGATTATAGGCAACATTTTCACTATTTAAGTTAATGTTCTTCAACCTTTCGCCGATTTTAGTCAAAGTAATGCAGAAATTATTTAGCAATACAATGTAATTTCTAAATTATATTACCACTAGAAAATTTAATAAGAAATTGACTTGATAAAATTGCAAAATGTCTAAATTCGCCAGATCCATATTTTTATATTGGATATGAGTTCAGAAGTTCGAAAGGAGGGGTCGATATCGATATTATAGACTTAAAAGGTAATGCGTTTGGTTCTGAGGGATGTGTAGAAGATTCTCTGTGAAAGAAAGCTGAATTTTCTAAAATATATCCATAAACATTCTTTTCTGTCCAAAAATTCAGATTTTTACAGCAAGTATTTTAATGACGTCTAATAATTTAACATTAAATGTACTTTATACTACATTTCTTCGAGCTGGTAATCGGTAGGTCATTGCTTAACGTTTTCTGATTTATTAAAAAAATCTAATAGTAGTTATATGATTAGTAACTAACTTAAAATACGCAGATGCGTATTTTGAGAATACTACGTATAAGTATTTTACGTTTATGAATAACAGATAGTTTTGTATTAAAATATAAAATTGTTTTAAAAAATGCATCGGCCGGGAATCGAACCCGGGCCGCCCGCGTGGCAGGCGAGCATTCTACCACTGAACCACCGATGCTTATATTATTAATAATTTTGACATTTATTACATGATCTCAAACATCTAGGTCACTATTGAACCGGCTACGTATACACTGTACAAATTTAATCTTTAGGATACAGTCACTTTACAATTGTTTCAATGTGGATTATCAAAATTTAAATCAAATTCATAAACACATTGTGATTTTCTATGAATAAAATTTAGAAAGAATAAGTACATTAACCTTTGATGAAGTATTTTTATTTATTAAGTAATACAATAAATAAAAAAAAATTAAGAAAAACGATTTAATTTTTATGAAATTCGTACACTAGACCGTATAGAATATTTTAACTATTTCGTAATATATTATCATATTGCTACGCTGGTATTTTAAAAGGCGCTAGACTTCGCAAAGAGGTGTAAGATAAAAGATAACTTAGCTAGAACAGAGCTGAAGGCCAGTGGCAACACCAGCGAGCCAAGTGTCAAGCTAACCCCTATGCCGGAGAGTAGTAGGGGTGGGTAACTAAGGGGTCACTGCATCTGAGCCAGGTAAAACGCAGAAATCTTCCAAGTTGTTATGTGAACCTAGTTTTCAGCTTACTCTGTCAAAAATTTGAAACAATAAACAAAAGCAAGTAGCCTGAGGATCAAATAAAACTATTACTACATTTTTAATGATTGTCTTTAATTAAAATCAGAATTATTGCAAAAAAAACCTTCAATAAATTAATCTCTAAACTAACACTATAACGAAGGCCTTTAATTAAAACTAAAATTATACAAAATAATATTTTCTTTAAGAGATTAAATCTTACTATGTCATGTATAGATGTAGTTGCCTGTAAGTTGCTCACCAGACGGCGACTAGTTCTATGCTGTAGGGTGGTCAACTGTAATGTCCTGTCCGGTAGGGTGAACAGTTGTAATGTTCTATCCAGAAGTGAGGACAGGTGTAATTCTCACCGATAGGGAGGATAGGTTTAATGTACTGTCTGGTAGGGATGATGGTAGCTAACAATTCTGCCCGGTAGAAAAGACTTGTCTGTGGGTGTCTAGAATGACTTCTTCGTGGACACGTTCAAACTGCCCAAAATTTCTGTCTCCAGGTTTATCCAGGTAAAAAAACTCATAACTGCCAACCAGGCAAAAGATACGGTATTCCAAAACTCAACAAAATTACTAGCATAATTTACAACTTTCCATCTCAGAATCCCAAAAGATTAAAATAGAAGTCTGCAGCTGCTTCGGCTGAATCAAACCAGGAAAAAGTGAAAATCAAGGCAAACTGGCCTCCATTTATACCCATGGCCCAGCTTGCGCAATAATCGACTTCCGTTAGGCGCGTTCAATTGCCACGTGTGAAAGAAATGACAGCTCAAAAAGAATGACACTGGGCAACAACAGTCGGTTGAAATGCATTTGCTAGTTAAGCCATTAGTATTTTTCATTCAAGACAAAAAAATAAATCTCAGTAGTTATTTTTAAATTCAAGATATGTATATTAATACATTAATATGAATTTCCTGCAACCCAATATACACACAATTCAATTCAAATGTGAATATAAATGGCAAGGAAAGACAAACAGATCTATCTGAAATAAAAAGGGTGACAGTAAGTTCAAGTACAATAAGAGCCTTATGCCACGTGGAGGGAGTTATGCCCTTTGTCAGGCACACGTTAAATAACTTCTGTAAAATGCGGGTTAATGTTGGTCTCCCTTCTTTTATGGCTTCAATTTCCACTTCATCTTCCCCAGGCGCCTTGTTTTTCTTCATGCCAGCAATAGCATTTGCCATTTCATCTTCTGTGATGTCTGGTATATCTTCGGATCCGACATTTCGGATTTCTGGTATTGGTGGGCGATCTTTACTGTTCACGTTGCTTTTATACAGTTCGGAGTAAAACTCTTCTGCTATCTTCAGCAGTTCCTCTCTATTTGTTTCGATGGCACCCCTTTTATTTCTTAGCTTACAGACATTATTTGTACCCTCTGCTAGTTTTCTGCGTAGGACTTTTAGACTCTTATTATTCTCTATAACCTGAGAAATATGTTCTGTATTGTATTTCCTGACATCCTTTCTAATTTCTTTAGAGATTTCTTTATTTAATTTTCTTAGTTCTTCAGAGTTGGTCGAGTCTCTGTCCCTATGTTATTTTCTTGTTTTTATAAGATTTCTTGTATTTTGGGAAATTTTGTCGATCTTGCTTGTTGTTTGGATTCCGTATTTTGCGTGAGCATTTTTTAGGGTAGAGTTTATTTGTGCTGTTACTTGTTCTATATCAAGTTCGTCTTCTTTGAGGAGCTCTATGTGTTTTAAATCAGAAGTTATGAACTTTTCATAGGATTCCTTGTCTTTAATAGAGGCCCATTTATTTCTTCAATTCCCAGTTACCATATTTGCTCAATCTCGCTTTAAATTTAGCCTTATCTTCGCCCTGATTAACCTGTGGTCACTTCCTACTGACACTTTGTTAAGGACTGTAACATCATGAATGATGTTCTTTTTGTCAGTGATTATGATATCAATTTCGTTATTTGTGCTGCCATCTGGGCTCACCCAGGTCCATTTACGTTGTTTGCTCTTTTTGAAAAACGAGTTCATAACATATAGTTTGTGATGTAGTAGAAAGTTGAGCAAAGTTTCACCCCTATCGTTCCTTGTTCCATAACCATAGGGCCCCATAGAGATCTTCGCGTTATCTTCTTTGAATCCAAGTTTGGCATTGAAGTCACCGATGAGGACTGTATAATGTACTTTGTCTTTATACATGGCTTTATATACATTTTCGTAGAAATCTTCGATATCTTCCTCATTTAGGCTACTTGTTGGTGCATATACTTGGATAATTCTGATAGCATGTCTCTCGTTTAGTTTCAACATAAGATATATAACCCTAGTACTAATACTCTCTATCTTTATAATAT
The DNA here is from genome assembly GCA_034092305.1 of Diaprepes abbreviatus. Taxonomy (NCBI): domain Eukaryota; kingdom Metazoa; phylum Arthropoda; class Insecta; order Coleoptera; family Curculionidae; genus Diaprepes; species Diaprepes abbreviatus. Next base: position 1,748,382 of record JASJET010000090.1, on the reverse strand, counting down.
TTTCTTTGTGTTATTTGTGGATTATAAAGCCTACTCCGCCCGTAGTTACATCATTTTCTCCAATACAGTGCAGCAGATTTGAGAGTTATTTGATGTTCTCCCCTTCTTTTTATTTCACTCATCCCGAGAATGTCCCATTTTTATATATCGTAGCTCGTTCTCGAGTTCGATTGTCTTTCCTTCTGATGACAGTGTTCTAACATTGTAAGTGGCGATATGCAGAGTTCGTTTTCCATGGTAACCTGATCTAACCCGGTGATTCGTAGCACCCTCTGCCTTTGATCTAATCTGACTGCTACCGCAGCCAGGGACCGCTGGGCCGCCGGGGACTGAGGGCCGTAGCATATTCTGTATCATTTTCATGATTTACGAGGTTTTTAGCCATACATTACCACGCTGGCCAATGCGTGTTGGTAGTGGGATGAAGAGAAGAGAGATCACATTTCCTTGATTTCAGGTTAAACAGTTATACCGTTGTGACTCGGTCGCCAGAGCCCCATCTGTTATCTAGCAGAGGACACCGGGTGGTGTTTACCACCACACGTGCAGGTGGGGTTGACATTTGGACTAGATTCCATCCAAATTTATTATATCACTGGAAAATAGCAGCGGATTTTAAATTTTTATATTTCCGAGACAAGTTTAGCTGCTAGCAAAGAGATTATTTTATTAAAGAAAAGAACAAATTATTAAGTACTTTTTGCCGAAAATGAAATTTTTTACATACTCTCCATTCTCCTCTTTAAGTCTGTTTGATTTATCTAAACTGTTACAATATTTATACTTTTTCAGAATTTATGACACAACAATTTCAAATTTATCGTTTGTTATGGCGTAAAGATTAAAATTTAGAAATAGAAATATGAATTAAAACCATATTTTTATCCATAATAATGCATATAGCGATAACTATATTATACTCGGGTCAATACTCGTGCAGTGCCCAGTGGTTTGTGGGCGCCTTGAAGATGCCTTTCATTAGCCATCACCTTAGTGGTCATGGCGCCACTTTCAAGAATGGTAAGAAAAGAGATTTACAAATGATGTATACCGGTAGGCTGCAGGCAGCAAAACATTTGAACTAATTGAACCGGTACCGGTATATTATTTATGTTGGTTTTGCATGGGTTCACTTTAAAAATAGCCAGATGAGGAAAATTTCAAAATTATGTAACGAACAGTCGCGGTTCGTGAGATTTTAAAATAGGAGGCACGAAAATTAATTAAGAGTAAATAATTTTCCAATATTAAAGTACTTTTTGGGTTTAAAATTAGATAGGACTTATTCTAAATTATATGGGGAGATTATGAAGTAAGCAGTTTCAAATATGGATACTGGAGTATAGGCAAGGGCGGACCCAGAAATATTTTTGTCGGAGGCCATAAAAATTTTTCCAGGAGCTGAAATGTCTGTTCCACTGACAAGACCATAAGGTGATCAAAACGCTTATGGAGGGAGAAACAGAGTTTCATTTACAGGAAATAAACTGCTTGTGTATATATTACTTCCTTTATGTGCTTGAAAATAAAATATATACAGGGTGATTTTTCGGGGATTTTATCGATCGATTGTGGGAAAACTATAATTGGGAAAAATCTTAAAATCTGACAGTATATAGTGATTTTTACGTAAAATTCTAGACATATTTCACATATAATATTCTATACTTAAGTCTTACCGTTTTGGACATATTTAAATTTTTATGTCAAAAATAACGTTTGCGGACCAAAACTTAACTATACATTTTTCCTATAAGAAAGTCTTTATTATTTAATTAGGGTTAGTTTTCTTGTAGACGAAGATCATCTTTAGTAGTCTTTTTATAATATTTTGAAAAATATTGGTGGTCAAAAAAGAACAATAAAAATATATTTAAAAAATCGTCAAAAATCAATTTTTTCAAATAGAAATCACCTATTTTTATAGTTTTATCATATTAATCATTGAAAATAAGGCTTAACTTTGTAGAGGATTGTCTATTCCAAAATGTCTAGTTTTTAAAATATTGACTATTGTAACAAAGTTATACGGCATTTAAATTTTGTTATTAGTTGGCCATGACGGCGAGAAGTAGCGAAAATCAAACAATCGAACTCGACAGAATTGTCACTATTTCTTACCATTTGACATTCATTAATAATAATCATGCCGGGGCGATTAAATTAGATGCAGGAAGATTATTTAAACTTATTTATTATTTATGGAGAATGTAATAGAGTTGTTTCAAGAACATGCGATACATTCGCGATCCGATATCCGAAGAAACAGAAATCAACACTACCAACTGTTAAAAAGATTATAAAAAACTTTAAGAACTTTGGATCTATCAAAGCTAAAAGAAATAAAAATAAACCCCTTGTTAATACAATAAAGTTACAAAAATTATCTGAGTAAATGTTCAAGTTGACGCCTTTGAACTTCCAAACATTTTTCGCACAAAGGCAGAAATTCCTCATGGGTTTCTTATTTACTGAGGATTAAGTTCTTCAAATGCTAATCTGGTGCACTGCATGCAATCTTCCATAGTGGTTAATGCGGTGTTGTATACTTTATTTTGATTGTTCCCCAAAAGAAATCAAGTACTGTTAGGTCGGGGAGCGAGGTGGCCAAAGATGTGGCCCATTTTTGGCTATTTATTGATCATAAAATAAATTTTATAGATGATTGTTAACTAAATGACTATTATGTGGAGGAGCCCCATCATGTTGGTAAAATGGATTTCTGTGATCAGCCAGCGGCAAGTTATCTAAATAGTTCACTTCCAAATTTCTCAAGATGTCGAAGTAGCGCTCACCTATAAGTTAAAAAACGTATTTTATATCTAGAAGTTTTCAAAAATGGCTAACTTACCATTCAGATTATCTTGGTAGAATTCTAGGGCGACGACGCCGTCATTTCTTATAGCACAATACACGTTAAACTGCCAAGAATCTTGAAAACTTAATTCTTTAAATGGATGTCCGGTTGAGTCGCTCCAATAGTGGGAATTGCGTCGATTAAAGAATCCATTTTTTGTGAATTCGGCTTGGTCCGACCAAATAATATTATCCAAAAAACTAGGATTTTCTTGTAACCGAAGTAAAATAAATTGACAGAATTCTACTCTTCGTCGAAAATCAGTGCTTTTTAAATGTTGTACTATGGAATATACATAAGGATGAAAATTGTGTTTCCATAAAATGCTTAAAACTAAAATTTGAAATAATCCAAATTCTAATGCTACTTGCCTAGTAGATATTGACGGAAATGCGATGAAATATCTTTAAATTGTTGTTTCAATATTTTCATTACTAACAAGTAGTTTATTTCTATTTCTTTTTGGTTTTATGGTTCCAAAGTTCTTGAAGTTTTCTATAATCCTTTTAAAAGTTAATGGTGTTGGTTTCTGTTTCTGTGGATACCGGATCGCGAATGTGTCGTATGTTCTTGAAATAACTCTATCACTCTTTACTCTTTCTCTTATTCTTAGTATAGAACTTTGTCCTGTATTGACTGTCAATGCATCTCGTTTATTCTTGTTCCTGTGACACCGATGTCCAGCTCTCTTTCCATCTTTTAGGCGGTCGACCAGGAAGCCTTGAGGAGTTTGGTATTCCGTCTTTTGCAATTTTTGCCACTCGGTCGTCGGTCATCCTGTCGACATGATCCCTCCATGCTCTCCTTCTTCCTCTGCCCCATCTTACGACGTCCTGTCTTTCACATCTTTTTCTGATTTCATCGTTTCTTAGTCTGTCGCGTAATGTATGACCCGTGATACTTCTTAGCGTTCTCATCTCAGTTGTCCGGAGTAGTCTTTTGGTTGCTGATGTGTCTGCTCTTGTTGCGATGGCATAAGTCATTATGGGTCGTATGCAGGTCTTATATATTCTGATCTTACTTTGTGTCGTCATATGTTTATTTCTCCATATAATATCACGTAGGTATCCTGACATTACGGCAGCTTTGGTTGTTTGTTCTTGAACTTCTGCTTTTAAGTTTCTATTGCTGGTGATGTTTGCTCCTAGGTATTTAAATGACATGACCTGTTCGATACTTTGATTGTATACAGCGAGCTTACATCTTCTTGGTTCTTTACTGATCGTCAGAGATTGGGTTTTTCCTATGGAAATTGTCATGTTAAATTTTTCAGCGGTCTTTTCAAACTTGTACAGGAGCCGTTGGAGGTTGTCTTGGTCTTCCGATATCAATACTGCATCATCGGCATAGCAAATTATCTTTAGTTCTTCTTTTCCCATTCTATATCCTCTACCGGCCTCTTTTACCTCTCTGATAATTTCGTCCATAATGACATTGAATAGAATTGGACTGAGGCTGTCTCCCTGCCTTATGCCGGTAGATATTGGCATTTGGTTCGATGTCTTGTTGCCTACTTTAATTTTCGTTGTATTTCTGCTGTTTAAGTCTTTAATTACTTCCAGGATGTTATGACATATGTTTCTGTCCTTAAGTAGTTCGAGAACGTCATGAAGTCTGATCCTGTCGAAGGCTTTTGTGAGGTCGACAAAACACATATATGCCTCTTTGTTGTATTCGATGGCCTTCTCTGTAATTTGGCGAATTATAAATATGGCGTCAGTTGTTGACCTGTTTTGTCTGAAGCCTTGCTGCTCCTCACTGATTCCGTTTGATTCTATTGTTTTTGCTATGATTTTCGTTAGTAGCTTGGCGGTTGAGCTTAGAAGTGTTATTCCCCTGTAGTTGTTCGGGTCAGTTTTGTTGCCTTTCTTGAATATGGGTATGGTCAAGCTTTCCCTCCATTGTTCTGGTGTTTTCTCCTCCTTGAGTATTTTTCTATAGAGGGAATGTAACTCTTCTAGTAGTGCCATTCCACCATATTTGAGCATTTCATTTGTTATGCCATCTGGTCCAGGGGCTTTTCGATTTTTCAATTTGGTGGCTGCTGTTTTTATTTCTTCTTTTGTGATAATCCATTTTGGAGTCTGATTTCTTTCCGCATATTCATCCTGGGTTTCCTGTGTTATTGCGGGTGCAATGCTGTCGTACAGATTGTGAAAGTACTTCTCCCATTATTCTGCTGTTATTGCAGTGGTTTGAATGTATTCGTTCACGGTTTTTTTGCGGTTTCTTAGCATATTCCAGACTTTTCTCTGCCCTCCATAAAGATCATGCTCCATGTCAGTTGAGAACTTTTTCCAGTAACCTAACTCTATCACGTTCTCCATAAATAATAAATAAGTTTAAATAATCTTCGTGTGTGTAATTTAATCGCCCTGGCATGAGTATTATTAACGAATGTCAAATGGTGTGAAATAGTGGCAATTCTGTAGGGTTCATTTGTTTTAGTTTCGTCACGCCTCGCCGTCATGGCCAACTAATAACAAAACTTAAAAGCCGTATAGCATTTTTACAATAGAAAAATGTTGAGTTGCCAAAAAATTTGAAAACTACAAATTTTTGGAATAGAGAACCTTATACAAAGTTACCCTCATTTTAACGCTTAATATCATAAATTTATAAAATTAGGTGCTTTCTATTTAAAAAAAAAATTACTTTTGACGATTTTTTTAAATATAATTTTTATTCTTCTCTTTTGACCCGTCCGTATTAATAATTTCCAAAATATCATAAAAAGACTACTAAAGTCGATCTTCGTTTACAAGAAAACTAACCCAAATTAAATAATAAAGGCTTCCTTACAGGAAAAATTTATAGTTAAGTTTTGGTCCGCAAACGTCATTTTTGACATAAAAATCTCAATATGTCCAGAACGGTGGGACTTAAGTATAGAATATTGTACATGAAATATGTCTAGGACTTTACGAAAAAATAAAAAATGCAATAATATATAGGATGTTCCATTTAAAATAAGCAAGTTGACATCTACTCCCGGTATAACTGGAAGTGCCACCATCTTGAAAATATTTTAGCCAGCTGTCCGCCATGCACGTCAGTACACTATCAAACTCTCAGATTTATCCTAATTGTAGTTTTCCCATAATCGATCGATAAAATTCCTGGAGAGTCACCCTGTATCTCTCTCTCTCTTTGTCAACCTCTGTCCATCCACTTCTGGATGTAGGTCTCTCTCAATTGCTTCCATCTTTCTCTACTCTTTGCCAATCTCATCCACTGTTTGCCCGCCACTGTCCTTATGTCGTCTACCCATCTTTTTTGAGGTCTTCCCGTACTTCTTGTTGTCTCCCTCGGTCTCCACTCCAGGATTCTTCGTGTTCATCTTTTGTCCTCATATCGGGCTATGTGACCAGCCCATCGCCATTTTATCTTTGCAACCTCCTTCACGATGTCTTTGACTTTCGTTTTGCGTGTTTCTCGGTGTTTCTGATCCCTGTATAGGCAACTATTTAAACACGGCAGATTTAGATTTATTTATTTGTTACTGAACTCATGATTTTTAAAGGAACTTGTTTTTCTGAAAATTTAATAAAATATTTTAATAAATTCGTTACTCGCTGCAAAACTGTATATTGAAATAAATTTTTCCTCAATGTTTACCCTGTAATAAATAATAAGCAAATTTAGTGACAAGTTATCTCTAATATTCGAATACCGTAAAACTATTGTTATATAACTACTATGTAAGAAAAGTTTATATTTAATTTGCCATTAAATCCGTTAACCTTACAAGCAACGATAACTCCAGTTAAATCGTTAAAATTTTACCATCACCACAACGACAAGAGCAGGTCATATAGCAGTCTGGTGATTTCCTTGATGGCTAATTTCCCCATTGTAATGGCGATTTGATAGCCCATTACGACAGAGACATAAAATCCATTCTAATCTTTTCCTGGATAAAGACTGGCTGCTTTAGCGGTAGCAGAGAGGTTTTTGTACTTTGCTATCGTTTCGTGTCGTTACCGTAACCGTAAAGCTACAATTTATGTTTGAGAATGTCTTGTTAAATGTCATTAAATAGTTTTGTTATTACGTGCGTATTAGAGTATGTTTATTGAGTATGACCTGTCGAACTACATACTTTTGAGTGTAAATGGGTATAACATGCAGAATCTTCCATTAAGTTTGCAACATACTTATCAGTAGAAAATTATATGACCTTGTTGCTAACGTAAAACGTCGATCGGATGGAAATTATCGGATGGAGGCATTTTAAAATGAAGTGCGTATTTATTGAAAACTGCTCCAACCGATTCACTAATCCCCATCTAATTTTTTTACAATAAAACAAAGAAATAATATTAAAAAGATAAAGATGATAGCTATTTTTCTCTCTTTAAAGATGACAAGAACTGTAAATTACTTCAGGTAATTAGATGTGTCCAACAGAGTAATAAATCAACTTGTTTCTCCTCTATAAGGGTTAAACAATATTTAAATTTATCCGAATTATAAAGGGTGTTTTTTATAGAGGTATAGAACTTTTAAAGGGAATAAAATAAAGATGAATTTTTTAAATTGACATGAAATTTACTTTATTCGAAAGGTAACCTTCTGGCATTATAATTTAAATATGACTTCCGGCATATGACCGCCACGGCTGGCTCGGACGTAGTCTAATCTGTAGGTCCAATTTTCGATGACTTTTTCCAACATTTGTGGCTGTATATCGGCAATAACGCGGCAAATGTTGTCCTCCAAGTGATCAATCGTTTCGGGCTTATCGGCGTAAACTAGCGACTTCACATATCCCCACAGAAAATAGTCTAGCGGCGTTAAGTCGCACGATCTTGGCCAATTCACGGGTCCGAAACGTGAAACTATGCGGTTACCAAACGTTTCCTTCAATAAATCAATTGTGGTACGAGCTGTGTGACATGTTGCGCCGTCTTGTTGAAACCACAGCTCCTGCACATCATGGTTGTTCAATTGATGAACGAAAAAGTGAGTAATCATGGCTCTATAGCGGTCACCATTGACTGTAACGTTCTGACCAGCATCGTTTTTAAAGAAGTACGGACCAATGATTCCACCAGCCCATAAAGCACACCAAACAGTCAGTTTTTCTGGATGTAACGGTGTCTCAACATACACTTGAGGATTATCATCACTCCAAATACGGCAGTTTTGTTTATTGACGTATCCATTCAAACAAAAGTGAGCTTCATCGCTAAACAAAATTCCCTTATGAAAATCGGGATCAACGACAATCTTGTTTTGGGCCCATTCACCGAATCTACGCCTTGCTAGGTGATCGTATGGTTTCAATTCTTGCACGAGTTGGATTTTGTAAGCACGCAAACCAAGATCTTTCCGCAAAATCTTCCATAAAGTGAATGGACACATATCCAATTCCTGTGCACGATGGCGGATAGACTGATTCGGGTCTTCCTCTACGCTACGCTCTACAGCAGCAACGACTTCTTCTGTACGCACTGTACGACGTCTCTGTGGATGCGTATTATCATTTAGAGTAAACGTGGTGCGAAAACGTTCCATAGTTAATCGAATTAATTGCTCTGATGGACGATTATGTTGACCCTAAAATGGACGTAGTGCGCGATACGTATTTCGAACAGAATCATGATTTTCAAAATAAATTTGCACAATTTGGAAGCGTTGTTCAGGCGTCAGTCTATTCATGTTGAAATGCCAAACCAAACATAAATCACTTGACAGCTGACAAAATGGCCGCCAGTTAAACAAGTGTTGCCAACTTAAAGTTCTATACCTCTATAAAAAACACCCTTTATAACTTTTTTTTTTCTTCCTTTTTCCTTTTTTTTTTCTTTTTCTGTTTGTGACATTTGGAATCAAGAAAATTTATAAAACTTTTTCCAATTCTTCTTTCATAAAAATTAAGTACTAAAAAAATAAATAAATCAACTGTTATTTTAATGTTCAAAAACGTTTTTTCTCCGATGTATGTTGAAGTGTTGAATCTGATCGAAATTTTAATGAGAATCCTGAATTTCAAGTGGAATCGAATCGTATCCGAATGCTACGTTAGAAACAAGATCTATGATCAAGTTTTTTAGGAGCCCTGTTCTTGTGGAAAGTTATTACATAAACAATGTATTATTTATAAAGTCGGTGGTTCAGCATAAAATTTAGGTTAAGATAATAATAAATCTGTCTTAACGAGAGAGGATGTACATAATCTTCCTTCCACCTAGAAAATTCGCCTCAAGAGGGTCCATTGTACCGGCACGGTGCCTGAGCTTAGATTGACACCAGCAACATCACTTGAAAAGGGGGCGGATCCAACTCAAATCAACCGGCGTGTATATATATATATATATATATATATATATATATATATATATATATATATATATATATATATATATATAATGTTTATGCGGCTTTCACGGATTCCTCCGTGTGAGATGCAATAGCAGTGGATATATCCACATTATGCCGTTGTAGTGCTGAAGTCACATTCAGCAAACATACAACTATATGCAGCTCCGTACATGAATGAAGTCAAATGCGAACAGTAAATGCAAACTTCTCTCCATCATATCCTTTCTGTGTTAGAGGTTGCACAGTTAGAATAAATTGTTATAGAACTCAATGTATCCTATTCCACCACCATCGAGATGATGGCCTACCTGTACCACCATACCGAGAAGAAAGACAAAACTTACCCTCCCCACTACAGTAATACGGCAAAGGTATATGTTTCGTCTCTGTTAGACTCATCAGGGTACCGATACGCACCTGGCTCTGTAAAGGATAGATCGGAAGGAAGCATGCAAATACTGAACGCGGCTTCGCCGACCTCCCGCCAGATAGCGTATAAATGTTTATGCGGCTTTCACGGATTCCTCCGTGTGAGATGCAATAGCAGTAGATATATCCACATTATGCCATTGTAGTGCTGAAGTCACATGAATGAAGTTAAATGCAAACAGTAAATGCAAACTTCTCTCCATCCTATCCTTTCTGTGTTAGAGGTTGCACAGTTAGAATAAATTGTTATAGGTGGTACAGGTAGGCCATCATCTCGATGGTGGTGGAATAGGATAAATTGAGTTCTCAGCATAATGTGGATATAACCACTGCTAATACATCTCACACGGAGGATTCCGTGAAAGCCGTATAAACATATATAAGCCATCCGACGAGAGGTCGGCGAAGCCGCGTTCTGTGTTGCATGCTTCCTTCCGATCTGTCCTTTGCACAACCAGGTGCATGTCGGTACCCTGATGAGTCTAGTAAAGACGAAACATGTATCTTTGCGGTATCACTGTGGCGGGGAGGGTAAGCTTTGATTTTCTTCTCGGTATGGTGGTACAAGTAGGCCACCATCTCGATGGTGGTGGAATAGGATAAATTGTGTTTTATTACAATTTATTCTAACTGTGCAACTTCCAACACAGAAAGGATATGATGGAACGAAGTTTGCATTCACTGTTTTGCATTTTACTTCATATATATATATATATATATATATATATATATATATATATATATATATATATATAGAGATAGAGAGAGAGAGAGAGAGAGAGAGAAAGAGAGAGAGAGAGATCGCGAGAGAGATCGCGAGCTTTTTATTAAATATTTCGAAACTGAAGCCCTAAGCAAAACCAAAAAAAAACATCTTTCTGGAAACATTACGTGGATAACATCTTCAACATACGGCCACACAGAAGATCTAGCCTAGACATATTTTTAGAAGAACTAAACAGCATTCATCACCGCATACAGTTCGCATTGGAGGTCAAAGTTAACAAACAGCTATCTTTCCTTGATCTAATTACCAGAAAAGACGACTTATGCATCGATTACACGATCTACAGGAAACCCACACAAACAAATAGATACCTGAGTGATGATTCTCACTATCATCCATCACAGTTACAATCAGTCGCCAACACACTTGTCTCCAGATCCTTGCATCTAATCACACCCATGAACCGCTAAAAATAACTGAACAATATCACAACAGCCTTAAAACAATACAACTACAAAGAACACAATATCAAAAAGGTCATAAAACTGAACACAAATGCAAAAGCATAGAAAAAAGAAGTGCAAATACATTACAGATGATGGAAACACGAAGGTTAACTGAGAGAGACACAGAGGATTTTAAACAACTGAATAAAAATATCAAGAAAGAAGTAAGGAAAGACATTAAAACGTTAAAAACAAAATTAATACACGAAACAATAGAAATAAACGCAAATATGAAAGTTTTGAGGTCAGGTCTCTCAAGAGGACGAACCAAAATAACAAAATTAAAGAACAGAGAAGCGGTGACAGTAACACATGTAGATGACATCATGAAGGCTGTGGAAGCATTCTATGTGGACTTATACTCCTCGATCAATACGGATCCAGATCGAACAAAAACAGTAAAACAAATAAAAAATGTAGGATCAAAAGATTTGCCGAAGATATCGTTAGATGAAATAAAAAGAGCACTAAAACAGATGAAGGATGGAAAATGCCCGGGCGAGGATCAAATTACAACTGAGATGTTAAAAATGGGTGGAGACAATCTTGAAAAAGCGATACAAACACTGATAAATAAATGCTTATACGAAGGTAGAGTACCAGAACAATGGTATAACGCACAAGTCGTATTTCTCTTCAAAAAAGGGACACAACAAATATAGAAAATTACCGTCATGAGTTTATTAAACCACCTATAGAAAGTATTTACCCGCATATTGACAAATCGCCTGACTGAAAAGCTTGACTGTTAGCAGCCTGTGGAGCAAGCTGGCTTTCGACGTGGATTTAGTAAGGTAGATCATATCCAAGCCCTACGCACAGTCCTAGAAAAAACCGAGGAATATAACATTCCTATATACCTGGCATTTGTACATTTTCACAAGGCCTTTGACTCTATAGAAACATGGGCGATCTTGAAATCACTTAATAATGCTAGAATTGACTCCAGGTATACCACTATCATACAGAACATATATAAAAACGCAACTATACAGGTTAAAATCCACGAAGACACAAAAACCGAAAAAATAAAGTTTATGAGAGGTGTGCGTCAAGGAGACGTCATCTCTCCGAAACTATTTACGCTAGCTTTGCAAGATGTCTTCAAAAAACTAAATTGGGGTGAGAAAGGTTTGAGAGTCGACGGTTCTTATCTCAGTCATCTTCGTTTCGCCGACTATGTTGTTGTCATGTCTAGCAACCCAGAAGAGCTAAAACAAATGCTTCAAGATTTCAATGAAAAGGCGAGAAAAGTAAGATGAACATAGACAATGTCCAAGAGTACATCTATTTAGGCCACGTCATGAAACTGGGCAAAGTAAATCAAACGGCGGAAATAACAAGGATAATAGGTCTGGCATGGGTTGCCTTTGGAAAGTTGCAGTATGTATGAAGAGATAGAAACAGACCAATCAACCTTAATCGGAAAGTGTATAATACGTGTGTTTTGCCTGTTGCTACTTACATCATGGAAAAGATAACACTAACCAAACAAAACGAAAATAAGCTCCGAGTCACTCAACGCTCCATGGAGAGACAAATGTTAGGAATCTGGTTACGGGATAAAATACGAAATCAAGTAATAAGATCAAGAACCAAAGTAGTTGACGTCATTGAACGCATATGACGACTAAACTGGCAATGAGCGGGGCACATAGCTAGATAACAGTCCGATAGGTGGACGAGTAAAATACTGCAATGGCGACTGCGAGAAATGAACCGAAATCGTGACACGCCACAACGCAGATGGGTAGATGATATAAGACAGTTTGCTGGAAAAGACTCCAGAAGGCGAGAGATAGATCCCAGTGGAGGACCATCGGAGAGGCTTATGTCCAGGAGTGGACGTCAATGGGCTGAGAAAGAAGAAGAAGAAGAAAATGGATAGTGTTGTCCGTCGATAAATAAATAATAATAATAACCCTTCTTTCCTGCTTTTGTTCCTTGTGAGAATAAAACTATTAACATTAAAACTAACTTTGTTACTACGTTTTGGCACATTTGATCCCCAAATGGTAATTTCTGTCCTATCGCCGTAGCCAATACGATCCTGAACATTTACCTATAAAAGAAATTTTTTCCTTTGAAATTTCAACGTATTGCGTTGGTTCATAGAACGCAACAGAATAATTTGCTGTCAGTAATTAAACTGCAATATTATATTTAAATTCCTTCCTTATTTTTTCCAATTAATTAACGTAAAGGTTTAATTGCTTCACAGGCGCCACAAAGAATATAAATATTTCTTTATGCCTTTATTACAATGACATGATATACATGAATTTATCTGTTATTGTTGACTTATTCCGAGAATTTAAGAATGGGGTGTAGCCGTGAAATCTTTTAGCGCCGGATCTAAGGTGTTGAATAAGGCCAATTAAGGACTGGCCGAACCGCAATTACCCTGCCAGTCTGACACTTTTTTAAATTTGATTAATTAAGGTTTAACCACGACGGCGGCGGTGGTCAGTTTTTTAATTTAATAAAGCTGAACGTATTTGGAATTTTTTTTAATGTGAATATAGATCAGTCAAATAAGTTTGTAACAAATGGAAATTTGTTTATTTTTACAAGGCGTTATTGAACATTACCCCCTAATTCTCTAACATGGTTTAACTTTAAAACCTGTCTAGATAGTAGAGAATTTAAATTGACAAGGATAACAATAAGTCAAGCAAGGTTTGAACCTTTAAATTACAATTAAAACAATACCATAAGAAAAATAAATCTGGTCATCGAGAAAATATAATTTCCAAGACTACTAAATCGGGTCTAAGTCTTAAACCTTCTTAGTGAATCTGGCTATATATGTTTGTATGTACGGGTTGTTCTAAACCAAATTTGATTCCCTATCACTTATCCAATTGCCTTAAAATTTGGTATATTTACATAATCTGGGTGACATCATTGAGAGAAACAATGGTAGAACTTAATGTAGTAACAATGTTGCGGCGTTACCAGAGTCGAACCAGAAAATTACTTACTTCTAATCAAAAATTCTTAAATTTTGCTAATTAGTGACAATGACATTTAAAATTTCTAAATTGAGTTATTTACTTACAAATTTATAAAAATGTATTTTGATTTAGCAGTCAAACGGCTTCGCACTCCCTCCAGGGATTATTCACTCATACCAGGTATACCAAGACACCAAAAGTATGAAGCTCTGTGGGAACCCTTTCCATGTTATCGGGTCCTAGGTGGCGTGGTCTTCTGCACTTCCTATAAACTTTCGGATGGTTCGCGCGGTTGCAAGGAGAACTGCTTTCTGAAACGGTTTATACAGATGCTCACTAAGGCCTAGTCTCTTGGTGTTCTGCAGGAGGTCCTTTGGTATCACTCCAGTTGTTGACAGTATTATGGGAATCGTGTGGACGCTGCTCATTGTCCACTGTCTGCGGATTTGCACCTCCAGATCTCTGTATTTGGCGATCTTCTCATTGTATTTTGGTCTTAGGTTGTTGTTATTAGGTATAACAATGTCAATCAGTGTAGTTCGTCTGGCAATTTTATCTGTTTGTATAATGTCTGGCCTGTTATGAGCAACTGTTTGATTTGTTAGGACCGTTCGATCCCAGTATAACTTGAACTCGTTTTCAAGAATAGGCTCTGGATAATATCTGTAGTAAGGCACTTTTCCTACCTGCAATAGTTTTAACTTATTTGCTAACTCTTGGTGGAGTATATTCGCGACTGAGTCGTGTCTTTCCTTATACTCGGTTGCAGCAAACGCTTGGCATCCTCCAGTTATGTGCTGGATCGTCTCTGATGTTCGACAGTCATATCTACATTGGTCATTTTCTATTAAGGGATCTCTGATAATGAACTTCCGATAGTTCTTCGTCGGACTAAGCTGACCTTAGATAGCTAACAAGAAGCCCTCCGTTTCTGAAAACATTTGTCCTGAAATCAACCAGTAGTTCAACGCTAAGTTGTCGACATTGTCCTGGCTGACCTCATTTGGATGCCGTCCATGAAGTGGCTTCTGTAGCCAGGCTTGTAACTTCTCTTGGTCTGTTCAGTAGTGGGATCAATATTCCGTTCCCTCAGCTGTAGCGGCGTTGAATCGTCTGTCTCGCATATAGAGACCAATCCTCTTCCTCCTTGGTGTCTTGGAAGCATTGTACGCTCAATAGCACTCCGAGGGTGGTGTTTTTGTGCTTTTGTTAGGAGTGTTCTTATTTTTCTTTGCAGGTTTTCGATATCCATCCTGCTCCATTTTACTATTCTAAAAGAGTAACTAAGCGCAGAGCATGTGTACGTGTTGAAAAAAAAATGTATTAATTAATATGTTTATAATGTGGTGCCAAGTTGGTACTTGCTTATTCTTACATCAATATATGTATAGTTTGTAATTAAAAGAGTAAAGAAAATGCAATAAAAATATCTTTTATTTATTTATACAGTATAGAGAAAAAAACGGCTACTAAAAACTTAATGGTAACTCAGCAATGGAATTATCTTTTGACATATCGTATTGTTATGTTGTGTGTTTTGGGTGAGATACAAAAAATGATTAAAAACTCGTTAACAAAACGGTGTTTTATTAAAACTCCTACAATAAAAATTGGAGAATCAGTCAATTAAATTACGTAATTTTTAATTTGGCCATACAATATTAATGTAGGTATATAGTAATTAAATAAAACATAACTTTTAATCAAAACACAATGAATCTTCTTCTTCTTGTTCTTTCTCAGCCCATTGACGTCCACTTCTGGATATAAGCCTCTCCGCTAGTCCTCCACTGGGATCTGTCTCTCGCCTTCTGGAGCCAGTCTTTTCCAGCAAACTGTCTTATATCATCTACCCATCTGCGTTGTGGCCTGCCACGATTTCGGTTCGTTTGTCGCTGTCGCCATTGCAGTAATTTACTCGTCCAACTATCGGGCTGTTGTCTAGCTATGTGCCCCGCCCATTGCCACTTTAGTCGTGATATGCGTTCAATGACGTCAACTACTTTGGTTCCTGATCTTATTACTTGATTTCGTATTTTATCCCGTAACGAGATTCCTAACATTTGTCTCTCCATGGAGCGTTGAGTGACTCGGAGCCTGTTTGCGTTTTGTTTGGTTAGTGTTATCATTTCCATGCTGTAAGTAGCAACAGGCAAGACATACGTGTTATACACTTTCCGTTTAAGGTTGATTGGTGTGTTTCTATCGCTTAATACTTACTGCAACTTTCCAAAGGCAGCCCATGACAACACAATGAATAAAAGGCATATATTTAAAATTAGATAATGACAATTATTTTTAATTATAGATAAGCCACCTACTGTCCTTCAAATACCTGAGTTGTAAGTAGAAAAATGGCCCTATGAATGTCCTATGAATCCTTTGTACAACAACAAATTAATAATATCAGCATTTTTGCTCTTTTTTGCAACAAAAAAATTACTAAGACCAATCCCGCTTTATCTCTGATCGATAATAGCCAGCAAAAGACTAGGCAAACCAATACTTTTAAAAAAGAAATTCATAATATGAATCCCAGACAAAACCAAGAAAATAAATATACCAAAGTTTAATGTTTAATCGAAAAGCATTGCAGAACTATTACAGATTATAGAGAACAATTATATATTCTTTGACTCGCCAAAGTCTAAGCACATAATAAGAACTGGCAATTTAAATGAAAAAATATATCAATTTAAATCAACTCACTAATACTTGGCAGAGTAATATTAAATCGAGTACATCTTGAAGACATTTTGACATCTGTCAGCTCCAACTTTGGTGTTACTTCTTCCCCTATGTTTTGCTTTCCATCAACTAAAACGTAATTTATTTTTACCCATTATTTCATGACATCGAATTATACTGTCCAATAGATCCCAAAGATCTTCAATCGGATTTAGACCGAGATTCTAGTAGCCATTAAAGCACGATGAAAGGGGTGTCCTTCGAATCATGTTGCTGAAAATAGAAATCACTTTCCTGCACTCTGTTCTAGATTTTTTCTTTTAATTTTCTTTTAATAATTACCAACTTTTCAAACCCCTGAGACCACCATACAGTACCCTATTGTTACGATTTTATCTCTTTAAATCGCTCAGCGGGATCTCAGAATAAAACAAAACACTTTTCACTAAATTACTTCCAATACTATGTCAACTACTTAACAAATACAAGTACATCACAACTATTTATTTATTATTTCTTAACTATGTCACTGTTCAAATACAACTATACAACTATCGTAAAACCATCCCCATTTATATACCTATAGAACCACCTAGAAATAACAAGAAATATACAAGCATAAAAGTTGAGAATTATCTAGATTTTGACTCATCGATATAATATTCCTTTCGGCACATTATAATAACGATGACACATCTCAGCAACATATTATTTCTAATACAAGGGCGTATTAAAAAGTTATTTTAGTCGTTCGTTACACTACCCTAATCCTAATTTTGATCATGTCGAACAGCTTCGATAATTCCATGGTATGGCTTCAACCTATGATGATGCACTACTTTCATTTTGGCCTTGGGACTTCGTTGAATTCTAAAATTAACGTCATTGATTCTACTCAGAACAATATATGGTCCTTCCCAAGCAGGCAGAAACTGTAGATTCCATAACCAAACTCTCACCCTGCTTAGTTTGCTTTGATGTTGTATGAATTCAATTCAATTATTGCCTTCGGTACCAGGTATTTACAGATTTTGTTAGAGTGTTGAACTAATCCGACGTTGCATCCAGGGCTCTCGTCCAGTCTTCCGTAAATGATTTTCTCCATGTTCTACTTTATTATGGTTATTTGTTCGCCAATGACTCTGACTGAATCAGTATTACGGTTCTTTGGCAGAATAAGTTCTTCGCTGCCAACTGGTTTAATTTTAACCTTCCAAGTTGAAGCAGCATTTGCATTTCTCCAATCACCTCAGCTGCTTTTCCACTTACAGTTCTGGACAATAGTACGATTTTAAATTTATCAACAAAGCTTGACTTTATTAGAGATACTGTAGTACCAGTATCAACAGTTCTGTTAATAGGTGTAGTATTGTCACGTCAAAAGTGATTCTCTGAATAGGATACCCTTTTCTTTGTTCTACTTTGCTACACTGCTGGTCTTTTTGACAAGGTATCTGCGTTGTTATTCTGTCTTTCTGGTCCATATTTAATATTAAAATTGTACTGTTGAAATTTTTACTGGTTATCTCCTATGGGGTCTCTGAATGGTGAACTAGATCTTAATTGCCAATCCGATAGTGAAATCCTCTATCTCTGTTAGTTTTCAAACAGAGTGTTCTAGAACCTTATGGAAAATTATTTTTATTTTCTTGCTTGATAACAAATCCAACAGTGTAATCCATATTTCTCTATCTCTTCTAATTTCCAAGAGCATTTTGTGGAAACCTAGTGATAACTCTCAGTTCTGACACCAATTTTTATGATTCTATCTCTATAAATCATCACTGGGTCCGCGGAATAGGGGCCGCCTATAAATCTCGTGATTTACAGGGTGCCCCATTTTAAAAGTTGCAGCTGAAAATATTTTTATCGAAGCGTTTTCATACAAAATGACCCTAATTAAAGTTGTTGTATTTTAAGGGGGACATCTAAAGGTAACAACTGAAGTTAACCTTCAGAAGGGAGTTTTTTATGTAAAATCCACTGAAATTCTTAAGCATCAAATTTTGAGTTATAGACCAGATTTATGCTTTTCTGGAAAAAATACCCTGCATATTATTTGATAACTCGATTTCAATTCTTTCAAACTTTTCCGAAATATATAATAGTTGATTTCACTAATAACTCTAAAATTAAAATTTTTTTGAAAATTTTGAATGCATATCCTATTTATAATACTTGGTATAATGCCTTGAATATTATTTAGAACAAAGTTTCTGAGATCTTCTGAATATATTATGGCAGGGGCTGGGCGGATTGAGTAGCTCAGCAACTGTCAGTGCCGGTCCCAAGCCCGGGCAAAGGAGGAGGGTTGGCGGGACAGGTTAGCAGCCTACCCGCAGTAAAACACTAATGTAGCTCATAGTAACATACATGTCTCGGACACTGGACGGATCTCACGGAAACGGACATTGGCGAGAACTAGGACACGATCATGGAAAAAACAGAACATCATTAAGCACGATCAAGAAGTTGTCGCAGAAATGAACAGGCACTCTATAGACATTTGCGCCCTTTCAGAGACGAAAAAGAAAGGGAAAGGAAACAACAAGTACAACAACTACCTATTTATATACAGTGGGAAAGAAAAGGAAGAAAGAGCCAAAGAGGGAGTGGGCCTGCTCATCAATGAAAAATACGAAAACTACATAGAGGACATACAGTACGTCGATGAAAGACTCATTCACGTCATCCTAAACTTACAACCAGAAAAGATGATCATAAGCATCTACGCACCAGATGTCAGCAAACCCAGAGAGGTCAGAGAAACATTCTTCAATAAACTGCAAGATCTACTAAGTAACATACCCGATAGAGAAAAGGGTTTATGCTAGGAGACTTCAACTCAAGAATAGGTAACGAACCCATTCCGGGAGTAGTGCAGAGATATGAGGTAACACTAAATGACAACGGGGAACAACTCATACAACTGTGCGTCCAAAACGAGATGAGAATAAATAACACCTTCTTTCCACATAAGTGGCAATATAAACGGACATGGGGAAACACCCGAGAACAAGAATCAACCATAGACTACATAGTAACGAACAGAAAAATGTTACCCCACCAAATACTCGATGTCAAAACTCGTCAGACCCGGGAAAAGACGACCACCGACTAGTATTATGTAAATTCCGGTCCCAACAAAGTATAAACAGAACGCACAAACAGAAACATACCTTTATTAAATACAATACCGAATCATTCGCTAACGATAACACATAAAATATTATATCAGCAGAGACTCGGAGAAAATAAAAGCTAATACATTCCTAGAAAATGACAGAGTGGAGAGAGCCTGGGAAAACTGAAAAGAAATATACAAGAGAGCGCCAGGGAGGCGATCGGAACACGAACAGTTAGCACGAACAAGCGAAGCAATACAAAACCATGGTTCACAGAAGAGGTGAAAATACTAGCAAAAGAAAAACGACAAGCATTTACAAAATACCGACAGCACAAAACAACAGACCATTTCGAAGAGTACAAAAAGGGCGAGAAACAGAATCAACAGTCAAATAGCTCAACTAAAGAAAGAATACTGGGAAAAGTATTCAAAAGACATGGAACACGACCTATATGAAGGACAAAAGAAAATATGGAACATGCTGAGGAACAGAAAAAAAACAATCAATGAATACGTTCAACTAAGTCCAATCGACAGCCAACAATGGGTCAGTCATTTTAAGGACTTACTCCAGGCACCAGCTACAGGAAACAACGTAGACGAAAACCAACAAGAAACCACAGAACTAACAGATGTTAACATCAGTGAAGCAGAGATGCACCTGACAATTAAGAAATTAAAAAACAAAAAATCACCTTGTACCGACCAAATTAAGAATGAGATGCTAAAGTACGGAGGCCCCAGCCTTGTCACAGAGCTCACTGTTCTATTTCAAAAAATACTCCGCACAACGTCAGTACCCAACGAATGGCGGAAAGCATTACAATTCCGATCTACAAAAAAGGATCAAAGAAACAACCCGAAAACTACAGGGGAATCAGCCTACTGAACAGTTCAGCCAAATTGTTAACCAAAATACTGTCACAACGGATTGTAGACAAGTTAGGGGCGTGCGAAGAACACCAGGGCTTCCGGAATAACCGCTCTACTATCGACGGTATATTTATTATCAGACAGCTGGTTGAAAAATCTATCGAATACGATAAACCGCTGTTCATTTGTTTTGTGGACTTTACACAAGCGTTCGACCGTGTCAAACTGGAATACATAACAGAACTACTGCGAAGAAAACAAGTAGGCGTAGTCATCATACGCAAAATATACGAACTGAATTCCAAAAACACCATGGTAATTAAAACAAATAACACTCTAACAGAGAAAATCCCGCTATCCATAGGAATTAAACAGGGTGATAGCCTAAGTCCAACACTTTTCATTGTAATCATGGACGAAATCATTGATGAAGTAAAAAGCACAAATATTGGGTACCCAATGGGACACAACCCCGTTCAGATTTGCTGACGATGTTGCCTTGACAGCAGATAACGAGGATAACTTACAAAGAATGCTTTTCCATCTCAATCGAATAGCCAAATAGTATAATATGAAGATATCTATGAAGAAAACTAAAGCAATGGTAATAGCTAAAGAACCGATAAGATGCAAATCAATGGTTGATGACAAACATATCGAACAAGTTGGGAAGTTTAAATACCTGGGAGCACATATAACAAGTAACAGGGCAGTAACGGAAGAAGTACGCGCACAAGTCAACAAAGCGGCCATGATATCAGGCCATCTAAGAGACATAATCTGGAACAATAAACATATGACGGTTGAGAGCAAAGCAAGAATTTACAAGGTCTGTGTAAGACCGATACTGACCTACGGTGCAGAAACAAGAAATGAAACAACAAAAACAAAACAAATTATGAGAACCACAGAAATGAAAACGCTGAGAATGATCGCGGGAACAAGTTTCAGAGATAGAATAAGAAACGCAAAAATACGCGAGGACGGCGGAGTGGGAGATGTTGTGAAGTGGATTCGAAACCGTTGTAGGCAGTGGAGAGATCACGTGGAACGAATGGACAATGGCAGCCTAGCAAAAACCGTGATGAGAGAGAAATCAAACACCAAACGGCCGCCTGGACGGCCCCCTAAAAGATCGAGAGAGCTGGATTTCGACCTCAAACGAGGATCGATGAGGCATTGTGTAGATAACAGAACTTGATTCTACCAAGAAGAAGAAGAAGAAGAAAGATAATTTTTATTACTGCTGTAAATCTGGATTACTGCACATAAGAAACCAACTCAAAAAATGCAAATGGGTTGGGGCTACTGCGAAAAACAAAAGCTTTATAATTTCCATCACAATTTGACAGGTGTAAATTCAATTATGTTTAAAATAGTATGGTAAAGGGGATTTTTCCATCCATTGAATATTTTGTAAAGTTTTAATAATCGATGGCTGTCCAAAATTTTGAAAATTATAAAAGTATGACAGGCTAGTGTGTTTTATCAAATCAAATGAGATCTCTCACGATGCTTCTGAATTATATTTTAACAGGTACTTTTATACTATCAAAAAATCTTGCAGAGCTGCGATGAATGCTAAAAAGTTTCTTTTTGATTATATTTATCCGGAAGGAAGGCATGAATACTTTCTAGATTAAAGAAAATAGGAATGAAACTGAGAGGGAAAGAGAGAGAAAAATTACCATAAGGTTTATATAATGGTTAAGTGGATCATCGATTCCATTCCTCAGTTATTAAAATAATTATATTTCACAGAAAATATATTATCTTCGACAACTTTTTCACTTGTAAAGAAAATTCTTATAAAAATGTTGGTGATTATTTCAACAAATTAGAGGTAAAAATTATAATTAAAATACAAATATAACATTAAATCCCTGATGCCATCTATGCATTTCATAGATGATTATTATATTTAAAAAGGGTATAAAATATACCATTTCCTCTGGATTTGACTCAACGCTACCATGTTGTAATATTCGTAATAAAATGCAAAATGTGAATACTGAACATATCAGAATTCGCCCGAAGATAATTGGAGATATGAGTTTAAAAGTTGGTTAATTCAGGTTAACAACATTAAAGACAGAATAATTCCGAAGTTGCTAAAACAAAAAAACTACCTGTGAAATTAAGTTCGATTAATTTTCATTAGTGCCAACATATCTTTAGACAGCTCTGTTATATGAATCGTAAAAAGTTAGTTGATCATGTAATAAACATATTTCTTAACCGAGGTCTAGTTAAAGAAATAAATGTCTGCCATTTTAACACCTTCGTATCATTTATGTCGACTTAATTGTATTTAGTTGTAAATTAATACCCATTAAAAAAAGTTTTAATGGAATGCAAAAGTTCGTTGGACTTCACTTTCTTAGCACTCTCGTCTAGAAATTACTGTAAATGAAAATTTAATGAAATACCTTGGCTTTAACTTTCCTTCTCATAAAAAATTCAAGAATTACCTTTTTTGTTTTTCGACCTTTTGTAACTCTAGCGACGTCGATAATCTAGAAAATATACAGGGTGTCTCACGGTGACTGTTCATTGGAATATCTCGGAAAGTAATGCGATTTAAATCCTGTCAATTTAAATAATGAGGTTTCTGGTAACACTCTCTTCAAACAAAGTAACAGCGATCTTGTGTTTTTTCAGGTTATACCGGAATTTGTACGAAACTTATTTCATTTAAACGGATCGCCCTGTATGTTATATTTTCTTGTATTTCTTTCTTCATTTCCGATAAGTTTTTTCGCTTTACTTTAGCCCTTTTTTGAGGAAAAAATATTTTTTCCTCATTATGAACTTTTTCTCGTTTAAAATTGTATATTGCTTCAAAAATAAAATAGTGAAACTCGGCATTCGGATAATGACTTTTCAGAAAATGACATTTCAGATACAGGAAAATGGAAAAGTAACAAATTTTGAGCTCTAATGTTAGGTTTTTATTTTTCCCCATTCAAAATCTCTATAAAAATAATAATTTTAAGCTTACCTCCTCCATCATTTACGTGTGTTGTTTTTTTCTGGGGGCATATTTACAAATGAAAATAAACGTTGAAATTACTATTGTTTTTATTGGAATTGGGTTCACAATTATGGAATAATAGTTAATAGTAATAGTTCTGACAGTTCTTGTCGTTATTATGCTTAGTTCTTAAGACTTTCCTCCTTGCACCTAAAATATAGAAAAGTATTAGTTTTGTACAGAGTGGCTCGGTATAGAATATTTAGACAGAAAGTCTTAATTTAGATTGTACTTTGCGTTCGGTTGGAACAACATAATTCTTTACTACTTTCCATAATCCTGTCCATATTAAATAATTTATTGTTACCTTCATCTAGAGATCTCAGGTGGACAGAAAAACATTTGACTTAAGATTCGACAAATTTTTGAGTAAAAGCTTTTTAGATCCTGATAAATCTTCCATAAGTCTTCTAGGCACTTAGCTATTTTGCAACTATTAGTGTTGTTATCAAGCTAATAACGAAAAATTACATTGGTTTCGAACAACAACAAACTTGAAGGTTGGAGCTGACTCGACCATTATTGCACGGGAGTTCGGCCTCAATAAAGCTCTTTTTAACCGATATAAATTTTTGAACATACCACAATTTCCTTAGTGAATTGTATAATTTCCTGAAATAATTTTAAATTTGGCATTTTTTTCCCATTGTTTTGAAGATTTGTCACTTGTCATGGTGTTGAATTAAAGATCCATGTATCTTCTTCCACCATTTCGTTAGACGTTTCTCTGGGGAGAAGAAAAATGAATAGATTGATAAGAACGATATTTTCTTGCAGAATTGCATCTAGAAAAGTCGTGTAGCATTTTTGCTAGCTTTAATGAGGATAATTCGGGTCCTAGACCAAATTTTAGAGTACAAAGTTACTTTGTATACCTTTAAAGTGTTTTACTGATGTTAGTTTGGTCAGTTCTGGGACTAAACCCGATATCCAGTTTTCCATTTTTTTCTTCTCCACTACGAAAAGGCTACTCAATACCACTGGTAAGTATTGTTGTGAAACAACCATCTTACCCTCGCCTGCCGACAAAATTTGACTATATAGGAATCCAAATTTTGTAGAAAGCATGACAAACAGGATGTCTGGGAAAGATACTAGTAGATCCCAGTGATGAATCCACCACCGGTATCGGGACGAAACATCCAAATCACGTTAAACGGTGGTCAAAAATCAGATCGCTAGTCACATGTCCTTAACATCAGGGAATTGACTATTTGCGACAGTATTTATTTTAAATATTACCGTCTTAAATATTAATAATTGAGGATATGTTTAGAAAAAAAATATGATTTGACATACCTATTTCACTCATAACCTAAAAATAGCATGAGTTCTAAGTCCATTTTTTTGTTTTTTTTTCTTCTCATTATCATCGAGCTTTCTTCGCTGATTCCTCTACAACACCTGCCACGCATGCTGTACTTATCAAACCATATCCTAGTTTCGAGCGATCTAGAGCCAACCAAGATTTACTTCAACATTAGGACTGAAGCCTCTGTTATTCATGGTTTATCTATTTTTGCCGTCCCAGAGAAATATAGACTTTTAATTCGCTGAATTTTTGCCCTCGGTACTACTATAAATTCAAAGGCCATAGCAGTTGTTCTCTATTTTTAATTAAATCATGCAATTATATGTAGTTGATATCTTCACTTATGTAAGGGGCACCCTTGTGAACTCTGGTAAAGATATTTTTGTTTATTATCATTGTATCACTTTATATTTATTATCACAGCCAAAAATAATTGTTTAGGATATAATTCTGTTTAGTAAATTAATCGTTGTAAATTAAACTGTCAAAAACCAGATGGTTTAACAGCTGACGATTCTAAGTACATTTGTTTAAACATAACTACTAAGCTACTCTCGAGGGTTAGTCAAATTTACACCGCGAATAAAATGTATTATATAGATACTTGTCTTTAAATTTTTTGGGTGTTTTTTTTTGGCTTAAAATTCGTTTCCTGTCTTGTTTTAAGTTAAGCCGGTCTCGATCTTAACCATTAGGGCCCCAAAACAGAAGGCGCTAAAGAAAGAAAATTTACCCCTACCACTCTCCGCCCCATTTGAAGCTAGCCGAAGAAGCCATTACCAGAGCCACATGATTGATTTAGATAGATCATCTCTTACAATTTTGCTGATTGCAAAGTTTTTAATTATTATACAAAGTTATAACACTATCAAAAAATTAAAAAAATTTAATTTTTTCAAATACGATGCTGCGTTATTGATTTATTCAGTAAATAGGCAAGAACATTCCCTATCTGTCCATACAAGATGACCCATTTTCAAAAACGCACGCAAATAACTCTAATGGGAAGGCCAAAATTAAAAAAAGTGTTGGAACCATCTCTTATTTTCGAAGAGGAAATCGAATCGTGACCTTCAATTTGACCTCAGGCTTGACTTCTAGATCATATAAAGGCCAAGTCGATTTTTCCTAATGGAATGTCCCATATTTTATTACAGGAATGGAAAGTGGAGAAAATTTACTACCTAACCGTATAAATAACATAGGGGCCAAAATCGCATACAAAGGTCATTTGTAGCTTAAAATGTCAAAATTATGAATCGATAAACTTTTATGAAATTTATTTTTAAAGGAAGCAATATTTACAGATGTAGACTAGCTATAGAAGTTTTTAAAAAAATAATTTATTTTGGACCCGTACCCAGCTTCAAAATATCTGAAAGTAGCGAAGAATGAATTTATTTGAAAATGAATGAAGAATTTTACTAATATTAAAGAAAATACTTTACCCGTTCTAAAATTACCAATTGGTAACCTTTTATGAAGCTTATTTTTGAGATAAATCTTATTTACACATGTAGCTAAACATAGAAGTTTTCACGAAAATAATTTATTTTAGATTCGTCCTCAGCCCCACATAATCTGCAAAAATTTTTGATAGTTGAGAATGATAGCGTATCACAGCATTTGCTTTTATCAACTTTTCGAAATTTTGAACGAAAAGTTGAACTATATATTAAAATCATGGAGGAATTTTCGAACATTCAATTTGGTGAAATGTAAAATTGTTTTCTTTATTTTGCTGCCATTACACTACTTTACAGCCAATTTGCTATCGTAATGTAACATACAGTCTTTGGTTAATTTTTGGTTTCTAAATGCGAAAATGATGATAAAAACTTCTTAATACGTAAGATTTTTGAGTTTTTTAAAACCACGGCGAAAATCATTACTTCTTCATATATGCGACGAAAACTAGAATGTCAAATGGCATGACGAAAAAAATTACATCTTTAATAAATGTGGCAAAAAAAAAATTACATCCTTTATTAATACGGCGAAAAAAATTACATCTTTAAAATGTGCGATGATGAAAATTATATCTTTAAACTGTGCTGCAAATTATCTTCACCGTATTTTAAGAATTATATTAGTTTTCGATGCACTTTTAAACGGATTTCTTTTTTGCCGAATTTTTAAAATTATTATACTTTTCATCGTATTTTTGAATGCGTAATTTTTTCGCCGCATTTTTGGAATCTTAATAATTTTCAAAGCGCACTTTTGGAAGAGTAATTATTTTCTTCGACGTTACAAAAATGTTGTCACCAAAAATGTTATTGAGTTTATGCAGCACCTTTTGAGACGCATACTGCGTATACTCTATTCAAGAACTAGAGAGAGTAATAAAACTATCACAGAAACCTCTGATGAACCTGCTTCAGTGCCGCACGTAACTGAGGAATGCCATAAATCTAATTATATTTAATTATATTTAAATATTATAAGCTGGAAAAAATCAAATAGGAGATCTGTTCTTATATATCGCCTGGAAAGTGTTCATTGAAGAAGGAAATATCTTCGAACAATTAAACAACATCGCGATATGGGCTCAAATAAAAGGTAGAGTTGCTAGAAATAACACAAGTGACAAAATTAATGTTTTAACTGAACTTTTGAAAGATTTTAATGAAGAAGTTACTGCGGAAAATTGGAAAAAATGTGTGGACCATATAATAAAAGAATAAAACAAAATGTGGAATCTCGATCACATGATCGGTGAGATAGTGAAACCAATTATAATTTATTTGAGCAAAGATAGCTCCATTGACTTTGATTGCAAATTAGATACATAATGTTTACTAGTGTAAATACAATTTATTATTCAAATTTTTGTTTTTGTTGTTTTTTTATTGTTTAATGTTGTTTATATATTTTTTTATATATTTTTATTTTAGTCAGTCACACTCTTTAATTTCATATATATTTAAGTCTAGTTAGTCGTATTTTTTTTATTATTTTATTATTGTATTTGTGCCTTTTTCTTAAGCATGTAGAATTAACACATTTGTTTTACTTTTTTGGGCTATCGGATTTCCATATAATAAAGTAAATTAAATTAAGATGTCAGTGCAATAGAAATAAAAATAAGTAAGTCTAATTTTAACTATAATCTATAAAAATTAATTACATTTGAACATCGTTTTAATGTTTAATTGTAATTCAGCAGATGGTTTAATACATAAATAAATTGAAACGTCAAATGTCCTAAAAGTGTTTTTAGTTAATAATAAAATGGCCAATAGTCCCTAAAATTTTTTAATATTATATGGACGAATTTATTTTTTTATGTATGTTTAACTTCTTGTATTTTTGATAATGAGAATTTTAAAAGTAAATAAATTATAACTTACAGTTTTTTGAGACTGTAAGGCTACATTTTAATCTGAATGTGCCTAAGACGCTTTCTATGTCAAACATAAAAACTTCGATCATACCCTATAGATTTAAACAATTAAAAAGAGGATTTAAAAACTTATTTTTATTTTTAAGTATTGTTATATATTGTTTACATATTGAATAACAATAATAATAATTTAGGCAACCATAAATTCATTTCTAGAATTGGCGTACATATTATCATATGATACTCTTTTAAAAAATGAAATTAGAAAAGGATAGCTTAAAATTGGTATGTGTATACCAAGAGACTGTTTATTAACACTTTTACAAATATAAATAAAAATAATATTACGTTATTCAGCGTTGAATCAACCGGGCCCTAGTTCTGACGTTATACTAATTCTATAGGGGTATGTTCGAAGACTAAAAATGATAAAAATACAGTTGTGATTTGTGTTAAATATGGCAAAATTATCCCAATTTTGTAATGTATGTGAATTATTAAGAAATCATTAGAAATACAATAATATTATTATAACAACTTAGTTCTATTTTGAGCTTATGACCGAAATAATATTCTATACCATAAATACTTAGTGATAAAATAAACCTCCTTTGGACCCCTATGACAATGATTAAAATCCTTATTAAAACTTCATACTTCTAAATGTTTATTGTTAGCCAGCCGATATTTTCGATTAAAAAATTTCTAACCCATTACAATAAAAAATATATGTGCCTAACAGACTCCGGACTAAAGAACACAGGTAGTTTGCGAAGAAAAAAAGGATCAGAGATGATTTATTACTCTCTCTAGTTCTTGAATAGACTATAGTTGTCATTGTTCGCGTAAACACCGTCGAATAATACTATCGCAATCATTTTTAAATTTTCATTGTTAAGCCTGAAAGTTTTCAATTCTGCCTTGTAACTGGTCGATAAATTTTTTTTATCATGTAAAAAAATCATAACATTTTTTTGTTTTAATTTTTTTTCTGTATAAATAAGATCCTACTTTCTTAGCGATATAACTTATGGATGATCTGCCTAATATTACAACAATTATTTACAACTTTTAATTCGCAAGCGCCTTTAAATTTCATGGTCTTGTCTGGACGCGGATTATTTTCATATAATGCCGCTCTATTCATTTTTTATTTCCTTCGTGGCGTCGGACCATTAGGACAAGACGTGAAAGGATTGAAAAGAAAGACACAAAAAAATCTAAAGAACTGGCAAATAAAGCTTTTGAAAGCCGTATATAAATATTATACCTAACCATGACAAAAGTCATTGTAAAGCCAAAAAATATTGTAGGATTAATGTCGCAGACAATGCGATGTCGTGCGATTTTTCGGAATGGAGTTTTTTTATAGTTATTGGTTTTTCCCTGAAGTTGAACTTGGCACATAAAAATTTTATATACAGGATACACCAAATTAAGTGAGCACTAGAGCTCTTTTATTATTAAACGTACAAGGTTAGATAACTTAGCAAAGTAGACTTTCCGAATGATGTTAAATGGAACACCATGTATATTTTTAGAACAAGGAAGCGCATATGCAATATTTACGTAAAACTGAAAATAACCGAATTATTAGCATAATCTGTTTAAGAAAAGCAATAATTTTATGTAATTTTACATATTAAATGTGGTTTTAGATTTTTAGTTATAAATATTACAAAATGGCGTTCATCCATTTAGAAAACTGCGATATGTTAGAAGCGTATCTATCTAGTGTTTAGGAAAAATTGTTTCGAGCAGTAGAAACATATGGTCAAATTTACCCTGAACTTGATCAGTCAAACAGCAGTTATTTTCTAAAGCTGTATAGAAAGTTTAGGACTAATGAAGGAGTTTTTGGAAAGGTTAGAACTAAAAAACAATTTGTAGTGAGCAAACAAGTAGAAGAAAATGTATTAACATATTTTAGAGCATATAAAATAATCCGAGCAGAGATCTGGCAAGGAACTGCGGTTTAACTTTCTTTAAAACTAGCCTTTACCCTCGACTTTCTCGAAAACTTGGAAAATAAATAATAAATACAGTAATTATAAATAAAAGCAGCTCTTATTACTCTTGACAACCTCCTTTTCATGAGTAGAGAGTTTCATCGAAATTGGTTCACCCGTTTCGAAAATTAACCGATGCAGACATATATATATATATATATATATATATATATATATATATATATATATATATATATATATAAAGTTTTCTAATTTCTTGAGTATTGGTTTTTACTTCAAATGTGACATCAAAGGTTGTCTAACATTTCGCCTGTGGTACGTTTACACCTTTAAAAAGTAAAGTCCTTTCTGAAAAAAGATCAAATGTAATTTAATCCATACCATGTATGAATTGTCTAAAAAGGTACATATTAATGACGATCCAATACCTGGACAATATATTAAATAGAGACAAATATACAAAGAACGCATCTATGGCTCTACACAAACGTGAAACTAATCTTAAACATGAGTTTGATTTTGTAAATACTAAAATTTTAACGCAGGATGAAAACTATCATAAACTTTTAGTGAAGGAAATGATTCATATAAAAAGGACAACATGATGTAAATGATAAAACAGACATAAGCAATTTAAGCCGAATTTACTACAATTTAATCCACTGAAAATATTTTTAAACAATTGTCAAAATTTATAACTCACCTCTGTATAACCACTAAGAAATATTCCACACCCACTATATATTATTACAGATTTCTCAGATATTTCCTCCTTCTTTTAGAAGTGGACTAAAAATATAGTTAATCTTAGAATACCTCGACAAAATTTCAAATCGTGTTTCCAAATAATTTAAAAGTTATAGTTCAAAGAGTGTGTCTACCCATATACCGTTTTTTTGTAAGTATATTTCATCTTACTCTTTTAGGGGGGAAACTGGCGTTTTCATTATCTCTACTATACTGATTATTATACTGAATCGTTTTGAAATATCAGGTGTTAATATTGGTAGACACTAGCATCAGTGTAATAGTTTCGTCGAAGGTTGAATGTCATTTTCCGAGTTGACGGGCAAGACAACACGAAAAATACTAGTTCAATCTTGCTAAAATTTTAAACACATCTATATAATAGTGGTATCCTTAAATTATATCCACTTATTCAGTAAAATTATTGAAAACCGATTAATTCTCAATACTGAACATTTTATCTAAAAAATTGTAGTTACTGTTCTACGCTTGAAATTACCTATAAATTTTCAAAATTTTTCCCATTTTAATAGTATAATTACAAATTATACCCCTTATGTTTCAGATCAAAAACAAAGGACTCTAAAGGGCCCGCCAATTAGGCTATTTCGACCTATCTGGTAACAATGTGAATATCGCCACCGTTTTGGTTAAGATAAATAAATGTTTAAAAAATTGTAAAATATATTTCAAGTATTATTATTAAATGCCGCAATATTGAAAACGCTAAAAATAAAATTTCCATGAAAAAAAATCATGGAATATTTATTTTTATACAGTAAGTCAATATTTATTTATTATTAATATTAATTTTCTTGATTTTGTTACATTTTATAATAATTGCCTTTTTAAAAGATTTTTTTATTTGAATTCAGTAGCATTTGTAAAAATGTAACATTTAACATCCAGGATAACGGACTACCGATGGGATCTTCACTCTCGCCGGTGGTCGCAAATATTTTCATGGAATGGTTCGAGACGTTTGCAATTGAATCCACAACTAAGAAATCAAAGTTATGGCTCAGATACGTAGACGATACTTTTATTATTTGTAGTGGAAACGACGAAGAACTTCGAAACTCCTTTTTTCATTTCAACAATATGAGGCCAACTATTAAAATCACCATGGAGAAAGAAGTAGAAAATAAATTACCATTCTTAGATGTCTTGGTTGAAAGAAATGGCAGACAAATTCGAACTTCGGTTTACAGAAAAGCCACGCACACAGGACAATACCTTAATTATTCATCTAATCACTCCAACAACACCAAACAAGGAATTATAAGAAATCTCGTAGATAGAGCCTTAACTCTCTGCAACTCCAACGGGAACTTGATGGAAGAGATATATTAAAAATGATCTGACAGCCAACAGATACCCAGTATATCTAGTGGATAAATTTCTTGAACAACGCAGAAATAGGACAATATCGACAACGAATGAAGAACGAAAACCAGTATTGAACATCCCCTATGTTAAAGGCATTTCAGAAAAAGTTAGAAGGATAGCAAAACGCTATAAAATCAACGTTGTTTTCAATTCAAATAACTCTTCGAGAAGTCGACTCACTAGGGTCTAACCAACAACTCAAAGAGACATGAATAACTGTGTATATCAGATACCATGTGAATGTGGCAATTCTTACATTGGCGAAACAAAGAGACCTCTTGACGTAAGGATCAAAGAACACCAAAAATGCACATCTCGAGGAGAAACAGAAAAATCTGGTGCCGCCAACCATGCCTGGACTCATGGACACCACATAAAATGGTCTGAAGCGAAAATACTACACCGAGAACAACATTGGAGAAAACGGAAATTCAAATTATTACATTTAAATTTGCTCAAAGTTTAATTATATGACAAACATATCGACAAAATATTAAACAAAAACTACGAGTAAAGTTTTTTTGGCATATAATGATCAATCTTTTATAAAAAAGGATCACAAAGAAATGGTGGGCTAAAGGGTACAAAATCTTCCTATTTTTTAAGTTTAGAAAATACGTGCTTGAATTAAAAAAGAAGTTTTCCTATCTTCATTCTAATATCATAAGGAACGTCTGGGTTATAAACGATTTTTTTAACTAAATTTTTGACACTGTGTATTGTAAACAATAATAAAAATTTTCTAAGGAAAGTCTTATTATAAATAAAATGGAAGAAAAACACATTGTTTTAATTTTCACTTAATTTATTCTAATTTAACAGACATGTTTCGTTGTAATAAAGGGTGTTTTTATAGAGGTATAGAAATTTAAGTTGGCCACACTTTTTTAACTGGCGGCCATTTTGTCAGCTGTCAAGTGATTTATGTTTAGTTTGGTTTGGCATTTCACCATGAATAGACTGACGCCTGAACAACGCTTCCAAATTGTGCAAATTTATTTTGAAAATCATGGTTCTGTTGG
Source organism: Diaprepes abbreviatus (assembly GCA_034092305.1). Lineage (NCBI taxonomy): Eukaryota > Metazoa > Arthropoda > Insecta > Coleoptera > Curculionidae > Diaprepes > Diaprepes abbreviatus. Next base: position 1,715,071 of record JASJET010000090.1, on the reverse strand, counting down.
AAATACGTATCGCGCACTACGTCCATTTTACGGTCAACATAATCGTCCATCAGAGCAATTAATTCGATTAACTATGGAACGTTTTCGCACCACGTTTACTCTAAATGATAATACGCATCCACAGAATCGTCGTACAGTACGTACAGAAGAAGTAATTGCTGATGTAGAGCGTAGCGTAGAGGAAGACCCGAATCAGTCTATCCGCTATAGTGCACAGGAATTGGATATGTGTCCATTCACTTTATGGAAAATTTTGCGGAAAGATCTTGGTTTGCGTGCTTACAAAATCCAACTCGTGCAAGAATTGAAGCCACACGATCACCTAGCAAGGCGTAGATTCGGTGAATGGGCCCAAAACAAGATTACCGTTGGTCCCGATTTTCATAAGCGAATTTTGTTTAGCGATGAAGCTCACTTTTGTTTGAATGGATACGTCCATAAACAAAACTGCCGTATTTGGAGTGATGATAATCCTCAAGTGTATGTTGAGACACCGATACATCCAGAAAAACTGACTGTTTGGTGTGCTTTATGGGCTGGTGGAATCATTGGTCCGTACTTCTTTAAAAACGATGCTGGTCAGAACGTTACAGTCAATGGTAACCGCTATAGAGCCATGATTACTGACTTTTTCGTTCATCAATTGAACAACCATGATGTGCAGGAGCTGTGGTTTCAACAAGACGGCGCAACATGTCACACAGCTCGTGCCACTATTGATTTATTGAAGGAAATGTTTGGTAACCGCATAGTTTCACGTTTCGGACCCGTGAATTGGCCTCCAAGATCGTGCGACTTAACGCCGCTAGACTATTTTCTGTGGGGATATGTGAAGTCGCTAGTCTACGCCGATAAGCCCGAAACGATTGATCACTTGGATATACGGCCACAAATGTTGGAAAAAGTCATTGAAAATTGGACCTCCAGATTAGACTACGTCCGAGCCAGCCATGGCGGTCATAGGCCAGAAGTCATATTTAAATTATAATGCCAGAAGGTTATCTTTCGAATAAAGTAAATTTCATGTCAATTTAAAAAATTCATCTTTGTTTTATTCCCTTTAAAAGTTCTACACCTCTATAAAAAACACCCTTTACAACTTTATCAATGTTATTGAACGAAACATGTGTGTTAAATTAAAATAAGTGAAAATTAAAATAAAGTATTTTTCTTCCTATTTTGTGTAAAAATGAATTTTCACCAAGTATCGATCGATTCAGTTAATTTCTTATTTTTCGACAAAAAGCATCTATATGGTAAAAGCATCGGCCTTCTTTTCATACACCCTGTATAGACCATATTTACGATCAGTAATACCTAGCTATTCATTTAACGATAATAATGTAAACTAGCCTTAAGTTCATAAAAGTAATGAAATTAAGTTAACTGCTCCAAAAATGGTTTTGCGGTCAAACAAAGCAATTTTACAATAAAAATTAATTAAAACTCACAAGATCTGATTTATATTTAGAGATGCTGTAAACTCAATAAATTGATATTAATGTTTTTAATTTATTTAACTAAAACTGAGTCACATCAGTTAAACTTCAGACTGGGCATTTTCCGTTAATTTTAGGTAATTGAGATATTTATCAGTTAAATTTTAGAAGATCATAGGAAACATTTTAGTTCACGACTTTTGTCGTCATTCGTTGAAATGTGACATTGAAATGACGTTTTCCTGTTTTTCTTGGTTTTCTAATAATTCAGGCAATTTTTATTTTAAGCCTAGGGTATACAATTCTTATTTTCAATTTTTATAAATATTAAACATAGTTTGTACGATAAAATTGAATAGTTTGTTTTATCTTTTTTATTTAGTCATCTAAAAAGATTATTATATTATATGATATTTAGGATTTCTAACTAGGATGAAGGTTTGCGAGATATCTAGAGCGCACTAATTATACATTCTTGAGTATCGTAAATTGGTCAGTGAGTGATTGTCGAGAATGTCAGAACTCAGATATTTAATATGTCACCCGTGCTTTTTAGGCACGTAAAAAAAGTCCATGTCCTAGACGTAGTTGCTAGTTATACACTGTAAAAAGGAAATGCATTAAATTTAAGGTAAATGTGCTGGAAACAAATTTCATAAACTGTTCCTTAAATTCAATTAATGTAATGCATTAAATTTGATCATACTAAATAAAAAGTTCAGTACAAGTTGCTCCATCTCTCGAAATCTCATGCAATGTACCATGAATGTCGTAAATTTCTTTAATGTTAAGATTCATGTGAATTAATTTTAGTATACAGAAAGTTGAAATATCTTTTAAGTTAGTTTGTTATATATGTAATTCCCCTATCAGGCAGAGAATATGAAAAATATATGTACAAACAGTTTATTTCCTGCAAATATCGCTCTGGTCCTCTCTCCATACGCGTTTCGATCACCTCATGATCTCGTCAGTGGAGCTGCATCGGACCGAGAGCAATATTAGCAGGAAATAACTGATATATGAACCATAAATTTCAAGGTATGTCGGCAGGATATTACACCTGCCATCTAGCAACTTCGATGTCAGACTGAAAATATCGCCAGTCGAACGACATCTATGAATCAACGGAGTAACGTGAAATTTTTAAACAATCAAAATTTCAGTAAGAAATAAAGAAATATTTCTGCCGTATTTAAATAGTTTGTTATATATGTAATTCTCCTTTCAGGCAGAGAATATGAAAAATATATGTACAAACACTGACGAGATCATGAGGTGATTGAAACGCGTATGGAGAGAGGACCAGAACGATATTTGCAGGAAATAAACTGTTTGTACATTTATTTTTCATATTCTCTGCCTGAAAGGAGAATTACGTATATAACAAACTATTTAAATACGGCAGAAATATTTCTTTATTTCTTACTGAAATTTTGATTGTTCAAAAATCTTTTCAGTTACTTTATTGAAATTTAAGATACTATTTGATCAAATTTAATGTACAACGAATTAATAATTCAATGAATTTGCTTTAATTTCAAAGTAAATGTAAATTATTCTCGATTTAAAGTACAAAATTATTAAATTTAATATAGAATGGACATTAGCTTTGCATTAAATTTAGTATTATTTTTAACAGTGTAGGGGACAAAATTTCAAAAATTTTAAACTTTAAAGACAATTTATGTATAGGTTCCTGGAGGTATTCTGGAGGTTGCTTAAATTATGAATCTATAAACTCTCAAACAATAGATACAGTTCAAAAACTCTCAATCGATCAACCTCAAAAACACAAATTTTCACTAAAACTAAACAATTTCTAAAATGCTTGGAAGCATTTATTTGAAAATTAGTGAATTATGCAATAATTTGTTTAAAGTGTAATAGGCTTCTTCGTCTATCTGAAGAGTTCCAGAAGAACGAAACATGAATACTGCTCTGATATCTACTAAAACGCAGTGAGTATAGAATACTTTGGGGACTCCGGCCAATTCTTAGGACTAAGTGCTGCGACGTGATTGCATCGCGCATGGCCTGGACAAGCTAGGACCCAAACTTACTTTAGCGTGCAAGTTGGTGGTAGTATCTAAAAGTGTTAGGCACGCCTTACGTTGGTCGCCTTATGAAACAGCCTCTGCTGTGTATTTGGTACCGATTGATATGGATACGTGTGTATTGAGCGGAGCTCACCTTTTCCTGGGCTTTGTTTCGTCCTCAGTTGGACTCATCAGATGTGGAGAAAACCACATGACCATCAGTCATTCTGAAAATCGTGAGTGTTTTGCGAGTCTTGAGTCTTGCTGGCTACAAGTTAAGCATTCAGCGGTTGCACACAGTGCTAACCATGCCAATGATTCGACTCTACCCTCCTAATTACAACAAAATGTAATAGGCTTCTTCGCCTATGTAAAGAGTTACAGAAGAACGAAACCCGAATACTCCCTGATATCTACCAAAACGCATTGGGTACGGAATATCTCGCGGCCTTCCCATGATTTTCAGAATGACTGATGGTCAAATTGTTAAAACAAATTTTGCAAAATTAATGATAAATTTGGATTGTCGCTTAAGAGCTTATTAGTCAGGAAAAGTGAAGGTTTCAAAAACTAGAAAAATTCATGCAATTTGAAATTTTCAAAATTATATATCTCGAAGAAAAAGTAAGAAATTTGTACAAATTCAACGTCATTTGAAAAAGTAAGACTTGCACATTAAGATGTTGTATATAGTTTTATGAAAAAAAAAATGTTGCAATGTTACATAATCTCAAATATAGACCAAAACTGTGTTTTTTGCACTTTTGGGTTTGGATATTTAAAAAACCTTATGTGAGCAATTTAAAGGCAGGGTTAGAACTCATCGATCCAAAATTTTCAAGAAATGACTATTCTAATTCAATGTACAAATTTCACATTGTACTGTGTTATTTGCATTATCTGAAAATGTAGACTACAACCTTAAATGTAACCTACTGAAAAAATAACTCGCATCTAAATTCCGAAAACTAACTTAATTAAGGAAACATTTTTAAGGCAAATCAAGCAAAGCACGTAGATCAGCGTAGGCACTTTTGCAATATTATGAAATTAATTAAAAGAATGACTGACTTGGTAAACAATATTTTAGGAATTAAACATTGGAATCACCTTCGAATAACAAATAAACGCATTTTTTATGAAAGTCAGCATAAAAATATCCATCTGCATTTTAGTTTGCACATTTCGTGCATAATTCTATATTGCCGACGTGCAACTATTCACATAAAAACTTATTGTTTTATAAAATATATTGTATACTATTTAAAAGTCTACGCCAGTCTGCACTAATATAAGACTGGAGGCTCCGCCTATACGTACATACATACACATATATATCGTTTTTTTTCTAGCGATATTGCAAATAGGGATCAAATAAGCGATTCCCAGTTCAATTTTATAATTTTTAAATTTTTGTCTAACAAGGGAACCACTGCAACACGACCTTACCGATTTTGATTATTTTTGGATATGTTGTAGTACCTGAAAAATTAATAGTTATGTATTTTTTTATCGGCTAACATACACTTATAAGGGGTAAAATTCACCCCCAAAACCAACTCTTAAAATTCTTTTTTCAACATATATAAGCATCTAATAAATATTTTTAAATAAAATCAAGTGGAAAATATTCGTCATAAAAAGTCACAAATAGGAGATATATTTAAGACCAAAGAGGTTGCAACCTTAATTTTACATTTAAAATAAAAACACATTTTTTATGAATAATTTGTTACAAATATAGGGGAATTACCTATAAAAATTATAAAACGCATTTTCGTAAATCATATCGATCACTAGTGTTGGCGTGTTTCGGAATTTCTCAACTCACCACCCCTAAATACAGTTAACTACCCCTTACAGTGATGGACCACATATAATTGCAAAAAACAATTTTTTTGTTCTTAAAGGTCCTCCAATATTTAAAGCGAATGTAATTTATATCAAATGTAAATATATTAATTTTTTTTCCATAATAGATCCAAAATGGTGAAAGAAGTCACCCTCAAAAGTAAATATCTAATACATCAAGAGTTCGAATTAAAATTCTTTAATAAAAAAAATAAGTCCTGAAAAAGGAAACAATAGCGTGAAAATCATCCCTAAAGTTTACCCTTAAAATTCATTTTGATGCACCTTACCATTTAATGTATATTTTTAAATAAAACCAAGTGTAAAAATATTTGTAGTAAGAAGCCTGAAATATAAGGTGTCTTTATGACCTAAGAGGTTGCAACTCTTATTTTATATTAAAAAAAAAACATTTTTTATAAATATATACTCGTATTTTTTAAAGTCGAGGAATAAACTTAAAAACATTATTAAAAGCACTTTCGTTAACAATATTGATTATCAGTATTTGCGTTTACACTATAAAATAAGGGTTGCAACCACTTCGGTCATAAATACGCTTTATATTTCACGATTCTTACGAAAAATATTTTACAATTTAATTTGATTAAAAAATCTTCATTAAATGCTGATGAATATGAAAAAGTAAATTGTAAAGTTCAAATTTAGGGGTAGTTTTCAATCCCTACAAGTGAATATTAGTATGGTAAAAAAAATTCTCATTATTAAATCATACAGGACTTTTATATTTTGTTTTATTAAATAATTCTAATTAGACCTTATGTTACATTAAGTATTTACTTTTGGTGGTGACTTTTTTCTCCCTCTTGGTACTATTATTGAAAAAAAAATATATTTGCATTTTTTGAAAATTTCATTCGCTTTACACTTTAGATGACCTTTAAGAAAAAACATTTTTTTACCACTTATATGTGGTCCCTTATTGTAAGGGGTTGTTAACGATATTTAGAGGTGCTTATTTGGAAAGTCTTGGAACATGCCAACACTAATAATCCATATTTTTAACACAAATGCTTTTGAGTTCATTTCCCGAAATTTATAACAAAAATATCCATAAAAAATGTAGTTTTTTCTTTAAATATAAAGTAGGGGTAGCAATCCCTTGATCATAAACACACTTCACATTTGTGACTTTTTATTACGAATATTTTCCACTTGATTTTATTCAAAAATATTAATTAGATGCTGAGATATATTGAAAAAAACAATTTTCAAGGTTGAATTTGGGGGTGAATTTCACCCCTTAAAAGTGGATGTCAGCCGACAAAAAATACGTATCTATTATTTTTGCAAATACTACAACATATCCAAAAATGACCAAAATCGGTGAAGTTGGGTTGGGGTGGTTCCATTGCAAGTCTCTGTCTGTCTGTTGATCAGCTTGTAAGTGGCTGCTGTAAAAATATTCTAATAGTAACACAAGTGGTTCAGTAACCAGCACTCTCAAGTTAATCAGGCGTGTTCCAAAGATCAGGTGTTTCAGATATAAAAATTTAATGTTGGTTACGAAACCATTGTTTTAATTTTATTTCTCAAAGTTAGAACTTCACTTTTATAGAAATAGGTTTATGTCGTTATTGAACAATAAATGAATGAAATGTTATCTTTCACAGTTAACCTTTATTTTCTATTTTTATAAATTAAATGATATTTTGTTATGTATATAAGAAAATGGGTTTTTGTAATGGAGGTTCTCCTATTTATAAACTCTGAAGAAGAAAGTTAGTTCAGGTTAGTTAATAAAACATCCATCTTGGAAATTTAGTTTACATAGAATTATAAACTATATTTTTATTTAAAAGCTGAAGACTAAATATTTAAAAGTAATTTTGCAAACATGCTTTCTAGCAAATATTCGATATTACTTTTTAAATTAATTTGTGAAAACAAGTCGTTTTTGAGCATATACAGGGTGTCCGATAAATACCTCCTAATCTCTCGGGAGCATATAGTGGAGGTTAAAATAATTTTACTTTTTCTTAATAATCCTAAAGTGCCCCTTAGTGAAGAAGTCCTAAATGGGTACCCAGCAATTTACCTTGTTGGCTCTAAATTTTTAACCTACTTGTATAATTTAATGAAATTTTAACATTTTATAGAGGCTATAAAAAATCATTAAACCATACTACAGTAGATATTTTAGACCATCAGAGAAGTCAGGAATAGACTTGCAGCTGGACCTAACTTTTGACAGGTGTCATTTTACACAGCTGGAAACTGATTTTTGAAATAGTCTGGTCATTCCTCTTCAAAAAAGGTACCCTTAATTTATTTCGATAAAATTGGCGGTTTTTAATATAAATCGGTTTTTATGCGAAAAACTCGAAAGTTACTAATGCTAAACACAAACAGGTAAAAATAAAATACACAGGACGTGCTGAAGTACTTTAATTTATGAGGAAGCGCTTTGTCACTTTTTGAAGGCAAGAAGATGTTATGCTGAAAGATTTCCAGTTCAGACATTGTCAAGTCCGGAAACCTTTCAAAGGGTTGATCGGGACTCAACTAATTTACAAAGTTATTAAAATGCAAAAATAGTGATAACATTTAAACATTATTTTGGCAAATGTTCAAATTAGGCTCCAGGTGCTTCAATACATTTTTCTATTCTTCGAATATGTTTCCGCTGCCCTGCAAATAATATTCCGGCATTATTACGGACTGCGAGTTTTCATCGGCCCAAAAATGTAAATAGCGTGAGTTTATTATGCCATCTCTTGTAAAACCGGCCTCATCGGTAAACAAAATAAGGTTAGAAAAATTTAGATTTAGGTTATGTTGCTGTAGCGTTTACTTTTTTAACGTGGTACGGGTGAAGTAACTGTTCTGTTAGTTTCATGTATAATCCATTTTGTAACACTGTTTTGTGTCGCGAGCTTTTTTTATGCTGTTGGAAGAGTTGTCAGCAATATCTACTAAAATTTGTTCCTCTACGTGAGGGTTCTCACCGCCACTTCGCAGCAAAAATAACCATGAATAAAAAAGGTAAAAAATTAATTCGTTAACTCCAATAATTATTTTGTAATCATCTTTTACCTGTTTCCCTTAGACTTCGATCAACCCTTAGAAAGATTTTTGGACTTGGCAATATTCGAGCTGAAAATCTTTCAACATAAAGTCTTCTTGCCTTCGAAGAATTTGACAGCGTTTCATCATAAATTAAATGCATATGAGCATACTCTGCGTAAGAATATTCTTCCGTTTTCTAAAATCATTTTTACTTGAAGACGGTTTTGACAAGTTTCGTCAATAGTAATTCATCTAGGTATTAACAACAACAAAAGATTTTTACCTATTTGTGTTTGGCATTAGTAACTTTTGAATGTTTCACATAAAAACTGATTTATCTCGAAAAGTTTTATCGATATAAATTAAGAGTACTTACTTTGAAGAGAAATGACCAAAGTATTTAAAAAAATAAATTTTCAACTCTGTAAAATGACACCTGCCCAATGAGCGTGGCTGCAATTCCATTCTAGATTTCTCTGATGATCCTAAACATCTACTGTAGTATGGTTTAACGAGCTTCATGACTTCTATGAAATATTAAAACTTCAATAAATTATACAAATCGGTTTAAAAGAGCCGATAAGGATATATATATATATATATATATATATATATATATATATATATATATATATATATATGTTCATCTTTTGAAATAAAATTAATCTTTAATGAATATTGCTATATTTTTCTAGGTGATTTTAACTCGTATTCGACTTTACAACAATATTGATTTTTGTTTGATATTCCGTTGTTTTTTAGAGTTGAATCAATGTTGATTTTGTGGTTGTTTTGTCTAGTTCATTTCAATCATTATTCAAAGTTATATACAATGTTGGTAATCGTGATATTTTCCTTACAATTCAACGGGGATGCCTTACCAAAACGTAATGTTTGGTTACAACTGTTTCATACGATGACTCAACGTGCATAAGTTTACTGGGGTAAAGCCACTCAAAAAGATTTTGAAGAGTGGCAATCATGTTGAAATAGAGTTTACATTGTGTCATTAAAATATTAAATAATATAAATTGCCTTTTTGAAGACTTGACTGGATGAAGGAAAACAAATATCTTCATTTATAGTTAGAAGCATGTATCAGCATGTTCCTTGAATACGAACTAAACGTCAACAGTTTTACATGTCAATATCTACTACTAATTTAAAATTACGTCAAAGCAATATAACTTATTCGATAATTTTACTCGCGCAAGCAGATCTTAGTGAATTAAGCTGCCAATTTATTTCCTGTAATTTTGCTTGTTTTATCGCTAAGTTTGGGTCATACTCTTCACTATTATGGTTCATTTTACAAGTAAAATATTTGTACAATAAATCTCTTATACCGCCAATTTATCATGCATTATCAGGCTACAGGTACCAGTTTCATATGTCTCTGGAGGTAAATATAACCTTCTCAGTCCTATCTTGGGTATTAAAATTTTTACAAGAAACGTTAAGAAAAATGTGTTTTTATTGTTGTGTACGTTACTGAAGTATATCATATTTCCTTAGAGAACTACAGGTTGAACTTAATATTTATGGTTATCTTACTTTTTCCATTTCGGTGTACTTGAGAGTCAAAAGCTACTCTTGGGCTGCTGGGATTTGTGAAAATTTAATAATGTCTGTAAAGAAATTTGTCTTATTTGGTAAAGGATTTAAAAAAGAGATGCTGTTAATCACTTTTTGCTATTAGAGACATATTTAAAGTATAAGTAATTTGGTATATCTAAAATTGTTCCAAAAAGAAAACAATATTTGGTTTGTTCAAAGTTTTTTGTGTTTAAAGACGCTTCATTGATTCACAACGAAATATTTTTAAAAAGTTACTTTATCAGAATATCGGAATATTGAAAACAGACATTGGGCTCTTGAGAAAAGTTGATTTTTATATTTTCACCTTTAAGTAATTTCACACGAATACAGCTCCAGTTTGTCATCGCTCGATATCTGAATATATCTGGGATGAGTGAATGTTCCCTTAAGGGAGTGTGAAAGCCGTTTGGCTAAGCCTTTAGATATAGTCTAAGCCATAGGTAAAAATTAGTGCTGTTTTTCACGTCAATTCAGAGATGGATGAGACCTATCTAGGGGTGTTGGGGGCAATGTAAGAACAAACTCTACATAAAATGTAACAGCAAAAAATAGATTGGAACCAAGGGAGAGGGGGTCAAAGTAGGCTAAAACAAGTTTTTTGGATCTACAAGCAAAGGAACGCATTTTGGAAAAAGAAAATTAAATACAAGTTCTAGAGATTTTAAAGACCTACAACTTGGGCTTTTGTGTGGCCATTTTCGTCAATTTGTTATTGCAAAAATGTCAAAAACCTCTAAAATTAGCCATTTTTGTATATCAATTATTTATCGCAAAATTAACCCTCGTCATTTTGAACAAAATGATATTTTATAATAGTAAATCGGATAATTTGTTGTTGAGATATTTGTTTATCTCATAACGTAAAATGTTGATTGCTATAACATTTTTTGGGTGAATTTGACCTCCACAAAGGCTCAATTTCTTCGTAAAGGCGTAGATTTTCATATCTCGTTAGGGTCAAATGAACAAATTCATTTCAACCCCTTAAATAACGATCTAAAAAAGAGGATGTGCCACATTTATAATTTCTTGAGCTACTTCAAATAAAAAAAAACACTGAAATTGATCCATTCGTTGCTGAAATACGGCGAACTTTTTCCAGGGTTGCTAATTTGAAGCTGCGAGAGCTCCATTTGTTTATTAAAAGACACCCTTTCTTTAAAGCCATATTTAAGGGGTTGAAAATTAATTTTTTCATTTACCCTTAAAAGGATATTTAAGTTTAGACCTTCATGAAGATATTGAATCTTTATGGAGGTTACAATGTTCACTCAAAAAAAAAAAATATAACAGTTAACATTGCGTCTTGGGATAAACAATTAGTAATATCTCAGCAACGAATTATCGGATTTACTATTATAAAATATCGTTTTGTTCCGAAAGACGACGGTTTCCCTTTAAAAGTGCAACAAAAATTAATTTTGCAATAAATAATTAATATGAAAACAAGGAAAGACTTTGAAGATTTTTTGGTCTTTCTTCAATAACAAATTAACAAAAATGATCGGTTATGAATAAAAGTTCAAATTGTAGGTTTTTAAAATATCTACAACTTTAATTTAAAACTTTTTTCCATAAATGTGTTCTTTGGTTTGTAGTTTCAATAAACCTGTTTTCGCCAAATTTGACCCCTCCTCCCTAGGCACCAACCTATTTTTTGCTGTTACATTTTATGTAGGGTTTGTTCTAACATTGCCCCCAACACCTATGGATAGGTCTCATTCATCTCGAAATTTACGTCACTATATTTATTATGTCTTGGACTAATACTGTCATAATCAGCTGATCTAATATTTCGGAATGAGCTGTCGATCGCAAGTAAAAATCAATTCATTGAACCATTTTTTGGTTTTTGTTAGGATTTTGTGTTCAAAAGGGTGTTTTATTGAACAAAAAAAAATTCAATTATTTTTTTATAACTAACTTATTTGGTTTAAAAGGGTTTTCGATTATTTTTGTTAGATTAATCATCTTTTTTATTCCATTGGTTTATTTCACCACTTTAAAAATCTGTCGAACATCCTTTGTATGAGGGTAGTTCGCCGACTATAAAAGACCAAGATACATTTCTTTGTGCTCTTGAGATTTTTCCAAAATTTAGCAGATCATCTTCTCTGAGATATAAATATTTTTTTATTTTTGCTTAAGCATATTTAAGTGTATTTGCGCAGCATAAATTTATTTGACATTTAACAATAATATTCATTGTATAGCAATTTTTCTGAATTCATAGTTAGCCTTCTTGACACGAATCCATGAAAACTATCTTAAAGACCTGTTGCTGGTCTAAATTCGCTGTTTCCTTTATCTAACCTACTAACTGCTCTAGAATGGATTAGAAATATAGAGATTAATATTTAGATAGCTTCCCTTTTGTATTGCTTCTTTTTCTTTTTTTTTTGACTTTTTTCTTTTTTAATTTTTTAATATGTAACTGCATATATGCCATACAAATAAATGAAAACTTGTCTGATCACGACGTGGGAAGTATCAACACGGTGAGAACAGAAAAAACACTTTTTAGATTGTAACTATTATTATCTCTACATTTTCCTTGTGTGATAATACTATTAGGTAACCTACTAACTGCTAGAATTTTATAAATGCTGAAAAAGTAAAAATTAAGAATATTTTGGAAATGAAGTTCACAATTTTTTAGTTTTGTGTAAACACTACAAGGAGCAATATTAGGTATCCCATTCCTAGATTTATAAAGTAATTCTGTTTACTTTTCACTTAAAAAGAATGATAATTTTCGTTCACAAAACTGAAAGAGGAAGCTGGTTAGAGAAACGAAAATTTTAGTTTCAGCTGACCTGAGAAAAAAAGTAATATCTGACTCCTAAAACCTTTAAGTTTCGCTCAAAGAATTTTAGAAATAAAAGTAGAAGTCGTTGACCCTACCGCTGAATAGATGAGAGTGATAAAAGTACCCTTGAATCTCAAGCCGACTATTTTTTCGCAGCTAAAATGGTAGGGTACGTAATAAAACAACTTTTTATATTTCTTACCAGTTCTTAAAGACTACCCTGTATCTCTTTTAGACCGCGAAGGGAAAGGTAGTTTACTTCTAGCAAGTCCTACTCTGTCTGTCCCCATACTCGTTTCGACCACCTAATTCATCATTGGAACTATAACGAACCAAAAGCAAAATTCACAGAAAGCATTTTCTATACCAAACTGTAAAACATGATCGGTCAAATAGCAACTCTACCTACACTGGAGCAGTGAGAAGCTTGCAAAAAGCATTCCATGAAAGGGTGGATATATTGCGTAAGATGTCATAAAAGGGCTCACTGTGATTGAAGTAGAAGGCCAGTATAATATTATTTTAAATTCACGTTATTTAAGTGTTATTTCCTATTCCATCGCACTCTATAGAATAAACCCATCAAGTAATTGAAGTGATCTAGAATTCAGCGGCGTCAGAATTTTATAAGGTAGCATAAGTAACTCATCAGACTTATATACTATTATATATAGATGAATATTGTTTTATCTAAAACAAGACTCTTTCTAAAAAATCAAAATTTCAGTAAGAAATAAAGAAATTTTTCTGCCGTATTTAAATAGTTTGTTATATATGTAATTCTTCTTTATATACAAACAGTCTATTTCTGCAAATATCGCTCTGGTCCTCTCTCCATGCACGTTTCGATCACTTCATGATCTCGTCAGTGGAACTATATCGGACCGAGAGCAACATTAGCAGGAACAATATAAATTTCAAGGTATGTCGGCAGGATATTGCACCTGCCATCTACCGACCTCGGGGTCAGACTGAAAAATATCGCCAGTCGAACGACATTCATGAATCATTAGAGTAATGTGAAATTTTTAAAAAATCAAAATTTCAGTAAGGAATAAAGAAATCTTTCTGCCGTATTTAAATAGTTTGTTATAAAGGGTGTTTTTTATAGAGGTATAGAACTTTTAAATGGAATAAAACAAAGATGAATTTTTTAAATTGACCTGAAATTTACTTTATTCGAAAGATAACCTTCTGGCATTATAATTTAAATATGACTTCTGGCATATGACCGTCACGGCTGACTCGGACGTAGTCTAATCTGGAGGTCCAATTTTCGATGACTTTTTCCAACATTTGTGGCCGTATATCGGCAATAACGCGGCCAATGTTGTCCTCCAAGTAATCAATCGTTTCGGGCTTATCGGCGTAGACTAGCGACTTCACATATCCCCACAGAAAATCGTCTAGCAGCGTTAAGTCGCAGGATCTTGGAGGCCAATTCACGGGTCCGAAACGTGAAACTATGTCGTTACCAAACGTTTTCTTCAATAAATCAATTGTGGCACGAGCTGTGTGACACGTTGCGCCATCTTGTTGAAACCACAGCTCTTGCACATCATGGTTGTTCAACTGATGAACGAAAAAGTCAGTAATCATGGCTCTATAGCGGTCACCATTGACTGTAACGTTCTGACCAGCATCGTTTTTAAAGAAGTACGAACCAATGATTCCACCAGCCCATAAAGCACACCAACAGTCAGTTTTTCTGGATGTAACGGTGTCTCAACATAAACTTAAGGATTATCATCACTCCAAATACGGCAGTTTTGTTTATTGACGTATCCATTCAAACAAAAGTGAGCTTCATCGCTAAATAAAATTCGCTTATGAAAATCGGGGTCAACGGCAATCTTGTTTTGGGCCCATTCACCGAATCTACGCCTTGCTAGGTGATCGTGTGGCTTCAATTCTTGCACGAGTTGGATTTTGTAAGCACGCAAACCAAGATTTTTCCGCAAAATCTTCCATGAAGTGAATGGACACATATCCAATTCCTGTGCACGATGGCGGATAGACTGATTCGGGTCTTCCTCTACGCTACGCTCTACAGCAGCAATGACTTCTTCTGTACGCACTGTACGACGTCTCTGTGGATGCGTATTATCATTTAGTGTAAACTTGGTGCGAAAACGTTCCATAGTTAATCGAATTAATTGCTCTGATGGACGATTATGTTGACTGTAAAATGGACGTTGTGCGCGATACATATTTCGAACAGAACCATGATTTTCAAAATTAATTTGCACAATTTAGAAGCGTTGTTCAGGCGTCAGTCTATTCATGTTGAAATGCGAAACCAAACTAAACATAAATCACTTGACAGCTGACAAAATGGCCGCCAGTTAAAAAAGTGTTGCCAACTTAAAGTTCTATACCTCTATAAAAAATACCCTTTATATGTAATTCTGCTTTCAGGCAGGGAATATGAAAAATATATATACAAACAGTCTATTTCTGCAAATATCGCTCTGGTCCTCTCTCTATTCGTGTTTCGATCACCTCATGATCTCGTCAGTGGAGCTGTATCGGACCGAGAGCAACGCTAGCAGCAAACAACTGATATATGGAATATAAATTTCAAGGTATGTCGGCAGGAAGATTTCTTTATTTTTTACTAAAATTTTGATTTTTAAAAAATTTTACATTACTCCAATAATTCATAGATGTCGTTCGGGTGGCGATATTTTTCAGTCTGACGTCAAGGTCGGTAGATGGCAGGTGCAACATCCTGCCGACATACCTTGAAATTTATATGTCATATATCAGTTGTTTCCTGCTAATGTTGCTCTCGGTCTGATACAGCTCCACTGACGAGATCATGAGGTGATCGAACCGTATATGGAGAGAGGACCAGAGCGATATTTGCAGAAATAGACTGTATGTATATATATTTTTCATATTCTCTGTCTGAAAGAAAAATTACATATATAACAAAGATTCTTTCTGCCTTGCCTTCATTCCTTCTAACTTTAATTTAAAGGTAATTTTTTAGTTGCCAGCTTAACTCTATTAAACTGTCCTTGTCGGACATATTTATTTAAACAGTTTTTATCAATTGATTATCTCAAATTTACTATATACCGCTCTAAATTCCTTTAAAAAATGTAATACGTTAAACCAACAGTATTTCAATACAGTTTTTATTTACATAATAATAATTTTATATTTTATGGAAGTTTTCCGACCAGAGGTAAGTGTTTTGTATACAAAACTAAGTGGCGCCCTGTATAAAAAATAGTTGTTATTACTAGTACTTGAACTACGATATTCTAGCTTCAGTAATATGAGCTGCCTTAAGCTTTGCAAGGGTTGTGCCAAACCGTCCGAAGTGGGTGATGAAAAATTTAAAATATTGTCCATAGTGTTGAATGGGATGGAACCCTCGACGCCCAATTCACACTCATTCATCATATGATTTTATTTAAAACAAAATTTTAAGGATATTATACCAGAAGTATTTAGCACCTCCTTCTTGAAGGAAACCAAAGGCATAAAGTACAAAATCGGTAAAAATTTTATTGTATATTATTCCTATTCCAATATTTTTTAAAAAAATGAGAAAAAAAAAGATATTTTCAGCATGGGTGTTTAATTGTATTACCCGGTGCGAACAGACAATCGCGACACTAGATGATTTATCGGGCGCGCGCTGTTGGCGCTGTCCCAGGGGGGAGTCCGGTGGTACCCCACGGCACCGCTTTGTACCATTCCGAGAACGTCCGATCTAACAGTCGTCTTCGCGCGATTATGCACGCTTATATTTGTCATTAATAAACCGGGGGATAATAGTTTTCTTGTTGTAGGTCAGAGGAATGTTGTCGGCCCAAGGACAAGATGATCTAAGATATAAGTATGCCTTTTGACAGAGGCGTGTAGGAATAAAAGAACTATTTTATCGTCTGTAAATTATCAGTTCATATACCCGCATAATAAAGAAATATATTTATAAATATAACTATGAGCGCTATGAGCGAGGTGGTTAAATAATTTATACAGGGTGGTCCATTATCCATGGGAAGGCGATTATAGATTTCAGACATTAAATAGCACTTTTAAGAATAATAAAATTCAGGTTATTCTTAAATTTTATCCCGGCCAAATGGGCTAAATTTTTGACAACTTTCAGTTTAAGAAAAAAAGAAGTGTCCGGCTAAGATCCAATTTTTTAGCATAATTTTGATAAAATTGTCATTTTTTTCATTGCCTATACTTCTGAATTAAGAATATTAAGCATTTAAAGTAGACGGCAAAATTTAATTGCTCCTAAATTAGTTTTTCATATTTTTAAAAAATTATCACAGGTTTATGCTTTTAAATCAACAGTGGTAAAAATCAAAATTAATTTGTTTATTACACGATATAATGATACTATTGCTTGAAAGAGATTTCTAAGTATTTTCATAATTATACTATTTTCTATATTGGTATACCGAAAAGCTCTTTCATATTGGAACCACATTCCAGAATAAAAATACGGACAATCAATGCTATCTTTAATTTCAAAGACCAAACACGGCTTAAAAAGGTGGTGTTGGCCAGTCATTGCACCTTAAGGAAAACCTCTACAAACTTTGGGCTTATCTCAGAATGGGGGATAAAAATTAAGACTCACCCGTAGTCCTCCTAACGAAGCAGGTTGGAATTCGAGTATTCTTTTCCATATGAATTTGGCCCAATACACTTCATAAAGTGATTGTCAGCCAAGTTCCCTCAGATAAGCATTCTATCAGCTCAGGAATTTGTAGATTACACCATGGCCAGTACCTTTATATAGGTTTTGCCCTAGTTATAGTGCTAAAAAAATATGAAACTAGGTAGTACAACTCTTAACACAATTCTAACTTGTCTGTACGCTTCAGCAACAGGTTAGGGAAGCTATCTAAATGTTAATCTCTATATTTCTAATCCATTTTAGAGCAGGTGCTGCAGCTTTAATGAAATCGCTCCAATTGCCCCAATATGATCTTAGTGTGCATTCATCCCTGTTGTACGTAATAGTATGGTTTGGGGCACCACAGTCACAATCTGGAGACTGTGCAATACCCCACCTAAATAGGGAGTCTGAGCCACGACTATATCCAGTCCGGATTCTATTCAGTTTAACCCTCTATGCCGTGTTAAGTTCTGTGCCAGTAGTATTACATCTATATCTCTGAAACCATTCTCGCTCTTGGATGTTTTCAATAAGTTGACAGTTCTGATTCCATGGGTCTCTTATTGTGGTGTTATTTATATCAATCTGTTCAGCGTGTTGCACTGAAAAGTTTTTCGAACGAAGTCTATATTGCTAGAGTAGAGGTATGCTGTTATGTATCGGTAGTCCAGGTTTTTTTTATATTGTGATACTCTCTTAGCAGGGTCTCAGCTTGACGGATTGGGAGTGAGTGGACAGTGGTGTAACTAAGAATATGTGCTCTTCCAAGCAGATTTTTGAATGCGTCCTACTATTTTGTACCAATCTTGACCCTTTTTATTTATTAATTATCATCAAGGAACTTGAGAGCTGGATTGGCTGCGCCCCCCTCCCGCAATGTGGTGCGTTATTTATGCGCAACTAAGCAGGTGGAACTAGTAAGAAGGTGTTAGTACCAGTAATCATGTACATAGTGTGATTTAATTGCGTATTAATTAGGTTGGTATGACAGCTATTTACCCAAACTGCACAGTAATCTATAGCTGAGAAGACCAGTGCACTGGATGATATGCGAGAGTGTATGTGCTATTACTCCACAAGTCATTCAATAAAATTTCTGGAATATACTTTTTCGTGTTTTTATTTCAGTTTGGTCAATAATGACTGATGATGATTTGGAATACTTGTTATGGCGAAGAGTGTTTCCGTTAAGTTGCACCACATTTGCCTATTGTTTAGATGGAACGAAAATACTTCAGGCAGTGGGTTTAAGTCTTCATTTTTTAAAATAAGAGTTAAGAAGTGAGACAAGTTTTAGTCTGACTAAGTCTCTTATTCCTGAAGGCAAGAGCAATATTATCCGTCGTAGCAAATTTTATTGCGCTGATATCGGGTAGATCTAGGGTGTAAGATTAAACAAGAGAGGAGCCAGATCCGAGCTCTGCGGTAACTCATTACACAGTTTTCTTTCCTCGCTTCTATTTCCCCCAAATAGACTTGAAAATATCTATTGCTTATCGTGTATTAAAAAGCACTGCAAGTCTTGGCATCGCGTAATGAGTGGTAATTTATATAGCAACTTTTTTGCCAGATTGTGTCATAGGCACTGCTTAGGTCAACAAAGGCGACTGACGATTTAGGTTTCTCTTGGCAACCAGCCTCGATAAAGGTCGCAGCAGTTTCTTTGTTTTCCTAAAACCTGCTTGTTCAATGAGGATTTATTCCAAAATTGAATTACTAATTCTGTTGTAAATAAGTTTCTCAAAAACTTTGTAGGTGTAACTAAGCAAGGAAATTGGTCTGTAATTCTGAGGGAGGTTAGCTAGTTTACCAAGCTTTAGGACTTCAATAATCTTTGTCCGTTTAAGATCGTTAGGCAGTGTTCCTTTCTTCATAATGTTAAGAACGAAAAGAACAATCCAATTTCTAGAAATAGACGGGTAATAACTTAATAACTTAATCCAATTTCTGGCTTTATCTCCTAGATTCTTAAGGAATTTTAGGTGTATATTGTCTATTGCTGGTGTTTTGCTTTTTTTAGTTTGCTTTAAGGGTTTCAGCAATTCATCCAGTGTAAAAGGTAAAGAAAATTCTGACTCGGTTAGACACTGCGCATTTAGTGTCATTCATTTTCATTTTACTTCTGTGTGTTGTTTATCGCGTGATTCATTCTAGACGGCAGACCTAAGTTATGGGCACCAAAAACGGGATACAGGTTTTTATTTTCAGCCCAGTTGGCAAGTGCACACCTTAGTCATTATTCTGCGCGTACTTCCATTGTATAGGGGGGTTATTAAAAACATCATACGGCCAAATTGTATTAGGTGGTTTGTTAATGGTGATTCCCCGTTTTATAGAGACAAAATTGATTTCATCTGTGGAGCTTGTTGAAACAAGATAGTTCGCCCTCACATTGCTATATGTAGCTCCCACTAGATCATAGCGTAGATCTTCCTCGGTTGGGGCGTGGGTTTCTTGGATTAAATCAAAGGCAATGCTATTTTTATGAGAAGCTTAGACAAATATTCACATTCAGTTCTGCTAATACCTTCTATATTCAGTTGGCACACTCGGACTAAAGCTCCAAGTTTCCTAGTCAATGGGTGCTTTTCTGGTGCTCTGTAGTTTTGGTTATTCCGAATGTTTTTAGCCAGCAAGTCCATTAATTGATATGGCTGCCGAGTCGCTTTAGCTCCTTTAGTGTTACCCAGCGTGCATGTACAGTACTGTCGACGCGAGTTTGTTTGTCACTAAGAGGGCGAAGACATCACTTGTCACTTATATTGCGTTCCATCTAACAATATTACGTTGGTGTCCTGTCTTGCCCCGCTATCCCATCTTGCCCCTCCTTCCTCTAATAAATAAATAACTAAAAGTTTGTTATCTTAATTTTTAAATAACATTTTTAAAATTTTGAGTGAGTGTTAGTGTTTAAGAACACCCATTATTTTCCTCGTCCGGTAATACTTTCATATTAAAAAGTGTTACGTTACGTATTCCACGATTTTAAAGGACAGAGACGGGAAACCTATGACGTAGCTATTCTTATAAATTATATACTTCGCATGAAAATTATCAGGCATTGTTTATAGAAAAAATTAAAAGTTGGGAAATATTACTTAGTGTTAATATTGTATAATTTAGGTTGGCTAAGTTGTGTTTATCATGTTTTTCACATACAATCTAAATAAAGATAAGTATAGATCTAAATATGATTAACAAACTCTGCCGTAGAAATAAGTATTGAAAATATTCCATAATTGTACATGGTAACGAGATTGTTGTGTATTAATGTTATTTTAATTTTTAAGTACGTTTACTTCCCATTTAATTTAAAAATAAATAAAAATAAAGGTTGCATTAATATTTTCAATAAATAGTATGAGGAAAACTAAATACCGAACATGTATAATATGATTCTTGAAAATAGAAACATAGTACCAATATAATCGTTACTAGAAGGACCGATCCTGATTTTCATAATATGATAGTTTAGTACAAAACCTAATGATCTGTTGTAAGAATAAAAATGACTTATTGATGGTGATCCAGGTGGGATTACAGGCGCGGATCCAAGGGGGGGGCGGTGGGGGCGATCGCCTCCCCCAAGAGCTTGGAGTTCAGGAAAATATACCCGATTTTGTCTCTTATACTATAGTTTATTCAAGAACTATGGAGAGTTTTTCATTTTTTACCTTTTTTTTCTTCGCAAACTACCTGTGTTCTTTAGTCCGGTGTCTTTGGCAAAATCTGTTAGACACATATATTTTTCATAGGAATGGGTTAGAAATTTTATAATCAAAAATACTGGTCTATAATAATGGACTATTTGGGTTGGATAGCAAGAGATATTTGGATGTGTGAAGTGTTAAAAAGGATTTTAATCCTTGTCATAGGTATCAGAAGGCGTCAAAAGGAGGTCTATTTTATCACTAAATATTTATGGCATAGAGTATTATTTCAGTAATAAACTTAAAATAAAAGGTTTTTATAATATTATTTTATTTCTTATGATTTTTTAATAATTCACATATATTAGAAAATATAGATAATTTTGACATATTTAACACAAATCACAACTGTAGTTTTATTATTTTTAATTTTGGCATAGAAACCGTTTTAGGCACATTCAGACTAAAACGTAACCTTTTTCTCTCAAAAAATTCTAAGTTATAATTTAAATACTTACAAAATATCTATTATCAAAAATACAAGAAGTTAAACATATATATAAAAAAAATAAATTCGTCAATATAATATTAAAATTTTTTTGGGGCTATCGGTCATTTTATTATTAATTAAAAACATTTTAGGGATATTTGACATTCCAGTTTATTTATTTCTTAAACCATCTGCAGAATTACAATTTAAACACTAAAAAGGGATTCAAACGTCATTAACTTTTATATGTTACAGTGAATCTATCTTCGCTCAAATTAATTATAATTGATTCCCCTCTCACTGATCATGAGATCGAGTTTCCACATTTTCTTTTATTCTTTTATTATATGGATTTTTCGCAATTATCTGCAGTAACTTAATTCAAAAAAATCTTTCAAAAGTCCAGTTAAATTATTAATTTTGTAAGTTGTGTTATTTCCAGCAACTCTACCTTTTATTTGAGAGAGATATTTCCTTCACCAACGGACATTTTCCGGACGATCTATAAGAACAGATTTCCTATCTGGTTTTTCCCAACAAAAATTAGGTTCTCTGAACAATTTCCAAAGCTCAGTTCTTTTAATTTCAGGCAAATCCCGATCTTCATTGATTTTAGTTAGAATTTTGTCGATGGTTGAGATCTGCTTCTCATAATAAAATGTATGTACAACTCCTTTTATTACAGTTTACATCACTTCTTCCAACGAGGTTTTTCGTCTGCCTGTGATCGAATATACCTTGGAATTACTAACAATTCCAGTTGTTTTTTTCTCCGTCAGTGTTCGGTACATGATAGATTTTCGAACTCCTGTTATATTGGAATACATCTTAACAGAGCTTTTAACATTCTTATCTAGATATCAATATTTTAAGGCATCATAAACATTCATCGTAATAAGTTTTTCGTTGAGGAAGAAATGCCCTCCATCTTTTGGGTATCTCACTAATCTCAAATAATATATAAAAACAAGCACAAACAAAATAAATCACTAAGGACACACTGTAAGGTGTACTTTGCTTACTGACAGAAATTAAATTGAACTATCAGAAATTTTATTGTTGCAGTAAATTTATAAAAGCTTATAATATTTAAATATAATTAGATTTACGACAGTTATCAGTTACCGGGGGAAGCAGGTACGTTGGAGGTCTCGGTAACAGTTTTATTACTCTCTCTAGTTCTTGAATAGAACATAGGAATGTGTATGCTTGCGATCGCCCCTCCCCTTCCCAAGGGCTTTGAGTTCAGGGACATAGAGCCGATTCTGCCTTTTGTATTAAGAATGTGTATGCGGCTGGCACCCCCCCCCCCCCCCGTTGACAACTTTTTTTTGCGATAGCACCCTCCCCCAGGAGCTTTGAACTCAGAAAAATATACCCGATTCTGCCTCTTATACGAGGAATATGTATGTTGATCGCATCTTCCCACCCTCTGTCGGAAACTTGTTTTTTCTTGTGATCGCCCCCCCCCCTCTCCAAGAGTTTCAAATTCAAAAAAATAGCCCCGTCCCTGCCTTTTACACTAGAAATGGGAATGTTGCTGATGTCCCCCCCCCTCCCCCGGGATAACTGGCTTTCGCTTGCCATACTGTACTTTTGTGATATCACCGCCACCCCCCCTCAAGGAGAGAGGCTGGATCCGCCCCTGGGTGGGAGTACCATAATATATAATTGATTATAGGAAAGCCTTAGAAAGAATTCGTGCAATTTTAAGTTTAATGTTCTAATTGATGAGATTTAGTGTATAGAGACTGGATTTCGCGTTTTTCATTAAGTCAGTTATGTTAGTGACCCAGTTCATCGAAAACTAATCCTAGATGTCTTGCATCAATGTTCCACTGGATTGCTGTACTAAAGATACATACAATAGGCGGAGTCAGGAGAATGTGTCTTATTTGGGTTTACTAGATTTTCCAATCGAACATCCATCTTTCATTTTACTATATGTCTTTATAATCGTAATCCTACAACACGGATTTTAGAAGAGGAAGCAGCTATTGTATATCTATCTCTCGTATAATCGGCAAACAACTGCGTTTAAGCAGACATCAGATCACACTAGTGATAGGACTTGTAACTGGCCACTATAGCTTCTACAAAGAATGGACATTTTAAATCAAGAAATATTATGTCGGTTATGTGATGAAGAAACCTCACACATCATCTTCGAATGTGAAGCTTTAACCTACTGGAGATCAGGGATCAATCAATCTGGAAAGCTTATACTCAGAGAACAAACTAATGAACAGGCTGCTAAATCTGATCAAGGCAACCACTTGTTTACCTAGAATAGATACAACAGGCGACACAACTAGTTTTAAGGCTGCAATATAAAAGCTCCTTAACCCTCTTCTGCTATGTCATATAATTAATCAATCAGGAAACAAGCAGAGCTGTGTAAATATAACTTTTGGGATATAAATATTCTAAAATTAAAAAGAACTGAGGAGAAAGGGAAGCTCCGAGGTACTCCAGCCTTTATTGCTCTAACTTGTTATGTAGAATCAACGATCTAGATAATCTACAAGCATTTCTTGCCAGGAAAATATTCAGGATTTCTGACAGGCTTACAGGAGTCAGATAAATCGATTCATTTGGGGTTATAATTTCAAATATATTCTTATATGAACCATTCTCAAGAATAATGCTCTTATTATTGGCGCTTCTAACACTCCAATGCCGTTACATGGTGTTAAAATCTCCTTCTACAAGAATTATATCAGCATTAAACACATTTCGTAAATTTTGAAGAGTAAAAGTTGCTGCAGGGTCCGAGTATTCTGATCCAAGAATGATGTTAAGTTTGATTCCAAAAAAAGTATCTTCAATGTGATCGACATAAATTGGGAAAGAGTAGGCTCGTATATGTTTCTTGACCAGTATTATGGTGCCCCCATGCGTCCTGAGAGCTCTGTCTTTTTGAGTACGGTTAAGTTTGGGCACTAGAATCGCTCTCCTTTGAGCCAAGCTTCCTGGATGAAGGGATCATGGATTCTGCGCCTTTCCACGAAGCTGATAATCTCCAACGTTTGATGATGGAGATGACATTTACCTAGGTAACCCTTAAGTAAAAGAAATTAGTATTGGTTGTATTTATCTTTGGTTTTTATTATTTATTCGACTAAAAGTGTTGAAAAATAATTTGAACTGATTTTGAATGGACTTGTTAAAGGTCAGCACTGATGCTATAATTTTAGAAAAAATGAACTAGCTGAGGATTAGAAGAATTACTACTGTTGAGTGTTTCCAGTTGGCCCCTGTTTTGGAAGCTAGCTTTACAAGGTAAGAATTTTTCAGTATTCAATGCCTTAGTTGTTTTTGGATGTTTAGAACATCCACTATAGTTGGCGGGATGCTCTCCATTACAGTCTGCGAATTTTAATTTTTGCCCCTGTTTTAGATCACATTAATATATGAGATGAAACTTTGCACATTTAAGATAGTATGACTCGACCCTGCACTTGGAGGGTTGAACAATTGGCATCTGTGACATTGTGCGTTGTGCGTCTTACTTCTTTGTGTTTTTATTTTCTCTCGATCGACACAGGAGTGAATCTTCTAAATCGCTTTTTATTTTATACATGAGCTATTATTCTGGTGTTCTACGGATAAAAACATTAACTAATTTGTCTTCAGAAAAATTATAGGAATGAGATGGGATATTATTACTTTCTAGAATTCTCGTTGGCAATCTATAGTTATCGATTGTTGGAGGATGTAGCTTTACCCTCTCCAGTACTATAATGGCAAAACAGTTATCAACCTTGTGCTATTTTAGGAAGGCCATAACCTCACCCTTATGGCACCTTGACAGGCTTGTCAACTTTGAGGTTTGCGTCAGATTTTGTAGGCATAAGTGGTATTTTTTCTTGACTCTCTGTTGGATTAGGGATCGGTGAAGATGAAAGTGGTGGAAAAGGAAGGTTTTTATTTCGTTTTTTTAATTGGAAATATATTGACTTTTTTTTCATAGTAAGAGTTTAAAATTGGCTTTTTCTACTCTCTGAATCATTCTTGCTACTCGGCGGCTGCTTAACCATCGTTATATTATCAGTAAGATCCATATCATTATTTAAATTTTGAAAAATATTAGATAATATTAAGTTAGAATGGGAATTATTGGCATTGTTAATGTTATTACTTCTGGAGAATTTTTAGATATATTAGGGTTAGAGATCACTCTCATTCTTTGTGTTACGCGTCTTTAGTGCCTGGTCTTGATTAATTATTTTCTGGAATTGATTGAACAAATTTACGTTCTGAGCTAAAAGCTTATCAAGCTGTCTTTTGTCTTCGTCTAGTTGCTTGAATTGAGTCTTATTTTCGGTTTTCATTGTTTGGTAGTCAACACAAGCACGCCGTAAACTTACTTTCAATTTCTCAACAGTTCTTTGAACTGCATTGAAGTCTTCGAGTGTTAGCGACTTCCTCGTATTATCAGCTCTCTAGTTTTTTCACTTTTTAACTAAAAAGCGAGCAATAACTTAAAAAAAAAAATAAGAAAAACTTTGACACTGAGACTTGACAGTCACAACTATTATATCCTCGTTAAATAATAAACTATTTTAAATTTTCTTTTGGTATTGCACAAAATTAAAATTTCTTGTTTTCCAAAATCAAAGTTTTGTACATTTTTGACCTTTGCAAATTTTATCCACTATTAATCTTTAGTTTTAGTCTGTCCTTTGTTACCTTTAAGAAAAGTTTAAATTAAAATTTGACTTTACTACAATAGGTGTTGGGACGTGCACAACTTTTATCAAGATTACAACCTAAAATAAATGAAACATTCAGTGTCGGTCAAGAAACTTGAAGTCATTTTAGGACCACTCGACTTTTTAATGTTTTTCAAGATATTTATTGCCTCATCAGCAGTAAAAATGTTTAACCATTTTATGGGCCCTTCAAGAAGGTGTGAAAATGACTAATGGCATATAGGGCCTGCAATATGGTGCTTTGTCATAAAAGTTTTTATTATTTAGCGCCAATAGGGGAAGTATGGGAAGTAGGAACATACGAAACATATTTTCACTGATATCATATTTTTATATATTATCTTATAAAACCGAGAGGTTATATCAGCAGCGTAGCTAGAGCTTGATAAGAGGGGCATGCGCCAGGGGCACAACAACCCAATTTTTTATTCTTTATAATACATATTTTTATAGATTGTGTACTTTCCATTCTCGTAGTGATGCGAGAGGGCGCTATAGAGCTACAAAGATATATAATATAGTATACTCTAAGTGGAGCAAGAAGAGTCCATCTAGCTCTTCCGTAACAAAGCATGGAATTGCACGACACGACTTCCTAAAACATGACAGCTTTGTCAAAACTCGAACGTTATAACAATTTAGTTAAGTTTGCGTTATAATTTATTCACAGAATTGATGTAAGTGCAATATAATTTAGAAAAGTATCATAAAACAATGTCACCACCAAAAAGGCCATCTGGTGTTAAATTCGGAAAAATTAGAGGGGAATGTAACGACAAAGAGAAGGCCTTACCCAATAGTATAAACAAATGGATAAATGTTACAAATCCTTGAAATAATGCAGATAGTCTGTTAGAGACCGAGATGGCCCCATCTAAGACAAATGCTCAGGCTATTGATAATGACGAAGTTTTGACTTGAATTAATATTATTGAACAAGATGGAATACGCCTGGTAAATTCTTCATTTGCAAAAGACGCTTTAGGTAACTACGAGTATTTGTCTTTTATGGACATTTGTTTGTTTCTTTTTTATATGAAAGAGAAGTAACTTCAGTACGACCCGCATCTAACTTTATAATAAAATGATTTTTTTTATCTTATATGTATTGTTTCCTCATCGAATCTCGATGAAAAACAACAAAATATAGTTTGTTTTTTCATTCGTCGTAATAGAATCTATACTGACCAACTTACGAGAATTGATTATAATGATTCAAAATCATAGCTGAAGATTGATGATAAGTTTAGATATTGTCTTTTCGGAAAAAGACCAGACTAAGGAAAAAACTACAATTTTAAATTATAGAGGTCTGATGATGGTGGAACTTTTTCAGCAGATTGGTTTCATAAAATATTATCAAAAACGAGAAAAATGAACGAAAGTGGCTGATGTATAGTGGATCTAAGAAGTCCTTTTATTGTTTTCTCTTTTTATTATTTGGTAAAATAAAGTCAATTTTCATAGTTATTAAGGATTCATAATCACAAATTTTCTGGACAATGTGTATGAATATAGGAATCTGTTTAGGATTACGAATCTGTATGAGGCTAGAGGAAATTATTTAATTTCTTTTTCTCGTGATATATTAATTTTTTTATTTAAATAATCATTTAAATCTTAAACTGTGAGAAAATATGTTGAATAATAAACAAACAAGATTAAGATCATGTTCACATTTGCCTAAAATATTAATCAATATATTCTTTTAAGGGCAGATAGGATATATAGTTTCTACAATCTTTTGGCTTTTCACGTTTCCATATTTTGCTCAACTTTAAGCACTAACATTATAAATATATTTAATTATACTGAAGAAATCAAAAATTAATTTTCAGTGTAAGAGTAATTATCACTTAAAAAATCTAAAGAATTTTAGAAGGAGACATAAAGTACTCTATTCTAATTCAACGGACACTTGCGTTAGTAAATTGATATCCCATTGTACAACATCCAGCATATCGCTTTGATAATGCGGGGGCTGATCCTGATGCTTCACAGCTGATCTATTTCTTATTTTGGGTATTAAATTCTGTTTTTGCACACACACACATGCTAAACATTCGTAAAACATATCTATAAAATTTCAAGTCACAACAAGTTCTTCATTTGATATGATGTGTAAGTATTAAAATGGACCCTGTCATGGAAAAAGTGGCGATGAAATACGGGGGCAACCATTTAAATTACTGGGATTGGCAACATTGTTATTGCAATGTAGCATCGACATATCCATTGTACCATTTGATATATATAATTTAAAATTTTATCTCGGCCCAAAAATGGAATCATGTCGTGAACATTTTCTTACGATTATTTTTTCCATTGGACGTAGTTAATCTCGACAAGAGTAGATCGATAAACTTAATTATTTATAGGGCGAAGGAGCACCTGTATATCGCTGGTGTTGTAAATTCAATCATGGACGTCGTTGGGTCACAGACAAGTCGTAAAATTTGTTGTAGCGCAAGAAAATATGGATGATGTGTGTGAACCGATAATGCAATATTGGCATGTGGCATACCATGGTATTGAGACATCCGTGGATATTAGTCACACCAGCTTTCACAATTGGTCGTGAGGAAGCTAGGTTCGCGGTTGATTCTGCAGAATTTGACAATCGCTCAAAAAAAAAACTTGTGTCAATTGGTGAAGGGAAATGCTCAAAACGGACGATCGCAATGATTTAATAATATTTTTATAGAGCTTGATTGGTGATGAATCTCAAATATTTGCGTATGAGGCCGAAACTAAATAGCAGTCGATACTATGAGTCTTCCATGGAGAGCCATAATCAACAAAAGTTATCCACGCATAAAGAAGTTCAATTAAAATGGTTACCTATACTTTCAGAAAAACTGAAATGTCGCAACGGAGAAACGATTATTTTTTTTAAGGAGGGGAAATCTTGCATAGACATCTCCACTTAGTTTGCATGAAACTTAAATGGTTTCTCTCGGTGTCTCCGCTTTCCTTCCTTGGCTGATTGATTCTTTTTTCCTTTTCCCCCAGTGAGTTTAACGTTAGGCTAATATTGTTGAGATAAGAAATGAAGCTTTGAAGTTCTTCGTCGTTTCCATTCCAGATAATGAAGGTGTCGTATACGTATTTGAGTCATAATTTTGGATTTTTATTTGCGGATTTAGTTGCAAAGGTCTCGAACCATTCCATGAAAATGTTAGAGATCACTGACGATAGCGAAGATCCCATTGGTAGACTATCATCCTGGATGAAAAATTTTGTCTTTTCTTTGAAATATGAATTGGTCAAACAACATTCCAGCAAGGCCATGATGGCGTGTGATAGAGATGTTCTTTCTACTAAGGATAGTGTTCATCAAGTTTCTTTCTTACGATCTTTAGTGACTCCTTAACTGGAACATTGGTGTATTGGTTCTCTGCGTCAAAGTTAATAAAGTGGTCTTCAGGTTGTACTTCCATTTCACGTATAATTTCTACGAAAATTTGTGAGTTCTTGACCTAGAACGGTGTATTTTCTTGTAGTGGTTTCAGGATTGGAGGAAGGGACTTAGCGAACTCGATAGATTCTTCCTTCAATTGTAGATGTAGGGTTTTTAACAAGAGATGTATAATTTTCTTTTCTTAAAACCTCATCAATTTTTTGGTTGCATGTCTCAGCATTCATTATGACTGTGGCAATTCCTTTATCCGCTGGAAGAATCGTTATACTGAAATCTTTCTGTAGGCGCGCTAGGAAAGTTTTCTCGTTTATCTTGAGGTCCGTTTCATTTTTCCAGATTTTTGTAGAGTCTCTCTTACCTCCACCCGAAATCTGTCAATGAATGACTGAACTCATCTCGGTATAATCCACTGTACTCACTTTTAGTATGAATAGCTTAAGAACTAGTTTAATTTCACTTGAAAATGGTTAGAGATAACTATTAGTCGAAATGTCATGATATTCAAGAGAAATAAAGGCAATGGAAATCTAACACATATCTATTACTTCACAAGAAAAATTTTTGTTTATGACCCTCAAACAAAGTTCTATAATACATTTTTAAAAATAGAGTACATAATGTCGCACAAACACATGGAAACCAAAACTGAGACTTTCACTTCAGTTATGGAATATAAAAAAAAAATGAAAGTTTAAACTGGTTAAAGTTATCCCGACTTCCCCTACTAAGAAACCAAAAGAAAATAAAAGATGCCGCCCAAAACATGTTGTAGCCAAAAAGAACAGGTAGTCGAAGAAGGCTAATATTTTCGTTAATAAAAAATGCAACGTTGGTTTGGGTTTAAGTTTGAGGAATTTTGACATTCATCAAACCACTGAATGGCAAATTAAGATTATAATCATGTTTATTGTGTTTGATTTTTAGGTGGGTGGCCTACAATAATTGAATTCCAGAAAGTGTTTCTGACAGGGTAGGTGTCGTGCAATCGCCTCTGATATTTTCTGGTTATCGCTAATTTGCAATAGGGATCGGCAACTTAAACGATGTTAAAATAGGTATTATAAATGATAAATCCATTTGTACCCAAACATCACAGATGGGTCTTAACCAACCCGGCGAAGCTTTTTATGAGAGTTATCGGTTTGTGACTTTAAATCTGACGTTACTTCGATACGTTCATCACATCCATGGTGGTTAAATGGTTGCCTGTAGCATAGACAATTTAATTTCTTTTTGTCTATAGGTCAGTTGATATATCTTTCTCTCTTGCATAATCATTAGAAATAGAAACAAAACTATAATCCTACTAGCATTTACAATTTTTGAAACATATACCTCAATTAATTGCTCATTTTTGTCCATAACCTTGTTTTGTAGTGGTAAGTGGCACCTTTGTGTTACGATTTTAGCCCAGATTTTACTTCTTTTCCATAAATTTTTTATTCAAAACATGTATTTTGCTGTTACAGGTAATATATTTGATTAATTTATTATAGAGTTTTGTTGATTAATCGCCCCAATTAAAAAAAAAACAAACTAGGCATTATCTAAACTCTTGGCATGAAAATTACAACTACATTAAGAAATGGTGAAAATAGTAAAATTCTTATTACTAACCAATAAAATAGATCAAAATCATACAATTCTAGACTTATATTGAAGTTATGCATCAAATAGTGAAAAAACAACAAATCTTTTTCTGCTTGCTCAAGGTACAAATAAATATGTACCTTAATTATTTAATTGTTCGTTTTTTTTCACTTTATACGTTTTTAACTGTTAAAAAACATATACAGGAGGATTCTCCGGGAACTTTATCGATCGATATAATTAGAAAGAATCTGAAAATTTGTCAATGTACTAACGTGCATGGGGGACAGCCGGTTAAAATATTTTCAAGATGGCAGAACTTTCGGTTACAACGGAAGTAGATGTCAACTTGCTGATTTTAAATGGAATATCCTATATATTATTGTATTCTGGATTTCTACGTAAAATTCTAGATATATTTCATATATAATGTTCTATACTTAAGTTACAACCTTGGGTGGGTTTCAGCCGACTTTACGATATGCCTTCATTCATTTCGATCTCTCGCAACCTCCATCCAGTGTTCGATGCCCATAGTTTTGAGATTTTTTGTTATATTATCTCTCCACCGGAGTCGGGGTCGTCCCAGTGGCATTCTTCCAGTCGTTGCTTCCTCCCAAGCTAGTCTTATTATTCTGTCGTCAGAAAGCCTTCTGATATGTCCTGCCCACTGGAGTCTTCTGGCCTTTATTTCTTTTACTACATCTGTATCTGGGAATAGTTCTTCTAATTCCTTGTTAGTTCTTGTTCTGTATTGTTCTGTCGTTTCATCTATCGTTTGTCCCGAGATTTTCCTCAATATTTTTGTTTCAAAGACTCGTAGTCTCTCTTCATTCGCTACCGTTAGCGTCCATGTTTCGCAACCAAATATAACTATCGATTTTATAACTATTTTGTATAGGCCCATCTTTATTCGTCTTGTGAGGGGTTTCGATTTCATCAGACCGTTGTTATCTTCGCATATTGTTGTTCCTAAGTAATTAAATTCTTTGATTGGTTCAAAGTTATATTCATCGATGGTGATGTTTTCACCTATTCTGTCTCTGTTTCGGCCATTCCGACTCATGAACATGTATTTAGTTATGTCTTCGTTGATTTGAAGTCCCATCTTCTTTGCTTCCCTTTCGAACCGTATTAGAGTTTTTTTCATTTTTATTCTACTACTACCAATCATATCGACATCATCTGCAAATGCCAACAGTAGATTTGGTCCATCTTGATGGAATATAGATGTCGGTGCTTCAATTTTCAAATTTCTGATTATATATTCCAGCGCCATGTTAAAAAGTTGTGGTGAGAGCGCATCTCCCTACTTAAGACCGTTGTTTATTCAAACATTTCAGAGTAGTACTGTCCCACTTTCACTTTGCACTTCAGCCCCTCCGTACACATCCTTATTAGGCTGACCAGTTTTTTGGGAAAGCCAATCTCCTGCATTGCTGTCCATAGTCTCCTTCTGCAAACTCTATCAAATGCCTGTTTAAAAGCGATAAATATCTGATGTAGTTAGTCTCACCGTTTTGGACATATTTAAATTTTTATGTCACAAATGACGTTTGCGGACCAAAACTTAACTATCATTTTTTCCCCATAAAAAAGTCTTCATTATTTAACCTGGGTTCGTTTTCTTGTAGACGAAGATAGACTTTAGTGGTATTTTTATGATATTTTGAAAATTATTAGTACAGAGTGGTCAAAAAAGAAGAATAAAAATTATATTTAAAAAAATCGTCAAAAGGCAATTTTTTCAAATAGAAAGCAACTATTTTTATAATTTTGTCATATTGAGCATTAAAAATAAGAGTAACTTTGTATAAGGTTGTCTATTTTAAAAATTTGTAGTTTTCAGAATATTGGCAATTCAACAATTTTTTATTGTAAAAATGCCATACGGCTTTTAAGTTTTGTTATTAGTTGACCATGACGGCGAGGCGTGGGGAAAATAAAACCATCGAAACCTACAGAATTTTCACTATTTCTTGCCATTTGAAATTCATTAATAATAATCATGCCGGGGACATTAAATGACATGCACAAAGATTATTTAAATTTATTTATTTTTTATGTTATTTCAAAAACATGCGATATATCCGCGATCCGATATCCGCAAGAAATAGAAACCAACACAGCCAATGTTAAAAGGGTTATAGAAAACTTCAAGAACTTTGGATCCACAAAAGCAAAGGAAATAAAAATAGACCAGCTTTTAAAAATGAAAATATTGAAACTACAATTTTAGGATATTTCGCCGCATATCCGACAATATCTACATGGCAAGTAGCATTAGAGTCTGGATTAGAAATGGATTGTTTAGTCGACGCAATTCCCACTATTGGAGCGACTCAAACGTACATCCAAATAGAGAATAAAATTTTCAAGAGTCTTGGCACTTTAACGTGTATTGTTTTAGAGGAAATGATGGCGAATGGTAAGTTTTTGAAGACTTCTAGATACAAAATACGTTTTTTAACTTATAGGTGTGCGCTACTTTGACATCTTGAGAAATTTGGAAGTGAACTGTTCAGATATCTTGCCGCTGGCTGATCACAGAAATCTATTTTATCAACATGATAGTCATTTAGTTAACAATCATCTGCAAAACTTGTTTTATGATCAACAGATAGTCAAGAATGGGCCACATCTTTGGTCACCTCGCTCCCCCAACCTAACAGTACTTGATTTTTTTATTTGGGGGACAATCAAAAATAACCACCTTGGAAAACTGCATGAAGCGCGTCCGAATAGCATTTGAAGAACTTAATCTTTCGTCAATAAGAAGAGCCACCCATGATGAGTTCCTACTTAGGTGTGAAAAATGTTTGGAAGTTCAAGGGCGTCAATTTGAGCATTTACTCAAATAATTTTTGGAAATTTATTTTATTAACAACTGGTTTATTTCTATTTCTTTTAGCTTTTATAGATCCAAATTTCTTGAATTTTTTTATAATCTTTTTAACAGTTGGTAGTGTTGGTTTTGGTTTCGTCAGATCGCGAATGTATCAACGCATGTTCTTGAAAAAATCACATTCTCCATAAGCATTTTTACAATAGAAAAATGTTGAATTGCCAATATTTTGAAAACTACAAATTTTTGGAATCGACAACCTTGTACAAATTTATCCCTATTTTTAATGCTTAATATGATAAAATTATAAAAATAGATGCTTTCTATTTGAAAAAATTGACTTTTGACTATTTTTTAAATATAATTTTTATTCTTCTTTTTTAACCTTTTTCTGTATTAATAATTTTCGAAATATCATAAAAAGACTATTAAAGTCGATCTTCGTCTACAAGAAAACTAACTCAAATTAAATACTAAAGACTTCCATATAGGAAAAATTTATAGTTAAGGTTTGGTCTGCAAATGTCATTTTTGACACAAAAATTTAAATATGTCTAAAACGATGGGACTTAAGTATAGATCATTATACATGAAATATGTCTAGAATGTTCCATTTAAAATAAGCAAATTGACATCTACTTCCTGTTTCCTGTATAACTGGAAGTGGCGCCACCTTGAAAATATTTTAGCCGGCTGTCCCCCAGCACGTTAGTACACTGTATGTTATAAAAAATTAAGTCAAATTGGTCAGAGATCCGTTTATTGAGATATAGTCGCCCATATCCAAAATCTTGTGGAAGTTTCATGATTGGATACATACATTTTGAAGGAAGATAGTTAGTAAATAGATGTACCCATTTTGTGGTAATGTTATATAATAAGTAAGGAGATAATGTTCCTTATTTGTGGTAAAAACCTAATCTGTGACGACATACTTGATTTCAAATAATATACCTGATTTATGACAATAACTTCTATATGCAAATGTATCTGAATCTTTCTAGAATTTACCAGAAGTATTTTTAAAAATCTGGAAATTTGACTAGTGATACTTTTCTCTAAAAGAAGTAAATTAACTTTTAGTTGTTTTCGGGTGAATACTGAAGTTGAAAGTTTCTAAAAGGGTCGCTATATTTGCCTTTCCTGGTATATCTATAATCGTTAAAATATTGGTAATAATTTAGTAATCATAAATCAATTTCTCTGAAAGGTCTTATTGGTACCGTAAATAAATATTTGGGATAACGCTGAAGTCAAATAATATTCCTAATCCAGATGTTCTACACGTTTCAGGTTCAATAAATGTTTTATTGGATAATTTCAATGAGGGTCTCTCAATAATATTGTAGCTATGTTAGGGTAACTACAGTATATTAGACGTAGGATAAGATTTTAGGTAACATGTTGTTCTAGTGGCTATCTAATTATTTGAGATACAAGGCAATAATTTGATATGAAATTAATAGAAACTCAATTTTTGAAATGAAGACGGAAAATATTGTTTATTTATTTATTTAGTATAAAGCAACCCAACATAATAAAAAATATTAGAATTTACAGGGTGCTTTTGAAGAGATTCCATTTGATTAGTTTACAAATAAAAAAATACGGAAATATCAAGCAAGAAAACCTAAATGAAAAAAAAAATTAAAACTAATTAAAGAGAGAAGACTCTCACTGTTTGACCTCTAACTGATAATAAATATTCTCTAAATATGTCTTTATTACTAAAAAAATTGAAGACAAGAGGGGAAAAGAGAGGAAATGTTACAAAATATCCAAAAATGAGTTAAGATCGCCATCTAGTAGAAAAAATTCTATATTTTATGATAAATACACTTTCACGGGAAAAATGCTACACAGTCCGCTAAAATATGCGTCTAAAATATGAGACACAGGGGAAAAACAAGGAATGTCCATTTATGCTCTTGGCGCGTATTATGGGTTGTTCAGTTTTAATTGCGTTGGTGGTTTTTCTTGAATAAACAAGTCAGTTTTATTTACTGATATTCGCATTTTTGTAAGTCAAAGTAGTGTTTAAAGTTAGTAAGGTTAAGTTTATTAAAAATAATCAGTGTATCATGGAAAAAAATTAAAATATGGGTGGCTTAGGGATGTAAATAAAAATAATTAAGTTAAGCACTCTTAAATCAGGGAGTGATTGTCAGTGTAAAAGACTAAGATGTTTCGAAAAAGTCACTATTAAAAATTTAAATTTGCTTTTACAGCCTTAAAAAATCAAGTCTTCTTTACTTAAGTGAAGGGCTTAATATTTCAAAAATGCATCAATTATAAAGGGTGTTTTTTTTATAGAGGTATAAAACTTTAAGTTGGCAACACTTTTTTAACTGGCGGCCATTTTGTCAACTGTCAAGTGATTTATGTTTAGTTTGGTTTGGCATTTCAACATAAATAGACTGACGCCTGAACAACGCTTCCAAATTGTTCAAATTTATTTTGAAAATCATGGTTCTGTTTGAAATACGTATCGCGCACTACGTCCATTTTACGGTCAACATAATCGTCCATCAGAGCAATTAATTCGATTAACTATGGAACGTTTTCGCACCACGTTTACTCTAAATGATAATACGCATCCACAGAGAAGTCATTGCGGATGTAGAGCGTAGCGTAGAGGAAGACCCGAATCAGTCTATCCGCCATCGTGCACAGGAATTGGATATGTGTCCATTCACTTTATGGAAGATTTTGCGGAAAGATCTTGGTTTGCGTGCTTACAAAATCCAACTCGTGCAAGAATTGAAGCCACACGATCACCTAGCAAGACGTAGATTCGGTGAATGGGCCCAAAACAAGATTGCCGTTGATCCCGATTTTCATAAGCGAATTTTGTTTAGCGATGAAGCTCACTTTTGTTTGAATGGATACGTCAATAAACAAAACTGCCGTATTTGGAGTGATGATAATCCTCAAGTGTATGTTGAGACACCGTTACATCCAGAAAAACTGACTGTTTGGTGTGCTTTATGGGCTGGTGGAATCATTGGTTCGTACTTCTTTAAAAACGATGCTGGTCAGAACGTTACAGTCAATGGTGACCGCTATAGAGCCATGATTATTGACTTTTTCGTTCATCAATTGAACAACCATGATGTGCAGGAGCTGTGGTTTCAACAAGACAGCGCAACATGGCACACAGCTCGTACCACAATTGATTTATTGAGGGAAATGTTTGGTAACCGCATAGTTTCACGTTTCGGATCCGTGAGTTGGCCTCCAAGATCGTGCGACTTAACGCCGCTAGACTATTTCCTGTGGGGATATGTAAAGTCGCTAGTCTACGCCGATAAGCCCGAAACGATTGATCACTTGGAAGACAACATTTGCCGCGTTATTGCAGATATACGGCCACAAATGTTGGAAAAAGTCGAAAATTGGACCTCCAGATTAGACTACGTCTGAGCCAGCCATGGCGGTTTTTCGAATAAAGTAAATTTCATGTCAATTTAAAAAATTCATCTTTGTTTTATTCCATTTAAAATTTCTATACCTCTATAAAAAACACCCTTTATAAAGAAAGATTTCCTGTTTCATATGAATTCTATAGAAATATTTTTAACACAAGATTCAACATATCTTTTGGTTATCCTCATAAAGACACCCACACTAGTTATGATTTGTATACTGCCGACGAAAAAATATCTCACATTAAAACTGGAAAATAAATCACTCCTTTCGATAGATGGCATCTTTGAAATCTAAAAGTCTTTATTACAATTGGAGAATTAAAATAAAATCGATAAAATTACAGCTCAAATATTTTACGACCGAAAAAAATCTTTAAGAATTAAATGTCAAAAAGCTGGTAACTGTGAAACAACTTCTTTGGTTTTCCAAAATAATTTACCAATTTCAAATATAATAATGAACAAAAAGCGGTTGTCTGTGTATCTGTTCAATATTCAGATATTAGCAAATGGGGAGTCTCGCTTTCACGTATATCCAGAAGCCGTGGCTGGTAATGGACGCAACGTATCAGCGTCGTATCTTGATCCAAAATAAAATACCTTGAAATATTTTGCAATTTATGGGGGGGGGGGGATCAAAATAAGAATTATACCATTATCAACTAAATGCATTATATTGTTTATATCAAAAGGAAATTGGCTCTGTGAAGGAACTACAATTCACTGTGTAGTTTTGCATAGATGTTCCTATTATGGGACTTGGGTACAAAGCTCTTTATTATCACCACAACAGAAAATGATTCTTCCTGTATTATCTATATATATATATATATATATATATATATATATATATATATATATATATATATATATATGCGCATATTTTCCACTTTCCGGCCACTTCCGGTTTCACCGGAAATGGCCCCGGTTTTGAATTTTTAAATGGAACACCCTGTATATTTTAACATTTTTGGAATTCTGAGACAATTCCAAATCAGAATGTGACATTTTAAAAACTTTTTACGTCTACTTCATTTTTTTAGAGCCACTTTTAAAATTGCATCTAGGTGGCCATGATCGGACGCAAACTAATCTAAGGGCCTTAGGTGATGTCAAAAAAATACAATCGTAAAGTTTTAGTTACTAGTATGAAAGACAGGAATAAGACAAGTTGACAAAATTACGTTTTCATTTCTAACTATTAATTTTCAAATGGCGACCCCTTTTTGACAACTACTTTTCGAAAAAAAAATCTTTGACTAATCTAACAGTACTAATTTATTTGCGATTAGATTAGACATAAGAACATAAATTAAATATTATTAAGCAAAATACTGGATAATTTATTTACTTATGACAAGTGCGCCATGGACAACCATGATGCATAATAATTTGCAACTGTTTTTAGCAAGTCTTCTTTGGAAAACAAAGCACTCACTTAATGGGCTGGATGTTGCCGATTCGGATATCTATGAGCATACAACTCGGCAGCATTCCTTGAATTTCTATGACACTCTCCAAATATTAATAACATATCCACTTTTTCACTTTGAGTATACATTATTTTAACAAAAATTTAAACTAAACTTAACGAAAATTAAGAAACTTTTACGTCTGTTCTTAGAGCGTATGTCACTGTCATTATCTACTTAAGTGAGTGCTTTGTTTTCCAAAGAAGACTTGATAAAAACAGTTGCAAATTATTATGCATCATGGCTGTCCATGGCGCACTTGTCATAAGTAAATAAATTATCCAGTATTTTGCTTAATAATATTTAATTTCTTATGTCTAATCCAATCGCAAATAAATTAGTACCGTTAGATTCGTCAAAGAATGCTTTTTTCGGAAAGTAGTTGTCAAAAAGGGGTCGCCA
This sequence comes from Diaprepes abbreviatus, assembly GCA_034092305.1. Classification (NCBI taxonomy): domain Eukaryota; kingdom Metazoa; phylum Arthropoda; class Insecta; order Coleoptera; family Curculionidae; genus Diaprepes; species Diaprepes abbreviatus. Next base: position 1,675,634 of record JASJET010000090.1, on the reverse strand, counting down.
TTTGAAAATTAATAGTTAGAAATGAAAACCTGTACCAATTCTCATTTTGATACACATAATACTCTAGAAATTATGACTTGTCTAATAGATTCGTTGACACCCGGTATATATATATATATATATATATATATATATATATATATATAAATATATATATATATATATATATATATATATATATATATATATATATATGTTTATGCGGCTTTCACGGAATCCTCCGTGTGAGATGCAATAGCAGTGGATATATCCACATTATGCCGTTGTAGTGCTGAAATCACATTCACCAAACGTACAACTATATGCAACTCCGTGAATTAATGAAGTAAAATGCGAACAGTAAATGCAAACTTCGTTCCATTATATCCTTTCCATGTTAGAGGTTGCACAGTTTGAATAAATTGGTACAGAAACCAATTTATCCTATTCCACTACCATCGAGATGATAGCCTATCTGTACCACCATACCGAGAAGAAAGTCAAAACTAACCCTCCCCGCCACAGTGATACGGCAGAGGTACATGTTTCGTCTCTACTAGACTCATCAGGGTACCGACATGCACCTGTCTGTGCAAAAGACAGATCGGAAGGAAGTATGCAACACTGAACGCGGCTTCGCCGACCTCCCGCCGGATGGCGTATATATGTTTATGCGGCTTTCACGGATTCCTCCGTGTGAGATGCAATAGCAGTGGATATATCCACACCACAGACAGGTGCATGTCGGTACCCTGGTGAGTCTAGTAGAGACGAAACATGTACTTCTGCCGTATCACTGTGGCGGGGAGGGTTAGTTTTGACTTTCTTCTCGGTATGGTGGTACAGGTAGGCCATCATCTCGATGGTGGTGGAATAGGATAAATTGGTTTCTGTACCAATTTATTCAAACTGTGCAACCTCTAACATGGAAAGGATATGATGGAACGAAGTTTGCATTTACTGTTCGCATTTTACTTCATATATATATATATATATATGTATATATATATATATATATATATATATATATATATATATATTTAAGGTGAATATCTCTTGTAGTTCATGAAGTGCAGGTACTACTGAAGCTTCAGATTTGTCAGTAATGTATGAAGCAACAAAATCATTTTCAGTAGGAATCATCAATAACAAATAAACAGCCCAATATGACGATAAACTTTAAAAGATTTTTTGTATTTTTGGCTATTCTAGGAAGAGAGGGAGTATCCTTCGGTTTGTTGTTTTTAAGAAGCTACCTTTAGGTTTAATCTTGGGTAACAATATATGCCGTCTGACTCATATCAATATCTTTTTGTGTTCATGACTTACGAGTGTGGTTACTGTGGCTTAAGTTTGTGGTACAGTAGCCATTATTTCTCGGGAACGATTAAAACAACAAAATCGATTTAGGCGTCATAAATTCGCAACAAATTATGATATTCTTCTGGCAATGGCAGATTAATATACTTAACCAAAACTTAAATTTAACCTGTAATTACAGAATATTGTATTCTGATTTTCATCATATTATTTTAAATAATGGCTGAAACTTGTCATTCATAACATAAACAAATAAATTACCTGTATTTAAATAGTCAGGCATCTAAATGTAAATAAATTCATCTTTTTCTTTCGAAGAAATCACGGTGTTCAAAAGATTTACTGCGTGTTCTTGAGGCCATAAAACGCTACCCACCAACCACTTAATTTAGCGTTTGGGATAATTTTGCGGTTGACATTAGTGTTCTTAGATAAGGTCCATTAATTTACAAAATGTTGGCGGTTTACAATACACGAAGGAATAAGCTTGCTTCGTCTGACAATATTGTAGGATTGGTTTAACGTTTTTATGACATTCCCGAGAACGGTCTTTTTTAGAAAATCTAATTAGAAGTCGGATGCTTATTGCCCTGGCATCTTTATAAATTAAAGTCATTTTGATTTAATCTTAATACCTTGATAATTAAAATAAATGAACCTTTTCTTCTCAAAAATGATCCCTGTAAAATTTTAATTAATCATAACATAATAATAGTTATGCAAGAATCTAGAGCCGATTCACTGTCGTGGTAAGTAAAATTTTTTCCATTTAACTGCCTAAAACATTTCTTTAAAAAATAAAGGTATTGCTATATATTCAGAAAGATACATATATATATATATATATATATATATATATATATATATATATATATATATATATATATATATATATATATATGAAGTAAAATGCGAACCGCAAATGCAAACTTCTCTCCATCATATCCTTTCTGTGTTAGAGGTTGCACAGTTAGAATAAATTGTTATAAAACGCAATTTATCCTATTCCAACACCATCGAGATGATGGCCTACCTGTACCACGAGAAGAAAGTCAAAATTTACCCTTCCCGCCACAGTGATACGGCAGAGGTACATTTTTCGTCTCTACTAGACTCATCAGGGTACCGACATGCACCTCGATGTGCAAAGGACAGATCGGAAGGAAGCATGCAAATACTGAACGCGGCTTCGCCGACCTTCCGCCGGTTGACGTATATATGTTTATGCGGCTTTCACGGATTTCTCCGTGTGAGATGCAATAGTAGTGGATATATCCACATTATGCCGTTGTAGTATTGAAATCACATTCAGCAAACATACAACTATATGCAGCTCCGTATATGAATGAAGTAAATGCAAACTTCTCTCCATCGTATCCGAGAAGAAAGTCAAAACTTACCCTCCCCGCCACAGTGATACGGCAAAGGTACATGTTTCTTCTCTACTAGACTCATCAGGGTACCGACATGCACCTGGCTGTGCAAAGGACAGATCGGAAGGAAGCATGCAAATACTGAACGTTTTGACTTTCTTCTCAGTATGGTGGTACAGGTAGGCCATCATCTCGATGGTGGTGGAATAGAATAAATTGCGTTCTATACCAATTTATTCTAACTGTGCAACCTCTAACACAGAAAGGATATGATGGAGAGAAGTTTGCATTTACTCTTCGCATTTACTTCGTTCATATACGGAGCTGCATATAGTTGTATGTTTGCTGAATGTGATTTCAGCACTACAACAGCATAAAATGTATATATATCCACTGCTATTGCATCTCACACGGAGGAATCCGAATATAAACATATATGTATATGTTTATATATATATATATATATATATATATATATATATATATATATATATATATAAGCTTTCAAAATAATAATGATAAATGGATTTATTATAAATTCAAATAACACTACGCAATAAATTTATATGTATCTTATATGAAAAGTTAATTTTTTTTGTTAATTTTGGAGCGCTGAACACAAGAATGAAAATAAAATTAAAAACTTTGTCGCAATTTTCAAGAATAAGTTTTTTAATATATACCTCGTGCATTCTTGCGGTTATCTTGTTAATATATATGGAGACATTACGTATCTCTAAAACTGGAACTAATATTAAAAGTTTAGCTTCGGTTTTAGCGCATCAAAAATGATAAGATTTAGTCGATTTTATTTTAGATACTTTTTGGTTGTTGTCCAGTGTAATTTGTTACAAAACGCAAAAATGACAGAATTAGGCCTTCCCTCTTACAAGAGTTTTGATATAATAAATTCAAATATAATTCAATATTTTAACTTACTGAAAATTCTTTTATAAAAAAAATATTTGATCATGATATAGATTGAAATAAACTTATATATTTTATTCAACTAAATTGCTGATAAAATAATAATCCTTAAAAAATCCATATAAGGCACAACAAATTTCAATTGCTATCATCATTTTCTGAGTCTGTGTTATTTACTGCCTGACTTATTATTACTGGTTCAACAGCCATCTATCAAATATTGTTCTTTGATGAAACTTTAATAGCCATTTAGTGTGTTCTACGCACTCTCCCTACACTTCGAAACCACACTGTTCTAAAGCTTCAAGCCATCTCTATCAAAAGTTTGCAACATGATTTGGAATTTGTTTATTTAAATTATATAGCATTTAAGACGCACTGATGCGGTGAAATTTGTTATACATCATGACCATGCTGCAACTCCTTTTGCTATTTCTAATAACTCACGCTTGGTTAATTTTTCATCTATGTATGTTTGTGCCCCCCTACTGCTGCCCAGTCGTAAGAGTTACCTTATCGATTAGAGCAGGTCCCCAGTTCTATTTTCCTCAGGAATATTAGGAAGTTGGACGGCTTCAAAGTGGGCAGCTCCCCTTTTTCGATTTGGTGTGTTCCCAAGAACCGCATGTTGTGGTTTTCTAGAGCGCTGATATGAATAGAGGTCTCGTCTTCCTCTTCACAGAATCTGCACTCTTCTCTTTCTACCAGTCCGAGATTCTTGAGGTATTCCTTCAGGTGACAATGCCCCGTCAGGACCTCTGTCAGAAATCTCAGTTGGTTTTTCCTTAAGTTTATGCATTATTTGAATCTCTTCTAGTCGTAGTTCCCCAGAAGTATCGTCGCTTGTCTCAATCCTTGAAGCTCCGTCCAGTAGTTGGATCTCCTGTTTTCTTCTTCTATCTTTAGTTTTTCCAGCATTACGCTGTTACTGATTCCACAAAAAGACTCTGGCCCCAGAAATGGTATCTCAGCCTCTTTCCTCGTGAGCCTGTTTACTAATTTATCATCTAAGTTTATATTATTTGCCATGAAATAATTTGAATTTTTATAAATGATGTGGGTAGCTATTTTTCTTAGTTTTTCACAGTGATGTGGTACATTATTTATGGCTTACAATAATGATTCTTTCAGATCAAGTATTAACTTATTTTCTAACTATTTGGAAAAAAGTCACGGATCATTTCACCACGATAATCTAAAGTTAAAGATTTGGGTGAAACAAAAAACTTGCTCTATAAACAAATCCTCTTCCAGAGCCAGCATGAACAATAATAAATCGTTTATCGTCATATCCTTCAGGTTTTCACTTTAAATATTCTTGTCAAGAAAATATTTTGTTGCTCTTAGAATAAATCCAAGTCTCGTCTAAGAAAGCTACTTCTCTAAGATAAGAATTACTGAGATTTTCCATATGTTTCCTAAGAAAATGGGTTCTTGCGAAAGCAATGCTTGTTCTTTCAATTAATGCTCTTCTGTTATCATCATTTTTGTATTTGAATTGCTGCTCCTTAAGCACCATAATTAAAGAGTTCAGTGTTTAAGCTTTTTAGAGTTACATGCTTTTCTAATAATAAAATTGATAACAAGATTGTTAAATATAGGCCAACAACAGGACCTTCAAAGTTAGCTTATGTTATATTAGAGATTATACTCTTATTTTCTTGGTACATATTTTAGGACGAATTTTAAATATCTATTTTGGTTCCTATGGGAAGATCTGTGATCTTTTTACGACTAGGTATATATTTCCCAGTAGAGAAAATAATTGGACTGTTTTCTTTCTTTTTCTAATAGCATATAGGGATTTCCTTGAAATTCTGAATTTTTTTCATTCTCTACAAACATGCGATTAAAGTTTGTTTTATAAGCAGATTTAATAGCTAGTTCTTGTTACTTTATTGACTTTTAAGTAATATATCTAGATATTCCATCTACATTGTCCTCTATAACACATGCTACAGCATGTTCACAAAGTAATAATATATATTAAGTAAACTTAAGATTACTTATATCTGTGAAGTGTGTGTTCCTGTTCCTGAGACTATGGGATTATGGCCATGGTTTAGTGGCTTGGTTAATGATTTATTTGATGTTGGGCTTCACAACGGTTACTGTTGTGTAGTCATGTCGCCAGAGAAGGCTGGATCTGGCTGTCATGTTCTCGAATGAATTCTACACGTTTTCATTCCACGATATGATCGGGTCGTTGAGCGAGGTTGCTAGAGTTCGCTGGGAATGGATCCTTGGTCGTTTTGGCCTTTATGTTTGGAACCTGTGATGTGTCTTCATGCAAAACTTTTCTCGTTAGTTGCGGTCTTTTAGGGCAGCTACCGAGTGATACCGTGTATGTCCCTCCACAGTTGACAAATTTTGGTCGGGCTGATGTATCGGTTCTCTACCTTGATGTTATTGCCCATCTGATGTGAATGTGGCTTTCATCATTGGGAAGAACAACTAAGACCATGAACATTGGTTCCTTATTTCTATATTACCAACTGATGATTATGGTGGGATGAAAACCTTTTACATGAAATTTGCTTATAATTTTGGTTTGTTAGCTTGGCTCTAATACTCATGTAAGGAAGACATGTATGGCGATCAGGCGCAGATCCAAGGGGGGGGGGGAAGAACTAGAGAAAATAATAAATTAGTTTTTACCCTTTTTTCTTCACAAACTACCTGTGTTCTTTAGTCCGGTGTCTTTGGGAAAATCTGTTAGACACATCTATTTTTCATAGGAATGAGTTAGAAATTTTATAATCAAAAATACTGGTCTATAATAATGAACTATTTGGGTTGGATAACAATAAACATTTGAATGTGTGAAGTGTTAAAAAGGATTTTAATCTTTGTCATAGCCGTCGGAAGGAGGTTTATTTTATCACTAAGTATTTATGGCATAGAATAGTATTTCGGTAATAAACTTAAAATAAAAAGCTTTTATAATATTATTTTATTTCTTACTATTGCACACACACACAAATCACAACTATATTTTTATTATTTTTAATTTTGTCATAGAAACTGCTTTAAGGCACATTCAGACTAAAACGTAGCAAAAAAAATACAAAAAGTTAAACATTTAAAAAAATAAAGTCGTCCATATAATATTAAAATATTTTTGGGGCTATCGATCATTTTATTATTAAATAAAAACATTTTTAGGAAATTTGACGTTTCAGTTTATTTATTTCTTAAACCATCTGCCGAATTACAATTAAACCCTTAAAAGGGATTCGAATATAATTAGTTTTTATATGTTACGGTTAAAAATAGACCTACTTCTTTTTATTTCTATTGTACTGATATCTTAATTTAATTTATTTTATTATATGGAAATCCGTTATCCCCCCTCCCCCCCAAAAAAATGGTAATTCTACACGCTTAAGAAAAAGACACAAATACAATAATAAAATAATAAAAAACTTAGGGCTAATTGGAATTAAATACATGTAAAATTAAAGAAAAATAAATAAAAAATAAAAAAATATATAAACAGCATTAAACAATAAAATACAACAAAAACAAAAATTTAAATAATAAATTGTGTTTACACTGGTAAACATTACGTGTCTAATTCCTAATCAAAGTCAGTGAAGCTATCTTCGCTCAAATTAATAATAACTGGTTCCTCTCTGTCACAGATCATGAGATTAAATTTCCACATTTTGTTTCATTCTTTTATTATATGGATTTTTCACAATTTTTCGCAGTAACTTTATTCAAAAAAATCTTTGAAAAGTTCAGTTAAATTACTAATTTCGTAAGCTGTGTTATTTCTAGTAACTCTACCTTTTACTTGAGAGAGATATTTCCTTCTCCAATGGACAGTTGCCGGACGATCTATAAGCACAGATTTTCTATCTGGTTTTTTCCAGCAAAAATCAAGTTCTCTGAGCAATTTCCAGCGTTCAGTTCTTTTAATTTCAGGTAAATCGCGATCTTCATTGATTTTAGTTAGAATTTTGTCGACGGTTGGGTTCTGCTTCTTATAATAAAATGTATGTACAACTCCTTTTAATGCAGTTTTAATCTCTTCTTCCAACGAGGTTTTCCTTCTGTCTGTGATGGAATGTGGCTTGGGAGTATAAACAATTTCAGTGTTTTTTTTTCTCCTTCAGCTGTCATGTTGGAACACATCTCAAAAGAGCTTTTAACATTATTATCTACATATAGATTTCTTAAGGCATCATAAACATTCGTCGTAAAACGTTTTTCGTTGAGGAAAAAATGCCCTGGTTTAACGATTTTGGAATAAATATAGAGGTGGAAGCTATATCTTTTGGGTGTCTCATTAAACTCAAATAATATATAAAAACAAGCGCAAACAGGATAAATGACTAAGGACACACTGTAAGGTGTACTTTGCTCACTGACAGAAATTAAATTAAACTATGAGAAATTTTATTGTTGCAATAAATTTATAAAAGCTTATAATTAAATATAATTAGGTTTACGGCAGTCCTCAGTTACCTGCGGCACTGGAGCAAGTACGTTGGAGGTTTCGGTAACAGTTTTATTACTCTCTCTAATTCTTGAATAGAATATAGGAATGTGTATGCTTGTGATCGTCCCTCCCTCCCAAGAGCTTTGAGTTCAGGAAAATAGAACCGACTCTGCCTTTTATATTAGGAATATGTATGCTCCTGGCACTCCCCATCGTTCATAACTTATTTTTCTTGTGATAGCCTTCCCCAAGAGCTTTTTGTTCAGGAAAATAGAACCGATTCTGCTCTTATACTTATGCTGCTGGCATCCTCCCTGTCGGCAACTTGTTTTTACTTGTGATCGCCCCCCCCCTCCTCTCCAAGAGCTTCAAATATAGAAAAATAGACCCGACCATGTCTTTTACACTAAAAATAGGACTGTTGCTGGTGTCTCCCCCCCCTCCCCCGTCGACAACTTATTTTCGCTTGCCATACTGTACTTTTGTGATATCACCGCCCCCCCCCCCCCCCAAAGAGAGAGACTGAATCCGCCCCTGATGGCGATTTCTCCTTCGGAATGAATATGTGGTATAGTAGATTCGTTTTATCTACGATATTTCTCAGGGACTTGTAGCCTTTCGAGGATTTTGTGTATATTTTTACTTCTTTTGCGATAGTTTAAGCTTATTGTTTCGCTTCTGCAGTTCTACAAGAATTTGTCGTATTTCGTCTTAAGAACAAAGAGTGTCTTCGTTGCTGTCCTGAGCGTCATTTTTGTGTTTGTACTCTTCCAGTGATTTCTCCAGGATTTCAATTCTGGAATGAAGTTCATTAGTCGTGGCTTGAATAATTTCTTCCTTCTTTGCTATCCTCTGCTGTATGGTTGAGCTTACTTCTAGTTTATTAGCCATTATTGCTAGTTCCTTGTTCTTATCTTTTATTGCGATGCTGTGTTGCTGTGAACGCTGTTGTGTCTGCTTGCGGAGAACTTGATTTTCCTTGGATTCGTATATTGTGCGGCTGGGTCTCAGAGGTGCCTGCTTCTTGTGCTTCTTTTTTTTCTTATTGTTTTTGCTTTCCTTTCTAGTATTGGTAGTTATTTGCTTATGTTGTCATCTTTATTTTATTTTCAACGTCTATTGTGTTACGCTAACCTCGGACATATTCAAATATGTCCTAACAAAAATAAATTTGTTAGGTTATTGTTTCTGGTCTGGGAGGGTTTTTTGATGTTTGCTATATATAAATTGCTTTTATTAAATTTTTGCTCAGTTCGATAATAATGGCCCTGTGAGTAGTACGTGAAGTTAATAATTAATGTCAACGAAAAGAGGATTTAAAACATTATTTTCATAGGTATTGGTAGATTTTATTTGCATAATAAAAGCAGTGACTAATCAAAACTTAAGCCATCTTTTAAATGCTACATCTATTATACTAGTCGTCTTTCTATTGCCATTTTTAGGTGGGAGAGTTCCTAATGCGACCTAAAGAGGTGCACAACTGTGTGGTAAGAAATTATTCTAACAACATGATTGAGCTCAGATTCACCATATTGGATAATACCGCCACTTTGTCTAGTAGAAAAAATGATGTGAAGGATATACGTCTACATTGCGTAATTGTAGGATTTTTAAATGTTTTATTTCATTTCAACTAGAGTTCAGATATAGGAACAGGGTGGCAACAGTGTATCACATTTTATTCGAAGAACTATCACTTACAGTTGATGAAAGTTGAAATGTATTACAACCATCGCTCTTTTATTGTGCATAATTTATTATCAGAATTATGTTTTGATGAATATGTTATAAACATTAAAATTGATATACCTTGTATGACTGGCTGAATTCAATATATCACCTCTTGGTATACAATGAATGATGTAGGTATACTGTGGACAATTAGTTGCAGATCTGAAGAAATAATACAAATCATAAGTAAATAAACTTTTTATTCAATAACTACTTTAATCTAAAAAAAATCTTAAATGTCTTTTAACTACAAAATTAAATTTTTTTCAAAAAAATATGAACCTAGAAAACTTGATATATTTTATGACAATAAAAAATTTATTGAGTATTAATCTTTTAGCTTCAATAAATTTACAAAACATAGTACAGACAGTTTCCTTATTCAACAATATAAATTCTAAAAATAAAGTAGGTGAGTAGCCTTTACCTACTGCCATTCCGACAACTACAATTAGTCTTGTGATTTATAATTAAATGCAGGAATTTCTTACATTTAAATACAAAAACTAATTTTAGGTCTTAATGAGCATTAAAAGAAGATAAATCAATGGAAAAATAATAGTAGGATTGCCGTTTTGAGGTACTGTCATTTACGTAAGACTTTGGCAATAGGTATTTTATATCAGATTATTTTCTTAAAAAACTTTTCTCTCATCATTATCATTCCCACTTTGTATAACCACTCTCCTTCATTCCATTGTAATACACTGTTGTTATCCTGATCCTAAACTGCACTTTATTTGAACTGAAATAAAACATCTCAAATTTAAAAATTCGTTACGTAGTATAGAAGTAAATTCCTGTATGCCTTTTTTTTCTGCTAGACAAAATAGCGGTATTATCCAATATGGTAAATCTGGGTTAAATCATCTTGTTTGCATAACTTTTTAACACAAAGTTCTGCATCGTTTCAGGTGGCATTATGAACTCTTCCATCTTCTAAAAATGGCAATAGGAAGAAGAGTAATTTGTTGGATATCGCATTTAAAAGATGACGTAATTTTGTGCTGTAATAATTATTATAAATTATATCTTACTATACTTGCCGATAAAAATAACGTATTAATTTTTCTTTTCATTGACATTAATTACAAACTTTTACACTTACAAGTAGATAGTCAATATGAAACAATAGAGCACAGTACCTAAAGTACTCTTTAGGTTCCTTATCCTTCAGTAACAATTTTGTTTACTGGATATTTGGAAATTAATCCGATGCTATCAACCGTCTTCTTTCTTTTTGACTTTAGATTATATCGTCCGAGTGTAGTGAATGGAAGCTAATTTTGATACTTTTCTAACGTTTCCTTCATTTCGATTCCACTAGACAACAGTTCAAGTTTTAGAGATACGTGATATCATGTCTCTCTATGTATTAACAATGTAACCGCAAGAATGCATGGGGTATATTTGTACTCTTTTGACAATAAAGGGGTGCAACGTTGCCAAATAGACGTTGTCCCCAAGTTAAGGAAATTTTGCACAACTTGGCAAAATCCGCATGGGGGATCTCCAGGGATGACCCTTCTTATACAAAGTCCCACCCCCAGGGCTTAAAATAAGGGAGATAGTCATTTATATCCATGTGGGCGTCACATATCTGCTGTAATGCATGCGCTTCAAGTCTGAGAAACAGATTAAATAGTAAAAAACGATCTATGCGATTTGCTGTTCCAATGATCTAGGTAGAGCCTTCAAATCATGTTAATGATTGCTATTTCTGCATGATACCTCATGTTGGCAAGACGTAGCTATATCCCGGAAGAAAAAGTCGGTTATCAACTATCCAAATATACTATCTGCCATGAGACCTGTGCCTCATAGTAACGAACTTCCTAGTATCAGAAACATTAGTTTACGAGTCAGATAATAACGATACAACGATTTCTTAAGACGATATGTCATCAACATCAAGAGATTCTGATTTTATACCCAGTACGTTATACTGTCAATCGCACCAAATAACTGAATCAGAATTAAATGATCTAGTGAGAGACTTAGAACTTACAAAAAGTAAAGCAGAGTTACTAGGATTAAGATTACAGCAGTGGAACTTATTAGAAGACGATGTTTCAGTATGTTTTTTCGGAAATATCATAAAGGCCTAGCATCATTTTTTAACCTGGAAAAGAGGTTGGTCTTCTGCTGTAATATTAGCGGTAAATTGGTGGCTTTAAATATAAACTACAAGCCACAGAAATGGAGATTATTTATAGACAGTTAAACATCGAGTTTAAAAGCAGTACTTTTCCATATGGAAAATATTTTACTGTCTATTGACAAGTACTATTAGCACCAATGGCATATCTGTGGCGACTTAAACGTAATTGTACTTTTACTTGGGTTGCAGCTAGGCTAAACCAAGTTTTGCTATTTTTTGTGCGAATGAGACAGTCGAGCAAAGGCGCATCATTACAAAAGAAAAGACTAGTCCGTTCGACAATCCTTAGAGCCAGGTGAAAGGAATGTACAACATATGCTATTGATAGATCCTAAAAAGATTTTTTTGCCATCACTGCATATCCTATTGTTTCCAATGAAAAACGTTGATAAAGCACTGAATACAGATGGGCTAGCTTTTCAGTACCTGCGTTATAAATTCTCAAGGCGAATAGAAGCAAAAATTATAGAAGGTATTTTTGTTGGACCACAGATTCGAATTATTCTGAAAGATAAACATTTTGACAGCATTCTATCAGACACTGAAAATTGAAAAAATTGCTTGGAAAAATATGCTGTCATCGTATCAAAAAATGAGTTGCAGTATATCTCCAAAGATCCATTTCCTACATTCACATCTGGATTTTTTCCTGACAACTGTGTAGCTGTAAGTGATGAGCATGTCGAACGCTTCCATTAGAATATAGCAACAATGGAGAAGAGGTACCAGGGAAACTGGAATGATTCCACTGTTGGACTCTTCTTAGCGATGCTCCAGAAACAATTCACAAAAGAAAAGCAAAAAGACAGAATATTTAGTGTCTTTACAAGTGTAAAAGTATGTATTTTTTATTATTTTGTTAAAAATAAAATAAAAAATCTTGTTCTTGAAAATTGCAACTACGTTTTTAATTTCATTGACATTTTTGTGTTCAGCGCCCCAAAATTGCACTTTTCATACCAGATACAACAAATAAACTAAAATTTGTTACGTAGCGTTATTAGCGAATCCTTCCTTAATAAGATCAGAAGAATGTCTCCAGATTTAACATGGCATCCTAATAATAAAAAAAAACGAACGGGTAGAAAATCTCGTCGAATACATGTTCACAGTAAAAATACAGATTAGTTTTGACGGTTGCAGTAATGTCAATACATAGGAACAGTCAATATACAATAATTGTGACATTACTCAGGGACATCGTTTACAATATACTTTAGCAAACTAAGCCGTGGTATATTAAGCCGCAATGTTTCTTTAAGCTGAAATACAGGGCAGAATCGTTTCCATTTTCTCCGACAGACAGCGCTGAAAGCGCTTGTTTGTTATTACATATCACAGGTGAAATTGTCTTCAAAATATTATCATTCTGGCAAAACACAACAATGCTACTCTGGCGTGAATACGAGAACACATGAGTATCCTAGGCAATAGGAAAACCGATCAACTTACAAAATAAGGATCTGCTACCACATTTATTGCACAGGAACTAAGGCTGCTATTCGTTATCCTGGTGGATTAACCATTAACACCCACTGAAACAACATTGCGGATCACAGACACAGCAAATTAGTGCCGAGCAAACCATCCGTTTAATTAAATCGCAAAATCCTGTATTTAAGCAGACAACAGATTAGGCTAGTGACAGGACCAGTAGTCTACCACTGCAGCTTAAGGAAATATTATCTTCGATTGCGAAGCTCTAATCTACTGAAGACACCTCCAAGGCTCTATCGGTTTGGAAGATTGATACCTAGAGGATAAGCTAGTGAACAGGCTACTAATCTTGATCAAGGAAATCAACTCATTCACACATAATAGGCAAAACAATAAGGTACTAGGCTTCTCAACCCTAGCCTACTATATCATTTCATCAATCAATCGTTTAAATAATTTTGATTTAGTGAATTTTACAGTAGATATGAAAGTAAAAACATAGAGCTATAAGATAACTGATTGGAAACGAGTATTTTTTTACCTTAAATCTAAACAAAACTAACAATTCCTTACTACACAGATATGAATGTCCGTGGATGAAAGCAGTTTGATTTAAAATAATTCGGCCGTATTAATTTTGATTAACTCTACTCACCCTAGTCACTGTTGCCATTCTGACCCTACTATAGATCTAAATTTGAATATTATTTTTGGCTAATTTTGAGTTTGGTGAACTTCTTGTAAAGATAACAGACTTTGATGAAAACGCAATGGACATGGGCTATTTTTGCGGAGTCAGAAAACCACGATAAAAATGTCTGATTTAGTACAAAGTAGTTTTTCCCAAATTTTGTGATGATCTCTCTTGAAGAACATAGAGACATTCTGAGAGTAGTGGGTGAGATAATATATTTATGAGTTTGTAAAAACAAGAATGCCGGTAGAGCATTTGCACTAACATTTCAAACGCTGATATCAACTTTTTGGGCCCGAAAATGCTAATCGAAGAAATATTGCGAAAGAAAATTAAAACTAGTGTACTTTCATTTATGTTTTCACATATGGTTTAATTTAATGCATTAATATTAATTTAACGTTATTAATAAAGATCTGCTACTAAGAATTGTTCACGTAAATCATAAAATTTATTATAAAATTTACGTCAATTCATGCGCTAAAACACAAGCAAAAGTGGTCATTATCACCTTAATCTACCGTTTTAAAAGAGTCTCTTGACGTCAAACAGGAAAACGTGTTAAACGTTGTTGAAACCATAACGAAAAGGATATAATTAGACACTGTTAACAATTAAATAATATAATAATAGATATTGCTAATAAATCGTCTGTTTAATAGCCGTTATAAATAAAAAGAAGGTGTTCATTCATATCGGGGCCATATAACTAGAACAAGAAGAAGATAAATGGTTGATTCAAAGCAAAATATTACCAGTAATACATTTATGATATTCTCAATAATATATTGGGAATAAATTTGCCTAAAGTTAGAATTAGGTGGATTTATAAGCTTTTAATAATAATTTCGCACCCATTTGTCTCCAATGAAATATTTATGCCTATTTGGTTGAACAAAGAAGTTTGGTTTGATGCCCGAAACTTTGGGTCTTAGATCAGATTCTGCATATAATATGTTGGTGTACTTATCTTTGAGAGATAAATATATGATGAAAATCTGTTCTCACATAGATATGTTGTACAAAAGGACAAAACGTTAAAGGATTTTTCCATCAAAACCGGACACTCATTTCTTACATTGATCTAAAAATGAATTAAAGGAGAATCTTTAAAATCAGTTTTTAGGAAAATGTCAGAAGATAAGTCAATGAGCTTTTCTTTTTAACCGACTTCTAAAAGAAGGAGATTCTCAATTCGTCGACTATGTATTTTTTATGTACCTTCACCGATTATTCCCGAACGACGGCACCGATTTGAATGAAATTTTTTACATTATGTTCAGGAAGTTGCTGCGGTAGTCCCATATTTTTTTGGATGCAATAGGTGCAGTAAAATCCAAGATGGCGTTGACAATATGGCGGCCAAAAAAAATTAATTTTGCCCGATTTTCTCCAAAATGGGTGTGGGGAAGTTTTCGGGGTCGCACGTAACGAATCCATAATATTTTTAAAAAATTAATTAAATAACTACTAATATATACAAATTATGGTAAGAAAGCGATTACAAATAAAATATTTTTAATCTGTTCATGCGAATCACATTTTGTCAGGTATTAGTTTGGCGCCGACTTCAAAAATTTCAATTTCATATAAAAATTTATAGTTATTTTTCGCTTTTAGCGAACTTTTAGAAGTCGGTTCAATTTTTTTATAAAAACTTTTTTTATTACTATTTTGATTTGAACAATATTGTAAGGTTGATATCTTTGATGAATCATTTTTGCAAGTAATTTATGTGAAATACGATTTTTAAAAATATTACAATGTTTCTCGATTTTTTGTAAATACTGGTCATTTTAAATTGCTTTTAGCCCTAAACAAGAGGTGAGTTTGGAATTTTTTCGAAAAACAAAAAGTTATCCTCATCTTAGGATTGTCCAAAAGTTAATATGATATTAATAAATAAAAATTTGTAGTTATTTTTCACTTTTTAGCGCACTTTTAGTGGTCGGTTAATTTTTTTTATAAAAATTTTATTTCTCACTCTGTTCGCCTATTTTTTCTTTGCTGTCAGTCTGGCGAGAAGGGAGTTCACTACAACTACCATCCTGTGTTGGTTTCAAGTTAGAGAATGAAGTAGAAAAAGCAAATGATTGCTCATCCAGCTTTTCGCCAGACTTACACTATTAATATTTATATACTTATGTACTATGCATTAACAACTAACTGATTTATCTTTTTGAAATCACTCGAGGTTCTTAAGCTCATCGTACGATTCACTTCGCCTCTACTCTTCTTTATATGTGACGGTGGCGTTTTTATATCTGTAGACGTTATTCTTGTTCTTTAGAAAAAAGCCTTGGTTCGCCTACGTAGAAGTTTCTAGCTCGTTCGAGAATGTATTCATATTGCCAGCAGCGTAGCGATTTGTCGCGTTATAGATCGTTGTCTGTTGCGATGCAAACTCCCAGGAAATCCAAAGAAGTGTAAAAAAACAAATAAATGTGAAAGGAAGAAGGTAACAAACTGAAGGCAGAAAGAAAAAGCGAAATTTAAGGTAAAGAAGGCAAACCTGGATCGTTCTTCGTCATCAGTTCGAGCGAAGACATTTCTGACGAAGACGATAATAAATGCGGGGAGAGTGTACAGAAAATTATTATTATACGACTTCTAAAGAGGACTAGAAAAAAATGTTCGTCATGCATGACCTATTGTTAATTTATGTTGTTTTAACACTATAGATATTATCCCTTACTTTTTATGAAGGTTAATCTTGTAATCCATTTATATAATTTAATTGTGGACATTACAAAATTAAACCAGATTTGTTGATAATACTTTTTTTTCGAATACAATAAGTAACTTAATTTGACGTGTTTCGGGATTTCCGAAAATAAACTAGTATAAGAGGGTGAACCACCCTTAAATATGTTTTTTTTAATATTTCTAATTCTAATTAAGATATCTCTACAATACAAAATTAAAATTACTTGTTATTCGAAATGATGTTATTCCTAATTTTTTATAAAAGTCACAGAATTAGAAATCATTATTTGTCATGAATTATAATAATTTACAGACACGAATGCTTAAATAAGTTAATATTTTTTCAAATTTCAGTAAGGTCTGTAACGTTCATATCAACTGAAATTTGGCAATTTTAAGAATATATATACATGTATGAAATGATATCCTTCGAATGATATCCTTGAGGGTGAAAGTACTGTAGCTCAACTTCATTTCAAATAACAAGTAGTTTCCAATTTGTTTCGAAAGGTTATCTCAATTAGTATTTGATGTAAAAAAAAAGTATTTGGGGGTAGCCCGCCCTCTTTTACTAGTTTATTTCTAGAAACGGCGAAACAGGAGTGAGTTATGATATTGGTGAAAAAAATGTTTCCAAACAATTCTACTAAATTTCGTAATATTTACAATTAAATTCTGTGTGCAAATCTATGATTTACCCTAATAAAAATAAGGGATGATATCCTTGGGGTTAAAAATACCATACCATTTCGAATAACAAATAATTTTCATTTTGTTTCGTAGAGTTATCTTATTTAGAACTAGAAATATTAAAAAAAAGTATTTGGGGTGACTCACCCTCTTTTACTACTTTAGTTTTGGAAATTCCGAAAAATATCAAATTGAGTTAATTATGGTATTTGTGAAAAAAATATTTTCCAGCAATTTTATTGAATTTCGTAATTTTTAGAATTCAATTATGTGCGCAAATAGATGGTTTACCCTTATAAAAATAAGGGATGATATTCTTGGGGAAGAAAATACCTTCAACATCATTTCAAATAACAAATAATTTTCATTTTGTTTTGTAAAGATATCTTACCTAGAAACTGAGATATTTTAAAAAATACTGTTTTTAGGGGTAAATTTTAGAAGCGGTTTTTACCCCGTTAAAATAAATCTCCGTAGATAAAAAGAAATGCGTGTCCCTTATTTTTGTACTCTCTACAACATATTCTTGTTAGTTGATAATATGATAACTAAGTATAGTTTGACTAAAATGTGGTTGTCGGACTTCCATTGTCTTTATTTTTGTTTCGATTAGGTTGTATCTCTAATCATTGTCAAGTATAAACTGAATGTTTTGTCTTAAGACTACAAACTTATATAGGGACTGTGTCCATTGAAGCGCAAAGTTTCTGTTCACTATACACACCTGAATGATTTGATGTTACAAAGGAGTGGTTGCCAAAGATTAGGTATCTCAATACTCGGTTTACTGAATATTCCATTATTGTTTTTAATGTAAGCTACTTCTATAAATTTTCTTATTTTCATATTGGGTTCCATATATATTGCCGCAGCCTCAGACCATTTTATGTGGTGTTGTTTATCTCAGGCGTGTTTTGCAATACCTGATCTCGACGTCTCCCCTTTTTGTGACGAACACATATGTTAAAAATTCTACACATTTCGTGAGCATTATTAGTAGCATTAACCTAGAGCCAGACGACAGACTAATAAGCTTCGATATGGAAAGTCTGTAAACTAACGGACCATTAGGGGAATCACTAGACATAATCAAAACTAGACTTTCAAGTGATACTACTTTATCAGATCGAGCCGCGTTACCACTGGAAGGGGTGATTTACCATTTGGAGTGTTGCCTGCGTAGTGTTTACTTTCAAGTAAAGGACAAGTTCTGCGCTCAGGACGACGTGCTTCTGATGGGTTCTTCACTCTCTCCAGTCGTCGCCAATATATATATATATATATATATATATATATATATATATATATATATATATATATATATATATATATATATATATATATATATATATATGTATATATATTGTCGCAGTTAGGCCGGCCCCTGGACACTCTAATTTGCGCTTCGTGGAAAAATTCTTTTGGGTGTTTCATCCCGGTGCCAGTCGTAGGACTCGTCAGTGGGATTCGGACTGACACCTTCCCAGGCCCGTCGTCGTACTTATTATGTTCGGATCTCTTATTTGAAGTTAAATCTGACCGGAGGATGGCGGTAAGATGTTGAATAATACGACATCCCCCCTCCTTTTAGGCCAGATAACTTCGTCGTTGTTCTTTGAGATTTCATAAGTCCTGATCTCGAACGAACGCCGAACGTTGGATGCCCAGGAACTGCGGGGACTAACATCCTGAATTATGTATTATTCAACGTCGTCTTTGTCACATCTGTCGTGGGCTCAGCATTAGCTTAATGCCTTTCTATGCAGGGATCATATTATCTTAGACTTCATCAAGGCCGTCGGGCACCCTTCACCCCTATCATTTAAGTTACTTTTCGGATATCCTATCAGGGCTGTCAGGAAGTGCTTCACCACTATCATTTAAGTTGCACCCGTGAATTCCATCAGGGCCGTCCGGGTGATGCATCACCCCTGTCATTTACGTCTCTGCGTATCGAGGCCGATCAGCATCTCCTTTCCCCCATCACACAGTTGAAACCGAGAGTTTTGTCAAGGCCGATCCACACTTTCATCCCCCCATCACACAGTGATACCGAAAGTACTTATCAAGGCCGATCCGGTAGTACCGTCCCCCCATCACCCGAATATGGAGAGTCTATTATGACCCGCTGCAATCGTCCTCTACAGGGATGCCATGTCGCAGTTAGGCCGGCCCCTGGCGGCTCTAATTTGCGCTTCGTGGAAAAATTCTTTTGGGTGTTTCGTCCTGGTCCAGTCGTAGGACTCATCAGTGGGATTCTGACTGACACCTTCCCAGACCCGTCGTCGTACTTATTATGTTCGGATCTCTTATTTGAAGTTAAATCTGGCCGGAGGATGGCGGTAAGATGTATATATATATATATATATATATATATATATATATATATATATATATATATATATATATATATGGAATGGTTCGAAACTCATGCCATAGAAAAGGCAACAGTAAAATCGAAAGTCTGGTTGATTTATGTCGATGATACCTTCATCCTATAGAAGGGCAATGACCAAGAACTGTTAAGTTTACCATGGAAAAAGAGGTAAACGATCAATTGTCCTTTCTAGATCTCATGGTGAATCGTTCAAATGAAACTATTAAAACTTCAGACACAGAAAGCCAACACATACTGGACAATATTTTATTCATAATTCTAATCATTTTGTTGTAACAAAACGGGGAATTATACGCAACCTTTATAATCGCGCTATAACTATATGCAGTACTGCCGATTCATTGAAAAAAGAGGTAGCAAATATCACATCCAAATTACAACAGAATGATTATCCTTTAAAACTAATTGACGATGTTATAAATAACTTTAGAGCAAAGAACACTGGACAGCAAGAAACACATTCCTTCTTCACAGTTCCGTACATTAAGGGAACTTCAGAGAAAATAAGACGAATTGCCAGTAGCTATAATAAAAAAACAGCCTTTAAATCAGGAAATACAGTTAGAGCTTATTTAAAAATAACAAAACTAAAAACTACCGATAAGAAAGAATGTGTTTACAAAGTTTCATGCGAGTGTGGTGAAATGTATGTTGGAGAAATCAAGCGACCAGTGGAAGTTAGAATTAAGGAATATAAAACTCAAACACAAAAAGGGGAAACGTCGAGGTCAGGTATTGCAAAACACGCCTGGGGTAAACAATATCATATAAAATGGTCTAAGGCTGCGGCAATATATAGGGAACCCAACATGAAAAAAAGAAAATTTATAGAAGCAGCTTACATTAAAAACAATAATGAAATTTTCAGTAAACTGAGTGTTGAGATACCTAATCTTTAGCAACCACTACTTTGTAGCATCAAATCATTGAGTTGTGTACAGTTGAGCGAAATTTTGCGCTTCAATGGACACAGTTCCTATATAAGCTCGTAGTCTTAAGACAAAACATTCAGTTTATACAACCTAATCGAAACGTCGTAAAAATAAATAAAAAGAAAGACAATGCAAGTCCGACAACCACATTTTAGTCAATCTTCAACATTGTCTACAACCTTCAAACTAAGTATAGTTTATTTCGATAACTGAGTTTTTAGCTTATTTTTTTTTACTGAAAAATCCAAATCAATGTTTTCTGATGTCAGTCTGCAGGGTTATGTTATTTCCTGTTCAAATATAAGTCACAATTTGTAAAATTAACCATTTATCTTTCTTCACATAATGGATGTCTATGATACTAAATAAAATTATTTGTAAAATCTTAACATAACAATATTTTTTGGTTGATTAACACCACTAAACGGCCTCAAAATTATCATAACTTTGATGTTTACTTAGTTTCTATCTCGTAAATTCTTTTAACAGTTTAATATACTGTTTGTTTCAAGAGGCGGCACCTAAGAGTTTAGTCTAGACCTCTTAAATTTGTCTAGTGATTCTATTAATATATGAAAAGTGCAATAAAATTTTTGGCGATAAAAATATATTTTATTTTGAGTGAAATTTTACGGATATTAAACATTTTATTTTTTTTATTGGTTGATGATAGATTATCAGAAAGTTAAAAGTCGCAAAAAAACCGGTAAGAGCCATAAAAATATGTTGATAGTCTATTTTTGTGTACTATTTTACGCAAAGTGTTGACGCACGAGTTTAATATTATAGTATTTTTTATTTTTCTTTCTATAATAAAATTGCCAAATCGACATGTGACCCTGTAATAGAAATCGGGAAATAAAAAATAAGGAAAGAAATATGAGGCATTTTTTTCCTTTAAATGTTAGTATTTTAAAATAAATTCCTTGTTATATCCTTATATAATTTATTGTTAGTATACTTTTTATTACGTCAAAACTTTCAGAATGATAATAGTAAATATGTAGTATCTTACGTTTCATTTTGTTTTTTTGGGGAAAATTTTTTATTGAACAATTAAGATGTAAAAAAACAGTTTTTTCAAGTTCTTGGAAAAGCTATTGTTTTTCAGTCAAAAAGTTTTAAACAAAATTGTCCGCATGAAAAATACCTACAAGATGAGGCCCATCAAAATCGGATAATTTGTTTGTTAATTAATGCAAAAAACCTGCTAAAGTGGCTGTTTTTTCAATTATTTAGAAACAATAGAAAAAATATTGCATTAATTTTATTCTGCAACTAAAGGAGTCTCTTGTTGCATACAACCAGTATGCAAAATTTCAAGTTTAAATATTTAATAGTTCTTCGCAGAGTGAATTTTATGTTTTTTTTGATTGTTTATTCTCAGTGATCTAGAGTTCGTACAGTGATCTGCGGGTGCACAATTGAAAGTTCGATTTTAAATTGTTGAAACAGATAAAGTTGTGGTTGATTTTTTCGTTATAAACAAATAGGATAACTCTTCGATAATTGTTGATCTCGAAATGCCGATAAGTGGACGTGATAGGTAAGATTTTGGAACATATTTTGAAAAAAAAACAAATTCTGTACGACCACTAGAAGCTCAGATAGAATTTTTCTTTAAAAAAATCGCTGCTGCGTTGTTTATTTATCGGGAGCTGATTAAATTATTGTATGCAGCAGTTTTCAACTCAATTATTTCAAAATTGTTGATGTTGCAATAGTTTAAAATTGCATTTACTCCAAGAGTCAGAAAGTGACCAGTGGAGGGGGGGGGGCGTTCTTTCAGCCAGCGATGCGCGAAACAGAACGCGACTCGGACGCTTCACATTCGTTTCATCGGTAAAATTCGGCTTCGGGTGATATTATTGTGTCCCAAAATGTATCTGCCTTAGTACGTTGAATGTCGGGAACTCTCTGAGAACATTGGTTAACAGTTTCATCCGCCACCAGACACCTCATACATATATGAAGATTGCCTCGTAGGTGACAATGAGCAATTTCACCATGATCCGTAGTTTTTTCCTTTTCAGGAAAAGAAGTTTCCTTCAAAGGCCACGCACTAGGTCCAATTGTGTGTGGAGGTGTACCTCCAAGATTCAATAAATTTGCTTTCCAGCAACAGTTCTACTTCTCTTTTATAACAGCAATAGGAACAGGGTAATAATTCTTGCTCCGAGATGCTCCAGGTCGCGGAAATGGTAAATTGCCTTCCTGGCCTCACTTTTTATGAATAGGTGCTCTGATGAGGATGATCCACATCGCACTCATCTTTCTTACACAAGCCATTCCTTTGAACTTTGTCAAGTTAAAGACGATATTTACGCTTAGCTGTACTAGGTAACAATACAATAGCGATGTACCTAACCATAGAACTGATCCCCTGGTGTACATCTAATATATTACTTTTGTTGTGCACCCAAAGGCCTACTTACACACCCAGAAAGCCCATATGGCTTTTTTAGCTCGAGCCCCAATATCCATCATTCCAGCTCACTTGTGAGCTCAGGATTACGCCCATATATTTAACTGTTCCTTTATATTGAAAAGTCCTTCCCGATAGCATAATTGTAGGTAGTCTTCTCATTTCTCTCTTTTATGTAAAGAGTATAATCTTGGCCATATCAAGATTTATTCCGACTCCCTCCAACTGGCACCATCGTTCCGTAATCCGGAGAGCTCATATCATCGGTCCTTCAAAATCTTTGACCTCGAGGTCAAAGCATATGATGGCAAAATCATCGGTATAGGTTTTAGCTTCCTTAAGCTCACTTAACAGGCCGTCTACTACAAGGCTTCACAGCATGGATGATAAAACAGTCTCTTATGGACACTCCTTACTTGACAGTGCTTTAACAGTTATACTGCTATCTATATTAATCTAACATTGCTCTGATTCAGTCAACCACCGTCGGTTTAGAGGCTCGTTATTGAACAGCATCGTGGATAAAGGTGCTTAGAGTAGGTCGTCCATTCGACAGCGCGTTTTCAACTCTTGTAACGAGTCGATGTAGCGCCGCGCCTGTAGATTTTCCTGCTTGGTAGACAAATTGTAAGGGGTGTAAGGGACTATGTACCATTATTCCCTTCATGACATGTCGATCTACAGCCCTTTCCAATGTCTTTAGTTAGAAACTAGCTAGGCAGATAGGACAGAATGACAGGCATTGCGTAGTCTGTTCTTTCTACTTTAGGAATAAAGGCTACATTTGTATTCCTCCACGGCACTGTATCCCAATATATCTCAAACTCAGACACTAGCATCATCTTACCAGATGGTTTGTTATAATAGCGAAGGAATTTTGTAAACCTGGAAATATACCATCGTTACCAGGATATTTTAATGGAGCAAAAGTTTCTATTGACCATTTTACCCTATTATTTTCAATATATTGAATTGCAAAATTAACCATTTCTCAGTACTCACTGACTGAATGGTATAGCAACCTAGGAGTAAGAAGCCTGAATGCTAATTATATTGCTTGGTATATCTGTATTTAAATAAAAAAGTTGCCCAATGATGCACCTTTAAGGGGTTAGGAATAGTCACGTTTTTCAAAAATCGATTTATTTTACATTTTCTTAAATATTTTGAAAATTTCGATTTAATTCAATAGAAAGTTTTATAGATATCTTATAAAAACCATACTATTGATGGCAGATAGCTTGTGAACTCTCTTCTCATAAACATGATTTTCCCTCCTTACCTCCTGATGTTTTGACTACCATTAAATCAATTTATGAAAAAATTGTACATGGCAATTTACTTTCAAGATATGCCGGTGGTTTTAATCAAAACATCAACTAAACTAATAAATCAGCTGGTGTGGAAAATAAGTCTGAAAACTGTAAATGGTAGTGCTATTTTTGTAGAAATTGACGCTTTTCTATTTAATGACGGTAAATTAACATTATTATTTATTGCCAATGAATTAGGAATAAGTTGTACTCCTAGTGCGCACGGTACACTTAAAAAATTGATTCTGAACGTATATAGAAGCTGGCAGACAGTAGACAATAACAAATCGACATTTGAGAAAATTATAAATTAGTAGAACGTTACTTTAACTAATTTTATATATATTTATATATATATATATATATATATATATATATATATATATATATGAAGTAAAATACATATATATATATATATATATATATATATATATATAATAATATATATATATATATATATATATATATATATATATATATATATATATATATATATATATATATATATATATATATATATATATATATATATATATATATATATATATGAAGTAAAATACGAACAGTAAATGCAAACTTCTCTCCATATTATCCTTTCTGTGCTAGAGGTTGCATAGTTAGAACAAATTGTTATAAAACGCAATTTATGCTATTCCACCACCATCGAGATGATGGCCTGCCTGTACCACCATACCGAGAAGAAAGTCAAAACTTACCCTCCCCGCCACAGTGATACGGCGGAGATACATGTTTCGTCTTTGTTAGACTCATCAGGGTACCGACATGCACCTGGCTGTGCGAAGGACAGATCGGAAGGAAGCATGCAAATACTGAACGCGGCTTCGCCGACCTCCCGCCAGATGGCGTATATATGTTTATGCGGCTTTCACGGATTCCTCCATGTGAGATGCAATAGCAGTGGATATATCCACATTATGCCGTTGTAGTGCTGAAATCACATTCAGCAAACGTACAGCTATATGCAGCTCCGTGTATAGAATGAAGTACAAAACGAACAGTAAATGTAAACTTCTCTCTATCTTATCCTTTCTGTGTTAGCGGTTGCACAGTTAGAACAAATTGTTATAAAACGCAATTTATCCTATTCCACCACCATCGAGATGATGGCCTGTACCACCATACCGAGAAGAAAGTCAAAACCTGCCCTCCTCGCCACAGTGGTACGGCAGAGATACATGTCTACTAGACCCATCAGGGTACCGACATGCATCTGGCTGTGCAAAGGACAGATCGGAAGGAAGCATGCAAATACTGAACGCGGCTTCGCCGACCTCCCGCCGGATGGCGTATATATGTTATGCATAAACATATATATATATATATATATATATATATATATATATATATATATATATATATATATATATTTTAACTGTAAGGAATGTTTTAAGTTCTTGGATGCTGTTGACCGATTTTGGCTAGACATGGCCTTAAATCTTATAGCTTCTAAGCAAAACGAGCCACATTAAAAACTTCCTCTGATGTGCTACGATGCTACATTTATATACAGTTCATTCAAAAAGTTCTGAGACTAATTTTATATAAAATTTACAACTGGCGCTATATATTACCTGATGGCAGAACTATGTAATATCATGCGTTAGGTACCCACAGTAGAGACGTGAGTGCTGTAACTTTAATTGTTGGCCAGCTATGTTTGTTTGAAGTAGACATATTTGTGCTACTGCGTCACAATTTTTGCTATGAAGCAACGGGCCGCAATCAAATTTTCTTTCAAATTGGGAAAAAGTGGTTCGGAAACATTCGAATTATTAAACACACCATATAGTGAGGATTATTTAAGCTGCAACAAGGTTTTCGAGTGGTGACGAATCATGGTAAACTCACAATTCTATAGAAGTGCGCCAGCCCATTTTTCAATACTCGTCAGACAATTTTTGACCCAAAAGGCGGTCTCCATGATTCATCGCCCACTCTACTCGCCATATCTGGCCCCGGCAGACTTTTTTTATTCCCAAAATTGAAAATGACTATGAGGGAAGAACGTTTTGAAGACGTTGAGGTGATTCAAAGGAATGTGACCAGGGCTTTGAAAGCTATTCTAGAAGAGGAGTTTTCCAAGTCGTTCCAGCGGCTATACAAGTGCAGCAAAATTTATATAGAACGAGGAAGGGATTATCTTAAAAACTAAATAAATTTTTGTTTCTAAACTCTTGTTTTCATTCGTAAAAAAAATTAGTTCAGGAACTTTTTGAATGAACTGTGTATGTGACATCGTAGCTTATGCGCGGGAGTCAAATTCATAGCGTTTCTCCCTCTCTCTATATTAGAGTCGATCGAATTTTGATGCGTTGAATTCATTCATTTAGTAATTTATGAGTTACTAATCAAAATTTCTATTTAAAATGCCACAATATATTAAAAAATCAGCTATGGCGGTTAATATTAAGTATACAAATGGAAGAATTATAAATATAAATTTAAAGCTAAAAGTACACTAAATTAAGCTAATAAAATGAACAACATTCTTTTATGTCGGGCTTCTTTCTTGTCATTTTAGGTGTGAACAAGGGTGATCAGTTAAACCTTTATTGCTTCGCATTTTCTAGTTTGTCGAGTTGTTACAACAAGCTCCGAAACAAGAATATAACAGGGACGGATTTGAATGCTTATATTATGTTTTCATAAATTTTATATTTTTATTCAATATATTTTAAACTGCCCCGAAATCTGAACATTTTATTTTCACTTCAGAGTAAATAAACTGGTGGAAGACCATATTCCAGTTAAACAGTTTTGAAAATTAATATTCGTATAACTAAGACAATTTGGACAATACTAGCAAATTATCCAAGCTGACAAAGAAATTTTGTTCCAAATTTCCTAAATTCGTACGCAAAAATTAGGTTGAATCAGCTTGTCCTTAACTACTCCTTAAAACGATGTGTATTTCTAAAAGGTCTTAATTTGCGCTGAATTTGAGAAATTAAGATTATAATGTTAATGTACATTACAGAAGCTGCCATCAGCAGCACTTCGGTTATATTTAACACCTCATAACTTTTTCGTGTCTATAAATATTCAATTTTCTTTTAAACAAAAAAATAGTACTTAATTCCAAAAATACAATCATAAAAAATCATTTTTGTTATTACTGAATGGGTAGGAATTTTATTTATATTCGAGCTACAATTATTTCTCTTACCTATTTCAAGAATGAAGATTTGCTAACGGCGAGAAGAAAAGAGAAAACACAATTCGTAATAATTGCAGGAGATTTTTAACGCAAAAATCGGAAAGAAAGAGCAGGGATGATAGGAACGAGAGAGGGGAGATGTTATACAACTACGTGAACAACAAAAACTTATTTTGCCTCAATACCTTTTATAAAAAAAATCCAATTAACGTAAGTGGATTTGGACCAGCCCAGACAAAACAACTAAAAACGAAATAGACTATATCCTCTCTAATAGTAAAAACATATGTACCGACGTGATAACACGGAATAAGTTTTATACCGGAAGCGACCACAGATTAGTACGAGAGAAGATCAAGATACACATGAGAACAGAACACAACAAGCTCATCAAACAAGAACGCTACCCAACCACGGAAACCCTAACACAAGAACAAATCAACTATCAAAATGAATTAGAAAAAAGACTAACACCAATAGAGACAATTAAGCAAATGCAAATAAACGAACTAGCCACGAAAATAAAAGAAATCATAAACACAGCGGTTAAAAAAGTCTGCTCAAAATCAAAAATAACAAAGACCTCCAAACTAAAACCAAATACCTTGAGACTTTTCAAAGAAATACGAGAAAGGACAGATCGAATAACAGACAGTTTCAAAACTCTAAACAAGGAACAGGATTGGTATAACTCCGAAGTAATCTTAATCTTCAAAAAGGGGGACAATAGAAATATTGAAAACTACCGACCAATATCCCTACTATCACACACCTACAAGTTGTTAACCAAAAGCATAAACAACCTCATAACAAACAAGCTCGATTTTTACCAACCTGTCGAACAAGCTGGATTCAGAAAACACTTTAACACCATAGATCACCTACACACCATAAGAATACTAATTGAGAAGTGCACCGAATATAACGTACCGTTCCATATGGCTTTTGTAGATTTCCAAAACGCATTCGACTCCGTCGAAATATGGGCAGTATTACAGTTCTTATAAAACGCAAGAATCGATTCAAGATACATAAACATCATAAAGAACATATACGAAAATGCAACCATTCAAATAAAAATAGACGACAAGACGAAAACAAACACCATAAAACTACAAAGGGGAGTGAGACAAGGGGACACTATCTCGCCAAAACTGCCCACCCTAGTCCTAGAGGACATTTTTAAGGAAATTAAATGGGACGTCAAAGGTATAAACATCGACGGAATATATTTGAACCATCTCAGATTTGCTGATGACATAATCTTAATAGCAAGTCATCTCCAAGAATTGAATGAAATGCTATAACAGCTAAATGACGTATCCGCATCTGTAGGCCTTAAAATGAACTACAAAAAAACAAAAATAATTAGCTACGAACAGGCAAACATAACAATACAGAACCAGAAGATAGAAAACGTCGAACACTATGTATACTTGGGTCATGACAACAGACTAGGGAAATCAAACCAGGATGCTGAAATAAAAAGAAGAACACAGCTGACATGGGCCGCTTTCGGTAAACTTGCATACATCCTGAAAAATAATTCAATTGCCATAAATCTAAAAAGAAAAGTATACACACACGACCGGTGTGTACGTATGGATTAGAGACCATGTCCTTCACCAAAAAGTCCACTAAAAAATTAGAAACAGTCCAAAGAGCGATGGAAAGAAACATGCTTGGAATATTATTGAGAGACAGGATTAGAAACACCGAGATAAGACGCAGAACGAAAGTCAAAGACATCGTGAAGAAGATTGCAAAGATGAAGTGGCGATGGGCTGATCACATAGCCCGATATGAGGACAATAGATAGACACGAAGAATCCTGCAATGGAGACCCAGGGAGACAACAAGAAGCACGGGAAGACCTCAAAAAAGATGGGTAGACGACAAAAGGACAGTGGCGGGCAAACAATGGATGAGATTGGCGAAGAATAGAGAAAGATAGAAACAATTGAGAGAGACTCACATCCAGGAGTGGATGGACAGAGGTTGACAAAGAGAGAGAGAGAGAGAGAGAGAGAGAGATTTCAAGGCTTTATCGCGTGGTTCTTTTCCTTAATATCTCTACATGTATAAGACAACTTGATTGGGTTTAACACGTTAAGCACCAGAGAGGTCCCTAGTGACTCCATCTTTAATTCTATACGAGGACACGGCGGTCCATACGCACTGATCTAAATTCCATTATTTTTCAATTATGGTAGAGGACAGAGGACAACATTTAAATCAAGTTTAAGCTAGAAATTGGCCTACAATGGCCTGTCGGTAACATTTAGCAATGCTGGGATTTGGATACCGATCGAAGTTGATTTGTTACATTGTAATTTCTTCTGTCGTTCTGAGTGGCTCATCTTGTTATGACAGCTAGCCAAATATACGTAAAATATACTTTATTGGCGGTCCATGGTAGAGTAAAGTAAAAACATATATTTTTTTATTATATGTAAGGTTTGTTGCTTCAACTGTTCGAAATGTCAAAAAACTAAATAGGGCAAACTTCCACTGTGTTATAGTGACTGTAGGTGAGAAAAAACAACCTGTACATTATCTGGACAAGTTTTGAAGAGTAAACAGAGATTTAACAAAAGAAAGTTCCTAGAAGTGATCAACATTTCACTGGATAATAACTATATAAACACAAAAAAAAGATATAGATGACCTTAGTATGGTCTATTATAATGTATTTGGTAAATCTATAAAAGCACATGTTCAAACTGAGAGACTAGACCTTAAGTCCAATTCTGAAGCATGATTTTAGAAATTAAAATATAATTTTCTTTTCTTATAAGGACCAATAAAGTCAAACTAAAAAAAAAACTTCGAATTTTAATCTGGCATCACAAATAAATATATTTTATGAACATATCACACTATACATTAAACTATCCGACGAAAAAAAGAAATAAATACCTTTACTGGTAAACTCAAGTCATCTTGAACAGGTATACGTTGACAATACTGTGAAATAAATTTTAATTTTTTTTGCGGTCCAGCCCTATTAATTCTAAATATAATTGATAAAATTGAATAATAATGTTAAAAAATAATGATAAACATTCATTTTTATCATATTTCTTGATTACATAACGAAGGAAAAATTTATTTTACACTTAAGTTTCAAATTTTTTATTACCGTATTTTAGCCATCATTGTAATCTTTACATTTTATCTAGTACATAATAAAATGTAAATTATATAAGCAAGTGTATATCTGTGAAGTAAAATGCGAACAGTGTATGCACAGTTTGGAAGAAATGCTACAAAACACCTTCCATCCTATTCCACCACCATCGAGATGGTGGCCTACCTGTACCACCACACCGAGAAGAAAGTAAAAACCTACCTTTCCTGCTACAGTGATACGGCAGAAGTACATGTTTCGTCTCTTATTAGACTCATCAGGGTACCGACATGCACCTGTTTATGCAAAGGACAGATCGGAAGAAAGTATGCAACACTGAACGCGGCTTCGCCGGCCTCCCGCCGGATGGCATATATACGTTTATGCGGCTTTTACGGATTCATTCGTGTGAGATGCAATAGCAGTGGTTACATCCACATTATGCCGTTGTAATACTGAAATTACATTCAGCAAACGTACAACTATATGCATCACCGTATGTAAATGAAGTAAAATGCGAACAGTGTATGCAAACTTCGCTCCATCATATCCTTTCCGTGTTAGAGGATGCACAGTTTGGATGAAATGCTACAAAACACAATCCATCCTATTCTACCACCATCGAAATGGTGGCCTACCTGTACCACCACACCGAGAAGAAAGTAAAAACTTACCTTCCCTGCTTACGGCAGAGGTACATGTTTCATCTCTTATTAGACTCAGAATTTGGAAAATTTTAAAAATTTAGTCGTATACTAAAGTCGACCCATCGTTGTCACTGGATTACAATAAACGATGTTTTTTATTTTTCCCCATATAAAATATTCTAAGACAGTAAAATCGGGAGAATGAAGAGGCCAAAGAAAAGGTCCATTGTGGGCAATGTACTTGTCATAAAATGTATGAACGATTCTGTGTGGTGGACCGCCATTGTATTGGTAAAAATTTTGCCTATGTTTCTCCAGAGATAAATTGCTTAAATATTTAAATATCCAACTCTTTTAGAATATTTAAATATATTTCACCTACAAAAGTTAAAACGTAATTTAAAATGGGGACATAATATAATTTTACTGTTCCAATCTTACAGTAAAAGGATTTAGATCACTTCAAAAATGGAAATTGTGTCTTTTACCAACGCCATTTATTCTAAATTTTGTTTTATCAGTCCAAATTATGTTGTTCAAAAATCGAGGGTCTTCCTTGTATCATATTTAATGTAAATTCGCAAAATTGCACTCTTTTCGGTAAATCAGGAAGTTATGTTTCAACAGGATACTATGTATTGAGCTCTTCATGATTCCTGTTTGTAGAGCAATCTATCTTAAAGATGTCATAAGATATGCCGCAAAATATCTCAGAATTGCAATTTCTACATTTTCATCATTGAGACTAGATTTCCTTTTATGCATTTTTGCCTTAACGATGCCAATATTTTTTAAATTTTTTAATATTCCTTTAACTCTATTCCGTGACTTTTTCTGTTTGTCTGGATATCTATCAGTAAATGTCTGACATGCTCTTGATAAAACTTTGTTTCATTCCCCATAGATAATAAACAAATTTAAATAATTTTCATGCGTATAAAAATTTCAAATGGGAAGAAATAGTGACATTTCTGTAGTGCTCTGTTGTCTTCTTTCATCGTGTTTTGCCGTCATGGCCAACTAATAAAGAAACTTAAAAACCGTATAGCGTTTTTACAATAAAATAATGTTAAATTGTGAATATTTCCAAGCTACAAGTTTTTCTAATAGACAGCCATTCAAAGTCACCCTTATTTTTACTGCTAAATAAAACAACATTATATAAATCAGAAGTTCACATTTAAAAAAATTGACTGTTAACAATTTTTCCAAGTTAATATTTAACGTTAGTTTTTGGTTAGCCTGTGTTTATTTATTATCAAAATATCAATACAGTACACTAAAGTAGATCTCGTCATAGAAGGAAATCAACCCTAATTAAATAATAGAGGCTTTCATATAGGAAAAAATGATAGTTAGATACCTGCCAACACTATTTTTGTCATAAAATTTAAAATATGTCAAAAACAGTAACACTTAGGCATAGGACATTATAAATAAAATATGCCTATAATTTTGCATAGAATATAAAAAGTGAAAAAACATATAAAGTATTCCATTTAAAATAAGCGAGAATGCATCAACTTCCTATATAACAGGAAGTGCCATCATCTTAAAAATATTTTAGCCGAATTGCTCCCATTGACCTTAGTAAACTGTCAAATTTTGAAAATTTCCCTAAGCCTGTTTTCCAAGAAATTGATTTTGCCAGTTCGTTGTGAAACCTACTGTATATACGGTATATATTATTACTGCTTTTATTTTGAAATACTTATATAATATTTAGAGCACCAGATAATTTGGGTTTTGTTTTAATGGTAATACCATTACAAATATTAAAGTTTGTGAGCATCGGATCGGTCAGCCAAATCATCTTTCATTGCTATCTAAACATTAGTCAGCCAAAGTAGGATCTATTGCTAATGAAGATAGTAGTGATTACTTGAAGTGACGTCAATTCATTCCTTCAGAAACTTTAAATTTCTTGGTGATTTAAAGATTATTACAGATTTTTTATTTATTTTTTAGGTAACTGTTATAATGATTTATAATAGTTTGCATTTTCTAGCAATTTTCCACAATTTTCTCAAATATCATGCATTTTTATGTTTTATATTACTTGATAATACTCTGAGATGTTTTAGAATTTATTACATACCCAGTTTATATAAGGTTTCAAATAGTCATTCAAAATCTTCTTCTTCAATTGCCTTTTCCATTGCGGAGGTTGGCAATCATAATAGCTATTTTAATTTCTGAGGCAGTTGCTCTAAATAATTGTTTTGAACTGCATCCAAACCATTCCCTTAGGTTTTTTAGCCATGAAATTCGTCGTCGTCCGACGCCTCTTCTGCCACTTATTTTGCCTTGGATTATGAGCTGTAAGATGCTGTACTTTTCTGCCCGCATAATGTGTCCGAAATATTGCAGTTTCCTCTGTTTTACTGTTATCTCGACTTCCTTTTCTTTCCCCATTCTTCTCAACACTTCGGCGTTCGTAACTCGATCCACCCACGAAATCCTCTGAATTCTTCTATAAGTCCACATTTCAAAAGAGTTAAGTTTTCTTATTGCCTCTCGATTCAGTGTCCATGCTTACATTCCATAATATAGAACACTGTATACATAATATTTAGTCAGTCGTATTTTCAGGGCTAACGTTAGATGTTTGCTGCAGATAACCTTTTTCATTCTAATAAAGTTGGCACGTGCTTTCTGGATTCTGGTTTTTATTTCGACGGTATAGTCATTATTTTCTGTTATTAGGGTTCCCAAGTAAGTGTAATTCTTAACTCTTTCTATGTGCTGGCCTCCTACCATTAGGGTTTCATTATTATTGGTGTTGTTTTTACTAATTACCATGAACTTGGTCTTTTTCGTCTTAAGAGAGAGTCCATATTCTCCACTAACTCTTAATATTTTATTCATTATTTTTTCTAGGTCTTTCAAACTATCAGCTATTATTACGGTGTCATCTGCATACCTAATATTGTTGATTAAAACTCCGTTTACTTTTATCCCTGCTGTTTCAGATTCAAGACTTTCCAATATCACATCTTCAGAATAAGCGTTAAATAGTAAAGGTGACAATATACACCCTTGTTTGACTCCCCTTTGTATTTCCACATCTCCGGATATTTCCTGTTCAATTTTTACTGCCGCTCTCTGATTGTAATACAGATTTGATATTAAACTTAAATCTCTTTCATCCATATTTTTGCTTCTGAGAATCTCTATCAGTTTGTCATGTGCGTGTACAATTTTTTGAAAGGGTTTTGATGTTAACATTTCTCGGGGGATGGTTCCTGTCGTGTAAATTGTATTAAATAATCTCACCAATAAATCCAAATTTTTGTCATTAATCAGCTTTAACAACTCACCAGGCATTTCATCTAGACCAACAGCTTTAGTAGTGAACATAACCCGATTCTCTTAATCCCCCCACTCCTCGACCTTGACCTTGACCTTGCTTCACCCCTCTTTGGCCCCGCCCACATGTCCTTGCCATTGACCTTGAAAGTGCACGTGTGCTTTGGCCTTGGCCTTGTGTTCAAGGTTGTGTGTGTGACCTTGACCTTGGTCGAGACGACCTTGACTTTGTTGAAGGTCATCTTGGGTGTGTGACCTTGAAGTAGTTATTTGTGCATTGTAATAGTGTGGGATGATCTTGAAATGATTTTGACCTTGCAAATTGTTCTATAAATTGTGTGAGTCTATTTGCATTCATTCAGTGTGAAATGTCAGATACGGAAGTATCTAAAGAAAAAATTATAGAGCAAGTCGGCAGAGTAATTTGTTTATATCAGAGTAATTTAAAAAGTTTGTGTGATTTTGAAGAGAAGGATCTAGCATTTTTTCCTCTCGAATATTTAAAAACTTGCGTTGATACGCTGAGTTTACGGCAAATTTGGGATAAGCTGCCAGCGTCATATCGGTGTGACAAGGAACTACAGTTAAGCTTACCCTGTTACATTCACTATGAACAAATATATCGTCATTATATAGATGGGCCACCACCAGCAATAAAAAAGTGTCGTGAATGTAAAAATGAGTGAATAATATGAATAGTGCTTTGCAAGAGACAGTAAAAAAATTGGGCGATGAGTTCACTGAAACGGCTAGTAATTATTTCAATGATGCAATGAAAAGTCGAGCAGAATGGGCGTCGCGCTATTGTGATTTGGCTTATGAATATGAAAAGGCTGCGAATGCATGTCGTAAATATTGCAGCAAAACAATAAATTTACAAGACTTTGTTCGTGAGATAAAAAAGTTGGGGTTTAGTGACTGTTTGGAAAAACTGATTAGGTTCATTGCAGATCCGGTTGTGTTAGATGAAATTAGAGTGTAGGACTTAAGTTTAACGTAGTAGTAGTTAATATGGAAAGTTTAGTGCGAGAAATGTACGAGGAATTTCTAATTTCTGCAGCCTGTTCGGAATTTTACGCATATGAAATGCAAGATTTGGAGGCTCAGGACTTTAGTGTATTTTTTAAGTATATGGACCATGCCGAAGTGTGTCTTTTAGCTAGTATAGTTTGTAAGAATTTTCTAAGAGATAAAAACAAACAATTATTATTGAACAAATTAAGGAAATTAGGTTTAGGTGATAATGTTAAACGCATAGAAGAATGGCAGAAAAAAATCAATGAATAAAGTACATAAAATGTAGTTATTTGTTTCATTATATTTTGTCCTTGAAGTTATCCTTATACCAATTTAAATGTGTGACGTCATTTGACCTTGAATACTCCTCCCACTATTTCTATCGTTAAGCTACCCCCACCATTGTTACAATTCGACCTTGAAACCCCGCTATAAAGGTTCGTGGGAAAAGAAGTGACTTCAAACAGTCGCAGATATCAGTGGCATAAACATCAAATATTGTGTTCGTGTAGTGTTCTGAAAGTGCTTTTATATTCACGGTAATTTTTGGATTTATATACCATTTTTTTCAATAATGAGTATTGCAAAAGAAACTCTAGATGAAATTAATGAAATGTTTAGCAAAGATTTCGAGGTTTTAGAGAAAAAAAAGGTTACCGAAATGATTGTAGGCAAAGTGTATAAAATTGTAAAGATGGTTTCAATGACTACACGATTTGGTAAAACTCTTTTAGTGGCTTTACACGATGACGGTGATAATAGCACATTTGAGACTTTTTTACCAAAACGTGTGGCCGAAACACTATCTGACGATATTGTAGATATTATGAGTAAAACTAAAGATAAATACACTCTAACTTATTTGGGGCAGGGCACTAGAGTTTTTGGAAACAATACTCGAACATTATTACGTTTTGGCTCATTGGAGTAAATTGTATGTAAATTGTTTGAAAAAAAGGATGTAATTAAATTTAAAATATAGTTGCACATGTCAGAATACTTACGCGTGTTCATTATTTCTGTTAAAGATGTCTGCTGATGCGACGACGACGACGACGACGACCGCCAACGAATGTGTAGATAGATACATATTTTGGTTGGGGAGAGAATTAAGAAATAGGGCTCACGATATGTTAGATAGCGTAAATGATTGGTCGCATATTGATGTAACCAAAGATCAATATAAGAACGAGATCAGGGATACAATCAATTTTATGGCTGGGGCACACTTGTGCGACAAATTTTTATATGGTTCCATAGACATGGATACATTTTGTGCTGAAATGGTTGAAGAAGAATTAAAAGAATACCTCGTCAATATTCCACATTTACCAGGTGAGCTTGCTGCAAAATATGAATTGGTTTCTGCAACAGCAACAGCCCAAGACGTTGACGATCGAAATAGTGTCGGATGGGATAGAATTTTGAGCAACGAAAACGAAGACATGGAAAATTAATTTTTTATAATTTTTGTATTTGTGCAATTAAATAACTGTAAATAAATATCTGTTACAATCACAGTTTTATTTTATTTCTTTTATAAACATACCAACCCAGTAGATCATAGGCAGTGTTTCTTTTTCTCAGCTGAAATATTTAATATAAGTAGGGCAAATAAAAATAAAATAGTTTAGTAAAGATTGAAAATGAGTCGAGGAAACAACACAATTGATAAATTTGGTCGTCAGAAATATAATGAAAAATATCATATATTATCTGGGCCACAAGGGATTGGTTTTAAACTTACAGCGGATGGGCAGTATGATATGGGTGGAAAAATCATAACCAACTTAGGCGAACCTAAAGATGATGACGATGCTGTGACAAAACACTTTGTTAATAGAAAGTTTTACAATTTTGCAGTTGTAATATGTGACATATTTAACAAGGATGTCCTCCCCATGATATACAAAAATAATAGTGAGCTTAAAACAAAAATTGAAGTTATGCAGAAAATACTCTATCATCAGCCTTTAAATGACTCATTAAGCGCACTGTCGTACGACTCGACTTCAAAAAAAATCTAAAAAAAGCAGGTTAAAGAATAGGAGAACGCACTCCGAGTGGCATAGCCTTGAAGATAACGTCGTAGTCGTCGGTGAATTGGACCTTCCCTCCAAGAATATTGAAATGTTATTTATGTGTATGATGTTTTATTGTCATTGTTTTTAATAATGAAGATTGAAATAAAAAACTTTATTTTACAATATATTGTTTATTTATTTTACATTTTAAATAAAAAATATAGTCATACAATATGTTATTTAAACAATATTAGCTTTATCTATCCAAGAGTTGAAGTGGTTGGGAAATCCTAGCCATTTGACAAATAATTGTTCGATGTGATTTTTCTTGCGTTGTCTAAGGACCTTTTCTACTAGATAAACGTCAGGACTGCTTGTTTTTTGTAGTTCTGATTCGTAAAAACACCCTCTTATAGGCTGACCTTCTAACGATTCCAACAAGTAAGTAGGTGGATTTGTAACGTTAACTTTTACAACTTTAAACAATTCGGTTGACCAAGAGGGCGTATATCCTTTCTCGAATAAGCTTTTGTACTTGCTAATACGCACAATGTCACCCATGGAAAACTTAAATTTTTTAGGTACAATTTTTAAATAATCATATGCTTTAATATGTGTTTTTTCTTGCACGTCTGCAGGTTTCATTCCAATGGTGCGATGTTTCGAATGGTTATAGGTTTTTGTTACTGCCGATAATATATGTATCCATTTGTAAGATCCTCTTGTCGAGAATTGTTTATATAAATTATTTTTTAAAGTCCTTATGACTCGCTCAACAATTGCAGCTTTCTTTGTGCTGTAAGTGGAATAATGATTTATATTATATTTTTTCATCAGGGCTTGAAAGTTTGTATTATAGAACTCCTTTCCTTGATCACTTTGCAGATTTGTTGGTGTATATGATGCCTCTTCAATGATGCTTTTCATCGCATTAGTAACTTCTATACCAGTCTTGTTTTTTATGGCTTTGGTATAGACAAATTTAGAGTAACAATTTATACAGACCAAAATATAACGATAACCATCGTTTTCATCAGCATACTGTTGCATTTCAGCCAAATCAATTTGCCACAAATCTCTGTATCCTTTTATTATCGTGCGCCGTCTTACAAAATTTTTTCTAGCCGTTCTATGTAGTTCATTAACAATCTTGATTTTTTCTAAACTGGGCTCCATATTATTAGTAATACTAAAGGTTTCAGATCGAAGGAAGAACTGAATAATATCATTAAATATTGAGCTTAATATATTATATCTTCTTCTCGTAATTCCTCTATGATTGACATAATTTTATTTTCGTGTCCAGTGTGACCGGCCATTTTGGAACTCCACAACAAATGTAAACGATCCACCAACTCTTTAGCTTTGTTCCAGTAGACATATTGAAATTTTTTCGAAGATAATTTCTTTTTTGTGGGTAACTGTAGTTTTTCCGAGAGATTTTTTCTTGTAATAGTACCACCTAATTTTGTGCCCATTATCAGAGGTTTAATAATTCGTAAATATTTGTTCCATCTGGTCTCCCGTAAACCATCACTTTTTTTAAAATTGTTGTAGACAGCACTCGTTGATTCCAAAATTTCCTTGTACGTTGAAAGTACATTATCACTTAATTGTTGTTGTTCCTTGCCTACACTTGGGGGTGTTTTAAGAAATAACAAATCATAAAGTGCCGGTGATCCACCATATTCTGCAATATTTTTCCCTTTTTTGTATAAGACAATATTTCCATTTCGAAAACGCACCTCTAAATTACCAATAAAATTTTTGTTATAATCTGTTTTTGAACCAAAACCTACACCATATACAGTATCGTATAGAGATGGTTTCGAACGTAATCCTTTCAGGTGTGCGTTTAAAGTATCGGAAGTTGTGGTGTCAGCGGATGCGAGAGATGTATTAGTTGATGTCGAGGGTGTATCAAACACCGATTGGCTAATATCTTCTTTTGAAATGCGATGCTGCTGCTGCTGCTGCTGCTGAATAGGTGTGGAGGTTTGAAAGGAATGTGTAGGTTGGGGAAAACCTGATATTTGAGTCGACTGCACTGATGTACTGAGACTATGTGGCTTTGTAGCTGGATAATGTTGTTGCTGTTGTTGTTGTTGTTGTTGATGTTGTTGTTGCTGCTGCTGCTGACGTTGCTTAACCACATCAGATATAGTTGTCAACGGCTTAGAAATGGGTTCGTAAAACTTTTCCAATTCCACAACATTAAACTCTTTAGCCGCTTTAATTTGTTTAAATTTTTTTCTGACGGCATTGGTAGCTTCCACTAGTTTACGTTTTAAGTCGATCGCGTTATTCATGATGTTAACAAAGGACGTTTCAACAATCAAATGAGCGTTTTCTCTTATTATTACAGTAATATATAGCTATCAAATCCTTTGCGGTATCTTCCCGATTTCACATCACTGTCTTTATCAATTACTAAAAATCCATACTTATTATCCCAACATATTGAGCACATTTCTTGAAATTGAGTAAAAGTTAGATCCGGTGAAACGTGGTCGAAAAATATGTGTTTCATATTCAACTCATCTTGTTTAAACATAATAATAAAATTGGCGTTGTCTCGCACAAGCTGTTTAGGCACTCGCGAATATGTTTGCGCTAGGTAAAAGGAGTCGATATTTTTATGACGTCCCATGCTAAAGTACGATCTTATAACATCTTGTTTTTCACATATAACATCATCAAAGATAAATATAGAGTTTGGTTTTGCATCGGACGGTTCCACAATATTACTGGAATCACTAAAGGCATAGTAGCCTAAACCTTTGATGGGCGCTAAAATTTTCCTTAAATACTCATATTTCGGTTGATACAGAGATTTCGAGTAAATATAGACATTTTCGAAACGTAGCCCAAGGGGGTGTGTAAGCAGCGAAA
This sequence comes from Diaprepes abbreviatus, assembly GCA_034092305.1. Lineage (NCBI taxonomy): Eukaryota > Metazoa > Arthropoda > Insecta > Coleoptera > Curculionidae > Diaprepes > Diaprepes abbreviatus. The sequence continues at coordinate 1,634,901 of JASJET010000090.1, read as the reverse complement.
TCATGACATTAGTTTTTCCACAATTGGATGGACCAATTAACAGGCCGCGAATAGAGGAAGGAAGTAGAGGACCGTGTCTCTTCATTATCTTCTTTTCAAATCCAAGTCCGACTTTTTCATCGAGATTGTCAATAGGAAGTTTTTGTTTAAGATCGATAACGCGCATCTTAGGAAAATTTGATATTTTATAGGCAATTTTTCACAAAAACTGTCATTCAGATGCCGAGCGTCAAACGAAGTGGACGGTCTCACGTTTCCAACAAAACTGGATACGGTATTGTGAATTCGTTAATAAATAAATTACCATTCGAGGTACACATTCCTGGTTATCAATATTGCGGACCCGGAACAAAAGTAATAAAACGTGTAACAAGAGGTGATCCAGGCATTAATCCTTTGGATGCCGCATGCAAAAAACACGATTTAGCCTATTTTCATAATAAAGACAACATAAGTGCGAGACATCGAGCGGATTACGAGCTCGAACAAAGTGCTTGGAATAGAGTAAAATCGAAAGATTCCAGTTTAGGTGAAAAAACAGCAGCTTGGTTAGTTACAAACATTATGAAAGGAAAACAACGTTTTGGTATGGGTGTACCATCATCATTATCAACAAAAAAAACATCTAGTAAAGGCACGCGTCATACAAAAAGGAAAGGTGTTAATAAAAATCGACATGTTCGGAAAGCCAGTTTCGGAACAGCTATTCGACAAGCAGTTCGAAGGGAATTATTAAAAGCCGGAAGTAAAAATGTGTTGGAAAAAAATGTCATGAATGCATCTAAAATAGCTCTGTCGGCAGCACGTAGATCGGTAAAAGCGGCAGGTGGCAAAAGGAAGGTTCGTACACCGAGAATAATACCGATTCCTAAAACTGGCGGAATATTACCATTAATACCAATTTTTGCCGGGTTATCAGCTTTGGGTTCATTAGCCGGTGGGGCAGCGGGAATTGTGCGCGCCATAAAAGCAGTAAAAAAAAGCAGCGAAGATAAAACCGGTGCCGGCCTGTATTTAAAGTCGAAAGGAAATGGTTTGTTTCTAAAGCCATATCGTAAAGGTATGGGATTATTTTTAAATCGTAGATCAAAAAACTAATTGAATCCCTACCTCGAAGACCACATCTAACATCGATATAGAAAAATATGCCAAAAAGAAAAGAATAGGACACTTTCGAGGCGTTTCTTGTCGAATCATCAGCGTAAAAGATGTCATCATCATCATCGTCACCATTAACACCGCAAATGGATCGCAATAACTATACTAAAATGTTGCAATCACTGAAAGCATTTCATCTAGCCAGTTTATTAAGGAAAATGACCGTGAAACAGTTAGAAAACATGCCCAAGGAAGTAATGATTGCATTAGCCCCAAATGAAATTCCATTCGTTTGGGAAAAGTTGCCCGAGCACCTTAAAAGCGATATCGATATATTAAAATATTAGTGCCGTTGCAAACATTATTTCAGCAGCAGCAGCAATTTAAACGAGGTTATGACTGATGAGGATCTTACGGCTAGAAAAATATTTTGTTGTTATTGCAAAATCAGCGATGTGCGCATAAAAGCAGAAAATAGCAGAAAAACATCACTATCTAATGCAGTGAGAAAAGGTGTGAAGATGAATCTTTTTAAATGTTGCCGCTAAGAATAAAACCGAGATGTGTGATGTTTTAATGGTTAGTCATGTCTTATACGTTCACACTAACAGGACACTCGAGCGTCTTAAGCGCCGATTTTTATCCACCAGTCGAATTAAATAGAGAAAACAAATATGGTCTGGCATTGCTGGGATTTTACACATACAATTCAATTTTTAATGTGGACGAAAACAACAATAAGTTTGCCTACATGAAGGAGGGTTACACCACCGAGTCGATACAATTGCGGATTCCACCTGGGGCCTATGAAATAGATGAGATAGGTAAAGCTATGTTGGAGGCTTTGAGGATTTCAACTGAAGAAAAGAACGATGGAATCTTTTACTTTGTCCCTAATAATAATACGCTGAAATGTGAACTGAAATCCCAATATACTATAGATTGCCGGGGAGAGGCGAGTATCGGTAAAATGTTAGGATTTAATCATACAGTGTTAAAAAGAGACAAAAAGCACGAATCAACCGAGATGGTGGAAATAATGAAAGTACGTATCATACGCGTAGATTGTAATATAATTTCCGGAGCATATATGAATTCGGTGGAAGGTCATACCTTGTTCGAATTCGATATCGACGTGGAGCCCGGTTACAAAATCAGTAAAGAACCACAAAATAATATTTATATGCCGTTAATGCCGGCAGGACGTCAGTTTATCGACAACATTACTCTTCGCATCTTGGACGATAGCGGTGATCTAATCAATTTTCAAGGCGAGAAAATAATCGTGAAATTGGAACTGAAGAAACTTTCATAGAAATGGGTTTTTGCTTCAATCGTCAATTGTGTGTGCTGTCGACTAAGATGGGGGAACCGCCGAAACATAATAAAAGTAAAAGAAGAGTTAACGTCAAGGTTAGTCGTCGTCCAGACGTTAGATCACAAACATCTCAACAGTTATCTGCCGAAGACTATAAATTTTTAAAATCAATCGGTCTTAAAGTGCGAAAATGATTTCCACCACCAGCGATAAAATAGAGGTTTTCTCCGAGCCCATCTTGGACAATTCCATTATTAGTCTAGAAGAGCATACGTATAAACCATACGGATCTCCATCATTCAACAATTCGGATGAAGTCCGTATCCCCATTAATTTTCAAGATATTATACTGGATATCGCCGAAAGTTACATATATATCGAAGGAAAATTTAAACCCATAGACGCAACGAAAAGATGTTTTTTATCAAATAATGCCCTCGCATTTTTGTTCGATGAAATTCGCTACGAGATAGGAGGTGAGCAGGTCGCCGTGGTTCGTAAACCTGGAGTTACGACGACATTAAAAACCATGGTTTCATTCGGAAGTTTGCAACAAAGATCTCTCATGACGTGCGGATGGGGTCTCGACGAAGCAAACCAAGATATCGTAGACACGGCAAGTAACGTATTCTCCGGGAAATTACCCTTAAAATATCTTATGGGATTCGCCGAAGATTACGCAAAAGGTGTTTTCAACGTAAAACAAGAGCTTATTATGATTATAGCTCGCACTTTTACAAATTTTTACGTCGGCGAAGTAGAGGCAGAAATTAGTATCGACAAAATCGAATGGAAAATTCGTCACATCATTCCAGACGACAAGCAAAAATTGAAAATACTGTCTCGCATTAATAAAGGAGGAAACAATGCCAGTATTCAAATGGCATATCGTAAATGGGATCTGTACGAATTACCAGCTTTAAGGCAAACATCTTCCGACGTGTGGGCCTTGAGAACGAGTACAAGTCTGGAAAGACCGCGCTATATAATCGTCGGGTTTCAAGACAGCAATAATTGCGACAAGAAAGAAAAAAACGCAACCCAGTTTACCCACGCCGACGTATGCGACATTAGACTGTATCTGAATTCAACCGTTTATCCATACGAAAGATGGAATTTAGATTTCGCCAAGAAACTGTACGCAGCAGCCTATTACAATTACGAAAACTTCCAAAGCAGCTACTACGGGCGCGAAATAAACGATCCGATGATAACGTTCGCGGAATATATGAAAAACCCCGTTTTTATTATCAATTGCAGTCATCAACCAGAGGCGATTAACTCATCGACAGTGGATGTAAAATTGGAGTTCCAAACGAGAAAGAATAAATTCCCCAAAGACACTAAAGTGTACGCATTAGTTATTCACGACTCATTTTTTAGTTATAATGTATTAAACGGTTCGGTGACCAATAAATCTATATTTTAATATATCTATTATATGTAACACAAAATAATGTTCTTGAATCAATAAATTTGTAATGAGTGAAGTAGTAGTTTTATATTTATTTGAAACCCAACCAAAAAAAAAAGCTGGCGGAAAAGCCCGCTCTTTAAGAAAAGAGTACGGGAATTTAGAAAATGGTGGTTTATTAAGTGGAAAAAAGAGCTTAAATAACACAAGAAAAAATTTTTAAGGCAAAATATGAAAACAACGATTTAGAAAATTTGTAGGAAAGTAACGGTTAGGAATAGGGAAAAAAGTTATAAGAAAAAATTATAGAGGAAATCGAGTACTATAAGCAAGCATTTTTCTCGATAGTAAAAACGTAAAAAAAAATTTTTTTCAAAAAAATTGAAAAATGGTGAATGCGCGCCAAAGTTGAAGTTTTGGAGCAAAATGATATTAGGAAATTAGAAAGAGAATTTTTTTCTACATATGATAGTACTTTTCAAAATTCGGAAAGATGAAATTTTAAGAAAAGGGTTATAGTAAGTTAGTAATTTGGATTTTTTAAAGCGCTGTAGCTCGGGAACCGTTCAAGATAGAAAAAAAATAAAAGCACTTCGATAGCCCAAAATTTTGAGGAGAATGCGATGGTGTAAAAAAAATTATAATTTTTTTTTTTTGAAAATGCTGAATACGCGCTAAAGTTGAAGATTTAGAGAAAAACGGTATTGGGAAATTAAAGAGAGAATTTTTTTCTACATATTGTAGTATTTTTGAAAATTCGAAAAAATGGAATTTGAAAAAAAGGGTTATAGAAAGTTAGTAATTTGAATTATTTAAAGCGCTGTAGCTCGGGAACCGTTCAAGATAGAGAAAAAATAAAAGCACTTTAATTACCTAGAATTTTGAGTAGAATACAATGGTGAAAAAAAAATTTGGAAAATCTTAAAAATGACAAAAAATTTAGACGAAAAAATTGAAATTCTTGAGTTAGGAGGCTAGGGCCGCCGAACGGGAGTATGTGGAAGTTGTAGGGAAGGGTTCTTTTTTTTTTTCCAATATCAAAAAAATTTATTTGAAAAAAATGTAGAGAAAGTCTAGTACTATATGCTAGAAAAGTGGAGGGGGGTAGTTTGTGTCCATAACAGAGATACGGTGAGTTATAAAATCATATTATTCTCAAACTTATATAATGCATATATGCACTCCACCTTACCCCCTCCAACTTTTTGAATGTATATAGAGGCCGGTATTAGAATTATTTCATCATTACACATTCGATCGGCAAGATGGAAGATATACCAAAAAGGATCATTGGCATTGTCAGGCCATTCGTGCCCGGCAAAATATGCAAGTGTGAGGAGTGCGGGGGTACCGCACCAGGAGCGGCACCTTCGGCACCGCCTGCAACGCCGACACCACCAGCGACGACGACGGTGCCGCCAATGAGAAGACCAAGGGCTGCACCTAGGTCGGTGTTAATATCGTTGGGTATTACTCCACGGTAGGCACCCCACCCTCCCCCCAGGCCCTTTTAGGGCCACAAAAACGGTCCTTTTCAGGACCACATTATATTTTGATCGTAGTTTAATAATCGTCACTTATGGGGCGAGATATTCGTTTAACGACGATTTGTCTCGTAGCTTAAGTGCCAAGTTATATGCTTGAGAACCTATGAAAATGTTAATAGTTCAAACAAGGTTTCTATTATTTTTTTTTTGTAATGTATTCTTCACAAAATATTAAAAATAAGTCTTATTGTCTAAACAAATCTAATTCCTTATTTAAAGTTTTTGAAAAAATCAATAATTCTATAAGCTCTCACCAATACATAACATTTAGAATCCGTTGGTGGGGTGGGGGTAGTTCTATATATATGAGACTGGGCCAGTTACACAGTCATATATTCATCAACCCTCATACGATGAACATGGAGGAAGAAAGACCCGCCAGCCGAGGCTCATCCATCTTTAGTGATGACACCGTAGCCGACAACGTTGGAGACCTGCAAGTCATCGACGACGACGACGAGGTGGATTTTGAAATTGACGTCCTACGTTGGGACGACTTGGATGAGCCGATTCCGCTAGTATATGACCATGATCCGGGTCTAGTGGAATTAGACGATGCGGGCGATTGGGTCTTACAAAGACTCGAAACTCCGTCGCCGCAGCCAGAGCCGGACTCGACGGAAGATGCGGTGCTGGAAATTCCAGCATCACCAACACCCGACGACCCACAAGGCCCCTGCGATTCGTCAAGCTGGTGGTCGACCAGCGAGGATGGGGCACCATAAGCCCCACACTCTCCCTGGCCCTTTTTAAGGGCACACAACAACGGTCCTTTTCAGGACCACAAAATACTTTGATCGTAGTTTTAGTACATATTAGTACTTTGTTACTAATATTGTATGTATAGAATATACAATATTAGATACAAAGTATTAAAACTTTAAGTGCTGGTGGAACCCAGCTAAATCGTTCGTTCGTATTTGAGACCACAAACAACTTTTGGTCTCAATACGTAATACGACATTTCTTTTCACCCCCCACCATTAATTTGTCTCTATATATACGACCACCAATACTTATTACAATCATTTTAGTTCAACATGTCTGCGACTCAACAACAACAACAACAACAACAACAACCCATCCAATGCCCTGTGGTATATTCTACCACAGAGAATTGTTTGGAGTGGGAGTCGAACGATCCTAGATGGGATGAACTTTGGCGGTTCATCATCGAATATACAGAGGACAGCACCACCACCCCCGCTGATGATGACGGGCCGTGCGACTCCACAACACAATAAAAGAGTCGCATGTTTTACAACCAAACGGTCCTTTTCAGGACCACAAAATAATTTGATCGTAGTTTTAGTTGGTTATAATACTTTGTAACCAATATTTTATGTTTTTTTCATAAAAACATACAATATTGAGATACAAAGTATTAGAAGTTCTGGCGACAGAACCTTAACTTCATAAACCGAACCATGTTTTAGCATACTTGTAAATATTATCAGAAAATATTTACAACTATTGCTATTGCGTAGTTTTAGTGGATTATTCACTCTTTTTTTTATTACCTAATATTATGTGGGACAGGACCTATATGAAATAACACACAAAAATAAATTTTCAAGTCATTTTTATTCTCATTATAAAATATAAAAATTTGATCAAACACTTTTTTTTATTAACTACAATATATATATATATATATATATATATATATATATATATATATATATATATATATATATATATATATATATATATGATTCAGTAATAATCCGGGAATACATCCGTTCGTTGGTTTGGTTTCCTGTAGAAATTTGCAGACGTTTCGCCAAAATCCCATTTGGCATCTTCTGTGCTTGGTGGTTGTAGATCAGTTGATCTACAACCACCAAGCACAGAAGATGCCAAATGGGATTTTGGCGAAACGTCTGCAAATTTCTACAGGAAACCAAACCAACGAACGGATGTATTCCCGGATTATTACTGAATCACATGTTCCCATCCGTGAAACACTACGCAACAACATATATATATATATATATATATATATATATATATATATATATATATATATATATATATATATATATATTTACAAACTTAATACTATAAATTAAAAGCTAATATCTACAACTACCTAACACCTACTACATAATTTATTAAAGTCCTCTAATTGTCTTTTTAACCGCACAGATTTCACCTTTTTTATCTCTAATTGTCTTTCAAGTTCTAAAATGTCACTGTCACACTCGTTCACTTCTTTCACTAAGCGTTTTTTCATTTCGTAAATGTCTGTCAATTTGGTCTTCCGAGAGTTGGTGAAGTCTTCGACCCACTCCGGTTGTGATGGCTCCGAATATATTAACGAAGAAGAAGCGGTTTTATTTGGTGAAGACGATGACGATGACGACGACGACGACGACGACGAAGCAGCGGAAACTTCATCGCCTTCAAAACACCGCTTAAACCGCTTCTTCATGGGTTTCCGGCACCCCAATATCGGCGACAGTGGCGCTGGCGCTGGGGAAGACTTCACCTCCGACACTATTTCATTCTCTACGTTGGCCGGTGTTGGTGGCGTTGGTGGTGTTGGTCCATCGGGGCCTTCTATGACTTCCACTTCTACCGACAATGGCTCTTTTGGTGCTGTTTTTAGGAAGTCGGGTAATGGAACAGGGGTGGAGGGACGCTTAAAGTTAAACTTTTTCTTCTTCCCTTGTCCCACACCTTTAATCGCCGAATAAAATGTTTTTTTATCGGCGATTTCCGACTTCCGCATAGTCAAGAGCTTTTTCAGTTTCGAAGCTTTCGGAGAAGATTCCCTAGGCCGCGATGCTTTTCGCACAACCACATCACTAATCACATTTATCTTTGGCTCCTTCTCCTCCGTCCAGCATTCCAGGAATTGCGCTGCCGACTGAACTAACTCTTCGTCGCGACCATCGTTGAGGGCTCGGTCTTCGGCATCTTCATGCTCCACGCCATTCCAGTTCTCGAATACCCCCGGACTTAACACTGCCAAACCACTCATGTTATCCAGCATGCCTTGCTGTGAACCGCAGCTCACGTCAAGAGCATCTAAAAGAGACCGTACACTCGACATTTTCGATATTCAAACTCACACAATTAACTTTTTCTTAGCACTGTACTGTTTGGTGTTCTGACGAACTGTGAAGAGCTCGAGCCAGCAAGTCTGCTTTTATGCCCATTTCCCCCACTACACCACCTTTATTCCTTTTGTTCGATGCATTAAGTATAATATTTAAACTTGTGAGATGCAAAGCCAAGGCCAAGGCCGACGTAACCGGCAATACCAGGGTCGTTTTCAAGGTTGTAATTTTCATGGATTTTTTTTTGTCCCTGTCAATGTTATTTTAAAGAAGCATATAAATATAGTACTAAACTTGTTAGATGCGAGGCCAAGGCCAAGGTCAAAGTACCCGTCAATGTCAGGGTCGTTTTCGAGGTTGTAATTTTCAAGGATTTTTTTTGGTCCTGTCAAGGTTATTTTAAAAAGTAATACATAATTAGAGTACCGCGATTGAAAAGTACAACATATTCAAACATCATGTTGCCAACCGATGAACAACCTAGTGAAGCAGCCAAAACATACAGTCATATACCAAAAGCTTTTTATTTAACTTGTCATCATTGTAAAAGACTAGGTATCTGCTGGCGAAATGATCTTACGTACGATTTCAACTACATTGACCTTTTCAGGGTTAAATTTGTACAATGCGGCTTTTGTGGACTAGTTTACTACCAGTTCAAGGACATTAATGAACGTGCCATCCAGAGAAGAAATTGGGTCATAGAAGAAGCTTACCTGTACAGAAGAAATTAACATGTATTTTATTTCTTAATTTTTAATTTTTTTGTTTGTTATTTTTTTTTTTATTTTTTTAATAATAAAAAGTAAACTCAATCTTTTGTTATATTTTAATTTTTTTTTTTCAATGAAACAATAGTAAAATGAATCTGTACGTGTATTTATTAAACATCACCTAAAATACGTTTTGCAATCCATATTTTTCTGCAGAGTCCGTTTATTAATGAAATAGAACCATATATTAGGGTGAAATCTAATGGTTTCAAATCAGTCTCACATAACAATGTCAGAAGTAAACACTATTGATAAGTTCGGTCTCAAAAGAAAATTTAAGGATTTTAACTTTATGCGAGGTCCTTCAGGAATAGGTTTTAAACTTACACCTAATGGAGATTACGACATGGGAAGCAAAAGATTGTGCTATTTAGCAGAACCTCTTGAAGGAGACGATGCGACCACACGAAATTATGTTGATAATAACCTTGCTCAGTGTGTGCAAGATACGCAGAAAGCTTTACATGACTCAACAATTGTTATTAAAGATATATTCAGAAACCAACTTGAAGGTTACGTACGCAAGAAATTAATTGAAACCGGTCAAGAACTTAGAGGATACATTGATGATACTGTTATTGCAATATATGAACTTAGGCAAGACGAACTGCGTGATGAACTTAACTCTAGAATGTTGAAAATTGAAAAGACTATGGAGGGTCTTGTCAGCAAACCTGTTTCACATTAAACATTTACTCGTAGACCTGTGCGTTTAATTTACTATTAGACAAATTTTTTCAACAATAACTTTTACAGTTTGTTATTTGTCGACACTTCATTATATTTATAATTTTAAAATAAAGGTTCAATAAAAAAGCAATCAAGTAATGAATACATGTTTTTTATTTAAAAAAAAAAAAAAATTACAATACTATCGTTACATATTAATGTTGTATGTTTAATAGAAATAATAAAAACAATACAAATAATGAAATATGGATTTTCCAGATTACGTGCTGTCCTGACTTAGAAATGATTCCAACACGGTGACTAAATTTGCTAAGTTTTCTTCCGGGTCTGTTTTGTAAAAATCTATGTCTGCATGCCCCCAAGGTAGAGTTTTGGTTGAACTGGGAATTACATAACGTTTATCATCGCTATGTGACAATGCTACTTTATTTATTATGTTGGTATAAATGTTATGTAATTCACTTCTAAATGTCTTCATCTTTCTTAATATCAAACCACCCCGTTCAACAATTCTTTGGTAGTCTTCCTGATGAAGGTCTTTCTCGATAACACATTTTTTGATACCTTTGGCTTTTTTTAATTCATTATTAATGGACTTTACATAATAAGCCTTCGCGCCGGTACCATAAAAACTTATTATCGGATCACCAGGAAACTCATCTTTCATTCTACCAACTACAGAATTACTTTTAATTATGTTGAAATTATTAATTTCGGGGTAATTTGATGTATCGAATTTTTCGGGGTTTTCTGATATAGTTTGATAAAAGTTTTCCGTATACACTTTTAATATAAGCGAGTCAGTATCGGTGTAAAGTAACGAAGCATCATCACCAAACTTGGATTTAATAAAATTATAATAAAAATCGTATATTACAGTCTTTGATATATCTAATATGGAAAAACCGATATAAATTGGTTTATTGTACAATATTTTAACTTTATTCATATGTATAGCAACAAAGTTCTCGGTAAATATCGAGCTACTATTGAAATTGGGGCGGGATATTAGTGCTCTAGCTCCATTTCTGCCTACACTGTTCTCCCAATGTGTTACTAATTTTATATCCTTTCGATTTTCCACATTTTCCATAGTTTTACCAAATATCGCGTTATTTTTTAATTTAAAAGTGTCCTTCGCAAATTTTGTGGTGGCCTTGTTACGTAAATTGGTATTAAAATCAATATACGATTTTAGCCATTTTGATTGCTTAAACTGTAATACTCGATGGGTTTGCATTACCACTAAGCCGTTGGCGATGGCTTGTTTTAAAGTTCTATAGTATACAATGTATTTTTTTTATCTTGTAAATTAGGAATTAATTTCGGTAATTTAGCGTTTTCTGTTGGCGGTATGATATTTTCTACTAGAAATGGAAGATCAGAATGTGCATCATGCAACTCAGTCGGATAATGCACATCCACTTCCAAAACGTAGCCATGTAAACTATCATCACCAACAGCCATAATATTTAAATCCAGAATTTCGCGCTCGCTTAACCATCGAAAACCACCATATGGTAATGCTTGTGACATACTATGACCATATAGATTTGTAGCATCAAGGTATGTTATAAATGAAGAAGGTTTTGTTGGGTCATAGTCTGGTAAAAAAAATATTATTAGCGATGTGCTTCCTTTCTGTACACTGGCTTATGCCGCCGCGTATACCTTTCTTAAAAAAATGTATCATGTCTATATCCGTTAAGAGCTCTAACTCTACCTTAGTCATACGTAGCATACAATCAAATGATAAACTTGGAAGGGTATAGTAATGTGCTGGATCAAGTTTATCGAATTTTAAACAATTATTCCGAAATTGCTCAAAAACATCACACAATAGCAACACATCTGATTTTAAATACACGTCCGAATAGTCCCCCAAAGTTTTACACCCAAACAAGCGCCATACTTCTTTTGCTCTTCTATAGCTTTCATCGCTAATATGTTCTTCCCGTAAATTATCATAAAATTCATCTTTACTTGGAAGACATGTATTTTCCATTTTTTCTATAGAGTCAATAAAGCTATAGGGAAAAACACCCTTTTGACGCATCAAATTAAATTGGTTGATATTTGAAAAATGTTTCCGCGTTTCAATAAAATCGTCGTCGTTTAAACCGCTGCCTAAATTTTCCAAAGACGTTGACAGAAATTTAAAACTATCAATAAATCGCAACTTTAAATATTTCCTCTTGACTTTTCCACATTTACTATCAAAATAATCGTGCACATAAATGCTTTTGGTAAATGATATGTACTTTTCCTTACTTTGAGCCAAAACACCAATTGTATCCCCATATTTACATAACTCTTTTATAAATAAATGGCTGTCGTAGCCGCTTAAGTTATGAAATATGATAGGGATAAAAGAGGGTAATTTATAATTTAAATTACAAACGGAATGTGCAGCACCAAATCTTTTTGCACCAGTTATGTGACAGTGATCTCGTACTTTAATCTCACCCTCTCCAAAAGGGCCTTCACATATACCACATATTTTAGCATCATTAAACTCCCTTTTTTCTTCAGGCGTTAACGGTTTCATAGGCTTAATGTCTTTTAAATATGTGTTGTATAGAGCCCTTAAATCACACTCGATACGATCCACAAAGACTTGAGCTGCATTATTCCCCCGAAATAGCTCAAATTTCGAAAGTGAGTCGTCAAAAGAGCATTTAATTAAATAAGCAAAAGAATATGGTTCATGTTTAAAACTTTTTACAGTGTAAGAATTTTGTGGGTTTGGTTGTACCGTTTCAACGGGTTTTAAAACAGATTCGAAATCTGCATAAACCACGAATGGAACGCGCATTTGCTTTTCTATACCCTCGAATTTTAAAATATTTTCCGGCACACTCTTTCCAAATTTATCGATTTTTAAATCCACTGAGGGTGTTTGCGTGAAAATGTGGTTACAATCGTAGCTTTGATGTAAAGTTAAAGCTGACGGTGTACTAAAATAAATGAGGCAACCATCACAGAAATATATTTTATGTTGTTGACAACTAATTTGACTTGAAACTAAACGTGATAAATCCCGAATCCAACAATAATGACTCTTTGAACAAGTCGTATCGCAAAAATGTTCACCGCCATCTTTACTACTACAGTCTTTTGTAATTAACAATAAATTTACATGCCTATCCAACTTTTTTGACGCATACCTCAGTGGACCAATAATTTCATGTATTACTTCATTATTTTCATATTTAGATTCCAGACCGTATACGTTAATTGATATGTTGTTCATTTCCTCAAATTTTTTAATTTTACTGGAAAATCCATACCTGTTACATTTAACACTCTAGAAAAATGGGGGTAGGATGTCTTCTGTGAAGGCTCTGCTGTTGGAGGAAACAATGCTGATGTTACAGCCCACGCAAAGCAAAATTCGTCCTGGTTAATCACATTGACGACAGCTCCTTTCCTTTCAATAGAATACGGCAACTTGATGTATGATGAGCCACCCATAGGCATATACTTGTTGATACCAACTTCCAAGTATAAAATTCGCACAAGAGCCCATCCAATAACAAGAAAAATAATATATAAAAATCAGTTTAATATATCGGGTTTTGATTTTTCCATACCTGAATCTTTCTCCTGGAACTCTGTCGCCTGCGTTTTTATTAATTCGGTGAAAGAATGGTAAACGGCATTCAAATCACTTTCTACACTAATTATTTGATTAGCAGTGTTGAAGGATTTTTCACTGAATATTTCTTGTGATGGAAGCATGTACTCGCCAACAGCTGTCATGTTAACTTTTAAAGCATGATGCACACGCAATAAATTATTAACAAGTTCCACCACCTTGGATTTAATGTCTGCAAAGAACATTACTTAATCGGAATGCTCCATATCACTGCTAACCCGATAGGTTGCAATTCTCCTTTTGAAGGCACATTGAACGAGTTGCACACCATGACATACCGGCAAACATGAATTATTATTATGTTGTTGTGTTCGTTTATGCGCTGACATATGATTTATTGGAACATCTACATTACATGTAGCGCAATTAATTACCGGAATTGTCGATGTATACTCTTCAATTTGGAGCCGTTTTCCTCCAGGCACTTCATTAAATCTCGCCGCACACGATTCTCTTTGATGACGTCTCATATTATAAATATTAGTAAACTTAGAACCGCAATTTTCACAAACATATGCCATGATTTGTCAAATATTAACACATGTACTACCTATACAAGTCAGAGCCAACTGATGAATGAAACTGCCCCATACCTTATGTAAAACCATTCAAGGTCACCCCCAACCACGTAACATATCTTCAAGGTCACACATCCAAGATGACCTTCAACAAAGTCAAGGTCGTCTCGACCAAGGTCAAGGTCAAGGTCACACACACAACCTTGAACACAAGGCCAAGGCCAAAGCACACGTGCACTTTCAAGGTCAATGACAAGGACATGTGGGCGGGGCCAAAGAGGGGTGAAGCAAGGTCAAGGTCAAGGTCGAGGAGTGGGGGGATTGAGAGAATCGGGTTATGTTCACTACTAGCTTTATTAGTTTTTATTGACTTTAATGCATAAATGACTTCCGCTTTAGTAATTTCAGGTCCTATGTCACCGCTCAGACTGTTTATAGAAGAATTTTCATGTCTTTGATCTTCAAATAGTTTTTCTATGTATTCTTTCCACCTGCATAATTTTTGTTGTGTTTCCATAATAACGTTTCCCTCTTTGTCTAGCAATACGTTTGAGGTTTTTTTCTTTTCTATTCCAGCTAGTTTTTTAACTTTTTTATGCAAGTTGAAGTTCTCGTACTTGTTTTGCAACTCCTCTATTTCTTTGCATTTTCCAGAAAGGTACTCTTCTTTTGCTGTTCTTATTTTTCTTCTTATTTGAATTTGCAACTGTTGATATCGGGTCTTGTTGGTCTTGTGTTTCCTTCTTTCATCCATCAACTAAAAAATAGCATCTGTCATCCAATCTTCTTTCTTGTGTCTTGATGTTGTAAGTACTTTCTTGCTTGGTCCCATAATTGACGTTTTGAAAAACTGCCACTGTTGTTCAACGTTGTCATCGTTTAACCCAGGCTTGCCTTGTCTTCTTTCTAAGTTTGTGTTGATGTCTTGTCTCAGATTTCTTTCGTTTCTTCTGATTTTAATTTGTGTATATTTAGTTTCATTTCATTTCATTCAAAATAGTTTTTTTTAATTACATTTGTCACATGTTACTCATATAAAATTCCCTAGAAGCAAAAAAAAAAATTAAATTTCCGTGATATTCTACGTGAACGTATTCCTTCAGTATCTCTATGCCCACCCTGAACAAACCTAACAAGTCATTTCAATATATCCACAATTCCCGCTTCGGATTCTTTTTCAAGAATCTTCGTTTCTTTTTAACTTATAGACGGCCTGTCTCACCTTTAATTTAAAGAATGTAAATAGGTGTCCCCGTCGAGATGATTTAAATTAGAAATGTCGACACGGATGATTCGTTTCGTTGGTAACGAAGAGTCATGTTTCCCCATAAATGCAGCCACTTAAAGAAATATAGCGAATGAAACGCAGGAAAAATTAATGGTAAAATGTTTGTTGTTCTTTATTCCTGATAATTTCCAAAAACGCGAATCAATGGTAATTTAAACATCAAATACGGTAACTGATATATCAAAAGAAAGGCAGTTTTAGGTAAAATACGATTATTCAAAGATGGGTATATAAGGTTACTTTAAAAACACTGAAGTTAGTAATACTACCTGTGGAACTAGAAATCAAGATAACATACTTTCGAGCATAAGACGGTAAAAAGTTTCAAGTAAATATATTTAACATAAATAATATGCCAGATTGGCTAATGATTCGTGGATCACCCGGTATACGTAGTCGACAACAAGAAATTTTCATTGATCTAGACCAGATAAGATCAAATCGTAGACTTATTATGTTATATCCTTATAGATAAATTCTATTTTTAAACTATGTTTTCCTTTGTAGAAAGCAATTATATTGGTACTCGATTGTTGATTAAAGGTTCCTATAAGTGCCTTATTTGTCTAAATTACCATATATTTTTCTATATATTGTCGGCAATTAATTGCGGCAACATGAATATTTTATGAAGTAATTTTTCAATTGGTAAAAGTTGTTATAATACTAATAATTATATGGATAGTTAGTAGTACTTAAGTAATAATTTTATGGCTATTAGTATAATGCGAATTGTTTTTACACGCCTACTGGTTCGATTGTTTTAGACAATTTATGGAGTTATTTACTATGAGAAAATAATTAAAACTGATACTTTAATATCTTAACTTGATCAAACAATAAACTATAATAATAACAGGCTTCATAATCAATAACCAAAAAAAGAAGGTTAATTAAATGTTTGATAGACAAAATATTTAGTTACCTAACAAATTACTAAATATATAGGTATACCATCACACAGTAAAATATCGAGGTTAAGACGTACAAGACGGCAGAGTTTTTGGTCATTCTCTTAATTCTTTTACCTCACCATATTTTGAAAAGAAACATTTGCTGAAACCAGGCGCGGATCCAAGGGGGGACGGTGGGGGCGTTCGCCCCCCCCCCCCCAAGAGCTTTGAGTTCAGGAAAATTGCCCCGATTTTGCCTCTTATACTATAGTTTATTTAATAACTAGAGAGAGTAATAAATTATTTTTTTCTTCGCAAACTACTCGTGTTTTTTAGTCTGGTGTCTTTGGCAAAATCTGTTGGACATATATATATATATATATATATATATATATATATATATATATATATATATATATATATATATATATATATATATATATATATATGTGAGTGGGTTACAAATTTTATAATCAAAAATACCGGTCTAAAATAATGGATCATTTGGGTTGGATAACAATAGATATTTGGAAGTGTCAAGTGTTAAAAAGGATTTTAATCCTTGTCATAGACGTCGGAAAGAGGTTTATTTTATCACTAATTATTTATGTTATAGAATATTATTTCGGTAATAAACTTAAAATAAAAAGTTTTTATAATATTATTTTATTCCTTATGATTTCTTAATAATGCATATACATTACAAAATATAGATAATTTTGACATATTTAACACAAATCACAAATGTATTTTTATTATTTTTAATTTTGGCATAGAAACCATTTTAGCTATATTCAGACTAAAACGTAGCCTTATTCTCTCAAAAATTCTAAGTTGTAATTTAAATACTTACAAAATACCCATTGTCAAAAATACAAGAAATTAAACTTATATAAAAAATAAATTCGTCAATATAATATTAAAATTTTTTTGGGACTATCGGCCATTTTATTATTATTTAAAAACATTTTTAGGACATTTGACGTTTCAGTTTATTTATTTTTTAAACCATCAGCAGAATTGCAATTAAACACTAAAAAGGGATTCAAATGTAATTAATTTTTATATGTTACAGTTAAAATTAGACTTACTTATTTTTATTTCTATTGCACTGACATCTTAATTTAATTTACTTTATTATATGGAAATCCGATAGCACCAAAAAAATAAAGCAAACTTGTTAATTTTACACGCTTAAGAAAAAGACAAATACAATAATAAAATAATAAAAAAAATACGGCTAATTGGAATTAAATATATATAAAATTAAAGAGTGGGACACATTAAAATAAAAATATACAAAATAAAAAATATATAAACACTATTAAACAATAAAATACAACAAAAACAAAAATTTAAATAATAAATTGTGTTTACACTGGTAGACATTACGTATCTAATTCGTAATCAAAGTCAGTGAAGCTATCTTCGTTCAAATCAATTATAATTGGTTCCTCTATCTCACCGATCATGAGATCGAGTTTCCACATTTTGCTTTATTCTTTTATTGTTTGGATTTTTCCCAATTTTCCACAGCAACTTTATTCAAAAAAATCTTTCAAAAATTTTGTTAAATTACTAATTTCGTAAGTTATTTCTAGCAACTCTACCTTTTACTTGAGAGAGATATATCCTTCTCCAACAGACAGTTTCCGGATGATTATAAGAACAGATTTCCTATCTGGTTTTTCCCAGAAAAAATTACGGTCCCTGAGCAATTTCCAGAACTCAGTTCTTTTAATTTCTGGTAAATCCCGATCTTCATTGATTTTAGTTAGAATTTTGTCGATGGTTGGGATTTGCTTCTTACAATAAAATGTATGTACAACTTCTTTTATTGCAGTTTTCATCTCTTCTTCCAACGAGGTTTTTCGTCTGCCTGTGATCGAATGTGGCTTGGGAGTACTAACAAATCCAGTCTTTTTTTCTCCTTCAGTATTCGGTACATAGTAGATTTTCCAGCTCTTGTCATGTTGGAACACATCTGAACAGAGCTTTTAACATTATTATCTAGATAACGATATCTTAAGGCATCATAAATATTCATCGTAATAAGTTTTTCTTTGAGGAAAAAATGCCTTGGTTTAAGGATTTTGGAATAAATATATAGAGGTGGAATGATAAATTTTTGGGTATATCACTAATCTCAAATAATACATAAAAACAAGCTAAATCACTAAGGACACACTGTAAGGTGTAGTTTGTTCACTGACAGAAATTAAACTTAACTATCAGAAATTTTATTGTCGCAGTAAATTTATAAAAGCTTATAATATTTAAATATAATTAGATTTACGGTAGTCCTCAGTTACCTGTGGCACTGGAGCAGGTACGTTGGAGGTTTCGGTAATAGTTCTCTCTCTAGTTCTTAAATAGAATATAGGAATATGTATGCTTGCGATCGCCCCCCCCCCTCCCAAGAGCTTTGAGTTCAGGAAAATAGAACCGATCCTGCCTTTTATATTATTATGTGTATGCTGCTGTCATTCCCCCCCCCTTCCCCCCGTTGACAACTTGTTTTTCTTGCGATAGCCTCTCCCCGAGAGCTTTGAGTTCAGGAAAATAGACCCGATTCTGCCTCTTATACTAGGAATGTGTATGCTGCTGGCATCCCCCTCTCCAAGAGCTTCAAATTTAGAAAAATAGACCCGACCCTGCTTTTTACACTAAAAATGGGAATGTTTTCGGTGTCCCCCCCCTCCCCCGTCGTCAATTTACTTTCGCTTGCCATACTGTACTTTTGTGATATCATCGCCCCCCCCCCCCCCAAGAGATAGACTGGATCCGCCCCTGGCTGAAACATTTAGTTTTGATACTAAATTTAACTCTATTACGTATTAGGGCACACCATCTTATACCAAATTTATATTTTGCTTTTCCTAATCTTTTTAACATCAATTCTCGAATATTTTGTTTTTTAGAGTAACCGCAAAATAGCCTGAAATTTGCCTCTTTTTCGTTAGTAGATTACGGATACTGAAAAGATGCTGTTGAAATTCTATTAATATATTAATTTTTGTACAATCCTAAGATGAGCATAACTGTTTGTTTTTCGAAAAAATTCCAAACTCACCCCTTGTTTAGGGCTAAAAAAAATTAAAAATGGTCGGTATTTAAAAAAAAATCGAGAAACATTGTACTTTTTTTAAAAATCGTATTTCTCATAAATTACTTGGAAAAATGATCCATAAAAGATATCAACCTTACAATACTGTTCACATCAAAATAGTAATAAAAATAAATGTCTTTTCTTTTGCTGCAATATATCAAAAACATACGAACTTGCGGTGTTCGATATAAATACTAAAATACACTAGCGCAAAAAAAAATGAGATTTCAAGAGAAAGAATAAACTGTAAATTAAAAGAAAATAATATAATATTTTGCCTAAGAGGAACAGATTACAACCAAGAATTTTCTGCATCAAACTTACCACCATTATATATAAACAATTTAAGGAGCGAAAAATATACACCTGTGCTCATCTAG
Organism: Diaprepes abbreviatus; assembly: GCA_034092305.1. NCBI lineage: Eukaryota > Metazoa > Arthropoda > Insecta > Coleoptera > Curculionidae > Diaprepes > Diaprepes abbreviatus. Next base: position 1,615,150 of record JASJET010000090.1, on the reverse strand, counting down.
TGGCTTCACCCAATAAAATCCCTAGGACCAGCTTTAAACATTGCAATTGAGGTCTGTATCCTACATTATAGGTAAAGTGTTATAAATTTTTGCTGCATTATAAGAAAGTGACCTCCAAAACATGGTCGATCCATGCCTCGGCACTATAAGAAGGTGATTATATATAGTATCTTCCCCATACACAAGCTTCCCCTTAAGATAAATAGGGAATCCAGAAATGATTATCTTCTTATTTAAAGTGACAAAATGAAGTGTGAATCTATCATTAAGTTTTATCCACTTACAAGTATTATACAAAGTTGTTAAATGATTAAAACTCTGAGCATGATAAGAAAAATTTCTGCAAATTTTACTTATTACAATCATACAAGGCCAGCCAGTAAACAAGATGTGAATAGGACACAGTGGATATATTGATGGTATCAAAGTTTCAATTTAATGTCAGGCAATAAGTAATCCTTATGGATGTAAAGTATTTTAGGTTTTCCATATCCCTTCTAAAGAAGGTGAGAAAGGTGCCCCTTGAAGTGGAGCTGGGAGTCCATAATTAAACCAAGATTTTTGGCTCGATCACAGGGGTGTAGATACTTATTATCGATTGTTAATTCAAAACTAATATTTGGCTGCAAATGCTCCCTTTGTTTATCAAAAAGAAGTATTTGAGTCTCTGCTGATCTGCCCTGCAATATTCAGAAATAATTCGGATATCGTCAATACTAGCCGTAGAAGCATCCCCAATATCTTTCAAAGAAAAGAATAGTATATGTGTGTGTCGCCTTCATTCTGGTGGAAATATACAGAATAATAATGGGGTAAAATTCTTTCCTTCGGTACGACTTTATTGACTGAAAGGAAACCTGAACTGGAATATCTCAAGATAACGCACTGTAACGTCCCCGAGAGATAATCGTGGATAAAATTAAGGGAGTCGTCACTCCAGCCAAAGAATTTTAATTTAGTAAGAAACAATTTGTGATCTAGCGTATCAAACGCTTTGATGTAATATAAAAGGAAAAGACAACTATTTTTACCTTGATTGTAGGCCTCAACAGGATCATTGGAAACTTTAACAAGTGCTGTCTCAGTTGTATGAAGCGGACGAAAACCGGACTTTGTAGCTGATAAAATCTTGCTAGATGTATAAAATTCAATTAATTGATATCTGACAATTCTTTTCAAATTTTTTGATAATTAAGGGGGGATATTAATAGGACGAAAATTTGTTTTTCCTAGAGATCTACTTATCTTGGAAATCGGCATGACATTCGTTTTTTTCCGGCTTGATGAAAAAGTGTTTGAAACAAGACATTTATTTAAAATAAAAGTCATATGGCTAGTAAGATGTGAGGTAATTAACGTAATCATTTTAAGATCAATTTCATCACTTCCCCTAGCATTAGACTTTACTTTGAATTGCTTCCTCAGTGACGGTTTAGAATCGGAACTCCTCTTGAAAATTTTTAAAAAGCTTGATAAAAACCTTTGTTAATTACAAGCCCACTATCAATAAAAAACGGTTGAATGTATCTGCTGATCTGAACTCAGCCTCGTTAGGTTTGGGTTTTGAATTACTTTTGAATATTTTCAAAGTTCTCCAGAATTTACCAGGGTCGACCTTAAAACTATGGTGTAAATGAGGTAATTTTTCATTAATTATAGCAACAGTAATAAGGTTTCTCAATTGCTTGCCCAACTGATTCTAAACCTTTTATATTTAGAAAGTACCCTATGAGGGGTTGTTTTCAAAGACTACACCAAAAATGCTTTGTTATTGCTTTTTATTAATAAATACTAGAAGTTCATAGCTACTTTTCAATCTTAGAATTTATATCATGATAGAATATTGTATAGGGGTAGTTTTAACCCCAGTTGAGGGATGTATGCAAATTTTATCGGATGATAGCTAACTAAGAATTAATTTCAGTTTTGTCCTATTTTAGGGGCTGTTTTCTTTTACATATAATTAGTTTGGGGATGTGCGAGTTTTGTCTACATCAGACTTGGACTCAATGTCCTAAAATGCATTTGAATTTAACCTACGATTCTAATCATTTTTTGTGGAGCAGTTTTTTTACCCGTTTCGTGAAATTGTTGATTTTCAACCCCCTCGCTGAGATAGGTGATACTATTTTGATGCAAAGAGTATTATATGGTTGATATCTTTGGCTGATATTTTTGCAAATAATTTATGTCAAATTCAATTCTCACCAGTAACACTGTGTTTTTCAGTTCTTTAAAGATATTTGCCTTTGTTAAATTATTCTCAACCTTTAATTGTAATTGTTTTTGTAATTTTCCGAAAATCAAAAAGTTATGCTCATCTCAAGATTACCTAAGTATTAATATGATATTAATAGAATTCCAACTGTCTCTTTCCTTTTTTAAAAATTTAAAACTTGAGTAATAAATGATGAAATCTATCTGCCGTATTTAAATAGTTGTAATATATGTATGTGATCTAGATTACCTACACACCATAAGAATACTAATTGTGAAGTGCACCGAATATAACGTACCGCTCCATATGGCTTTTGTAGATTTCCAGAAGGCATTCGACTCCGTCAAAATATGGGCAAAGATACATAAACATCATAAAGAACATATACGAAAATGGAGCCATTCAAATAAAAATAGGCTACAAGATGAAAACAAACCCCATAAAACTACAAAGGGGAGTGAGACAAGGGGACACTATCTCGCCAAAACTGTTTACCCTAGTCCTTGAGGACATTTTTAAGGAACTTAAATGGGACATCAAAGGTATAAACATCGACAGAATATACTTGAACCATCTCAGATTTGCTGATGACATAATCTTAATAGCAAGTAATCTTCAATAATTGAACGAAATGCTACAACAGCTAAATGACGTATTCGCATCTGTAGGCTTTAAAATGAATTACAACAAAACAAAAATAATGAGCCACGAACAGGCAAACATGACAATACAGAATCAGAGGATAGTCGTAGAACACTATGTATACTTGGCTCATGACATCACACTAGGGAAATCAAACCAGGATGCTGAAATAAAAAGAAGAACACAGCTGACATGGACCGCTTTCGGTAAACTTGCATATATCCTGAAAAATAATTCAATTCCCATAAATTTAAAAAGAAAAGTATGCGACACATGCATATTACCGGTGTGTACGTATGGATTAGAGACCATGTCCCTCACCAAAAAGTCTGCAAAAAATTAGAAACAGTCCAAAGAGCGATGGAAAGAAACATGCTTGGAATATCATTAAGGGACAAGATTAGAAACACCGAGATAAGACGCAAAACGAAAGTCAAGGACATCGTGGAGAAGGTTGCAGAGATGAATCGGCGATGGGCTGGTCACATAGCCCGATATGAGGACAACAGATGGACAGGACGAATCCTGGAATGGAGACCGAGGAAGACAACAAGAAGCACGGGAAGACCTTAAAAAAGATGGGTAGATGACATAAGGACAGTGGCGGGCAAACAGTGGATGAGATTGGCGAAGAATAGAGAAAGATGGAGATAATTAGAGAGACCTACATCCGGGAGTGGATGGACAGAGGTTGACAAAGAGAGGGAGAGAATATATGTATTCTCCTTTCAGACAGAGAAAAAGAAAGTATATATACAAACAGTTTATTTACTGGAAATACCACTCTTGTCCTCTCTCTATACGTATTTCGACCATCTTATGGTCTCATCATTGGAGCTGTATCGGACCGAGAGCAACGTTTGTAGGAAACAATTGATATATGAAATATAAATTCCTGCCTGAAAGGAGAATACATATATAACTGCCTCTTTCTTGTTTCCGTAATCGACTACTGAAAAACAGGCTATTTTTGCGGTCCCTTTTCGCTTTTTCATAGGTCTGTCGACATAATACGCAGATATTTGATCCGATCCGTTCGAAGAAGCGCATATTAAATGTCACGTCGCAAACAAAAAATGTATGCTCTATTTCGAAACCTTGAATTATACATTTTGATAATCGCATAATATAACTTTTAAAAACGTATATGTTCGATGTGGGTTCACTTCAGTAGCCAGGCCTTGACCAGGTAGTTGCTGTCATCGTCATCAAATACTTAAATATATGTATATTGTAGATTATATTGTATTGCCACTAATTTGTAACATATGAGAGAATAATAAAGGCATTAGAAATTAATTAATTTAGTTCCCGTCTGATCACTGAAGTGAACCGGCGCCGGGCGTGGTTAGTATTTGATAGGTGACCTCCTGAGAAAACTACGTGACCGTGGTCGGAACCCACGTTAAAATGTAGCTCCAGTCTCCTAATGGTCTTTGTTACCGATGCAATTTTAACCCAAATTCTTTATGTTACGGAGGTTTATATCCACAATACAACTCCAAGAATCATTTTCTTGGGATATTTTAGGTTCCTTTACTCATATAAGAGACTTTAAAAATGATATATTTTTGCAGCACTATAATCTTCCTCTCTCCTCTCTGATATCAGTGAGCATCCTTTATAGATTGTTTTCATAATAAGTGGTTGGTTTTGCATTTACAGAATAAAATTACTCAATTAAAAAAATCGACCGATAAGGCAAGTTCACTGACCAAGAGAATTCGAGGGTATTAAGAAGCTTCTAGGAGAAATCAAGTAAGCTACGTCAACTGAATATATTCTATGTACACTGCCGATCAGTTACTTTTGCCCACCCCTAGACCTTTCTACCCGTACAAAATCCCGTGGTCTCATTTTAAAGGTATACGAATGACATTTATGTTTTTTCATTGTTTAAGCATTTCACAATTTTTTTTTAATTTCTCCTCTAGAATTTTGATGCAATTTTTTTATGGGAAACAGTTGGACAAAAAACTGCAGTAACCATTTGAAAGCTCTCTTTAAAAGTTACAAAATTTATTTAGAAAAAAATATTTTTAGACGTTTATTTCATAAGATATGTGGCGTTTTACACAACAACAACAAGGTTTTTTAAAAAAAGTTCACATATCTCTGTAAGTTTTGAGTACAAAAAAAAACTTTAATTAAAGAAAATGTTGTATTTTGCAAGAACTATCTACAGGGTGTCCGGTAAGTACCTCAAAATTTTTCGGGAGCTTACAGGGGAAGTCAAAAAAACCCTACTTTGTCATAGAAAAAAATTCCCAAAGTGCTCTTCATAGTATGATCATTCCTGTTCAAAAAAAGGTACTCTTAATTTATTTCGATTAAACTGACGGTTTTCAAGATAAACCGGTTTTTATGCGAAAAACTCAAAAATGAATGCTAAACACAAACAGGTAAAAATAAAATACGCAGAGTGTGCTGATGTGCTTTAATTTATGGGAAAGCGCTGTCTTACTCTTCGAAAGCAAGAAGATGTTATGTGGAAAGATTTCCAGCTCAGACATTGTTAAGTCTAGAAACCTTTCAAAGAGTTGATCGGGACTCAATTATTTTACAAAGTTATTAAAATGAAAAAATGGTGAAAACATTTAAATCCTATTTTGGCAAATGTTCAAAGTTCTGATTCTTCGACAGTTTTCCTGCTACACTGTAAATAGTATTCCGGCATTATTACGAACTTCGTATGCCGTGCTATTTTCGCTAGCAGTTCTTCTCTAGTATTTATTGATGTTGAATCAGAATTAGTTCTTTTAGATGTCCTCAAAGTAAAAGCCTAAGGGATTTAGGTCTATAGACTTTGGTAGACCTAAAACAGGCCCTCCTTGACCTATCCATCGAGGGCTAAAAGCGTTTGTTAAATGTTGACGTATTATACGGTTAAAATGAGGTGGAGCACCATCATGGATGTACCACATTTGCATTCTTATATCGAGAGGTACTCTTCCAATAAATTATTTAAATTTTGCTGCAAAAATTGTAAATAAATCTCACCATTGAGTCTTCCTTCAAAAACAAATGGACCTATAAGGTTATTTCCTATGATTCCAGCCCACATTTTTACAATTAACATTTTTTCGTGTTTGTTTTAAATTAAAGCGTGAGGGTTTTCATCAGTCCATAAATGTAGATTGTGTGAGTTTATTATGCCATCTCTTGTAAAACTAGTCTCATCGGTAAACAAAATTTGGTTAGAAAAATTTAAATTTAGGTTATGTTGCTGTATAAACCAGTTGGAGTCAGAGGCGGATCCAGCCTCTCTCCTTGGGGGGGGGGGGGGGCGGTGACATGACAAAAGTACAATATGACAAGAGAAAGCAAGTTGTAGCCGGGGGTGGGGGGGGCACCAGCAACATTCCCATTTCTAGTGTAAAAGGCAGGAACGGGGCTATATTTCTGAATTCGAAGCTCTTGGAGAGGGGGGAGCGATCACAAGAAAAAACAAGTTGCCGACAGGGGGGGGGGGAGGAGAAGCGATTAACATACACATTTCTAGTATAGAGTAGTAAATCGGGTCTATTTTCCTGAATTCAAAGCTCTTGGAGGGGCTATCGCAAGAAAAACAAATTGTCAACGGGGGGGGGGGGGAGCCAGCAGCATACACATTCCTAATATAAAAGCCAAAATCGGTTCTATTTTCCTAAACTCAAAACACTTGGGAAGGGGAGGGGCGATCGCAAGCATACACATTCCTATACTCTATTCAAGAACTAGAGAGAGTAATAAAACTGTTACCGAAACCTCCAACGTACCTGCTTCAGTGCCCGCAGTGACTGAGAACTGCCGTAAATCTAATTATATTTAAATATTACAAGCTTTTATAAATTTACTGCAACAATAAAATTTCTGATAGTTTAATTAAATATCTGTCAGTGAGCAAAGTACACCTTACAGTGACTCCTTAGTCATTTATCTTGTTTGTGCTTGTTTTTATATATTATTTGAGATTAGTGAGATACCCAAAAGATGTAGCTTTCACATCTATATTTATTACAAAATCGTTATACCAGGGCATTTTTTCTTCAACGAAAAACTTATTACGATGAATGTTTATGATGCCTTAAGATATCAATACCTAGATAATAATGTTAAAAGCTTTGTTGAGATGTGGTCCAACATGACAGGAGTTGGAAAATCCACTATGTACCGAATACTGAAGGAGAAAAAAACAACTGGAATTGTTAGTACTCCCATGCTACATTCGACCACAGGCAGACGAAAAACCTCGTTGGAAGAAGAGATGTAAACTACAATAAAAGGAGTTGTGCCTACATTTTATTATGAGAAGCAGATCCCAACCGTCGACAAAATTCAAACTAAAATCAATGAAGATCGGGATTTACCTGAAATTAAACGAACTGAGCTCTGAAAATTGTTCAGAGAATTTAATTTTTGTTGGGAAAAACCAGATAGGAAATCTTTTTTTCAAGATCGTCCGGGAAATGTCCGTTGGAGAAGGAAATATCTCTCTCAAATAAAAGGTTGGGTTGCTAGAAATAACACTTAACTTACAAAATTAGTAATTTAACTAAACTTTTGAAAGATTTTTTTGAATAAAGTTACTGCAGATAATTGCGAAAAATCCATATAATAAAAGAATAAAAGAAAATGTGGAAACTCGATCTCATGATCGGTGAGAGATTATAATTAATTTGAGCGAAGATAGGTTCACTGACTTTGATTACGAATTAGATACGTAATCTTTAATAGCGTAAAAACAATTTATTATTTAAATTTTCTGCAACATATAAAAATTGATTACATTTGAATCCCTTTTTAGTGTTTAATTCTAATTCTGCAGATGGTTTAAGAAATAAATAAACTGGAACGCCAAATATCCCAAAAATGTTTTTAATTAATAATAAAATGACCGATAGCCCCAAAAAAATTTTAATATTATATTGACGAATTTATTTTTTTATATATGTTTACCTTCTTGTATTTTTGATAATGGGTATTTTGTGAGTATTTAAATTATAACATCGAATTTTTTGAGAGAATAAGGCTACGTTTTAGTTTGAATGTGCCTAAAACGTTTTCTATGAAAAAATTAAAAATAATAAAAATAGAGTTGTGATTTGTATTAAATATGTCAAAATTATTTATATTTTCTAATGTATGTGAATTATTAAGAAATCATAAGAAATAAAATAATACTATCAAAAGTTTTTAATTTAAGTTTATTACCGAAATAATATTCTATGCCATAAATATTTAGTGATAAAATGAACCTTCCTCCGACGCCTATGACAGGGATTAAAATCCTTTTTAACATTTCACACATCTTAATATCTATTGCTATCCAACCCAAATAGTCCATTATTATAGGCCGGTATTTTTGATTATAAAATTTCTAACCCATTCCTATGAAAAATATATGTGTATAACAGGTTTTGCCAAAGACACCGGACTAAAGAACACAAGTAGTTTGTGAAGAAAAAAAAAAGGTAAAAAATGAAAAACTCTAGTTCTTGAATAAACTATAGTACAAGGGGCAAAATCGGTTCTATTTTCCTGAATTTAAAGCTCTTGGGGGGGGGGATCCCCCCCCTTGGATCCGCGCCTGGTTGGAGTATTGAAGTCTTGCGGGATAATCATCCAAACAGAGCTTGTACTTTTTTTACGTGGTAAAGGTGAAGTAACTGTTCTGTTAGAGTTTCATGTATAATATATTTTGTAACATTGTTTTAGGTCCCGAGCATTATTATACTGTTTGAAGGGTTATTAGCAATATCTTGCAAAATTTATTTTATTTGTCTATATGAGGATCTCGCGCTTTTTTGGAAGGGTCCTCACCGCCACGTCGCAGCAAAATTGACCCTGAATAAAACATGTAAAAAATTAATTGGTTAACTCTAATAATTATTTTCTAATCATCCTTTACCTGTCCCCCTTAGGCTTTGAACAACCTTTTGAAAGTTTTTGGACTTAGCAGTGTTGGAGCTGGTAATCTTTCAGCATAAAGTTTTCTTGCCTTCGAAGAATTTGACCGCGTTTCATAATAAATTAAATGCATATCAGCATATTCCGTATGAAAATTACTCTTTAATTTTTGAAAATTATTTATACTTGGAGGCGGTTTTGACAAGTTCCGTCAAAAAAAAATCATTATGTAAGTATTAACAATAACAATCTGATTTTTACCTGCTTGTGTTTAGCATTAGTAATTTTTGAATGTTTCGCATAAGAACCGATTTATCTCGAATGCTCCAGCTTTATTAAAATAAATTAAGAGGACCATTTTTGAAGAGAAATGATCACAGTTATTAGCTCAAGTGTGGCTGCAAGTTCGTTTCTGACCTCTCTGATGATCTAAAATATCTACTCTAGTATGGTTTAAAGAGTCTTTACGGCCTCTATAAAATATTAAAATTTCATTAAATTATTCAAGTCGGTTTAAAACTTAAAGTAGATAAGGTAACCCGCTAGGTACCCTTTAGGGATCTGTATCTCCGTTACGGGACACTTTAGGAATTCTTTTTTTTATGCCAAAGTAGGGTTATTTTAACTTTCGCTGTATGTTCTCGAGAAATTACAATGAACTTATTGGATACATATAATGAATTTGAAGGTTCGACCTACTGGCGATACCTTCAAGTATCGATCAATCTTGAATGTCCCTAGCTAGATGATAAATTAGTGAACAAGCTCCTAAACCTGTTTAAGGCTTCTTTCGATCATACTACTAGATTCAAACAACAATAAATTTGTTTGAAGGCTATTCATGGTCAGTGGGGGAGAGAGTTTTTTGATGTTTGATCGACATCAATTACTTATTTTCTCTTTCATTTTTATTATTTGTTATGACTTTTTCAGTGTTTTTAAGTGTTAAAAACTATTATAAATGCGAGGTATGCAATTAATATCAACAAAAACAGGTTTTAAAAACTTTTTTTTCTGACAAATATTGTTAGATATTATTTATAAATTGAAAATAACAATAATAATAATTTAGGCAACCACAAAATCATTCTTTTACTTATTCTAGAATTGATTTACTGATTATTATATTACATTGGTGTAAATAATGCAATTGGAAAAGGATAGCATGTGTGTACCAAGAAACAAGATGTCTACTGTTTCTCAACACTTCTCCAAATATGAATAAAAATAATATTTCGTTATTAAAAACCTGGTCCTAGTTCAGACGATATGCTAATTCTACAGGGGTATGTTCGAAGAAGGCCACCAAGCTATTCACCTAGAACACATATTACAGGTGACACAATAAATTGCAGCAGTAGTTTTCTTTTAAGCCCTAGTTTGCTATATCATTTAATCAATATTATAGCTTTCTTAATCGAAATCGAAATCGAAATCGTAGATTTTTTAAATACCAGATCACTATAGAAACTTAAATTAATGTATTTCATATCTGGGGCATGTTTATGGTATCTATTGTTTTTCATCTCCATTGCAGCAAGTTGAATTTGTAGGTACCTATACTAGCCTAGCTATGTTAATATTACAGGTTCATGTTCATTATATAAAAAAAACTCGAGTTATGAAATAATTGCAGAAAATGAATTATGGAGGGGGAAGCAAAATTGCGGATACACCACTGATCTCTAGATAGATTATTATCCGTAGAAAATACCATAATAAAACAGTGAAATGATGACGGTGTCCTAATAAATCATTATAATTTAATTAATAATTATAAAATAATTTTACAATTATTTTATTATTATTTATTCAAAGAGAAAACAATGTAGGAATAACAAATTATTATTATACGGATAAATTTCCTTGATTTAAATATTTTTCAGTTATATGTGTTTTTAAATTGACTGCAATTTGTTTTATTAATTACATTTTGTTGAATTAATAAATTGAAAATAAATAAAGTATGTTGTAAAACTTCGAATTTTATGTGAAAATGTTGCAGATTAGCTCTTAAATAACCAATACTAAATAAAGTGCTAACACTAGAATTTAATGAGCAATTTGGAATATTTATCTATTAGTCAAAACTAGACTATTGTAAAACTAAATTCAGGTATAAATATTTATCAATTGTTATTTATCTTATTTTAAACTTTGATACCTAGACTAGAAAATTGTGTAATATCGTTTATATAGTGATAATTATTTTAAAGTAAATGAAAGTGTAAAAAAAATAACTCTCTAAAGACGGAATAAAGTCAACAAAATGTTGCTTAATAGTTTACAGAGACGTACCCTGAGGTGTGTTAAGGCCGTTATCATTCACGCTCAATGAAAGCAGCTTGCTTTGAATCGCTATCTTGCTAAAAATAGTTGTAATTTTTCTGCGCTCTGTTCTAGATTTTCTTCAAAATATTTAAGCAGATATTTTTATCCATGGTTCCTTAAATTGGTACTAAATTTTTAACTCTTGACATCAACATATAACCCTATACTATTATATCTCCACCTCCATTCTTAATAGTTTTGGTAGTCTTCTTAGGATTAAGTATTTTTCCCGTTTTTCTCCATATTCTTTTGACGTCGTACGATCCAAATATATTAAATTTAATAATAAGAATAAATTTATTAACATATTTTGATCCCTCACCATCAACAATTTAACGATGGTATATATGCTGCAATTATAATTAAAATCTAGAAAAATAAGTTTGTTATTAAAAGCCATGAATCTGTTCATTATATTGTTTTGTCCCAAATCTGTCCGGCTATGAATAAGTGAAAATGATTTATCGAGTCTTGCCATTCGAGAAGAAACTATAAAGTTAAGTAAAGGGTGTTTTTTTTTTATAGAAGTATAGAACTTTTAAATGGAATAAAACAAAGATGATTTTTTTAAATTGACATGAAATTTACTTTATTCGAAAGATAACCTTCTGGCATTATAATTTAAATATGACTTCTGGCATATGACCGTCACGGCTGGCTCGGACATAGTCTAATCTGGAGGTCCAATTTTCGATGACTTTTTCCAACATTTGTGGCCGTATATCGGCAGTAACGCAGCGAATGTTGTCCTCCAAGTGATCAATCGTTTCGGGCTTATCGGCGTAGACTAGCGACTTCACATATCCCCACAGAAAATAGTCTAGCGGCGTTAAGTCGCACGATCTTGGAGGCCAATTCACGGGTCCGAAACGTGAAACTATGCGGTTACCAAACATTTCCTTCAATAAATCAATTGTGGCACGAGCTGTGTGACATGTTGCGCCATCTTGTTGAAATCACAGCTCCTGCACATCATGGTTGTTCAATTGATGAACGAAAAAGTCAGTAATCATGGCTCTATAGCGGTCATTATTGACTGTAACGTTCTGACCAGCATCGTTTTTAAAAAAGTACGGACCAATGATTCCACCAGCCCATAAAGCACACCAAACAGTCAGTTTTTCTGGATGTAACGGTGTCTCAAGATACCTTTGAGGATTATCATCACTCCAAATACGGCAGTTTTGTTTATTGACGTATCCATTCAAACAAAAGTGAGCTTCATCGCTAAACAAAATTCGCTTATGAAAATCGGGATCAACGGCAATCTTGTTTTGGGCCCATTCACCGAATCTACGCCTTGCTAGGTGATCGTGTGGCTTCAATTCTTGCACGAGTTGGATTTTGTAAGCACGCAAACCAAGATCTTTCCTCAAAATCTTCCATAAAGTGAATGGACACATATCCAATTCCTGTGCACGATGGCGGATAGACTTATTCGGGTCTTCCTCTACGCTACGCTTTACAGCAGCAATGGCTTCTTCTGTACGTACTGTACGACGTCTCTGTGGATGCATATTATCATTTAGAGTAAACGTGGTGCGAAAACGTTCCATAGTTAATCGAATTAATTGCTCTGATGGACGATTATGTTGACCGTAAAATGGACGTAGTGCGCGATACGTATTTCGAACAGAACCATGATTTTCAAAATAAATTTGCACAATTTGGAAGCGTTGTTCAGGCATCAGTCTATTTATGTTGAAATGCCAAACCAAACTAAACATAAATCACTTGACAGCTGACAAAATGGCCGCCAGTTAAAAAACTGTTGCCAACTTAAAGTTTTATACCTCTATAAAAAACACCCTTTATATTAAGCAACTCTGGGTAGTCAATTCTATTACTAAAAATATTATATCTTAAGGAAAAGGTAAGCTTGACTCTATGTTTCAAACTCAAAATAACTTGACGCTTGAAATGTGGGAGGAACGATGTATCAATATTAAGTTTAAAGAACAAAAATTGATAAACTTTATTTGTACTATTTCAATCTTATTTACGTGTGTTCTATACAAAGAAGCCCAAACAGTGCAGCAACATTCGAGATGACTCATAACTAGAGAACAGTATAATGCCTTAAGCAGCGCGTCCACTGGTTCGGTTCGGTTCAGACTGCTCGGCTCCGCATAAGCGGCCAGTTTTGGTTTACAGGTAAATAAATGAGAGCCCGCTCACTGGTTCCGACCGGCCAGAACGCTTCAGCGCTTTCAGCATCGGAACCAGTGAGCGGCCTCTCATTTATTTACGTGTAAACCAAAACTGGCCGATTGTGCGGAGCCGAGCGGTCTGAACCGAACCGAACCAGTGGGCGAACTGCTTTAGGCACCACAATAACTCTACACTTTAGGACATTGTCATTAGAAATATCAATATCCTGAAAGCTTGAGGAACTATCCACTTGGAACTTGGGAGAAAAACTTTAATTCACTATCAAATAGAACGCTGAGATCATTTACTGTTATGACACGGACTATCTCCGGCTCTTCAGTATAATATTTGTGTAGTACTGACACCCTTCTTCGAGTAAAAGAGATTACCTGTTACAGTTTTGTTATTTTACAAACAAAACTATAAATAATTTTACCAAAATACCAACAATCAAGCCAATACTCACCATAAATTAAACTCTTATTTTTCATCAAGTAGTCTCTGTAATACATATAAAATAAAAGCTAAAAGTTTTTGTCACTGTCACACAAAACCGGTTTTGTAAAAAAAAAAAAAAAAATCAAGTGTGCCTAGAAATGTATCAAACCCTCCACTTTGCCACTTTCATCAAGGGTGTAGTTAGTCACTCTTTTGTTTTTTTCTTGGCGCTCTTGAGTGTCAGTAGAGAGAGTCTGGGCGAAGCCTTGGTTGTGAAAACTGGCAGAAACCCAGAAAGCAGAGATTTTTTGCTGATTTTCTCAGAGTACAATACTACTTTTATTCCTGTTTGCAGCTAAAATCATAGTTTAGTGCGTTAAGGCATCATTTGCCAGATATTGAGGATAAACAAAGTTTTTATCGTATTCGTTTTTCGTTAAGTACAGTTTAGTGAAAGTGATCTCACCTAAGAAGTTAAAACACCATCATTGTGACTTTAAATACTTGGTGCACCCTTAAAGACAATCAGGTACATGCCACAAACAGTTCTTATTATACCGAGACTTTGCCATCCTGTTTAAAATTAGATTTGCCTACCAGAGCCAACATATTACACACCACTGCTCCATAGAGGCCATCGGCTATCCAGCTTGTCGAAAGTGTTTGGATTTAATCACAAAACAGCCTTTCAGGTATTAGAACTTCATAATAAACAGTGAAATTACCGGTTTTAATGTATACTTTCCTTTTTCCCCTGTGATTGGGAACTAATAAGACTTTATGCGAGCAATTACAGGACACTTCATTTTTAATTTCATTTAAAATACCTTGTAAACCGAAGGTATACGTATACACTAGGTAATTTAAAACATCACTTCACATATTAATAGTCCAACACTTTTAATTAGGCTTAAGCAAACATAATTTTAGACTTAATCGGCCTACTAGAAAAAGTAAGATTATTCAGTTCAGCCGATAGTAAAAATTAAGGCCTGACCTACATCTAAACCGACTTGGCGTATGGCGCAGATGACGTCATACTCGCAGTAGTGTTGTCCATTGTTTCTTTGTTTTTTTTTATGATCCATTTAGCAAATAGTCACATATTTCTTTAGTTTAAAACTGTAATTCAAAATCCCTTTCTTTTTATTGTTGAACATAGATTTTAATTGTTTTTGGAATCGGTGTGTTTTATTTTTGGATCCAGTTGTTTCCTGTTTTCGATAAGATCATCGCTTCTTCTTACCGACGGGCCTAAAACAGGTGGCGCTTTAAATTTAAATAACCCCCCCTAATCTCCGGCATGCTAGCCTAGGAACTGCCCTAAAAGAAGGAGCGATCAACACTAAAAAATAACCACCTGTACAGAAGCATTAAATATTTAATTTTCATTCACTCTTTTTCATTTTAATTCTTTTTTTCTCTCCCGTGTCGTGGCATACCTTATATTTTAATATATTCAAATCCATACAATTCGCGTTCAAACGAGTAATATCAGACTGTAAGATACCATCATTGTGAAGAAACTGAAATATTGCAGAAGCAATGCTTGTTCTTTCAATTAATGCTCTTCTATTGTCATCCTTTTACTTAAAGATAATTTACCAATAGACATAATTTATATTCGTGAAGTTATTGTTTAGGCTTTTTAGAATTACATGTTGTTCTAAAAATAAAAAAGACTTTAAGATTATTAAAGATAGACAAATGATACTGCCTTGAAGGTAAGTTTATATTATAATAGATTTCTTTACTTTCTTGGTACATATTTTAGAGTGTATTTCGAACCTCCATTTTGGTTTTTCCGGAATGGCCAGCAGTTTTCCTTTTTTTTGACGATGTATATTTTTTTATTTAAAATTTTAATGATACCCAATTAAAAATGTTAATTTCTAAAAATAAAATTATTTTTTTCTTCCTCTTGAACAGATGAAATAGATTGCATATGCTCACTAATTAGTAGCTTTTATATAAAATAATTTTCTGTTTCAAATTAATTTAAGTCTCTTAAATTTTTTAAAAACACAATATAAATAAAAATTGAATGATGTGTGTGTGTGTGTGTGTGTGTGTGTGTGTGTGTGTGTGTGTGTGTGTGTGTGTGTGTGTGCGCGTGCGCGTGCGCGTGCGCGTGCGGGTGCGGGTGCGGGTGCGGGTGCGGGTGCGGGTGCGGGTGCGGGTGCGGGTGCGGGTGCGGGTGCGTGTGCGTGTGCGTGTGCGTGTGCGTGTGCGTGTGCGTGTGCGTGTGTGTGTGTGTGTGTGTGTTTTTCGGTAGTTGCTGAGTTGTTACGCTTTGTTTATCCTCCTACTATTCAATAGATATTTGGTTCTCAGACATTTTTGTCGTAGCATACAAGCAGCTGAAGGTCAGCTTTCATTTAGAGAGGTTGTTTGAGAGCCCAATATAATGCCAAGATTATTGCATCTGAGTAAAAATTATATAAAATGGATAGAAAATGTGATTGATAGCAGCTTATTGTGCTATCTATATATTTAATGAAAATTTTCAACTTTTGTTAAAACTTAGGAAGGTTATGGGAGTAACTGTAAACAAAAATGCAGTCGATTTGGTTCAGCGACGGGACCGTGACCACATCAAGTCTGCGTATCCTTGATATTTCCAAACCGAGAAGAATTGAGTTTAGGAAGCAAAAGACAGTAGAAAATAATGTTTTTGAGAAGAATAAAGGCATAATGTATGGAGCAGGGAACGCTGATTGAACGTAACGAAATTTATTTTTAAGTTTTATAATGATTTTTGGAAAAAAAAACTTTAAACACATTTTTCGCGAAACAACGTTTTTTGACCTGGTTGAAACGATTTTGAAATACATTCAGCACTTACATAGTTTCAGTCCGTAGTAGAATCAGAATTTTTTATAAATTTTTAACATTTTTTTAAACAATTTTAGTTGTAAAAGGCTGAAAATAATTTAAAAGTCCACTTTTTTTTCTCACAAAATATTTAATTCTACTACCGACTATAGCCACTTACTTATATTTCAAGATGACATTCGAATTATTTGGTTCAGGCTTACCTAATGCGATATATACGTCAACCGATTCTTAAAAGGTTTCCCTTATGGCTGCTATTTTGTCACTATAAATAAAACAAAAAAAATTCTTTCAATGTGTATATTTCATTATGTAGAAGTTTTGAAACATTTTAATAAATTCTTCTATAAAAAATGATATTGAAATTTTATTCACTATACCCAGACTGTTCCCTTCACTGAACGTTTGCAGTCATAAAACGATATGACTTGTTTGTTTCGGTTGTTTTACCCATAATGTTAGATTTTTTGCGACATATGGCTTAGATTACAAGAACTATATTTGATTTCTGTTCTCTTTTCTATCTATAGACAAATTAGGCCAGATTCTCACTATAGGGCCGCTCTCGATACGGTCTCGATACGCTCTCGGTCCGGTAAAATATTCTTACAGGAGAAATAATGAACCTATTCATATTATCGGTTTCGCGGATATATCGATATCGTAAACTCTTTTTTATTTAAAAAAAATTATCGACCGAGATCGTATTGAGGGCCTCATTATAGTAAGAATCAAGAAGAAGAACAGGAACTAGAACTATCTTTGATATTTTCGTTGATTGATGACGCATAGTTATTCTTTCATTGGGCCAACTTTATATTTATCTGTATACAGAAAACAGATATTTATTACCAATCTCTAGAAATTCAAGGAAAATTATTATGAAAAGATAACTTTAGGTACATCGCTGTTAGTAGTATTTTCTAGCTTTTACGCTCATTATGACTGTGAAACAAATATTTTTATTATATGAAAAATTGAAATACTCTAAGAAAGTTTTCCTAACAAAATTTTTATTTAAAAAAAATATGCCTTGTTATAAAGAAACGAATAGAACTTTCCCTTTCGCTGGAATTCAAGAAAAATACATACTGAAAAGAATTCAATGTTTCTCTGGCAAAATATGGGAAAAATATAGAAGTTAAAATTTGAATGCTAAGCTTTAGATTTAGGATATCCATAGAAACACAGTTTATGACAGTTAGGAAAGTTTAAAATTTTTAAATGACCTTTGCGAATTGAAGCAGACAATATATGCCAAATGTTTTAGGTTATTTTTTAATATAATTTTAACAAAAACTAACTACAAAAATAATTACTTAAAAACTAACGAAATAAAATTTTTTGCATGAAAGGTGGAGTTTTGGCGGGCTTCTGTCCATTGCATACCGTGGATGACAAGTCAGCTTTTCGTTAGATAAATTTAGAGATAATATCCAAACTGCATATTTCAGGTATCATATATCCTAAAATAACTATCTACGAAAGTGTATTTTTTATTCAGATAGTATTCTGTTTCTTATCTAGTTGTATAGATTTTTATTATTTCCATAAAGAAATAAAACTGGCAGGTCAAGTCAAACTACTGAAGGAAACAATCATTAGAAGGTTTCTAATAATAAATCAATCAGTTTTATTGTGGAACTTTCGCAAAGTGAAGTTTTATTTTTAATCGGTCCGGTAATTTTTGAAATTAAAGATACTACTCGTACGTATTACCAACCGTCTGTTTATTTATTATAATAGTTATTCGCGCTATACTATAAGTCCAGAGAGTGGAGAAATCAAAGGGCAAACCACTGATGAGTTATGGAACTCTAGGAATACACAAAAAATATTTTATAGACATGTCGTATACATTTTTTTTTGCAGAACTGGTAATTATTACGAAAAAATAATTTTATTTTTAACTGCTTATATTAAATGTAAAATTTTTATGTACGAGGGATGCTCACTGCATATTTTGGACACTAATGGCAAGAAATATAATTTCCTGAAATTCTCCACAATTCCCTCATATACCTCAAAATGTACTTCCATGATTGATGAATGTTTGAAGGTCATAGACAATGATGTTTCTTGCGAAATAGTAGATATCCGTTGGACTTCCATTGTTTTTATTTTTGTTGAATATCACGACGTTTCGGCTGGTAGTTATCTCTAGCCGTTTTCAAGTGAAACTAAATAAGTCCCTTAGCTGCATGACTATTTATACTAAAAGTAAATGCAGTAGAGTATGACTGAGATTGGTGCAGTCATGCCTGCTATGGCAAAATCATATTTTTTTATGCTGCATTTAGTTTTAGTTTACAATTACTAAGAAGTGGTTTCCACACTTCTCTTATATCTAAAGATGGTTTACTAAAACAACTCGGGTTCTGATGTATAACCGCGGCTTCTTTGAATTTCCGTTTTCTCCAATGTTGTTCTCGGTGTAGTATTTTAGCTTCAGACCATTTTATGTGGTGTCCATGAGTCCAGGTAGGGTTGACGGCACCAGATCTTTCTGTTTCTCCTCGAAATGTTCATTTTTGGTGTTCTTTGATCCTTACGTCAAGAGGTCTCTTTGTTTCGCCAATGTAGGAATTGCCACATTTATATGGTATCTGATATATACAGTTCTTCATGTCTCTTTGAGTTGTTGGTTTGACCCTAGTGAGCCGACTTCTCAGAGAGTTATTTGAATTGAAAATAATGTTGATTTTATATCTTTTTCCTATCCTTCTAACTTTTTCTGAAATGCCTTTAACATAGGGGATGTTCAATACTGGTTTTCGTTCTTCATTCGTTGTCGATATTGTCCTATTTATGCGTTGTTCAAGAAATTTATCCACTAGATATATTGGGTATCCGTTGGATGACAGATCATTTTTAATGTAATCTATCTCTTTCATCAAGTTCTCTCTGCAACTCCAACGAGTCCTACTACTTCGCATGATTGATGCAGTTAACCAATGATACACTTTTTAGTATTGTTTTAGGAAATGGTGTTTTTTTTTTATAAAAAATGAGATACTAATTAAGCTTTTTAAAGACCATATTTTTTATTTCATATATATTAATAATTTGGAAGACAGTGTGTGAGATTTGGGAATGTGATGTATAGAATTTTTGCCGGATCAGATTTTCATTAAATTTGAATATATTTGTTTCTTTCCCTTGACCTTGCAGAATTAACTAAGTTTATTTCATTTTTTTGGATGAACGAAAATTTTTTTAAATTAAAAAAATGAAGTATTTTTCAGTTTATTGATGTTTCGGTATTCATTCCTTTAACCATCTTCAGAATTACAGTTACACACTAAAATAAAATTAGAAAGTAAGAAAAATTTTTATGTTAAAATTAAAATTTGACTTACTTGGTTGTATTCCTATTGCACTAACATATCTTAACTTATAATATGGAAACTAATTTGTTTACTTTATTGCATAGATTTTGATGGTTTTTGTGTAAAAGTAGACTGGAAATTGAATTTCTATAACTAAAATCTATAAAAACAAGAGCTTTTTATATGAACATCTGGAATTTATAGTACTATTAGGTTGCTATATATACTACCTGTCATGGGTATCTGACCTAAAGTTTATAGTAATAATAAATTTTTTAATATCGACCCCTTAAAGAAAAGATTGTTTTCTGTTTCTCTTTGTCCAAAATTTCGACGTTAATAAAATCAAAATGGTAAAGGTTTTCCATTGCATTTTTAGTTGATGTGGTGCCTTGGACAGTACTGAGGTACATCATAATACTTTTATGGTCTTTAATTCTATTTTTTAAATATTGTTTGTTTGATCCATATATACTTGATTACAGTTTAGGCAATTAATTTTATATACAGTAATGTATACCTCAGGTTTAAATTTAGTGAAATGTTGTTTGGATGCATTAATTGCTTTTTCGGCTATTAAAATGTTTTACGGTTTTAATATCTTTTTAAATATGATATGTTATTTCAGGTACACTCGTGTGTGGAAGGGATACATATTTTTGCGGAGGTATTTTTATCGATTATTCATTGTTCAAAAGACTTTTGGGGTAATTATTTGAAGTTTTATTTTTTTCCAGAATTTGAGGTCTGAAATGTTATGGCCCTGTCAGTAGTGACCACGGTTTTTATATTTATTAGGTACAAAGGAGTTATAATTTAGATATCTTCCAGACCCAACCGACTTATAATAATTTGTAATATCTATTAAAACTATAGTATACTGGCTTTTATTTTCGGGTGTGCACGATATACAATCATCTACACATAGTTTAAAGAAAAAAGGTTTATATTCTAAGTGACTAATTATATTGTCTTCTAAATATTCCCTAACAAGGGTAGCTAGGGTAGCAGAAATGGATAAGCCCATTGCAATGCTATTCGTTTAGAGGTAGAATGTATGTTCGAATTGAAAGAATTTTTAAGATAGGCATAATTTTATTCAATTAAGGCAACGGTGTAAGTTTTTTTATTAGATTTCATTTATTTTTTATAAATTTTATGGGCACATTTATAGGTATGTTTGTGTATAGTGATACCACATCAAAAGAGGCGATGATTTGTTTACAGAGAGCTTACACCTCCGACTAAAACTGATTTTATTGAAGCAATAAAATTATGCATTTCTCAAATATTATTTCAATTCGAAAATACATTCTACTCCCAAATTTATGGTGTTGCGATGGACTCATCCATCTCTGCTACCATAACTGTACTTGTTATGAAATATTTAAAAGAAACTTTAATTAGTTAATTAGATTACAAACCTTTTCTATAAATGATATGTAAAAGATTTTATGCTGTGCATATCCGAAAAGAAAAGCAAATATATTATTAATAAATTCAAGTTTTCATGAAAAAACTCAATTTACCGTCGAAAGGGAAAAACTTAGAAATTATAATTAATTCTGACAAAAATGGTATTGTCTAAACAAATTGGTTCACTAAGTTGATTTGATAAGGAAAATATCTAAATTATAACTTATTTGTACTCAATAAATATATCCACATTTCAGATGACAAAGTTTAAAAAATAATTAAAAACACCAAATAATTATCCCAAAAGTCTTTTGAACAATCAATAGCGAATAAAAAAAATATTATAACAGTAAAATCCACTAAAGTAATAGGTATATATATATATATATATATATATATATATATATATGTATATATATATATATATATATATATATATATATATATATATATATATATATATATATACCCTTCCAGGTATATGTGAAATAACATATCCTATTAAAAAAGACATTAAAACCATACAATATTTTAACAGCTAAAAAAACAAACAATGTATCCAAACAACATTTTACTAAATTGAAACCTTAGGTTCTTCAAGGCATCTATCTTCTCTATGGTCTTCAACTGGATGTCTTTAGATATACATTTGCCCTAACTCTGTTGAAATTATAATTTATATAAAAATATAATTTTCTAATTGAGACGTGCACAAATTGTTTACAAGAAAAAAAAACAAATTAAGCACGTTAACCTTGGATACGTCTAGCCAACTGAGTATCTCTGGGCATTATGGTACACGTTTAGCGTCGATGGCATAAAGATTGGTATCTTCGAATAAACTAACCAAACATGCTTCACTCGCTTCTTGTAGGGCCATTACCACTGAGCTTTGGAATCGAAGATCAGTTTTAAAATCTTGAGTTATTTCAGGAAGTAATCATTGAAAAGGCAGTTTTCTGATTAAAAGTTCGGTACTTTTTTGGTAATGGTTCCTGGCCTGTAGCGGTTTCAGACGTGTTGTTTAATTATCATTATTTTTAATTGTCTTTTGGTATCGATGTTGATTCCCAAACTTTCCCAGTTGAGTTGTTTAAAGACGTCGTCTAGAGTTAAAGTGAAGAGTGTAGAAGAGATAACGTCACCCGTGACCAATACCTCCCTTCAAATGGAATCTTCCTGTCCAAGCATCATCGCCATTCCTGAGATGGACCGTAGAGTTGTAAGTATTTTTGATGATCAGGGAGTACTGAGATTTGATCCGCCCTTGGTTTCATTACTAGGAAGCAAACTTTTCTAGTGTCTCTCATACATAAGCAATACATAATTGGTAAATTAAGTTAGTAGCAGAAAGATCTTTTTTTGATCGAAAAAAAGGGCTATCAGAGAAGTGTAAAATTAAATGTCCTTATTTTTTTCTCTAATGCCTCGGTAATATTTCTGTCATTCCTAATAAAGTTTGTTTGAAAGTTGTAGACAATGTTTAAGATTGACTAAAATGTGGTGTTCGGATTTGCATTCTCTTTATTTTTATTTATTTTCACGATGCCTCGATTAGGTGGTGTCTCTAATCGTTATCAAGTATAAACCTAATGTTTTGTCTTAAAGCTACAAGCTTATATAGGAACTGGGTCCATTGAAGAGCAAAGTTTCGCTTCACTGTACACATCTCAATGATTTGATGTTACAAAGTAGTGGTTGCCAGTATCTCGACACTGGGTTTACTGAAAATTCCATTATTATTTTTAATGTACGCTGCTTCTATATATATTTTTTTCATGTTAACTTCCATATATATTGCCGTAGCTTCAGACTATTTTATATGGTGTTGTTTATTCCAGGTATGTTCTGCAATACCTGATATCGGCGTTTCTCCTTGTTGTGTATGAATTTTATATTCCTTAATTCTAACTTCTAGTGGTCGTTTGATTTCTCCAATATACATTTCACCATACTCACATGGAACTTTGTAAACACATTCTTTTTTATCGGTAATTTTCGGTTTAGTTTTTGCTAAATAAGCTCTTAGTGTGTTTCTTGATTTAAAGGCTGTTTTTATATTATAACTGCTGGTAATTGGTTTTATTTTCTCCGAGGTTCCCGTACTGTATAGAATTGTGAAGAAAGAATGTGGTTCGTGTTGTATAGTGGTCACTGTTTTAAGTTAGACGCCAGACTAATAAGTTTTGATGTAGAAAGTCTGCATACTAATGTGCCATTAGGGGACTTACTAGGCATAATCAAAACTAGACTTTCTGATAATACAATATTACCAGATCAAACCACGTTACCACTGGATAGGGTGATGTAACTATTGGAGTGTTGTCTGCGTAGTACTTACTTTCAAGTAAAGGACAAGTTCTACGCTCAGGACGACGGGCTTCCGATGGGTTCTTCATATGTTGATGATACCTTTATCGCATGGAAAGGCAATGGTCAAGAACTTAATGATTTCTTGAAACATATAAACATCATTCGAGCTACAATTAAGTTTACCATGAAAAAATAGGTAAATGATCGATTGCCCTTTCTAGATCTTATGGTGAACCATTCAAACGAAACTATTAACAAACGTAACAAAACGGGGAATTATACGCAACGTCTATAATCGCGCTATATCTATATGCCATAATGCCGATTCATTTGAAAAAGAGGTTTACAACAGAATCGTTATTCTTTAAAATTTATTGACGATGTTATAAACGACGACCACTGGACAGCAAGAAACTTCTTTACAATTCTGTACAATAAGAGAACCTCGGAGAAAATAAGATGAAATGCCAGCAGTTGTAATATAAAAACAGCCTTTAAATCAGTAAATACACTTAGAGCTCATTTACCAAAAACAAAACCAAAAAGTACCGATAAGAAAGAATGTGTTTACAAAGTTCCATATGAGTGTGGTGAAATGTATATTGGAGAAACCTAAAGACCACTTGAACTTAGAATTAAGAAACATAATATTCATACACAAAAAGGGGAAACGTCGAGATCAGGTATTGCAGAACACGCTTGGGATTAACAACACCATATGGAATGGTCTGAAGCTGCGGCAATATATATGGGATCTAATACGAAAAAAAAAAAGAAAATTTATAGAAGCAGCTAACATTAAAAATAGTAATGGCATTTTCAATAAACCTAGTGTTGCGATACCTAATCTTTGGCAACCACTACTTTGTTACATCAAATCATTGAGTGGTGTACAGTGAAGCGAAATTTTCCGCTTCAATGGACACAGTCCCTATATAAGCTCGTTTTCTTAAGACAAAACATTCAGTTTATACTTGATAACGATTAGAGATACAACCTAATCGAAGCATCGTAAAAATAAACAAAAATAAAAGCAATGCAAGTCCGACAACTACATTTTAGTCTTAGTAATATTTAATAAAACATCCGAATTTCTCGCAGAGCAATGCTAAGTATCATAAGCAATAGCCTTATAAATATCCTTAACATCTACACTAAATTTCCCAACCTCTCGAGTTATAGATGTGTGGTAAAGCTTAATCTAATCTAGCATTTTCATGTCTACCAGTAAGCTAACCTCGATCATAACCATCGACAATCACATGCTTTCTTTGAAAGAAAAACATGCACAATGGAGTGGTGCTGATAACTTAATGGATTTAAACCAACTTTTATATTATTATAAAATTGAATTATTTGAAACAATTTCCCAGGTACAAAATGATTTAAAAATTTTTTTGCAGCATATCCTACTGGAGGAAGCATGCAATAGTCTGCGTGCGTTACACGGCAAAGAGAGAAAGTGAGAGCGAATATGGGGAAGTGCCATCTCTCTTGCTCTCATAATTTCGAATCGTGCGCCGGCCAATCACAGTTCGAAGCTAGTTTTTACCTACCTACTAAGATAACTGAAAATCTGGGGGTTGTAAAATTACAAGACAACAAAACTTTCGTTTTTTCTATAGGCTCTTGAAAACTAAAAAGGGAAAAACAAATACAAGTACGTTTAAAATGCGTCTCGCCTTTTAAGTCGATTCAACTTAACGTAGGACGGTTCTGCAAATTCTCTCTACTATTCAAAGTCATGTGTGAATGAGAACTAAATTCGAATAGTGGCTGGCGCCTGCATTCACATAAACATCGCTATAATAATAAATATACAAAGGCATTGCAAAAACCGTCCCAAGATTTCTATTCTCAAATTAAATTTGTTTGTTTTTGGCGTGTGCTAGTATAAACGAGACGGATTTTTTATGGTCGTTCTTTGTAATCCTATTTGTTTATTTGGATTTTTAAGTGTTACAGAAAACAGATTTTCGTTAATTTTGTTTAGGCATTGATTGAAATGATGAATTGGGTCGAAAAACAACAGTATAATTGATCTGTGTTTTTTCTTAAACCTAATAATGAAGTTATTTACAATAAGCTAAACAGATTAGTAGAAACGTAAAAAATATTATTGCACATTAGATTACTAAAATTTGTGTAGGTATAAATAACAAATGGATTAATTTTATGCAAACATACGTGTTACACGTTATATTCTAGAATACTCTATTTTAATATAAAAAAAAACTTTTTACCAATACCATAACAGCGATTAATGTATTATGGGTGTGTTAATAACACAGACACACAAAAAAATATCTATATTATATTTAATTTCATGTAAAATGACGCACTGAATCTAAATGGCGGTTTTCCGTAAATCCGCGAAAATGAACCGAAAAAAACAAAATTCTCGGATTGAATGATAACACTACGCAACAAAATTTAGTTTATTTGTTGTATTTTGTATAAAAAGTGCATTCTTTTTGTTAATTTTCGGGCCCTGAACACAAAAATGATAATGAAATTGAAAACTTATTTGCAATTTTCGAGAACAAGTTTTTTTATTATATTTTTAATAAAATAATAAAAAATACATACTTTTACACTTGTAGAGACACTAAATATCCTGCATTTTTGCTTTTCTTTTGTAAATTGTCCATCTCTAACATGAGTCAAACAGTAGTCGGCAAGCATGGAAGCATTCCACTTTCCCTGGTACCTTGTCTCCATTGTTGATATATCCTGGTGGAAGCGTTCGCCGTGCTTATCACTTACGCAGTTGTCAGGAAAAAGTCTAGATGTGAGTGTAGGAAATGGATCTCTAGAGACATATTACAACACATTTTTTGATAAGATGACAGCATATTTTTAATAAGTGTAATGTAATTGTCAGCTTTTTTTTTCCGAAGAAATTAGTGATCATGAGGCGAAAGTCATTCCAAGCATTTTTTTTTGAATATCTGATAGAGTGCTGTCAAAATGTTTGTCTTTCAGGATATTTCGAATTAGTGGCCCAACAAAAATATCTTTTTAAATTTTTGCTTCACTTAGAATTGGGAATTTCTGAAGCAAGTACTGAAAAGATGGTCCATCTGTTTTCAGTGTCTTAACAAAATTTTTTATTGGGCCCGATTTGATATGTAGTGGTGGCAACAAAATCTTTTTGAGGTCTACCAGTGGCATTTATTGTACATTCTTTTCACCTGGCTCTAGTGATTGTCGAACGGACCAGTCTTTCTCTTGTTATGAAGTGCCTTTGCCCGACTGTCCTATTCACACAAAAAACTGAAAAACTTGTAGTCTAGCTGCAACCCAAGTAAAAGTGCAATCACCTTTAAGTCGCCACAAATCTGCCGTTGGTGTTCATCGTATTTTATACTTGTCAATAGATAATTCATATTGTCGTATGATTTTTTCATGTAAATTTTATATCTATATCTAATAGGAATAGACGGTAATATATTTCCCAAATGCAATAGTACTGCTTTTAAACTCAATGTTGAACTGTGTACAAACAATCTCCATTCCTCTGGTTTGTAGTTTATATTTAAAGCTGTCATTAAACCGCTAATATCATTGCAGCAAACCAAGTTCTCTTCCATGTTAAAAAATGGTGCAAGGCCTTTATGGCGTTTATAAAAAACATCGTCTTCTAATAAGTTCCACTACTGCAATCTTGGTCCTAGTAACTCTGCTTTACTTTCTGGAAGTTCTTAAGCAATCATTAACATGATTTGAAGGCTTCTCCAGATCACTGGGACAGCAAACCGCATAGATCGTTTCTTACTATTTAACCACTTTCTCAGACTTAAAATGCACGCATTACAGGGGATATGTGGCTCCCACTGTTTGTCTTGATTTCCAATATTGCATCCAAAATAAAGCTGGTATGCCTTTTTTATCAATTGGGTAATAAACTGCTTCTGAGACGCAAAATTCACCTCACCACAAACATAACAGTAGTGATCTAGATTGTTTACACACTTTCGAGACATCTTACAGTCTCAACTATTCGACTAGACGGTTTCTACATTTTTAGAGAATATTCGATAATTTTCTATTCAATTCCATAATATTCTCAATAGTGGCGTTTGTCATTTGTTATACTGGGGTTGTTCAGTACAAAGCAGATATAAAAGTCGATTTACATGGATTTAAATGACTATCTCCCTTATTTTAAGGGCTGGGGGGTTGGCACTTCGTATATGGGGAGTCATCCTTGGAGATCCTCATGCGGTGTTGCCAAATTATACAAAATTTTCTTAACTTGTGGAAATGTTGATTTAGTCGATTTTATTTTAGATACATTTTGGCTGTTGTCCAGCGTAATTTTGACAACTGGAAGTACTCCTATTTCTAAGAGGTGGTGCGAAAAGTCTATAAGAATATATCCATATGATTTTTAGTTAACACGAACCTTCAAATTATATGTGACAAAATTTGATCACATTTCGATCATTATTTAT
Organism: Diaprepes abbreviatus; assembly: GCA_034092305.1. Lineage (NCBI taxonomy): Eukaryota > Metazoa > Arthropoda > Insecta > Coleoptera > Curculionidae > Diaprepes > Diaprepes abbreviatus. The sequence continues at coordinate 1,587,131 of JASJET010000090.1, read as the reverse complement.
TTTGATATATTTAAGGACATGGCCAAAAATTAGGTGCATATAGTGCAAAAATCTTCAAGTTTTATGGTTTATTACTTTAGTTCCTCACTCATTCTACGCTACAAGTGATATAGGTGCTTGTTAGTTGGAATATAAAGGATATAAGTGCAACATCGTACAACAACCTGTTTAGAATATCAAAAGTTTGGTAAGAATTGAAACTTCTATCCTGATGAGATACTTTAAAATACTATCAGATCAATAATCATCTCACTAAGCTTTGGCAAGGATTTTCTCGGAATAAAAGAAATGATACTCATATCCCTTGTGTTCTCAGCCCTTAATTGATATTATTAGGAGTTGAAAGGCAGAGTTAGTAGAAATAACAGGCTATTCCACTGAAAAATTTATTTCATCTTACCTTCCGATAGATAGGGGCCACCATGAAGGTACAATAAAGATAATTATAGATAATAATATTCCTTTTAAAGCAGAGTTTTCTTACATCAATTTTATTTGGTGTCATAATTACATACAATATTGTATGTAGTGCTATAATTACATGATAAATGGGTATCTTGTATTTTATTGCATATAAAAGATGTGCAATTCTTACATAAACATAAAAATAACAGTTATAATGAAAATATAAACTACATATTGTCACACTAGCTCCCCACTATTGCGGAGGGTAGGTAGAGCGACACAAAAACACCGAGTCTGTATCATTTCTTACTATTTTTCTTAAATTGTTTTTGCACAATGAATAATATCATCAATACTAGAGCCTATAGACTTATTTCCTTATGTAATCTTAATCGTTTTAAAATTGTATCTACTTTTCGGTTAGTATTATTCTGGACTTATTTTTTTTTAAATCCATCTGGAGACCTTTATTTTTGTTGTCTCTTTGCTTAAAATGGAGACCATATCATTTCTGTTCATCCCTTAAAGATGATTTCTCAATTTGATTATAATTATTTTCAAAATTTTAAGAAAATTATGATTTTTTCGGACTTTCAAGTTTTGCATGTGAAATTTTCTTAAAAAAAAATGACAGAGCAAACGTGAAGACTCAAATATGTTTGTCTAAAAGCTTCGACAAATACCCTCATTTTAAAAGAAGTATTTTACTTTTGCACGTCTTCTGTGAATATGTTACAATATCTGGCCATTTTAAAAAAGGAAAATTGTCAACTATATTCTAGAAACTTTCCAATTTAAATCAATCAGCTTAAGTATTTCAGCAGAAAAATTGTCCTCTAGAAACGTTGGTTGAGAAACGTGTCTTTTTGGCAATGTATAATGTTCAAAAATCAGATATATTCAATATATGTAATTCCAAATCAACAAAATTTAACAAACTGTTGCATATAACCTGTTCCACCACAACTCGACACCAATTAAATCATATTTGCTACCAGATCCAAACTTAGTTAGAAAATAATTTAGAATTCCAGGAATAAGGATGGGTATTGCAAAATGAAAGCCTGAAACAGACAATCAGATTATTTCCACCAGCACCAGCAATAGCAAGAATGGTTGTAGTTCCAGTTGCGAATGTAGAAAAATAGGGCTGCAATGCTTCTCAGTTTGTGGTCATTGTAATGGACTAGCACGTCGCAACGCTTCATCATATCCAAATAATCTTGATGAAGAAAGTGAATATATAAGTTCTTGAATCTAATAGACAACTAAAATGATGATAATGAATTGGAAATTCAATTTGAGCTACCAGAAGAGAAAGACAATGATGAACCAGGGAAATATTAAGCTGCATGCTTGCTATTAATAATGAAAATAACAGGAAAAATATTCCTCATATTTAAGCTTTAATTGTAATAGTTTTACCATAAACCGATGATAAAAGTGTAATTAAAATTTAAACTATTTCTTTTTAATATCTTATTATTAATTTAAATTAACTAAACATTATTTATTAGTAAATAATTAAAGCATATTTATAATTATAATATTTTTGTTAAATAATTAACTTTGTAAGCCTTATTGGATTCCACAGTTGACCTAGAGTTATCATAGTTACGGCTAAATGCTTCCCACTTTTCGCGCTATATCTTAAGAACTGTTCATTAAATAAAATATGGTCTAGTATCAAATTTATACAGAATTTGACACTCTAAAATATTTATGATAATTCCAAATGTCATCTAGAGCACAGAAAACAAAATATTTACAAAAAAATGGTCTTTGCGACCTTCGACCTTCAATACATTGAGTGGCGTTCACGAGATGCTCTAACTATAACTTATTATTTTTAATTCGGGAGTGAAATCCCTGTTTGACTGGATAAATTATGAAGTCAAATATACGTATGTCGATGAACAACTGAAGGATCGTTAATAAACCTCGAAATGGCTGAAAAATTTTAATTTTTAGTCTATAATTTTGAATTTGTTTAATATCTTACTGAATGTAGGATAAACGGTTTGGAAAACCCTAATTACTTGCATTAAAATTTTTCGAATAGTTTGGGGACCAACAAACAGTAAGGTAAGAATATTTTACGCGCGAAATTTGTGAGCCCGAAAAGAAAATTATATTTTCCTTAAAAATAATTATTCACGATCAAACTGAGAAATTTGTTTTAAGGGATCAATTGGCAATACCATTATTTAAAATCTAATTTGAGATTCGTTTAGATAATGGGTGAGCCTTCTGTTGTTTTTTTTTCAAGTTAAAATTAAACATATATTTTACGAACTAAATTCGTGAATCTTTATTGAAAATGAAAGATGTATCTGTGGCAATTATGTATAAAAAACAATATCGTTCATATAACCACCACGGCTCCTTTGATAGGCCTGCATCCGAACATCAAAACATCAAAATTTTCGATGACTTTTTCTATTAATAGGAGTTCAATGGCCTCTATTTCATGTCGAATGCAGCATTTAAAGTTTTGAATTATTCGTCAGGCATCGGCATAAACTTTACTATTCAAAAAACCTCAAAGAAAATAGTCCAAAGGTGTCAAATCACGTGATCTTGCAGGTCAGTTTGTTTCAGAATTACGGGAAAATTAACGTTGGCCGAATTTCGATTTCAAAAACCCATCGTTTCGCGTGTTATGCCATCTTGTTGCAACCAAAGATCATTTACAATTTTGGCCAAAAATAGTCTGTTAGCATGCCCCGATAATGCTCAGAATTCATTCTAATGGCCTTTTCACGTTCATCTTCGAAGAAAAAGGGTACAATGATTCTACCAGCCCATAATCTGTACCAAACAGTAAACTTTTCGGCATGGAGAGGCTCTTCATTCATCATGTGAGAATTTTTTGAGCCCCAAATGCGATAGTTTTGTTTATGAACATGAAATGAAAATATGCTTTATCGGAGGAAATGATTTTTGAAGAAAAACCCTCTTCTCTCTCAAGCATTGACGAAAGTACGGCGTTGGTGATGGTCTTGTGGCTTTAATTCTTGAGTCAATTGGATATTGTATGGAAAAAAATGAAGATCAATATGCAAAATGCGATGTAAAGTGGTTCGGGGAATGTTTAATTCTTGTGAACGATGCCTGGTTGATGTAGATGGCATTTCACGAACACTTTCACTTACAGAGGCTATGTTTTGACGAGCACGAACTGATGGAGCATGTTGGTATGCTTTACAACCTTCTACCTAGCCAGTTTCCTTGAAATGTTGAACAATTTTGCTCATTGCGGGTTCTGTAGGACGTCTATGTTGACTGAAGTGTTCACGAAAATTACGAAATGTAAATTTGCCGTACTTTTCACTTGACATATGTCAAAACTTAACATCATGAAGTTTTTTATAATAGGGACACTAAACTGATTTGAAACAACTTATTCTGGAGTATTTCACTGTGCGTTGCGTGAACTGAGGAGAGGAAATCTGGCAGACCCTTTCACTAAGTGTGAAGGTGGTGCTGAAGTCTTACCGGCTAAACCTAATCCTTCCCTCTAGGACTAAGGGTCCCACGTTCCTATATTTCCCGTCAACTGTGTGTTAGGCCACGATTCTGTAGTCCTTCCTCATTGTGGTCAGGCCACGATCCGTAGTGACTTGCAGTGAGAGTGCTTTAGGTTTCTATGCTAGTGAGTCTTTTACAAACTTCTGGTCTTCATAGCATTGGTGTTTCCGCTCCAAGTTCCGGTGCACCAATTTCTTCCAACTCTTTTACATTTCGCATATAACGTAAAGTTAGGTTCTTAGTATCTTCTTCTTCTTCTTCGGGTGCCATGTGCTATGCCACACGTCGGTATTCATTTGTCCATCTCATTGTCACATTATAACCAGAGTGCCCTCCTCAATCTGTCTAAATATGATTGCGGCGTCTGATATACCACACCAGTTTCTTATATGGCGGAGCCAAGAGTGTTGTTTTCGACCTGGCCCCCGTCTGCCTTCAATTTTTCTCTGTAGTATTAGCCTTAGTACGGAGTAGCGAGGTCTTCTTAGTATATGCCCTAGATATGACACTTTTCGTTGTTTTACAGTGTCCATTAGCTGTCTTTCTACGCCAGCTCCTCATAGAATTTCATCATTCGTGAGCAGTCCAGGTGATACGCTTCGATCCAATTCAGCGTCCCAGCCTTAAGTGACCAAGTTCTTAGAATACGTAAATTAATTAATCATCATTGCTAAAAAAGTGAAACGATATATAAAGGATACAAACGCAGTAGTCTCTAGTGAAATGCCCTATATTCAAGTAGTCTTAAATACATACATTTAGTTTTCCATAAAAAAAGAGTATACATTATTACGTTATCATGAAATTATATACATAATGTAACGAACTTTATAGCAGTATACATTTTATAGTATTAGTGTGTGTTTGTAGTTTGTAGGGTTTTAGGTTTATTTTATAGGAGTTCATAATTTACTTAATTAATTTTACCTTTGTTAATTTCCTCATGAGACGTCTATGAAAGAAGGTCTGGAATATTCTAGAAAATTCTGTTTCCTTATTTTTGTCATAGAACAGTTATGACAGAAAATATAGAAATCGCCAGATTATTCATTTTTCTTGTTTTTATTACACCTAGTAGTGTGAAAATCCGTTTAGAAGATTCGGGAATCTTCTGGTATCGGCAAAAAGGGTATATAAAGGGTCCAGATCAGCTCTCGTGGATAATCTATTTTCAGAAGTCATGTATGTAAATTTAATTGTTTCACAAGTTCTCAGAATTGTGAAAATAGAGGGTTATAGAACAATTCAATGTGTATAAAGACAGACCGTCTGGAACAAACATTATCATGAAATTATATACTTATTAAATAAACATTAATGCTTTACAATTAATTTTTTACAAACAAGGCAATGAAATATGTAATATTGGGTATATCAATAATAATTGATATATAATGACTTTAAACATGTAAATGTTTTACAATTATATACAGAACTTTTTTAGTTCACGCTTTCGTCATGAATTATCGGCAAACTGCTTTATCAGGTTATAAGATAGGTTTGTTGCTGTTGCATAACATTAATTAAATATTCATTAGGAAGAGATTGACAGTTATTAAAAGTATTTTTTTAAAACTCATTTTCTGTTGTTAGTTTGTTTTTAGAACTATTTTTCGCTCTCTAGATTAATTTTCCTATAATTAGTATTTATTATTATTTTTTCAATTTAAGTGTTATTATTATGGTTGGCTTTAGTCCTGAAGTTTCCGAAATACACGATGGGGAAGCTACAATTTTTTTTAAAACTCTATTGTAAGTACTCCTATTTGTCTTTATAATAACTTGATTTGCATTTCTATTGGCACTTTGATGTCTTTTAAGATTTGATTACAGCTTCCATGCACATTGCAGAGGGCGCTACCAGCAACAATTCGACTACATTTAAAACATCATAGCTTTTTTATGCCTCATTATATTAAATTTCTAATTAAAAATTCTTATTCTTTAACATATTTTATCTAAAAAGTCTAAAAGTTAAACCCAGTAGGTATCGCTTCGAGAAGCCGTTTCTGAGTTAAGCGAATTTAAATCTTCTATTGCGTGCCAAGATTGGTGGTAGCCCTCCTTGATACTTTATTCAGGCTTAAGAACGATCCAAAAATTTTGGAGTGCATTTAAGGGCCAACAGGCCATTAACAAAAAAAATTTGCATAGGAATGAGCTAAAAATTAGAAATATCGGTACTAGGTATAAAAGACCATTGTTAATCTGTTCAATCTTATAAAACTTTATCGCTTAATGTTAAAATTTATCATTCAACTCCTAAATTTTTCGCTAAAGGAAATGACCGATATGATATTAGTTTATGGTTATTGTAAATGTATGAATTTACTGTATTAAAATGTTACTAAAAATCGTTAATAATTAATACATTGTTACTAATTAACGCAAAAGACTAAATTAAAATGTATTAATTAAGCAGAAATTACGCATTGAAACATCATCTGATTGAGGGACGAAGTCATCCGAAAATTATACAAAGGCTGAACGCACCAAATTTTTCTCACCTTACGAGACTAGAAGCCTAAAAAAATATAGTACTCAGGATAACTCTAAACGCCCTATGGTTTTCCAGGAACGAGCAAATACATAGGAAAATGAGATAGACCCCCTTATGGGCGGTACTGAGAGAGAAGGCCGTTAAAGTCTTCTTAAAAGCAGAGACATATAACAACTCGCTCATAAGGCAAATAGTAGACTACGATCCTGCAGTGGACGGCAGGAAACGCAATAGATCTAGACACCAGCTCTAGGCAACAGGATCCAGGAATGATCCCGGAACAAGAAGCAGGAACCTGCCTGCCAAGAAAGAAAAAAGAGACTCCGACAGAAGTCATTTAAGTCCCAGACAGGGCACCTCCCACTGGGCGAAGCGCAGGATCCAGAACGAAGATCACATTACTACAAATATTAGTAAAACACAATTTTTTATTTAAGAATGAAATGTTTAAAAGACGAATCTTACATTTTATACGAAATGTAAGAGAGAGCGAAGTAATGGGTGTTCCGGTAGCTGGAGCTGAAACAGCAATGTTGTGAAAACAAGAGGTTTGTAAAGGCTCAATCGCCCGGCAACCTAAAATACTCTCACTGAGAATTTCTGTTGATTATGAGCTAACCTTAATTGACGGAGAATACAGGAACGTGGTACCCTTAATCCGGGGGGAGTTTAGCTGGTAAGCATCCGGCACTACTACCACACGTAGTATGTTGGTGTCTATGCAAGATTTCCCTTCTTCGAAAAATAAAAAGAATCTCTGTGTTCTCATTCTTTTTACAGTAGTAGTTACTCGCAGTAGTAGTTTAGAGTTTAAACTCAGTTTTAGAACCTAGCTCATGGCAGTAGCTTTTCTATTAAAAGCTCATGGTAACTGATATCCTCTGGCTGCAGTTGCCCAGAAGGGTACCCATGGGCCCATGGAAGCAGTCCGAACGCACAGTTCTGTTCGCATCTTCTTTTCCTTTCTGTTTCAGAACAGAAACCACAATTTTCATCAGCAATGAAGCAGCTAAAAAGTAGGCCATTTTCCATCTTAGGAGATTGTCGTACCTTCACCGTCAATTTTGAATGAAATTAAATTCTTTATTGGTACCAAAATACAGTACACTTGGTTTCTCGCGTATTTTTTGGTCCTTCGAGCAGAATTATGAAATTTTCATTGTTTTTATCACTAAAATTTAATTTTAAATTTGCGGCAAATAGTTAAATTACTTATTGTTAAAATTCCTGTGCTACATTTTTCAATCTACCCTGCAGAACAGCGGTGACAAGGTTCAACTTAGGTACCGCATGAGCAACCGGTTTCCATTTTTTCACTTCACTCACGTCTCCCATACTCCTTAAGATTTTGGAAATGTAATGCACAAAAATACAGTTCACCTTCTTTTATGTACATGTTCTAGTCCTTCGGGCTGGGCTTTTGATTGACAGCAGATTATGCAATTTTCATTATTCTCCTTTAATAAAATTTAATTTTAGTTTGAGTGAAATAACAAAGTTATTTATCGTTAAAATTTCAGTATGGAATTTTTCAATTTGCCCTGCAGATCAGCGGTTTCAAATTTTAACTTAGGTACACAATACGCAACCGGTTTGCGTTTTCTTAATTGACACATATCTTCCATACTGCTTTAAGATTTTGGAAATGTAATGGACACAAATACGGTCCATGAAATAAAGGTTGTGCATTATCGACAAAAATTTAAAAGTAATATATGAACAGGGATCATTGATATATTTATTATTGGTCCTGTCATCTTACCGCCTCGTTTCAATGGTTTAAATTATCGAGTAAATTTCCCAAATTTATTGAATGATCTTTCACTAGCTACTAGATAAAATATTTGGTTCATACACGACGGTGCACCCTCTATTAAATGTTAAAAATGATTTAATTGAGAATCTTTAAAATTGGTGGATCGAGGAAATTAAGCTCCTGCAGATCGGCCACCCCACTCACCGGATTTAGTGCCAATATGTGAGTACTTTTATTTGGGAATTCTGAAACAGATGGTATATTGTAGACCTGTAAACATCGAAGAAGAATTGTGGGAACGAATACAAAATTCAGTAAACATTTTATGCCTATATGTAGAGATGAAGGAAAATTTGTAGTTCAACTTTCTCTGTATAATTAATCTTTATGTACAGAAAAACGAAAGTCATTTTGAGTATTTACTTAGAATTTAATTGAGGGATAAAATAAATAAAAATTCCTTTATAATACTAAATACAATATTCCGGAAAACATCTTTGAAATACCTTCTCAACCGTCTCTGTTACACACTCAATTTTTAAGCCCAGTTAACACTCTTTTAAATGTAACAGTAGAAATTCCGTTTTTCAACACACTACCGCATATAGAAAATCTTATTGACTGAAATTGATGAATATTTTTAAAAATACGGATATTAGAATAGGTATAAAATAGTTACTTACTCTCTCTAAAATTTATTCTAAAACTAAAACGACGTTACAGCTATATAAGACGTCCTGCATAGTTTATAAGGTTCCCTGTTCCAACTGTTAATTAGTTTATATAGGCCAGACTTCCAGAAGACTTAAAGGCAGACTGACTTCCCATAGTAGTGACATTAATAGAGGTTTGCCCTCTTGTGCTCTGGCTGAACATGTTTTTCATCAAGATCGCAATATTAACTGGGATGGCACTAAGATTCTGGAAAGAGTTCCTGCTTATCACAAAAGGCTCTTTCTTCTTGAAATGGTGCACATTAACCACCGAGAGTCTGAGTGCCATTTATAGTTATATTTTAAAGTTGGAAAAAGGAAAGTATTTGAGCCTTCTGGATAGTCCATCTCCAGATGAATAGGTTTTCTGTTAAGTTCTCTTATATTATGTAAAAAATATCAAACAAGTACTTTCTTAATTTTGTTTCTCGATTTTTGATAAATCTTTTGCTTGACTAAGCCACTGTTTACACTACCCACTACACTTCTCGGTTGACACATGACAGGTGTCACTATAGAATGGTGGAATAGTCGAGTAGGGTGTTTGGCTGCGAACTATCTAGAATTTCAAGGAACTTTTACAACTCTACCAAAATATGCCTCTAAATACAGTTAAAAAGTGCTAATGTTAAAACCACATTAGCGAGTTACTTAATAATTGTAAGTTAGGTTAATACTCTAACTGTTTAATTAATAATTGTAGAGATATCCTGAAGAAGAGATAAATAAATTCTCGAAAGCTTGGCAATCTAAAAAGGGTTTTTCTCTTTACCAAGGCCTACAAATACATAGACTGCATCCCCAGTAACCCTTGTTTGGAATATATATATATATATATATATATATATATATATATATATATATATATATATATATATATATATATATATATATAATACTACTACGCAAGAAACATCGTTGTATATGATCTTCAAACAAATATTAGCATTTTTCTGTTTTGATTTGATTTGTTATTGACTTTGTGTGTTTTTCTTTTTGTTCTTCTTCAGCTCATCTTTACATTATTATCGTTGTTAGCTTGTACCTATGTAAATTTTTGTTGTTATTGACCTGCTGGCCTTTAAACACACTCTGGAGGTGGAATTGATGCAACAGTTGTTCTCTTAAAGTCCTATTTTTTGTATCTTTAAAAACTCCTAAGTTTCAAACCTGTTTGGTGCTCAGCTTGTTCTAAAATTTCTTCCTCAACCTCCAGTATTCTCGTCGTAAGATTCCGTTCACAATCAATCGTTCTAGGAGCAAAACTACCAATTTCTCGAAGAAGCTTTTCAGCAATGGCACTGGTTTTTTGATTTGGTAATTTAAACGATAAAGGTTTATCAGATTGAACCTTGGCAAAACTCTTTTGTAACTAATGACCATACATAATATTGCTTGCTCGCTCCTATGAAAATTTTTATTGTTATTGGCCTGTTGGCTCTTAAACACACTCCAAGTTTCTTGGACCAGTCGTAAGCTTGTATGTGAAAAGGGGCTACGACGAGTCTCAATACACAATAACACATTTACCTCAGAAACGGCTACTCGAAGTGACCCCTACTATCATTTCTTCGGATCAGAGATACCGAGGAAAAATATTTTTTTATTAGAAATTTAATATATCTAGACACAAAAAAGTTATGAAGCTTTAAATATATGCGAAGTGCCGCAGATGGTGCCCCATGCAATGTACATCGAAGCTGTAATTTGATTTTGACTTCTCATTCTAACAGATTTCATGGTACTAGATTTAATGCAAATCAAGCTGTTATTGACATAAATATTTACAAAAAAGTTTTGAAAAATTTATGTTTTTATGAAACTATCAACTTTTTAACTAAGACACGAGGTTTGTCCCAAAAGTATCGAGTCTACTTTCATATCTTCGCATTTGGTGTTATCCTTTATCATTCGGTGAGTGACATCCTTCAAAGTAATCCCCATTTAATTGAATAACAAGCTCCCAGCGGTGTTTCCACTTCCTGAAGCACTCTTGAAAGTCAGTTTTCCGAATTGCCTTCGTCGCATTAGTTTCAACCGTCTCCTTGTTATCGAACCGCTGTCCTTTGAGCAGCATTTTTAATCTGGGAAAGAGCCAAAAGTCACAGCCTACGTCGGGACTGTACGGAGGCTGGCGAAGCTGTAAGACTTGGTGCTTTGTTAAATAATGCTGCACAAGGTTCGATGAATGTGCTGGCGCATTGTCGTGGTGAAACAGCCAATCACCGCTTGTCCAAAGCTGTGGCCGTTTTCTTCTGACTCCATCACGCAATCTTTTCAATACTTCAAGGTAGTATTCTTTAGCGATCGTGTGACCTCTCGGAGCACATTCGTGGTACATAACACCTTCATAATCAAAGAAAACAGTCAACATTTTCTTCACTTTGCTCCGACTTTGACGTGATTTTTTTGGTCTTGGCAATTCAGAATGCTTCCACTGTGAGGGCTGTCGCTTTGTTTCTCTAAATGCCTTATTCATCATATTAATTGTTTCCGAGCAAGTGTTTTCAAGATTAAAGCAAAACTGGATGCAAATTCGTTGATCTAATTTTTCCGTCATTTTTTTATAATAACAAAATACGACGAACGAAAAAAAGACACTGTAAATAAACGCACACCGTTTACCAACTAACACATCCAGTCGGTAACTGCGCACACCAACGAGTTCGTGAAGAATTACTGGTGACGCCCATGCTCCACAGAGGTCGCTCGGAAGTTTTGACGCGGATATATTAATGCAGGCTCGATACTTTTGGGACAAACCTCATATATAAGGATCTGTCCCAACTGGCTAGATCCTTATATTTCAGTCTCAGGAATTTATGCTAGCATTTTGTACAGATATTTTAGAGACATCCTGTATAGCAAGGTTGGTATGACGTTCGGAATTGTTTTTTCAGTTCATACAACATTATTGCAGTCGTTTTCATCATTTTTTAAAATATAGTCTTAGAAAATAGTACTTAAAGTTAATCGTGTTTTCGTAGAAATGTTGATAACTATTTAATGTGGCGCCCGACGCTCATGCTAGAAAAACATATTTTGTTTAAATTAACCAAAAACTTAATGCTAGATAAAAGACCTTACGTGCACACTGTATAATATAGTCTCATTCTCTAATAACCTTTAGGGTGAGTCAATCATAACAGTAAAGTAGTATTTTACACTTAAATAAAAATTTTCAGAGATAACAACAATATATCTAACTAATAAAATCCTATTTAATTAGCTCTTGGCTAATTTGTCATATCATATCAACACAATATAATTTAATTTGTCTAAAATAATAAAACAATATGTATATCAACAAATACTGGCTCCGGTATTATTACATCGATTGTCATTTTAAAATTATTTTTAGAATAAGGTCAATTAATCGACCGTGTCGTAAAAATTGGTCGAATTTTATTGCTTTTTTGATTTAAAGGAGTCTAAATATAAACAGGAAAGATGCTATCTTGTGTTGTTTATGGTTCATTCACGGTTATAATTAAGATGACTGAAATTGAAATCCTAAATCACGCATTGGGAAAGAACTTTAACTCTAAAATTGAAATTTTAAAAAGTGCGTTTTCTGTAAGGAAATTAGGCTGGTGTCAGGAAAGGCAAAAGCTAACGTTTGTTCTCTAATTTTAAGTGAAAGTATTTAGTCTTATTAGAAAAAACTCTACTGAAAAAAGTTTATTTATAGGAAATTGGTTTAGGGTGGTTAGAGCTGTTGGTCAAAGGGCCGCCCTCGTTGTTCTCGTTGAACGGTTTCATCCATAAATGATCTATTTACAGGGTTGCCGTACATGTCTTGGTACCGTGCTTCGTCGAATCTTCATGGTGGCATACTGGAATGTTAAAGGTATGTCGACCGAGGAGTCTGCCGAACTTGAATCAAGGTAAGCTACGGATGGATTTTCGAATCGTATCTTTTGACCTGGAAACGCTAGTGCTTGGATTCTATTACCCAAAAGTCGTAACCCAGGGATAGAATGTGAAAAGGTAATGGGAATGTTTAGCGCAATCGGTGAACCAGCATCTTGTCGCAATGGGTTCGAAATCTTCGAGTGCGTAGTCGATGTGTCTGCTGAGCAGGCGCGGATCTAAGGGGGACGGTGGGGCGATTGCCCCCTCCCTCCCCAAGAGCTTTGAGTTCAGGAAAATAGACCCGATTTTGCCTCTTATACTATAGTTTATTCAAGAACTGGAGAGAGTAATAAATAATTTTTTATCCTTTTTTTTTCTTCGCAAACCACCTGTGTTCTTTGGTCCGGTGTATTTAGCAAAATCTGTTAGACACATATATTTTGGGTTAGGAATTTTATAATCAAAAATACCTGTCTACAATAATAGACTATTTGGTTGGATAACAATAGATATTTGGATGTGTGAAGTGTTAAAAAGGATTTTAATCCTTGTCGTAGGCGTCGGAAGGAGGTTTATTTTATCACTAAGTATTTATGGCATAGAATATTATTTCGGTAATAAACTTAAAATAAAAAGTTTTTATAATATTATCTAATTCCTTATGATTTCTTAATAATTCACATACATTAGAAAATATAGAAAATTTTGACATATTTCACACAAATCACAACTGTATTTTTATTATTTTTAATTTTGGCATAGAAACCGTTTTAGGCACATTCAGACTAAAACGTAGCCTTTTTCTCTAAAAAAATTCTAAGTTATAATTTAAATACTTACAAAATATCCATTGTCAAAAATACAAGAAGTTAAACATATATAAAAAAATAAATTTGTCCATATAATATAAAAAATTTTTTTAGGGCTATCCCTCATTTTATTATTAATTAAAAACATTTTTAGGATATTTGACGTTTCAGTTTAGTTATTTCTTAAACCATCTGCAGAATTACAATTAAACACTAAAAAAGGATTGAAATGTAATTAATTTTTATATATTACAGAAAATTTAAATAATAAATTATGATTATGTTTTTTTTTTATTTATTTATTGGCATTGGCTGATCAGCAATGCAGCCAGTCACGAAGTGTTATTTTATTCAAAAACATATTGATATTAATAGTAAAAAACAAATTTTTCAGTAGATTTTAAGATATTGAAAAAATGATTTAACATAGGTGTTTAACAGGGACACACACTTCACGCCGCTGGGGTCTATCAGGGCGTGTGTTTACGTTGGTAAACATTACGTATCTAATTCGTAATCAAAGTCAGTGAAGCTATCTTCGCTCAAATTAATTATAATTGGTTCCTTTATCTCACCCATCATGAGATCGAGTTTTCACATTTTCTTTTATTCTTTTATTATATGGATTTTTCCCGATTTTCTGCATTAACTTTATTCAAAAAAATCTTTCAAAAGTTCAGTTAAATTACTAATTTTGTAAGTTGTGTTATTTTGAGAGAGATGTTTCCTTCTCCAACGGACATTTTCTAGACGATCTATAAGAACAGATTTCCTGTCTGTTTTTTTCCAGCAAAAATTAAGTTTTCTGAGCAATTTCCAAAGCTCAGTTCTTTTAATTGCAGGTAAAACCCGATCTTCATTGATTTTACTTAGAATTTTGTCGACGGTTGAGATCTGCTTCTCGTAATAAAATGTATGTACAACTTCTTTTATAGCAGTTTACATCTCTTCTTCCAACGAGGTTTTTCGCCTGCCCATGATCGAAAGTAGCTTGGGAGTACTAACAATTCCAGTCGTCTTTTTCTCCTTCATTGTTCGGTCATAGTAAATTTTCCAACTCCTGTCATGTTGGAACACATCTCCACATTATTATCTAGATATCGATATCGTAAGGCATCATAAACATTCATCGTAATAAGTTTTTTGTTGAGGAAAAAATGCCCTGGTTTAACGATTTTGGAATAAATAGAAAGGTGGGTATCTCACTAATCTCAAATAATATATAAAAACAAGCACAAACAAGATAAATTACTAAGAACACACTGTAAGGTGTACTTTGCTCACTGACAGAAATTAAATCGAACTATATATTATTACTCTCTCTAGTTCTTGAATAGAGTATAGGAATGTGCATGCTTGCGATCGCTCCTCCCCTTCCCAAAAGCTTTGAGTTCAGAAAAATAGAACCGATTCTGCATTTTATATTAGGAATATGTATGCTGCTGGCACTCCCGTTGACAACTTGTTTTTCTTGCGATAGCCCCCTCCCCAAGAGCTTTAAATTCATGAAAATAGACCCGATTCTGTCTCTTACACTAGGAATGTGTATGCTGCTCGCATCTTCCCCCCCCTGTTGGCAGCTTGTTTTTTCTTGTGATCGCCTCCCCCTCTCCAAGAGCTTCAAATTCAAAAAAATAGACCCGACCCTGCCTTTTACACTAGAAATGGGAATGTTGCTGATGTCCCCCCCCCCCCCGTTGACAACTTGCTTTCGCTTGCCATACTGTACCTTTGTGATATCACCCCCCCCCCCCAAGGAGAGAGGCTGGATCCGCCCCTGCATACAACACAAGATTGACTAGTGTATATTATACAACTGAGTATACCATATTGTACATATACTGTCAATAATAGCAAAAAAAATTAATGGGGAAAGAAAATGTTGGGGAATTTGCTTCAAATGTTTGAATTTACCTATCTGGTCTAACACTTTCTTTACTTTGCTTTCTGTTTGTGTAGTATGTATGTATATATCAAAAAATACAGAAAGGACTGATATTGGGATAAACCCACGCCAATGTTATATGTATTTAACCTTGGGATTTTCAGGCAAGTCCATGTGTATGTTTTATGAATAAGAATACTTAAATATTTTATACATAATGTTGAAAAATAATTTCTGTTTTCGCGGAAATTGCGCTTAGGTTTGACTTTTACAGCACTTTTTCGCAGAAAATATTGTTTATACGGAAACATCATGCAGTATTATCTACACAGTAACCAAACTGCTCTATCAGGGGAATTTTTGTTTATCCCAGATATATCAAGGTATCAAAAGTATTGAGCCTTATCGTGTCTTAAGTGGAATTAACGTCTGGCATCGTACCTTCTTTGATATATAAAGGTAATGCCAAAATAGAAAGATGTAATGGTATATACAGGGTGTCCAATAACGAAGTTCCGGAGAATTTTTAAAATTTAGCACTTTACTAAACTCAATGAGGCAATTCGGTTAAAATATTTTCCAAATGGTGGCATTTCCTGCTATACCGGAAACTAATACTTTCTTGCTTATTTTAAATGAAGCACTTTATATGTTATTTCATTTATAAAACTCTACGCAAAATTATAGACATATTTTATTAGTTCAAGCAATAGGTAAAAATTAGAGCTGTTTTTGACGTAAATTCCGAGATGGATGAGACTTCTTCAGGGGTATTGGGGGCTGTGTAAAACCAAACACTATAAAAAATGTAACACTAAAAAATAGGTTGGTGCCAAGAGGGAGGGGGGTCAAAGTTGGCTTAAGCAGGTTTTTTGCATCTGAAGTTGTAGAGATTTTAAAAACCTATAATTTGGACTTTTGTCCGATCATTTTCATTAATTTGTTTTTTCACAAATGTCAATAATCGTTCAATTCGACCATTTTTTGCATATCACTTATTTATCGCGAAATTAAATTTTTTGCACTTGTTTGATTTTAAAGGGAAGCCATCGTCATTTTGAACATAATAATATTTTGTTATCGAATAATTTATTGCTGAAATATTGTTATTTGTTTATTTTAAGACGCACATGTTGATCGCTATAACTTTCTTTTTGGGTGAACATTTTGACCTCCGCAAAGGCTCAATCTCTTCGCGAAGGCCTAAATTTTCATATCTTGTTCGAGCTACCTTAGATTAAAAAAAAACGAAATTGATTCATTCGTTACTGAAATACGGCGAATTTTTCCGAGCGCTGCTGATTTGAAGTTGCGAGTAGAGTTTTCTTGCGCATGTGAGAGCTCTATTTCTTTATAACAAAACATCCCCTTTTTTAAAGCGATATTTAAGAGGTTTAAAATTAATTTTTTTATTTGCCCCAAGATATGAAAGTTTAGGCTTTTACGAAGATACTTTACCTTTGTGATGGTCAAAATGTTTACTCAAAAAAAGTTATAGCAATCAACATTTTGCGTTTTGACTAAAATGTGGTTGTCGGATTTGCATTGTCTTTATTTTTATTTATTTTTACGACGTTTCGATTAGGTTGTATCTCTAATCGTTATCAAGTATATAATGTTTTGTATTAAGACAACGAGCTTAAATAGGGACTGTGTCCACTGAAGCGTAAAGTTTCGCTTCACTCTACACACCTTAATGATTTGATGTAGTGGTGGCCAAAGATGAGGTATCTCAACACTCGGTTTACTGAAGATTCCATTATTGTTTTTAATGTAAGCTGCTTCTATACATTTTCTTTTTTTCATGTTGGGTTCCATTTATATTGCCGCAGGCTCAAACTATTTTATATGGTATTGTTTATCCCAGGTGTGTTCTGCAATACCTGATCTCGACGTTTCCCTTTTTTGTGTATGAGTTTTATGTTCCTTAATTCTAACTTCTAGTGGTGGTTTGGTTTCTCTAATATACGTTTCACCACACTCACGTGAAACTTTGTAAATACATTCTTTCTTATCGGTACTTTTTGGTTTTCTTTTTGTTAAATGAGCTCTAAGTGTATTTACTGATTTAAAGGCTGTTTATATATTATAACTACCGGCAATTCGTCTTATTTTCTCCGAAGTTCCCTTAATGTACGGAATTGTGAAGAAGGAATGTGTTTCTTGCTGTTCAGTGTTCGTTGTTCTAAAGTTATTTATAACATCATCAATTAGTTTCAAAGGATAACCATTCTGTTGTAAGTCGGATTTAATATTTGCTGCCTCTTTTTCCAATGAATCAGCATTATTGCATATAGATATTGCGCGATTATAGAGGTTGCGTATAATTCCCCGTTTTGTTACAACAGAATGTTTAGAACTATGATTAAGATATTGTCCAGTATGTGTTGGCTTTCTGTATACTGAAGTTTTAATAGTTTCGTTTGAGCGATTCACCATGACATCTAGGAAAGTCAATTGATCATTTACCTCTTTTTTCATGGTAAACTTAATTGTAGGTCGAAGGTTATTTAGATGTTTCAAAAAATCATTAAGTTCTTGACCATTGCCCTTCCAGACGATGAAGGTATCATCGACATATCTCAACCAGACTTTCGGTTTTACTGTTGCCATTTCTGTGACATGAGTTTCGAACCATTCCATGAACATGAAAAAAAGAAAATTTATAGAAGCAGCTTACATAAAAAACAATAATGGAATCTTTAATAAACCGAGTGTTGAGATACCTAATCTTTGGCAACCACTACTTTGTAACATCAAATCATTAAGGTGTGTACAGTGAAGCGAAACTTTGCGCTTCAAAGGACACAGTCCCTATATAAGCTCGTAGTCTCAAGACAAAGCATTCAGTTTATACTTGATAACGATTAGAGATACAACCTAATCGAAACGTTGTAAAAATAAATAAAAATAAAGGCAATGCAAGTCCGACAACCACATTTTAGTCAACCTTCAAACAAATTTTGCGTTTCGGTATAAACAATTAGCAATATCTCAGCAACAAATTGTCCGATTTACTATTATAAAATATCATTTTATTCAGAAAACGAGGGCTTCTCTTTAAATGCAAGAAAGTGTAAAAAATTTTGCAATGATATGAAAAAAATGTCTGAATTTGAGGGTTTTTTGGCCTTTCTGCAATAACAAATTATAAAAATGATCGCACAAAAGGTTTTTAAAATCTCAACAACTTTTATTTGATACTTTTTTCCAATATATGTTTTTTGACTTGTGGATTCAAAAAACTTGTTTTAGCCAACTTTGAGCCCCCCCTGTTGGCCCCAACCTATTTTTTGCTGTTACATTTTATGTAGGGTTTGTTCTTACATTGCCCCCAACACTTCTGGGTAGGTCTTGTCCATCTCGGAACTTTATGTCAGTATATTTACTTGTGGCTTGGACTATATGTATAACGTTCTACACCTAAGTTTAACTGTTTGTGACATATTTTAAATTTTATGTCAAAAATTGCGTTTGCAGGCCTAAACATAATTATATTAAAGCCTTTATTATTTAATTGGAGTTGGTTTCCTTCTAGAAGGGGACCTACTTTAGTAAACTGTGTTAATATTTAGATAATAGATAAATACAGGGTGATGAAAATTAAATGTTAACTTAAAACAATCGCTTAAAGTCAATTTTTTTAACGAAACCATCCTATTTTTTTATTGTTATCTTATGCAGCATTAAAAATAAGAGTGACTTTGTGATTTTTCCTAAACTAAGTGGTGCTTAGCTTGAGGAAGGAATATTTGTTGGACAACAAACAGGAAAAATACAAAGGGATCAACAGTTTGATCAAAAATTAAGTGATGTTGAATTTGCTGCGTGAAGTTCTATTAAAACCATTGTTTCGGAGTTTTTAGGGAACAAAAAAGTAGAAAACTACGAAAAATTGGTAAAATAACTACTTGAAAGCTACTGCAAAATAGGCTGTTACATGTCTTTTAAAATACACTTCTTGCACTCTCATCTGAATTATTTCCCAGAAAATTTGGATGCGGTTAGTGACGAGCAAACAGAAAGGTTCCACTACGACATATTTACAATCAAGCAATGCTACCAAGGCAGATGGGATAGAGCAATGATGGGGCATTAATGTTGGTTTTTTTACGAGAGAAGGCGATCAGGAATATAAATGAAAGTCAACATTTGCACAAAAGTTATTTACAAAAGACTTACTATATATGTATTTTCATATGTATTTTTGTAAATATATCCTGTTATTTTTAAAATAATTTTACTTCAGTCTTCCTATTGTATTTGTAGCGATTTCATGTAAAAATTTATTGCAGATATCTGAAAATTTCATGTCATAGGGGTCACCTAGTAGATGATAAGTACATAAAAGAGTACAGGTAGATTAGCCCTGTTTTGTTTTAACAACATCCAAAGTCGGAAAATTCGATTTTTCGTCCGTAGAATTTTTCGGTTACATTTTAGAGAAAACTTGTTCATATGAAAGTTGTGGGTATTAAAAAGACTTTTAATTTCATTTTATATATGTTAAAATCGATATATAATTTATCGAGATAATGGCGAAAAACCACTTTTTTTGCACTATTTCATAAATGTTAATAACTTTTGCAAGAAAGGCCGAAAGTGATGTATAACCCCTTGATGATAAGGCCTTTATGTGCTTTTATAACTGTGCGAAAGCTGGACCAAATCGGTATGGTAGTTAATGAATAATCTTAATTGTTTTTCCCAGACATTGAATGTTCAAACAATTGTCCTTGTCCAGAGGATGATTCTACAGATATTTGCAAAAGCGGAATGGATTCTTTGAAGTTCAAACTACAGGCAAAGATGAAAAAACGATGGATTTTTAAAACAATTATTGTTAAAAAAAAACCGTTTAAAGAAGGGGTACCTTTTTTACGTATAATCAATTGGAATAACTTTGTTAATTTTAATGACAGAAGTTTGTGAATAAGTGGACACGTTTATTATCAATTGCAAATGTGGTTAGGATGGGATGGACGCAACCAAATATGGCTGGCGAAAATATAACCATGGCTTCGAACAAATTTACACATCTGAAAATTTGATACCCGACGAAACTTTAACTTTAATTACATGTAAGTGCATTACTGGGTGCAGAACAAGTAGATGCGGCTGCAAAAAGCACGGTCTCAATTGCATAACTCTTTGTTTAAACTGCAAGAATGAGGGAGATAAAAAATGCGACAACTGCGCTGCAGTGATAATTGAAGACGAAAATGCCACGGGGGAAGATGACGATTTGTTACAAGCAATGATAAATGATGACGAAGAAGAAGCTCCACAAAAAAGAGCAAGAACAGAAATATAAATTTTTATCGTTGAGTTATATAAAAAAAAAAATCGATTGTGTATTTAGGGTATTTAAAGTGCATTTAAAAAAAATAAAGTTTTGTATTATGCATAAACATATGCCTGAATTATTTAATCCGAGAAGATATATATGTATATATATATATATATATATATATATATATATATATATATATATATATATATATATATATATACATATATATATTGTGACAGTGTTTTATATTTAATATTTGCAATGAAATGAAACTGCTAGTAAAGTTTTTTGAAACAATATTAGTGTTAATATTGCCAAAAAATGTGTTCCGATGAAATGTCAATTTTCCGGTCTTTCTCGATTTTCTATGATAATGAAAATAAGTCAGTTTGTAATATTTCGTCGAGTTACCCCTGCTTTAAAAAAATGAAGGCGCTACGTTATCTGCAACCCGAGACATCATACAATTTTGTTGGGCACTCCAATTTGAAGTTTGAATTTTAGAAACACTCCGTGAGAAAGCCGAGCTTCCTCCACCACTCGCTGCAACGCACTTGCAAAAGTACCTTCACTTCGAATGGCTATAACTTTACTAACGATGCATGAATTTCATACTTATCAATTGCATCATAAAATATAGGTCTTCGTTTAAAATCTGTAAAAATTTTGGCCCTTAATGTTTATAAACAAAAGAGATATGATTCAAGTCTACTTATTCACATACTTGTATCACTAAAATTAACAAAGTTGTTCCAATTGTTTATTCGTAAAAAAGGTACCCCTTCTTTAAACGTTTTTTTTAATAAAATTTTTTAAAAAAATCCATCGTTTTTTCATCATTGCTTGTCGTTTCAACTTCAAAGAATCCATTCCGCTTTAACAGATATCTGTAGAATCATCCTCTGGACAAGGACAATTGTTTCAACATTCAGTGTCTGGGATAAACAATTAAGATTATTCATAAACTACCAAACCGATTTGGTCCAGCTTTCGCACAGTTATAAAGGCATATAAAAGCCTTATCATCAAGGGGTTATACATCACTTTCGGCCTTTCTTGCAAAAGTTATTAACATTTATAAAATAGTGCAAAAAAAGGTGTTTTTTCGCCATTATCTCGATAAATTATTTATCGATTTTGATGTACAAAAAAAAATGAAGTTATAGGTCTTTTCAATACCCACAACTTTTATTTGGATAAGTTTTCTCTAAAATGTAACCGGAAAATTCTACGGACAGGAAATCGAATTTTCCGACTTTGGATATTGTTTTTATAAAAAACACAGCTGATCTAGCTGTACTTGTTTACGTATTTATCATCTACAGGGTGCCCCCTACAAGTTGAAACTTTCAGATATCTGGAATAAATTTTTTCACCTTCTTTCATAGGAAGACTTGGGTATTTGTGTTTTTTATTGTTTTGAATTTATGTATAAATATTATATAAAAATAATTTTTGTTGAATAAAAATAACTGATACATTCTATAACTCAAATCTATTCGTGATAGAGAATTTTCTTTTTTCAATTCGCAATCAGGATGCTTTAAACTCCCACGGACAGCCATTATAATAACAGCCGCATTTTTTTTTGTATTTGTTAACTAGTGTTATTAATGAATTACCATTTAATTTTCCTTCATAAAAATGTAGTTTTACTATTTCATCATTTTTTACAGCACTAAATACGTTAAATTATCAGGTTTCTTGAAAATTCCGTAATCTTACTACATGACGATTTGAATCAATCTAAAAATGAAAATCGTGTCTGTTAAAAAGGTCATGTTTGGTAAATTTCGCTTCATCAGTCCAAAATGTGAGTCTGCGCGATCAAGAAGTGGCGTAAATAGTAAAATCTTCAGGTTATTTTAAAGAACAACAATGGAGGGGTGGCATTTTGAAAACTTGCATCATACTAAGCAAACCTGCTGCATGATCCTGATGACAATCAAAAATTTATACATGACCAATAATCACTTTTTCACGGTTCAATTTTCCGCTTAAGTTCACTATGGCTAATTCATTTGATTCGGACGAAGCAGGAACAGACTTCCATTTCAATTTTTATTTGCCAATTTTTTTTTTGGGATTTTGAGATGGAATTGGTAATTTCGTTGAGTTTTTAGAGTACCATGTCTTTTGGCAGTTAGGTTTTTTTAACGGAATAAACCTAGAAACAGGTATTTTGGGCAGTTTGCACGTGTTAAAGAAGGAATTCTGTTAGACCCAAAGACACCGGGGTCTACCTACTGGATACCCATTTCGTAATAGACCCTACTGGTTATCTTATTATATAATCCACACTACGGGTTCGTACATTGCTGTTGACCAACCTACAGGCAACCACCCTTCGAGACCTTGGCAGACACAGGTAAACCAGTTGTTCTTATTTAATTTTTTTCTGTATATTTATTCTAGTTTGATATTATTTTATATTTTGTAAAACCTAGCTTACGCTACAGTTGAAACTTTTGATTAAAGGTTTTTATTTTAAAGATTTAAATATTAATTAAAGATTTTATTATACTGTCAATTTCGAGTTTTAATTGACCAACATGCTATTTGCGTGTGTTATTTCTTTTGTTTTGTTGGTAGTGAGTTGAAAGCTAATTCTAAACCACATCGTGGAAGGCTTCTGCATTCAACCTGGCTCTGATGCAGTGACGCCCTTAATTTCCCACCCCTATTCTCCGGCATAGGGGTTAGCTTGGAATTTTTGCTCGCTGGTGCTGCTACTAGCCTTGAACTATACTCTAGTGATTGACTCTTCTACCTATTTTACCTATCTTTTATTTAATTAAATAAAATCACTGTGAGGTTTTGCACCTCTCGCGCCTTTTAAAAACCACTCAAGCAACTTTCACATTTTTCAAACTCGAAGGTCTGTAAAACAAGAAAAATTTATGATTTTAGAGCCGCATAATTCCTATATACTAAGCAAAGCTAAATATGAACACAAATAGAATTTTTAGAGTTAAAACAAAATTATGTGTATAGTTAGTAACTCACTCCCCATCCTATTAAAATCATGTAATTCCGGTAATCTTTGGCAACACCGAGCATAATTTAAAGCAGTAAGTACCTAAGCTTTTGCATAAAATGTAGCAAAGTAGAAGGTATTTTCGGAGCCTATTATTTACTTCGCACTGCCTTAATGTACGCGTCTAATTACCTCATAATGTGTGTGTTACCTGAAAGTAGATGCGTAAATTGTGTCAACTGGGAATAAACACCGCACAATGATTAATCCTGATTTACTTTTGTTTACAGACACGTATTAAGGATCAAGTTGTCTAAAATAATTCTTATAAAATTTAACTGATCGCAGTTTTTTTAGGACTAGAAAAATATATGAAGCATTTTAGTTTTTGTAAAAGAGGTTTCAAAGGCTACTAAATTTAGAAACTACAGAGATTGAAAAATTTTGAAAAACTAATTATATATCCCACCTCAACTTTTTCTACTAGTTCGAAATTTTATGTTGCCGTAAATTTATAAAAGATATTTAAATATAATGAAATATAATTAGATTTACGACAGTTCTCAGTTACCTGCGGCACTGGAGCAGGTACGTTGGAGGTTTTGGTAACAGTTTTATTACTCTCTCTAGTTCTTGAATAGAGTATAGGAATGTGTATGCTTGAGATCGCCCCCGCCCCTGCTCCTCCCAAGAGCTTTGAGTTCAGGAAAATAGAACCCATTCTGTCTTTTATATTAGGAAAGAGTATGCGCTTGCACACCCCCCGTTGACAACTTGTTTTTCTTGCCATACTGTACTTTTGTGATATCACCCTGCTCCAAAGAGAGAGGCTGGGTACACCCCTGTATATATATATATATATATATATATATATATATATATATATATATATATATATATATATATTAGGGATCAAAAAACATATAAAAAGCTCTGATGGAGACATGTCTTTTCATAGGTTATGAAAACTCACTGGAATTCCCGACTAAAAGGTAGGTATTTAGAAAATATGAAACTGGCACTCACATTTCACTCTCTGGGGCCAGCTTAGGATGATTTTTTTATGTGCCACACAAACCGCTGGCAGGTTCAGAAAACAAAAGGCAATTGCAATTATATCATAGCCTTACAATTTTTGATTACTCAAGAAAAGTACTTTGTAATTTGTTGTCAGAAATAATAATGTTAATAAATAGTAAGTTAAGCTTGCCAAGTTCGAGTCACAGATAATTAACTGCTTCCCTATTAGGACTACAGTTAAAAAGTCGGTGGTTTAAATTATCCATATTTTGTCCATCGAATAAACATAATGAACCATTAGCCAATTTAATTTTAAATAGATATTTATTACTCGGATCATGATCAACCAAAATGCGAAAATACCCAACCTATATGGGTCGAGGAAGTGAAATCCTATCAGTTATGGGATTTTTATTTAGATTTGGAAATATGAACTATATTTAGAGATGAAATCAGTTGAAAATATACCTAGGTTTGTTTCCAGGTAACGAAGGATTTTTTTTTTGATTCTGGGGTACAGATCTGATTATGGATTTTTTTTCGGGGAATTTTTGCTACAGCTGCATCTTTAGCCGCTAATTCGTTTTCGACATGTTTTTAAAGTAATTTGATTGAACTAAGCATATACAGGGTCGCTCCATAGTATGAAAACTATCCGGGAAAACTTTATCGAAAAAAATGTTTTAGGACATTTAGGAGAAATTTCAAGGCTAAATTAAAATTCTAAATCGAAATCCCTATTTTAAACACCAGATTCGGAAAGAATGGGAAAATTTTCCTAAAGATTTGCATCATGTTAGGAGTCAATGTATCCCCTAGGAGTCATTTGAGAATTAAAGGGATCATTGAGAAAAATAATCCGCAAAAAGTTGGGATCAAAAGGGGGCATGCAATATGTTCGAGTTGGATTAGGATGGTTAACTTAAATTTTTCAACGGAAACTTTCATTTTGACATGACATCAGATTAAAAAAAAGTGGGATATATCATGTTTATATATATATATATATATATATATATATATATATATATATATATATATATATATATATATATATATATATGTATACAGGGGCGGATCCAGCCTCCCTCTGTGGGGGGGAGGGCGACGATACCAGAAAAGTACAGTATGGCAAGCGAAAGGAAGTTGTTGATGGAGGGAGGAGACACCAAACATTCCCATTTCTAGTGTATAAGGCAGAGTCGGATCTAATTTTCTGAATTAGAAGCTCTTGGAGGGAGGGGGCGATCACAAGAAAAAACAAGTTGCCGATAGGGGGGAGGATGCGAGCAGCATTCACATTTCTAATATAAGAGGCAGAATCGGGTCTATATGACGAGATTAGTGAGATATCCAAAAGATATGGTTTCTACATCTATATTTATTCCAAAATCGTTAAACCAGTGCAGTTTTTCCTCAACGAAAAACTTATTACGATGAATGTTTATTATGCCTTAAGATATCAATATCTAGAAAATAAAGTTAAAAGCTTTGTTTAGAGGTGTTTCAACATGACAGATGTTGGAAAATCTGCTATATACCGAATACTGAAGGAGAAAAAAACGACTGGAATTGATAGTACTTCACATAGTACAAACTGATCAGTTCTCAGCGAGTAACGAGACGAACCGCACTTGAAAATGCCAAATGAGATTTTGGCGAAACGTCGTGAAAACGATTTTTTGAACGAACGGATTGAAACCCGGAATAACCAAACTATTCATATATATATATATATATATATATATATATATATATATATATATATATATATATATATATATATATATATATATATATATATGTATATATTCTTTTGTTGGGATCAAATTTAGTAAGAACTCTAAAAAAAACGTTGTAATAGGGGCGCTATTGAATTGGAAACTTGTTTTTAAAGAATTAAATTGGTCAGATAAATAAGTGAATATTTTTGTAGAACGATTGACCTACGTCTTATTTATAAGATCGTTAAGCTCCTTGACACTAAAGGGGAACGACGTTATTAGAGTTAGAATTCGTATCATAAACACTTGGCTTAAAAGTTAACGTAAAAAAACACAGGCAATATGTTCGGGAGATCCAGAAATACACACAAGAGGAATATGAACTGAGAAAATTGCAAAATACAGAGTTGTCACTAAATCGGATCGGCTTTATATATAAAACATTGCATATTTTATAACAAATTTCTCTTACTTCTCAACTTTTTTTGATGAATTTTTTAGAAAAGAAAATATACAGGGTCGATCAGGAAAATATTACCTATATATGTCAACTAAACTTTACTTAATGAAACACATTGTATATTATTATATTCATCATTATATTCTATAACATTTTTCATAAAATATGTCTTGTATCTATCTTCATCTGTGTTTGAAATACTTCCATGAATGAATGGTTGAATGAAACAAAGGGTAGTGATACTAGATCATCGATGCCTAGGCCTCTATTGAGCCCTTTACATCCCACCATAGCTGCAGGTCATTCGATGCCGATCGCCTTTGCGAATCCAAACAACCTTGTTAGAAGAACTTGCCTGTTTCCAGTAACAAAATTGTATCTCCGAAATATCTCTGTCTCGGTCCGTTGAGTGCTGGGCACTCTTTGAGGACATTGACAATAGTTTCAATCTCCTCCAAATACCATCTGCACGTCGATTCGTCTTCAACACCGATCTTATGCAGATGGCCCCTCAGGTGACAATGTCCTGTCGACAATCCCACCACAAATACATTTTTGATTTTTAAAACAAAATAGCCAACAAAAATGTGAAAAAAATTATTATTTTGGAATTGTTTTCCGGCAACTATTCTGCAGTAGATTAGTTGTGCTAAAACTCTAATATGTATACACTTTGTACAACTTGTGGAACAATTTATCGTAGTCGTTGAATGAACTCCCTTTGAGTATCTACCAAGTTGAGTTTAGATGTATAAATTAAATTTTTGACATAGCCTCATAAAAAAGTTCAGGGTGTTCGGGTTATCAGGGTAGCCACTCTATTACTCCTTGTCTACCTATCTACTTGTGAATTAACTTTCCGTTATAATGTATGTGATTTTTTAAATCTAGTGAGAATTTTCCTGCGCCCAGTATATGTTATTTTTTTCTGTTCATCTGAACATTTAAAGAAAAATTAGATTCATCTGAAAAACAAATTTTGAATTTTAATCTGTTAGTGCAAAAGTACTTCCGGGTGCCAGTATCATCTTTCAGAGAAATAGTGTTTGATAGGGATGATACTTTTTCAAATTTAGTAACGTTGGTATGGTAAATATCGTTGTCACTTGTAATTTGCGTATTAGGGCAATAAGGATCTTAATGTAGTCACAATAATATGTTTCATTTTTTCTCCTCGGGTGTGTTAGGATTAGCATTTTAATACTTTTTTTAACACAACGGTAAGGTTTTCACTTCATTGCAAACCTGAACACTATCAGTTGACTAAAAGATGAGCGATTTGGATATTTGTCATTAAACATATTATGGTCTTCTAATTTTATTTTCACAACTCATCATAGTAAGAATTCTTTTGCGTTCACTTCAGCAAGGTGCAGTTTGGATATAGTAAAAGCATAAAAAAATTCAATGACATTGATCAGATAATTTAAAAACTATAAACACTTTAGACATTGTGAAATGCTTTTAAAAGCCAAAAGTGTAAATATTTAGAAAACAGATAAAAAGGTATATTTTATGAAAAATATATAGAATTTATTGTAGTGTCACGGTTCAAATTTTAATTTGAGTTTATCATGGCTAATTCAATTAATTTACCGTTTTTTGTAAATACTGACATTATGTTTAATCAACATCATTTTCTTTAAATACCTTTCATATATTTTTTGAATAAAAGCATACATTTTTTTGGTTAGCTTTGTTTTTGATTTTACTACAAATCTCCGTAGTTCTATTTACTTGTCAATTTTTTTTCCAACTCGGTTATTTTATCTTCCTGAATTTTATATCTATTTCTGTTGTTACTTACATTTACTGTTGCCTTTTTCCATATAAATCTCGGTTTTTCTTGCCTACAATTCTAGTGTAAATCTTCCTTTCTTCCGTTAGTATCGCCGTTTCCTAGAAATTCTACAGATCAGTTCCGCAGATTTGGTTTTTTTATACCATTGCTTTCTTTTAGGTTAGTTTTTCGTCACTGTCAAAATTCATAAAATATTTAATTTTTGTATTATCTCATTTTGAGCTGTTTTGAACTTATTACTTGAATCCCTTGTATGGTAATCGTCATAACAGGATACTGATTTATTAATTGGTTTGCGTCGGTACTGGCAAGCGCAGAAATATATATATATATATATATATATATATATATATATATATATATATATATATATATATATATATATTTATGGCTCTAATTTGTGAATAACTAATGGTTTACTTCTTTAATTTTGAGTGGAAAATGTTAATGGTTGATCAATTGACTTATTTAACAAATTTATTTCAGCCGTCTGTTGTTTTCCCAGAATTCGCATTTGGATCATTTTTGAACTATCATCTCTTTTAAATTTTGGACTCGCTTGAGGAAGGAACGTTAAGTCTACGCATTGTTCTTTGATAGAAGGTCAAGGCTATTTGTCTTGACTTTGAGTTTTCCTTTTGAAACAACAAAAAACCGGTTGTAAATTTGTCATTTTAATTTATGTGGTTGATTCTTTGGGATTTTGGGGTAAAAAATAGTTAAAATTATTCCAGTTATTGAGTTTAGTTGTTAATTACCTTATCTTTTACCTGTTTGCTGTTTATAAAGTTTTTCTTACTGGGATAAACCTGGATATGGCAATTTTAGCAGATTTGCATCTCTTAATGAAAAAATTCCTTTAAATATTCCTAAAAACTCAGAGGTTGTTCTTCTTCAGGTTTTTTTGTTCTCCTCTTTTCTTATTTATATTGTGGTAAAAACTTTCCATTTTCAATTTACGAGCATTGATGTCTGACTAGTACCTACACACAACTACTCGGTTTAGCCGTATGGTTACCGGATTTGTACGAGACCACATAGCTAACAGTTTTACCTTCGGAGTAACATGCACACTTAGTATTATTTTTATTTTCTATTTTTTTAAAAAAGGAAGAGGCGACGAATGCTCAAACTATAGATGTATAACTGTAACCAGCACAATGTGTAGAGTATACGGAAAACTGCTTATAAACATCGCAGAAACAGAATATGGCCTCCAAGAAATTGAAGAACAAGCAGGTTTTAGAGCTGGCCGATCGTGCGTAGATCATATATTTAATTTAACCCAACTTAATGAAAAGAAGGTGGCAAGAAATAGAGAGGTTCAGCTGCTTTTTGTTGACCTCATAAAAGCATATGATACGGTGCCAATCCAAAAATTATGACACGTGATAGAGAAGTCTCCAATTAACAATACAGGGATCCAAGCCATCAAACAGCTATACGACCAAGCATTCTCTAGAATTAACATCAGAAAGCTTTCATGTGACCAAAGGCCTTCGCCAGGGATGTCGTCTATCACCAACTCTCTTTAAAATCTACCTCAATGAAGCTTTAAAGAATTGGAGAAGATCATGCAGTAGAATGGGAATAGAATTAAATTAAAACACTCATTTATATACGCTTCATTTTGCAGATGACCAAGTGGTAGCGACACAAAACAAAGAAGACCTCGAATTTATGACGAGGAAACTATTTAAAGAATAAGCAGAGTGGGGATTAACTGTCAACTGCAGTAAAACTAAATATATGTGTATCCATGGAGAAGAAACAGATTTGGAAGTGGATGACAATATCATAGTAAAATCTTGTTCTGATTATACCTACCTTGGAACAAAGATCAGTCAAAGTGGACAAACTAAGAAGAAATATTGAAGCGAATAACTAAAGGGAAAAAAGCTATCGGATGCCTAAATTCACTATTATGCTCAACAAACATCTCCAAGGAAAGAAAACATTTTTTATACAATACAATATTTAAAAGCGTTGTATTGTATGGATGTGAACCATGGCAGATAAATAAAACTTTAGAACGTAAACTGCTGACTCTTGAAATGGACTTTTGGTGAAGATCTGCCGGAAAGTCAAGGATCGAACGGATAACCACGAGAGAATTAGAGAGATTATGGGCGTAAAGAAAACTATTCTCGATGAAATCGAACGTCAGCTGGTATGGTATGGACATGTGGAGAGAATGACGGACGAACGTTTACCAAAGCAAATCCTAAAATGGACAAAAATGAAAAAATAAAAAGAGGAAGACCAAAAGTTACTTGGATTATGGGCATTAACCGAGCCATGTTCGAAAGAAACTTACTTCCAGGGGATTGGGAAGACCGAAAACAATGAAGACTGGGAACTGGAAGGCGTAGAACGCTATGAAACTGGATATATATATATATATATATATATATATATATATATATATATATATATATATATATATATATATATTTTCTTGATTTCTATCCTATGATCACGAAATATATAAGATTTGCGCTATATGATGGCGCCAATAGTCCTACAGTTGGCAACATTTATTTTTTATTTCAAGGTTTAATAGTTATGAAATATTATGTCTCACAACTCTAAACTGAGTGATAATTGCTTGAAGTTACAAAGTTTGTGATTGTTTAAATTGTAAAATTTTATTTACAGCATATCTAGCTTATGTTAGTGCAATACAGTTTGACATTCGATTATTGGATTAATTTTTTTTTAATAATTATTAGCATGTTTTACTTGACTCACAACCTCCCTTGCGAGTGTATTTTCAGGTTCAAATTCAGATTTTATTTATTCAAATTTAAATAGTGAAGTTAGAAGCTTGCTCCTAATGACATTAAGGAAGGTATTTGCATTAAACCTAG
Organism: Diaprepes abbreviatus; assembly: GCA_034092305.1. NCBI lineage: Eukaryota > Metazoa > Arthropoda > Insecta > Coleoptera > Curculionidae > Diaprepes > Diaprepes abbreviatus. The sequence continues at coordinate 1,555,532 of JASJET010000090.1, read as the reverse complement.
CTACAGATGCAGTAGCGCTTTAAGTCCCCCTCTTCATTCGTCTCTCAAACCTAGGAGTTAGCTTGGTATATTTGCTCTCAGATGCGACTACAAGCTTTTAACTGAACACTGGCGATTTAGCTTTATTAGATATTTATTTTCATAATAGTCTTTTCAGTTAATAGATTTAGCTCTTTTCTAATCCACCCTGTATATGTTAGACTAATATTAAAAATGGGTAATTTAAATGAAAAAATAGAAATTGGGGACAGAAGAGAATTAGTACGGGCAGCGTTCGACAAATTGTTCTATATACTAAAAAATAAGAAGACTCGTCGGTATTTGAGATGCAGATATATGGTTAGTGCATCTTTTCTAGCATAACCTAGAGCATACAGACAATAGATATCAATACTAGTATTACATAAAGACACTGGAGAAGAAATACGGTGGATCTGACAAAGAACACAGATAACAGACGTAGTAGAAAGAGCGACACAATTCTAAGATTATGACACTTTGCAAGTATCAAGGAAAGCAAACGTGAATATGCTACTATGGAGACCATGTCCTGAAAAGAGAAACAGGGGAAGGCCGGTGATAAGATGATACGATGATGTCAAGAAAGTAGCAGGATTTCAGTAGCTGAGGATTGTACAGTATAAAAAAAGTTGGAAGCATTTAGGGGAGACCTATAGTTTATACTGGGAGCAAGATGGCTAGAGGGAAAGAGAGAAAGAAACAAGAAAAATTTTAATAATATAATTGTTATTGTTTCCAAATATTATCTACTATTTGATTTCAAAAGCAAACAATATCATTTTGAAGTACATTTACAAAAAAATAAATGCAATTATTTTGTATTTATTGTTTTTCAAAAAAAGGGTATTCTGTTTATTATTCGATTCACTTTAGAGTCTAGGCCAACTAAGGCCACACATTTACTACATTAATTTACGCAGTATTTATCAAATCACTTCTAATAAAATAATATAAAATCAATTACATATTAACACTTATTTGTGACAACTTATTAATAGAGAGGAAAAAGAAGGCGCCTGGTACACTTTTTTTTGCAATGATGTCATTTATATTTATTGATATACTATTTTAATATTCATTAAAATGATAATTAGATGCAATTGTATTATGTATGTAGATCAGTTTAAATCAATTTAAAAATATGAAATATTATTTTTTTATTTTGCTAAAGTATCAATTCGATTGACACATTTTACTTAATAAATCACTTAATAGCGTTACCTACTAACCATTTTGCAAATGTAATTATTTTCATTATAATAATTATTTAAAGTACACAGCTATAAATTACTTCTAAAAGTTGTAGGAAGGTACATTATTTATATGTTTGTTCGTTATGTCTATTTTGAACGAAAAAGTAAAATCTTTGAATCTTCGTTATTTTCCGAAAAAGGTAATGATTAACTATAAAACACCCAACTAGGTGTATAAAGCAGTAATTATAAACATTTATTATTATTTTTTAATTAATTAATTGCTGTGTCTTTTTAAGAAAAAAACCAAGGATTTTCCTTTAATTTTACAGTAATATAACGTAAAAATACTTTTTTTCAACAACAACGTGGTGCGTTTATCTTGCGAAAGGTCAAGTAGTTCCCTTTTATTATACAGGGTATTCGGTAAATACCTCCTAATTTATCGATAGCATACATGGGTGACCAAAATAACTCTACGTTTATGTAGAAAAAAAATTCCTAAAGTGCCATTTAACGGAGAAACAAAGCTCTAAAGGGGTACCCTGCGATTTACCTTATTGGCTCTGTTTGAACCTCCTTGTATAATTTAATGAAATTTTACTATTTTATAGAGGCCATAAATCATAATCATTAATCATACTACAGTAGATGTTTTAGATCATTAGAGAAGTGGAGAGTTCTTAATCAGATTATTAAAAAATTTCTCTATAATACCAATTTCTGAAAATATTTTCTCTGAATATTCAATCTTTAAGTTTAGCCAACACTATTTCAAATACAAAAGTACAAGTTCAGTTTTTCCATATATTTCCTTCCATAGAAAGTCTCACAGACAAATTGATGAATATTTTTGAACATACAGATATCAAAATAGCAAGAAGACAAATATTAACTCTCTCTTTGAAATTTACTTTAAAATTAACACACCTTTATAGCTGAATGAGACGTCCTGTATCGTGTATAAAGTTCCTTGCTCCAACTCTCAAGAAGTTTACATAGGCCAGACTTCCAGAAGCGTCAAAGGCAGGTTCACTTCTCATCGTAGTGATATTAACAGAGGTTTGCCTTTTTGTGCTCTGGCTGGACATGTCTTTCATCCTGATCACACCATTAACAGGGATGACACTGAGATTCTGGAAAGAGTCCCTGCTTATCATAGAAGGCTGTTCCTTGAAATGGTTCATATTAATCAAGATGGCGGCGCTATGAATAAGAAAAGAGGCACTAAGAATCTGAGTGCCATTTACAGCTATATTTGAAAGTTGAAAAATGAAAATTATTTGAGCCTCCTGGATAGTCCATCTCTAGATAAATAAATTTTTTTCCATTGTCTGCTCTTGTGCCATGTAGAAAATATCAATCAAGTAATTTTTTGTTAAACATCACACTTGGCTACGCCACTGTATAACGGATTCTTCTTTCTTTCACTACTTAGACTATCCACGTCACTGATGAGATGATTGCTGTTTGTGATTTTTCAAAATTTAATCAAATTCTAACAATCGTCTCATATTATGCCTTTAAATATAATTAAAAAGTTTTAATCTTGGGTTTTTCCCCTGTTTCACATATCTACTTATTTTATATTCAAATCGCATTGGTGAGTTTCTTAGTAGTACACAATTGAACTTGCAGCACACTGCCTAAAGAACACATACTCCATGTTCAATAACCATATATACAAACAAACAGATGGCGCACCTATGGGGTCCTCGCTTTCACCAGTCATAGCCAACCTTTTCATGATATATTTCGAACAAGAGGCACTGCAAAAGGCACCTTTAAAACCAAAATTTTGGAAACGCTATGTCGATGATATTTTTATAATATGGCCACATGGAAAAGAACACCTGGACGATTTCCTTATATATCTTAACAATATCCACCACAGAATCCAATTCACGCTAGAAATCGAACAAGAAAAGAAACTTCCTTTTTGGACCTGCTATTAACTAGGAAACTCAACAACACCTTGGGCTTCAGCATATATCGGAAACCCACACATACAGAATCGGAAGAGTCTTAAGAAAACACAACATACAGCCCATATTTAAACCACAAAAAACAATAGCCAACATCCTGGGAAATTCCATAGATAAGACAAATCTTCAAAATCATGACGTTTACAGCATTCCATGTGCAGATTGCTATCAAACTTATATAGGACAAACAAACAGGCGAATATCAGCAAAAATTCAAGAACATAAAAATAGGTTCAAAAACAAACAGACAACCTCAGCCCTATTTCAACATCACCAAACAACCGGACATACCATCGATTTCGAAAAAGCATAAGAAATAACACCACTACAGAACTATAAGGTACGCGTCATAAGGAGGCCCTAGAAATCGAAAAAGCGGGACAGCTAAATCAACGAGACGGTACGTATCCTAAGCTCAAACATGAACGGAATAGTTTCACCAGGTGGCTTATTATAACATCGGAGAAATTTTGTAGTAAAGCTGGAAATATACCATCCTTACCAGGTGACTTGAAAGAGGCAAAAGTTTCTATCGACCATTTCGCCCTTTCATCGTTCTTGAGAGACGCTCTCATATCAATTTAAGTCTGGAAAGTGCACTCTTAATAGCTCCCCTAGGGTCCCCTCTTCTGTCGTAGTTTGATCTCCTTCAGGAAGAGCCAGTGCTCCAGTCTGGGCACCAGGATCTCGTAGTTGAGAGTTTCACCAGGATATTTTGGAGTTGGGACTTCGTTTTATTTGACAGCTAGCCTCTCAAATGAACCCCGAAGTGCATCATGATTTGTTTGGTAGCGTTTTCCAAATCAGCTTTATCACGGTATCTCGATAAAAACCCTATGACTCTGCTCCCCGGTTTCTCCCAAAAGAGGTCCCAGTTTGTAGTTCTAGGGTTTCGGTATTCCGCTTCTGCTGCGTCGTGTTCATCGTTAATTTCAAATAGGATGTGTCGGTGATCTGACAACGAAATCTCCGAAACAACTTTCCACCTCTTCACCATGTTCTGTATATTTGATGAACAAATAGTTAAATCTATGGCAGACTCTCCTCTATTTGTAATAAAAGTAGAAGTGTTTCTTCTGTTCATCTTTTGTTCAACAAGAAAATAGCTCAGGTTCGCGTCTCTATTTTTAATAATAATAATGTCGAAAATTGCCCATCCTGTATATCAGACACGCACAAAGAAGGTACGTAAACGTAAAATTCGTCTTTTTTTCTGCATGGAACCTTTGTACCTTATACCGATTTGTATTTCAAATTGCATCATAAAAAAATTCCAAGAATCCAATGGACGCTAATCTTAATCTGATGGTATTATTCCAAGTCTAGTTCCTGTTGCACATGAGATTCTTCACAATAAGCATACTAATCATTTCATTCAGGTGTTTTTAACATCATAAATTAAAGATTCTAGTCAACCCTGATGACTAATATAGGACATTACCACACATTACAATGTCTTCTAATAAATGCTACGTGTTAAAAATATCAGGCGTTTCCTTTTGTAACACCTATAGTACAGGATGTTTTATGGCGAGCAACAACTAAGTTTCGTCTAGTAATTTTAATAGCTTGCATTTAATTAATGTTTTGCATATGTTAAAACTATTATTTGATCGGATAATAAAAATGTAAATCAAATTTGTAATTACATTCACTATTTCTTATAATTAATGGGGTCGTTCACCATTTTTTTTGACTCAAATTCAAACACAATTTATTTATCAAATATTATTTACAGATATGATGTATATAATGCTATATAACTAGACCTGAAGTCTATAATTTCTGTCAGTGACCCATAGCTCGCATACAGAATGCCCTGGTGTTTGTTTAAAGGTCATAGACAACGATGTTTCTGGCGAAGTAGTAGATAGCTGTTGGACTTCCATTGTCTTTATTTTTGTTGAATATCACGATGTTTCGGCTAGTAGTTATCTCTAGTCGTTTTGAAGTAAAACTAAATAAATCTCTTAGCTACATGACTATTTATACTAAAAGTAAATGCAGTAGAGCGTGACTGAGATGGGTGCAGTCATGTCAATCCCATTTTTATGCTGCATTTAGTTCGTTTACAATTACTAAGAAGTAGTTTTCACACTTCTCTTATATCTAAAGATGGTTTACTAAAACATCTCGGGTTCTGATGTATAACCGCGGCTTATTTCAATTTCTGTTTTCTCCAATGTTGCTCTCGGTGTAGTATTTTAGCTTCAGACCATTTTATGTGGTGTTCATAAGTCCAGGCATGGTTGGCGGCATCAATTTTTCTGTTTCTCCTCGAGATGTACATTTTTGATGTTCTTTGATCCTTACGTCAAGAGGTCTCTTTGTTTCGCCAACGTAGGAATTGCCACATTCACATGGTATCTGATATACACAGTTCTTCATGTCCCTTTATGTTGTTGGCTTGACCCTAGTGAGCCGACTTCTCAGAAAGTTATTTGAATTGAAAACAACGTTGATTTTATATCGTTTTTCCTATCCTTCTAACTTTTTCTGAAATGCCTTTAACATAGGGGATGTTCAATACTGGTTTTCGTTCTTCATTCGTTGTCGATATTGTCCTATTTCGTAATGATATTCAACAAAAATAAAGACAACGGCTATCTACTACTTCGCAAGAAACATCGTTCTCTATGACCTTTAAACAAACACTAGAAGAGGCCACGAGAAATCTAAGCTTAAGCTTACAAACGAGGAGACGCACATCCAGTTTTTACGACAAGCACGAGATCAAGGAATAATACCAGATGGTTTCCGTATAAAATCTCCATTTTCAGGACAACGAGCAAACAGGATATTGGAAAATGCTAGTAAGGCATTAATACGTTCAAAGATAAACTATCATCGTTTCAAGAAGGCAACACTACTAGAGGACATTCGCCAACGGTTCGAAGAAATTAAAGAATATACATTAGAAGAAGACTACGCCCCCATCCTAAGAAAAATTGACGCTACTTCTGACACAGTGAGAACAAAACAAGAAATCATACACCAAAAGAAATTTTCCAAATACAAGAGCGGACAAGAACGACAACAGCCATCTCAAAGCCAGAGGACAATTGTTAATATATCTGCCAAGGAATTAACCTCAGCGGAAAACTCACTACTTGCCAAAGGTTTGAACTTTACGGTTTCCATTCTCGATATAATTAGCACCGCAGACTCAGCGAAAATCGAAGACCCTTTTGCAGATGAGTTCGTGTGAAAAATATGAGAATCTACAAAAATCTAGAAAAACCGAACCAAACCTCAGCAAACACGAGAAAACGGCCCTAGCTAACCTACAGAAGGACTCCAGTATTAAAATTCTACCAGCGGATAAAGGAAATGCTACAGTCATAATGATTGCTGAGACATAAAATCAAAAAATTGACGAAGTTTTAAGGAAAGGAAATTATGCGTCTCTTGCTAAAGATCCCACATCTGCAATTGAAGGAACAATTTATCGCGTTCTTAAGAAACATGAACGGTATATTCCTGAGAGGATCGGGACTCAGTTGACGCCACACCATAGCAAAACTCCACATCTTTATGAACTCCCGAAAATACATTAGCAAGATATGCCCTTACGACCTACCACGAGTTCCCGGAACTCTGATCAAATTTCTTCTTCCAATCTTGAGACCATTACAAGGAAATACATCGTCCTGGGTTAAGAACTCGTAACATTTCGTAGAAATTATACGTAAAATAGAAGTACAACCAGAAGACCAGTTTGTTAGCTTTGACATGAAAAGCTTATACACCAACCTTAGCAGAAAGAACATCTTTACCACCGCACTCTATTATGGACTTGTTGGAAAGTTGTTTGAATGATTCCTATTTTCCAGAAAAGGAAAAATTCTACATCCAGGATGATGGACTACCGATGGGATATTCACTCTTACCGGTGGTCGCAAATATTTTCATGGAATGGTTCGAGACATTTGCAATTGAATCCATAACTAAGAAACCAAAGTTATGGCTCAGATACGTAGACACTTTTATTATTTGGAGTGGAAACGACGAAGAACTTCGAAACTTCCTTTTTCATCTCAACAATATCAGCCCAACTATTAAACTCACCATGGAGAAAGAAGTAGAAAATAAATTACCATTCTTAGATATCTTGGTTGAAAGAAACGGCTGAAAAATTCGAACTTCAGTTTACAGAAAGGCCACGCATACAGGACAATTATTCATCTAATCACTCCAACAACAGCAAATAAGGAATTATAAGAAATCTCGTAGATAGAGCCTTAACTCTGTAACTTCAACGAGAACTTGATGAAAGAGATAGATTACATTGAAAATGATCTGACAGCCAACGGATACCCAGTATATCTAGTGGATAAATTTCTAGAACAACACAGAAATAGGACAATATCGACAATGAATGAAGAACGAAAACCAGTCTTGAATATCCCTTATGTTAAAGGCATTTCAGAAAAAATTAGAAGGATAGGAAAAACGATATAAAATCAAAGTTGTTTTTAATTCAAATAACTCTCTGAGAAGTCGGCTCACTAGAGCCAAACTAATACCTTAACGGGACATTAAGAACTGTGTATATCAGATACCATGTGAATGTGGCAATTCCTACGTTGGCGAAACAAAGAGACCTCTTGACCTAAGGATCAAAGAACGCCAAAAATGCACATTTCGAGGAGAAACAGAAAAATCTGGTGGCGCCAACTATGCCTGGACTCATGGACACCACATAAAATAGTCTGAAGCTAAAATACTACACCGAGAACAACATTGGAGAAAACGGAAATTCAAATAAGCCGCGGTTATACATCAGAACCCAAGTTGTTTTAGTAAACCATCTTTAGATATAAGAGAAGTGTGGAAACCACTTCTTAGTAATTGTAAACTAAAACTAAATACAGCATAAAAAATGGGATTATGCCATGATTGCACCCATCTCAGTCATACTCTACTGCATTTACTTTTAGTATAAATAGTCATGTAGCTAAGGGATTTATTTAGTTTCACTTGAAAACGACTAGAGATAACTATTAGCCGAAACGTCGTGATATTTAACAAAAATAAAGACAATGGAAGTCCAACAGTTATCTACTACTTCGCAAGAATGCCCCGGGTTGTGCGCCGTCAGGGGAATCAATTCCAGTGGCGTGTGCATTTCAGAAAATAAAACTTAATTCGTCGGAATATCAAAATATTTTTTTAAGTTAAATTTATTTCACATTTTTATCAATTTTTACAATTTATTTTTTCCTTACATAAACACCTTCACAAAGTATGAAAGGTATTTTCGGATTCTTACCGACTGAAACCCCTCCGGTCCTAAGCTCATACCCATTTTCCTTGGTCTGCCGTGAGCCGTGACTGCTGGTACTCCAATGTCATTTAGTAAGCTCTCCACTTTCTAGGCAATTGAGACTTAACAAACTTTTGGTCTTCACTCACAAGGAAGGTATCTGAAGTGTCCGGCACCGATTTTAATGAAACTTCCATATGTTGTAGAGGGTACAAAAATAGGAGACCCGTATTTATTTATCTGCGGAATTTCATTATATCGAGGTGAAAATCATTTTTAAAATTCGTCCCTAAAAATAGTATTTTTGAAATATCTCAGGTTCTAAGTGAATAATCTTTACAAAACAAGACGGAGATTATTTGTTATTCAATATTATGTTAAACTATAATATTTTCACCCCCTAGGATATCATCCCTTACTTTTTATTAGGGCAAACCATATATTTGCAGTAATATAATTCTAAAATTACGAAATTTAATAGAATTGTTTGAAAATATATTTTCACGAATATCATAAGTAACTTAAGTTGAGGTGTTTCGGGGTTTGGAAAATAAACTAGTAAAAAAGAGGCTGTCACTCCCAAATACTTTTTTTAAAATCACTAGTTCAAATTAAAATATCTCTAGAAACAAAATGACAATTACTTGCTGTTCCAAATTATATTAAACTATCGTATTTTCAACCCCAAGGATATCATCCCTTATTTTTTATTATTATTAACTCTAAAAATTAAGAAATTTAATGGAATTGTTTGAAAATATTTTTTACATGAGTTCCATAAGTAAATTAGATATGTTTCGGGGTTTATAGAAATAAACTAATAAGAGAGGGCGAGCCACCCTCAAACTTTTTTTTTTAAATCTCAAGTTCCAATTGTGATGTCTTTACAAAATAAAATGGAAATCACTTGTTATTTGAAATGATGTTGAATTATGGTGTTTCCATACCAAGGATATTATCCCTTATTTCTTATAGCAGTAAACCATTTATTCATGCACGTAACTGTTTGACAATATTTTTTTCCCGAAAATCATAATAAATTTAAATTGACATGTTTAGGGGTTTCAAAAAATGAAGTAGTCCTCGCCCTGTCTTACTAGTTTATTGACAAGTCAACTTGAGTTAATTGTGGTATTTGTGAAAAAAAATATTTTCAAATATTTCACTAAATTTCGTAATTTTTATAATTAAATTATTTGAGTGAATAAAAGGTTTACCATTATAAAAATAAGGGATGATATCCTTTATGGTGGAAATACCACAATTCAACGTCATTTCAAATAACAAGTAATTTTCATTTTGTTTTGTAAAGATATCTTAATTAGAACTTGAGATTTAAAAAAAAGTATTTAGGGAAGGCTCACCCTCTTTTACTAGTTTATTTTTAGAAACCCCGAAACACGTCAACTTGAGTTACTTATGGTATTCGTGAAAAAAATATTTTCAAACTATTCCATTAAATTTCGTCACTTTTAGACTTAAATTACTTGCACAAATACATGGTTTGCCCTAATAAAAAATAAAGGATGATATTCTTGGTGGTGAAAATACCATAGTTCAACAACATTTTAAATAACAAGAAATTTTCATTTGGTTTTGTAAAGATATCTCAATTAAAATTTGACATTTAATAAGAAGTATTTGGGAGTGGCTCACTTCTTTTTACTAGTTTATTTTTAGAAACCCCGAAACACGTCAACGTAAGTTACTTATGGTATTCGTGAAAAAAATATTTTTAAATCATTACATTAAATTTCATAATTTTTAAAATTAAATTACGTGTGCAAATTTATGGTTTACCCTAATAGAAAATAAGGGATGTTATCTTTGGGGGTGAAAATACCATAGTTTAACATCATTTTGAATAAAAGTAATTTCCATTTTGTTTTCCAAAGATATTTCACTTAGAATCTGAGATATATACTTTCCGACGAATGGTGTATTTTGTGTCATTGTTCATGATTATGTTTTTCTATCCTTTTGTCTGCTTTACTTTTTTTTGTCCTTTTTCTGTATAATGACCACTTAAAACCCTGAACACAGTGCGCGAAGAAATTTTCGTTAAAGTGCCACATATTTCTGCAGCATCCAAAGTAGTTACTTCAGGGTTTCGTTACCGAATACCATAGTAAACATTTTTAATAATTATTCGTGTAAATCATTTATAGTTGCATGATATTGATAAGTTTATTCCGCCACTTCATCGCTTTGGTGACCGGTATTAAATGAGTCACTGCCAGAAATTATGGACTTTACTGATAAACCGCGATTACAAGAATTAAATAAACCGGTACCACACAATACAGTAGTAGGAAATGGGAAGTAAAAATCCCAGCAAGTGGAAAAAAGTATGGAATACCAGGAAAAGAGAAGAATGCGAGGGATTTACTAAACCAATGAAATACATTTTTGTGGAAATAAATTACTTTTATAAAAAAAACTAAACCGGCTCCAAAAAAAATTGCACAAAAAAGTAAAAAGCAAATTATAAACTATTTTAAATTGCAATCAATTTAATAATTTAAGACCCGGAAAGCAGAATCAACAAACCGCTTAGCTCAGTTAAGTCTAGTAGGGCAGAGCCCGTTGATTTACTAGTGAGAAAAAATATTTGGAAAATGTAAAAAATAAAATAAAAAATACTACTTTATAGAACACTTTATTTTGCACAACTTTGGTACCAGGAACGTGCTGCAGGGACTTTTCTTGAGAAAAAAAATCAGAAATGGCTTGAAGTAATGATGTAATGAAAAATAAAGCATTTTTTATGATATCGTTTATGTTTATGACTTTCTCTCATTTTCCTATCTCTGGCGATACCAATTGCGTAAGAAAAGTTGTTGTAGCGTGTTTAGTTAAAGCGAAATTAAAATGTTTATAAATGGGTAACGAAGCCCGCTATTTTTGAGTTACAAATGAAAAAGTTCAGTGGTACACTTTTGATTTTTTGAGATTCCCCAAAGTAGTATTAATCTGAATAATCTTAGGAAGTTTTACCCAAGAAGAAAATATACGCAAATATACATCGTTTATTCATAGTTTTTTTTTTGGCTGTATTACATTTTATTCAGTTGTAGCTCCTTCAGCTCATGATGATGCAGTTTTTCGCATCTTATATTGCTGTGCGTCGACGAAATGCTCGCGGTATGCTTTATCCTGCTGCATGTAAACAACGTTTAGACAACATATTTTCGGCATGCAGAAGTTGCAAAGTTCAAACATAAAAGTCGCCGTCAGGAAAAGACGCTGCATCTGATTTATTTTGTCGTTGTTCTCAGAAAAACACTAATCTAAAATAACATACAGAATCGAAGTAAATTATTTTTGTTAATTGGTCTGAACTAAAGTTTCATAAATATATAGATGATCTGGAAAATGCTTTGGAACCGGAACCTTTCGGTGTCACTAAAGATAAAGTTAAAGACCTAAAGGCTCTGCAAGGTTTTTTAAGTGAGAAAGAAAAAAAAATATTTTAAGGAATATATATGTGAAATGTCAATTTTTTGAATATGTTCTGCGCACCGCGGACACATTGTATAAATACGGGAGATAACTGAGGGTTTGAATTCGAAGCGACAAGTGCGATCTGAAAAACGAAATATACCGCGACAAGTATGTTTTGTGACTATTGTTTCTTATTTAAAATACAATGTGTTTAACTTTAGGTGTTTAATTTAATTAAAAGTGTCTCAAAGATAACCCCTGCTCTTAATAGGATTAACTACCCTTATTTTTATTTGAATATAGCTTCTTTTTGTGTGAATTTGTATAAATATGGAAATAAAACAGAAAATAGATAGTGAGTGCAGAACATTTAAAGAGCATATCAATATTTCATGACTTGCAAAGAAATATCAGTCCTCAAAAAATATATATAAAACGTCATCATGAGCCAAACATTCTCATAATTACTTCGAATTTACACGAAGCCTACGATTAGAAAAATATAAATCTTTGAAATGCGAGCTGAAATTTCAACTACTGGTGTTTAAGAAAGTAAATGTTGAACAAGAAGCAGCAATTTGTGCTAGTTTCTGCGTGGCTTATTCGAAGAAAAATACGGAAAACCACTTACTAGCCGTGAATTATTTAAGGATTGCATGATTGCAACGGAAAAATACATGTATCCAGAAAAAACTAATTTATTTAAAAACATTTTTGTCAGGAAGTACAGTGGCTCGAAGAGTGGAAGAAATTGCGGAAAATATATTAGCTCAAAATCGATAGTTAGAGGAGTTCTTTTTGGCCCTGATGTTTCAGATACTGCTTATGTGTTACTATTTATAGAGCTTCTTTAAGTTTATATCATTCATGGTACGACCACTGGGAAAATATTTTTAAATGAGTGGAAAATGCTGTTCAAAAAAACAATCTCTAAAAAAGGAAAAAAGTGAAATGTTATGGTGACAAAAATGTTTGCGGAAAAAATAAAGGTGTCGGTTCTCTCCTATCGAAAGCTGTGAGAAATGACGGTGGTTCAAGGCTATTAAATGACAAAAGTTTTAATGCCAGTCATGTTAGCTGTTATTATATCAGATCACATAGGTTTAATCATCGACAATTCCGCTAGTTTATTGAAGAGACTGGAGAAAATGACTTACCGTATTATACTGCAGTGTGCTGTCGAAGCTGCGGAAAAGTAATAATCAAGAGCTAAATGACTTTTTGGTACATTTAAGTACTGATCACCATTTAAGTCTATCATGGAGCAGGAAGTAATTGATTAGGGGTCCTTTTGAACATCAATTTTACTCAAAGTTTATGATTGTATATCTGTATTTAACAACATGAATCCTCTTAAAAAATAAATTGCAATATTAAATCTGTTTACCACCGAATAATTGCCTTTAAAATTAATGAAAGGAAGATGCTCTAAACAAGCTTTAAGCAAAAACCATTGGATAACAAGAGGTTTACTAAGGAAATTTTGGAGAAAACAAGAAGCTCATAGCATTTCTATCAGAAAATACACTTCGAATTTATTTAACAAAAACAAAGCTTAAAAGCACCAACAAGAAAGAACGCATTTAGAGGGTTCGATATGAATATGATGGAATGTATGTTGAAGAAACCAAAGGTCTACTGGGGGTTAGAAATAAGAAACATAAGATTCATATACAAAAAGGGGTAACGTCGAGATCTGATATTGGAGAGCAAGTCTGGGACTATCAACCCTATGATAAGTGGTCTGAAGCTGCAGGAATATACGAATATTATAAACCAAATATGAAAAAGATGAAATTTAAAGAAATATTAAAAATAAAAGTGAATCTTAAGTAAACCCAGTATGAGGATCCTAATCTTTGGTTACATTAAAACACTCAACGCTTAATTGAATACAGCTGGTTGTCTGAGAATAAAAGTTTAGATAAACAATATTATTGAATCGTTGTACAAACAACAATAAAGACAATGCGCTAGTCCAACAACCACCTTTTTCTGTATAAATATTGTTTCAAGAATAGTATGCTCACAGTTCAAAACAGAAAATCCTCCTTCTATTTAACATTGTAGACGTACACTGAATATTGAATAATGTTTTTTATTATTCTCGTGACCCCCAAATAACATTTTCCGGATTGTCTCAATTTTACGTGTGACGTATCTAAATGTCCCTTTAAAATTCAGTATCTTTTACAAACATGGTATCTATTATTCTTAACACATTTAATTAAGACATCAGTTAAACGGAGAGATGATGCAAGATGTACAGAAAAAAAGGTTAAATTTCTGTTTCTGTCAAGACGGAACATCTGGGAAACTACATGTTTTGATTATTTAATTAGCGAACTTTGGTGATTCATGTTCGTAATGGGTATTTGCTTTAATTAAACGCAAAAAATTTACTGGACTTAATTTAAATTATCAAAATATTGAGAAAAGATAGATCATTGTCAAGGAAAACAGACTAATTATAAAGTTATAAATAAAAATGGCGTAGACGAATTAACTGCTCTGTTTTTAGCATCTTTAATTGTTGGTTTGATTAACATATTCATGGGACATAAAATTTGATATTTCTTAATTAATAAAATAAGGAGAAACCAGTAAAATTAATAACAAATGGAACTTTATGAAAAAGGGGCCACCTTTACAAGAAGAAAAAGGTACAAATACAATATTCAGTTTATTTCGTAAGTGTTGCATTTTTACAATTTTTCTTTGATTCACTATTAAACTGAATTTAAAAAATCTTAAAGTTAAGTATGTCATGCTTTACAGGTAAGGGCAATTCTAAGACCCAAGTCCAAGTCCGTGTAACAGTACTAGTATCAAGTTGTCTATATGTTATTCTCCTTTCAAGCAAAGAAAAAGGACAGAATATGTAGAAACAGTTTATTTCATACAAATACAATTCTGGTCTTCTCTTCATAGGCGTTACGATCATCTCATTGTCTCGTCAGTGGAGCTATATCGAACCGAGAGCAACATTTGCAGCAAACAATTGTTATATAAAATATAAATTCTGAGGCATGTTGCCAGGATATTGAAAACCTGCCCACTTCAATGTCAGACTGAAAAATAACGCCAGTTAAAACATCTATGTATTCATTGGAGTTGTGCGAAATTTGAAAAAATCTAGTGAAGCTGGAAGCAATTTAAGTAGTAAGAAAGGGTCGACATTTTTTGTTTAATAAAAATCAAGAGGACCAATTGGAAAAGTACATTTTGGAATGGTGTAAGAGCTTTTTTGGCATAACATGACACTTTGGAGAATAGCTGAGGAAACTAATTGAAACATAATTTCAACCGAGGCTTGCAAATGGTAGACAATGACAGGCGGTACTCATTTATATTCCGACATCCCTCAGTCAGCCTCAGAACACCAAAAGCTATATTGCTGAACAGAATGACAGCCTTTAACGCCGAAGAAGCTAAACTGTTTCTGACCAACTTGAATTGCAAAAAAAAGTTACAATTTCCTGCTCACGGTATCTTTAATATTGATGAAACGTGCCTCAGCGGAGTTAAAAAAAATCGAAGATGTTTGCACCAAGAGGTGCGAAAGCAGCCTGTGGTGTTATAAACAGTGTTGTTTGTATTGTCGGTACTAATGGTACTTACTTTCCCTCATTTTTTATATCTAAAAGAAAGCGAATGAGCCAGTTAAGTTAGGCTACTAAAAGGTCGTGACAGTAGTGTGGTAGCCACTGTGTCTGATTCCAGTTGGATTAACGAAGTCATATTCATTGATTAGGTAATCAACGCCATTTCACTGCTATTTTAAAATCTTCTAAAGATGGGCCTGTATTGGTGATAATGGACAAGCATAAGAACCATATAAGCTTAAATATATACACGCTTTATTGAGAACACAGTCTACATGTTTTATTTTGCTATCAATTAATCACACAAGATGCAGCCACTTGAACTGACATTTTTCAGGGTACTGAAGTCGGCATATAATCGAGAATATAAGCAGATTCAGAGTAGCTGGACCCAGACGAATTGAGGGGCTGCTATGGAGACATATCGTTGGACGAGGTCAACGTTAGTCAATGTACTGAACATGTAATTGATCACGATTTATTCACATCTGTTGGTCCATCTATGGAAACTATTAGCGAGGTTCAAGATGCTAATTTATCTGTTCCTAGTAACACCGATGAAGCCGATGTTAACTTGCTCAGTATTCCTTCACTATCTATTAGCACTCATCTTACTGATATCAGATTTACCCTCCATTTCTGCAAAAATTGTACATTCTAAACAATCAAATAAAAAACACTCTCAGATCTTATCTAGTACTCCGATGAAACCCGAATTACAGAAAAAACAAAAAACAATAAAAAAAGAAGAGAGAAGCAGAGAAACGGAAGTGAGACTGAAAAGAGAGTTTAAATGCAAAGAAAAATCAGTTGGAAATTAAGAGGCTTTGAAGATGAAATTAAAGTATTTTTTACAATGACAAATTTGAATCTCCACCAGAAGAAGACAGGATTATGTGAATTTTATGTTATAACTGGGCACATCAAAAATGCACAGACGGGGAATTCAGTAAACGTTATATTTGTGATCTATGTAAAACTAAGTAGACAATTAAGCAGCAAGAAATAAAGAAATACTATTTAATTTCTTTAGTTCCTAGTTAACCCACATCCTTCTCATTTGGAAATAGCAACGGTAATGGTTCTGTTTATTATTAAATTTTTTTATAAAGTTTTGTTTGGAAAGTCTCTTGACTGGTTTAATTAATCAGGGAAATATTAAAGTTTATATTTCTATAAAAGTTGATTACATTTGTGATGCTATTTAGGCCTTTTAAGTTAGGTGTTTCCTATTACTCCACTTTTCCCTACATCTCGCGTAATACTCAGTTCAGATAATTTATGGATATCATAAAGATTTCAAAACTAAAAATAGAAAAATTATAATTTTTTAAAATTAAACCTACTTCTAAAAATGGGCTAAAAAATTAAAAATATCAATATAAATTTTTATATAAAATTGAAGTTTTAAAAGTCGACGCTAAAGGCTATAGTGGGATCAGATGGTCTAATCTGCCCCAAGCCATTCACTACGGATAGTATCACATTCGACAATCATCGTAAAAAAATGCCTCTGTACAAATTTTCAGCCCCCCATAGGCCCTATAATGGTCCTAACAGGATATGTTTACTTTTTTGCCTCAAAAAATCTGAAAAAATTCACAGAGGTATATTTTCTGATTGTAAGCAATCACGATTTTTTCAGATTTTTCGAGCGAAAATTGATCTACAAGAAAATTTTTTAGGTTAGGTTTAAAAGTTTTGGCTAACCTCAAAATAATGATTTTCTGTGTATTTTTTTCGTTCTTTCAAAAACCGCTTATGGAATAACGATTTTTTTAGTGGAACACTCTAAAAAATTCAAAATTTTTTTTTTTATTTTTATCCGTTATTTGGGACATAACCTCAAATGCAACTAGCTAAATAGATGTCAATATACTTAGTTATGCTCTAGGACTTATTTCCAAGGGAAAGCAGTCTTTGAGAATCGAGCCTTAAAAAATTTCATATATAGGGAAAATTAATGTAGAATGGTAACATTTTTAGGCGAACATAGGTAATTAACTGCCTATTAATCAATCATATTTTTCTATTTAAATATACTTCTCAGATAATTACAACATGTTTTCGTCTATCTATTATAGATTAAAGTCTAGAAATGCTTCATATACAAGTGGGCAAGGCTCTTACGTCAAAAATAAATGGAACAAAAGAAAGTCATATTCAGGTCAAAAGAAACCCTTCACCATTTTCACTACTGGTGGGTTTGTTGTAGATCTTCTCGGATCGTTTTTAGGTATTGAAAATGATGCAAGTATCATAAAGAATATGATGGAAGATCCTGATAGTATAAGAAATATCATGAGAACAGGTGATGTTTGTATTATAGATAGAGGTTTCAGGGACGTAGTATTTTATTTAAACGAACTAGGTTTTAAGCTCCTCATACGTTCCTTGAAAGGAAAGAGACCAAACTTAAATATGACTGAAGCTAATCGATCTCGTTACATTACGAAATTAGGCTGGGTGGTGAAAGTTGTCCATGGAATTCTCGGAAAAAATATAAGCTATCTCCTTCAATAGCTAAATAATAAATTTTTACCAAAGGTTGGTCTTTATTGCAGGATTGCATGTTTTTTAAACATTCGCTTCAGAAAGCCTTTATATAGCGTTAAATGTGAAGATTGCGAGACGTAATCATAGAAAGAATGTTGAAGTCCAATGCAGATGAAAGTACCTTAGCAAAAGAAACTTCAAGATGATCTAGACGGAGTACTACAACAATCAAATTAACATCTCAAAAAATCAGTGATTTTTCCAGAAATGACTGAAAGAAACCTCAAGATATTTTTTTCAGTTAGGTCAAGCCATATGTTATTTGGCTGAGTTAATGAACGATTCTAATAATATTAATTTGGAGCCCATTAAAATGAAACCTCATGTTATTAAAGTTTTAATAAGGTCCAGACATATAAATAGAAAAAACTATAAATGTTATATTGAGTACATACCTGATTCTACTGGCTACAGCGGTATTTTACATCATGCCTGTGATTTTGCTAATGGACTAAGGACTGATAGCTTTTGTTCCCACATTGCAGCAGGCATATATTATTTTAGTAATGCTAGATATAAATTGAATATTATTAGACCAGCTAAAATTCTTTCTGACGTATTTTCTACCTCGGATATTGATCCAGTAATAAAGGAGAATTAAAAATATCTAGAACGCTTTCTTATAATATTTATATGATACGATTCTTGTAAAGTTTTATTAATGTAGTTTTAGCACATATATATTCAGTAATACTTAATTACTTTTCAATTTTCCTAAAAAAACTATTTATTTATTCATTGGATAAAGTTATTCCAATTTCTATTGAAGGTATTACTACATGAAATTTCCTTATACCTGAATTTTTTTAAGGAGCGTTGCGATTCTCGGTAATATAAATCTCGATTCCTAAAGACTGTTTCCCTTTGGAAATAAGTTCCAGAGCATAAGTAAGTGTATTGATATCTATTTAGCTATTTGCATTTGAGGTTATGTCCCAAATAACTGATTAAAATACCAAAAAAAAACGGTATTTTGAAACCGAAAATATCCTTATTCCATGAGCAGCATTCAAAAGAACAAAAAAATACCCAAAAAATCATTATTTTAAAGTTGTCGAAGAATTTTGTTGCTAACCTAAAAAAGTTTGAAAAATTAAAAAGTTTGTTCTGTGCTCAATTTTTGCTGGAAAAACCTGAAAAAAACGATGACCGTTTTCAACCAAAAAATACATTTCTGTGAATTTTGTCAGATTTTTTGGTGCAAAATTGTGCCTGTAAAAAAATAAAGTCGAAAAAATTTAACATAACCTCTTCAGAACGTTAAAGAGACTATAGGGGACTAAAAATTTGCACAGAGGCATCTTTTAACATTGTTCATTGAACACCTTATTGGCTGTAATAATTCGCTTGGGGGCAGATTTGACCATCTTATCCAGCTATAGCCTTTTTGTTTGTTTGAAGGTCATAGACAATGATGTTTCTTGTGAAGTAGTAGGTATCTGTTAGACTTCCATTGTCTTTATTTTTGTTGAATATCACGACGTTTCGGCAAGTAGTTATCTCTCAGTTATGGTTCAGATGCGTAGACGATACTTTTATTATTTGGAGTGGAAACGACGAAGAATTTCCAAACTTTCTTTTTCATCTCAACAATATCAGCCCAACTATTAAACTCACCATGAAGAAAGAAATAGAAAATAACTTACCATTCTTAGATGTCTTGGTTGAAAGAAATGGCAGACAAGTTCGAACGTCGGTTTACAGAAAAGCCACGCACACAGGATAATACCTTAATTATTCATTTAATCACTCCAACAACACCAAACAAGGAATTATAAGAAATCTCGTAGATAGAGCCTTAACTCTCTGCAACTCCAACGAGAACTTGATGAAAGAGATAGATTACATTAAAAATGATCTGACAGCCAACGGATACCCAGTATATCTAGTGGATAAATTTATTAAACCAAGCAGAAATAGGACAATATCGTCAACGAATGAAGAACGAAAACCAGTATTGAACATCCCCTATGTTAAAGGCATTTCAGAAAAAGTTAGAAGGATAGGAAAACGATATAAAATCAACGCTGTTTTCAATTCAAATAACTCTCTGAGAAGTCGACTCATGAGGGTCAAACCAACAACTCAAAAAGGCATGAAGAACTGTGTATATCAGATACCATGTGAATGTGGCAATTCCTACATTGGCGAAATAAAGAGACATCTTGACGTAAGGATCAAAGAACACCAAAAATGCACATCTCGAGGAGAAACAGAAAAATTTGGTGCCGTCAACCATGCCTGGACTCATGGACACCACATAAAATGGCTAAAATACTACACCGAGAACAACACTGAAGAAAACGGAAATTCAAAGAAGCTGCGGTTATACATCAGAACCCGAGTTGTTTTAGTAAACCATCTTTAGATATAAGAGAAGTGTGGGAACCACTTCTTAGTAATTGTAAACTAAAACTAAATGCAGCATAAAAAATGGGATTTTGCCATAGCAGGCATGACTGCACCCATCTCAGTTACACTCTACTGCATTTATTTTTAGTATAAATAGTCATGTAGCTAAGGGATTTATTTAGTTTCACTTGAAAACGGCTAGAGATAACCAACAGATATCTACTACTACAGCCTTTTTACTAAAAGAAGCCAATAACTACTAATACGAGATACATACAAGCTGCGATAAGAAAGTGATTACAAATAAAGTATTTTTCAATCTTTTCATGTGAATCACATTTTGTCAGATATTAATTTGGCGCCACATCAAAAATTTCAATTCTATAGAAAAATCTATATTGTTATTTTTTGGTTGCGCATTTCTGGACGTGTATTAAACGTTTTTATAAACATTTTATTTACTTTTCTACTTATTTTAATCTCTAAAACGACATTTTCCTAAGAAACTAAGTAAATTAATTTTGATAAATATTAGCAAAAATATTTCTTAGATAGGCATAGAAAATTGAATTCGTAATAAATTTTTAGTAAACAAGACTTTTCAAGCCAATAGTTTATTCTTTTGTGTATCTCCTAACAATAATGTTGAGTAGCTAAATGTAAACTTGAATTATTATATCAGACACGTCTATTCTTAATAACGTACTTTTAGTATTGTTTTTGACGTACAGGGTATCCGGTAAGTATCTTCTAATGTCTCGTGAGCATACAGAGGAGGTCAAAATAACCCTCCTTTTTCATAGAGAAATTCCTAAAGTGCTGCTGAACGGAGACACAGAATTTTAAAAAGCGTTTCCAGCAATTTACCTTATGGGCTCTAAGTTTTGAACCGACTTGTATTATTTAATGAAATTTTAATATTTTATAGAGGCTATTAAACCATTCTACAGTAGATATTTTAGATCATCAGAGAAGCCAGGAACAGAGTTACAGCCACACTCATTGGGCCTAATTTTTGACAAGTGTCATTTTACAGAGCTGAAAACTGAATTTTTAAATATCTTGGTAATTCCTCTTCAAAAAAGGTACAATTAATTTATTTCGATAAAACTGGCGGTTTTTAGAGATAAATTGGTTTTTATGCGAACAACTCAAACGTTACTTTTGCTAAACACAAAGAGGTAAAAATAAAATAGGCAGGAAGTGCTGATATGCTTTAATTTATGGGGAAGCGCTGTCTCACTCTTCGAAGGCAAGAAAATGTTCTGCTGAATGATTTCCAGCTCAGACATTGTCAAGTCCAGAAACCTTGATCGGGGCTTAATTAATTCACAATGTTATTAAAATGCAAAAATTGTGAAAACGTTTAAATTTTCGCAAATGTTCAATATGGGCTCCACGTACTTCAATACATTTTCTTATTCTTCGAATATTTCCCCGCTGCATTTCAAATAATATTTTGGCAATATTACGGATATTGTTAAAATGCTGTGCTATTCTCGCTAGTAGTTCTTCTCTGGTATTTACTGGGGTTGAATAAACTAGTTCTTTTAGATGTTCCCAGATATCAAAGTCTTAAGGATTTAGGACTGGAGACCTTGGTGATCATAAAATAGGCACACCTCAACCTATACATCGAGGGCAAAAAGCGTTAGTTAAGTGTTGATGTACTATACGGTTAAAATGAGGTGAAGGATCGTCATGCATGTACCACGTTTGCATTCTTCTATCAAAATGTATATCTTCCAGTAAATTATTTAAATTTTACTGCAAAAATTGTTAATAAATCTCACCATTTCACCTTTTTTCTAAAACAAATGGACCTATAAGGTTATTTCCGATGATGCCAGTCTACACATTTATAATAAACCTTTGTAGGTATTTGTTTTGATTTATTGTGAGTGGGTTTTCATCAGCACAAAAATGTAAATTGTGTGAGTTTATTATGCTACCTCTTGTAAAACCGGCATTATCGGTAAACAAAATAAGTTTAAAAAAATTTAGATTTAGCTTATGTTGTTGTAGAAACCAGCTAGAATATTGAAGTCTTGATGATAATCATCCGGAGACATTGCGTGTACGGCTGAAGTAACTGTTCTGTTAAAGATTCATGTACAATACATTTTACAACATTGTTTTATGTCGCGAGCTTTCTATGCTGTTTGAAAATTTGTCAGCAATATCTTATAAAATTTGTTCTTCTACGTGAGGGTTTCGTGCTCTCCTAGGAGGGCTCCCACCTCTACTTCGCGGCAAAAATTATCGTGAATAAAACATCTAAAAAATTGTTAACTGTAATAATTATTTTCTAGTCATCTTTTACTCATTTTCTTTCGAAGAATTTGACAGTACTTCACCATAAATTAAATGCATAATAGCATATTCTGCGTAAGAATACTCTTTCATTTTTAACCGACTTCTAAAAGAAGGAGGTTCTCAATTCGTCGACTATGTATGTTTTTTTTATGTATGTACACCGATTTCTCCGGAGCGACTGAACCGATTTAAATGAAATTTTTTGCGTTATATTCAGGAAGTTACTGCGGTGGTCTCATATTTTTTTAGATGAAATTGGTGCAGTAAAATCCAAGATGGCGCTTACAATATGGCGGCCAAAAAAATTAATTTTGTCCGATTTTTTCCAAAATTGGTATGAAGAAATTTTCGAGGTTATACCCAACGAATCTAAAATTATTTTATAAAAATTCAAAATGGCAGATCCAATATGGCGTACAAAAAATTTAATTTTTTCCGATTTTCTCCAAAATTGGAATGGGGGAGTTTTCGAAGTCGTACATAATGAATTCAAAATTTTTGTAGAAAATTCAATATGGCGGATCCAATATGGCGGACAAAAAATCAATTTTGTCCAATTTTCTCCAAAATTGGTACAGGGTAGTTTTTGGGGTCGCACATGACAAACTCAAAATTATATTTAAAAAATTCAATATTGCGGATCCAATATGGCCGACGAAAAATCAATTTTGTCCGATCATCTCCAAAATTAGTATGCGGGGTCTCACATAACGAATCTGAATTCAATATAGCGGATTTAATATGGCGGACAAAAAATCACTTTTGTCCGATTTTCTCCAAAATTGGTACGGGAGAGTTTTCGGGGTCGTACATGACTAATCTAAAATTATTTAAAAAAAATAAAATATGGCGTATCCAATATGGTGGATAAAAAATAAATTTTGTCCGATTTTTCCTAAAATTGATATGGGGGGGGGGGGGGGGGGTTTTGGGATAGCACATTACGAATCTCATATTATTTAAAAAATATAAATATGGCTGATCTAAGATGACGGATTAAAGATTCTACATCTCTCGATTTTGTCTAAAGTCAGTATTGGGGGATTTTTGTTATTGTTAATTACGAAATTAAAATATTTTTTGAACAACTCAATCTGACGCATTCAATATGGTGTCCTAAAAATTTTACATTTTTCGACTTTCTCCAAAACTGATATAGAGGGTTCTTGAGGGTATTAATTAGGAATTTAATACTATTTTTTCAGGATTCAATATAGCTGATTAAAAATTTTACATTTTTCGATTTTGTTCAAATGTGGAATTGGATCGTTTTTGAGGATGTAAATAGCTAATATTAAATTATTTGAAGAAAATCTAATATGTCAGATACAATATGACCGTTTAGAAATTTCAAATTTCTGAATTTCATTTAAAATTGATACTAGCGGGTTTGGAGGGTATAGATTTAGATTAGACGAAGACGTTAAAATTATTTTTTTGAAATTCAGTATGACGGATCCAATATGGTGGGTTGAAAATTTTACCTTATTCGCATTTTTTTCAGATTTGGTATTAGGGGGTTGGGGGGTGATATATTACGAATACGAAGGTTAATTTTCTACAACTATTGGGTTGATAAAATACAATATATGGGACTAAAAATTGTACATTTTCCGGTTTTATCTAAAATTTATATTGCGGGGCGAATACAAACTCAATATGCAATATAAAATATATCGGGCTAAGAAATTTACGTATCAAATTCTTTAAATATCGATATTGATTTTGGGGCCTATATTACCAATCTAAAATTAATTTGAAATTTGAGATAGTGGACTTACTACGACAGACTAAATATTTGTTTGATACAATTTCATTGGTATTTGGAGAACTCTAAGAATTAATAAATTTTAGTGGTTCATTTTAGAGTGATTTACAATTCTGGATAAAATGGGCACTTTTTTGCCACCTTGAAGTTATTGCGAGGAACACTAATCTCGATTAGCACTTAGTTCAAATAATTTATGAATATCATACTGAATTCAAAACTAAAAATCGAAAAATAAAATTTTTATAAAAAAATTGAACCGACTTCTAAAAGTGCGCTAAAAAGTGAAAAACAACTATAAATTTTTATATGAAATTGAAATTTTTGAAGTCGGCGCCAGATTATTTCTAAATGAAATAAATAACTACTAATATATACAACTTATGGTAAGAAAGCAATTACAAATAAAGTATTTTTAAACTGTTTATGCGAATCACATTTTGAGAGGTATTAGTTTGGCGCCGACTTCAAAAATTTCAATTTCATATAAAAATTTATAGTTATTTTTCACTTTTTAGCGCACTTTTAGAAGTCGGTTCAATTTTTTTATAAAAATTTTATTTAAAATTATTTTTACTTGAAGGAGGGTTTGATAAGTTCCGTGAATAGTAATTTATAATGGAGTTATTAACACTCATAAAAAGCGATTTATCCCTAAAACTGCCAGTTGTATCGAAATAAATTAAGAATACCTTTTTTGAAGAGGAATGATGAAAGTATTGAAAAAATCAGTTATCAGCTCTGAAAAAGGACACCTCTCAAAAATTAGGCCCATCGAGTGTGGCTGCAAGTCCGTTCCAGACTTCTTTGATAATCTAAAACATCTACTGCAGTATGGTTTAAGGAATCTTTAAGGTCTCTATAAAGCATTAAAATTTTATTAAATTATACAAGTCGGTTCAAAATTTTGAGCCGATAAGGGGAAACCCTTTAGGGTTCTGTATCTCCGTTAATAGGCCTTTTAGGAATTTTTTTCTATGACAAAGTAGAGTTATTTTGACCTCCTCTGTATGCTCCCGAGAAATTAGAAGCTACTTACTGAACACCCTGTATTATTATAATATTGTTTATAGCCATTCATTTATTTTGAAAAAATATTTTTTTGCCCGCAGGTGACTTTTTTAAATCAATATTATATTTAGCCTAAATGTCAACAAATGAGTATTTTAAAGAAGATACTGAATACATTCATGTTCTCCCTTGAAAAGTAGTACCAAGTACTATTTTTGGGAAGTTTCTGTTTTCAAATGGATAATATAGTTTATTTAACTGGAGTTGAGTGCGGCTATTTTTAGTAGGGTTCCGAAGAACCTCTAGAGTTTCGTAATGTCTGTCCGTCGAAATGTCACAACTTTATAACTTTGATTAATTTTTGTAACGAGATTTTGCAGACACATACGTTTTAATAACCGAAAAACAGATCTGTGGCGAAACTGAAAAGTAGGGATGAAAAACATTTTTATTCGTTCGTCGCATTAAGCGGGGTATCATTGAATGTCATCAAAAATAAATGTTTTATATTACATTTTGTATGTAGTCGCTTTTAAATATCCTCGTCACCAACTCTCCAACGGAAAATTTTAAAAATTTGAAAATTATCATAAGTAAGTTACATCAAATAGTATAGTAGATAAAAAAGAAACTGTAAAAATTTTTATTTCGTCTTTTTTTTTTTTTTGTTGCGATCGAGTAAGGTACCGTTATAATAGATCTTTAAAAAGGTAGTAAAATACAGGCTTCTAAGGCTGCTTGTAATTGTCGCTCTACTTTATAAATCTGAATTTTGATAAATCTGCCGGGAAACGCAGTCATTCTTTAAAAGGATTGCAGATCGTATATGCTAGGTTTCAACTGTTTTATCGTCTTTTATGAGGTTTGATTGCGCATTTCATCATTTCGCAGCGCAATTTTTTCCTTTAGATTTTATTTAATCTGTCAGTATAATATTTATTACAACTTTTATATAGGTCTACATTTAAACGTAATTTTTTTTTAGCAAATTCATACAAAAAATATAAATTCCGGGATATGTGTGCAGTATGTCAAGCCAACAGACTTTTTTACTATCGGACTGAAAAATATCGCCAGTTGATAGACATCTATGTATAAAGTGGAGTAGTAAGAAGCTTAAAAAATATCTCAGTAGAAAATAAAAGAAAATTCGTGTTTATAAAGTCGCCTATTTAATTAGGTTTTAATAGTCTGCAGACAGGATTAATATTCTGCCGACATATCTCGAAAGTTCTATTTTATTCAAGGTGTCAGGTAAGTACCTCTTAATTTTTCGGGAGCATAGAGGGAAGGTCAAAATAACCCTTGTTTGTTATAGAAAAAAAAATTAAAATATATCAAAAACAGTTAGACAGGCATAGGACATTATAATATAATTTTGCGTAGAATCGAAAAATGAAATAACATATAGGTATTCTTTTAAAATAAGCAAAACGGCATCAACTTTCAGTATAACCGGAAGTGCCACCATATTGAAAATATTTTAGCCGAATTTCCCCCATCGACTTTAGTAAAACAGTCAAATTTTTAAAATTTTACTAGGTCTATTGTAGCATTTAAATTTACCAGTTTGCATCAATGCTACATGTTCTTTAGTAATATGATATAATTTGCATATTTTTACCTGATTGAATTTAATTATTTATCCTGTAATCTAAAATTTGTAAACATGGAATTCTTTTTTGATTCACAACTCTTTTGGTTTTATAACTTATCACTCTTTCTTCTTAACAGAGTTTGTAAAATGCTGTAGTTTATATACCACATTATTTGGTTTGAATTTGAAGGTAATATAATATTTTATTTTTAATAAATTCCCATTTATTTACATTCCATTTCAGTGCTAAAAATGTAGGGTTATATCAAGGAAATTGGAAGGGATATGGAAAACTACAAAAATAGGTTAAATGCCTAAAAAAAGTGTTCCACTATGCATAAAATAAATGTCATAAATTGACATCGACTGGCTATGTGGATCAAGCGCAAAAATAAATTTCGTAGTAAATTTATTGCATGAAGTTAGCAATGTGAGAACCGGAAACCAGAACAGGGTTTGCTACACGATCGGCGTCCCGGCATATTCTTCTAACCTTTTTTGTTCCAGGGTATTCTTTAAGTATGTTTAATGGGATTGTGTGCCATCGTCCTCGACGCTTATTTTCTTTGTTGTGCGGTGCAGTATCATTAGTTAAATTTCGGAATTTACATTTGTGTATGTTGTCAAGACATTTGTATAGACGTTAATTTATAACAATGTATCCGTGTATGGTATTGTCAAAGAGGATTCGTTATTGTGGATAATCTTTGGTATTGTTTTGTAAATCACGTGATTTGATCCCGAAAATTCATTATTTTCGGTAAGTACCTACGTTTTTTCTATTACATCAATATGTAAGATTATACTGAAGATCTTTTAATAGATCGATGATTTTAAAGTTTTGTTTGCGCTAGTGTGTAGTTTTTATCATTTTTTTTTTGATCAAATATTAATTATTTTAAAGTTTAGAAGGTACATGGAAAACACTTTACCTAATAATAGCATAAAGGAAGAGTAACATATAGTTAATCCCTATGGCCAGATCCTTTTTAACATTGTAGATAAGATAAGATTTTATTTCGAATTATGTTTAAATTTTTTTAAGGCTGTGTTTATTTCATGAGTCGTTTTATAACCTGAACTTTAAATTGTAAGTTTTCAATATAAGAACATAAATATTTTTTTTCTCAAATCCAGTCCTGTCGTTTGACCTACTGCGCAAGTACAGCATAGCCACATTGAGGGGAGTACAGAGTTACATGCGGAACCAAATTTAGTTTAGGGTATTCTCCTTCCTTTTACCCCTTCCAACTTCCTTGGGTTATATTCAGTAATATAGTTCAGTTAGCATTAGTTGTGGATGCATATCCTATTCGTTTGATACGAGCACGTCATGTAGAGTCTTATCATTTAAGGATGAGTATACAATATGGAATTTGTAACATTTTTTGAAGTTTGTTTTAATCATGATTAGTAACTTCGGGCTGTTTTGATAATTTTCTATGGCTTGCCATTATTTAACTTATTGCCTGGTAATTAGTGTAAGTTCAAGGCTTGGTATGAATGCTCCATGTTAAGAATAAGGTTGGCAAAGATTAAGAACAAATATCCCTAAAATTTTCCATGTGAAGCTGTGCTACGAATTCTCATTTTCCACTAATCAATAAGGTAAGATTTTGCCCTCTTATTTTTACAAATGTGTTTTAAAAATAACGAATTTTGTTTCAAGGCTTTTCTTTTTCCCATTTTGTCACTTTTCCGGCTCTTCAAGTTTTCTGATTTTTCTGGCTGTTTTGACTCTATTTTTCCTGGCCCGTATTTCTACAACGATTTTGACTTTTACAATTGGGCTCACTTGACATTTGGTTAATGAGTTCGAATTAACCTTATGAAGCTCCACTCATCCACAATCACCATCAAGGATCCAGAAAACAGCGCTAGACCAAATAAATAGAAGAGGGAGGCATGGTGTACATAAACAAACACAAGGTAGGAGAAAACTTTAATTTAAAGAGTAGGACCCGGACATTGATTTTTTTTTAATACATTCAGATAGAACATAATATAAATCTATTCACATTTAATATGACACAAACTATAAAAATATCTTGATAACTTTCTTTGCATAGATTACTTTCCATAGTTTGGGTAATTAAAAGTTCTAGAACATTTTGCTGCCAATTCTCTACATAACCTTTAAAAACGATATAACATCTATAGTTACCGAGAAAGGGTATAAAAAATTGAAGATACCATTCGTCTTTACGTATATACTTTTACTGGGAATAAAATGTAATTGTTATTGTATTTTAAATAGTTGTTTTATTATGGAGCTATAACAAGCAGTCAGTAAATTAACACCATTCCTGAAATCGATGTGTTTTCCTGTTTTATCACTTGGTAAGTAAAACAGACAATGTAAAACAGGTGGCGCTTATTAGGTAATCAAAGGTAACATAACTATCTCGAAAAGAGATATGGACCTAGGCTCCGACATATTGAGCTGCCGTCCGCATGTGTTGCTGTACCCTGTAAGAAGGTAGAACATGACACTATTTTCTGATAAATAGATCGCAGCAGTTCGTCGTGAGACACGCTATATATGTAGAATTCCAAAAAAAAAACTGAAGCAAAGTACTTAGAAAAGAAATAGCATTATAAAAGAGGTATGAATATAAATTAAATGTTAGTTATTTTAAAGATATAAATTAAGTGTTAATTATTTTACACATTTCATTCAAATACGTTTCTTTTTAAATTTTTTTAAATATCAACTTGTTGAGTAATTTAGATTTGACCTCAGCTCTATTATAAGACAATAGAATGACAAATTTAATATAGGCGGTAGTCGAAATTAATAAAAAACGACGTAAGAGTTGGTTATTGAACATTCACGATTTTATCAATCTAATAGTCTTTGTCATTAGCGAAAATAGTAAAATCGGTGATGTCATCTAAGTCACTTACAATAAATCAAAAGTAATTTACTGTGTTACTGATTACACTCGATTAAATAAAATTTTATGCATCTAGATGCAGTTAAAAATATATATTAAGTCAACTAATAACAATGCTTTATTGATTGATGAGAATAATATAGTTTAGCTTTAAATTACCATATATGTATGTAATTAACTATGATAAAGAATATATAAATCGGTTTCGTTGAGTAATTAATTTGCTTAAAACTTGATGAAAGAACTAGCTATGATTGTAGTCTAATGTTAATTTATGTTTTAATATATCTTGATGTAAATTTATTTTTTGTTTTAGTTGCACGAACAAAGAATACTTGTTACAAAGCAATATTTATAGATTACATTATGCGAACATTTTTTGTTCTATATTTTAACAATTCAAATGAACAGGAATATTAGGTAAAAAATAATTTCAAACGAAATCTATGTATTTGTTAATAATGTGCTGATCGGTCCAGTGCAATAAGGTATGTGCAGTAAATGAAATTAATACTAGCTGTCGATGTATCATGTAATACGTATAACTGTGTTATTAATTTTCCACTGGATTGGTATAACTCCGAAGTAATTTTAATATTCAAAAAGGGAGACAGAACAAATATTGAAAACTACCGACCAATATCCCTACTATCACACACCTACAAGTTTTTAACCAAAATCATAACCAACCGCATAACAAACAAACTCGATTTTTACCAACCTGTCGAACAAGCTGGATTCAAAAAACACTTTAGCACCATAGATCACCTACATACCATAAGAACACTAGTTGAGAAGTGCACCGAATATAACGTACCGCTCCATATGGCTTTTGTAGATTTCCAGAAGGCATTCGACTCCATCGAAATATGGGCAGTATTACAATCCTTAGAAAACGCAAGAATCGATTCAAGATACATAAACATCATAAAGAACATATACGAAAACGCAACCGTTCAAATAAAAATAGACGACAAGATGAAAACGAACCCCATAAAACTACAAAGGGGAGTGAGACAAGGGGACACTATCTCGCTAAAATTGTTCACCCTAGTCCTAGAGGACATTTTTAAGGAACTTAAACGGGACATCAAAAGTATAAACATCGATGGAATATACTTGAACCATCTCAGATTTGCTGATGACATAATCTTAATAGCAAGTAATCTTCAAGAAATGAACGAAATGCTACAACAGCTAAGTGGCGTATCCGCATCTGTAGGCTTTAAAATGAACTACAACAAAACAAAAGTAATGAGCCATGAACAGGCAAACATAACAATACAGAACCAGAGGATAGAAAACGTCGAACACTATGTATACTTGGGTCATGACATCAGACTAGGGAAATCAAACCAGGATGCTGAAATAAAAAGAAGAACACAGCTGACATGGGCCGCTTTCGGTAAACTTGCATACATCCTGAAGACTAGTTTAATTCCCATAAATCTGAAAAGAAAAGTATATGACACATGCATATTACCGGTGTGTACGTATGGATTAGAGACCATGTCCCTAATCAAAAAGTCCGCTAAAAAAATTAAAAACAATCCGAAAAGCAATGGAAAGAAACATGCTTGGAATATCATTAAAAGACAGAATTAGAAACACCGAGACAAAACTAAAGTCAAGGACATCGTGGAGGAGGTTGCAAAGATGAAGTGGCGATGGGCTAGTCATATAGCCCGATATGACGACAACAGATGGACACGAAGAATCCTGGGATGGAGACCGAGGGGGACAACAAGAATCACGGGAAGACCTCAAAAAAGATGGGTAGACGACATATGGACAGTGGCGTTCAAACAGTGGATGAGATTGGCGAAGAATAGAGAAAGATGGAAACAATAGAGAGACCTACATCCAGGAGTGGATGGACAGATGTTGACAAAGAGAGAGAGAGAGAGAGAGAGAGAGAGAGAGAGAGAGAGAGAGAGAGAGAGAGTTATTAATAATGCGAACAGTTTTTGGAATTAAAAGCCGATTTTTTGGAACAAATTATCGCAACACCAAGTTTCATTTTCCGAAAATTCTAAAATCTCTAATTTTGCTATATAAAAGTTTATTTTTTAATATACATACAATAAATTTGAACAATACTATAAGCAAAATAAAACTGGCCTGCTGGAAAATCTTACTATCATTGCAACTAGATTCGGTATTAAACAAAATTTTTTACTGAACCTGACCCTGAGAAACACCGGACTTCACTCTAAAACCCCGTAACTGAACGCCACCGACCTTAATTCTTTGAGTTCTTAATGTTAAATAAGATTTTAAAAATAAGTATGCTTTTTTAGAAAAGTCAAACTGCATGAGCTTCAGAAGCAATAAACAATGATCCACCATATCGCGAAGCCTTAGCGCAGTCAATATATACATCAATCTGTCCTTTATTTTCGATTACAGGAGACACGTAATTGGTAAATACACCTAGGTTAGACACTGTCGATCTACCACTAACGAAACCATGCCATGCCCTGGCAATATGCAAGTGAATTCAACATACTAATGGGTCGATAATTTTCTACGCTTTTTCTATTCCCCGACTTATATATAGGTATAACAATGGCAGATTTCAGGGAAAATACCCGAATTGACTGACATTCTATATATATGCGCGAGAGGTCTGCATAGGAGGTCCGCACACACACACACACACACACACACATATATATATATATATATATATATATATATATATATATATATATATATATATATATATATATATATGATTTCAAGCCAAACGGCTTCGCACTCCCTCCAGGGACTATTGACTCAAACCAGGTATTCAACGATACCAAAAGTATGAAGTATTGTGGGAACCCTTTCCATGTTATCGGGTCCTAGGTGACGTGGACGCTGTATTTCCTATGAACTTTCGGACAGTTCTCGCGGTTGCAAGGAAAATTGCTTTCTGAATCGGCTTATACAGATGCTCACTAAGGACCAGTCCCTTGATGTTCTGCAGGAGGTTCTTTGGTATCATTCCAGTTGTTGATAAAATTATGCGAATCATTTGGACGCTGTTCATTGCCTATTGTTTTCGGATATGCACCTTCAGATCTCTGTATTTGGCAATCTTCTCGTTGTATTTTGCCCTTAGGTTGTCGCTGTTGGATACAGAAATGTCGATTAGTGTAGTTCGCCTAGAAAATTTATCTGTTAGTATAATTGGTGGGAACTGGTTGTTCTCAAAAATAGGCTCCGGATTGTATTTGTAATAAGGCACTTTTCCTACCTGCAATAGGTTTAACGTATCTGCTAACTCTTGGTGCAGTATTTTAGTGGATGAGTCACGTCTTTCCTTATACTCGATTGCGGCAAACGCTTAGCATCCTCCAGTTATATGCTGAATTATCTCTGATGCTCGACAGCCATATCTACATTGGTCATTTTCTATTGAGGGATCTCTGATGAAGAACTTACGATAGTTCTTCATTGCAATAACCTGGTCTTGGATAGCTAACAAGAAGCCCTCCGTTTTCGGAAACATCTGTTCTGAAATCAACCAGTAGTTCAACGCTGAGTTGTCAACATTGTCCTGATTGACCTCAATGGGATGTCGTCCATGCAGTGGCTTCTGTAACTAGGTTTGTAACTTCTCTTGGTTTGTTTGGTGGTGAGAAGCAATATCCTGTTCCCTCAGCTGTAGCGGCATTGAGTCGTCTGCCTCGAATATTGCTTGTTGTAGTGTAGAAGAGTCCAAAAATATGATCGTAAGATTATAATATATATATGCAACTCCGTACATAAGTGAAGTAAAATGCGAAACAGTGAATGCAAACTTCGCTCCATCATATCCTTTCTGTGTTAGAGGTTGCACAGTTAGAATAAATTGTGATAAAACACACATATAGTTGTACGTTTGCTGAATGTGATTTCAGCACTACAACAGCATAATGTGGATATAACCACTGCTAATGCATCTCACACGGAGGTATCCGTGAAAGCCGTATAAACATATATAAGCCATCCGACGAGAGGTCGGCGAAGCCGCGTTCAGTGTTGCATGCTTCCTTCCGATCTGTCCTTTGCACGGCCAGGTGCATGTCGGTAACCTGATGAGTCTAGTGAGAGACGAAACATGTATCTCTGCCGTATCACTATGGCGGGGAGGGTAAGCTTTGACTTTCTTCTCGGTATGGTGGTACAGGTAGGTCACCATCTCGATGGTGGTGGAATAGGATGAATTGTGTTTTATCACAATTTATTCTAACTGTGCAACCTCTAACACAGAAAGGATATGATGGAGCGAAGTTTGCATTCACTGTTTCGCATTTTACTTCATATATATATATATATATATATATATATATATATATATATATATATATATATATATATATATATATATATATATGAAACAAAATGCGAAGAGTAAATGCAAATTTCGTTCCATCATATTTTTTCCGTGTAAGAGGTTAAATCGTTTGAATAAATTGCTATAGAACACAATTCATCCTATTCCACCATCATCGAGATGATGGGCTACCTGTACCACCATACCAAGAAGAAAGTCAGAACTTACCCTCCGCGCCACAGTGATACGGTAGAGTTACATGTTTCGTCTCTGATAGATTCATCAGGGTATCGACATGCACCTGTTTGTTCAAAAAACAGATCGGAAGGAAGTATGCAACACTGAATGCGGCTTCGCCGACCTCCGCTGGATGGCGTATATATGTCTATGCGGCTTTCACGGATTCCTCCTTGTGAGATGCAATAGCAGTGGATACAACCACATTATGCCGTTGTAGTGCTGAATCACCTTCAGCAAATGTACATCTGTATGCAACTCTGTGCATAAATGAAGTAAAATGCGAACAGTAAATACAAACTTCGTTCCATCATATCCTTTCCGTGTTAGAGGTTGCACAGTTTGAATAATGTGCTATAGAATACAATTTATCCTTT
The DNA here is from genome assembly GCA_034092305.1 of Diaprepes abbreviatus. Taxonomy (NCBI): domain Eukaryota; kingdom Metazoa; phylum Arthropoda; class Insecta; order Coleoptera; family Curculionidae; genus Diaprepes; species Diaprepes abbreviatus. The sequence goes on along the minus strand of JASJET010000090.1, from coordinate 1,520,601 downwards.
TGCACCACTATCGAGATGATGGCCTACCTGGACCACCATACCGAGAAGTAAGTCAAAACTTACCCTCTCCGCCACAGGTGCATGTCGGTACCCTGATGAGTCTATTAGAGACGAAATATGTACCTTTACCGTATCGCTGTGGTGGAGAGGGTAAGTTTTGACTTTCTTCTCGGTATGGTGGTATCATCTCGATGTTGGTGTAATAAGATGAATTGTGTTCTGTAGCAATTTATTGAAACTGTGCAACCTCTAAGAGGGAGAGAATATGATGGAACGAAGTTTGCATTTACTGTTTGCATTTTACTTCATTTATACATGGAGCTGCATATAGTTCAACGTTTGCTGAATGCGATTTCAGCACCCCAACGGCATAATGTGTATGTATCCACTTTCACCATTTGATCAGTGATAGTGGAGAAATCGAAATTACTCCAAACAAGCTCACATCCATCATCTATAGGCACAGACAAAGATGATCATATATGATGATGATATGCACAGAAGAGAAATTTACAGCAAAAGCCTCAGGGACATCAACAGGCCCCTCATATTTAATGTCATTTCATTAGGAATGCCCCTGTTTCCACTCCTATTCTGAATGAAAGACCAGAAACTACTTGGTTTAGATCAATATTTCGACCATATTTTCTACGAAATGTGTGAACTGTGACCGCCTAACTTTGATTATTTTTGAAATATAGTTCAAACGCGCTGTTTTCTCCATTTTTACTAACCTTAAACTGTCAGCTGTTAAACTGTTTTTTTCTTGTTGCCAACACTTTACCGCATAAATGGCAGCAAATACAAATCTTCCGTGAATTTTGAGACGTCCTTTATAATGGTAAAGTTTCGAGAAATTTTATAAAATAAAGTGTTTTAAGCTATGTAACATTTAAGTTCTTTTTGAGACATCCTTTACTACAGCAATATTCCCGACAAACAATGTATATTCTTGTGACGCTATTGTATATGAATCAAACTGCAAAATATAGATAAGCTCGCTATCCTATATCCGTTTTTTCATGACTGTCATACAACAAAGTGCATATCTTTGCCCACGGGTATAACGAGCGAGACAATTTCCAATAAACGAGTGAAATATCTTTGTAGCATTTCTATTTACCGACTTATGCAATAAAGCAGATATATCTCATAATTCAGAATATGCGCCAACACCTACAATGCGTTTAAGTGCATTGAAATATGCCGACATCGTGGTTAATAAATACATATATGGGCAATAGGCAGCCACTATTATTTTTACGTCAGCCAGCGGCGTATCTCCATGACCTATAATAAAAAAGAATTTTAACTTTGCTTGGAGATAGAAAATGGCATTTGTTTCAGTTAATAAGTGTTAAAGCTTAGTGCATAATATTCAATGACTTCGCGTGTATATTATTTTTTTAAAGGTATGTATATTCGAATATCCTTAGACTTCGAGAATTCAACCTCTACCTAGCTGAAGATGTAACCAGGCAAGAATTCAAGAAGAGGCAGTGGAGGCGATCGCTCTCCCCAACAAACTTCCAATACACTCACCTGCTCACTGCATTAAGAATGGGGATATCGCTGCTCTCCCCCCCCCCACGTTGATTTTGGTAGCTTCGATTTAGGCCACTGAATTAATCCTGTCAACTCGCTGTCCTTTGTTATACGAATAGGGTGAGGGTAATTTTAATTTTCTCTTTGCTCTTGTGGTATCACCCTCCCCTAAGCAAGAGACTGGAGAGACTCTTGATACATCCTGTCGACATATCTCGGAATAAAGATTCTAAATAGACAGTGATTTTCTGGTTAATTTTGCTCCACTCATGAGTTTATTTCCTTTCACTGTTTCAAGCAGAAGATCGGCGACTTGTTAAACAAAGTATTTGTTTTATATCTATTTTTATCTGAAAATGATACATATTTTTTAAAATTACAATAACTTAAATAGAAGGCCAATCTTTCAGGATAGTAACAATTCCCTATCTCTTTTCGTGATTGGGAATAATTTGATCCTTGCTATATATACACAGTTCATTTAAAAAGTTCCAGGAAGATTTTAGAAAAAGGTTTTATTAATTTTCAACATAATGCCTTCCTCGTTCTATATGAATTTTGCTGCGCTCGTATTGCTGCTGTAGCGACCTGGAAAACTCCTCTTCTGGAATAGCTTTCAGAGCATTGGTCACATTCCTTTGAATCGCCTCAACGTCTTCAAAACGTTCTCCCTTTATCGCCATTTTCAATTTAGGGAATAAAAAAAAGTCTGTCGGAGCCTGATCTAGCGAGTAGGGCGACTGATGAATCATGGAGGCCGACCATTGGACCAAAAATTGTGTGATGAGCATTGAAGAATGGGCTGGCGCATTGTGGTGCCACAGAAACCAGTCACCGACGAATCCCCTTCAAAAGTTGATCCAGAATACTTTATAGAATTGTAAATTCACTGCTTGGCGCGGGTGCACGAATTTGCTATGAATAACCTCGCGAGAATCGAAAAACGAAATAACCATCGTTTTGATTTTCGACTTCATCGATGGATCTTATTGAAAACACCATGATTCGTCGCCGGTAACCATTTTATTTTAAAAAATTTCATGCGTGTCTGCCCATTTAACCAAATCGCGTGAAATTTCCACACGGCGCTCATTCAGCTCTTCCATTTGCAACTGGGAGTGCACGCTTCCTATACTGATATTGAGTTCCTCTGACAACATTTCAACCGTAATTAGCCGATTACGAGACAACTCGATGCGTACACTCTCGTGGATCATCTTCAAGCGATTATCAATCGTTCTGGAACATCACATATCACTCGAAAACCTTGCTGCGGCTTAAACAATCCTCATGCGGTTTTCAATAATTCGAATGTTTGCAAACCACTTTTTGAAGCGAAATTTGATTGCGGCGCGTTGCTTCATAGCAAAAATTGTGACGCAGTGCCAAAAATAGGTATACTTCAAACGAACCCAGCTGGCCAAGACTATACAAGGTAGACAAAACATACAGGGTGATTCAAAAATCGATCACGAAACTTAAGGGGGTGATTCTACTTGACAAAATAAGGGTAGAGCTTCATATAATTTTTTTTCAAAATGTCATTCGTTTTCGAGTTACAAGCCGTCCAAGTTCAAGTTTTTATTTTTTGTTTTTTGAATTACTCGCTTACAGGAAAACCGATTTGACTAATATTTGAAAGATAGGCTAAGTCTTCTGCGCTTCATCATTTTAGTAACAATTCACATTGATTGTTTGCCGCTAGAGGGCACTTTACCTACATTGAAAATTGTTATTTTGTCATAATTTTTTAGTGTTGACAGCTACAGTAGTTTTTGGCATAATTTCTGAAAGACTGATGCCAGGCCTTTAAAAAAGGTGCTCTTTATTTACATCGCTAAACCCAACGGTTTAGACGTAAACCACCCTTAAAAATTAAGTGGTAAATTTACTTTTCTCATTTCATTACCACCAGCTACCAGGTAAATAGCTATCAAAGTATACTAGAGCTGTCAGTTTAACATCAAATAAATTCGCTTTTTAAACTATTTAATTTATAATCTTAAAATAACTAATAATGGCTAATCAGTAAATATTCATATTATGGATTATTGCGATATACATTTTAATTGATAAAAATTAATGAAACAGTACTAAACAAACTAAAAAAGATTCTCAAAATGTCCCCCATTTTCTTCCATACATTTCCTAACACTCTTCAAACAATGTCGCCTAACTCGATGAAAAATTCCTGGTGTTTCTTTAATAATTTGGCACTTTTCGATTATCCTGAAGCGAAGATCCTCGACGTTGATTACTGGAATATCGTACACCAATTGTTTCAAATGACCCCAAAAGAAAAAATCCATAGGATTAAGGTCTGGTGACCTCGCTGCCCATGCCAATGGTCCACTTCGTCCTATCCATCGCTCAGGATACGTTGCATTCAAATACTGTCGGACACGTATACTAAAGTGGGGCGGAGCTCCGTCTTGGAGGATCCACATGTTGGCCCTTACTTCCAATGGCACATCTTCCAGATACAATGGGAGACGATTTTGGATAAAATCTAAGTATACGTCACCAGTTAATGGGCCATCAAAGAAATGAGGACCAATAAGGTAATCTCCTATTATCCCTGCCCACACATTTAGTGAAAATCTACGCTGATGTTTCGTTTCTACCACATTGTTTGGGTTCTCGTAAGCATATGTGTGGATGTTGTGTAGATTTGTTATGCCATCACGAGTGAAACCAGCTTCGTCAGTGAATAATATGACGCCAATTAATCGATTATCGTGTTCATACTTAGCTAGGATCTGATTGCACATTTCCAACCGTCTCGGCCGATCATCGTCATAAAGAGCCTGCACCTTTTTTGAATGAAACGGGTAGAGTTGTTCTTCTCTTAGTATCCTCCATGAACTAGCCTGACAGAGCCGCACTTCATTCCCAATTTTTCTAGTACTAATACCTGGATTATTTTCAATAATTTCAAGCACTCTTTCTTCTTGTTGCACGTTTCTAGCAGTTCTAGGTCTTCCCCTATTTCCATTATAACTTTTAAAGGAACCACATTCCGCAAGCCTCCTGTGCACACTGGAAAATGTTTGAGCATGAGGGATATTTCTTTCCGGATAACTCTCCATATAATATCTTCTTGCCAACTCTGCATTACCATTTGCTTTTCCATAACAAAAATGGATATCACAATATTCGATATTTGAATATTGGTGATTAGCCATTATTAGTTATTTTAAGATTATAAATTAAATAGTTTAAAAAGCGAATTTATTTGATGTTAAACTGACAGCTCTAGTATACTTTGATAGCTATTTACCTGGTAGCTGGTGGTAATGAAATGAGAAAAGTAAATTTACCACTTAATTTTTAAGGGTGATTTACGTCTAAACCGTTGGGTTTAGCGATGTAAATAAAGAGCACCTTTTTTAAAGGCCTGGCATCAGTCTTTCAGAAATTATGCCAAAAACTACTGTAGCTGTCAACACTAAAAAATTATGACAAAAAAACAATTTTCAATGTAGGTAAAGTGCCCTCTAGCGGCAAACAATCAATGTGAATTGTTACTAAAATGATGAAGCGCAGAAGACTTAGCCTATCTTTCAAATATTAGTCAAATCGGTTTTCCTGTAAGCGAGTAATTCAAAAAACAAAAAATAAAAACTTGAACTTGGACGGCTTGTAACTCGAAAACGAATGACATTTTGAAAAAAAATTATATGAAGCTCTACCCTTATTTTGTCAAGTAGAATCACCCCCTTAAGTTTCGTGATCGATTTTTGAATCACCCTGTATATTGCAGTGGAGACTTAGGTCGGAGTATCGGAAAGAGAGAGAGAGAGAGAGACTGTAATTTATAATTTTTCAAGTTTTATTTAACTAAGTTGTTTCGAAAAAGAAACGTAGTTTAATTAAAAAAAAATACTAAAATTATTTTTACATTTTATTTTTTTTTTGAGCAATTTTGACAATAAGTTTAAAATAAGTATTAATTAATAATTATTATTTCATATATCCTGCTAGTACATATTTTTCTAATATTTTTCTAAATGCCTTGTACATAGGTGCAAATATATTTGTAACAACTTTCACAGATTTTTCTGTGAAGTTAGATCGGAAGACCGAATAGGCCAAGCCATTGGGCCAAAACCGTTAATTTAGATTTCCTGGAAGTTATTGTCAGTTTTTCAGTCTTAATGTAGAGTAAGTAGAAAATTTCCATATACAGATTTTAATTCAAATTACCTATTAAAAAATATGGTTCAAATATTCTATGATACCATTACTCTACACCAAACATTAAGTTTTTTAAATTTTTGACTATGAGTGGCAGTTCAAAGATTCGGATTTTTCTGCGCTCGGTATTTATAATTTTATGAAGATGCTACCACAAATTCGGAAAATAAAATGTTCCTATAAAGGAATCCATTAACTAAATAAATTTCACCTATTATCAAACAAAATTCCAAACGGCGAGCATAACCTCAAAATTTTATTTTTTGGTGAAAATTAATTTTAATTTTTTTTATTACACTACGTATTTAGGCTTTGTTTCTATTGAGGAAAAACTTGGTTAAATAAAATTTATAAAAGAAATTATAAATGAGAGTATTTTATTTATGATTAATTCTACATTTTCGAAAATGATGAATACCCTGTATACTTTGATCACTATTTTTGAAATCCGAAGGCAAATGAAACTTTTTATCAAAAATGACTTTTTTTCGAAAACATCACAAATATTGAAGTATACTGGAATGCGTTACCATATCCGTGGACGCACTGAATAAAGAGTATATGTTTAAGATGTATTTTTGGGTAATGCAGTTTAAATCAGTTTTCCTTTAGAATATTGTCATCGTCCTGGCAACTTTTCGTAGAAATTATACGTGAAATCAAAGTACAACCGGAAGACTATTTTATTAGCTTTGACGTGCCTATACACCAACGTTCCAGTTAAGAAGTCACTAAAAATCATAACAAAGAAACTTGAAGAAGGTCAGAGCTTAGCAGAAAAAACATCTTAATCACCGCACGTCGTCATGGACTTGTTGAAAAGTTGTTTGACTAATTCCCATTTTCAGGAAAAGGAAAAATTCTACATCCAGGATGGTGAACTACCGATGGGATCCTTACTTCCACCGGTTGTCGCAAATATTTTCATGCAATGGTTCGAGACTTTTGCAATTGAATTCGCAAATAAGACACCAAAGTTATGGGATAGATACGCAGACGATACCTTTATTATCTGGAATGGAAACGACGAAGTATTTCGAAACTACCTTTCTCATCTCAACAATATCAGCCCAACCATTAAACTCACTATGGAGAAAGAGGGACAAAATAAATTACCCTTCTTAGATATTTGGTTGAAAGCTATGACAAATTCGAACCTTAGTTTACCGAAAAGCCACACACATAGGACAATACCTTAACTATTCGTCTAATCACTCCAACACCAAACAAGGAATGATAAGAAATCTCATAGATAGAACCTTAACTCTCTACAACTCCAACGAGAACTTGATGAAAGAGATAGATCACATTAAAAATAACCTGACAGCTAATCCAGCAGTCAATACCAGTATATCTGGTGGATAAAATTCTAGAACAACGTAGAAATAGTTCAATATTGACAACGAACAAAGAACAAAAACCAATATTGAACATCCCCTATATTAGAGGCATTTCGGAAAAAGTTAGAAGAATAGGAAAACAATATAAAATCAGCGTTGTTTTCAATTCAAGTAACTCTGTGAGAAGTCGGCTCACTAGGGTCAAACCAACAACTCAAAGGGATATGAAGAACTGTGTGTACCAGATACCATATGAATGTGACAATTCTTACGTTGAGAAATAAAGAGACCCCCTAAAATCTGGTACCGCCAACCATGCCTGGACTCATGGACACCACATAAAATGGTCTGAATTCTACACGAGAACAACACTAGAGAAAATGGGAATTCAAAGAAGCCGCTGTTATACTTCAGAACCCAAGTTGCTTTATTAAACCATCTTTAGATATAAGAGAAGTGTGAAAACCACTTATTAATAATTGCAGATTAAAACTAAATGCAACGTAAATGGGACTTTGGCGTAGCATGCATCACGGCACCCATCACAGTTACATTCCACTGCATTTAGTGTAAATAGTAGTGTAGCTTAGGAATTTATTTAGTTTCACTTGAAAACGGCTACTACTTATTCACTAAGACCAAGTTACTTTTGTTATGGAAATGTTATTTAATTTTTCCTGGAAACCGGACAGGTCTTTAATCTTTTAACATATCTGAGCAACAAAATTATTTCGAAAACTCTAAGCAACAGTTTGATTAAAATGTCGACAACACAAATGCGTATTAGCCTTTAGATAGCTATCAAAAACTAGGTACGTATAATACTAGGCAGTTTCAAATAAAGCAAAGAATATGCGCCAACAGCTATGCATTTAAGTGCACTGAAATTTACCGACATCGTGGCTAATAAATACATAAACGGGAAATAGACAGCCACTATTATTTTAACGTCAGCCAGAGGCGTAACGCCATGACCTATCTTAAAAGGAAAATTCTTATTTCGTCTGTATGTTATTTATACTTTGGGGTAATTAGAAACAAAAACACAACCACATAAGGTAGCAAGGATTTTTTTATTATTATTAGATCATGGCATTTCTCATTTAAAAACTATTTTTTGTTAATGACCGCAATGTGACTTCTTGAAGAAGTCCATTATGGCCTACTAATTTTGAATAACTTTTTCATATAAATAAGCACTTATTTCATAATTTAGACTAAAGACAATATAATTCTTTAAGAGAGGTATATTGCATGTTCTTATTTGTCAATAAACATCGAAGAGAATTATTAATTTTGTAGAAAATTTTACAAATTTCTGTATGCTGTGCGACTTTATATCTTTCCATGGTTATTTCCCAAATATTACCAGAGTTATCAATTCTTGTGCTACTCAAAGCCAGAAACTACTAGTTCATGATTCCTTATATCTTGAAACAATATGGAATTCATTCTTTTACATACTTAATTTGTAAATATACAAGGAGTTTCCAAATAAGTGCGAAAAATCTTAAAGTTATTTTTGAGCTAATTTGTAAGCATAAAACTTCATATATGTTCAAAAATGCTTAGTTTTTAGGTTACAGGGTGTTAAATTTTATTATTATTTTAAGTGTAAATTTGTTTTTAAAGATAAATAAGTCAAATTTGGAACATAACACCTTTTACAGTTCTCATGAAAAATTATAATCATGTGAAATAATATACATAGTGGTACTTTCTTCCGGGTCTGTAGTTTACCACATCATCAAATTAAATACTAATATAGTTGCTAGATTGAAGAGATGCAGCCAAATTGCTATGGTTAAAATAATATAAACGAGAAAGGATATACACACGCTACTCAAGCGCCACCATGCACAGTTCCATTAAAGTAGAATATACATAAATTTTTAACAATACCATAATTTAGGCATCTAATCAAAAATTTGTTATAAGGCTACCAAGTGCCTTAGAAGCGTTTGGTAGATACAGATTGTAATTCTAGTCCATATACGGTTGCAAAATTACACTGGATGCAGAATTACATACAAATTCATAAATGTGTGGACGCAGCATTAACGGCAGTTTACAGACATATATATATATATATATATATATATATATATATATATATATATATATATATATATATATATATATATATATATATCTAAATCTTTTGGTTGCAGGTATAGGAAATACTTAGAGAATTTTATCATGGTAAGGTATTCCTTTGTTCGGTGCACTAAAATGTAGCATTCTATTTTGAAAACAATCGGTTGGTGGTTCTAACACAAACTGGGCGAGGAGGGGGGGTCAGTGTTTCTAGTGCAGCAGGCAGGCGAGTCTAATTTTCTGAATTTAAAGCTCTTATGGGGGGGATTGCCCTCTCTTAAATCCGCCCCTGAAAAATACATTAATTTCTAAGCAGATCGGGCCTCATTCTACTGCCCCGGGCCCCCAATGGGCTTAGTCTGCTACTGCTATGCCCCAATCTATGGTATCACCAATTATATTTAAATAAGCTAAGATATTCTCAAAATTAGTAAAACATTTTAAGATTATTTTTTCAGTAAAAATTTCTCCTACTATTAACCTAAATTTTATATTTCTTACGCTAATCTAGAATTGCAATCAATAAGTTTTTCGCAGTTTTACATCGACTAAATGGGTTACTGATAATCGTGAAGTATTCTAAATTTAGTTAAATAATATTAATAGTTATAAAAATTGAAAAGAAAGAAAATATTAATGATTAAATCTTGTTATCTGGCGTTTTGGATTATAGATTTTGGTAAAAATATTGTTATGATTTTGTCTCTTTAAAATCGCTCACTGGGCTCGCAGAATTAAAACACAACACCTTTCACTAAGACTTCCAATACTTATATTAACTACTTATCAACACAACCAAAACACAATCTTATTAGTACTTCTTAATCTTTACCATTCAAATACAACTATACAATTGCGTTTATCCTATCCCTATTCATATACCTATATAAATTCGGAACAAAAAAGTTGAGATCTACCTAGAAATATGACTCATCGATACTCTATTCCTTTCGGCATATTATAATAAAGATGACTCATCACATCGGAATACGAAGGCGTATCAATAAATTTTCTTTTAGTCGTTCGTAACAATACTTTGGGAACATCATCTTTTAGATAACACGAACAATGTCAAATCTAGAAGTGAAATTATTCTGGTCCAGAAGTTCACTACGCATATAAAGTGACTTGTGTAAGATTTTATCTAATCCTATGAAGTGTTAGTAAGTTGCCACAAAGGTCTTTCTGGTTACGATTACTAGGAAACCTATATTAAATCACTCATAGCAAAATGGGAAAATTCAAAATTACCCATCTAGAGGGGGGTTCAAGAAATAACGGTAAGGGTGATCGTTGCTCCTTGATCTAGCGGAACGTGGATTTCACTGTCCCCCCCTCTCTCGGCATTGAATTAATTAAGTCAACTTACTTTCGTATGTCATACTGTATATATCTTGTATACGAATGAGGTGGAGGTAGTTTTGGTCTTTTTTTGACCTTTTTTTTGCTCTTGTGATATCGCCCCAACCCCCCAGAGAGATGCTGAATCCACCACTGCCTATCTACCTATCTGCATATGATTAGGCCATTACTTGTGAAAGTTATATTTAGAAATTGTGTGTCGTCAACAAATAAACACTCACTTTCAAAAATATTTTAATGATTCAAAAAAGTCAGAAAACGTAGAAAGACGGTTGAACTGACATAATTGTCAAAAACAGGAATGTTATTTGTGACGTGTTTGTCACGCATTCAGTGAATTCGTCCTTGATCTTACTATAACGTCAAAGCGATCGGTAGAATTGCCAGTTTAGAAATTTCTAAATTACATGGAAATAAACAGGGCCAATGTAATCATTATATAATAATTATAAGAGGTAATATTTTAAAGATATTAATTTAGCATTGTAGGAGTAAACCATTTCTGAATATATTATGAAATCAAAATTTCGGTAGGAAACAAATTTTAATATCCTGAGGACATGTCTCGCAATTTATATTTAAAATAGCAATTGTTCCCCGCGAATGTTGCTCTCGGTTTAACACAACTCCACTGACGAGACCATGAGGTGGTCGAAACGGTATGGAGAGAGGACCAGAGTTATATTTGCGGGAAATTAACTGTTTCTATATATTCTTTGCTGTTTTCTCTGCTTGAAAGGAGTATAACATATAGGCAACTATGCAAACAAGACAGATTGATTTATTTATTCCTTAATAAAATTTTGATTTTTAAAATTTTCCATTACTCCGGTGAATATAAAGATATCGTTTCGTCTGGCGATATTTTTCAGTTTGACATCGAAGTCGGCAGGTTTTTAATATCCTGCCGATGTATCTCGAAAATTATATTTTATGTAGCAGTTGTTTCCTGCAAATGTTGCTCTCGGTTAGAGAGAGCTCCCCTGGCGAGACCATCAGGTGGAGTGGGGACCAGAGTTACATTTGCAGGAAATTAACTGTTTTTATATATTCTTTCCTTCATTCTCTGCTTGAGAAGAGAATAACATATTGTTGGCTTTCTCTTTTTGTGAATAAACAGTGTCCATGTCTTTTTACGTCTATGGTCCCTCTACTGATGCGGCCAAATATTTTAATAAGTCTAACCACTTCTACTACCAAGACCTGTCACCCAACTCAATGGAAATCAATAATAATAACAAAGTTGGTGAAATTTATTTGCCCATTATTTTAGCAATAACATAAAAGAAGAAAATTAAACAAACATAAAATTGTTCATCGGCACTGTTAACGTAACACATTTAATTTCACTGTTCCTGTTTACTAAACATCATACATAACAAACATAAAGCGGTAAATATTGTTTACACGAAACACCCAGTTATTTCAAAAATTTAAATGGATTTCGGATTATGAAGCTTGATGTCAGCATGGAAGTCAACACTGGCAATATGCAATGTTTAAATAGCAAACTTTGCATACATGAATTACTCATCACTCCATCACTTTAATAAGTATCCGTTGATGATTTAAGTTATTATTTGTTTATTAATGTAATTTTGGTTACTTCAAACACTATTTTAACATTCTAAAACCTTAAGTATTTATATTTCAAATTCATTGCTTATTTTAAAACTGACTGTTAAATAATATATTGCTAATAGGGAACAATATTTTGTTTTCTTTGGGTCTGCTTGGAAATGTTTGTTGGAGACTTTTCGATGCTAGATATAAAGCTAGAAATTGATAAGGCTCATGAAGCTGAATTTGCATTCTCTTCAGTCAGTTGTGAAGTACTCTGTTACGTATCTAAAACCAAAATTTAGTTTTAATTTCATAAAAACCTTAAAAAAAAGTTAATTTTGATGACTCTAGTGCATTGGCATAGCTAGGGAGTTTTTCTAGGGGGCAGCCAGATCACTCGCCACAAGCTTTAAATTTCGGTAATCCGCGTCCGCCCCCCCCCCCAGAGCTTTAAAATTAGGAAAAATAGACTTGTCTGTCGCTCAATTAAGAACGTAAATGTCACTGACCCAACTTTCTCTCCGTCCATCGACAACTCGCTTTCGCTTTGTTACGTTACTTTTCTCTATTCAAAATCCGTATAAAAATAATAATTTTTACGCTTAGCTCCTCCACCATTTATGTGTTTAGTTAATTTTTGGGAGCATATTTACAAATGAAAGAAAACGTTGGCGGTATATCTTGTTTTTATTGGAATTGGGTTTACAATTATGGTATTATAATCAATAGTAACTGTTTGATAGTCCTTGTCGTTATTATGTTTAGTTCGTAGGACTTCCCTCCTTGCACCTAAAATATAGACAATTATTAGTTTGTCTGTCTATATTAAATAATTTATTGTTACCTGCATCTAGAGATCTCGAGTGAGCAGAAAATCATTTGGCTTCAGGATCGATAAATTTTTGAGTGAAAGCTTTTTGGATCCTGTTGGATCTTCCATGTCTTCTAGGCACTTTTATCTTCCCACTGTGTCAATTATCGTGTAGTTATTAGAGATTCTATTAAGCTAAAAACGAAAAGCCACTTAAGTGTGAAACAAAAACAAACTTTAAGGTTAGGACTGATTCGACCTTTCTTGTAAGAGACTTCTACCTCAATAAAGCCCTTTATAACTGGTAAAAATTTGTGAACATACCACAATTTTCTTAGTTAAATACTAATAAAATTTTTTGTAATAATTTTAAAATTTCGTAATTTTATTTTTCATTGTTTTGAAGGCTTGTCACTTGTTATAACGTTGATATACAGATCTATGTAATTTTTCTCGTCGTTTCCTTGGACGTTTTTCTGGGGAGAAGAAAAAATCATAGAAAAATAAGGACATTTTTCCTTGCAGAGTTGCATCTGGAAAGGTTGCTTAGCATTTTTGCTAGATTTAATGTGAAAGATTCGGGTCCATGACCAAATTTATAGTACAAGGTTACTTTGTGTAGCTTAAAAGCGGTCGGCTGATATTGGTTTGGTAAGTTCGGGGAAGAAACTCGATATCAAGTTTTTTTGTTTTTTTTCTTTTCCACCACAAAAAGGCCACCTTATACCACTGGCCTTTCTTTTCCTTTTTTTATTCTCCTTTCTCCTTTTCTACACTTATTGCCCTCATTTTGTTCATCATTGAGCCCTCTTGCTGATTTCTCTACGGCACCTGCCTTGCATGCTGTACATACTAGACCACACCGTAGTATCCAGTGATCCAGAGCTTACCCGATTTTAGTTGAACGTTAGGACAGAAGCCTCTGCTGATCAGGTTTTTCGTGTCTGTGCCGTTTCATTGAATTATTATAGACTTTTAATTAGTTCGCCACTAGCTATAATTTCAAAGACATAATATTTTTTTTCTTTCATATATAATTAATTAATAATCGGTGTACTCTTTAAAACTAGTGTTTCATCAAATATTACAATTAATTAAATCGTCCCACCATATATAGTTGATATCTCCATGTATGTAAAGGGCACATTTGTTAACTCTAGGAAACATACCTATCTGCTTGGGTAAAGTGCACTCAGAATTTCAATTTACATTTAATAATGGTTACAAATATTTTTTAAGATATCGTTTTTGTCTAAATGAACTAACAATAATTTAATTGTCGAAACACTCGTTAAACAGGCGCGTTCTTTTCAGCCGAAGGACTGCCAAGTCACTCTAGAGTCTACGTTATTAGATTGTAATATATAATATATATAGATACTATATCTTCGATTTTCTTAGGTGTTTCTTTAAGTTTTTAACCCCGACCACTCACCGCCCCTTTTGGAGCTAGCCGAACAAGTTCTAAAAGGAAGAGAGAATTTCAGAGCTACCTGACAAATTTAGATAAGTTATCTTGCAAATTTGACAACTAAATAAAGAAATATTTTATTTAACACTAAATAAATAAGTGAATATCTTCTTATCTTTTACAAGTTAGGCAAATTTCTAATTACAGCTTGTTATACTGTACTATCTGTCAAATGGGGTTGATCTTTTCTTTTCCCTTATGATTGCCGCCCTTTTCGAAGAGACAGGCTAATTAGTTGAATTGACAAATTTTGGAAGTAAGCAATTTAATGAGACCTCATACAAAATGGCACCTTCCTGAACTCTGCAGTAAGCTGAAAGTTTGACAAGGCTGCTAAATTTAAAACAAAAAGTTACCGTTGGCTATAGACTAAGGAAAGTTCAAAAATAAATAAAGAAGCTATCAACAAGTAAATATTTATTACACACATTAACAATACAAAACAAAAAACATGGTGACATAGACATTTTATTGTTAATTTGGATTCGTTGATTAAATTTTTGGTTTTCTATGTTTTTCTCTGAACCGGTGCAAGACTGCCTCAGAAGTGATTGAATTTTTCACTATTTTATGCTATTGTCATGCTAAATGTAGTGCTTAAGATGGATTTAAGAGTAAAATGGGACTATGAATACCGGCTATAGAGACTACTTCTCGAGGAGCCCCGTGTGGCGGCGTACGGGGCGGATGAAGGGGGGAAACAGTACCCTTCGGGGACATTTAGTTTTATCTGCACTTTTTTGTTTCCACGAATATGGGTAAGGTTATGAGTAATAGTTAGGTTATATTAGCGTTGTCGGAAAAGGCATTGCCTTAAATTCGCAAATTGGCGGTGCCTTTAGAAACATAAATTTTCTTGATATACAATTTATAATCGGCAGTTTTCTGGTTTTTTTAAGCTTGCAATGAATTTCATAGCCTAAATAGTTAACGAGATATTGACTCTTAAGTTTGAAACGCATTTTTTTGGCTCTAATAAATCGAATTATCAAAATAAAAAATTTGGTTTGAAATCAAAATTTTTCTTTTGTCTTTAATAACTGGTCAAAGTTTCCAAACGATTATAGATTTTTTTTCAGCTCTTTTGCACCAAAATTTATATACAATATTGTCGATTCCCCAGTCATTTCAACGAACACAATCAATAATATAACAGAATGAGTACGAATTATTACCCTTCAACAATTTATAGACAAGCAAGTAAGCGAGTCTTGATAAGAATTTTCTGGAAGTAAGAGTCCTAAACTGCTAAAGACAAGTTCTCACAAAACCTAAAGAAGAAAAATATGACTTGATTTTTTCATTTAGCAAAAGGAAAATTGAAAAGTAATAGAGAACCTGCGCACTTTACAAAACAGTTATTTATGCTAAATAATAAATAAGAAAAAGTGGTTTAGGTTGTTATTAATAATAATAAATTAAATTTTTGCCAAAGGATAATTATAAAAAATAAAAATTTCATTTCCTAATGTTTCTTAATAAGAATAGAAATATACGCATATACCTACTTGTAAAATATAAGTTTAGTAATGTAAGTATGAATATATAAACAATAAAAATATTAAAATATTATTTATTATGTGATTAAAAATTCCTTTAGACTTGCTTGAGTTTTTGTGTGGAAATCCCAAAAAAACTCAAAAGAATCGTTTTTTTACCGCATCAATGATTTTTGTAAAAAAAAATAAAATCAACTCAACATTGGTGGTTATTATTGAAATTTCAGTCCAAGAGGTCTCGCACTCCCTCCAGAGAATATTGACTCATACCAAGTATGCAAAAATACCAAAAAGTATGAAGCTCTGTGGGAACCGTTTCCATGTTATCTAGGTGACGTGGTCTACTATATTTCCTACGAACTTTCGGACGGTTCGCGAGGTTGCAAGGAGAACTGCTTTCTGAATTGGTTTATACAGATACGGCCCAGTCCCTTGATGTTCAGCAGAAAGTTCTTTGGTATCACTCCAGTTGTCGATAAAATTATAAGAATCGTTTGGACGTTGTTCATTGCCCATTGTCTTCGGATTTGTACCTCCAGATCTCTGTATTTGGCGATCTTCTCGTTGTATTTTGGCTTTAAGTTGTTGTTGTTAGGAACAACAATGTCGATTAGTGTATTTCGCCTAGAAATTTTATCTGTTAGTATAATGTCTGGTCTGTTACGAGCAACTTAATAAGACACTTTTCCTACTTGCAATAGGTTTAACTTATCTACTAACTTTTGGTGGAGTATCTTAGCGGCTGAGTCGTGTCTTTCCTTATATTCGGTTGCGGCAAACGCTTGGCATCCTCCAGTTATGTGTTGGACTGTTTCTGATGTTCGACAGCCATATCTATTATTGGTCATTTTCTATTGAGGGATCTCTGATGACGAACTTTTGATCCTTTATTGGAATAGCCCGAACTTGGATAGATAACAAGAAGCCCTTCGCTTTCGGAAACATCTGTCCTGAAATCAGCCAGTAGTAGGACGCTGAGTTTCCGACATTTTCCTGATTGACCATACTTGGATGCCGTCCATAAAATGGTTTCTGTAGTCAGGTTTGTAACTTGTCTTGATCTGTTTGCTGGCGAGAAGCAATATCCTGTTCCCTCAGCTGTAGCGGTGTTGAATCATCTGCCTCGCATATTGTTCGATGTAGTATAGAAGAATCCGCTAATCTGTCCGCTACTGAAGCACAGAAATAATGATGTTTTATAAATGGATCCCACCTTGTAGGGATTAAAAAAATTACAGTTATTGTTGTGGAGAATTACTATCTCAAAACTTTTGTTGAAAAATTCTCACCCTCGCTCTTTTCTATGAGAGAAAATTAACCATTGCTCGGAGTTCAGTGAGAGGAATTTTTCTGATTTTAATTAGCAGTTTAATTTTTTTCCCCCAATTTTTTATAAAAACTTAAGAGAAATTATTATATTTTACATATACGGATATTATTTAGAATATTAACTGTGTTATTTTTCTAAATGAGAATTTGTATAATATGATTAATCAGGGACTGAATAACACGTAAAGTATTATTTAGGTATTGGGGTGCTTATCTGAATAAGAATATTACTCGAGCAGTGATTTGAATCTAGTAGTGAAACATACCTTACTTTAAATGTTAATTTAAACATAACCGAGATCACATTTTTAAAAATTTTACAGGAATTTACGTCAATCCCGGAACTTCTTTCATGGGTACACGTTCAGACTATTGATGTAACCAGCAAAAATTTTTTACATTCTTATTAATTCCAGATACATCGTCGTGCGTATCGATACGGTATTATTTTATCCTGCTTAAAAAGACTATATGACAAGCTTAAGAAATAATGATGGTTAGAATATTATTAATGCATAAATATTAAATTCGTGAGCTTTGGTCGTGACACTAGTCCCTTGATTAATACTAGCAATAATCAGAAATAGCAATTAGTTTGAACCAATCACCATGACAATTTTTACACTTTTTCTTTATAATTTGTATAATATAAAGTAACAAATTTGTGGTTATTAATTCCAACTTTATTCCTACACAATAAAATTTAGAATTGTATGAGGGATAGTATATTTATATTTACTGTCCCTATAAATTATAGTAGAACTTAGGAAGGTTCCAATCTAAATTTAGAAAATGTAGGCTTATGACGGAACAGTGTGTGTGTAAAATAAAAGTTGGAAAAAACCATAAACAATTTACTAACAATAGGTGTGAAAAATCATTATATCGAGTGTTGAAAATTATTACATAAAATGACTGTAAGTACAAAAAATTAAAATGACTGAACTAAAATGTTAGGTAGAAACCTCTGGCACAGTACGTGCAGTCAACAATTAAAAGTTAAAATATCTTGATAAAAAAAAAACAAAGAATTGTTTTTGTACCGACCCTGTAGTATGTCATAATGTAAATCAGTTGACTTGTATACTTTTCTTAAAATTAATAACACGTTTACAAATTAAAGTTCACCATATTGACAAGATACTATGAGGAAGAAAAATAGACCAGAGAAGCAAATTACAATAGTAAGTAATACCACAAGAGAAGAAAGTTGGTCAAACCTTAGCCGAATACAAAAAGCAATGGTATGTTTTAATAGATAGACACAAGTAGGTAAAGATAATAGGATAAATTAAATAAAACCAATTACAAGATAATATAGCTAAAGGTATTTTAAGATAATTTGTTTCCTGCCAAGACACTATAAGATTAGTCGAGTTCCTTAAACTTGAAACAGACAAGCAGGCGGAGTCAAAATTCTACAGATAAGATTATACTAGGCAAAAGGTAAAAGATAAAAATCAAGACTCATTTCCAGTCATTCCGAATAAGTTGGTTGAACTGGAGTGTCTTATTTCGTATCGCTGTGGCCCCAATGAGCTTTGTAGGGTTGTTGTCAGCCAAGTTTCCTCAGATAAGCATATTATCAGTTCAAAAATCTTAGATGGCACAATGGCCAGTACTCTTTGGCTACATTTTACCCTGGTGATAGCGCTCGTTCTTTCATAGTCAGGGAAGGAAAAATCCGAGTTCATGATTCTAATCTCCCACTACAGGAATAAATGTTTACTTGCGATCGACAATGACGTGCGCACTATATAAGTTGATCATACAGAACGAATGAAGTATTTTTACGATCGTATTAGAAAAATTAGAGTAGCAGAATACAAGAATTCCGTTACACCACATGGTTTATTGTGGTCCACACCTATTTATAGCTTATCAAATACACCTATTTTTAGTGCCATGGTAATGTCAAATATTTAGTAGCTCACCCTTGTCACTACCGGGCAAGCACGCAAAATGTGTTCCCCTAATTTACCATTCTCCATTCTTAATTGATATTCAGACCTACCGTCAGACCGATTTGGTTCAGATGATATATCAATCTGCAGTGTCCGATATACAGTCTTTACTTGGTGATTCATTTGTTCAAAGAGTACGAGATCATTGCCTTTGAATATTCCAGACTGTTTTGATCGAGCCAGTATTGGAGGGCATTTTGCCTTCCATTCAAATCGATAGTAGCTACTTGGCAGTATTACAGGCCTAGAGGCAGCTCTGGTAAATATTTTTTTTTGTTTCGACCAGTCCTCTCTTAGTAAGAAAGTCTGAGTATTCGTTCTCATCATTGCCAGAATTTTCTGACATCTAGAAGACTTTGTTTGCCACCGCTCCTTTGAGTAGCGTTATCTTACAATTTCATACTTTTTTGGTTTGCAAATGATCGATTTAATAGCTTTAAGGTTTGCTTGAGTGTCTAAAAAATTGTTTGATTGTTTTGATCTTTCATCAGCTTAACCTATAATTCATTTGCAAATACTGTGTCTATGGATTCGTTCCAATGCTTAACAGTGTGTTCTGTTATCCAGATTAGCACGTTCTTTATATCGTCTTACTCTGAACAGGGTTTTCTTGCAATTTCATTCTGTTTTGAATTTGCCAAGATTCGATTGAAGAGCTATAAAAGTTGCTTGAGTATGAACAAGTTTTCGTTGCTTCGTATGATCACCTTGTATGTCGTATTATAAATGGTTATTTCAAGCATGAGGTCTGTCTGAATGTATGCTCATACGTAACATTATTTAAGAAAGGTTTCATAATTTTTGAATAAACAATTTTAATAACTTTGTAAAAATTAAAATTCATATTGATAATTCATCAAAGGATCTAATTATAATACACATTTATGCATATAAAATGTGAAAGCAAAATTTTTATTGCAAATCCTTTCAAGTGCCTTAAAACTAAAAGATTTACACTGGAAAATTAAAGCTGTTGGCAGTCAATATAAACTGCAAATTTAATGTAAACTTGGTCCTTGCCAAAAATGTATCATTAAATTTTAAATATTTAGATCGTTACAGGTTTTAAATTGGTATCAATAATTTATTTTAGACAGTGACTCCAGTCCCGTCTGAGGAAACACATATCGGCAAAGAGCCGGGTAGCAGATATTTCAATTTTTTTCAATCCAAGTTGAGACATGTCGTCAGATGACAAATACTATTTAGCGTTGCTAATGCCAACAAAATGACGACAAGGAAATAAGTACAAAGTAATATGTCATTATTACATATAAAACAATATGTAACGACTTATGTCTTGTGAACTTTATCATAACTTCTCTGTATATATATATATATATATATATATATATATATATATATATATATATATATATATATATATATATATATATATATATATATATATACTAATCTTCCGCGTAAGACAGAGTAGAGTCATGTTGGAGATGCCCCAATTTGATGACAAAAAAGTAGACGTGTTATGAAGTGTCATAAACAATCACTAGAACGGTCAGGAGATAGTAATAAACTAGGATATTGCGGAAGCAACAGCATTTAATAAGTACCATTTTTTCAAGAACTTTATGAAGATAATTAGGACAAGTGAGTTATGAGTATGGAATTTTGGATTCATAGATTCAATGATAATGGGATTGGGGTCAATCGTATGGAAATTTATGGGTTTATGGGTTTGGGCTTTATAGGTATGGGATCCATAGGTTTAGACTTCCTGGATTAGGGTATTAGTGCAGATGTACCGTTAAAATACGTTGTCTTGTTCTTTTAAAATTTCTGTCAGACTCTGACTTTCGGCAATTTTTCCTCACTGTGCGAAATGCCAAAGTTTTATTATCATTTCTCTCAATAGAATATCGAGAATTGGAAAAATATTCTGTTCACAGATGGGATTAGAACTCAATTGTGGAAATTATATGGACTAAACCACGTCATAAAGAGACGAACTAAATGTCAGGTGCAACCTCATACAGAAATTTAGTTATGAAGCGGACGGCATAATGGGAGGTATTAGTTGCGCGGGGCGCACCGAACCTATGGAAGTTACTAGACGAATGAATGAAGAATTTTTTATTGAAAATATCCCGCAAAATCATGTTTTTCATTTTGCTGGCCACATAAATACGAAAAAGTAGTTATGAAAATTAGCGTAAACAGATTGTAAGGTATTTTCTGTCATAGCACTTAAGATATCAATAAAATAAAATATTTCAAATTTTAAATTTTAGACCTATAAATAGATAAATTAGGAGTAATTTTATGTAGGGAAATTATCGTAAAAAGTTTGGATATTTCTGATATACCTTACACCCTGAAATGTGATCTCAGGCGCTGTTAGAACTAACGAGTATAAGACAAAAGAAGGAATTAATCTAAAACTTATTAGTTGAAAGTTGACAAGGGCAAAAACTGGTTAAAGAAAAAGGTAAACAGGAATAATAGCATGTAGCTTTTGGCTACCGAAAGTTCCTTTTCTAAATTTTAGAATTGCTATGCCGGTGCTGGAATTACTGGTGTCATTTCATGTGATCTGCGCTTTGTGGTTTATTTATTATATGATTTTAAAATAACAGATAACTTGTCTAAGAGAAATGTTGCAAAATTTATTTATAAGCGGTGAATCAACCAAATGTAATACTGGATCTAAATAATAAATCTGCTCTTAAAAATTTCCATTTCTATTATGATCAAAAAATGGCTCTGCATTCTTATATCGCATGATAAATACGTTTAAATTAACATGTTAAGATAAATATCAATACATTAATTTACTTAAATAAAAGTGGGATAAATATAAACTCTTGGCTGTATATTTTTTAAATTTATGGAAAATTTTAGGTATTTCTAAAAATATTTTCAGGTATTAATAGATATAAAATCAAGGGCTCTAATATCGTTTGTAATTTAAAATAACGTAGAGAATCATAGAAAATGTCGGTTCTTTTGATGTCCATATTTAGTAAAGGAAAAGAAGGCATCCAAATAGAAAATTGTAAAAATAATTAAGGCACAGGATCAGAGTGCCACTAAAACAACCAGTAGGATATCTCGACAAAAATGTATTATATATCCGATTTATGTGATCTTGATCGTCTCTGTAATAAATGGGTCCAACGATAATTACCTTAATATTATATGCGTGAGTTCTTTGTTAGTCCTTGTTGGATAATATAATATAAATATAATTATGTGACAATTTTTAATTATTTTAGAAACAATATATATATATATATATATATATATATATATATATATATATATATATATATATATATATATATATATATATATATATATTCTAATATTTTCTTGGGTATAGGTTTTTCCATTAGAGAAGGACAACAATTTTTCTGACGTTTCACTCTACATAGTGAGCTTTTTCAAAAGAGCTGGTATATTTATTTTAAATCTTGAAAGTACTTTAAAAGTCAAAATTTCAGTAAGAAATGCTGTATTTAAATAGTTGTTATATATGTATTCCCTTTTCAGGCAGAGAAACGGAAAGAATATATACAAAACAGTTTATTTCCTGCTAATACCACTTTGCTTCTCTCACTATACGCGTTTCGACCACCTTAAGGTCTCGTCAGTGGAGCTGTATTGGACTGAGAGCAAATTTTTCACTACTTCAGTGATTCACAGATGTCGTTCGACTGGCGATATTTTTCAGTCTGACATCGAGGTCGGTAGGTGACAGATTTGCAATATCCTACCGGCATACCTTGGAATTTATATTTCATATATCAGTTATTTCCTGTGAATGTTGCTCTCGGTCCGATAGAGCTCCATTGAAGAGATGATAAGGTGGTCGAAATGCGTATGGAGAGAAGACCAGAGTGGTATTTGCAGGAAATAACCTGTTTGTATATATTCTTTGTGTTTCTCTACCTGAAAGGAGAATACATATATAACAACTATTTAAATATGGCAGATAGATTTCTTCATTTATTAATGAAATTTTGATTTTTTAGATTGTTAATGCTTTACCGTATTCTTTTTATTAATATTATTGTTATCTTTAGGATTTTGATTTAATTGTTCTTGTTAATACTAAGGTTAGAAATTCGAAATATTAAAAAACTATAACAAAAATATTGTTTTTTGTTTAATTGTTGACCCAAGCGTTTTTTCAGTCACATTTACTAATAGAATTTTATTATTCGTAATTAATATGTAAAAACGATTCAAATTAGATTTAATTAAAGTGTAGCTAATGAAAGGCATTCCATAAAATACAAAAAAAAATGTGAGAAAGTGTATAGTGGAATTTATTTTTACCAATCAGCTTTGGACCCTTAATTGGCTTGTATCTGAACGAATTTTTCCCTAAAATGTAGATAATCGTATTTCCAATTGATCCCTTAGAGTCAATTTCTCAATTTAGTACGGAAAAATTTTATACTTATAAGAAAATTATGATTTTTTGGACATTAAAATTTCCCGTGTAAATTGTTCTTAAATATATATGTTCGTTGGAATGCAAATCGAATATTTATTTTACTAGTAATTGGGGATCTAAAATGGCAGCCAAAATAAAAAATTTAGAATTTTCCTATAAAGCATACATGATTAATAATATACTGAATGCCCAGATTATCACGTTATTTACAAGCGTTAAATGTATTATAAATTTTAAAAGAAAATTCATGCCTAGGCGCCTTAGCGAATGCATAGAAACTATAGTCGAATCTACCCACTGCTGATTGAAGCTGCCAAGTTATGGATAATTTTGATTTCAACTTTTATTGAGTTATACTATTCAACAAAACGAATAAATTTATTAATTATGATGGGAACTAAAACGTTTTCTGCGGACCTTATAATGTATTAAAAATTTTGAATGCACTAGTAGCACTTGTTAAAAAAAATTCTTTATTGAAAAGTATTAAAGCGCTATACAATATTTCAATATAAATCTATAAAGATATTTAAACAAATGAAAATAGAGATAGAAAACACCTTAAAGTTTCTTAAGAATAGAAAAAGTCCTGGACCAGACTAGATCACTAATGAGATGTTTAAATACGGAGGGAAAAAGCTATGGAATGAAATATTAACCCTATTCAAGAATATCATAGAAGAACAAAAAATACCGAATGAATGGAAGAATAGTGTAGCAATACCCATTTTTAAAAAATGACAGAAAACGCACCCAGAAAACTATTGAGGAATAACACTGCTTGATAGTATTCTCAAAGCATTCACAAAAACTATACTGGAAGAAATCACCAAAATCATAGATATATGGGAAGAACAAGGTTTCAGAAAGAACAGATCCACTATTGACACAATATTCATTGTCAAACAAATAACTGAAAAATCCCTAGAATTCAATAAACCTGCGTACATGTACTTTATCGATATGACCAAGGCTTTTGACAGAGTACGTTTAAAGGACGTCTTAGAAATAATGAGAACAAAAGGTCTAAACCATAGGCTAATTAACCTAATATATGATATTAACATCCAGTGCAAAACAAAAATCAGAGTACGACATATAACAATGGAAGACACAGGAATTAGACAGGGCGATTCGCTCAGCCCCTTCATATTTAATCTAATAATGGATAAAATAACAGAAAATCTCCCCAAAACAGCTGGATACAAAATGGGAAACACATTCTTCCATACCGTCTGCTATGCGGACGATGCTGTTCTTATTGCAGACTCTGGAGTTAACCTCCAAAGACTACTGCACTCTTTTAACATTAAAGCGAAAGAATTAAATATGCTAATCAACACCGAGAAGACCAAATGCTTAGTAACATCCAAAGAATCAATACGGTGCAAGTTGGAAATGGACTCAAAAATTGTCCAACAGGTAAATCACTTCAAATATCTGGGAGCAGAAATAACGAGCCATGGAAACCTTTTTAACGAAGTAAGAGGGAAAACACTGAAAGCGGCTAGAATTCCTGGATGCCTAAAAGAAATTGTGTGGAAGAACGAATACCTTAATACCGAAAGCAAAATTAAGATATATAAGACGGCTGTAAGACCCATCATAATATAGGCAGGAGGAAGACCAGATATAGGCAGAACTCTACAAATGATGAGAACAGTTGAAATGAAAATATTAAGAAGTATACAAGGCAAAACTCTACACGACAGAATACAAAATGAAGATATCAGACAACAATGCGGGATACAGGACATAGGAAGATGGGCTAGACAAAGGCGAATATTCTGGAACAAACATATAGGGAGAATGGAGGACGGTAGACTCGTTAAAAGCGCAAAAATGAATAACCCAGTAGGAAAAAGGTCAAAGGGAAGACCACGAAAACGATGGCGAGAATGCTGACCTCATCTTTCGGGGAAGACGTGATGGCAATGAACACGGCAATAGCCTACTAGCATGGTTAACTGTGTTAGAAAGAAGAAGAAGAAGAAGGAGAAGAAAATAATAACAAAAATTTTGAATGCACTACTACCACTTGTTAAAAAAATTCTTTATCGAAAAATATTAAAGCGCTGTGCAATATTTCATAAATCTATAAAATATTTAAACAAATGAAAACAATAATAAACACTAATTACGTTGGGATGATGATTGCCACCAGAAATCAAGTAGAACAAATGCTTAAAACTGTGAAAGGGTTTTCTGAAATTCTGTTCGGCCGTGATAAATGCTGCATTTTAAACACAACTTGAGGAAAGACACAACGCATTTGAGATGCAGAATAGTCAAAGCATTGCAGCAATGGAGGCAGAATAGACTAATTAATACTTGAACATGAAACATGTACAAAGAATTGACCAACGAACTACGAAGGCAGAATTAAGCAACTAGTTTACAAGACGGATGAGACAGGTACTGCGAACCAATCCTAATAGTAAACATCTATTTAAGGCACTCAACACCTACGCGTACTCTTTTGGAATTTTGAAATGGAGCAGGACGGGCATAGAAAGTCTACAGAGAAAAGTTTGAATACTCCTGGCCAAGGTGCATAAACATTTTCTTCGTGGTGTTACTGAGTGAACAATGCGAAAAATACTCCAGAGGAAGAGGATTGGTGGAAATTGGTAAACATTTAGATCAAAAACTAATAAACCTACTCTCATATTTTTACAGGCTGGCAAATTCTTTCTTATGTGCCGCTGCGGTTGGGGGATGGTGAACCGACTTCTCATTACCAATCAGACTAAGAGAACCTACAAGCCTGGCTCCAGAAGCTGGACGACATCCAAATCAGGTTAACCAGAAAAATGTCGACAAAATTAGCATCAAACTAGTGATTGTCGTCAGGGCAAATGTTTCCTAAAACCGGAAGTTTTCGACTAGCTCTCCACGATCAGGCATCTCAACGAGAAACTATCTGAATACATGGTTGGTTATATGTATTATCCTTTCAGGCAGAAGAAAGAATAGAATATATACAAACTGTTTATTTCCTGCAAATACTACCCTGGTCCTCTTTCCATACGCGTTTCGACCAACTTATGGTCTCATCAGTGCAGCTGTTACGAACCGAGGGCAACATTCGCAGGAAACAAATGCTATATGAAATATAAATTCCCAGGACAACCTGTGATCTGACTGACCTCGGCATATCTTATCAAGGCTATGCCGATGACGTAGTCGTAATCGCGAGGAGCAAGTTCGACAATACTCTCTGCGAAATAGTCCAGTCCTCAAACACACTAAAGAATGGTACAAATGATGGGACTAAATGTCAGCTCTACCAAAACCCCTTAGTAGTCTTTACAAGGAAAAGAAACCTCAACCCGAAATGGATGAGAACGTTATGGAGTGGAAATCAGAGGTTAACTATATGGGCTTGGTTCCAGATAATAAACTTCTCTGGAATAAGCACGAAAAAGAAGTAATTAACAAAGCTATTAAAGCTTTAATGGTCTGTGGAAATTTCGCAGGGAAAAGCTTGGGCACTCAAAAATATTGGGACCAATCATCCCATATGGGGTAGTGGTTTAGAGTAAAACTACCACTCTGGCGATACACGAGCTACCCCCTGGAAAGTTTAAAGATTGGCATGCGCATGTATAACTGGAGCAGTGAAAACCTGCCCATTGTTCGCCATGGAAGTAATCTTAAATCTTACAGCTCTACATACACTTGAGGAGAGTATGGCGAAGAAGATAATATATATGATGATGAGATTAACCTTAAATTTAATGTACACTCATTAATTCAATTTAATGAGTTTATACCTTAAATCGTGAATAAGTTACATATACTTTGAAACTAAAACTTTGTACAATAAATTAAATTGAATGTTACCTTAAATTTCATTAAAGTAGCTGAAAATGTACCAAAT
Organism: Diaprepes abbreviatus; assembly: GCA_034092305.1. Taxonomy (NCBI): domain Eukaryota; kingdom Metazoa; phylum Arthropoda; class Insecta; order Coleoptera; family Curculionidae; genus Diaprepes; species Diaprepes abbreviatus. Next base: position 1,493,120 of record JASJET010000090.1, on the reverse strand, counting down.
TTAATGTATAATTACATTAGATTTAATGTAAAAATTATTAAATTTAGTTCAATAACATTAAATGCGTTTAATAAACGATTTATGAAATTTGTTTTCAGCACATTACCGTAAAATTAATATGAAGTTTAATATTTAAAATGTATCGATTATGTCTCTTTTTTTTATTGTGTAGTTCAATATCTCTTCGATAAGCGCTGCTTAATTGAACAGCTACGTTAACAGTCCAAAAAATTTAATATTGCAAAACATTTTTTATATGTTCTGCTGATAACGTATACTTTTTAATGCGGTCCCCCGAATGATTTAAGTCGGTAAAACCTTCTTTTGTCCAAAAAGTTTTTTCTCTAAATAATAAACAAGAGAAACAAAATAGAGCATTTTTAATTTCATGATCACAAAGCCACATATGTTTATTATAAAGGCCAGAATTAAAAAAATGTCCTAGTAAAAGTCCTTTTTTTGATAGACACGGATTGTTCTATTTTTAAATTCGGCCTTCCAAGCCTTTTCATTTCAGCCTTATCACTTAATGACCGACCACAGAATGGCTCTGCAATTAAAATCTGAACGGGATTCATTTTTGCTTTTACCAAAACCAAAACTCAAAACGTAAAAAAAATACAATACAACGAACACCTATGACCTCCAAATTGATGGGCAAACTAAGGTGTTTTCTCGTGGGGTAATATATGTTTAGATCTCTTTTGAAACACATTTGAAATGACTATTTCCAATCGCCCAAATACGATAATGACGAAGGGTGTATGTTCACATATTTGAAAGAATATCTATAAATGTTTCAAAACACGTACCAACAATTTTAGTGTGACGTCACTATTTCATAGCCAGTAACTCTTTGAACTTGGTTGAAATAAATTGACAGTTAAAATACAGCTTAAAAACAGGTGTGCAAGTCGACTTGCAACATTCATTAAGCTTATGAGACCATACTAATCTCTACGTCTTAGATAGGCAACTCCATATACGCTCCAATGTATTAGCTTGGATTGCATTAAAATTGCACACCAGCAAAACGATAACGTTTTCAGGCGTAATACTGTAATTCAGACAAATTATTCTTGCTATTTAGGTGAAGTAAGTTAAATTATTTCAATAATTGACTGTTTACCTATAATCTAGGTACAAAATGAATTTAAATCTAATCATTAAATTATCAAAAACATTTGTACTTTAATTTACAGCTTATTTGGGGGTTGCGCAAACCTGCAAACTTAGGGCAAAGCCGCAACTGCTTGTAACTAGGAAATCGCCAAAATTAAGATATTTGTTTTTGCCTTTATTTTCACGTATAAATTTCTGGATGTTGTTTCCGGATACTCTTTTCAATTATATAAGAGAAACTTAATTCTCAACCAACTGAAAAAACCTTATATTATATGGATTAAGGTATTCTGTTCTAACACAGTTTAGTGACAAAACACTATCTCAGATTGCAAGAATTACTTTTGGTATATATTCTATTTATAGCGATTAATTAAAAAAATCTTATTTAATTTCGAACTTCTCTAAGTCTTTACATTAAAATTTAGGACGTATATAAACTTATTTTATGCATAATATTTTAAATAAAGCAAGAACTGAGTTACACGTAAAACAGCGAATTTACGCAAAAGGAATATTACACATTTTGCCTAGAGTACAGCGAGCTGAATACGTTACCTGATATTAAAAGTTCCGCAACTTTAGTAATTACCTAAAGATGAAAGCCCTTTGGGAGAAACGTTTATAGCAACTTATTAACTCATTAGAAAGTTTAAGCGAGGCCTACATTAGAAGATTACTTACCATAATGCGGAAAATGGCGGATTATTACGAACAACTAGGTTAAACCTTTTCAGGCAGTAAGCAAATAAGTATAGTTTAATATTGTATCTTTTGTACGATATGATTTTGTGTTATATTTATGGCGCTATTTGAAAAAAAAAGTTGATGAACTGACTCTTTTGCATATGTTGATAAATGTGGTAGTATTGGTTATTTTCTCGTTGTGGCTCTTCAGTTTTATACTATGGAATCGTTTATGTAAAGATGTTGTCAAAGTTTCTGTATCGCGTGACAATCTGAATGTGGCGATTAACGGGCAAGAAAGACACACAATCAATACACGAAAATCCAGATGTGAATTACTGCACATGGGTACTATCCATTTACATAAAAGCAAGGATCCTATAGAAGTGCGTTAACTCATGCTTAGCAAGAGACAGAGTGAGATAGATGAGTAGTAACTATTTTTCTATTCGATGAAATAGGAAGAGAAATACTACTCATTTATCTCTCTGTCTCTAAGCGAGAACAAACACGCTTCTATATGCTCTATGGTCTATATATTATGTTTCTGATACTTTGATCACACCTCCTTCGCCTCCATAACAACGTTTACCAGAAGACATAGACGACATTCTATGCAAATGGAAACCGGGTAGGTGTAAATAGCCAAGGGATGCCATCAGGGGGGGGGGGGGGGGTACTATCCCTTGTTCTATGGAATCTGGTGGTCGACGAGCTCCTGGTAAAACTCAACGACCGAGCCTACTATACTCAGGGGTAGGCTGACGTTATATTCTTAGTCACTGTGTGGACACATGTCAATATATTATCAGAGCTCATGCAAGGGGCTCTGTCTATAGTGGAGGAGTGGTGTACTAAGGAACACCTTAGGGTAAACCCTGGAAAAACTACACTGATACCCTACACTAAAAGATGAAAGTTTGGTGAATTAAAATTACCAACTCTCTTCGATACACAACTACAAATGAGCCAGGAGGTTAATGATCTAGGTGTAATCCTGGATGCAAAGTTTACCTGGAACTGACACCAGCAGAAAATTATATCTAAAGGAAAAAGGTCTATCATGGCAGCAAAAAGGGCACTGGGCTAAACGTGGGGATTAAAGCCACGCATTGTTCACTGGCTGTATACTGCAGTGGTAAGACCCATGATAACTTAAGGCTTGGTTGTGTGATGGACAAAAATCACACAAAGATGGACCACTCTAGAACTCTCCAAACTCCAAAGACTGGCTTGTCTATGCATCACAGGAGCCATGAGAAGCAATCCAACAGCAACCATATAAACCATATAATAGTCAAGTTTGAGGGGAGAATGAATGCTTATAAGCTGGAAAGAAATAACGTCTGATGGACTGAACCTGTCTTCGAACACACCTGCATCAACGGCGTGGTAACGAACTCATTGCTAGAAGTGAGTAGTGATACCAAAACTTAGATAGACCCTACACCAGGGTACAAGGAGGCCTCCGGCAACGAAAAAGCGAACCAACTTGAAAGGCAAGAGTCTGCCACTCCATTTATTAGATCAGAGCCAGCATTTGGTATTACCAAGGCTGTTATTCGTGGGTGGTTGTCCTGGTGGATAAATTAACAACACCGGACTTACTGGAACCACCTTACGGGTGACAGGCACAGTAAGATATTGCTGAGCAGACCATCCGACAAACTAAGCCGTGAAATTCTGCGTCTAAGCAAACAACAAATCAGGCTGGAACAGGACTTATAACTGGCCACTGCAGCTTGAGAAAGCATCTACATACGATGGGTATCTTCAACGGGGGACCAATATGTAGACTCTGTTATGAAGAAGACGACACGGTTTCACGCATCATCTTCGAGTGCGCAGCTTTGGGCTACTGGAGACCCCTTCCGGGATGAATCTATCTGGAAGGCTTACACCCAGAGGACAAATTAGTGAACAGGCAGTTAAACCTGATCCTCTAGAATAGATATGGCAGGCAATACAATAAGTCTAGTGCTGAGTAAATATTTTTTAACCCTAGCCTGCTATATCATATAGTCAATCACTGGTACTAGCAATTAATTTGTTTTTTTACAGAGCAGCACTTAGTTTTCTAAAACTAATAAAAACTTACCAAATATGCCTTTAATTAGAAAACTCAATAACCGCACTGTTGAGTTTTATATTGGAAATAGGAAAGTTGTTGAGTAAAATATGAATAAATCCGAAAAATACTTTTTTAACAGTGATTGTCAAGAAAGTAGAAAACGAGTTCTAACCAAGGTAGGTGTCGAATACAAGACGCGGCCGTTTTGCATCGGGACATTTTCCTTTGCCGCTTGGATTTAACAGCCAAAGAAGGTGAAATTACTTTATACCAAACTTTATACATATAATTTAATATTTCAAACATTCTATTTAGTTTAGAACAACTTTAAATAAACATTAATTCAATGTAAGATTTGATTATTGAATGCTATTGATGTAAGTTTTAGATTTGTCAAGTACCAATGAGTGCTATAAAATGATCTTCTAATTTCTACAATATGATGAGCTACCATAAGAGTGGTACCAATCGGCACAGTATTCGCCGTTTCGAATTATGCGATCCTGAATAATTTATAAAAATAAAAATTCACCGTTTTGGCAGTGGCATAGTTGCGATTCCAGCGCTAGTTTAAGCTATGGATAAGTCCATGGGCGGATCCTGCTTCTCTCTTTGAGGTGGGGGAGGGAGCGATATCATAAAAGCGAAAACGCTCCATTCCATTTGTATACAAAACAGTACAGTGTGACAAGCGCCAGCGAATTGGTAGAATTAATTCAACATCGTGGGGGAGGGGAGGGGTAAAAGAGCTCCACGTTCCTAAATGCAACAGACAGCAGAGTGTACTTTTTCTGAAAATTCGAAACTCCCGAGAGGAGCAATCGCTCCCTTTTTCCACCCCCTTTTTGATCCTCCTCTGGATAAGTTAGAGTCAAATTACTCTTGAATTGTTTACCAAATGTAAGGTGCTTTAAATTAATGTAAGGCTTCAAAAGTAAGAACGGAATGGTGCAGATAAGTGACCCATTAAATTGTCGGCCTCTATTTTTTTTCTGGTGATTTTTCTAGATATAAATCTACCAGTTTTATTTTTAATGCCAAATAAATTTTTACTTACCAAGAAATATAATGGACTTTTTGATATGAATAGTTTATCACTTATTTAAAGTTTTTTCATAATTTATGATGGACGCGCGTGGATCAGCGTCTGTATTCAAATTACATCGTGCAATCATACTCCTTTATATTGTAGAGTAGATCCTATCTATTTCTGAATTAATTCAAGCTCTTTTATCTGCCGAATGGAATAATTTGCGCAATATTAGTTTAACCGTTTGAGACTAAGCCTCTAGAGTCATACTAAGCTGCCAATGTGTAATTAGCTCTGATTAATAACAGTGCAACATTTTCATATGGCTGCATACTAATGCTTCAAGTTTTGTGTAATCAACTTTAATATTACAACTTGTAATTAGTTTATTTTATTTCATTCTGCAATATTTTATTTTATTTCAGATTTTAATGATCTAAGTTTTGAGTAGTTTATGTTTGATATTACAAGTTGTAAGCGGCTTATTTTATTACTTTCTGCCGTATTTGCTTTCCTCGTATTCCACGTTAAGTACGACTACGCAGTTGCGATTGCACCTGTGATATTTGTGGTTAAACGAATCATTGATTAGTCTATTTTCGACACCATAATACTGCAAAGTGATACTAGAGATTTCACTTGTTGGAAAACCAATGCCATTTTGAAAGTGACGTTTGATAGCCAACAGCCGTTAAATTTTTATAATCTCTTTGAATAATGATTTTTTGTGTGAATATGTTAAGCTGAGTTCATAAAAAATTTATTGAAGATTTTAAATGTAATTTACTGTTTACAATTTAACCTTAATTTGCAACTTCTAAACAATGATATATGTAAGTATTTCTCAGAAACAGACCCTGTGAACATTAACTCAGCTATTTAATATTCCGCCATTTTAAGACACAACCTACAGCAACTAATCTTTGAATGTAGGCTTCACTTAAACTTTATAATGAGTTAGTAAGTTTCCATAAATGTTTCTCCAGAATGGATTCCATCTTGGAATAATTACTTAGTCATGGAACTTTGGAAACTTCTCATATCAGGTTGGTTTGTAACTCTGGGCAAAATTTGTTTTACAATATTGAGTTATATAGCACATTTTTAGAGTCATAACAAATTTTGAGTGTTAATTTTGCTTTTATATATTGATAGATGATGAAATAGTTACCATTAAGGAGTTAGGCCTTCCTAGCGGTCAAAAAATAAGTATAAAATTTAAAAAAAAATTGATGCGAATATTACATGTACAAAATAATTTTTATTTTTACAGATACCTTAGAGTTTTATTAATAAATTTTAAAAAATCGAATTAAAGAAAATGGAGAATTCTTTTTTGTCGAGCAGGAATCGGAAAAAATTGCTTTCTTGCATATCCTCAATGTAGTGTAAGAAAAATAAAATTAAAAATTTTTGGAGAATTGACCGCTTTTTAAAAGAATGAGTGGGTCATCTAAACAAAATAAATCATACACTGTTCATTCAAAAAGTTCCGGGACTAAATTTGTATAAAAATTTACAACTAGCGCTATCTGTTACCCGACGGCAGAACTATGTAATATGATTCCTTAGTTCATCACATTACCCTCAGTGGAAATGTCAACGCTGTAACTTCATTTATTGGATAGCTGTTTTCATTTGATATAAATGTTTTTTCGCCACTGCGTCACAATTTTCTCTATGTAGCAACGCGCCGCAATCAAATTTTGTATGGTGAGGATTTTGTTTTAGCCACAGCAAGGTTTTTAAGTGGTATGCGTGGTTCAAGAACGATCGATAGTCGCTGGAAGACGATTCACGAGAGAGATGCCCTTATTCTCGATTACCAGTGAGAATGTCGAGCGTGCGCGCATCCCACTGTCTTGTAATCGGCGAATTACGATTGAAATGTTGTCAGAGGAACTCAACATCAGTGTAGGAATCGTGCATCACATTTTGCAAGATGTTCTCGGGAAAAGAAGTGTGTGCGAAGTTCATTTCGCACTTGTTAACGGAAGAGCTGAAAGGGAGCCGTGTGGAAGTTTTACGCGATTTAGTGAAATGGGCATACACATGAAAAATTTTGAAATAAATTTGTAACCAGCGATGAACATGGTGTTTTTAATATGATTGAGGATGAAGGGCGGCCAACCAAAGTTTGAGCGACAAAGTCGAAAATCAAAACGATGCTCATTTCGTTTTTCGATTCTTGCGGAATTATCCATAGCGAATTCATGCCCCCAGGCTAAACAGTGAAAGCATAATTTTACAAAACTGTCCTGGATTGACTTTTGAAGCGGATTCTTCGCGTGAGACCGGAGTTGTACCGAACCGGTGACTAGTTTCTGTTGTACGACCATGCGTCAGACAATTTTTGGTCTAAAAGTCGGTGTCCATGATTCCTCATCAGACCTACTCGCCAGATCTGGCTCCGGAAAACTCTATTTATTTCCTAAATTGCAAATTACAATAAAAGGAGAACGTTTTGAAAACGTCGGGGCGATTCAAGTAATGTGACCAGGGCTCTGAAAACTATTCCTGGAGAGGAGTTTTCCAGGTCGTTCCAGCTGCTATATGAGTGCAACAAAATTTGTATGGAACGAGGAGGGGATTATGTTGAAAACTAAAGAAATTTTTTTTTCTAAACCCTTGTTCCCTTAAAAAATATTTACGTGTGTCCCTGTCTTTGGCATCTTTTACATTACGCCTTATGGCTATTATTTTGACCTTTATCCCGTTGATATACTGATTTGATGTATTTTATTGATATCTGCATATGTGTCAAATACTAACATAAACAGGGTGCCCGGTAAGTACCTCTTAATTTCTCGGGAGCATACAGGGGAGGTCAAAATAACCCTCATAGAAAAAAATCCTAAAGTGACTCTTACGGAGATACAAAGTTTTAAATGAGTACGCAGCGATTTACTTTATAGGCTCTAAGTTTTAAATCGACTTGTACAATTCAATGAAATTTTAATATTTTAGAGAGGCCATAAAGACTCATTGAACCATACTACAGTAGGTGTTTTGGATTATCAGAGAAATCAGGGACGAACTTGCAGCCACACTAGGGCCTAGTTTTTGACAAGGTACTTTCAATTTATTTCGATAAAACTGACGGTTTTCGAGATAAATCGATTTTTATGCTAAACACTCAAAAGTTACTAATGTTTGTTTGAAGGTTGTAGACAATGTTGATGGGGATCCTCTGGAGCTGATTATTGGCCTTAATGATATGTTCGTTTTATGAATTTTGGACGTCCGTAAAGATGTGGTGGCTTACTGTAGTGTGGTGTGAGCGCCGTTCGTAGGTTGTCAGGTATATTGTTTTGGTATTTCCTGAGTGTTCTGTAGATTTTTGACTCTATGGATTTTGTGGGGTCACGGGCTAATTCTCTATGTCTGTTAAAAATCATACAACCTTAGAAAGTAAGACAAACACATTTGTTAAAAATTCTACACATTTCGTGAACATTATTAGAGCCAGACGACAGACTAATAACCTTTTATGTGGAAAGTCTGTATACTAATATACCATTAGGAGAATCACTAGACATAATCAAAACTATACTTTCAAATGATACTACTTTATCAGATTGAACCACGTTACCATTGGACGGGGTGGTGGACCTCTTGGAGTGTTGCCTGCGTAATGCTTACTTTCAAGTAAAGGACAAGTTCTACGCTCAGGACGACGGGCTTCCGATGGGTTCTTCACTCTCTCCAGTCGTCGCCAATATATATATATATATATATATATATATATATATATATATATATATATATATATATATATATATATATATATATGGAATGGTTCGAAACTCATGCCATAAAAACGGCAACAGTAAAACCGAAAGTCTGGTTGAGATATGTCGATGATACTTTCATCGTATGGAGGGGCAGTGATCTAGAACTTAATGATTTCCTGAAACATCTAAATATAATTCGACCTACAATTAAGTTTACCATGGAAAAAGAGGTAAATGATCAATTGCCCTTCTTAGATCTCATGGTGAACCGTTCGAAAGAAACTATTAAAACTTCAGTATACAGAAAGCCAACACACACTGGACAATATCTTAATCATAGTTCAAATCATTCTGTTGTAACAAAACGAGGAATTATACGCAATCTCTATAATCGCTCTATATCGATATGCAATAATACCGAATCATTGGAAAAAGAGGTAGCAAATATTAAATCCGATTTACAACAGAATGGTTATCCTTTGAAATTAATTGACGATGTTATAAATAATTTTAAAATAACGAACACTGGACAACAAGAAACACATTCCTTCTTCACAATTCCGTACATTAAGGGAACATCGGAGAAAATAAGACGAATTGCCAGCAGTTATAAGATAAAAAGAGCCTTTAAATCAGGAAATACACTTAGAGCTCATTTAACAAAAACAAAACCTAAAACTACCGATAAGAAAGAATGGGTTTACAAAGTTCCATGTGAGTGTGGTGAAATGTATATTGAAGAAACCAAACGACCACTAGAAGTTAGAATTAAGGAATATAAAACTCAAAAAGGGGAAACGTCGAGATCAGGTATTGCAGAACACGCCTGGAATAAACCACACCATATAAAATGGTCTGAGGCTGCGACAATATATATGGAACCCAACATGAAAAAAAGAAAATTTATAGAAGCAGCTAACATTAAAAATAATAATGGAATTTTCAATAAACTTAGTGTTGAGATACCTAATCTTTGGCAACCACTACTTTGTTACATCAAATCATTGAGTTGTGTACAGTGAAGCGAAACTGCGCTTCAATGGACACAGTCCCTATATAAGCTCGTAGTTTTAAGACAAAACATTCAGTTTATACTTGATAACGATTAGAGATACAACCTAATCGAAACGTCGTAAAAATAAAAATAAATAAAAATAAAGACAATGCAAGTCTGACCACTTTTTAGTTAAAGTTACTAACGCTAAACACAGACAGGTAAAAATAAAATACGCAGGGTGTGCTGATGTGCTTTAATTCATGGGAAAGCGCTATCTCACTCTTCGAAGGCAAGAATATGTTATGCTGAAAGAGTACCAGCTCAGACATTGTCAAGTCCAGAAACCTTTCAAAAGGTTAATCGGGGATTAATTAATTTACCATTGTCATTAAAATGCAAAAATAGTGAAAATATTTGAATGTCATTTTGGCAAATGTTCAATATGGGCAATACGTACTTCAATAAATTTTCTCATTTTTCGAATATTTTCCCACAGCACTGCAAATAATACTCCCGCATTATTACGGACTTCGTGAGAATTCTATGCTATTCTCGCTAGTAGTTCTTCTCCAGTATTTACTGCTGTTGAATAAACTAGTTTTTTTAGATGTCCCTAGAAGTATAAGTCTAGGTGTTTTAGATCTGGAGACCTTGGTGGCCACAAAATAGGTCCACCTCGACCTACCCATCGAGGGTCAAAAACGTTAGTTAAGTGTTGACTTACTTTACGGTTAAATTAAAGTGGAGCACCAACATTCTTCTATCAAGAGATACGTCTTCCAATAAATTATTTAAATTTCCTTACAATTCGCTTTGAATTTGAAACTAGGATCACGAAGAGAAGTTTTTTCACTATTTTTTTAAGGATTAGCGATCTATACTCTATTGCGTTACGAAGCAAACTTTTATAGAACGTTGAATTCTCTACAATTCTAAATAAGGTTCAACTTTATTAAGCTATCGTTATAAAGAATGTCAAATTTCTTAGGAGTATAAATAATAAATCTAAAAAAAAAAAGATTTTTTTTAAATCTCAGAATGACCTTGATTCTTTGAAGCAACAATATTATGAATATAAGTTCTTTCAGGAAACGATGAAGGCTAAAATTCGCCTAAAAGGGTAGAGAATCTAGGATAATTTTAAACTTAATATTAGCATTGCATTGAAATAGATCCTCGGTGACCTTTGCCCCAACCTTTTCCCATCATACCACATCATGAAGAAGTGAAGAGTTGGAAACGATAATCTGCAAAAATCTAAATTGTAAGATATTTTTGGAAAAATAGGTTTGAAGAAATTTAAAACTGTCATACTTTTTGACAGTCGATAGATGTAGATTATATTGTAAATTTAAAATAGTAGTAGTTAATAGTTTTTCCAAATTTAATAAGCAATAAAAAATTGAACAACCCGTTTTACATTAGGTTTCTTATTGATCGATGCTAATCAATTCAAAATCTATTTATGGGTAATACTATATAGTTTAATTGTTTACACTGAGAGCTTGATACGAATTACAAACGAACTTAAAAATTTGCAAATATAATAAAATTAATATGCAGTAACTTATATAAGCATACGTACTTGATGCTTTCTCCTGTTTTATTATTATAATTTACGTGCGTAATTTGATTTTGCCTGTTTCGAAGAGTGAGCAAACTATATACTTTGATGGAAATTGGTGGAAGTTGCGTTGATTGATTGATTTGATGATATTGCAAGCTAGCTTTGAGAAGCCCTTACACTGCAACCTAGTGACGGCTGGTATATATGTTCTATGTGAATAGGCTGGTTATTTTATTCGGGTTCAGCAGCCAGTTTACTAGTTTGTCTTCCGGGTATAAGCCTTCCGGATTGATTGATCGCTGTAGGTGTCCCCAGTAGGTTAGAGTTTTCGTATTCGAAGATGACATATGAGGCTGTTTTGTCCTCTTCGTCACATAATCTAGAGTCATTCGGGATAAAACCACGTACTTTTTCTTTCTTTGTCATCACTCCCCGCCCTCTGTCGGCAACTTGTTTTTCCTTGTGATCACCCCCCCCCTTCTTCAAGAGCTTCAAATTCAGAAAAATAGACCCGACCCTGCCTTTTACACTAGAAATGGGAATGTTGTTGGTGTCTCCCTCTCGTGGACAACTTGTTTTCGCTTGCCATACTGTACTTTTGTGATATCACCCCCCCCCCTCAAGAGAGAGGCTGGATCGGCCCCTGAGTCTATTTATAGGTTGAGGTGATTAGTATCCCATTAAGAAAACATACCATCCAAATTAATTGAAAAGTGTTTCACAAGCCAGCGATGAACATATTCCACTCTGTATATTGTGTGCCATATGCAAATTATGTGGCTTAGGTGAAAACTTCATTCTCTTGTATTTTTTGTATGTTGAAATCACTTTGAACACGGATAGAGTACTTTTGGCTGCAGATGCTTGAGAAATTCTTCAAAATATCCGCAAACAAAAGTGTGAAACATTTGATATCAATAATCATATTTGTAAATATTGATAAGATAAAAAGGTTCAAGGTTACTACCCTATGGAGGACCACTTGCTAATATTAGAGGATCTCATTTGTGGTCATTGTACTTTGAACAATGGGAAAATTTTGAAATGTATGATGAGAAAAGTATATGGCAGAAGGGATTTAATAACTAGACAGACCTTTGTTACCAAAGATGGGAAAAGTTAATTAAAAATGTCAGATTCTACTACCAATATATGGCAAGGTATGGGTTTGTACTTGTTAAGAAATTTCAAAATAGCTACATAGTTACATTTTTGTGACAAATGGCTAAATATCGGGCAGAAACTTGAACAAGTATTATATTGCATGAGGAAACACAACTTTAAAGTAAGCTTTCTTTGAAAAGATAACATTAGATAGTTAAGAAGGATATAACGTTTTCGGATAAGTTACAACTTTGATTATGAGGCATTTAACGTTCTTTGATAGGATAGGATTGTAAATTTTTAATAGCTATGAAGGTTTAAAACGAAAATTGTAGGGTGCAATAGATAATAACTGCTGAGTGAGTTTTCTTAACAATACTCTCCACACTCTTTACTATTATCTATTGCATGCACTCCACGTTTTTCATTTTAAATCTTATTTTCATAGGTATTAAAATATCACAATCACAAATTTCGGGGCAATATATAAGAAGAAATTTATTTATGTTTTAGTCCATTTTAAAAACTTATATATTATATGTATAATTTTTTTTATTGTTATAATTATTTTAATATAGGATAAACAACAAGGAAAACAATTTTTTAAACTTATTGTACATATTCACTCACTATGTTACTTTAAAGATTGTAGACAATGTTGAAGATTGATTAAATGTGGTTGTCGGACTTGCATTGTCTTTAATTTTATTTGTAGTTTTCGATTAGGTTATATCTTTAATCGTTATCAAGTATAAAGTGAATGTTTTATCTTAAGATTACGAGCTTATATGGGGACTATGTCCATTGAAGCGCAAAGTTTCGCTTCACTGTACACACTTCAATGATTTAATGTTACAAAGTGGTGGTTGCCAGAGATTAGGTATTTCAACACTACGGTTTACTAAAGATTCCATTATTGTTTTTAACGTAAGCTGCTTCCATATATTTTCTTTTTTTTTTCATGTTGGGTTCCATATATATTGCCGCTGCCTCAGACCATTTTATATGGTGTTGTTTATCTCAAGCGTGTTCTACAATACCTGATCTCGACGTTTGAAAGTCTAGTTTTGATTATGTTTAGTGATTCCCCTAATGGTACATTAGTATACAGATTTTTCACATCAAAGCTTACTAGTATGTCGTCTTGCTCTAGATTGATGCTACTAATAATGTTCACGAAATGTGTAGATGTGTTCGTCTTACCTTCTAAAGGTTGTATGATTTTTAAAAGGAACTTCAACAGTGCATTTGTTGGGGATCCTGTGGAGCTGGTTATTGGCCTCAATGGTATGTTTTATGAATTTTTGGTAGTCCATAAAGATGTGGTGGCTTACTGTAGTGTGGTGTGAGCACCAATCGTAGGTTGTTAGGTATATAGTCTTGGTTTTTTCTTAGTGTTCTGTAGATTTTGACTCTATCGATTTAGTGGGGTCACGAGCTAATTGTCTATATTTTCCTTTTTCCAGGATATCTCCGATTTTTTGGTCGTACGTTACAATGTCCATTATCACCGTTGAATTTCCCTTATCCGCTGGTAAAATCGTTATGGATTCATCCTTATAAAGTTCTTTTAATGCTGATGTTTGGAGAGATTTTGAACTGGATTTTTCTTGTCTTCCCAAGTTGATTTTATTTTCCACCTAAACTCATCGGAATGATTTTCGTCGACAGGCATGCTTTTTGGTATTACTGCGAAATTAAGCCCGTTGTTTAGTAGTTGTTCTGCTGCTGTTGAAAGTATTCTTGAAGATAAATTTATGATGGTTTTTCTTGAAGTTGTTTCAAGTAGAGTCGGTTGTAGATGTGATTTTAGTATTTCTAGTTTATTTCGGTGTTTCCTCACCATATTTTCTTTCAACTTGTTGCATATGTTATCTCTTTTATGGAAAATTGACTCATGATCATCTGACAAAGTTTCGGCTTTGATTTCTTCGTAGCGTTGTGTAGCTTCATTCAAAAAAAGGGCTTTTTGCCATTGGTGATAATTTATTGGCGTTCTTAGTAGTGTTTTAATAGCGTTATCCAGAAAACAGCGTGCTCTATTACCTGGTATTGGTGATTTCAATCTCAAATCAATAGGAATTACGTCGCTGTCTCGTGCTTGTAGTAAAAAAATGGAGAGTGGTCTTTCACCTTGGCAAGTTTGATCCTAATTTTCTCGTATGCTTTGGTTTTGTCGCTGATACTGGATCCGTTCCGGATTTCCAACCCTTGTTTGAAGGTTGTAGACAAGGCTGAAGATTGACTAAAATGTAAACCGAGTGCTGAGATACCTAATCTTTGGCATCACTATTTTGTAACATCAAATCATTGAGGTGTGTACAGTAAAACTAAACTTTGCGCTTCAATGGACACAGTCCCTATATAAGCTCGTACTCTTAAGACAAAACATTCAGTTTATACTTGATAATGATTATAGATACAACCTAATCGAAACATCGTAAAAACAAATAAAAATAAAGACAATGCAAGTCCGACAACCACATTTTAGTCAGTTTATTCATTCGCTATGTTATGAGAGGTACTATCCGTAAAAAGCCTAGATTACGTGATCTAACTGTATATTTTCTATGGAAAAAATACTATCAAATGTTTATATTGTTCCGGTTAATATTCTTTTATTGTTTCAATTATAGATAATTTTATTTAGTCAGAACTTACGGCAAAATTAAATATTTTTTTGCAAGTTTAAAACTATGTTACGAATATTGCATGTTTACTTATAATTAACTGATAATCTGTAATGTTTATGTCATTTATTAGGGTCACCTATAATTTATCACCGATTTGTTAAAATCTAAATTTAACCATTAGTTCAGCAAAATTTCGATAAATTTTTAAATATCCTCAAAATACATTTAGAATATTTAGTTTTGCATATCAAAGAGAAATGTAGATATTTTTTCTGTCATCAAAATAATAAAATTAATATTAAAATGTCTATTTTAGTAAGGTTAATTTCAGATCAGACAGACAGGCGGCCAAATTGGAAATCGTCATATAAATTAAATAATATCCATCAAATTGTGAATTGCGGGATACTTCTGTTGGCGCCATGATTTCGCGCCAAAAATTACTTCGCAGATATTAGATAATATCTGTTAGTATGTTTTAAGACTTATCCTATAAACATATTGAAGGTTGACTTAAAACATTTGTCGATGCATTATTTTTTTACATTGCTAGCTATAATTGTATTGCTGTAGTAACTAGCAGTTAGTATTCTTTATTATTACCGGCAAGAACAAACTTCACAGGTAAAAAACAAAATAGAAATGCAAATAAAAATCTCACAAATAAATCATGTTAGAAATGTAATAAAATTTTTATAAAAAAAATTAAACCGACTTCTAAAAGTGCTCTAAAAAATAAAAAATAACTAAAAACTTTCATATGAAACTGAAATTTTTGAAGTCGGAGCCAAACTAATACCTTACAAATCTGATTGACATAAACAAATTAAAAATACTTTATTTGTAATTGCTCTCTCACCATAATTTGTATATATTAATAGTTATTTATTTCATTTAGAAATATTTTGGCGCCGACTTCAAAAATTTTAATTTCATATGAAAATTTTTAGTTATTTTTTATTTTTTAGCGCACTTTTCGAAGTCGGTTCAATTTTTTTTATAAAAATTTTATTTCTCAATTTTTAGTTTTGAATTCATTATGATATCTATAAATTATTTGAAATAAGTATTAATCGAGGTTAGTGTACTTAGTAATGATTTCAAGGTGGCAGAAAAGTACCTATTTTATCAAAAGTTGTAAATCACACTAAATTGAATCACTAAGAATTCCTTTATTCTTAGAGTTCTCCAAATACCAGTGAAATTGTGTCAAACAAATATTTATTCTGTCATACTAAATTCACTATTTTAAATTTGAAATTAATTTTAGATTAGTAATATGGGTCCCAAAATCTTCCAATATGAACATTTAAAGAACTTGAAACGTAAATTTCATTGCCCGATATATCTTATACTGCATATTGAGTTTGTATACGCACCAAGAACCCCGCAATATCAATTTTAGACTAAATCGGAAAATGGGAAATTTTCAGTACCTCATATTGTACCTTATCAATCTAATAGTTGTAAAAAAATAACTTCATATTCGTAATATACCTGGCCTTCCATTTCCCCTGCAGGATAAGTTGGAGCAGGCGATATTTCTCATTCCGCATGATATGTCCAAAGTACTCCAATTTTCTGCGTTTGACATTTATAAGGTATTCCAGTTCTCCACCGATACGTTGTAAAATGTTTTCGTTTGATACGTGGTGTATCCAAGGATCCCTAA
The DNA here is from genome assembly GCA_034092305.1 of Diaprepes abbreviatus. Taxonomy (NCBI): domain Eukaryota; kingdom Metazoa; phylum Arthropoda; class Insecta; order Coleoptera; family Curculionidae; genus Diaprepes; species Diaprepes abbreviatus. The sequence continues at coordinate 1,476,503 of JASJET010000090.1, read as the reverse complement.
GCATGCGGCGGTAGCACCCCATCTCAAATGCATCTATACGTTTACATGAAGCATCGGTAAGGGTCCAGGCTTCTGCTCCATATAAGAGAGTTGAGAGTACATAGCATTTCAAAATCCTGATCCGCGTATGTATATTGAGGGATAGGTTGCAGAATATGTTGCGCAGCTTATTAAAAGTACCTCTTGCTTTCTCGATTCGGCTTCTTATTTCTCGAGAGTGGTCCCAGTCCTTATTCAACGTGCAGCCTAGATATGTGATCGTCTCGGCCATTGTGAGAGTTACGTTGTTGGCAGTAAACTGTATATTGCCGACGTCGTTTTTACTGACAATAATCGTTTGCGTCTTCTTGCAGTTTATCTTCATACCATATCTATTGCAAGCTGTCACTATTCGGTCGATAATTCTTTGAAGTCCCTCTGCAGTATCGGCTATAAGAACGGTATCATCCGCGTATCTTAGGTTGTTTATTACTTCTCCATTTACAATAATTCCATCTTCTATGTTGCCCAGTGCTTCTTTAAAGAGATGTTCTGAGTATACGTTGAATAGAAGTGGCGACAGTATACAGCCCTGGCGTACTCCTCTCTTTATATTAAATTCTTCTGTTGTCTCATTCTCAACTCGTACAATAGCCTTTTGTTGTGAATATAGCTTTGATATTATCTCTCTGTCTCTGTCGTCGATTCCTGTCTCTTGTAGGATTGAAATCAGTTTACTGTGCTGCACTTTGTCAAATGCCTTTTCAAAATCTATGAAGCATGCAAAGACGTCGGCATTGATGTCACGTGCTCTTTGAATCAGAACCTGTATGGAAAACAAGGCCTCTCTAATGCCAAGTCCCTGTCTGAAGCCAAACTGCGTGTCACTTACGTTTTCATCGAGTTTTCTATATATTCGTGCTTGAATGATGTTAAGAAAAGCTTTTAAAGCGTGGCTCATCAAGCTGATTATTCTATGATCGGAGCACTTAGTTGCGTTCGTTTTTTTGGGAATCGGGATGAATGTCGACAGTAGCCAGTCTTTGGGTATTTGACCGTTCATGTAGATTTTGTTAAAGAGGGTGGTCAGTAGTTTTATTTGTTCTGAGTCAATTAATTTGAGAACTTCTCCGTGTATCTGGTCTGGCCCGGGGGTTTTGTTATTTTTGAGTCTATTTATCGCTGATTCCACTTCCGCCTGTGTGATGGTAGGCCCCTCCCCGCCAACGACTGTATTCACAGTACTGTTGTTTTCATCTCCAAACAATTCCTCCATGTATTGCTTCCATCTTACAAGTTTTTTGTCAGTTTCGGTGATGATGTTGTTGTCCGAGTCCAAGATTATTCCAGGACTCCGTTTACGGTAACTTCCTGTTGCTTCTTTTATTTTTTTATGGAGGTTGAAGCTGTCGTGTTTCGCTTGTAATATCTCAATTTCAATACATTTTTCCTGTAGCCATCGTTCCTTAACGTCTTTGATTGCTCTCAATACTCTTTTGTGTAGTTCTTTGTATTTCTCATTATTTCTGTTTTTGTATTGTCTTCTTTCTTCCATAAGTTCCAGGATAGTGTCTGTCATCCATTCTTGCCTTTTCATCATTCTATCAGGTTTCAGGTCTTCTTGTGTGATTGAAGTTATAGATGTTTTTATTTTGTTCCAGAGCTCTTCTACTTCTGCTTCATGGTTGTTGTTCTCTGATACACTCTTAAGTTCGTTGTTTATCTTTTCTTTCGTTTGCTGGAGTATGTTCTCTTGTTTGAGTTTCCGCACATCAACCCCTCTTGGTGGTATCTTCTTTACTATTTTTTTTAGTCGAAGTTTGGTACGAGCTAGTAGCAGGTTATGATCTGATGGGATGTCTGCACCTGGGTATGTTTTACAGGAGACAACTGCGTTGCGATATTTTCTGTTTATCATCACAAAGTCAATCTGATTTCTCACGATCTTGTTGCTGTTATCAGCTGAAGATTTCCAAGTGTATAGTCTCCTGGGAGGTAGTTTAAAAAAGGTGTTCATGATTGTAAAGTCCATTTCTTGACAGAACTCTATCAATCTCTCTCCTCTCTCATTTCTCACTCCCAGTCCAAAATCACCCACCACGCAATCAACCTTTCCCATTCCAATCATGGCATTCATGTCTCCTAAGATGATGTTAACTTTTTCTTTCTTTGTGTGTTTCAGAGTAGTTTTAAGCTGCTCATAGAACTCCTCTATTTCAGTTTCACTGCTGTCAGATGTCGGTGCGTATGTCTGTATGATATTTAGGTCAAATGGTTTTCCCTTTATCTTGATTAACGCGACTCTACTTGAAACAGGGACAAATCCATTAACAGCTGCGTTTGTTTGTTTATTAAGAATTATTGCTACTCCGTTTTTATTTTTAGTTGTATTGTCTCCGCCATATTGATTTAAAAAAAAAATAATTTTAGGTTGGTTATGTGTGACCCCGAAAACTCCCCCGTACCAATTTTGGAAAAAATCAGACAAAAGTGCCTTTTTCGGCCGCCATATTGGATCCGCTATATGGAATTTTTTAAAAATATTTTGAATTTGTTATGTGCGACCTCGAAAACTCACCCATACCAATTTTGGAGAAAATCGGACAAAATTAAAATTTTTTGTCCGCCATATTAGATCCGCCATATTGAATTTTTTAAAAATAATTTTAGATTCGTTGTGTACAAACATGAAAATTCTTTCATACCAATTTTGGAAAAAATAGGACAAAATTAATTTCTTTGGCCGCCATATTGTCGGCGCTATCTTGGATTTTACTGTACCAATTTCGTCCAAAAAAATATGGAACCACCGCAGCAACTTCCTGAACATAAAGTAAAAAATTTCATTCAAATCGGTGCCGCCGTTCCGTAGTAATCGGTGTACATAAATAAAAAAAACATACATACTCGACGAATTGAGAACCTCCTTCTTTTAGAAGTCGGTTAAAAATGAGTGTGTACTAAGTTTATGTTCACAGTTAAAATTATATATTATTAATTACTTTAAACTAGTAATGTTAAATTTAAAGTAAATATTTTTAATAATTTAAAATTCTATTTAAAAAGTTTTAAACTATCCACCCAATATAATATTAAATAACGACAATGTTCTTTAGACCTGAAGAAACTCATAACACGGTGGAAAGTGCCAAGGCACGTTTCTCTCAATAGCTTATATCATCCCTCTTCGAAAAATTAACATCCACTTTCATAAAGAGGTTTGTTAGTAGCAAGGTTAAGCTCCAGATTTTATTAAAAGTCATGTTCATCTAATTACGCTCAGGTTTCTGTTGAGATAACACGATAATTTTACAATGGAGACAGGTAGTTTTAGAAATTATACAGTGCAAAATGATCTTTTCTCTTGGATGATTTCTAGAAAAGATTCTCACAGTTAATATTTCGCTAGGGTGACTAAAAGTGTCATTTCTGGGTATTTGTAAAAAATACCCCCATAGGAAATGTTTTAAAAAGATAAAAACTTTATAGCTAAATGTTATCTTCTTTTAATATTTGTTCGAGATAAGAGAGAAACCTCTTTAAAAAATATTTAGGTATATAAAAGAGAATGAATTTTAGTGCACATATCAGTTGATTCGCTTTTAGGTTGTTTGCTTGATTTCGCCGCCGAGTTCCAAGTGAATTGTCATGCTTCGTATTATTGCTCTCACACGTATGCGTTGCTGGGTTGGGCTTGTAGATGATTTAGGTGTGTTTAGTTTGGGTCATCCAATATTAATTTTTTTGTAAAGGCTGGACACAAATCTGATTGGTGATTGTACATAGTTTTGCCACAAATAAAACATTTACATCGTGGTTTCGAATCTATTCTTATAATGTTGGCACATTTGTATCTTTTGAAATATAAAACACTTTAAAAAAAATTTTTTCAATATTTTTTTAAAAAAATTAGAAGAAACACGAAGAAACGAGCTCGAATCAGAAAAGGAAACAAATTCTGGCCAAGGCGGAAATGCGGTGTATTGTTGTCGGTTATTAAAATAGTTCATCGGATGTAATCGTAGTCAAAAGTATCGCGCGAAATTCAATGTCTTTTTGTTTGACAAGCTCATACTTGTTCCTCTAACATTTGACGCTGACTCTACATCAGCCTTTTATGTTTCGGAAATAATAAACTAAAATATATATTGAGAATTATGGTTCTTGGGTTTAGACCGTGTCAAATTGGAATTATTATCCGACGTTTCGCCTACAGTTGCACGAGGTATCTTCAGGGATCTTTACTCCACGAGATTAGAACACTGAACGACTATCGAGGAGCACCAGCCCGGTAATTTTATCTGACTGGTGCTCAGCGAACCGTGATCCAGCGTGACAATCGATGTCTACATGTGACGTAGACTGTAACCTGCATCTCTATGTAGAATCTCTGTACATAAATGTTTCTATGGATGAATCAGTTTCCATAATATCTGACATATTAGAAACAACAAAATGGACTCCACCCTACTAGAATTAATTAAAGCATATCTGATTTGCCGCGAGTTAATAATGGCTGTGTAAAATTTGATACTAATCTATCTTATATAATCTATAATGTATTCCATATCCATGTTGTTGGGAGGGTCCACTGTACTTGCATGTCTTTCTCCTCCCGTAATGCAGCATAGGAATTTATTCCGTAAACTACACAGGTGCTTTAAACATTATTATGGGTCTTATAATATGTTTGTACAATAACCTTTGTTTTGCTAAATTCATCGAAAACTTCCGGCAAACAAATAGTTATATACCATTCGTAATTGACGAAGCCACCATCCTCGGATTAAAGGACCCATACGCTCGACTATTATTTACTTTACATAGATCCAAAACTCGTCACTTGTCACGATTTCATTAAAGTTTTTTGATGTACCGCCATGGTATTTTTTGAGCATTTTCTATAACCAATCGAAACGATCTGATATTTCACCTACGACTGCACTACTGTACATTGTAAAATTTATTTCTTTCATGTTCCTCAAACCTAGTGAAGATAGACTGCCCTGTTTCACCTACATACACTTTGCCATAAGAGCAAGGTATCTTATAAACGCCTTCTATTTTTAGTAGTATTGCGTGCTTTGGTGACTTTAAACATTGTCCAACTTTCATATATGTTTTGAAAATATTGAATTTTCCGAGCAATCTTGTCAGCGATTCCGTGTATGAAAGACAAGACGACACTATCTATTGTGGTACATTTATGACCTTTTGTTTTGGAGTTCGGTTATTATATTTATTAATGGAATGTCTAATATCTTCAATGCAATATCCGTTGCCTCGTAGAGCACGTCTTGTCTTCTGCTCCTCTAAAACCTAAATTTTTGTGCAGATATGTAGATGATATATTTGTAGTTTGGCAGATAACTTCCTTAATTTCTTAGATCATCTAAACCAACAATCCCCTAGCATAAAATGCACTATGAAAACCGAATAAAGCGGTGTTATTTCTCGATGTCCTGATACGAAGGAAAGATACTGGCTAATTAGTACATTCTGTGTACACAAAACCAACATTTAGAAATTGATATGTCAATACAACGTCACACCATCATCTTTCTCAAAAACAATCAGTCATTAACTCTTGGGTATCTAGAACTCCTTCAACTGTGACGAACAATCACTGAAATCAGAAACAGAACAACTGGTAAAAGCTTTAACATGCAATGAATATTGCCCTGAATATATTACATGTTCTATTATTAAATATAAGAACTCCATAACTCAACAAAGTGTCATATATGTACCAACTATAGACAGTGTTCTCTTACCTTACATATACGAAACCACCGACAAGATTGCCAGATTGCTTGGAAAATCAAACATTCGGACAAGTTTCAACACATGTAAGAACGTTGAACAATGTTTGAAATTACCAAAGGAGGCAATGTCATTACAAACAGAAGGCATTTATAAGATACCTTGCTCTTGTGGTAAAGGATATGTAAGTGAAACAGGACGGTCTATATTCACTGGGCTTAAGGAAGGTGAAAGATATATTAAAAAGAAATAAATTATGCAATCTGCAGTGGCTGAGCACCAGCATTGTTGAGGTTATACCTTTAATGTAAAAGAAACTAAGGTGCTAGCATCAATATCTGGTTTCTTTAAACGTAAAATTAGGGAATCGATCGAAATTTGTAAATATCGAAATAATATTAATATACAGATTACAGTCTACATCACAAGTGGAAATCGATTGTAACGCTGGATGACGGTTTGCTGAGCACCAGTTGGGTATAAATACCGGACTGTTGCTGGTCATTCAGTGTTCCAATCTCGTGGAGTAGAGATCCCTGCCTTGTGAAGTCATAGGCGAAACGGTCTAAACCCAAAAACCAAAATTTTCAAATTAATGCTTTTTTAAATCCGACTTTCGTCAATTAATTATATTTGGCTAAAGATTGTACAAAGGCCAAAAGTAATTAATACCGATGGTGAATCCTATTTACGGTGCTATAAGGGCATGTAAAATAAATTATACTGCTGTTTTACTATAGCACGAAGTGCAGAAATGAAGTTATAAAAAAATATTTCTAACTGTTATAATTTACTGAAATTGGGTTGTCATAGTAGAAGAAAGAAACGTGTTCTGTGTATCTCAATAGTAACAATATTTTTCGCCGATTGTGTTTAACAGGTAATTTCTTCTTAAAATAAATATTTGTTAAACTTACAATATTTGTGGAACATTTTTATATTAAACAAATATTATTATATAAATCATCTGCATTAGAAACTATTGGTACCGATATATGGAAAAAATATAAATATTCTTTTTAAGAGCATATATAAGATATGGTCTACACACAGTTCCATAAGTGGTGATATGGCCGATTCAGTTCGACAACTTCATAGATGATGCAGACTGAAGAATGCTTCGTACACGACACGCAATCAAACTGGTGTGTGTGCATTTACAATATTGGTAAATGCGATTATCAAAATGAGCTTCAAATGTGTTTGCATCGGTCAAATGAAATATATGCGACGTTATGTTTGCGATAGTCCCATGCTCTCCTGTTCTATTGGGATGCCAGTCTCAGACTCTTTGTTTACGGTCATGATTTGTTATGGTGTAGTAAATGGACACCTTAACATAATTAAATGAAACTGAAGAGGAAAAAATGAACAATTTCATGAGAACTAAATAGATAAACCTACTTTTAAATTGGTCAATTAAAAATATGCCACATGTGTGAGTCCTTGAGATAAAAAAAATTTTAATCTTGACCCAATACCTTGTCATGAGACAGTAATTTTTATTTGTTTTGATGATACTCAAAGATAACATAAATTTGTGTTATCTAAAACGTAACATATTAAGAAATAACATCATGTTTAAATTCGTCGTATATTTGATGAACCTGAAAAGTAAAAATTTCTCTTTTACGCAGTTAGTTCCCTCAGCTAAAGGAAAATTTCTGTGTGTGAACTTTATTTCTATATATTTTATACTTTTGCATTATTATAATTTTTTTAAATCTGAAAATTTACAGAGAAATAATTAACTTTATATTAAAATTTCCTCATAATTTTTTTTTATTCATCTTTTTTTTTTTAATTTAATTTTAAAAAATATAATTTATTAATTTGATTTTCTTTACAAAGGTATTTTTGAAAAATCGGTGTCAAAAGGCCGAAGAATGTATAAAGAAAAAAACACAAAAAAAAACAAAGTGTTTCAAAAAAGTAAGCGGGATGAAAACTAAAAGTGATTTAAAACATTAAACTATAAAAAGAATAAAAATATATTATTATAACAATCTGTTATATGAGAAAGATATTGAGGACATAAGTGAGCAGGAAAACACAATAGCAGATATGAAAGAAGAAAAAAATGGAAAATAAAGGAAAAAATAAAGAGAATTTACAAACAACGAGCAAAACAGCAGTAGAGATGCAGAAATATTGGGTAAAACACTTCAGAAGGAAATATATAATTTGATAAAAAAAAATGCTCTGAAAAAATAATAGGAGACTGCCAAAATTGCTGGAAATGTTAACAGTAGCATTAATACACACTATGGAACAAATTCTTGATAAATCCCTAGAATGGAATACTTAACTGCATGTTATATTTATAGACTGTCAAAACGCATTAGATTCAACTATTAGATTGATGACGATGGATAAACTTAAAATAATAAGAATCCCAAAGTAGCTGAAAAAGTTGTTAGAAATGATACTACAAGATATACAAGAGAAAGTGAGATTACAGGAATTATTACCAAAATAATTTAACATTAATACGGGAGTAAACTAAGGAGATTCAATATTCCCAAAACTGTACAATTTAGCACTCACGACGTCACAATTGGGTTTTTAACTATTGCTGGAAAATTATTATTATTTTTATTATATATAATTCAGACTACATAATTATTTCCTGGAGATCTGTTATTTTTCGATAAGATTAAATTAAAAAATTTGAGTGGTAAAACCAAGCTATATTTACTAGCGCCGATCAACGTGACATGTATTACGTCACATCATAGTAAACAGAGCAACGCTAAACAATAGTCTGTGTGTTTTCTTTACTTTGCCGTTATAAAATGTTTTATAAATGGTCCATAAGCACTCCAGAGAAGGTGTTTGAATGAATGAATGAATGAATGAATGAATGAATAAAAAGTAGTGTCACTTGATCTTCGATACTTAAGCTTCTTTGACCCCTTTACATCCCACCATGGCTTCGAGTTCTTCTAGGCCGATAGCCTTTGCGAATCTAAATAGCCTCATTAATTGAACTTACCTAACGACTTCAGGTGACAATATTGTGTCTCCGAAATGTGTCTGCTTCAGTCTGTTGAGCACTGGGTTCTCTCTGGTTTTCAACAGCTTCATCCTCCTCCAGACACCATATACTTATCGGTTCATCAATGAAACTAATCTCATGAGGATTGCCCCGTCGGTGACACTGTCATTTCGATAGTCCTATCATTATTCTCAGTTCTTTCTATTTTAGGGAGAAAAACTCCCTTGTAAATCGTACGTTAGGACTAGTTATATGTTTCTTGGCACACTAGCAACAATTTTACTTTCCTTTTACTAAATGTAATTGAAACAGAGTAATTGCTTGGGGTTCGTATGGTTGAATTGCGGACTCCATCTTTGCCAGACGATCCACCTCGTCATTCCTGTTTATTCCCCACACGGAACCTACATAAGCGTGGTTGTACAGCCGTTTCTTATCAGACTATTCAGTACATTCCTCCATTTAGACACTGGTCACGAAGTTGATGTTTATTTCTATTCCCAGGCGAAAAATAGAGGTTAGAACTAGCTCATAGAGACTCCAGATACATTAAAGCTAATTCTGTGGTTTTTATTTGTAGAAGTCACTAATGTGAGCACGTTTATGTTTATATATTACTGTTTATTCTTTATCACCTAATCAATAAAAACATTTATATACATTTAATTTTGTATGCCATATAAATATATTTTATTCGGAAAATATGGTAAGAAAAACAAAAAACAATTTAATTAATGCAATAGGGAAACTGTATAAAGAGGCTGGACGAAAAAAGCAAGATAACGATAGTCTCCTAAATTCGAAAAATTATAAACTGGAAAGCTTATCAACTTTTGATAAAAATGAGACGCTATTAAAACCCAAAAACATCAGCATGAAAATATAAATACAAATATTCAAAGTGTGAGCCGATCAGTAATGAGATATCAAATATAGGTAGATAAAAAGGAAGAAGAAGAATTAATAATATTGAAAAGAAAAATAATAACATAATGAACAGTACTTGGGCCACACATAACTAGAGATGCAGAATAAAGTCTGAAAAGAAACGCAAAAATAGAAAAAGAATAAGGCGAAGAAAGTATTGTTTGGAATATAGGAGAAAGAAGATTGTAATGGATGGGATATGTTATCAGAAGAGTGCGTAGAGATCTGAATTGAATTGAAGATGAGAGCAAAAAGAAAGCTGAGAGATAGATGATAGGAACAAATAGGCGAAGGAATGAAGGTATTAGGAGGTAGGGATTGAAAAACAGAGTGCACTAGTGTACTGATAAAAAGAGGAATAATCCATCTCGTAAAATCGATTTAAAAAGAGTTCGCACTAGCAATAATCCCTCAAAATTAATGACTAAGGTGATGATGATGGTGACTCTGCTGATGATGATGATGACCATAATGATGATTTTCAAGGAATATTGTGGATTTAGCCGAGACAATAATCCTACAAAATTAAAACAAAAAACAAACACAAAAACTCTGGATCAGCAGGATTCGCAAATTCATCTGTATAAGCATAAGAGCATTTTTTGGTTACGGTAAAGAAAGTGTTGAAATTATATTCAATTCATCATCCAAATTGGTGTAAAACCCACCACTCAAACGAAAAACTTGTTTTATATATTTTTAAAAACAATGTTATTTTAAAATTGTTGTCTCTCGTTTAAATAGGGACACTGGTAAGTTGCATTTCTCTCTACTACATGCTCTACTTTATAAAATTTAAGTCGGTATTAATCAACAAATATTCTAGCTGCAGGTAACCGTTAATTATTTGATGGACCTATTCTTGATTCCCAAGCCGTGATTGGGATGATTACCTAAAAAACAGAAATACATGTCGAATATATATCCTTCCTTTTCTTCAAGTTATTTAAAAATAAAATCAGACGTCACTGATAAACTAAACTATTAAAAACCATATCTTCTAATTAAATAAAAATTTAACAAAATGTCGTTCTTGGTGTAAAATAGGACAGTAAACATATGGAACGTGTTAAACAAATATAAACATTTCACACTTATTGGCGTCTTAGTTTACAAAATCATTATAAATTTTAATTGTAGTGAAATAATAGAATATAATTGTGACATATTTAAGTGATAAAAGCGACTGTCGGAGTCATGTAGTTTAGTATAATCGCATTTTTTACCCAATTATACATATAACTGCTTTTGGATTGATAAGTCCTATTTTCCATAGACGTACTTTGATATTAAGAAATAAAAATAACAAAGACTTGTCTATTGTATAAAAGTGTTAACAATAAATACATTACAGAAAAATACACCAGGCGCTGTAACTTCAAATATCACATTAAAATCTTCCAAACCTTAACAGATACTGCGATATTTAAAGGATCCCACAGAAATCTAATGGGAAATGATTTTGGGTCTAAATCTTTGAAATCGCCCGGTTTTGGTAGTTCTTAGTTAATGGATCAAAAGTGTCGATGGTCGCTAAGTCCGAAAAACTCATGATTCGAAGATAAAGATCACTGAAGTTTAACTATTTTGTATTTGGAAGCCTGCACATATGAGAAATGTCCCAGAATTGATTGACCTGGCAAAGAAAACACAAAATATTTGGCAAAAACTTTATTTATCTCTTAACATAGTTTCCTTTTAGCTCGATACACTTTTCCCAGCGATGTTCAATAGTTTCGATATCTTGTTTATAGTAAGAAACATCGAGCTTCTCAAAATAGCCATCTACTGCAGGCATCACCTCTTCATCGTTGGCAAATCTTTTACCGCTGAGTTTCTTCATGTTTGGATAGAACAAATAGTCCGAGGGTGCTAAATCTGGCGAATAGGGTGCATGAGGAAGTAATTTGTACTTTAAATCATTGATTTTGGCCACTGCAATAATGTGTGAACAGGCGCATTGTTTCCCTAATTTCATCATTCAAGCGCTGCAATTAGTTCCCATAATACTCGCCGTTGATTTTTTTCCTTTTCAAGATAATGAATAAAAATTATATCATACTCATCCCAAAAAACTAACCATGACTTGCAGATGGAACCCTCTTAGCCTTCTTTGGAGCCAATTCTCCCCTTTCAGTCTATTGTTTGGACTGTTCCTTCGTCTAGGGTGTGTAGTGATGGACTTATGTTTCATCCATAGTTATGAAACGATGCAAAAATTCGGCTTTGTTGCGGCGAAACATGGCCAAACACTTGATTAAAACAGCCTCACGACACTGCTTTTGTACGATTGTGAACAAACGCGGCACCCATCTTGCACACAGCTTTCCCATGTCCAAATGTTCAGTCAATATGCGATGTACAGCAATTTTCAAATGCCTACAATTTCTGCTAACTCGCTCACTTTTAGTCGATGGTCATCCCATACCATTTTGATTTTTTTCTGGAATAATCACCTCATTTGGTCGACCACTGCGATGTTTATCTTCGCAGCTGGTACGGTCTCTTTTAAACTCTGCCACCCAATACTTCACTGTTGCAGATGAAGGTGTAGACTCCCCCAAGTAGGGTCTAGTTTGGCTTTGATATTGGTTGCACTAAGTCCTTTTAAATGTATTGAATCATATAACGATAACCAATTTTTTCAGTATTAATGGCTGTCAAACAAGTAATAAACAACATGGTGTCTTCAAACTTAAAACTTAATCTTTCTAAGGTTGGCACTATCTAACAGAGTTATTATACTTTAACAACTACCGCCATCTATGTGTAAAGCAGGTTAATTCTGGGACCGCCCTCGTATGTTACCGCAGCCTTTATGTTCGTAAGAAAAACTGATGTCATACATAAGATCGAGGACAAGGTTTTCATTTTCGGTGATAAACTTGACTGTCAATCTCAAAGATCAAGGTCCACTCAAGGTCAAATTGCGATTTAATGATAAATAATTTTGTTGATATCCGGAACAATGATGTCTGCTGAGGTTAGAAAAATGATCAAGCGAAAGATTTTTAACTTTATATTCGCTGACGGAATTCACTACTTTCTCAAGGTCAAAGTTCAAGGTCGGCTTAAGGTCAAATTTGGCTTAAATTAGTATTTATATTTTTAACCCGAAAGGATTAAAACAGAATTTCTTTACTTTAGATATGATATTGTCCTTGGCAGTCAGCTTGTGGAGGTTAATAACGGTTCATTAACGATAGTAGAACATTGAGCTTGCCCAACAAATTCTACTAATATCGCAGACGCCTAATGTTATCCAAGCCAGGGTTGAAATAGATAATCTTCCGAAAAGAAATGGCCAATGGAGATGATATTATCATGACAATTCAGAACTCCCTGTTTCGGATTTGGAATTTCAAAGGGATTTGACAGTGGGAACGTATCAGAATTGTTTTTTCTCATCTTATATATAAGATACACTCATTAAAGAAAATGATGAGGAATTTCAACTTGATGAGAACATTAATGAACAGTAGGGTGTCCCGTTATTGAATGAGAATTTTTTTTTCAAGCCACGCTATCGCAAGAGGTATTAAAATTTGCATTATTTTACGCAGATTTCGAAAAACGTAAAAAATCGAGAATTGTATGTCATCTTGACGGCTCTTCCGCATTTTGAAGTTTTGTAAATTTTACGTTTTTACAGACTTAAACCGTTTGACTAAAATAATACGTATATCAAGTTTGTAAGGTATTTTATTATTGAAATTAATGAAACAAAACATAAGAAAACAAAATGAACAAAATAAAGCTTATAATCAATAATAAAAACTTATTTTTGTGTCCAAAATTTGGCATTTCTGCTCGAGATTGCACCCTGGTTCGAATAAAGCCATCTCTGGAAGGAACATCAGTGACAGTTTGTGAGGCCTCTGTTACCAGTTTAAGACATCTTTCGACATATTGCGTGTGATAAGAAAAATAAACGATTTCCAAGCTCTTCTCTTTTGCCATGATTTGAAGGTGTCCGTTCGAAATATGTCAAAGAACCAGCGGTATTGTAACCTGACGCTCACGCCACATAATCATTTCGGTGTAATCTTTGGAGAGAAGTTAATTTTTGGTGGCTTAAACATACTACATTTAGTGGTATTCTCAGCTTCTCTAGCTTTTATTATTCTTCTTAATGCCAGCTCTCGAATGTGGCATTTTTTGTCAAGTAACATACTGACAAGTAGGTTTTCTGGGTGCGCAAAAAAAGCATTTCTTTCGATAACAGACTCCACAACAGCTCAAACTTTCAGGTAAAAATCGAGAGTACATAATTAGTTGAAAAATATGTTTGGCTCCGTCGTTTAAAGACTGCTTTCGCTTAATTAGGAACTAAATAGGAGCATATACTTTCACCACATAGTTGACAAGCAATTGCAAATTGTTTGATGGTTTATGAGTACTTACGTAAAGTCTGAGTATACGATTAGCAGAAGTCTGCCATTTCGAGTACGCCATTTTGTCAGGCTGACGGTTTGCCAGGTCAGGAGTACAGAAACCAGTTGATACAGCTTGATATATGTCATAAAGAAAGTTTTGACCCATATTTAGTCGATCGACCACATTTTTCGGCAAGTCAGGCAAATTACCAGCCACCACCAAAAAGACACCATGGTTTGATTTTCGCAACCAGCTAATTCTTTTCCAATAGGTCCGGAATAGTCTTTAGGACCTGAAGTGCAACCATCTAGGGTCAAAAATAAATGACGAAGGGGTAACTCGTTGGCATGAAGCATAAAAATACACCATTTTAATGATCTATCCAAGTACTGCTCTAAATATTGAATCACACCACTTTTCCAACCAGTGTTAGTTGCAGTTCCACCACATCCAACACAAATAACGTCTTCTAAATTCCAAGAACAGAATTTTGTGTCTGTTCTTCTGGGAAAGGCATGTTAGTAGAAGTGCGGGAAATCACCGTTTGACTGGTTGTTGCTACATTGAGTACACCTTCTGTTATGTTACGACAAGTGTCGTCCTGCTCATCAATTGAAATATTACTTCCATGTTCTTCCAGCCTCTCAGTTATCATACTAGCAAGAAAGTCAACGTCACTAAATAGATCTCTATCGAAAGTACATACTCCTCCAACATTCAAACCTTCGACGTCATTAGAAATATTTGCAGTCTTCATATAAGCAGCATTGAACAAACTGGCTATCTGATAGATGGTAATAAGACTTCCAGGATGATTTATCATTCATTTTTCACACTCATTTGCAAAATATTTCTTCAGTGGTGAAAAAAGCAAGAATATAGCGGTTGCACCTTATGCGTGCTATGAGGAGGGACAGTAATGACGTGAATGAAATTTTTTCTACAAAAATCTGCAGCTCTCAACACTACTGAAGTTTGCACGTTTTGCAGTCAATCGTCGCAAATGTTAGGTCTGAGTACTCTTGGGAACCGCGCACACTTGTGGAACCTTACTCTAATATTGAAACGATATAGATTAAAATTAAAAACGATGGTTTTATTACATCTAAGTCTAACAAACACATTCATTTATCTAATTTAGGTTTGACTAGTCAAATATCGATTTCATTAAATTGAGTTTCGGCGTTTGACTGTTCAAGTTGGTCTCTCCTAGGATTAGACATATATTCGTTAAAGGTCGAAACATACTATTGGTATGGACTTTGACTAAGACTTCTTGTCAGATCTGAACTTTGACTAGCCAAACCTAGGAGCGGCGGAGTTTCGATTTTTGCATTTAGGATTAATTTGTTTTTATGCAAGTATTTCTTGTAGTCCTTGTGATTAATTGAAAATATTATATATGACATATTAGTGATTTCAAATGCTTATCTGCTATCAAGCTTTTAAGAATCAATTAATTTATTACTAAATTGCCATCAATATACGCAATAAAAGAAATAAAGAGGCGCCAAACTAAATTGATTTAGCATTTTTATAATTATGTAAAAATAAATAATAACAATCAAAGTTTAGCTTGCGTGTTATGCTTTTAGATGATGATATTGAGATATAAATGGGTCAACTTTTTATGTCAAAATAAATTAATTATCTCTAATTGATTTACATTAGAATTTAACCGTCGTAATTTAGTTTTCGATTGATTTATAATGTTCATTTTAAATTGTGTTTCTGGAATAAAAATTATTGTTAATTTACAGACCAGGTCAATTAAAATTAGTTGCTAGACTTTTTTTCCCATTGCTCTTCGGTGCAATCCAATTAGAACAAATGACTATATTTTTAATGGCAATATTGTAGTTTGACGGATACCAAAGTAAAAGTTTAGCAAATTAGCAGCATTAACTCTGGTCATTTTTAGCCATTTATCATTACTCATTATGGATTAAACTTCTCAAATTTTTATTTTATATATTCTGCACAAATTCAGTTTTGCTGAAACTGAAGTAATAGCTTACCTAACGCCTTTCATGAAACATTTATTGTGGGATTCATCAATTCGACAAGAGTATTTAAATTAATACTCTTATTTGAAACTGCTTCTCTGATAAAATGGTCTATGTGTTTAGAACGCTTATGATATACGGGGTTATTAGCAAGTTTATGAGGACTCATTTTGTCATTAAATAATGTTATGCAATCACTAAAACACCAATCATTTTGAACAACAAATTTTTTAAGTAAATTGCCTCCTTGGCTGCTTTTGAAATTGCCATCAATTCTGCTTCAGTGCTCGATAAGGCTACCGTTCTTTACACTTTTCCTAATACGTGGACTTCATCCAGCCCTTTGCGTCCACTGCTGGACATAGGCCTCCCTCATTCTTGTCCATTGTGCTCTATCTTGAGCGATTTGCATCCAATTTTTTGCAATTCTCTTGAGATCGTCAGTGCAACGAGTAGGCGGTCTTCCTCTACTTCTTTTGTCTAATCTCGGCCTCCATTCGAGTAATCTCTTCGTCCACCTTCCATCATTGATTCGGGCGACATGTCGGTAACTCCTGTCTTTCGTCTCATGTCTTCATTTCTAACTCGGTCACGCAGCGATATACCTAGCATTGATCTTTCTATCTTTCTCTGAGCTATTTGCAGCGTTTTAGAAGTTGCAGTTGTCAATGTCAAAGTTTCGGCACCGTAGGTCATAACCGGTAATACACATTAGTCAAATATTTTACGTTTTAAAGAAATTGGTATATCGCTTTTAAAGATGTCTGTAAGTTTTCCATATGCTGCCCATGCGAGATTTACTCTTCTCTGTATCTCGCATGTTTGATTATATCTGTGATCTTTATTTCGTGTCCAAGGAATACGTATTTTTCCACAAGCTCCACTCCGTTGTCTCCAATATTGATATTTCTACTAGGTACCAGATTGGTCACAAATTTTGTTTCTGATATATTTATTTTAAGACCCACATTGGCGCAGCTGAAGTTTATGTAACATTGTACATATTTCCTTGAGATTATCGAAAAACAAAACTGTCCTCCGCGAACCTCAAATTTGTTAATCTTTGGCCGTCTACATCCAGGCCTCCTTTTTCCCAGTTATGTTTTTTACAGGCGTATTCTAGTACTGCAGTAAACAGTTTAGAGATAAGGATCACCCTGTCGGACTCCTCTGCCAATTGTGATATGATCCGTGTTTCTGTGTAGTTTTACAGACATAGTTGCATTCCTGCATATATTGTAAATTAATTTTATGTATCGATAGTCAATGCGGCATGCTTGTAATGCTTCCATAATTTTGTCAAACTCTACCATATCAAAGGCCTTATGGAAATCAACAAAAGCCAGAACGAGTGGTCGATTGTATTCTATCGTGTTTTCTATTATCGTTTTGATGCTCTGTAGGTGATCGTTTGTTCCAAACCCAGTACGAAACCCCGCTTGCTCTATTTGTTGGTAGAAATCAAGTTTTTTCTCAAGTCGATTCGTTACTATTCTTGTTAGGAGTTTATATAGGTGACTAAGAAGGCTTATTGGTCTGTAGTTTTCCAAATTATAGGGATCTCCTTTTTTGTAAATCAAAATTACCTCAGCATTGTGCCACTAGTGGGGTATTGTACTGTTCAAAAGGCACATATTAAAAAGGTCTTTTATTTTCTTAAGTAGACAAACACCTCCGCTTTTGACTGCATCAGTAACTACACCATCTTGGCCTGGAGATTTGTTATTCTTAGTTTTTCTTAGGGCTAGTTTTATTTCGTCTATTGTTATTTCCGGCATTTGTTGTGATCCTTGATTAACAATGCCCTTTTTCATTGTCAATATATCTGGTACTTGATCTTTGGTATTCTCTTTGTTTTGGCTTCTGTATAGTAATTTGTAAAAATCTTCGACTACTTTAAGAATTTCCTCTCTGTTTGTTGAAAATTGACCATTCTTATCTTTCACTTTGATTATTTGTCTTGTTTCGGTTCTTAGTTTTTTTCTCAATACTTTCATACTTTTATTGTTCTCAATGGTATGTTCGATCTGTTCTTGATTGTATTTTCGAGTGTCTTGTCTTACAGCTCTGAATATTTCTTTATTTATTTTTTGTAGTTCGTCAGCTTTAGTGCCCGTTTCGCTTCTCATTCCTCTTCTTTTCTGCATACATGGTACTTTCAAAAAATTTAAAAACAAATCCAGTGTAAGATCTCTGATCTAATTTATCATTACCCTAATCGGCATTGACCTATCCTGCCAAATTTTTATCACATTTTTTAAAAACTAAACCATAGTTTTTAATACTCTGGAGATATTTCACGATTTTCTTGACTGATTTCCAATGAGACTGTATTTATTTTCAAATTGATTCAAAAACTTATTGAAAAAGAAATATCTGGTCTCGTTAGAACTGCTATTAGTTTACTTATAGCCTGTTGATGAGGTATATTTTTATTACAAATATTAATTTCTAAAACAAAATCTAGATCAGCTTCTAATGACGTACCTATAGGTTTACATATTAAATATCTTCGAAATTTCTATGATATAATCAGTTTAATCTAACTCTATAATTCCCTTTTCCGAATCTTTGGAAATATTCATCCCTAAACATTTCGTTGCTTCACCTAAATCTTTTAGTTTAAAAACATTACCACGTCGTACTTTCAAATAATTAGTTTCTTGAGTGTCATTTGAAAAAGGAGGCAATCAACAACATAAAAGGCTATGGTAATTAGGCTTTTACCACTTTTCTAACATGGAAAACAACTTGGTTTCCTGCAATAGCATTGGCGGTTTATTGGCGGTTTTAAATATAAGTTACAAGCCAGAGAAATGGAGATTGTTTATAGACAGTACAACATTAAGTTTAAAAGCAGTACTATTGCATATGGGAAGTATTTTACCCTGTTGGATATATGCAGTTCGCATAAAAGAATCATACGACAATATGAAGTACTTATTGACAAGTATAAAATATGATGAGAACGATAAGAGATTTGTGGCGACTCAGAAGTAGTTGCACTTTTATTTGGGTTGCAGCTAGGCTACACCAAGTTTTGTTGTTTTTGTGTGAATGAGACAGTTGAGCAAAGACACTTCATTATAAGAGAAAAGACTGGTTCCTTCGACAATCATTAGAGCCAGGTAAAAAAAGGTACAACATATGACATTGGTAGACTCCAAAAAGATTTTGTTGCTACCACTGCACATCAAATTGGGTCTAATGATAAACTTTGTTAAGAGACTGAATACAGATGGACCGGCTTTTCAGGACCTTTGTCAGAAATTTCCAAGGCTAAGTGAAGCAAAAATTAAAGAAGATATTTTTGTTGGGCTACAGATTCGAAATATTTTTAGACAAACATATTGAAAAAATGTTTCGAATGATTTTCTCCTCGTGGTCACTAATTCCTTCGGAGATAAAAAAGCTGACAATTACGTTACTCTTATTGAAAATATGCTGTCATCGCATCAAAAAATGGGCAGCAATATGTCATTCGTTTCCCACACTCACATCTGAACTTTTTTCCTGACAACTGCAGAGCTGTAAGTGATAAGCATTGCGAACGCTTCCATGAGGATATATCAACAATAGAGAAAAGGTACCAGGGACTCTTGCTAGAGATGCTACAGAAACAATTCACAAAAGAAAAGCAAAAAGACAAATATTTAATATCTGTATAAGTGTAAAAGTATGTATTTTATATTATTTTGTTAAAAACAAAATAAAAAAACTTGTTTTTGAAAATTGGAACTAACTTTTCAATTTCATTGTCATTTTTATGTTTAGCGCCCCAAAATTAACAAAAAAAATGCACTTTTCATACAAAATACAAGAAATACACTAAAATTTTTTGTGTCGTTGGATGGTACAAACTGTTAAATTAAAACATGGACGAAATCTATTCTAAATTCTTAAACAAATTAGCCTATGCTTTATCAACGAAGATATTAAATAGTAATTAAATATTTTACGTGACTTGTAAATCTTTAACATCGAGTTAAAAATATGTTATACACAGGATATTATTAAGGGGGTAAGAATTTGGTGTTGATTACAATATACAAATTTTGTCCTAATTCTCTGCGGTAAAATCACAAAGATGACAATACTGTAATGAGATTAGGAATCATCACTTAATTAATATTAATACTGGGTTGGTGGTTAACAGTAAAGATTTGTGTATTGTGTGAATTCTTATTTTATTATACGTTTCGGCAAAAATTATATTTCTGATGGTATATTAATGATCATTTTGTTGATTTATGTATAGGGTATTACTCAAGGGGAGTCTTACACTTTATCAGTTTATACAAAGAAATAATTTTTATTGAAAATAATTTTCTTTGGAGAAGGTATTCACAGTTAATTATATGGAATCTTATAATTGTTTTAAATATAGAAAAGGTATTGTACAGTGTGATTAGTATAGTCCGCATCATATGCGATTTTTTTCATTAATAGCTTTATTCGAAACTTGATTTTGGCAAGTTTTTCTTCGATCAAGATGAAAATTAACCAAAAAAATAGTAGTCACGTGAGTACCATTGTTTGTCAAATTTTAATTTTTTTTCCAAAAAAAATTGAAAAGTCGGGTTATTTCTAAATGTAATTTTTAGCCCATACATAAAATTTCAACTGTATAAGATAATTTAGATTTTTTGCCAATTTTTTGTAAATTGCACCACTGTTGCAAAATAAGACTCAACGCAACTTACATAAAACTTCTTAGTGTTGACAATGCTTCATTTTAAACATATTTTGTTTAAAGTAGCGCCATATTAAATGTGTGTTTTTCTACAAAATCCAAAGAGGGCTATTCAAATTTGGTCACATAGGATGCAAAGTTTATTTGTTTCTGACCCTGTATAAGGTAACTTCATAAAATAACTATTTTTGAAAACGTAGTTAGTGTCTAAAAGTAATACACATTAATATTAAGAAAATAGTTTAATTTAAAAGACTTAAATTTTCTAATAAAAAAACAAAATATGAAAAATTAATTTTAAATGCGTTTCATTTTTATATTATGATTTTTTTTTATTAGAAAATTTAAGTCTTTTCGATTAAACTATTTTCTTAATATTAATGTGCATTACTTTTAGACATAAACTGCGTTTTCAAAAATAATTAGTTTATGAAGTTATCTTGTACAGGGACAAAAATAAATAAATTTGGCTTCACATGTGACCAAATTTTAATAGTCCTATTTGGATTTTGTAAAAAAACACATTTAATATGGCGCTACTTTAAACAAAATATGTCTGAGATGAAGCATTGTCAAAACAAAAGTTTTATGTAGGTTGCGTTGAGTCTTATTTTGCACACAGTGGTGCAATTTACAAAAAATGGGCAAAAAATCCAAATTATCTTATACAGCTGAAATTTTGCACATGGGCTGAAAACTGCATTTAGAAAAACGTTTTCTAATAACTTTTCCGATATTTTGAGATATAACTCCACTTTAAATTTTCTTTGGAAAAAAAATTAAAATTTGATAGATAATGCTTATCACGTGACTACTAGCTTTTTCGTTAATTTTCACCTCGATCGAAGCAGAAATTGATGCCAAAGTCAAATTTCGAATAAAGCTATTAATAAAAAAATCTCATATGATGCGGACTTTAGTGGTCACACTGTATAGTAATTCAACCTACTATTAAATTAAATTAAAACTAATTTTTTTAAATGATAAACGTGCCATTGAAATAATTAAAATATTTTGAATATTTTGAACGGTAGAATGATTTAATTTTAAAAAATAGTCTACTTGAAGAAACAATATAACAAAAAATAATTCTAAAATTAATCGTAGGTATGTTTAATATCATTTTTCTCTTATCATCTGTTGACTTAAATAAAGGTAACGTAACAACTTGAATTATACTATAATTATAAATAACAAAAATATTTTAGTTGTATAATTATTCTTATTCCAATATCTGCTATATCTTACTGTTTAGTTATTCGGAGTCGCTTCGGAATTGCATTACTTTTTATTCACCAAAACATTTTATTGTCACTAATTGAACAAATAAATGTATGTTTTGTTTAGAATTTATTAAAATAAATAAACATGTTGATAACTTGCTTTTAGAAGAACCCTCCTAATTGGATTATTGTTACGGATCAAATTTCAGTATAAGTTTGCTATGTCTAATTCAATTAATCTTACCTTCATTTTTGCAAATACTCATGTTATGATCAAACACACTATTATTTTTTTAAATATGTCTCATAAATTCTTTGAATAACAAATGATTCATTGATCGGTAACTGCATTTTGATTTTACTACAAATACTCATAGTTCTACTTCCTTGTGGATTTTTTTCCAGCTCGATTATTTTATTTTCCTGAATTTTGGCTACGTTTTTACACTTTAAACTACGGTTTTATGTTGTGTTTGATTAGCACTGTTTGGTCCCTATTTATGTTGTTTTGTTTAGCACACACCTGATTGTGGTTAGTTTTATACATTTCTATTGATTTTGAATTTACTGTTACCTATTTCTAATTAAATCTCAGTTTCTTGCCCACTATTCAAGTGTAATTTTTCCTTTCGTCCTTTAGTATGGCAGTTTTCTTGAAATGTTTTTGATGAGTTCCGCAGGTTTTGCTTTGTTTATGGTTTAGGTTAAGTTTTCTGTCACTATCAAATTTTCATTGACAAAAGTTACTTTTGACGGAGTTGCTTTTTGTATTATCCCATTTTGAGTTGTTTTGATCATATTATTTAAATCCATTGTATAGAAATTGTCATATCTTAATTAATTTTCTCAATGTTCTAATTTGATTTTCACCCCTGTCAATACTTTTGTTTATGTTTACTGAAGTTATAAACGCTATAATTTTTCAAACTTTCAAGAAATCAATAATTCTGCGTCTGTGTCGGTAATGGCCGGCAGGAAGTATATTTTCTTATTTTAAAAATAACTAATGGTTTACTTATCTGATTTTGGGCAGAAAATGGTAATGATTAATGAATAGGCTTAATTTAAAAATTTAATTTAACCGACTGTTGTTATCCAGGAACTTGCATTGGTTTGAGCTGCCATCTCCTTTAAATTCTGAATATGTTTGAAAGAAGGAGCGTGGTGCGCACACATGAACCTTTGATATAAATAAGACCGAGGCCATTTGTCGTGACTTTTACTTTCGTTTTTAGAAACAACTAAAGAGCTGTAATTTTTAATTTCAGTTAATCTTGCCTATCTTTTGGGATTTTGGGATGAAAAATATTTAAAATTGTGACAATAATTGAGTTTAGTTGTTGAGTTACCTTAACTTTGACCTCTTTTGCTGTTTATTCCTTTATTTTTACTGGTATAAGCCTGAAGACGGAGATTTTAGCAGTTTTTCATGTTTTAGTAACGAAATCATTTTAACCCCACATAACAGCTCAAGGTTAGATCTATTAATTGAAGTTTATTAAAATAATATTTTATAGATTTTTGATTTAATAAAGTTTGAGCTCAAAATTAATCTTTAACAAGTGAGTTTAATGACAACTTGCATCTAGCCATAGTATACTGTTTTAAGTCTCATCATTTTCTATTAAATACTTTTTAATTTAAACAAATTATTCCCTGGTTAAGTTTAATATTGGGCTTTAAGGTCACTTGTTGCTATTTTTTGAATATTGATCAATTTTTCTTGAGGTTTTCTTAGTATCTGATAGCTGTTATTGTGGCAAAACTTTAATTATTCTTTTTATATTAGTAAAGGTTAATTTTGCTATTTAATATAAAATTTCCTATATTTTGGTACATATGTGTTCTCTGGATGTATTGAATTTTATTTAAACTCTTGGTTCCACTTTGGATTTAAAATTAGTGGGAACAAAATAAAATAGCATCTTGGTATGTCTGGTGGCTTGAATACTTTCAGTTTGACTTCAGTATGATTTTTTTTTGTTATATTACAATGAGTAGGCATTTGAAACTGGTCAAATAAGGTTAAAATTCAAAAGATTCTCAGCAGATAATTTATTTAATTTTATTTAATTAAAAAGTTAATGCCAAAATGTGTATCCTGGCGTTCTACATAGTATTATGGTAAATATGGTGAGTATATTTTGATGTATTATTTACGTTTTAGAACGTAATTGCCTTCATTTTCGCCACTTTAAGCTTAATTGTTTATTGATAATAACTACCAATTAAACTACGCGTTTATAGTAACCAGTGACCTCAAATGCTAATTATTATCTATATAATTTTTATTATTATTTTCAAAAGTTTTATTTATAGCATATGTAGCTTTATGTTATCATCCTTCTATTATGCAAATAAGGCACTTTTATTGTTCATTAGTCGGTTTTATTGGACCCACATGCTCTATTGCGTCTTTATATCCGAATTCAAATTTCAGATTTAAATAAGAGTGAAGTAGAAGCCAGTTCCTACCAACCTTTTGGAAGGTTTCTACATTCAACCTAGCTACAGTTGCAGTGGCATTCCTACTCTCTGGCACAGAGGTTACCTAGACATATTTGCTCGCTGGCGCGGCTACTAACTCTTTGCTCTGGTGGTTTCACACTCTTATTTATTTTGGTATTACTTAATTATTGAATTTTTTCTCATTTAACTGTGAGATTTTGGCGTAATATACCAGCGTAGCATTATTTACAACAACAATTTGAGATGAAATCTAACCTAATAAATAATTGTATCCTTCACACTACTTCCGCATTTTAAAATTTTGAAAGATAATTATAAATTTATAATTTCGATTACCCAAGACCGAATATACTGATTTTCGTCGACATGTTGCATCATATAATTTTTAATATCATTTTACTGATTAGATCTCTCTTTTACCTCAAGTCTCGAAGTGTAACATTTTATATTTTCTTCAACGCCATCCAGTTATGACGCTTCTTTCCAGTTATTTACTCAGCTATATTCTTGTTCCAAGTTTTTCTTTTTTTTTCCTTCGTGCAAGTCCTTTTCTAATTTCACTCTTTCTGATTTCGTAAATTCGTTCAAAGCCCAAAGTGTTTCTTAACCACCCAACATTTATTGCTGTTCTGATAATAACCAATTTCGCCACCCATAAATTAACACTGGCTTGTCGATAGTATTACATATTGTTTTTTTTTTGCTTGAGCTGTCACTTGTTTATTCCTTAGTATTTGAGAAAATTTTCCTGCTTGTTTAATTTGTTGTTAATATAATCATTTCATTATTTATATGTTTGCCTTTGTTTTATAATTTTATTTCTCAGTTTCAATTTTAAGGGGATTATTAACTCCGCTTTGTATTTGTGTCTTTCATGTTCTATACTTACTTCTATATTTTTCTTTAGATTTTCCGGTTTTTAGTCATTTGCTCAAATATGGTATTTGCTGGTTGAGTTCTTCTCTCCCTTTTGTTGCTAGGAATGATTCTAAGTTCCATTGGTGTTTTTTCTTGGTTAGTGGTTATATGCTTATATTTTTAACTGAGTTGACGATTTTCTTCTTGTGTATAAAGCACATATATGAATATTTGGTTTTCTGAAGAGTTTTTCTACTTATTTGTTTTCACATTCCAACGTGATCTAAAATATTTCTAAATTCTAAAATCACTCTATTTGTCTTCTAGCTTCTATTCTATTACTCTTTTTAGTCTATTCTATGTTATCCTTCACTAATTGCAAAGAATAAAATACCGTTCTAGAATTAACATTTAGATATATTTTTCCTCATGGAAATCGAGACCATTACGACGTTCACCGGTCTAAGTACATTTGTCTTGCTGTAAATTAAGTATGTAGGTTGTTTACTATGTATTTTTCTACAATTTTTATCATTTTTTGGAGTATTCCTCTCTCAATAAATTATTTTTGTTTCTTCTATATAGTTCATTTTTGTTTGCGTACACCACTCGTATTTACTATGTCGCTGTTCATTAAGTGATTCTCAACTTGTGTTCATTATTACATTGTCCTTGAACTTGACACTCTAGGGCTGTCTTGATCATATATGGAATCAAACAGGTCGTATCATCAAAGTACCGACTTGAAAATGTTGTCTGCAGATACTCCAGACTTCTTTCATGCCTCAACTTTCTTTTGTTCTTTGCCAAAAGCAAATATTAAGCTGTTTATTTTTGTTAAAACAGATTTCTTTACCACACCAGGTTCTAGTTCTTGTAACTTCTTCGCTAACTTGACGCATCTTTTTTAGCGCGGTCATGATATTTGCTAGATTTAACTTGCCATAATCAAGATTCAGATCTATATATTCCAATGAAATCTATAATCACTTCTTCTGTTCTGTGACATGTGTGCGACATGATGCGCACTCTTCGCTCGGTATAAATTGAAATGAGAACTGTACAGCTGCAGCCCCACACACACTAAGTTCAGTTAATGCTTTCAGTTTAAAATATTGAAATTTTATATATTTCAGTTAAACTGTACAGTTGAGTTGAACTGAGTTCAGTTGACTGAAATACCCACACACATAAAGTTTTAACTGATAGTTAAAACTGTACTATTAAAACTGACACAGTTTTTAAATTTTTTCTATTATTTAATTTTATTTTTGTCTAATTTTCCTTTTCTGCCTCTGTAATTTTAATTATTTTAAATATAATTACAGATATGTAATCAAAGACATAAAAAAATCCACAAGTATTAATTTTTGTCGATATAAACACAATTTAAGATACAAAAAAATATAGATATTATGGAGGCACACCGATAATAGCTTGAACGCATAAAAATCATTCACTCAGCATCTAATAGAGATAAAAAATCACGAAATTAAAAAAAAATTAATAACATTTAACACAACACTTGATTTTAAGTACCAAAAAATCAGCTTAGTGCATGTTTATTTCAAAATTTATAATAATTTGACATTCAAAAATAAAGCATGCGATTGTATTTTTTCCCGAAAACTGGTCCACGCCACTTCATATTTTGAGCCTTTTGGAAAAATAGGAGTACGTCTACCCAACATATTTTTAATTACTAATCTAAAAGTTTTTTGGTCTCCATAATTTAAAAGAAGAAACGGAGTCCTTATAGCAGCGCAACAGGTGAATAGCGACTTTCATCTCAAAAATCAAAATTGAATTTAAATTTAAAGCTGATAAAATATTAATGATTTATTTATGCTTGGCAATACACAAGATAATTGATGTAATTAGAGGACAGTCGACGAGTGCTTCTCCTTTATGCTTATGCACAATCCGACGTTTCGAACCACAGTCCTCGACACTCAACTCACCCCGAGTTTTAGCTCTATGTCAGTTTCGTGTCTACCGACTATTGAGACTATCGTCTAATGATCTAACAACTCTTTTAATAAAATTAAAAAAAAATTGAACCGACTTCTAAAAGTGCGCTAAAAAGTGAAAAATAACTTTAAATTTTTATGTGAAATTGAACATTTTGAAGTAGGCGCCAAACTAATACCTGACAAAATGTGATTGGCATAAACAGAATAAAAATATCTTATTTGTAATTACTTTCTTACCATAATTTGTATATATTTATTTCATTTAGACATATTTTAGCGCCGACTACAAAATGTTCAATTTCACATAAAAATGTATATTTATTTTTCACTTTCTAGCACACTTTTAGAAGTAGGTTCAATTTTTTTTATAAAAATTTTAATTTGCTATTTTTAGTTTCAAAATTCATGATGATGTCCATAAATTATTTGAACTAAGTACTAATCGAGATTAGTGTACCTCACAATGACTCCAAGGTGGCAAAAAAGTATCTATTTTATCCAAAGTTGTAAATCACTCCAAAAGAAACCACTAAAAGTTCTTTGGTTTTTAGTGTTCTCCAGATACCAGTTAAATTGTGCCAAACAAATATTTAGTCTGTCATAATAAATCCACTATCTTAAAATTCAAATTAATTTTAGGTATATAGCCCCACAACCTTCCAATATCGATATTTAAAGAACTTAAGATGTTAATTTCTTAGCTCGATATATTTTATACTGCATATAGAGTTTGTATACGCCTCAAGAACCCTACAATAGAAATTTTCAATATTTAAAGAACATGAGATGTAAATTTCTTAGCTCGATATATTTTACACTGCATATTGAGTTTGTATCGGAATATGTCAAATTTTCTTTCCCCTATATTGTGTCTTATCAATCTAATAGTTTTAAAAAATTAACTTCCCATTCGTAATACATGACCCCGAAAACTCTCTAATACCAAATCTGAAAAAATGCGAACAAGGTAAAATTTTCAACCTACCATATTGCATCCGCTATATTCAAAAAAATTATTTTAAGTCTTAATCTAATCTAAAATCTAAATCTAAAATAAGGAGATTAATAAGGGAAGCTAAAGAGATATGGACTCAAGAACAATGCGATGAAGCAGAAAGACTTCATAAACTGCACGATTCGTTTAATTTCCATAGAAAGGTGAAAGAAATAACTGGTATAAAGAGGAAAACAGCTCTACCATCCATGAGAAATAGACAAGGAAGGCCGATATTGGATACAGAAGAACTGAAGTTGACCTGGTTGAATTACGCGGAGACCCTATTTAATGACCAGCGTACAAATAATTATAGGAACAACACGGAACATATGAGTGATCCAAAAATCCTTGAGTGTGAAGTCAGACACGCAGTAAATAAAATGAAATGCGGTAAAGTTCCAGGTCATGATCAAGTTTATGCAGAAGTTTTAAAGCTAGTTGATATTAAACAGCTTACATATCTCTTTAATGTAATATATGACTCTGGGCAAATTCCATTGGATTGGCTAAAGTCAACCTTTGTCGCAATAACAAAGAAATCAACTCCCAAACTTTGTGAAGACTACAGACTTATCAGTTTGATGAGTTACGCGCTTAAAGCATTTCTAAGGGTCATTCATTCAAGGATATACAAAAAATGCGAGGATATGAGTGGCAATACACAGTTCGGATTCATCAAGGGACTTGGCACTAGAGAAGCACTATTTTCTTTAAAATTACTTGTACAAAAGTGCTATGACCAAAGACAGGATGTTTTCATCTGTTTTATTGATTACCAAAAAGCCTTTGACAATGTTAGACATGGGCCACTTTTGGAGAGATTGCAGGAAATTGGTATTGACGATAAAGATATAAGAATAATAAAAGAACTGCATTGGAACCAATCAGCAGAAGTCCGCATTAATACCGATCTGTTAACGGACACTTTTGGCATATTAAAGGGAGTCCGACAGGGGTGTATTTTGTCCCCTATTTTGTTCAATATTTATGTTGAGAAAATCTTTCAACTAGCTTTGGAGGAAGAGACACGAGGTATCAAAATTAACGGCATACCAATGAATAATATTCGTTACGCAGACGATACCACAATACTAGCCAATAACATCGAAGACCTTCAGGCAATATTGAATAAAATTAACGAATCCGGTGAACAGTTTGGGCTACGAATTAATATTGCCAAGACAAAAATGATGGTGATTAGTAGGCATCAACGCAATACTCCCCTCAGTATCAACGGGAACATAATTGAACGCGTCGCGAAGTTTACATATCTCGGAGCTACCTTGAATGAAAAGTGGGACTGTGATGAAGAAGTGAAAGGACGAATAGGCCGAGCAAAAACAGCATTTTTTAAAATCAAGAATTTTCTTCTTTGCAGGCATTTACCTCTAAATACCAGAATACGTGTTTTGAAATGTTATGTATGGCCTATGGTATTGTATGGCGTTGAAACATGGTCACTTAAAGTTAGAACACTGAATAGGATCGAAGCCTTCGAACTATGGACACTTCGTCGACTGCTACGTATGCCCTGGACTGCTCATCTCACAAATGAAGAAGTTTTAAGAAGGAGTGGCGTAGAAAGACAACTGCTGGACACGGTAAAGCAGCGTAAAGTGTCTTACTTGAGACATATGTTGAGAGGATCCAGATACTCAATACCAAAGTTGATTTTGCAAGGAAAAATAGAGGGAAAGCGCGGACCAGGCAGAAAACAACATTCTTGGCTACGAAATATAAGAGACTGGTGTGGAATATCGGACGCCGCAACTATATTTAGACAGGCCGAAGAGGGTGTCCTGGCCGTCTTATAACTTTAGAAGAGGAATGGACATTTGATCGCCGACGTGCGGCTTTGCACATGGCACCAGAAGAAGAAGAATCTAATCTAAATCTAAACCCTTCAAAGACCCCTAGTACCAAATTTGGTTGAAATCCGGAAATTTAAAATTTCTAGACATATTCGCTATTTACATCATCAAAAACGGTTCAGTCCTACTTTTGAACAGAATAAAAAAATGTAAAATATTTAGTCCGCTACATTGGATTCGCCATATTGAATCCTGAAAAAATACTTTTAAATTCCTAATTTATACCCTCAAGGACTCTCTATATCAGTTTGGGAGAAAATCGAGAAATGTAAAATTTTTAGGACACAATATTGAATGTGCCAGCTTGATTTTGAAAAAAATCGGACAAAATTAATATTTTATCCGCCATATTGGATACGCCATATAGAATTTTTTAAAAATAATTTCAGATTCGTTATGTGTGACTCCGAAAACTCTCCCGTACCAATTTTGAAGAAAATCGGACGAAATTTATTTTTTCGTCCGCCATATTAGATCTGTCATATTGAATTTTTTTAAAATAATTTTAGGTTAGTTATGTGCGACCGTGAAAACTCCCTCGTATCAATTTTGGAGAAAATCAGACAAAACTGATTTTTTTTCCGCCATATTGGATCCGCCATATTGAATTTCTTAAAAATATTTTGGATTCATTATGTGCGACGCCGAAAACTCCCCCACCCAATTTTGAAGAAAATCAGACAAAATTAAATCTTTTTGTCCGTCATATTAGATCCATCCTATTGAATTTTTTAAAAACAATTTCAGATTCCTTGTGTACGAGCCTGAAAATTCCTCCATACCAATTTTGGAGAAAATTGGACAAAATTAATTTCTTTGGTCGCCATATTGTCGGCGCTATCTTGGATTTTACTGCACCAATTTCATCCAAGAAAATATGGGACCACCGCAACAACTTCCTGAACATAAAGTAAAAAATATCATTTAAATCGGTGCCGCCGTTCCAGAGTAATCGGTGTACATACATAAAAAAAATCATACATACTCGACGAATTGAGAACCTCCTTCTAGAAGTCGGTTAAAAATTAAAAAGAAATTTATTTAAGCAATATAAATATTGACATTTGAAACCTTTTTACTTAGATTATGCCAAATATTAAATTTCTTTTAAAAAACAATACTGTAAAAACTCTTTTCTAGCCGTCTACAGGCAGTGCCCCCCTTAATAGGCGAGAGAGATTTATTCCTAAAAAGATGCTCTTAATCGCCGACCAATTTTATTTTCGCATTTCTAGTCCACAAAACCTTTTTTATTACTTTTGTTATATTTGTCTGAGTAATTTTTCTTAATATTTTGTTTGTCCGAGTGGGCCAATTGTTATTAACAAAAAACTTGTGGAAAAAAAAATAAAATGCACGGAATCGATTCGCATTTTTTTAGATAAAACACGTTAAAATAAATATGTTTTGCTTCTTGACAAATTTTCGGAAAATGCTACCTTTCCGAGATATATGCGATTATATTCAAAAAAATAACGAAATTCGTCATTTTTGAATTTCTTTTTCTCGAAAAGTACTAAACGGATCGTAATTTTGAAAAATGAATAACAATGTTTGAACCTTTCACTTCAACACATGATACGGGCAAATGAATTCTGTGATGCTGAAAGTGGAGCTCATTGTTTTCATGGCTAATAATTTGGTTATTTTCATCACTAACAATAATTTGTGGGTAAAAAATCATCGGGGTATTTTTGAGCTCCACTTTCAGCATCACACACTCCATTTACTCAAATCAAAAAAATCAGTGTTGAAGTTGAAGGTTCAAGGATTGCTATGCATTTTTCAGAATTACGGTTCTTTTAGTAATTTTGGAGAAAAAAATTTCCAAAAATGATGAGTCTCGTCATTTTCTTTGCATAAAATCGCAAATATCTCGCAAAATTTTTTTTTTTTGAAAATTTGTCAAAATATAAAAAGTGTTTATTTTAACGTGTTTTATTTTAAAAAAATACTTTTAATCGATTCCGGGCATTTTATTTTTTTTGCAAGTTTTTTGTTAATAACAATTGACTGCTCACCCGGACAAAACAATGTTATCAAGACAAATAACTCATAAAAATATAACAAATTTAATAAAAATGGTTTCGTGAACTAGAAATGCGAAAAAATAATTGGTTTTTTCTTGCTCTTCTTAGGGGAGTGAACCGTTTGCCTATAATAATTTTTAGGAAATTTAAATTACTGTATATTACCAACAATATAATTTCGCAAATGATAAAATTGCCTGTATCTATTGAGTACCTATAATTTTTAAGAATACTGTAGTAGAGTGTTTTAACAATTGTCTGTGGTCAACGTCAACTCCCATGATACCATTGAGTTTTTCTCTCAATTGGGAGGATTTTAGAAAATACAATGTTTAATTTAGATTCTCAAAATTTGATCTAACGCAATTAACGTTACAATTACATTATTTTGGAATATAACTACCGATTTAATTGCGACAAAATAAAAATAAAGATATCTCGATAGATCGACAAGATTAAATGTCCAAAATGATATTTTAGAAAACACAACATGGCTTTCTTTTCTGATAAGATAGTCATTGGTATCTTTTTTTCTAAAAAAAAAATCCAAAAATAACTGTTAACTAATTCCGCACATACACCTGATAGATATTACCCAATTTTTATGTAAATTTTTATTGTTTTGAATTTATCGTTAGTAGATCTTTGAAATATTCTCGGTACTATTGACGTTATTAATGGCATTATTAGTTCTATCGAACTTATAAATATGGATGATTTGAATAAACTTTATCTTGTACCAGGTATTATGAAAATAGTTTTTTTTTTACTAGCTACTTAACTTGAGTACTTTACAAATACATAAAATGACAGCAGACGAGACAATTTTCTGCTTCTGGTATCATTATTTAATCTCTAAACGAACTGCAATAAGCTATCCAACACATTTGAGCAACTTCAATCAAAGTTATCGGGACTCAAATAAGATTGCTGATGTCTTCGCGGGATTTTTTCAGTCCGTATATATGGTGTACAATGGTAATTTTCGAAGTGCGAACTGTACACATCACTTGCCTTTGAACAAAATAAATATGTGCTCTGTGCTGGTGGACAGCGATATTGTATTCAAAAAGCTAGTGGACCTTGATGTTGGTGTGGGTGCTGGCCCTGATTGGATTTCTCTAGTATTCGTGAGGAACTGTTGTGTGACAATGGCTGTAACATTGACTGTAATATACAAATGTTCTCTTGATGCAGGAGTCTTTCCTTCGGTGTGGAAGTCCGTTTTTGTAACGCCTTTGTTCAAAGGTGGAGATCGTTCTGGCATACTTAACTACTGCTAGCTTGTCGTGCTTTGGTAAGGTCTTGGAGTCGCTGGTTACAGATAGTATTTATTTCGCGTTTCGTGGAGTCATTTCGGAACATCAGCTCGTCTTTCAGTCTGGTAAGTCATGTCAGATCGACTCGATTTACTTCGACTTTAGAAAGGCATTTGATTCGGTAAGTCATCCCATTTTATTGAACAAATTACAGCCGTATGGAGTACGTTAATTTTCTGGATTGCCAGCTATCTAACAAGTCTAACTCAAGTGGCCAAGTTCTGCGGTAGATTATAGCGAGAAATAAGGGTTCATTCTGGGGTTTCGCAGGGGTCCCATCTGGGCCTTGTCCTGTTCTTGCTTTTCATCAATGACCTTACCTACATTTTCCAAGAGTGTTCCTACCTTTTGTTTGCGGATTACTTAAAGATTTTCAGCCGAGTGACGTGTCTCGAGGATTGCTCTATATTGCAGAAATCTCCAAATTTTCTTCCTGGTGCAGAGATAATGAAATATTTCTCGATACATCGAAATGCAAGATTTCCTTTTCTAGGAAGAGAAAATCCATCCTTTCAGCTTATCGAATTGATAACACTGAGCTCACTAGAGTAACTCTTATTAACGATTTGGGAGTCATATTTGACAGTGAGTTGCGTTTTACTGCACACGATCGCAAAATCTTTTAAGATGTATGGATTTATCAGAAGGCACTGTCACGATTTTAATGACATTGAAACTCTTAAGGCTGTTTATATTGGCCTAGTTAGAAGTAACTTGGAGTACTGTTGCATGATCTGGTTACCTCCAGACAGGGTCCACTGGGCACGGATTGAGCAGGAGCTAAGCAAATTTGTTAATTTCTTGCTCTATAAGTTAAGAATCGATCGAACACACTGCAGTACCACTAGCGGCCAAGTTTGCTCAGCTTGTATTCCTTGGAGACTCGTAGAATTCAGCTCACTATGATGTTTGGTTATGGATTGTTGGCGGGTGTGGTTTACCCTGATCTGCTGGAGTTTTCGTGTCCTCGCTCGACTAACCAGGCAGAAAAATGGATTCTCGCTCTATCCTAGCCGGACTGATATTGGCAGGAATACCTTTGCCGATAGACATATCGATCACTTCAATATATTCCTGCCTTGTGACTTTGATTTTTGCTGTTCTTCTATGTCCTTCACAAGGACAGTGAGATTGGCTTTGAATAAAGTACCCGGCTGTTGACTGTGAATGCTTTTTTACTCTTAAGGATTTTGTTTAGCTGAGTCTAAATTACTGTTAGGATTATAAGAGTTTAATTTTGTTAAATAATTTACATGATAATTGTATATATTTTTAATTGTTGTACAATTTGAGTAATCCTGTAATGTACAATTAAATAAAGGAATTAATAATTGAAAAATGAAAAAAGATGTTAGCAACGATCCTCGCAAAGATGTCTCGATCTTGAGTAGCGTTAAACAGCGTGTGGGCATATAAACCAGTCAAATTTCTATTATCTTTTCCTGTCTATGTCTCGTTTTCCCTTGATCTTGCCCTCCATCATTAATTTTAAAAAGTGATATTTGATGTTACGGAAGATAAGTCTAAGAGAGACAGTCTTTTTATGCTTGATAATTCGTAGTAGTTCATTCTTTTTGTCCATGCATATTACTAGTTTACTGCTAGTGACTTGGTCTGTCTATGGTATACGGAGTCTTCTAAAAAAACTTACATCTGTAGAGCTTTCAAGACAATACAGAAGGGACAGTCTTTCACATAGCGATACACAAGTTTTAAACTAGGCTTGTAGTTCCATAATAGGTTTTTCATATCCTACTATGCATTATATCGATTATTCAGCTTCCTAGGTTTCTAAATTTGGAAACTTGTTTTATCAGTTTTTCATGTATAGAAATATTTTCATGAATTTTTGGTGTTCTGCTTATTACCATTACTTTTCTTCTATCAATATTCATTTGGCAAGAATTCGTAAAGAGTGAAATCTAGGAATATGACGTTTTTTTTGAAAAAATTTCGACACTTACACGAAGACGATTCTGTCCTCGGTTTTGCATAATTTTTCTTCAATTTTGCGGAAAACAGGGAAAATCACTTTTCACTTTAAGTTCAATTTTTTTCAATAAATCGTTAAACTTTTGTTACAACCACAAATTTCACACATAGAAGCCTCTGTATTATATAAAAATTCAAAAATATGCATGTTTTTTTATCGGAAAAACAAAACGGCCCCCGCCATTAAAGTAATAGCTTGCATAGTTCAGGTCAAGATGGCGTGTTTGTTGCGATAGGCAGTGTTGCCAGATTACAAAGAGGATTTCTTTGAAATTCACGTATATTCGTTTCTTACAACATGGTTCAATGTTTGTAATGTATAAAAAAGGGCAAAATTAATTTTAACCACCCAAAATTTGTGGTTAGTTCTGTTTAGTATAGGTTTAGCTTCGTTTTGTTTAATCTAGAAAACTGAAATTATCCTGAA
The DNA here is from genome assembly GCA_034092305.1 of Diaprepes abbreviatus. Lineage (NCBI taxonomy): Eukaryota > Metazoa > Arthropoda > Insecta > Coleoptera > Curculionidae > Diaprepes > Diaprepes abbreviatus. The sequence goes on along the minus strand of JASJET010000090.1, from coordinate 1,440,601 downwards.
CTAACCTAAACTGATGACCTTTCCCAATATCCTTTTCTGGCAGATACTGTCCCGCCACCAAGTGGTCTCTGCTGGACATTTCCATTTTTAAATAATAAATCTAAGTCAGTTTCAGTTTTTTAAACTAACCAAAACCAGGTAAGCAAAAATTTTGGGTTGTTAAGATTAATTTTACTCTTTTTTATACATTCCAAACATTAAACTATGTTATTAACTGTAATTGATAAATTTCATAGTTTATACCAGGAAAGTATCTTGGTCAATTTAGATACATTCAGGTTAGTTTCTGTTTTCCAAATTAATAAAAATCAAGTTAAACCTGAACTAACCAAGGTAATAATTCGGATTAGGGTAAATTTAAAGATGGATGCCATTTTGATTTTGTTTGTTTTGATTTGTTTTTGATAATAAACTGCACTAATCATAAAAAAAATTAAACTATGTTGGTGACAGAGGACAAATTTTATAGTTTATATTAGGAAAAAAATTTATATCTGACAACGTTGCGTCTTTTTACGTGAATATGATAGTTAGTTTAGATAGTCTGACGGTTGATGGCTTTCGTAATTTTGATTTTGCGTGGAAAAAAAGTTTTTCTTGGTTTGCTAAAATTTGTGCAAAAATAATTTAAATATATTACATACAATATATTTAACTAGTTCCATTGAATATAAATACGTAAGTTCGGTGTTTTAACTGAAATAAAAGTGCTTTGTTAAGTGACGCTTTTTTTTTAGTTTTCCGGGAAAGTGAGGAAAAATAGTGAAAAGTCAATGTCAGAATCGTATTCTATGACCTGGAAATAGGGGATAAGTTCGATAATTAGTTTTTCAAAAAAATCGTCATTTTCCTAGTTTTCACTCTTTATGAATTTTTACCGTTCATTTTTCGAGAGGGTTGATTCCGGAAAAAATATTTTATTTAACAACCCCTGTCTGCTACAGGGCTGTCCACGATAACTGTAGTCGTCAGCGTATAGTAGATTATTGACAACTTTGCTATTTATCTTAATGTTATCTTATGTGCTTTAAAGTGCCTGTTAGAAAACGAACTCTTATTATAAATGAAATAAAATAGGACATAGGATGTAATGTATTACCACTTCAAGGCTCAAGGATGCAATCTAATCTATGTAGAGAGTTTTTATGCTATTAAAATTATTTTTATTGGTTTCTTTATTGCGCAGGAGTTTTGAAATCAATAAAAAACATTTAAATATCCTTTCATTGATCCCTGCATTTTTGGACCAACATAGCGAGCCTAAAAAGAGTTTTTCTGGTATCAAACCATTGTCGAAATTCGTACAGACAAAGACCAATGTCATTCACATATTTATATTTTACGGTTCCTTGCATGAATGATTTTAAGAGTTATCTTGAGGATATTCCCGCTAAACTTTAAACGCGGAAATAGGTGTATTTGTTGGCGTCTAAAGACATGGAAGATACGCGGACTCATTCTACAAGTAGGGGAAACTGCTCTTCTTAGTGTGTAATTGTGACGCACAGTGGCAGATCATTCAACACATTAAGGAAAAATGCAATATCAGAGCGTATCGGGAAACCCCAATAAATTTCTGACGGTAACTACCAACGTAATTAAAAACATACATGGATTAAATGTTTGTATATGTGAGACTAATGGTTATGTTTAATGTATTATACCTATTATAAGTATAGGTTGTTTTGTACTTCGCTTTCTTATGTGTACTAATGTTATATGTTAAATAAATACTAAATAGTAACTGTCTTTAGGACCTCAGCTTTTAATATCACATTGATCGTTATGTAATCTGGGACGTCATTCTTCAAATAGTTGTTTGACACATTTTTTCCAAAGATCTAGCAGTTTTTTTGGTATCTGTTATTACCTTGTTGTCGTCTTCGTCGAAGAGCTTTGTTAGGTTTGGAATCACTTAACGTTCTGATTTTCAGTCATTTAATCCTCAATAATTTTTTTTTGTTCACGAATTTTTCGATCTATGTATTTGTTGTTAATTCGGTTTTTGTTGATTCGCTTTTGTCCAATTAATAGTTAAATTTGGTCAGTAGCTCCTTTTTTTTAATGTTGCTGGCCGATCCTATGTACTTCAATTGCTCTCTATGTCAACAGTTTCAAGGGTGAATGAATGAATGAAAAAGGGGTGGTGATACTAGATCATCGATGCCTAGGTCTCCATTGGGCCGTTTACATCTCACCATAGTTGTAGGTTATTCGCGGCCGATCGCTTTGCGAATCCAAGCAGTCTCGTTAGTTGAACTTGCCTAACTGCTTCCGATAACAAAATTGTATCTCCGAAATATCTCTGTCTCAGTCCGTTGAGTGCTGGGCACTTACTGAGGACATGGTTAACAGTTTCATCTTCGTCCAAACATCATCTGCATTTCGGGTCGTCTTCGACACTGATTCTATGAAGATGGCCCCTGAGGTGACAATGTCCTGTCAACAGTCCCACCACAATTCGCAGCTCTTTCCTTCCCAAGGAAAGAAACTGCTTAGTACGCCGTACGCTAGGCCCAGTTATATGTTCCTTAGTGCACCTCATTCCAGGAGTTCCCCTCCTTGATTCTATAAATTAGCTTTCCATCAACGATTTTAATTGCCTTTTGCCAATAACAATTGAGATAGGTAGTATTAGTTGGGGTCCATACGGTTCAGTCGCTGAATCCAACTTTGCCAGACGGTCTGCTTCCTCATTCCCGCGTATGCCCGAGTAACCCGGGACCCATACGAGTCGGACTCTGCAGCTGTTCCTTGTCATACTATTAAGTACGTCCTTGCACTCACACACCAGTCGCGAAATTACGACACTGGACTTCAGTGCCAATATCGCAGCCTTACTGCCTGAGCATATATTTATTACCCTCGACTATTTTTTCTTTTGTTTCACGAATTTTAAGCTCCATGTATTCGTTGTTAATTCAGTTTTTGTTGATTCGCCTCTGTTCCATTAATAGTTAAATTTCGGCAATTATCTGCTTCTTTTTCTTAATGTTGCTGGGCAGTTCTATGTTCTTCATTTGTTCTATATATTGACTGTTTCAAGAATATTCACTTGACATTTTAGTCTTATTGTGGCTAATACCTAATCGCGCTCTTCAGGCTTTATTAAATTATCTAGGCCAATTTTTGTTTTTGTGGCCTAATTCAGATTTTTTATTGCTATCTGACTCGATATCCTGACCAAGGGATGTTCGTATAACATATGATCCATTTCTATATTTTTGTATTTATAAAATTCATCTAATTTTCTACAATTGTTATGGAATTGCCAAGTACAGAACTATGTCAGTAGATCAGATAACAAACATCTAAATTTTTTTAACAAATACTTGCATGTGAAAATAAGTATTCCTATTTTTTCCTGTGTATTTTTTAAGTACACTTCCTTATCTATTATATCGGTCTTATAGTATACTACATCTTCCTATTCCCAGTTTCCAACTTCTTCGGGTTTCCCCAGAGCCTGGTTGTAAATTTCATTCAGACAAGTTCACTTTCGGTTTTGGCCTTTCTCCTATCCTTCTTTCAGCTGTTATCTACTTTAAAATTTTCTTTGGAATACTTTATTTATCTATCCTTTCAACATGACCGAACCACATTAGTTTCTTTCCTTGTATATGATCCATTATTGTTATTTTTTCGTTTCTTACTTTTTCAATTCTTTTTCCCAGAAGTCCATTTCTAGCCGACTTCTAACAGACGACGTTTTCGTGATTTGTTCTTTTGCTATGTTTCAAATCCATAGAGAACGAAGATTTGGAAAACCGAGTTGTAAATCAGGTGTTTTCGCTCTCGAGATATATGTAGCCAATTATTTGTTTTCCTTTCATAATCGATATTTTATTTTTTAGTTCGGCCTTTGTTTTAGATTTTAATCTCTAAGTGGTTATATTTTGTATATGAATTAATATCCTTCCAGGTCTATATTATTTCGAGATATTTGCCTTCGTTTAAGTACGTTTATATACAACAAAAATTGGAATATTAAAAAACATAATTTTGTTTATTTATCTAACTTGATAATGATTGTATTAATTTTTAAAACGCGTCACATGCAATAAAATAGGAGTGAAAAAAATGTTAAATTCAGTAATCTCCTCATCACTTTGTTCGCAACCTTATTATTGATGCTTAATTTTCTATGATAGAAGCTATCCTAAATTTAAAAATGACTCTGAAATGCTTCTATAGAAAAAATAAAAGTGCCTGGTTCAATTTAATGTATATGATATAACATATAATTAGATAATAATACTTTACTTGCTTTCCTAATAAGATAAAGACGACTCGTCTCAAGTTGTTTGTCCAGATCTTGAATCAAAAATTTGTAAAATATCTTAAGTAAAATACAACTGGCCAAAAATTTATCTTTTTCTAAAGATAAACAGTGTCTTTCTCGAATTTTTCATCTCTTATTCTACACTGCTATATTGAGTTTTAATAAAAGTGCTCAAGTGCTCGATATAGAGTAATTTTTATTTTTTTTTTTAAATTCCAAATTCAATTCTCATTTTTCAAAAACTTATCTCTACTAAATATCCTTCGAGAAATTGATCCTGGTAGTTTGCAGATGGATCTCGATATGATGATAGAGCTGGAGATGGATTGTTCGGCAGGAGCAGGGGAATCAGCGAGTTTTACTCTCCCGGAGAACTGGCGACGATCTTTACAGCGGTAATTTATGTTATTATATAGCGTAGCCATCTCCGTGAGAGGGACATAAACAGGAATAAGATAATAAACTGGTGATCCGCACCATGATAACGTACGCCGCTATTGTATGGTGGCGTAGTACAACAAAGTGCAAACACATTCTTTAACTTGACAAAGTTCGGAGAATAGCTTGGGTGGGAATATTGAGTTCGATGAGGACTGCTCTCACCAAGGCTCTGGAAGTCCTGGTGAACCTGCCTCCTCTTCACTTATACACAAAGAACGAGGCTCTGAGGACTTTATCGGATCAGTTGTCTGGGACATCTTGGAATTGGAACGGGCAGCTACTCAGAGAGAGGACAGATTACATGACGCTGTTTTTAAAACCCAACCTCTCCCTGGAGATATTTTTGCCAAGTAGAGAGGATTGAGAGGGAGAACAAAATCTTCCGAAAAATGGATCCTGGTGGTATATTGATGGATCTCGGCAAGATGAAAGAACTGGAGCTAAAGTTTTCGGCAGGAGCACAGGAATCAGAGAGTACTACCCTCTCGGAAATTGTGTGACAATTTTCACAGCGAAAATTTATGCTATTCTGCAGTGTGCCCATTTCTGTGAGAAGAACATAGACAGGAATAGAGTAATAAATATATGCTCAGATAGTAAGGCTGCGATATTGGCACTGAAGTCCAGTATCGTAACCTCACGACTGGTGTCTGAGTGCAAGGATGCACTAAATGGTATGACAAGGAAAAGCTGCACAGTCAGACTCGTATAGGTCCCGGGTCACTCGGGTATACGCGGGGATGAGGAAGCAGACCATCTGGCAAAATTGGGTTCGGCGACTGAACCGTATGGACCCCAACCCATATTATCTTTCCCAATTGCTATTGGCAAAAAAGAATGAAAATCGTTGCTGGAAAGCAAATTTATTGAATAGTGGAGGGGAGCTCCTGGAATGAGGTGTGTTAAGGAACATATAACTGGACCTAGTGCACGGCGTACTAAGGAGCTTTTCTCCTTGGGAAGGAAAGAGCTGTGAATTGTGGTGGGATTGTTGACAGGACATTGTCACCTCAGGGACCATCTTCATAGAATCGGTATCGAAGACGACCCGACATGCAGATAGTCTTTAGAGGAGGATGAAATTGTTGACCATATCCTCAGAGAGTGCCCAGCACTTAACGGACTGAGACAGAAATATTTCGGAGATACAATTTTGTTACCGGAAGTAGTTAGGCAAGTTCAACTAACGAGGCTGCTTGGATTCATAAAGGCGATCGGCCTCGAATAACTTGCAGATATGGTGGGACGTAAAGGGCCCTATAGAGGCCTAGGCATCGATGATCTAGTATCACCACCTCTTCTTCATTTATTCATTCATGATAATAAATATATGCTTAGACATTAGAGGTGCGATATCCGAATTTGAAATCTAGTGTCCTACCTTTGCGACTGGTGTCTGAGTACAAGGATATACTGAATAATCTTCGCAGTATCGGTTGCACAATAAGACTCGTGTGGGTCTCGAGTCACTTAGATATACACCAGAAATGAGGTTCCGCGATTGAACCATATAGACTCAACCAATTTTACCTGTTCCAATTACCGTTGGTAAAAGAGAATTAAAATTGTTGCTGGAAAGTAAATTTATTGAATCGGGGAGAGAGAGGCTCCAGGAACGAGGTGTGCCAAGGAACATATAACTGGATCTAGCGCATAGCTGAAGCTTTATTCATTCAAATAATATATAGGCTGATAATTATATGGCTTTACAGAACCTTATAGGGCTAGCATTGTAGGCTTGGTTGATTGAATGAATGATATAGCAGGTGTTGTGGAACTTAACATATCACCACCGCTTTCCGGTAAAAAATGGACTTAAATAGAGGTTCAAGTTTGTGGAAAGTACAAGGATGTCTGAGAAAGATACCGGTGGATCTCACTGATGAGTCCACCACCGGTATCGGGGCGAAAAATCCGTACATTTTAGGTGGTCCCAAATAGTGCGTTAGTTATATGTCCTTAACATCAGGGGCATTGCTACGACACAGGCTAGGGTTAAGAAGCCCATAGAGTGCGGCCTGAATATTTGTTGTTGTGCGGCCTGTTATATTCTATATTCTATGTAAAAAGGTTAATTGCTTTAAGATCCTTAAGGGTCTCTCTAATAGTTAGCCCCCCCCCTCAAAATATGTACATGCTCAAAGAAATTTTATCGAGAAGGAGAAATATGGAATAACATTTGGTTTTTGACAACACTTTATATTCAGTATCACATCATTCAAAAAAATAGTTGGTGATTCACGTCGGCTTATTAAGTTTCTCAGACACCTTGACAAAAGTTAAATAAGTAATAAAATTATGAAGTGGACTTTTGTAAACATTAAATCATTTTTTAACAAAGAGTTTATCTGTTTATTTAATTTACCTATATAAAGTCTTTTTCATATTTCTTCTTATCCCTGAAGCATCTGAGTGACAAGAGAGTTGCTTCCAAGGAAGGAAAAAAGACAAGAAATATCTAAACATGCAGAACGTAAATTGTCATAAAGGAGCTACATGGATTTTGTGAACGAAGAAATTGATAGTAAATTTGTTATTAAAATTGAATGGGATTGGCAATATGGTAACCATGAAACCATAGTGGGATTTTCAGATGCGTTCTGGTGTAGTATTTAGTGTAATAGATGTTCGACTTTTATAATAATATAGATTTCCTTTATTTGTTCATACAGTTTTATTAGTGACACTTCAAAGTTAGTGCTTATGCATATTAATAAAACATTTGTGTAGAATTTTTCTTTAAAACAATGCATCAGTACGCATAATTGTTTTGTAGATCCTGTAACATGATTTCGAGAATTAATTGTATTCGATAAGAAAGTTTTTTTGGTTAATATCTAAGATTATTCAAGATTCTAAACGTTGATTATAACAATTCCGGTATGAACTTTTAATAGATTTATCAAACCTAATATTTTAAAGTAGATTTGAATCACTTACTTCACCATTTATTGTAAAATTTTATATTTAAATTAAATTTTCGCCATCATATTTTTATTTTCACCATCATATTTGTCCCAACAAAATACTTTTTGATATAATGAAATATACATTTTTGTAATCGATAAATGCTAAAAAAGAAAGGGGCAATATTTCATTTAAAAATTGAGATTACAACCTCGTAATTTTTTATAAGTCACCCTTCACACCGGTGAGCTCATATCATTTTTTTTACCTTGATTTGACATCAAGTAATAGTACTTAATATAAAATTAATAAAAGTACTACTCTACATGTCAGACCAAATTGATTTTACGGTGTTTTCATTTTATTTACCCTTTAACAGGTTTCATATCCCAATATTTTAATTTAATTATGTTGGATATTATCTCTGAGACTTTCAAATATTGTCTGTTACCCACACATACGAAACGTAACAAAAGAAAAATCATTACAGAATGTATTCATATTGAAAATGTTAAACCTTGAAAATACTATACTTTTTTATATGAAGTTACGTCGTATTGATAAATATTGACAAATGTATAAAATTATTACATATTCTTAATTATTGTGACGATATAGATTTGTTTGTGTTTCTTGGTGGTACATTATAGAGTATTTATTTTTAATATTTTTTATGACTGAAGAATATGTATTGTCCTTCTGCGAAATGCTGTCCCACTTATTTATAACTGTGATTGATAATTATTGTTAATTCACGGGGGGATTATTTCTTTCTTGTATCCATGTTTTCAGGATAACCCATGCATGTTCATATCGGGTGAATTCGGCGGCCATCTTAAGCAAGTTACATCTTCCTCTTCACAAAAATTGTGTTATGTACTGTAAATGAACAGCAGGATTTAACACTTCCTGAATATGAATATATCCTGTTATTGTCTCCAATCTGTCATTATTCCACTTCAAAATATTCCTTTTAAATGACACACGGGGTTCAACTGAAGCTAAACTGATATGTCTTCCGGGAGGTCTTCAGATAAGTTTACGACGGCATTTGCCGCCAAGCCTTTATTTCTCTTCAAAAGAAGAGGCTATATCCAGAATTGGATATAGCCTTCCTTGCTTTCTTCCCTTATTTCCAGTAATATCTGCGATGGGCTTCCCTCAACCAACGCAGACTCGTGGATCATTTACCATCATATTTGTGGTGTTCCTCTGTCTCTCTTTCCGGTATAAGACCGCAATATGATCCTCTCCTATTCCATATACCATCTTGGTATCGTGCCAGGAATCCTGCATGTTCCCACTTCAGCCTGGTCGACTTCGATTGTCTGTCACTTCTTCCTATTATCCAGTCATTTCTATTTTTGTCTTTAAGCCAGATACCCAGCATTGAGCGTACCATAGCTCTTTATATCACCCCAAATTTTTAATATAATTTTTTTTTTAAATATCCAAATTTATGCTCCAGATACTAGAACCGGCAACATGCACGGAACCCTAGATTTTATGTGCAAAAGTTTATTTCGATTTTTAAGAATATATAATGGCCCTCTTGTTTCGATATTATTTGTTTTATCTATCATTGTAAGTTGTTCTAGGTATATATATATATATATATATATATATATATATATATATATATATATATATATATATATGTTTATTTACGTTTTCTACTTGTTATTCGTCTAATTCGATTTTCGGATCTTCATGTACAACTTTATTTTTATTGACATTTATTTTCAGTCCTATTTGCTTTGCCTTTTCTTTGAAATCAACGACCATATTCTTGCTTGCCATGAGCACTATATTCTTTATAAATTTTAAACTCTAATAGTTCTCTGTTTATTTCAATGCCTTTTTTATTCCAGTTGAGTTTCTTGTATTATATTTTCTTTCCAGTATTATTCTTTCAATTTGTACTTTATTAGTATCTGTGTGTAGTATAATTTTTGATATTGCATTCTTATATATGGTTTTCAGTAAATTTGTATAATGTTGATCTTGCTTTCTTTAACTCCTCTTCCAATGTCCAGTGTTCAGTTGTGTCGAAAGCCTTTCTTAGTCTATAAAAGCCATACGTATAGGAAGATTATATTCGTTTTTTTCTATTATAATATTGATGGTAAGTAGATGGTCATATGTACTAAAATATTTTCTAAATCCAGCCTGTGATGGTAGGTTTGTAGATTAGTATTATCTCCTTTGTTTTTAAAAGTAACACTATTACTGGATTATTCCAATCTTTAGGCATTGGAGACACAAGTAAATTCTTGTCGTATTTAAGAACATAACTTTATCTCAGTTTTGACTATGAGATATTATTCCTTGTGCCAACTGAAGCCGCGTACGTTTTCGTTCAAATGATAACTTGGAAACAGTGCTCATACGATATATATTAATGGATTTTAGGGGACATGAGATTTTTTTCCTGAGACTCGAACTCTCTCAAGACCCTCAAGATCGCCTCTTAAAGTATTTTGAGATACTCTTAACTGGCATTGTTTTTGGTTTCCTTCCTTAACTGGATAATTTTTTTTATCATTAGTGTCCCGAAACGTTTTAATCATCACTGAAATATCGCTTTGTTTTATACTTATGATTCCTGCTATGTCTGTCTGTCGTAAATTCTTCTGTTACAATGCTATTATTTGAGTATTTTAAAACAAGTTATAATGTTTCTGGGTATTTTGACATGATTTCGAAATTAATACAACTTGAGCAATTAGTAAATTAAACTAGTTCCTCTACAACAATATTTAAACTGTAATTAAATTTATAAAAAACGTATGTCATCAAATACTTCTTATTAGTTTTTTGGCAAAAGTTATTAACAACAGATCAGTTACATATTTGGAACAAAAAATAAGATAAGGTTTCGTGTAGACATCTAACTGCCTAAAAAGTTGATGTCTTACGTTTTTATAGACATTAGTTTTCGGTATAAGATTGGGTCACATGTAGTTCTATATTAAATGTCATTTTTATCAATCGAGTAGTATTTAGTTTTAAAAGTATATTAACTCGAAAAATTATAAGTTTAGAGAGAATCAAAAGAAACTTTATTTATGTTCGCTATATCTAATTTATCATTTGCTCTATATTATTTAGACACAAACCACAATAAATTAATAAAAAATGAAAAAAAAATTAAGTTAATTGTCAATATATTTGAATCATCTTTTGTGTATAAAAATAAAATGCTGATAAAATAAGGGTGAAAGAAATTTATTTAAGTCAAAATAATCTCAGCCATTTTCGCGAAAAAATGACATACTCGCCAAACCACTAAGTTCTATGACTTAGTTGACATAAAGTATGAATAAATAATTGAATGAAATAAAAACATATTAACAAAATAATAACAATATTAATAATTCAAAATAATGACTAGTAGAAACCACCGTAATAACTGGGAATATTAACTCTTATCCAATAGGAAACTTAAGCCTTGGTTTTGGTTTGGCTTAGGCCGCAGTTTTCTTTTGTAAGTTTTTTTAGAACAGGTAAGTTACCAGGAAATAGGTCATTCACCAATCTCCATCCTGAAATCCTAACCTTCTTTTCTCATTAATATCTTATATCATCAATTACTTTCCACTCTTCGTTACCCTCCGAGCAAGAGTTCTTATAAAAAAAAATTTTTTCACTCTAGTTTTATTTATTAGAGTTGGTTCTTCCTTTTTGTTAATAATAAATTTGAAATCATTGCTGCTGTAAATTATTTCACATCTTTAAAATCACAATGTGTTAATTCTTTTACCGAATAAGCATTTCCTTTCTTCTTGGACATTCTTAAAATGCATAATTTGATCTTCTGTGGCTGTCGTTCTATCATGTCGATACTTGAGCTCAATTAATTTCATGATTTTTGCCAAAAATTCTCATTTTTTTGTTAATGTTACTAAGGCTGTAATGCTCATTAAATAACTTTATTCTATATGCATTGGTAATTTTGGAGTTGCATTTAAATTTGAATTTTCTCCACAGGGTTCTTTAATACTTTTAGTGGGAACAATTTTTGCTAACTTCAACAAAGGCATTACTTAGTGCTTTTATCTTTTTTTAGCTTATTAATTTTTTCTTTCTTGATCCATCTTCTGTTCATTAGTTATTCCTCAATTGATTCTTCATAAAATGCAGATGAAGTTGGTGACGAAGACGTAGGTGAGCAAGTAGTTGACGAAAAACTATTGCATATAAGGTCTTTGTCAGAGTTGTCGTCATCTTTGCTGAAGTTAGAACTATTTGTTTCATTATTAATTTTTGTAATGTTTTAATTATAATTTGTTGGAACCTGTCCTTATCTTCATGAATTCCCAAAGAAAAATTAAGAATGCTACTCTCAGAGTTTCACCTTACTTACTTCAACATTTTTTAATTTTGGAATATTTTGGTGGAGTATATTATTATGTTATTGAATTTCGCAATAGGAATTAGAAACGTCATTCTCATTTCAGTAGTTGCATTGACATTTTAAAGGAATCAAATTTTATTTAAGGCAAAAAAGATACCGAAATATTTGATGAGTTTTCACTTATTATAAATTTTGTCTCATCAGAGTAGGTTTCAGAATGGAGCAACTTAAATGTAGCTGTAGAAAATCATTGGGTGGAACTATTTAACATTTCACAAATAATAATTTAAATCATTTACATTTTCTGTACAATTATTGAATATACTATGTGTCTACCTTGAACAAAAGCTTCAAATGCAAGAAATTTTAGTTTAATGAATAAAATATGGACTGTTGAGAAGACGCATTTACAGGTGGCAGTGCTCCAAGCTATTATAATTTTGAAAGTAAACGTCATAAAACCTGAAGTTACTGATTAGTTTAATATTTATTAATATAAATAACTATTTCGCTTCCATTAATGATTTGTTTAATCTTAATTTAGTGCTGCATCTAAATTTTGTATTTTACTAAAGTGCTAGTTTTTTATTTGTGTATTATTTACGCTGTACAAAATAAACGGTAACCAATTAATAATTTGAATTTATTGTGTTAAAATGACACATATACCCGCAATATTTACTTGTTGTCCTATTTTCTATCCAAAAAAGTGTGGTCACTTTAGTTATAAAAGTTTCAAGTGTTGGACGTACCAAGTAAACCGGTCCAAATAAGTATGGTATTCGAATAAACAATAACACGTGTTTTTGACTTATTGTTCATACCTAATTTATCAATAAGCAATAATTTTGAAAATACTTGTATTTATCAAGTTTAAAAAGCGGTTTTTACTATTATATGGATCTCTATATCTCATAATTATGTTTTTGGAATGACATAAGTATTTTATCAAAATTTACAATAATTATAAATTTTGGTGTTATTAATAACTGAAATAATTGAATTTAAGTAAACATCATAATAAACTGCTATAAAATGCTAGATTTACAAATATTAATTTGTTGGAATATTTTGATAATACTTAGCGCATACTTCTAAGTTGTCAACATAATTTCAATTTTAAATATCAGTTAATGTGCTCGTGGCAATATAACGTTGAAAAAAAATAATTTATGCGTTTATTTTGTATTTTGTATAATAGATAAACCCCACATACGCAGTACTGCACTTTTGTGATGTAAATAAATAGTTGGAAAAAATATTTTTATTTGGTAATATAAATATTCCGGAATATTTTATTTCACATTATCATTTCGGGAAACTGCTTAAAGTATAAATTTTTGGTACTACAGATTAATCAGGATAGAGCATGGGGCTAGATAACTGAAATAAATTATTGCATCAAAAATATACCTGTAAAAAACGAAGCCAAGTCTTTAAATGTAAGAGGTTCCTGACACATTCTTGCTCCCCGTTACTGGCAAGTTATTTAACTCAAAGTGTTAGAAATTTTGAGAGATTGTAAGAGTAAGTGTTATTACTACGAGACTGGTATATTAAGAATGATTTGGACTTATACCTTATTAATTTGCTGATTAAGAAGAATAAATATACTACATTTTTTAATTTATCTTTCTTAGTACACTAAATCCTATACACAATGTAGTTTGTGGATTTGTGAGTGTATGGTTAAGGGTCTCTTTACCCTTTAACACTTCAACCTATAAGATTTTTTCTGAAGTAAACGTTAAACTGCCAAAAGGTCTACGTTACAGACGGGACTTTAATCCAAAACAAACAAATAATATAAGATTCTTTGTACATTACTCTAACCTATACTGTTAAAAATAATCTTAAATTCGAATTTAATGTACACTGTACATTAAATTTAATGATTTTGCCCTTTAAACCGTGAATCATTTAAATTTACTTTGAATTTAAAGCAAATTCATTGAATTATCAGTTCGTTGTGCATTAAATTTGATTAAATGGTATCTTAAATTTAAATAAAGTAACTGAAAAAATCTTTCAACTTTCTGTACAATAAAATTAATTCACATGTCCCTTAACGCTAAAGGAATTTATATTGATATTCATGGTATATTGCATGAGACTCCGGGAGATGGCGCAACTTGTATTGAACTTTTTATTTAGTATGATATAAGTTGCTTAAAGGACTTAATTTTCTTATGATGAGGTGTACATGTCTGCCGGTACTGGCGGAAACGAATGAGTTCGAAACCAGTGTACAGATGACGGCACACTACCAATAGGAAAAATTTCCACCTTTTCCTGGTAGCACAATTTTTTCACCTGATATTAATGTTGGTGTATGAAATATGTGATAACATATCTTAAATTCAGTGAACACTGGCTGTATCTTTAATGTACGTAGTCACCTTAAAAAGTAATGATCACACTTTAAATTTAATGTATGATTACGTTAAATTTAATGGAATAAATTAATTTATATTGATGTAAAAATTATTAGATTTTATGCATTACGATAGCTAAATAGTGAAAAAATTAAATATTAAAAAAATTGCCGTTGTAGAAAAAAAAACGTAACTGGATGGCCGGAGAGATGGATGGAAGATTCATTTATTTATATTTACAAAAAATACATCCACGTGGAGGAAGCTCCAAAAGAGTGAACGGTACTTCTTTCTTTTTTACATTTTAAGTTACTAAAACACAAATATGAAAAACAAGGTACCACTACGCAGAAAATCGCTAAAAGAAATTAATAGTTTAGTTAAAATTTATTTTATTATTTACAGTTAGTAGAAAATAATTTCTATTTATAAGATGTAATAAGAATCTTTGTTTAAGTATCGGATGTAAATTTCCATAAAAAGTTAAATTCTCAAAATCCCATTAAAACAAATAAAGTAATTGTGTTATATAATAATTGCAATCTCCACATTGAAATTTTATTATTTACGTATTTGCAAAAACCCTGCATATTTACGTGTCAAATATCAAGTAGGCACTCTATCATAATACCAAGTTTGGGAATTCCAAATTACATTTTGTTATTTTAGTATTCTCAATTAAGTCTCTATGAGTGGAACAGACTTACTGTTTTTTGCGTAATGAGGATGTAATGTCTGGAATAAATTCATAGTTTAAAAAACGTTGGGTTATCTAATAAAGGTGCGTATAAATATGGCGAGTTGAGCGCGTGACGAGCTTGCAACGAACTGATCTTTGTCGCTTCGAAGCCTTCTTCGACGCCCGGTGCCAATAGAGATTTCTAGCGTCTGGACAGTGTAAACCAATAAAGGATGAAGAAAAAAAATATTCAAGTTTTGATTATATTCTTTATATTCCAAAATGAAATTTAATTAATTTTTTCTTATTTTCCAAATATATAATAATGAATCAGCTTATAAGGGGTTCAACATAACTGTGGTGCCGGGACATTAGAAATAAATCTAATTTTTTAAGTGATTTTATTTACATATTATCTTCTATATTTATAAATAAAAAAGATACCTTTTTGTCGTACTTTTACAGATCTATTGATAAATCATGAAAATTAGCCTTTACACGAGTTTTTGTTTTCCCGTTCACTTGCCAATATTGCAATACCTCATGCTGTCAAATTGGCTGAAATTTTTTTTATTATCATATTTTCCTTATATCATTATATTTTGAAATAAATAAGAGGTAGTTTTTCTTATTTTCGAAATATTACTTAATTAATCTCGAAATTAGCTTATACGTAGCTAAAAAAGAACCTACTTTTTTCAGGAGTGTTATTTTCTAATTATCTTTAATATTTCAAAGTAAAAAAGCGAAATTTAACCAGTTTGTTTACTAGTTTGGCGATGATTGTCGCGGCGAGTGTGGCTGTATCGATGCGAACTTCAATTAAGTTTTTCTTTAATAACATAATTAACGCCGTTTCACCAGTCCTCGCTGATAATTTTTTTTATGTATTAAGAAATTAATGTATTTCTTATAGTTTAGATTTTGGGTTATCCCGAGTTACGAATTATTTGTGCCCATATAAATTTAATGGATTTTAATTAATGTGTTCGAAGCACAGCATTTCCATGTTCTTCAGCCCATTCGTCTATCACATGTTTCTTAAATTGTCTTTCTTTATCGTTCGCAATTTTTACAAGTTCCTTCATTCGTAAACCGTTCATAAAGGAAATATGTTTTTTTGACAACCAATCTGTAATATCGCTTTTTCAGCTATGTTATTGGAACTTTTCCACCAGTCTAGAATGATAACTGGCGTTATCAAAAACTATAACAGACCTCTCCAGAATCAATTGTATCATTTGATAAAAATATCTTTGAAAGATATCGGGCGTCATTTATTCATATTAATCTTTGGTAGATTTCCGTTCAAACTGCTGCAAAACTCCTATAAATTTCTTCCAATATGAGCTGTAATGAGTTTGTGACCCTGAGCGGATAAGAGTTTTAAATCTGTCGTTAACCCTTCTAAGAATGCTTCACGAAAAATTGCTATATTCTTATCTTCATACATTTCTTGTGCTATGTGTCCTGTATTGAGACAGATTACATTCAGATGCCTTCCCTGTGGTATTTTCTAATTTCCTGCAAATACTGTCTTCTCTAAAAGTATTTCCTCTGTATCACCTATATTTTCACTTTCCCTATGAGAAATTCATTTTTGTCAGCACTTTCTACAGATTGGTTTTTCGTATGCCAGGCATATTCTGGTCTTGTTTCATAACTTTCAAAACTTCATCGAGACTTTCTTTTTATTTTCTAACTAAAAACTTTCTAATTCATGAACGTGTCTTCTTAGTATGTTTTTTAAACATAATTTTCTTCTAGGGTACGGTTGCACGCTAGCACATAGTTCCACTTTTCCTTTCTTTAATTCGCCTATAAGTTGTAGATTCGCTAAGTTTTGGAGTAAAAGTAGAAATTTTCAGTAGCTAGCATTGAAAGTTGTAAGACAATAACATAGCAAGGCCTTACATTTATACACATCTGAAGTATACTTAAAAATGTCATTACTGTTAATTGCCAATTTGAGATGTATACTTTTAAATCTAATTATCTTTTAAGTATACAACTTTCTCCTCAAATACATACTTAAGACACATACAATAGCTACCCCTTGTTTTATCCGAATTCGGAAAGCCGAATTATTTATGAAATCTATTCCGAGAATTTCTATGGCTTTGGTTTATACCTCTTCACAGGTGTGCATACAATTATCATACTTTGTCTGACAATGAAGAACAAACAACAGCTTTGTTACTTTTATGCAGTGGAATTTTACCGTAAAAAGTATATTACATAAAAAACGAAAATCTGGACTACAATAGCACACCACCTTGTATACAAAAATGGATAGGATTCGAACTTCTAGAAAATTTATAGTTCCAACATATTAGCGGATAATACAGAAATTTCGCCAAAATCCCTTCGTTACATTTTGAATATATGTTAAACAAAATAGAAGCAGTCATTTCCAGAAGAAAAATATATTTTCAGCAGTCCATTTCCACATGGCAGACGCACTTGAAATTTTCTTCTCGCTGGTCTCTGGAAATTTTCTGACGCAATTTCATTGCACACATTTACTTCTTTTCTTCTCTAAAATTTTTGTCGATAACTCACAAATTTTGAAATTATTTTCAGGTTCTTCTATTTTCTTCCGATCACTCCGTATACACTTATGAACAACTTTTAATTCATTAGTGACAAGTGCTAAATAAATTTCATTTCATTAACAGTCTTCAGTCTCACTGCAAAGTAAATTTTTTCGAAAAAGCTTGTCATAAACCCGTCCCACTAAATAAAAAAAATCCTTTGAGTTCGCACCAAAAAACCGACAGAAAATGGGTCACTGTGAGTATCGGTCGAGCTACTCGAAAACAATGGAACTATAAAAAAATTGACTTCTTGTGACCCAACTGCATTTATTACCTCTTTTCAAATATGTCGACGATGGCCCTCGATAACAACAGAAATCGGCAAAATTTCAAAGGAGTCTCGTAGGAAGTTCCAGGCATACGCGACTCGCGCTCGACTCGCCATATTTATACGCACCTTAAAAAATCGTTCGGACACGTCGACACTGTTTTTAAAAAACTTCTAAAAGTAGGAGGTTCTCAGTTCGTCGGGCATGTATTTTTTTTATGTACGTCGATTACTCCGGAACGGCGGCACCGATTTGAATGAAATTTTTATATTCAGGAAGTTGCTGCGGTGGTTCCATATTATTTTGGATGAAATTGGTGCAGTAAAAGCTAAGATGGCGCTAATAATATGGCGGACAAAAAACTTAATTTTGTCCGATTTTCTCCAAACTTGGTATGTGGAAATTTTTGGGATAGCATGTAACGAATATATATTTTAAAAAATTTCAGTATGACGGATCCAATATGGCGGACAAAAAATCAATTTGTGCGATTTTCTCCAAAATTAATATGGAGGAGTTTTCGTGGTTGCACATAATGGATCCAAAATATTTAAAAAAAAATTCAATATGAGGAATCCAATATGGTGGACAAAAAAATTAATTTTGCTCGATTTTTTCCAAAATTGATATAGGGGAGTTTTTTGGATCGAACATTACGAATCTGAAGTTATTTAAAAAAAATTAAATATGGCGGATCCAAGATGGCGGATTAAAATTTTTCGATTTTGTCTAAAATCAATATTGGGGGATTTTTGTTAGTGTTAATTACGAATTTAAAATATTTGTTGAAAAACTCGATGTGACGGATCCAATATGACCGCCTAAAAATTTTACATCTTTCGATTTTCTCCGAAACAGATATAGTGGGTTCTTGAGGGTGTAAATTATGATTTTAAAATATTTTTTTTCAGGATTCAATATGGCGAATCCAATATAGCGGACTAAAAATTTTACATTTTTCGATTTTGTTCAAAGGTGGAACTGGATCAATTTTGAGGATGTAAATAGCAAATATAAAATTATTTTAAGAAATTCTAATATATCAGACGCAATATGACGGTAGGTCAATTTTGAATTACCGGATTTCATCCAAAACTGGTACTAGGCGGCTTTGAAAGCTTTAGATTTTTAGATTAGATTAAAATGTTAAAATTATTTTTCTGAAATTCAATATGGCAGATCCAATATGGTGGGTTGAAAATTTTACCTTATTCGCATTTTTTCAGATTCGATACAAAGGGTTCGACGGGCTACGAATGTGAAGTTAATTTTTTTCAACTTAATATGGCAGATATAATATGAGCTACTGAGTATTTTACATTTTTCCGATTTTGTCTAAAATTGATATTGTAGGGTTCTTTGCGTATACAAACTCAATCAGTTGGTTAAAATATGTCGGACGTCTCAAGTTCTTGAAATATCGGAAGATTTTGGGGGACTATATTACCAATCTAAAAGTAATTTGAAATTTAAATTAGGGAATTTACTATGACAGACTAAATATCAGTTTGACATAATTTCATTCAAAACTGGTACTTGGAGAACTCTAAGAATCAAATAAATTTAGTTGTTCATTTTAGGATGATTTACAACTTTGAATAAAATGGGTACTTCTTTGCGACCTTGGAGTCATTACGAGGTACACTAATATGTCAATTTATACACATGTTATTTGGCAGCTATGTGATAAAGTTAACATCCAGCTATTTTTTCTTAACTATTGTTATTTCATACAATCTTGTATGTGAGGTAACTGTTCCAAGGCGGAAGAAGTTTTCAAGACTCATCAAGAAATAATAAAAATAATTTTATTTAAGCTATATGCATTCTTCTGTTGAACTTTATTCCCAGATTTACAAATCATGCCATTTCCATATATGTTTAGTTTCGGCTCGGTTATGAATCTGAAGACAAACCTGTCTGATTAATCTTTGTCCGGAAGCCCTCAGTACGAACTGAGGGTAAATCTTAATTTAAGCTTACTCAAGCATAGATTGAATAAGCTAGCAAATAGGCCCATTATTTTACTAAGTAAGTCATGCAATAAATTTCATACGGAAATTAAAAGAGTTCTGAAAATTAAGAGTTCTAACAGCTTACTTATACTTATATTTATAAGTTGGTAAAAATTCATTCCACTCTACAGAATATTTAAATTGCATCATCTCTAACCTACTATCATTATTTTAAATAATATTTGTTTGTCAAACTTACGTGATTTTATTTTTAGAATTTTGGTATATTAGTTTCATTTTTTTAATGCCCAAGACTGTAAACATTTTTGGAGTTTATTTACTCTATTCTTGATATTATTCCATACTTTGTAGAAAAATCTATGGAAATAAATATTTATCCATTGTCTATGGTCTAAAACTGTCAAAAAATATTGGTAAAATAGTGTGTTCTAATCGTACACCTCGTCTAAGTGAAATGCCGTTGATATTTTCGTGTATTTTTACAGTTATCATATCAGGGATGGATCCAGCCTCTCTCTTTGGGGGGGGGGGGGCAGTGATATCACAAAATTACAGCATGGCAAGCGAAAACAAGTTGTCTATGGGGGGGGGGAGACACCAGCAACATTCCCATGGGGGCGATCACAAGAAAAAACAAGTTTCCGACCGGGGGGGGGGATGCCAGCAGCATACACATTCCTAGTATAAAAGGCAGAATCGGGTCTATTTTCCTGAACTCAAGGCTTTTTGGGAGGGGGGGGGGCGGTTGCAAGAAAAACAAGTTGTCAACAGGGGGGGGGGAGTGCCAGCAGCATACACATTCCTAATATAAAAGGCAGAATCGATTCTATTTTTCTGAACTCGAAGCTCTTGGGAGGGGGCGGGCGATCGCAAGCATACACATTGCTATACTCTATTCAAGAACTAGGGAGAATAATAAAACTGTTACCGAAATCTCCAACGTACAGTGACGCAGATAACTGAGGACTGCCGTAAATCTAATTATATTTAATTATTTCTGTCATTGAGCAAAGTACACCTTACAGTGTGTCCTTAGTGATTTATCTTGTTTGCGCTTTCCTCAACGAAAAACTTATTACGATGAATGTTTATATGCCTTAAGATATCAATATCTAGATAATAATGTTAAAAGCTCTATTGAGATGTGTTCCAACATGACAGATATTGGAAAATCTATTATGTACCGAATACTGAAGAGAAAAAAAAACGAATGGAATTGTTAGTACTCCCAAGCCACATTCGATCACAGGCAGACGAAAAACCCCGTTGGAAGAAGAGATGAAAACTGTAATAAAAGGAGTTGTACATATATTTTATTATGAGAAGCAAATCCCAACCGTCGACAAAATTCTAACTAAAATCAATAAATATCGGAATTTATCTGAAATTAAAGGAAATAAACTCTGGAAATTGCTCAGAGAACTTAATTTTTGCTGGGGAAAACCATATAGAAAATCTGTTCTTATAGATCGTCCGGAAACTGTCCGTTGGAGAAGGAAATATCTTTCTCAAGTAAAAGGTAGAGTTGCTAGAGATAACACAAATTACTTACTTACAAAATTAGTAATTTAACTGAACTTTTGAAAGATTTTTTTGAATAAAGTTATTGCGGAAAATTGGGAAAAATCCATATAATAAAGGAATAAAACAAAATGTGGAAACTCCCTCTCATGATCGGTGAGACGGAGGAACCACTTATAATTAATTTGAGCGAAGATAGCTTCACTCACTTTGATTAGGAATTAGATACGTACTATTTACCACTGTAAATACAATTTATTATTTAAATTTTTGTTTTTATTGTATCTTATTGTTTAATGTTGTTTTTTACTTTTTTTATATATTTTTATTTTAATGTGTCCCACTCTTTAGATTTATGTATATTTAATTCCAATTAGCCGTAAGTTTTTTATTATTTTATTATTGTATTTTTCTCTTTTTTTTTTAAGCATGTAGAATTAACATGTTTATTTTATTTTTTTGGGGCTATTGGATTTCCGTATAATAAAGTAAATCAAATTAAGATATCAGTACAATAAAAATAAAAATAAGTAGGTCTAATTTTAACTGTAACATATAAAAATTAATTACATTTGAATCCCTTTTTAGTGTTTAATTGTAATTCTGCAGATGGTTTAAGAAGTAAATAAACTGAAATGCCAAATGTCCTAAAAATGTTTTTAATTTTAATAAAATGAGCGATAGCCCCAAAAATATTTAATATTATATGGAGGAATTTAATTTTTTATATATGTTTAACTTTTTGTATTTTTGAGAATGGGCTACGTTTTAGTCTGAATGTGCCTATGACAAAATTCAAAATATTAAAAATACAGTTATGATTTGTGTTAAATATGTTTAAATTGTCTACATTTTGTCATGTATGTGAATTATTAAGAAATCATAAGAAATAAAATAATATTATAAAACATTTTTTTTTAAGTTTGTTACCGAAATAATATTCTATGCCATAAATACTTAGTGATAAAATAAATCTCTTTCCGACGCCTATGACAAGGATTAAAATCCTTTTTAACACTTCATACTTTCAAATATCTATTGTTATCAAACCCAAATAGTCCGTTATTATAAACCGGTATTTTTGATTATAAAATTTCTAACCCATTCCTATTAAAAATATAAGTGTCCAATAGATTTTGCCAGAGACACCAGACTAAAGAACACAGGTAGTTTGCGAAGAAAAAAAGGGTAAAAAAAATTATTTATTACTCTCTCTAGTTCTCGAATAAACTATAGTACAAAGGGCAAAATCGAATCTATTTTCCTGAACTTAAAGCTCTTGGGGGGGGGGGGCGATCGCCACCCCCCCCCCCCGCCCCCTGGATCCGCTCCTGAATCGCATACCTATTAAATAGGAATATTCATAGTCGACTGGGCATTCTTCTAAAGCTTTTAATTCAATTATATCAGACAGTTTGTGGAAGTCAATAGGATCGAAAGTTAATTATCTGTTGTAATGTAAAACTCAATTTGCATTTTGACAGTTTGCTGGGAGAGATGCCGAGATGATGTGTTTGGTTGTTCTGTGACACTAACGACTGACCAGGTTTCTATAATCTTTCAATGGAAACGACCACTCAAATTTCTTGATTGTATTTTCAATAACGGCTTAACAGGGTGTTAGTCTAAAAATAATTATATTTCGAAAACACTCTGATGACTTAATCAGTCTATTTTGACGTCTAGTATCTACTCTCTCATTATTATAAAACCCCCCTATATTTTTATTTAGTGTGATATGGGCTTTATAATACAGAGGTTGCCCATGTAACTGCACTTGGCAAACACTTTCAGTGAAAATTGACAGATTTAAGTTAATTCATAAAATAGAAAAACCCCATTTAAAATTTAATTTTTAATATGTATAAAATACAAGGTGTCTCAAAAGAAAGTTCACATTTAAAAAATCGATTTAAAAAACAGTCAGGACTTTATTGAAAAAATGTTTATTACATATTAAAATACATTGTTTGGGAATTTATTTTTTAAAAATGATATCGTCCAAATGTAATCCGTTGCGCTCACGGCATTCATTTAATCGAGCACTAAAATTGCCCATGATGGCTCGGCAGGTATTCTCCGTGATGTCTGTCATTTCGTTGCGGATGTTTTCTTTTAATTGTGCCAGGGAAGTCGGTTTGTTGGCGTAAACTTTTGATTTGACATAACCCCATAGGAAAAAAATCCATAGGTGATAAATCAGGACTGCGTGGAGGCCAACTTATGTCACCTTTCTTTGAGATCAATTTGTCAGGAAAAATTTCACGCACTTGTGGCAGAGACATGTTGGACGTGTGTGAAGTTGCTCCGTCTTGCTGGAACCATGTTCTTTGGTTATAGCCAGGAAAATTTTGCAGTTCAGGCACGAAGAAGTCGTCTAACATCTCCACATACCGCTCTAAAGTTACTGTTACTGTGCGTTCCCTTTCATCTTCAAAAAAGTACGGGCCGATAATTCCTCGCGCCGACATCGCAGCCCATACTTTCGGCGAATGTAGAGGTTTCTGATGTTTGTGTTTTGGATTGTTTGCACTCCAATAGCAGCAATTTCGCTTGTTTACATGACCATTAAGATGAAAATGGGCTTCATCCGAAAAGAAGATGTTGGTAAACGTTGAAAAGCGTTCAGTCATCTGGTTTACGAAGTCAAGCCTCTGACCAGCATCCTGAGGCTTCAATTCTTGCACCAACTGAATTTTATAGGGGTTCAGCTTTAAATCTTTGTGTAAAATGCAGAATAATGATGACCTATGCACATTTAAAGCAACAGCACGCTTACGAATCGAAACGTTTGGGTCGTCACGAATAGACTGAGTAACACTTTCTACGTTTTCGACCGTTCTCGAAGACCTCGGACGCCCGGATTTTGGTTTATCTAGTGTTGAACCGGTCTCTTCAAACTTTTGGACCCATCTTCCAATAAGCCGAGCGCTTGGCGCATAATTTAAGTGACGAATATGTCGAAAATTGTAGAATTTTCTACGCGCTACAGTCGCCGAATTACCGTTTTTGTAAAACTTACTTACGTACAAAGCACGGTCCGCTCCCAAGAAACGCTCCATAGCGACTAAATTCCCAAGAGCCAGGCTACCGATTGACATACCCCCCGCGCCGCTCGGAATAGTTGCGTTCACGCAATAAGCAAAACAAATGTGGACTTTCTTTTGAGACACCCTGTATATAAAAAAATGGAAAAAAAAATCGTTTATAAATGACAAAAATAATTTAGAAAAATAAAAATGAAAAGGGAAAGTAACTACGATAAAAACCCTTACGTAACATACATATGTGTGACACGCATCTAACCTTCTTTTTTACATGTTTTTCGATAAGGCAGTTTCAATAATAAAAAGGGACACTTGTTCGCTGCTTGAAAAATAAAATCTTAATAGCGATTACAATCTACGATACTTTTACATAATATTGTGATAAATGTCCCATAAATATTTTTTTCCTTTAGTTTATTCACGGAACTGCACTTATTTATTACATTAAATTCTCAATTAACAGGTTTGAATATAAAGCATCAGGTGACATTTACGCAGTACTACAATAATTGTTTTTCAGAACTGTAGGTTCTTTGAAACTGTAACACCCAGCGAAAGTTATACAGGGTATTTATTTTGCTACTATATTATTGCACAGTTTTAAAACCAGTAAAATATTTAATTTCATATGAATATAAGAGTATAATTATTAGGCATATTTCGAAGATTGATATTGACTTACAATTCCCGTTCTTTTAGAAGTAAACAGTAACGTTAAGTCACTAACAAGATCTAACTAATATAAGTTGATAGTAGCAGGGGCGGATCCAGCCTCTCTCTTTGGGGGGGGGGGGGGGCGGTGATCTCACAAAAGTACAGGATGGCAAGCGAAAGCAAGTTGTCGACGGGGGGGGGGGGGTCGAGATATACTATCATCATTCCCATTTCTAGTGTAAAAGGCAGGGGCAGGTCTATTTTTCTGAATTTGAAGCTCTTGGAGAGGGGGTACGATCACAAGAAAAAACAAGTTGCCGACAGGGGGGAAAGGATGCGAGCAGCGTACACATTCCTAGTATAAGAGGCAGAATTGGTTCTATTTTCCTGAACTTAAAGCTTTTGGAAAGGGAAGGGGCGATCGCAAGCATACACATTCCTATACTCTATTCAAGAACTAGAGAAAGTAATAAAACTCTTACCGAAACCCCCAACGTACCTGCTCCAGTGCCGCAGGTAACTGAGGACTGCCGTAAATCTAATTATATTTAAATATTATAAGCTTTTATAAATTTATTGCAACAATAAAATTTCTGAGAGTTCAATTTAATTTCTGTCAGTGATTAAAGTACTTCTTACGGTGTGTTCTAAGTGATTTATCTTGTTTGTGCTTGTTTTTATATATTATTTAAGATTAGTGAGATACCCAAAAGATATGGCTTCCACACAAAATCGTTAAACCAGGGCATTTTTCCACAATGAAAAACTTATTACGATGAATGTTTATGATGCCTTAAAATATCAATATCTAGATAATAATGTTAAAAGCTCTGTTGAGATGTGTTCCAACATGACAGGAGTTGGAAAATCTACTATTTACTGAATACTGAAGGAGAAAAAAATGACTGGAATTGTTAGTCCTCCCAAGCCACATTCGATCACAGGCAGACAAAAAACCTGGTTGGAAGAAGAGATGTAAACTGCAATAAAAGGAGTTGTACATACATTTTATTATGAGAAGCAGATCCCAATCGTCGACAAAATTTTAACTAAAATCAATGAAGATTGGGATTTACGGAAATTAAAAGAACTGAGCTCTGGAAATTGCTCAGAGAAGTTAATTTTTGCTGGGAAAAGCCAGATAGAAAATCTGTTCTTGTAGATCGTCCGGAAAATGTCCGTTGAAGAAAGAAATATCTCTCTCAAGTAAAAGGTAGAGTTGCTAGAAATAACAACAACTTACAAAATCGGTAACTTAACTGAACATTTGAACGATTTTTTTGAATAAAGTTACTGCAGAAAATTAGGAAAAATCCATATAATAAAAGAATAAAAGAAAATGATCGGCGAGACAGAGGAACCAGTTATAATTAATTTGAGAAAAGATAGCCTCACTGATTTTGATTATGAATTAGATACCTAATGGTTACCAGCGTAAACACAATTTATTATTTAAATTTTCTGTAACATATCAAAAATTAATTACATTCGAATCCCTTTTTAGTGTTTAATTATAATTCTGCAGATGGTTTAAGAAATAAATAAACTGAAACATTAAATGTCCTAAAAATGTTTTTAATTAATAATAAAATGACCGATAGTCCCAACAAATTTTAACATCATATGGACGAATTTCTTTTTTTATATATGTTTAACTTCTTGTATTTTTGACAATGGGTATTTTGTAAATATTTAAATTATAACTTAGAATTTTTCGAGAGAAAAAGGTTACGTTTTAGTCTGAATGTGCCTAAAACGATTTCTATGCCAAACTTAAAAATAATAAAAATATAGTTGTGATTTGTGTTAAATATGGCAAAATTATCTATATTTTCTAATGTATGTGAATTATTAAGAAAATATAAGAAATAAAATAATATTATAAAAACTTTTATTTAAAGTTTATTACCGAAATAATATTCTATACCATAAATACTTAGTGATAAAATAAATCTCCTTCCGACGCCTATGACAAGGCCTTAAATTTTTTTTAACACTTTTCACATCCAAATATCTATAGTTATCCAACCCAAATAGTCCATTATTATAGACCGATATTTTTGATTATAAAATTTCTAACCCATTCCTATGACAAATATGTGTGTCTAACAGATTTTGCCAAAGACACCGGACTAAACAACACAGGTAGTTTGCGAAGAAAAAAAGGGTAAAAATGATTTATTACTCTCTCTAGTTCTTGAATAAACTATAGTATAAGAGGCAAAATCAGGTCGTTTTTCTTGAACTTAAAGCTCTTGGGGGGGCGATCGCCCCCACCGCCCCCCCCCTTGGATCCGCGCCTGGATAGTAGAGGGTTTATATTGACAAATGCGACGACAAGTCGAGCAAATTAAAAATCTTAAAAAACCAAAGTGAAAAAATCGGATTTTTTAGGATAGAAACGACAAAAATGAAAAACTTAATTTAGGAACATACTATTTATTTTACCTATTTCAAGGCTTTTCTCCATATTTTTGTCTTTAATATCCTTATAAAAGGGTTATTTGTCGACATATGTAACATAAACTATAACACAATCGTAAGCAAAACTGAATTGGTCAACTAAGATTTAACTTCCATGGCAATTAAATTGGATCTAAGAAGGGATCATTCTTAAGTGTCCACCTCTGAGTTCCCTCATTCTGTGATATGTTAAAGTATACTAAAAATATTGGACATGTGTTTGTTACGTCACGGACTGCATTTCTAGGGGATGAATGGAATAGAACATAGGGAGTACATGTCAGCCAGAAATAGGTCAAACAATTATAATTCACAATTAAATAATTACTGGAAAATTTTTAATCCTCCAATCGAAATTATCAATTATTCTATCGATTAATAATTTCGAAATTAAAATTATCAATTATAAAGTACTTGGTAAATATATTTCTACAATTACCCGTTCAACAACATGTCTGTTGCATAAAATATTTTACATCATTCTAAGCTAATTTTTGACGCGATTTCAAATATATAATTATTTTTTTTATATCAGCTTTAATTTATAAATTATAAGGAGGGATGTTTTTTAGAAAAAATACTCTCACCATAAAAAAAGTCCAAACTTTTGAATTTTCTTTTATATGATTTTCTACTGTTTTTGAATGACAAAGTGGTGCTCTGATTACTCCAGCAATAATCGGCCATCATATGCGCATTCTAGCGACCTTGGAATCGTTCCTCCATAGTCCGAATATCCTGGTGGAATAGTTCAGGTTAGTTCTGTTCTTTATTGATGATACCAAGATTTTCAGGAAAATGATCTAAATGGTTGTGAAGAAAGTATACTTTGATGCTAATGTTATATGTTAGTTGCTGAAAGTGAGACAACATCTCTTTAACGCGCTCAACATAATCACCCTTTCTATTACCTAAGAAATTTCGAATAACCCAAACAAATGAATCTCATGCGTTCCTCCCAATTTCTGACACTGAACTGCAAAAATTAGGGTCGTTCACCGATTTGCGAATTTGTGGGCCATAAAATATGTCTGCTTGAGCGTTTCTAAACTCACATTCCGAAACTTCCTTGAAATATACTTGAAACATTCACTGGCTTTATTTAGTGCTTTAACATATTGTTTCACCAGACCGAGTTTAATAT
This sequence comes from Diaprepes abbreviatus, assembly GCA_034092305.1. Lineage (NCBI taxonomy): Eukaryota > Metazoa > Arthropoda > Insecta > Coleoptera > Curculionidae > Diaprepes > Diaprepes abbreviatus. Next base: position 1,411,889 of record JASJET010000090.1, on the reverse strand, counting down.
GGAGAGGTGGCAATATGATACGAGTTCATTCCACAAGAGGTACGTTTATAACATTACTGCTACTTGAGACTATTGCTTTCCTAGAAGGCCATTTTCTTCTTGTCCCATGTTCAGATTTAGCTCTGCTATCCCATAAACATATAAAACAAGGATATCTGGTATAATCTCCTTGTTGTTCCAAAAGGAAATTAACCATCTTAAGATCAACGCAAATTACCCATCTATGATCACTATACTTTATCTTATTCAAGACTAATGCTATTGTAGGGTATTCTTACTTAACTTTGATTGAATGTGCGATCGGTAGGGAGCTTAGTTTATTTCTGTTATGCAATAGTACACATTTCAAACTGCACTTTGATGAGTCGATAAATAAACGCCATCCGTTTGTATCACATCTCTGCCAGCCCATGGCCATCATCAAACCAGTATCAGTAAAATAACCAGAATCATCCTCTTCAACGAAAAAAAGAAGTAAGTCGTTTTTCCGAATGCGGTAATATGAAACTTTAATTTCTTTAGTTAAGAGATGTCTGTCGAAAGAAGTTTTCGACAGTCCAAGGTCTCTATTTAAATCATTAAACTCGTTTTGATTTAATGGTATCGCTTCCAAAAAATTTTTTGTCTCGAACTCGTCATCGCGCACGCAGCTCAGCTCATTCAGTTCGTCAGAACGTTCTTTAAATGTAGATGATACGATAAAAATGGATCTTTTGAACTCTTAACAATCCTCATAGCAGATGCTGATATGGGTCAAATCCATTTGGCGCGGTTTGTCTTATTGATACCTTTTATATTCACTACACAAAACTAGCAGTCATCGTGATGATTAACAGGTTCACGCCATATCATTGGAGATTAAAACTTGAAAGAGGTTCTCTTCTTAGTGGGCCACAAACGTAATTCCTCAATAGATTTTACATAGAATATTGGGCACCCAACCCTTGTAATGTGTTTCCAATGGAAAACCATAACACTCCAAATATGCTTGTTTTACAAAGTCTGACATACTGAAACGAAATTTTTGAAAAACATATTCAATATATATGTAACAAACACAACTTGGATCGTTAATGCAAACCCTTCTCGACGAAGACGTGATAGACATTATAAACATTTATATAAAATGCGAGCGTAATAGATATAGATAACGTAAATAAACTCAGTGTGAAGCTAAGAATGATGGAAGTAGCTTTATCTAAAAAACTCGAGCTGATATAATAAAACTGAGTTTAGATTCAAAATCAGTGACCTTGAATTAATAAACAATCGTTAAAATATTTCATAAAATAAAAAAAAAGTTTTATTTTGTCGTGCTGTGTTATCAATTAACGAAGTAAGTCATAATTTCATTTTTGAAATTATCAATTACCGAAGTAATTAATCATTTTAGGAATTATATTACTCATTACCACAGAAATTGAGGATTTCATTTTTTAAATTACTCGTTACAAGAGTAATTAAAGAATAAATTTTCCAAATTATTGATTTATTAGTTGATAAATTTTTCTGAATTAAATTAAGAAATAATGTATTGACCTTTTTTCGCAAATAATGCAACATAACTATGATTATTTATCCTGCTTGTGCAATCATGATTATCATTCGCTTTCAATAAAAAACAGAATATATATGAAAGCCATACTTATATTATGAATTGCTTCGAAAATAAATGAGCTGAGCTTGAACTGCGATGCGTTGGTATCAAGATATTCTAATCAAAAGGTATGAAAAACCATCAAATTATTATAAAAAGCTTACTGAGGCATGTGGCCACCCTCCTTTCGCTCCTTTTCTGAGATTTTTGTATTAAATTGATAAATTTCAATTTTGGCCACTATTATGAATCCACAGGAATGAGACTGAAAAAACGTATCATCATAGGTAAAAACAGTGTCATTTTATTTTTAATTATTTTTTTTGCTGGCCTGAACAAAAAAAAATTGTTTCAGCTTCTTCGTTATAATTTTTCCTGTAGAATTTTCCATTACTTTGTCTAAAAAGATGAAGTGTTTCAATAAAAAATTATTTTTTAATTTAATCTGATAAATTACTATTTAATAACACAATAATTTGGAAAAATAAATTATTAATTATTCTTGTAATGGTTGATTTAAAAAATTTAATTTACCAATAACTTTGTTAATTGATAATTGTGTGAATAAAATTAGCAATAATTTTATTAATTGATAATTTTAGGAATCAAATGAATAATTACTTCATTAAATAACATTATTTTCAAAATTATTAACTGAAGGAATAATTGATAATTCTATTTTGTAAATTAATGATTATTCATTAATTGGTATTCCGATTTTTGGAATCATCCGTTACATAAATCATTGATATTGATAATATTATCGGATAATAAGACTATAAAAAAAGTATTATTGTCGATCTCTGATGTCAACTATATTTTTAATTATACAAAAAATACTTTTTGATCATCCTAATTCACAGATATCATAAACAAAAAAACTAAAAAAAATATTGTTTTTACCCCTTTGCAAAAAATTTAAAGCAAACTCTAGAAATATATCAAGTAGTTATAAGACCGGTAATGACATATGCATGTGAAACATGGACGTTGACAAAACAAAATGAGAATAGACTGAAAATCGCAGAAAGAAGAATGCTTAGAGGGATATACGGACCGGTCAGGGACAACACCACACAACAATATAGAACGAGAATAAACAAGGAATTGGAGGAACTATTTAACCAGCCAGATATAGTGAAAATAATAAAAGCAGAAAGATTAAGATGGGCCGGCCATGTTATGAGCAAGATCAACCTATCATCAAGTTGGTATGGGAAGAGAACCCAGAAGGAGAGCGGCCGCTAGGAAGACCAAGGATGAGGTGGAGAGATAACGTTGCAGCAGACTTACAAACCCTATACGTCGAACGCGCGGAGGAACTGATGATGGCTCGCAGCAAGTGGAGGCAGATTGTGAAGTCAGCAAAGACCCACCCCGGGTTGTAATGCTAGAGAGAGAGAGAGAGAGAGAGAGAGAGAGAAACTCTTTATGAGAAAATGACATGTATAGAACCCTTTTTTGAGCTTAATAATATGTAAGAAGTTTTATGGGGAGAGCAAAAAAAAATTTTTTTTTAAATCATTATCCTCAATTGAGGTATTGGATTTAAAACTTAGTAATATGAATATGTTTAGTTTCTTTTAAGATTTTAACTTTAGACAATCCGATCGTTGTCTCACGTTAAAATAATATTGTTGAATTAAGCAAATTATAATAAAAAATAATATTTTAATTCATGAAAATAATGTTTATACAAACAGTGGCGTTTCTTCCCGGGAAAAACAAATCATTACTTACGGAGTCTTTGATTTTTTCTTATTAAAATTGATAACATATAGATGTTCTAAGAGGATATTCCCATCTATTGATTTTTAAGAGGGTATTTTAATTTTTAATAAGATTTGTGTAAATGTGGCTGAGGCTACTTATATCAATTCTATCGTTAAATGTGTTTTTTGTTTATTTTCATGATCTCCTTTGCACTCAATTTGTTATAATTATTGTCACGTTCAAATATTATTGTATTGTTGTAGTTGAAGGAATGGTCTGTTTCTCGTACATGTTTATTTAATGCAGTCGTAACATTCTTAGTAAATTTGTGCCCTTTTAATCTATTTTTAAATAACTTTGTGGTCATTCCTATATATTTTTTTGGATAATTTGTGCAAGGAATTGAGTATCATTACGGTTATTACAACGATATCATGTTGGTTCAGAATATATATTAAATTTTTTTTGAATGTCCGTTTGTATACGGCAAGGAAATAAATTTCGATGTATCATTTTTGTTGGAAGGATTGTTATATATATTTATATATATATATATATATATATATATATATATATATATATATATATATATATATATATATAGATAGATAGATAGATATGCAAGCGGAGTTAGTTATTATGAAATAGTAATCCAAAACCCTAGCTCCCAAACTCACATAACCCACGCACAGATAGATTGATAACCATTACACACCAGACAGGGGAGCAGTTTTTAAGGCGAAACCCAAACTGTCAAAACTACACACTCTGCGTGCAGCTGGATTGATTGCCACTTTAGCAATACAGCAGGCAGGCGACCAGACTAAGTATTTGAGAGCTTGAGTTTAGCTCAAAAACTCGATCCGCTTGTCCCTCTGCTGGGTAACGGATTTCGATCTAGCTGCGCCTTTCTTCTCTTTTTTACAGATTTATTTAGTGGATTTTTTCAATTTGACCTTAAAATTGCTTTGAATTGGCCTTCGGTTAATCTTGATGTGTTAAACAAACCACGCATTCGAATTTAGCGCCCTCAAAAGTCTATTTATCTTCTTTTACAGATCTATTTAGTAGATTCTTCTCAATTTGACCTTGAAATGACCTATGGTTGAACTTGAAGGATTAAACAAACCACGGAATCGGATTCAGATTCAAAACTGTTCTATATATACTTTTTCAGTATTTAGTGAATTTTATTCCATTAGTCCTTGAAATGACCTTGAATCTGGCGTGATAGAGGTTACCGGACATCAACTTTGGATTCAGTGTATCTAATTACATAAGAATAAAATGCTCTGGTCAAATCGGTATCCACTTTTTTTTTGTAAACCTGTGTAATTAAACAAGAAAATCTTTTACGACAAGCACTTTTTTATTTCTAACATGCAGGAAATAGAACCGTAGACAACTCTGGGATCAAAAACGCCACACGATGGTGAGACACTGATCGCTCGACCACTATACCAACACAATGCCTAATAATTTAATGTTGTTATTTAGAAGCGCTACGAAATTTCAGAAAAAAATAATAACTCCAACGGAACCCGACAGTGTACGACAAACACTTTACCAGTTCTTTAATAAAAATTAAATGACCATTAACAAAAGCCTGCCGTATAAAATTTATGTGGTTTAAGATTGTTAGTTTTCCAACAATTATGTGAACATTCATTTTAACAAAGAAAAAATAAAATAAATAAACCTAATCATATTAAAGTCTTTTATCTGGTACCAAAACACTTGTTCAGCTACCTAAATATTTATAACATGCCTTCAAAAGTGACTTTATAACTTTTAGTCAATGGGCCTCTTTAAATATTGGAAAATCCCGTAATACTATTACGGACTTCATAATGTTACAATATTTATATTTTCATTTTTTTTTGTACAGTTTCAGGTACATATTTTAGGGACTTATAATTTGTTTAATTAACTTCTTAACTATTTTTTGAAATTGTTGTTTGATATTGTTATTTAGATAAGCACTTTACCAATTCTTAAATAAAAATTGAAAAAAAAACATTAACAAAAGCTTGCCCTATAAAATTTATGCGTCTTAAGATAAATAATTATGGCATACCTTCGAAAGTGACTTTGTAACTTTTAGTCAATGAGCCTCTTTAAATGCTGGAAAATCCAGTAATTTGTGTAGTAATTTGTTACAATACTATTACGGACTTTATAGTGTTACAAATTTTATATTTTCATTTATTTTTCTACAGTTTCAGCTAGATATTCTATCGACTTAAAATTTCTTTATTTAATTTTGTAATTGTTTTTTTTTTGAAATTTCTGAATATACATACTCGCGTATTGTACACGGAATTTTTAATAATTAAACAAGACAAGCACTTTTTTATTTTTAACATGCAGGAGACAGAACCGTAGACAACTCTGTGATCAAACAGGATCCATGCCGAAGGGACACTGATCGCTCGACCACTAAATACAAACGATACCTGAAAATTTAATATTGTTATTTAGATATGCCAGGGAATTTAAGAAAAAAATAATAACCGCAACAGAACCCTAATATAATGGGTGTCCGACAAGCACTTTATCAGTTTTTGAATAAAAATTTTAAAAATATATATTAAAAAAAGTCTGCAGTATTAAATGTATACGGCTTAATATTGTTACTTTGCCAAAAATTATGTCAACGTCCATTTTAAATAAAGAAAAAATAAACGAAATAAAATCAATCATATTTAATAAGTTTACCAGGTACCAAAACACTTATTCAGCTACTTAAATATTGATAGCATGCTTTCAAAAGTGACTTTGTAACTTTTAGTCAATGAGCCTCTTTAAATGCTGGAAAATCCGGTATTCTGTGTAGTAATCTGTTACAATACTGTTGCGGACTTTATGGTGTTACAAATTATATATTTTCCTTTCTTTTTCTACAGTTTCAAGTAGATATTTTATGGACTTATAATTTTTTTAATTAACTTTTTAAAAGCTTTTCTTATGTATTGGACACGGAATTATTAATAATTATTCAAGTTAATCTTTTAAGATAAGCAAATTTTATTTCTTTTATATATATATATATATATATATATATATATATATATATATATATATATATATATATATATATATACATGTCTATGTCAGCTGGCTTAGTTACCTTTAAGAAAACCCCTTAAAAAGAAGTCAGGAGATTTCGACGACCACTCAATAGGTCCTCTTCTCCTAATCCATCTATTTGCAAAAATATCATTATGAAATATGCGAATTTCTGCTACGTGATGTGGTGGGACACCGTCTTGTTAAAAACCCGATCTTTTAATGGGGTAAGTTTCGATTTTCTTCTTCAACAAGCATAATTTTCAGTTAAAATTAACTCAAAGTGACAATTTGGCAAAATGTGATTGAATTAATTAGAATCGCATTATGTTGGAGTTCAGTTGCAGTTATTATTTTTTTCTGAAATTTCATAGCATGTCTAATATATTCTAACATAACAGTATTAAATTGTTAGGCATCGCGTTGGTGTAATGGTCGAGCGACCAATGTTTCACCACCGTAAATCGTGTTTGATCCTAGAGATATCTACGGTTCTATTTCCTGCATGTTAGAAATAAAAAATTGCTTATCGTTAAAGATTAACTTGAATAATTATTAATAATTCCGTATCCAATACATAAGAAAAGCATTTAAAAAGTTAATTAAAAAAATTATATCCATAGAATATCAACCTGAAACTATAGAAAAAGCAAGGAAAATATAAAATTTGTAACACTATAAAGTTCGCAATAGTATTGTAACAGATTACTACACAGAATACCGGATTTTCCAGCATTTAAAGAGGCTCATTGACTAAAAGTTACAAAGTCGCTTTTGAAAGCATGCTATCAATATTTAAGTAGCTGAATAAGTGTTTTGGTACCTGGTAAACTTATTAAATATGATTGATTTTATTTCGCTTATTTTTTCTTTATTAAAATGGACGTTGATATAATTTTTGCGAAAGTAACAATATTAAGCCGTATACATTTAATACTGCAGACTTTTTTTAATATATATTTTTAAAATTTTTATTCAAAAACTGATAAAGTGCTTGTCGGACACCCATTATATTAGGGTTCTGTTGTGGTTATTATTTTTTCTTAAATTCCCTGGTATATCTAAATACCAATATTAAATTTTCAGGTATCGCTTGTATTTAGTGGTCGAGCGATCAGTGTCCCTTCGGCATGGATCCTGTTTGATCACAGAGTTGTCTACGGTTCTGTCTCCTGCATGTTAAAAATAAAAAAGTGCTTGTCTTGTTTAATTATTAAAAATTCCGTGTACAATACGCGAGTATGTAAATTCAGAAATTTCAAAAAAAAAACAATTACAAAATTAAATAAAGAAATTTTAAGTCGTTAGAATATCTAGCTGAAACTGTAGAAAAATAAATGTAAATCTAAAATTTGTAACACTATAAAGTCCGTAATAGTATTGTAACAAATTACTACATAAATTATTGGATTTTCCAGCATTTAAAAAGACTCATTGACTAAAAGTTACAAAGTCACTTTCGAAGGTATGCCATAATTATTTAGATAGCTCAACAAGCCTTTTGGTCCCAGGTAAAATTATTTAATATCATTAAGTTTATTTTTTAAATTTTTTCTTTGTTAAAATGAGGGTTCACACAATATTTCGAAAACTAACAATCTTAAGACGCATAAATTTTATAGGGCAAGCTTTTGTTAATGTTTTTTTTTCAATTTTTATTTAAGAATTGGTAAAGTGCTTATCTAAATAACAATATTAAACAACAATTTCAAAAAATAGTTAAAAAGTTAATTAAACAAATTATAAGTCCATAAAATATGTACCTGAAACTGTACAAAAAATAAATGAAAATATAAATATTGTACCATTATGAAGTCCGTAATAGTATTACGGGATTTTCCAATATTTAAAGAGGCCCATTGACTAAAAGTTATAAAGTCACTTTTGATGGTATGTTATAAATATTTAGGTAGCTGAACAAGTGTTTTGGTACCAGGTAAAATACTTTAATATGATTAGGTTTATTTCTTTTATTTTTTCTTTGTTAAAATGAGTGTTCACACAATATTCCGAAAACTAACAATTTTAAGACGCATAAATTTTATAGGGCAAGCTTTTGTTAATGTTTTTTTTTCAATTTTTATTTAAGAATTGGTAAAGTGCTTATCTAAATAACAATATTAAACAACAATTTCAAAAAATAGTTAAAAAGTTAATTAAACAAATTATAAGTGCCTAAAATATGTACCTGAAACTGTACAAAAAAAAATGAAAATATAAATATTGTAACATTATGAAGTCCGTAATAGTATTACGGGATTTTCCAATATTTAAAGAGGCCCATTGACTAAAAGTTATAAAGTCACTTTTGAAGGCATGTTATAAATATTTAGGTAGCTGAACAAGTGTTTTAGTACCAGGTAAAACACTTTAATATGATTAGGTTTATTTCTTTTATTTTTTCTTTGTTAAAATGAGTTTTCACACAATATTCCGAAAACTAACAATCTTAAGACGCATAAATTTTATACGGCAAGCTTTTGTTAATGTTTTTTTTTAATTTTTATTTAAGAATTGGTAAAGTGCTTATCTAAATAACAATATTAAACAACAATTTCAAAAAATAGTTAAAAAGTTAATTAAACAAATTATAAGTTCCTAAAATATGTACCTGAAACTGTACAAAAAAAAATGAAAATATAAATATTGTAACATTATGAAGTCCGTAATAGTATTACGGGATTTTCCAATATTTAAAGAGACCCATTGACTAAAAGTTATAAAGCCACTTTTGAAGCCTGTTATAAATATTTAGGTAGCTGAACAAGTGTTTTGGTATCAGGTAAATTACTTTAATATGATTAGGTTTATTTCTTTTATTTTTTCTTTGTTAAAATGAATGTTCACATAATTGTTGGAAAACTAGCAATCTTCAGCCACATAAATTTTATACGGCAGGCTTTTGTTAATGATTATTTAATTTTTATTAAAAAACTGGTAAAGTGCTTGTCGGGCACTGTCGGGTTCTGTTGGAGTTATTATTTTTTTCTGAAATTTCATAGCATGTCTAAATAACAACATTAAATTTTCAGGTATTGTGTTGGTATAATGGTCGAGCGATCAGTGTCTCACCAGCGTGTGGCGTTTTTGATCCCAGAATTGTCTACGGTTTTATTTCCTGCATGTTAGAAATCAAAAAGTGCTTGTCGTAAAAGATTTTTTGGTTTAATTACACAGGTTTACAAAAAAAAATGGATGCCTATTTGACCAGAGCATTTTATTCTTATGTAATTAGATATCCTGAATCCAAAGCTGACGTCCGGTAATCTCTATCAAGCCAGGTTCAAGGTTATTTCAAGGACAAATGGAATAAAATTCACTAAATAAATCTGAAAAAGTATATATAGAACATTTTTGAGGTCGCTGAATCCGATTCCGTGGTTTGTTTGATCCTTCAAGTTCAACCATAGGTCATTTCAAGGTCAAATTGAGAAGAATCTACTTAATAGATCTGTAAAAGAAGATAAATAGACTTTTGAGGGCGCTAAATTTGAATGCGTGGTTTGTTTAACACATCAAGATTAACCAAAGGCCAATTCAAAAAGAGAACGCAGGTGTAGCTAGATCGAAATCCATTACACAGCAGAGAGGCAAGCGAAGTTTTTGAGCCCAACTCAAGCTCTCAAATACTTGGTCTGGTCGCGTGCCTGCTGTATTGCTAAAGTGGCAATTAATCTAGCTGCACGCAGAGTGTGTGGTTTTGGCAGTTTGGGTCTCGCCTTAAAAACTCGATCTGCTCCCCTGTCTGGTGTGTAATGGATATCAATCTAGCTGTGCGTGGGTTATATGAGTTTGGGAGCTTGGGTTTTGGATTACTATTTCATAATAACTAACTCCGCTTGCATATCTACTGTGTAACGGACATCAATCTGACTGTGCGTAGGATACAAGATTTTGGGAGCTTGAATTTCGGCTCAAAAACTTGATCCGCTTGCTTGTCTGCTATGTAACGGATATTGATCTAGCTGCCCATGGGTTCTCTTCATTTAAAGATTTATTTAGTGGATTTTTTCAATTTGACCTTAAAACGGCCTTGAAACGATCTCCCGGTAATCTTGAAGTATTAAACAAACCACTAATTCAGACTCAGCGCCCTCAAAAGTATATCTATCTTCTTTCAAAGATTTATTTAATAGATTTTTCTCAGTTTGATCTTGAAATGACGCTGACCTTGAGAGATTAAAAAACAACGAATTTGGATTAAATGACCCCAAAAACCCACATATCTTCTTTTTCGGATTTATTTAGTGGATTTTTCTCAATTCGAATACACTCAACTGACCTCTGGCTAACCTTGAGAGATTAAAAAGAAAACTACGAATTCTAATTCAGCGACCTCCAAAACGTACATATCTACTTCTTCAGATTGATTTAGTGAATTTTACTCCATTTGACCTTGAAATGACCTTGAACCTTATGGGATAGAGAATGGTGGACCTCAGATTTGGATTCAGGGCATATAATTATATAAGAATCTGGTTCTAAGTTCAAAAGTTAAAAATGAAACAAATAAAAAATTCATAATTTATAGAAATCTATACGAAACTATAGAAAGAAGAAATAAAAATATAAAATTTGTAACACCATAAAGTCCTTAGTAGTATTTTTACTGACCACTATACAGATTACTGGATTTTTCAGTATTTAAAGGGGCTCATTGACTTAAAGTTACAAAGTCACATTCGAAGGCATGCTGTAAATATTTAGGTAGCTGAACAAGTGTTTTGGTACCAGGTAACATTATTTAATATGATTAAGTTTGTTTCTTTTATTTTTTTTTGTTAATATGGATGTTCACACTTATTGGAAAGCTAACAATCTTAAGCCGAACAAATTTTATACGGCAGACTTTTGTTAATATACTTTTTTAAATAAAAAAAAAATCGATAAAATTAGGGTTTCGTTGTGTTATCTGAAATTTCGTAGCATATCTGTTTTTACGTTAACTGAAAGCATGTGCCTGAAAAGTTCAAAAGTTAAAAATGAAACAAATAAAAAATTCATAGTCTATAGAAATCTATATGAAACTATAGAAAGAAGAAATAAAAATATAAAATTTGTAACACCATAAAGTCCTCCGTAGTATTTTTACTGACTTCTATACAGATTACTGGATTTTCCAGTATTTAAAGGGGCTCATTGACTTAAAGTTACAAAGTCTCTTTCGAAGGCATGCTGTAAATATTTAGGTAGCTGAACAAGTGTTTTGGTACCAGGTAACATTATTTAATATGATTAAGTTTGTTTCTTTTATTTTTCTTTGTTAAAATGGATGTTCACACTTATTGGAAAGCTAATAACCTTAAGCCGAACAAATTTTATACGGCAGACTTTTGTTAATATACTTTTTTAAATTAAAAAAAAATGGATAAAATTAGGGTTCCGTTGTGTTATCTGAAATTTCGTAGGATATCTGTCTTTACGTTAACTGAAAGCATGTGCCTGAAAAGTTCAAAAGTTAAAAATGAAACAAATAAAAAATTCATAATCTATAGAAATCTATATGAAACTATAGAAAGAAGAAATAAAAATATAAAATTTGTAACACCATAAAGTCCTCCGTAGTATTTTTACTGACTTCTATACAGATTACTGGATTTTCCAGTATTTAAAGGGGCTCATTGACTTAAAGTTACAAAGTCTCTTTCGAAGGCATGCTGTAAATATTTAGGTAGCTGAACAAGTGTTTTGCTACCAGGTAACATTATTTAAAATGATTAAGTTTGTTTCTTTTATTTTTCTTTGTTAAAATAGATGTTCACACTTATTGGAAAGCTAACGACTTTAAGCCGAACAAATTTTATACGGCAGACTTTTGTTAATATATTTTTTTAAATTAAAAAAAAAATGGATAAAATTAGGGTTCCGTTGTGTTATCTGAAATTTCGTAGCATATCTGTCTTTACGTTAACTGAAAGCATGTGCCTGAAAAGTTTTATCATAAAAGATGGACTTTTTGACGGAAAGTATACCGAAATATTAGAGATTAAATTTTAAAGATTTTTTCGTATTTCATGAATTAGTTAATATAACTAATCTTCAGTTTACCGAAACAGTAGAGATTAAATTTTAAAGATTTTTCCGTGTTTCATAACTGGGTTAACGTAGCTAACCTATACCTGAAAAACTAAAAGGTGGCATAGTAAAATTTTATAAAAAAAATTAAAATCGAACTAGTCAAAAAAATCTTATGTTTAAATATAAACCGATACAGAGGTTGTAGTAAACATTAAAGTGACAAATCAAATATAAAAAAGAGGAAAAATCTGGACCAACAAATAATGAAATATATAACCAAATCTTATATAAGTACGGAAACAAACCCATTGAAATCGGGCTCCTCCGTATCATCTGCAACCTTTTTAACGGAACACTGCGTATGCACCAAAATTCACAATCATAAAATTTAGCGATAATTGTATCATCATTGAATGTATAGAGACTAATGCCTCTTAAATGAGATGACTAGTTAATAATAACTATATACATATTTAATTGCATTTTTAAAAACCTGTTCAACGGTACCATATTCAATCAGATAAACATAAAGATGAAATTAAATTTTTAACATTTTTTTTATATCTAATAAATTAGTTGATGTAACTTACCCGAGATAATTTTTTTTCCATGTATTGCGTAACAATTATTATATCAGTTTTTTTTTAGATTTGTGAAATATACCGTAGGCCGGCCACACACGTACAGTTCTAACTGTCAGTTTTAACTATACAGTTATAATTGTCAGTTAAAGCTTTACGTGTGTGGGGATAGTAGTCTCAACTCAGTTCAACTCAACTACACAGTTTAACTCAGATATATGAAATTTCAATATTTTGAACTGAAAGGATTAACTGAACTGAGTGTGTGTTGGGCTTCAACTGTAGATTCCTCACTTCAATTTGTGCCGAGTGAAGAGTGTGCATCATGTCGCGTAAACAGAACTAAGTGATTGTATATTTCATTGGAATATATAGATCTGAACCTTGCCTGTGGCAAGTTAAATCTAGCGAATATTATGACTGCGCCAAAAAAAGCTGCCTAAAACAAGTTAGCGAAGAAGTTGCAAGAACTAGAACCTCATGCGGTAAAGAAATCTGTTTTCACAAAAATAAACAGCTTAAGATCTGTTTTTGGCAAAGAACAAAAGAAAGTCGATGCATTAGAGAAGTCTGAAGCATCTGCACTTTGGCACTACGATCCGTTTGATTTCCTTCATGATCAAGATATCCCGAGAGTGTGAAGTTCAGATCTGGACAGTGAAAGTGAAGCGGTAAGAAAAACACGATATAATTAATGTATAGTATGTATTTATATGTTTCTTAGAATGTAATTATTTTGCCATCATTCATGAAGTAGTTCATGAAATTATTTCTGATTTCTTTTGGGTCATTATAAATATTTCCTCGACGACGATGAAGTGGAATCATATTCAATTGATAACTATCTTAACCAATAGAAATAATAGACCCGTCATGATTATTTTCTTGATACATAGAGTTTGCGGGGGCATATGTACTAGATTGATGTTCAATTTAAAAGTTATGCAAATCACAAGTAGCAGTTACTACCTTCTCCACATTCCATGGTTCTAAATTAATTGGGGACTGAAAGATACGAAACCGTGAGGCAAGTATCGCAAAAGCGTTATCGACAATGTACCTTGCTCGAGATAATCGATAGTTAAAAACCTCTTTTTCGGCTAAATCTAATAGTCCTTGCCTAGATGCCTTCAAAATATCCATTCTGAGAGGAAATGCATCGTTCGCAACGAAGACATACGGAACATTCTTGAGATTGTCAACAACATCGTCAAGCTGTCGAGTATGTAAATTCTCGTTCACGAGCTTGTCAAAGAAAGATGTATTCTGAAGAACACCCCTATCGGAAATCCGTCCTTTTATTCCAAAATCCATCAGTATGAATCGGTATTTTGCGTCAACTATTGCTAGAAGAACCAAACTGTGTTTGCCTTTGTAATTGTAATAATAAGATCCAGAATTATCAAGGGGAATTATATCAATGTGTTTGCCATATATGGCCTCGATGCAGTGTGAGAAATGCCACCTTTCATCAAACAAAGTTGCAATCTCCTTCCATTTTTTTTCTGAGTTGGGAAACTGAAAAAAGCACGGAACAATAAATATTAAAATAGTTGTTTTTTAAATATTTTAATATTTTAGAATATTCTAACAATAACTTTTTTAAAGAATAAGCTACCAATCTACTTCCAGTTGAAAAAGATGTGAATGATGATGTTGAAAGCTCCCCATCAACAATTTAGTATGCTCCCCAAAACATTCAAAAACACCAATACCAAGTCCTGGTTGTAATTGAAAAAGAAAGATAAATGATGACCTGTCAGCAGAAGTGCTGACTACAGTGCGTGATTACTTCAAAATACCTAGTGATCGACCTGACCATTATGATCTGATAGGAAAAACTGTCGCTGTGAGAATAAGAGGTCTAAAAAAAGGCCTGATCCTCATAGCGGAAAAAAAATAAATGACATAGTATTTGAAGCTGAAATGGGTTATCTAAGCACATCGCCAACGTATCATTATAGTTTATCAGAAAGTCAGTGTCCTAATATTATTACCCCAAGTACCATACCGACATGGTCAAAGAAGATACTTGGTTTATTCAGGTAAATTCGTAAGAACACAACTGGACAATCCTTCTATTCTCAGGACAACATAGCATCCTTTTATTATTCTCAGTTTAATGATGAATAAAAGACTTAGGCAACAAAAATTCAACTTTGATTTAAGACTAACATTAAGTCGTTTCCTTAAAATTCAAGTCAATTTTGTACAAATAAAAGCAGTTTGCTAAAAAATATAATTATGTTGTAATTTCTCTTATTAATTTTAAATTATAAAATATGTACATACCTGCATATACTTTCGCAAAACGTTGTACAAGGCATTACATGTTTCTGAGATAATTTTTTCAAGTGGTTGAGAAATTCTTGTAGAAAATCTGAGACATACGACCGTCTTGTTGTTAGAAATATCAAGGTGGCAGTTAATCCTTTGTGTGGAGATATGGCTGTTCTCATAACTGTATTTTCCTTCACAATCAAAGGGGAAACCAACGACAGCAGTTATTGGTACAATGTTTGAGTCATGCGCAAACAATTGAGGAAATATAATGGTTATTCACTTAATTATTTTAATAAATTTATGTTGGAAGATAAATTTCGTTTTTGTAACCACTTCTTGCACCACTGTTTACTTTCTTTTTCGTTTTTTGTAAAATTACAAAACGGAGAGCGACCAAAATAGTTTCGCTTGTTCAAATACATTGAACAACTGAAGGATTGAACTGTACGTGTGTGTACATCTGAGTTCACAGTTAAATCTCACAGTTATAACTGTACAGTTATAACTGTACGTGTGTGGCCGGCCTTAGTTAATCTAGGATGGGGACATTTAAAACACTTTAGAAGATAATGTTTTCCGACTGAAGCAATTAAATAAAATCGTTTTTAAAGACCACAATTCCCCACTTGAAAAAAAAAATTATTCGTTTTTTCACAGACCTCATTTTTTGGTTATTGGAGAGCATGTGTTTGAAAAATTTTATTATAAGAGATGAAAAATTAAAGGTTGCGACGTACAGATGTACTGATGCACGGACATGAATAAAGTATAAGGATTTCTTCGGATCCCTTAAAATGAAATTCAATATAAATATTTAAAAAGATTTATTTTAACTCTCCCGAGGTTTGAGATATCTATAAATTCGTGCATCTCCTGGCCCTGCTTATTTGAACAAAATACTGAAATTCTTGAATTCAAATTTGTAATATGTATATTACCTAAAATCATAAAAATTGTCCCGAAATTAATTTCTGAAAAAGCGGAACAAATAATGGACAAACTGAAAAAAAGCCGAATTTCAGCAAATAAATTTTAAAAATTAGTTTAACGCTTTGAGGACACAAAAAGTCTGTTTTTCGTAATACGACGAGTTTATTGCGTAAATAGTTAAATCTTTAGTTTTAAATAAAAATCTCCACTTTTTTTTAATGGTTAATATTTCTTACTAAATGTCTGTTTTTTTTTCTCCAATTTTTAGCCAAACTTTTTAAATTGCATCTTAGAAACAGTGTAACTTTATAAAGGTTTAAAACAATATAACAGAAATTCTTAAATTTATTTTAAAACGAAATAAATAATACATAAAAAATATGTTTGTACCAATAAAAATAGCTTGTTGTATTATTTGTTACCATAACAATTTTGTATCTACCATAAACATTTTATAATAAATCCTTCAAAATGACTTTATACCTTTTAGCCAATAAACCCTTTCAAATGCTGGAAAAACCAGCAATATACAAGGCAATCTGTTAAAATGCGACCCAAATAATAAGTTAAGTTAGGGATCTATTATTCCATAAAATTTCTTTTCAACAAATTAGAATGACTTCTAAAAACCGCTAAGAAGCGAAAAATAGCAATATAAATTTTAATATGGAATTAACATTTATGAAGTCGGTTCCAATTCGTTACTTAAAAGAAAGTGACTAACAAAGAGAGATTGATTTTATAAAGGACTTTATTTGTAACTGCTCTCTTACTATTGCTTTTTTTATAAGGCGGTTTAATTTTTTTTTTAAATTGACTTTTTGGTTTTACATTTTAAACTAGTTCAGATATGGCTAATTTATTTGAACCAAGTACTAAGCGGCCGTACAATATACCTCGCAATGCATCCAAAATACTTATTTTAGCCAGTTATTGTAAACCACGCTAAAGTAAATACAACAGAGGAATTTTTGATTCGGGAGGTCAACGAATCTCAGTTTTGAATGAAATTTCACCAAAAAAATAAATCGTCATAGTAAATTCGGTATGTTGAATTTTAATAAATTAATTTTCGATTCGTAAACTAAGGTTCCAAAAACTTCCAATACTGATTTAAAAAGAATTTTGGACTTCTAAGTTTTTCAGCTCGACACACTTTATCTAGCATTCCGAGTTAAAAGACATAAATTCTAGATCTATAATATATGCCCCTGAAACGTACGAATCCTCATTTTGAAAGAAGCTGGAAACAAATAAATTTAAAAATGTAATGTAATTGCCATATTTAATTTTCAGAAAATAAGAGAGAAGTTATCCTTATAGTACATCAAAGATCATGGATAAACTCCGATCCTGTCGTCATTTTTCGGACCATGGTCTTGGAGAGAGTTCTCCACACTTTTTAACATAAGAGTAATATTTACCAACGGTCTTTGGCCGCACAGCCGAGAATTTCTTATTTTATTTTAAAATTACACTGACGATAACTCCTCTCTTTTTCATATTTGTTGGCTTAAAAAAACGCAACAGCTCTCTTAGGGAGCTCGTTGGTGCGACACTTAACTTAAAATTACGGAATTCGTAGTTGGTTTGGTTGCCGATGCCGGATAATGCGACCTCTATCTTTGGAATAGCACATTTCGTGTGTCGAATTTTGATATATTCCTTTTTTAATTTAAACAACATTGCTGGTTTGTGTTGTTTTTGTGTTATTGAGTGAGCCATCGAGATGTTGCCACTGTGTCTTATTTACTATTTTTCAACCGTGAAATCTATTTATAGGACACATATGCGAGATGATGGTTTGTACCGAATGCAATGGCATGATGAGTCTCATACTAGGACGAAACAGCGTTGTCTTCATTTTTCGGACCCGGAGTTTATCCCTGATGTTGGAGAGTTTTCTGCGCTTTTTAACATGAGAGCAATATTTATCAACGGTCTTAGTTCGCATAGCCGAGAATGTCCCATTTTATTATATATATATATTTATATATATATATATATATATATATATATATATATATATATATATATATATATATATATATATACATGTGTGTATGTAGATAGATTAAGTTCAGACAGTTGCTGTAGTGGTGTCATTAATTTTACCGAAATTGGCACATGTAATATGGCGGAAAAAATAATTTTGTCAGATCCAATATGGTGGTACTGGAGTTTCCTCGAGGGACTAGATTAAGATTAGATTAGGAGTTATATATATATATATATATATATATATATATATATATATATATATATATATATATATATAACTATATATATATATATATATAACTATATATATATATATATATATATATATATATATATATATATATATAAGATTAACTTAACTTATCAGATTTATAATTACTTAGGTAGTATTTTAACAGATTGTTCTGTAAATTGCGGGTTTTTCCAGCTGTTAAAGGGTTTTATTGACTTAAAGGTATAAAGTCATTTTAAAGGATTTGTTATAAAATGTTTAGGTAGACATAAAAGTGTTATGGCAACAGATAATAGAAGATGCCCATTTTATTGTCAAGATTTTAAAATTTATTTACCATTTTTATGTTTTAAAATAAATCAGGAATATCTTCTGTTACACTTTAATAAAGTTTTAGTGTTTTTAAGATTCAAAGAACACTTTCGCAGATGTTTCTGTTTGGCACTTAAAAAAAAAGTTCTTGCAAGTAATTCAAGAAGGCAATCGCTTTTGCGAATTCAAGCAACCTCTTTAACGGGGGTAAATGTTATATCTCCGAAATATATCTACTTCAGTTTGTTGAGTACTGGGCACCATCTAAGAATGTGGTGATCAAATTCATCCACTTGTAGATATTCACATACCGGATCATATATGAAGACTGCACAGGTGATAATGTCATGTCAGTAATTACACCATGAATTGCAGTGAAAACAGAACCAGGTACACTTAACGACATAAATTTTTATAGACGACAAGGACACTTTAAATTACATCAATCATTTTTGCTTTAAACCTATTGGCATTTAAAATTTTTACCCTGGTAGCCGTACAGAAAAACGCCCCTGGGACTAATATATTCGATGTCTAAATTGAGCAAAAAGTTTTGGGTACGCAAATATTTTATTCAGCAACCATTATAAACTATTAATATCGTTGTTTATTATACTTGCAATAAAATTTATAACTAACTTATCTTTTCTAAATGTTTTACTATCAATAATTTATATAATTGTAGTATTATAAACAAATCGCCGGTTTTTTCCCATGTTTAAAGGAACTTGTTGATTCAATCGTTACAAAAGCCTTTCCGGAGATTAAGAAACTAATTATAGGTAGCTAAACAGTCGATTTAGATTACCAGGAAAACATTGTGTAAGGATTTAACATTGTACAAAGGACACCGAAGAATTTTTATAGAATAGCGGATACTTATAGTGTGAAAAATAGCACATTAAATATTTATAACTGAATCAAATTTTTTACAAATTTAATAAAGTTAGTTGAGTTGCATCATGTATTTTGGAGAGTAACTGTGAGAACAGATCCATATTCTTTGTGCTGATTCCAGAAACTTTTGAAGTATTTCAGCAAAATCTTTCTGCCGTGAAATGAAAAAGGACTATTGATGGACTGATATCTTTATTAAACCGATACCGATAATTTTATAATCGATACTGGTATAAATCGGAATTTTTTTTATCCAATAAAAAGCAATTATACAAACAATATTTTTTATCACTTACATTTTATTTTTTGAATTATAAATCTTATTTTGTGGTTGCATGTAAATATTTGCCTGGATAATACTACTAATCTATATCACAAGCATTTAGCTCTGTGTTATACGAATGTTAATTAGGACTAGATCAGATTCACAAGGGGGATAATGCTATTTTTTTTTAAATAAAACTCATTTTAGCTTCTATTGGTCATAGAGAGGTACATATTTTTTTTTAAATGTGCGTCTTTTCCTTAGCTTTCGAATGCCACCAATCTCAAATACATGGCATTCGAAATAACCGTAGCATTTAATGTGCTTATAAGCGAGACAGGTGCCATTTTTGTTGTACTTTTGCATAATTTCTTTGCTATTCTTAGTGATCCTTTTTTATACACTACTAGTGCAACTTTTTCCTTACCGTGATTTGCAATTGTGCAACAACTTATGAACGAGTATATAATTCATTACGCATTATTCATATACTCAATAACCATTTCAACAATTTTTTGTAAAGTTGTTAACAATAACACATAACGACATTTTTTGTTCTCTTTTTTTGCAAATATCTCGGTAACTACTGGACAAATTTTGATATGCGAAAAAGTATTTTATAAGTTTTGGATTGCCTAAAGTTTTGTAATGTTGCGTTTTTAGGTAAAAATTATGGTTTTGAATTAAACTATAAAAACTGACTTTCTCCTTAATTCTTAATAAAAAAAAATATTTCCCAAACAAAATTCGAGACGTTAAAGATGAGAGTTTTTGTATTCCCAAGAAGAATGATCTTCAAAAAGAAGAAACATTCAATGTTAAGTTTTGCTTTTCTACAGTTTAATCTTCATTGCGTTTGAGAATCTCCCTTTTGACCGGCTGATTTTATTTCATTTATTGCAGAAAAATATATTGTTTTCTGTGATTGAAAGATTTTATTAAGAACAGGCCATATGCAGTGATTTTTGGAAAAAGCTGCATCTTGGCTTTCATTGGTTTTAGAAGGCTATATATATTTTTTTGAATGTGCGTTATTTTCTTAATTTTGGAATGTCACGTATTTAAAATACGTAGCGTTCGTAATAACCACATTATGTAATTTGTTTATAAGCGAAAAATACATGTCTTTTTTGTTATATTTTTTTGTACAAGTCACCTTGCAAATTTTGTTAATAAATTTTTAGGAACTGTTACTGTAAATCTTTAGAAACGAAGTTATTCCTTATGTATAATTGTTGACGAGGATCCACATCATCCATCTCTTGTCGTTGAAGCACAATTGAGAGGATACAAACAGAAAACTTTATCAGTTAACAAAATTAATAATTACAATTTTAGAAAGGCAAACTTTAATTTAATGTATAGGCTGTTTCAAAATACATGCTGGAATGAGTTAAAATCTTTTAATGACATTAATATTGCATTAGAATATTTTTACAACAAAATATCTTAAATATTCAATATTTGTGTTCCAAAAAGTAAAAGAAAAAGGAATATCCTATTTGATTCACAAAAGATATCATAAATAACATTAAGAAAAAAGATAAATTAAGAATTAGAAGAAAAAAAACTGCAATAATGGAAGTGAAAAGAGAATTTATCAGACTTAGAGCAAAATTAAAACGCGATATAAAAATATTTTATATTTCGTACCTTAGAAAAGTTCAACAAGATATTACTAGGGACTCAAAAGCATTCTGGCAGTACATGAAAAACAAAAAAGGTAATGTTGCCATACCAAATAAAATGTATGTAGATCAAGTAGAATATACCAGTGGCCAGTCTATCTCAAATGCATTTGCAAAATATTTTAGTTCTGTATATAATAATGTAAATATATTAAATACTTGTTTTTCTGAAAAGCATCGTATGTCTGAGGTAATATCCTTTACTTCTGTAGGTAGTAGTGATGTATATGAGGCTGTCAGGAGCCTTAAAATTAACAGGTCTGTAGGGCCAGATAATATTCCTTCATACATTGTAAAAGATATGATTGATTTTTTAATATATCCTCTCACACTGTTATATAATCTTTCATTACGTACAAGTTCGTTTCCACGAATATGGAAGGAAGTTAAAATATGTCCCATTTTTAAAAAAAGTGACAAAACAGACATACAAAATTACAGACCTATAGCTATATTATCGACTTTTGCAAAAATTTTCGAATCAGTCATTTATAAATACCTTTATAATTCTGTTTCACCAAAGATTTCAGTATTTCAACATGGTTTTTTGAAAAATAGGTCAACTGTCAGTAATTTATGTATCATAACTCAATTTATAGCAGAAAATTTGGAAAATAAAGCACAAGTCGATGTAATATATACAGATTTTGCAAAGGCTTTTGATAAGGTCTCGCACGCATTACTGTTGGAAAAATTATATAATGAACTTGGTCTTCACCTTGAATTAATTAAATTCTTTCAGTCATACTTTCATTGTAGAAACCAGACAGTAGTAATAAGAGGTTATACTTCAGAATCCTTTATGGCTACCTCTGGGATACCGCAGGGCTCCAACCTCAGTCCGCTACTATTTATTATTTTTATTGATAGTTGATCAAAAATAATTAATAACAATAATGTTCTTCTCTTTGCTGATGACCTAAAACTATATTCCTTGGTAAGGAACGTAAACGATTGTATACAACTTCAGGAAGATTTAAAGAGAATTGTTGAATGGTCTTATGTAAACAAACTCACATTTAATGTTTCTAAATGTTTTGTACTTAGCTTTAGTAGAAAAAAGAATATCTTACACTTTAATTATGTAATGGAGAATTCAATTTTAGAACGGGTTGGAGAAATGCAGGATCTTGGGGTCATATATGATTCTCAACTTTCTTTTAAGTCACATTTTTGTAATATAACAAAAAAAGCATCTAGTATGTATGGATTTATAGTCAGAAACTGTAGAGATTTCAGTGATGTAAACTATATAAGACAACTGTATATATCTTATGTTAGGAGCATTTTAGAGTATGCTAATTTAATATGGAGTCCGTACTATAATACTCATAAATACACCATTGAAAAAAATCCAAAATAAATGTTTAAGGTATCTTTATTACATGGAAACAGGTGTATATGACTTAACTGTAAGCAAAGATGAACTTAGATGTATAAAAAGTATAATTTGTTAGGTTTGGAAAAGCGTAGGAATATAGCCTCTGTTATTTTTTTGTATAAAATAATTCACAACAGAATTGACGATATGAATCTTCTCGCTCAGGTGAATTTTAATATCCCTACATATAGGACAAGAAATACATTGACTTTTTATTTAAAAAACCATCGTACCAATTATTGTACTAACGCTCCAGTCAATATGATTTGTAAATTAGCTAACGATGTTCAAAGTGAAGTAGATATCTTTAGAACAAGTTATAAACAACTAAAATGTAAGCTAATGGAAATAATGTAATTATTACACTATCTTTTGTGCGTGTTTTTCTGTATGTGTCTGTTTGTGTGTATGTATGTGTGAACGTGTAACTCTTTAATTAGGTATCTAATGTATCTGTAGAGTTTGTGTTGAATAAATAAATAAATAAATAATTCACCAAAAAGTTTTACCTTGTCACAAAAAATGATAACTTTGTAACTTAGCGGAATAAACAAATGCAATTGTTCAAAGACTATTAAACTATTAGAGTCCATCTTTTCCCAACTTTTTTTTGCATCACTAATTACATATTATTCATGAATTCGTTAACGATTTTAACAATTTGTTGTAAAATTATTAACAATAGAGAAAACACTATTTTGTGCAAATATCTCTGTAACCACCAGATTTTGACAACCAAAAAAAGCATTTCAAGATTTTTTTAATGATACGTTTATGAAAAGAAACAATAGTTTTCGAATGAACGAAAACCAAATTTTTGCACTTAATTGTTAATACAAAATATTTCTCAAATAAAATTTGGTAAGCCAAAGATGAAAGCTTATTTATATTTCCTGGAAGAATAAACTCCATGTGCATGTAATGTTTCTTTATTGTTTTCAGTCTAATCTTCCTATCCCAACAGGCTTAAACTAGATACAATGGAAAGTTTAATATTTTTGCATGATAATTTATTAGAAACATAAATACAGTAATATTAACTTCTGCAAATTATTTTTTATTACGGATTGTTCAACTTAAAAGTCTTTTTGTATCTTTTTTGAATTTATAGTTGTAATATACTTTATTAACGTGTTTCTGGCAAGCTTCAGTTCTATTCGATTAAAAGCAAAATTTTTCGCCCGACAAGATATAATTTGCGAATATCGGCCGATGCCGATAATCATCCCTTCAGTCGATATAATCGATATATCGATATCGGTCGATTACTAGAATATCTGGAACTTTGGAAACAAATAACAAAAATTTAAAACTGTAATACTATAAAGTTTATAATAGTATTAAAATAGGTTGCTCCACAGATGTCTGAGGCCCATTGGCCAAAAGTTATAAAGTCATTTTTGAAGATATTCTATAAATATTTATGTAGTTAAACAAGCATTTAGGTGACAGGTAAAATAATTATTTATCCGTCTTATTTCTTTCTTGCATATATTTAATTTTTATGTCTCATGATTGTTGGTAAGTTAATAATTTTAAGATACATAAATTTTATGTGGTAGGTTTTTGTAGATTTTTATTTTAATTAAGAAAAAAAATTGCAGAAAATGTTATTCATAGACATTTTTTAACGCGATTTAATGAGATCTGGGACTACTATTAATTTGTTTGGTTTCTAGTTCTGTTTTTTTGAATATAGAACCTGTAAGCGGTATTGTTCTAACTGACTAAAAAGTCATTTTTTCTGGGAAAAATCACGATCTGAAAATGATTTTAGCCTCACTTATTTTGCATTTGATTACTTAAAACATAATTTTTGTATTCTCCGAATTCAAAAGTTGCATGTTAAAATTAATAGTATTAAATCAAATACAATATTGGAGAAATATGAATTTATTTTAAAACGTAAGAGTAATAAATTGATTTTGAATAAAACGATTATCATAAAAATTTCTAAAATCCACTTATATTACCTGTCACAACAACATTTGTTTAGCTACCTAAACATTTTATAACAAATTCTTCAAAATGACTTTGTAACTTTTAGTTGATAAATCCCTTTAAGTGATGGAAAAACCCATAATTTGCAAGGCAAAGTGTTAAAATGCTATGTAAATTCTTGGTAAGACAACATTTACCACAGGTAATAAACCTCAGTAATTTTGTTATTCCAAAAAAGCGATTTAGTTAAACTAAGTTTCTGAATTTTTTCAGTATAAGAATATATCCTCACTCCGTTGAGGAATGATAATAATCTATTTTGAATAATAACTGGAATCAGAATACTGTTTTTTAGAAGGCTGAACAGAAAATTAAACGTTCATCGATAAATCTTAAAGCATTCTTCGAAAGTTTAAAATAAATCATTGAAATCAATATGTAAAATGGGGCTTCTGTTCAATTAACATTCTGCCTTCTTTCAGTATGAGAATATGGCACTCCATTGAGGAATGAGACCCTAATCTATTGTCGTTAGCGGATGTAATTAGAACCATATTTAAATGGACGAACCGAGACGCAATAAGTTCATTTCTATCAAAAAGAGCTTAAAATTAATATTGAGAATTCTGCCTGTTATTCCGTCATTTCAAAAATGTGGTTTGATTGAGTTAATATTCTGAATTTTTTAAGTATGAGAATATATTAGAACAGTACTGACACACTGTTCATTTGTATCAATGAATTATAAAGAGCTTTTCGAAAAATAAATCATTAAATTCAGGTAGAAGTTAGCCCCTGTTATTACGAAAAAGCCGTTCAATTGAACTAACCTCCTGCATCTTTTGAGTATGCGAATACATTACAAACGTGCTGCCACTTCGTTGAGGAATAAACATAATCTATTGTCGTTAGTTGATGTAATCAGAATGATATTTTGTATATGGCTGAACAAAAACGTAAATAAGTATCAATGAATTTTAAAGAGCTTTCGAAAATTTAAAATAAGTTATTAAAATCAATATGCAGAATTGAGCCCAGGCGCGGATCTAAGGGAGGGGCAATGGGGGCGATCGCCCCCCCCCCCCCCCCAAGAGCTTTGAGTTCAGGAAAATAGACCCGATTTTGCCTCATACTATAGTTTATTCAAGATCTAGAGAGAGTAGTAAATCATTTTTTACCCTTTGTTTCTTCGCAAACTACCTGTGTTCTTTAGTTCGGTCTTTGGCAAAATCTGTTAGACTCATATATTTTTCATAGGATTGGGTTAGAAATTTTATAATCAAAAATACCGGTCTATAATAATGGATTATTTGGGTTGGATAACAATAGATATTTAGATGTGTGAAGTGTAAAAAGGATTTTAATTCTTGTCATAGGCGTCGGAAAGAGGTTTATTATTACTAAGTATTTATGGCATAGAATATTATTTCGGTTATAAACTTAAAATAAAAAATTTTATATTATATTATTTTTTTTTCTTGTCATTTCTTAATAATTCACATACATTAGAAAATATAGATAATTTTGACATATTTAACTCAAATCACAACTGTATTTTTATTATTTTTAATTTTGGCATAGGAACCGTTTTAGGCACATTCAGACTAAAACATAGTCTTTTTCTCTCAAAAAATTCTAAGTTATAATCTAAATACTCACAAAATACCCATTGTCAAAAAAAAAATACAAGAAGTTAAACATTTATATTTTTTCTTGGGGCTATCGGTCATTTTATTATTAATTAGAAACATTTTTAGGACATTTGACGTTTCAGTTTATTTATTTCTTGAACCATATGCAGAATTACAATTAAACACTAAAAAGGGCTTCAAATGTAATTAATTTTTATATGTTACAGAAAATTTAAATAATAAATTGTGTTTACGCTGGTAAACATTACGTATCTAATTCGTAATTAAAGTCAGTGAAGCTATCTTCGCTCAAATTAATTATAATTGGTTCCTCTATCTCACCGATCATGAGATCGAGTTTCCACATTTTCTTTTATTCTTTTATTATATGGATTTTTCCCATTTTTCTGCAGTACCTTTATTCAAAAAAATCTTTCAAGAGTTCAGTTAAATTACTAATTGTGTTAGTTGTGTTATTTCTAGCAACTCTACCTTTTACTTGATAGAGATATTTCCTTCTCCAATGGACACACTCCAGATTTCCTATCTGGTTTTCCCAGCCAAAATTACGTTCTTTGAGCAATTTCCAGAGCTCAGTTCTTTTAATTTCAGGTAAATCCCGATCTTCATTGATTTTAGTTAGTATTTTGTCGATGGTTGGGATTTGCTTCTCATAATAAAATGTATGTACAACTCCTTTTATTGTAGTTTTCATCTCTTCTTCCAACGAGGTTTTTCGTCTGCCTGTTATCGTATGTGACTTGGGAATACTAACAATTCCAATCGTTTTCTTCTCCTTCAGTATTCGGTACATAGTAGATTGTCCAACTCCTGTCATGTTGGACCACATCTCAACAGAGCTTTTAACATTATTATCTAGATATTGATATCTTAAGGCATCATAAACATTCATCGTAATAAGTTTTTCGTTGAGGAAAAAATGCCCTGGTTTAACGATTTTGGAATAAATATAGATATGGAACCCATATCTTTTGGGTATCTCACTAATTTCAAATAATATATAAAAACAAGCACAAACAAGATAAATCACTAATCAGTGACAAAAATCAAATTGAACTATCAGATATTTTATTGTTGCAGTAAATTTATAAAACC
Source organism: Diaprepes abbreviatus (assembly GCA_034092305.1). Classification (NCBI taxonomy): domain Eukaryota; kingdom Metazoa; phylum Arthropoda; class Insecta; order Coleoptera; family Curculionidae; genus Diaprepes; species Diaprepes abbreviatus. The sequence continues at coordinate 1,384,234 of JASJET010000090.1, read as the reverse complement.
TTATAGTATTTAAATATAATTAGATTAGTTACCTGCGGCACTGGAGCAGGTACATTGGAGGTTTCGGTAACAATTTTATTACTTTTTCTACTTCTTGAATAGAATATAGGAATGTGTATGCTTGCGATCGCCCCTCCCCTTCCCAAGCGCTTTGAGTACAGGAAAATAAAACTGATTCTGCTTTTTATATTAGGAATGTGTATGCTGCTGACACTCCCCCCGTTGACAATTTATTTTCCTTGCGATAGCCCCCCCCCCCCCCGCCCAAGAGCTTTGAGTTCAGGAAAATAGATCCGATTCTGCTGTTTATACTGGGAATGTGTATGCTGCTCGCATCCTCCCTCCCTATCGGCAACTTGTTGTTTTTTGTGATCGCCCCCCACCTCTTCAAGAGCTTCAAATTCAAAAAAATAGACCCGACCCTGCCTTTTACAGTAAAAATGAATATTGCTGGTGTCTCCCGCCACCTCGTCGACAACTTGCTCTCGCTTGCCATACTGTACTTTTGTGATATCACCGCCTCTCCCCCAAAACCGTTATTTCAAAAAAGCGGATTAGTTGAATTAGCGTTCTGCATTTTTTCAGTACGAGAATATATTAAAAAAAGTGCTGCCACTCCATTGAGGAATGAAAACCGAATCTATTGTCGTTTGTGTAATTAGAATGTTATTTTGTAGAAGGATGAACAGAACCGTAGTAAGTTCATTCCTATAGATGAATCATGAAGAGCTTTTCAAAAATTTAAAATAAATCCCTAAAAATAATTGAGCTTCTGTTGTTCCATTATTCCAAAAAGACGGATTATTTGAACTAACTTTCTGCATTTTTTCAGTAAGGGTACATGCAAAAAAGTTTTGATACTCCGTTGAGGAATGGAAACCTAATCTAATACTGTCGTTAAAGCATTTAATTAAACCATTAAAATCATCATCTAGAAAGAAAAGACGGGAAAGCCTTGTATTGAAATGTTAACCGAAATGACTATTAGAACTTAACTGAACTGAATACTTGAAACAAGATCTAATTTCTTGCATTTGGGAAAATAACAATAACACATTTTATTTAAATGCTGTTAAATTTCTAAAATTTGTCCAGAGACTTTATTTTACCTCTTCGTCTGTTTACCTACCTAAATAATATTGATTGTTGACCTTTCAAATTGCCTTTGTAACTTTTATTCAACAAGCCATTTTAAAAGCTGGAAAATCCCGTGTACTATAAAATACTATTCAAACCATTGGTAATAAATTTTTACTGATGGTATTTAATATTACAGTTTGTCGTTATACGAATTAGAAGAGAGAATATTCCCAGGGCTATAAAAAAATTAGCATGATAATAAGGCCATTAAAGATTGGATTTTTTTTAGGGTTTTGTAAACTAAAAAATCCTTATACTTTCATTTGAAAGACTAAATTATTTTTTTACTTACCCCTTCAAGTGGGGTACCATTTAATATGTCTTCAAAATTTCAACTAAATACGTCATGGGAAATTTTTTATTCTAAGGCCTTATTCGAGAAACGTAGGCCCCTTTAATTTTCCAATAGTAGATTTAAACACCTGACTAAATTAGACATAATGGCACTTACTAAATTTTCAATACAAATTGGCTTGGTTAAGCTAAGTTTATACTAAATAATGGAATAGAAGAAAACTAAAGAATCAATACTACTTAACAATATAATTTTATTATTAAAATTACAACTACTAAATTTTTAAATTATAAAATTCTTGCCAAGAAGTTAAACTAAAAGCGGTACCCACATTTAGGATAACTTCTGTAGCAAAACGCATTCCTATTCCTCCTCCATCTCTGATGACGCGAGTTTAGTTTGACGGTATGCAGGAAATAATTTCAGAAGAAAATCTTTAAAAAAAGCTCATTTGACTTTGATAGATAGGGGCCAAAATAACTCATGAAGAGGTAACCCCGTTGTTGAACCTCTATCTCTATTTATTGGAGCAAAATAGTCCTCAGTCTCCTATATTATATTTTTTGTTTATGCTTCTTCGCAGTTTTTTGTTTCCTGTCTCTTCTTGATATTTGTTGATTCCAACTCTGTCCAGGTCATCTTTCACTTTCTTTAATCACTTTGATCTTAGTCTTCTTCTCCCTCCCGGTTCCCACCTACCCATTCTAGTAATAAATATACTGTTGTGCCTGATGCTACTCTACATTTGTGCCCCAATCACTTTACTTCTTGCTACTTTTTATTACATCTTCACCTATATCCTGTGAAAATCCACATATTGATTCTTTGTCGTTATTCATTCTGCCTATTCTTGTTGGTTATAATATTGCCCTCAAAATTTATCTTTCCAATATTTTTATGTTTCCTTCATGTTTTTTTCCTACTAAGCATTTCAGGAACATACATTAGTGATGATCTTATTAATGTTTTGTATATTTTCATTTTGACACTTATTTCGAGGATTTTGTACTCTAATAGCTTCCTTTTCGCACAAAGAACCTAACTTGTTATCATTATTATTTTTTTTTGATTTCCATGCCTTTTTCACTATCGCTTGCCAGTATTACTACCGAATATTTAAATTTTTCTACTTCTTCAATTTCGAATAATCCATTTCTAATTTTTTTATTTTCTGTCCTCTTTATTTTAGCTTTTTTCAGAACTCTTTCAAGTCCCATCCTTTTCCAATCGACCATAAATTTTCAAACTTTCTTTTCTTTACTCCGCGATTCTTCGTTATAATTACCATATCGTCTCCATAGACTATTATTTGTCCTGCTCTTATTTTAAGTATGTCTTACTACCACTTATTTTTCTTAAGACATACTCTAGGGCCAGATTAAATAGTGTTGCTGATAAAAAAATCTGCCTATCTTACCCCTTTATTAGTTTCAAAATCTTCTGTTTCTTCCAACTGGGTCTTGATATTAATTATTGGTTCTTCATATAATTTATATTAGCTATCCTAATTTGTTATGTACTGCTAAGAATTTCAGTGCTCTTATCAATGTTACTCTTTTTATCTAGTCAAATTGTTGTTTAAAGTTATAAAAAAGCATTACTATCTTCATTTTGTTTTAGTTTCTATAACTTTTTAATTAATTTTTAATTGTTTCTGGGATTGGTAAGATTTCCTTGTTTTCAATAAATTCTAACGTCCTAAAGCCAACCGGTAAGTAGTTTTATAATTCGTATACAGAAGCACTTTCAACTAGTTCTCGTCAACCTCATTAGATTTAGGATCTTCAGTTGGTAAACTAGGAGCAAATATCCCAAAAGGGAGAATATCTTTATCATGTGCGCAAATATCGGTCCTATTATGGATCTCAACAGACTTTAATGCCCGGGCGGTATTTTCTGTTTTGATATGAAGTTACGAAAGAAAATGAGTAGTTAAATCTGTTCCCATATTTTGCAACGGAATCTTAATTATACTCTTATTTGAAAAATTATATCAGATTCTCACAGTAATTTTAAAATGTTATAACCATTATTATCGGGTGGGCCTTAATACTCCCTTTCCTATACCTTACTAAAAATTTTATCTGCGACAAAAAATTCATATTAACAAGATGATATTAGAAAAATTAAAAAAGAAAAACATCTTTTACGGAAGGCTACCATAATGTTTTCGCGATACGCATTTGGTCCGTATTTAAGCTTGACTACTGGTTGATCTCGAATTAATTTCAATACAGCTAAAAAGAGGAATAAAGTCATAGGTTAAACAAATATTATTTGATGAACCATTTAGATTATCGAAAATAATCATCATACATGCCATAACGTATCACGGTTAAACAGAATAGTCATCTAATAATAATGATAATCTCTTCTACTCTTCATTGAGCAATATGCGAGGCAGACAATTCAACGCCGCTACAGCTGAGGGAATAGGATATTGCTTCTCACCACCAAACAGATCAAGAGAAATTACAAGACTCGCTACGGAAGCCACTCTATGGACGGTATTTAAATGAGGTCAATTAGGACAATGTCGATAACTTAGCACCGAACTACTGGTTGATTTCAGGACAAATGTCTCCGGAAACGGAGGCCTTTTTGTTAGCTATCTAAGACCAGGTTATTCCGATGAAGAATTATCGGAAGTTGGTTATGACAGAAAACAGAGTAAACAATATTTGTTTTTATATTTTTCATGAAATAGCTTTAGATAAAACTTTTCCACAAATAAATCATATGCATATTTTATTTGCAAATATATTTTAAAATTTTAAATCATATGAGATTATTACGTTAATTAACTTATATTGAGTTATTCGGTTTAAGATGAACATAGTGCAATTTTTTATAACGTGTTTTATCGCTTATCAGTAAATCACCTGATTATATAATATTCTATTTTACACGCGTATTGTATGAGCGAATTTTTTTCTAAAATTTACACTACAGGGTGGAATAAAATCTTAAATATTACCGATTTAATTTTTTTGTTTCGGATTTATATGACTATCAAGAAAATATGCATTTTAGCAATTACTTAGATTCTATCCCGATACCTAAAGTCCTTAATTTCTGTCAGTGACATACTGCTCACATATAGAGTGACCCGGGTTGTGCGTCGCGTAATCAATCACTAGCGTGTACATTTCAGAAAATAATAGATAATGAAATTTTGTGGAAATATCAAAATATTTTTTTAAGTTAAACTTATTTCCTCACATTTTTATCAACCCTTGCAAATTTTTTCCTTAAAGGGAAATCTTGCATAGGCTCCGTCATAAAGTGTGAAGGATAATGTCAGATTATTACCGACTGAAACCCTCGGGCTGAAGGTCCTACCGATTTTCCTTGGTCGCCTGATAGCCGTTGCTGCTGTCAGTCCAAGGTTATTCAGTGGGGCTTCCAGGTTCCAGGCAATTAAGCCTTACCAAACCTTTTATCTTCACTAAGTGTAGCTGCTCCTGGTCCCGGTTGCACTCATTGCTTCGCACGCTCCCTACATTTGGCTTTCAACGTAGGGTTGCCATTTAAAGATATTTTATATAAACTTTAGGTGCCTTTAATGAATTTTGTTCATATTAATCGAAATTTAGTTGCTTACCTGATCGTCTAAGTGAAGTCTGGTGCATTTCCCTTCTGATTTGTTTATTTCGGACCAACGAGGGTGCATCTAGTGTCATCCTCACGAGGATATAGGTAATGTAGATCACTTAGCTCCCATTAATTCATCGATAGAATTGCTGTCAAGAGACATATCTGAATCTGAGGAATTATCAGCTTCAAGGGTGATAATTAATAGTTCAAACACTGTCTAAACGTCTTCTTATTTAAAACTATTTCAAATCACTGGTCGTCACGTTGATAAATGCCTCATCAAATAATATTTTGACATCTGCTAATCTGAATGTTCTGTCTCCGTGCCACTTTATTCTTTATTGGCACCCATACTAATTCGATCAGGTTAAGTTCACAATGGTATGGCGACAGTCTCAATACTGTTGTATTTTTTCCTCAAAACATTTTATCAACAGCATATTAAATATATTTTTATTTATTTACCCTCAATAAATGTAGCAACTGCAATCTAAGCATTGTTTCGTTAAATTCAATGTTTTTTGAAAGGATCCATTAGTTGTTTTAGATGCAAAAGTCGGAATTTTTTTTTTATGTCGACTATGATACCATTTTCCTTTACAATTACCCAATCAGGCTCCACGAAGTTTAAAATTGAAGAGAACCATCGCCCAAAAACGTCGGCATGATAGTCCCCTGTCGTATGGAGAATAAAATAACTATTCCAAATACATAGACCGTGAAATTGTTTATTCTTAATAATTTTCCTACCGCTCCGGGATATATTCATATGTTCGTTTGTACTGTTTAAGATAACAGTTCGGCATCAAATTCTGCGGGTAATATCCTACCGATATTTTACGATATGGGGATTTTTAGTAGACAGTTGTTTTCTGTGCGTTTTGCTCTCGGTTCGTTACAGCTCCACTGATGAGATCATTAGGTAGTCGAAGCTAGTCTGGAGAGAGAATCAGAGTGGAATTCACAGAGAATATAGAATATACTGTCTAAACCTTTCTTAACGATCGTTTGGAAAATAAAATTACTTTTAAATATATATATTCTATATATATATATATATATATATATATATATATATATATATATATATATATATATATATATATATATATACATCAGATTCTTTATAGCCATTGTTTTGAATGTTTTCAAGAACTGTTACCTCCGCTCCCAGAACGATTACCTGTTCTTGGGTAGTGTTAACTTTACCTATTAAAGCGGGCTTTTGACCTCAACTGTCAAATGTCGAATTCATTCTTGAATTAAAATGGCGTTTCAACGACGTCTGCGTATTAAAAATCAGTTTCTTAATTAATTAGATAAATTTTGCCTTTTAAACCATTTTTTTTTCATATTATGTGATCTTAGTGTTGACTGCTAATGACAGTATCTGTTTAATATAACCTGGCATTTCATATATACTCACTATGGTAGGTCTTTTTCTTTATTTTTATTTTAAAACAATATAATTAAGGAAGGTTATTTTCTCTTTTGTAGAAGTCCTGATGAAGGGAATAAAATTTCTCGAAAGCTAGACTACCCTACAAAAGTGCCTTAAACCTATCGGTTTAGTTGGCTTTTTCTTATATATATATATATATATATATATATATATATATATATATATATATATATATATATATATATATATTAACAGTGCTTTTTATAAAGTAGCCGATAAATGCAATCTAAACTAAATGGGTACATGTTTGGAAAAACGCTCGAACACGACGAATTTCATTTTTAGTTTAGAATTTATTGCATGATACTGAAATATACAGGGTAACTCAAAAATAAGCTATACCGTCATCGATATTTTTTTATTTGTAGGCCCTATTTTAGATTTCAGAATCAGAAAGGGCATATTTTTTTAGATGCGACAAAGTAAATATCGATGTATAGGAAATTCTAAATGTACAAGTTATGTTCTAAAATATTTTATTATTTGATTTATATTTATAAGAATATAAAAAAAAGTTTTAAAAAATCGTCTATTTCTGATATTTAGTTGATAATTTTTCTCGCTTCGAATTCATCTTTTTAGACTGGCCTTCAAGTCAATTATTTACTATTCCTGGCATCATTCATTTATCTAGGAATGTCAAGATACCTGCTACTACAGCAACCTTAATATCTAATTCGACTGGACATGATATAATAAAATTTGTTTAATCTCAGTTAAATTACAAATGGTATGAAAAATTAAAATATAATTTTACAATTAGTTCCATTAAAAGATGTTGTTGCTACGTATTTGAATACTATACTTGTTTGAGTCTATTTATTTGGTTCGTTCAATACTCGGGACTCAAAATTACTCCGCACTGTGCATTATTGCTTGATTCGAAATCAGGAGATCAAAATAAACATAAAGAACTTTGGAGAGCCATATTTCTTCATCGGCTACAAAAACCCACTGGGGTTCCGGGTTAGACTGGAGGTAATCGAGACTTGGACCAAAAACTATTGTTTCCAAAAGCAAGACTTTTTACTTTTAACTTTTAGGTATTTATACAGGCTGGACCCGGCATTTGATCATGTTCAGAGACTGCAATTTACTGGCGAAATGCTGGGAGGTTTATGAGCTTCGATAACTTATTTTTCTCAGACGAGAGACACTTTCATTTTACTGGTCATGTTAACCGTCAAAATTGTAGATACTGGAGCGACACTAACCCGCAGTTGAAGCACCAGAAATCCTTACACTTACTCAAAGTTATTCTATGGCCTTATCAGCGATACAGAGTTTATCATTGATCCATACTTTGAGGAAGATCAGAGAAGCCATCCTATGACTGTTAATACAGAGAGATACGTTACATTGCTACAGATTTTTTTTGCTCCATTACAAGACTTCTCAGGCTTTAACCAAAGATCATGATTTCAATAAGATGAGGCAACATGTCACACCTCCAATGACCCTTTAACAGCAGTTCGTGAAATTTTTGGCCAACAAGTCATATTCAAAACAGGTGACATTCCCTGGAAACCTCGCAACCTGGATTTGACTCCAGCGTCTATTGGGGAATTAAAAAAAAGATATGCAATGAAATGCAAAAAATTTCATAGGCACTTTTCGGGCGGTCATGAAAAATCTCCGGTCCAGGTTACAAGAGTACCAAAATAAACAAGCCTCATACTTCAACAATGCCATATTTAAAAAATAAAACCCTATTTCATATATTTCAATAATAAATAAACAGTTTTTCATTCATATAGCTTTTTTCTTCCTTATCATAATTTTAAATGTTAACAAACTTTTGGTCCACCTTGTATTTTGTCAACATGTTCTTGTGGAACTAATATAATTGTACAATAAACTTTGCTTACTAGGCTAGATTGATTAATTATTTGTCGCAGTCGAGCTGATTTCAGATCTATTTTTGAGATCATCTATATTATGGAAATGGTTCGAGAAATGTATTTAGAAAATAAAGTGTTGTTAACTTTTCCTTGCAGTTCATCGATACTCTAAATTGTATTTCTTGGGTATAAACAGCCTTTAGTACGATGTGACCGAATTGTTATTAATAATAACCAAAAACATGTTGAAAATTATATAAAATTAATTTAACCACCTTATAATACGAATGCTAATTACTTAGAACTTTATCGCTAAGTACCTTTTATCTATACTTTAAAAACGTTATAAATCTTCAAGCTTTCTAAAATAGTGCCAAATAATTTAGTGTTTCTTATAAAAATGTCAATTATTGCAAAAATAACATGCGATTTTTTATATATGTTTGTAGTGTATTGTTTTTACAAATAGCTACTAGGTTAGATAATATCGAAGATTGATTTATTTTGTCAGTATTAAATAACAAAATATCTTAAGTGAATAAAAAAATCCTTATTAAATTTAAAAAGAGCAAGTGTTAAGTAGAAACTTATTTTCAGGAATTGCATCAACGGTTGGAAATACATGAAAGAGCAAAGGAAGGAGTTGCAATGGCGATTCACACCAAGTACCTAAAGAATGTTGTGGAATGCTCCTATATATCATCACGAGTACTAACTGCCAAAGTAAATATTAGTGACGAAAAATTAACTCATACTGATATATCCTCCCGATTACAATAAACCTAACAACGTAGAACCAACAATTGATAATTCTGGGAGATTTTAGTGCATGCTTTGGTAACGAAATAATCCTGGGAATTAAACAAAGGTTTAATGAAAATGTACTCAGTGATAATGGACAGATGATGATAGATCTTTGCTTGTTCAAGGAATTGTGAATCAACAATACTTTCTTCAACCAAAAATATCAGTATAAATTGACCTTCTCAAATACCAAAGGTTTCAAATCAACAATAGATTACATAGTCACTAATAGATGTATACATTCAAGTCATATTCTCGAGATAAGAACATTAAACGCGGCTAACGTTGGTAGCGACCGCAGTATGCTACTGGGAAAAATTAAAATTAAAATAACACTGCAAAAAGACAGAAAACCAATAACGAAAACAAAACAAATAAACAGTGAGTCACTACGGGACCCATCAATAAAAGAGCTGTATCAAAAAAGACAGGAAAAAATCGTCAAAACCCTAATAAATGAGGAAGACAGTAATACCAGTTGGGAAAAATTAAAGAACATCATTAAAGAAGCTGTCAAAGAAGCCGTAGGTAGGAGATTTAAAATCAAATGGTTCATTCAAAAAGTTAAGGAGAAAAGCAAAGAAAAAAATTAGCGGATCTACGATATAGAACACTAAGAACTGCAGAATCGTATGAACCATACAAAATAGTTCGCAATGAGACATCACTGTTAGTTAGACAAAAAAAAAATACTGGGAGGATTTCTCGAAATGAATGGAAAATGATTTTTATGTGCTTCAAAACCAAACGTGGCGACTAATGAGAAATCAACGAAAATAAGTAAAAGAGCTTACTGAAACAAATCAGATTTATATAAAGCAGACAATAATATAATTGAAAAGAACACGCCTGAAATAACGACCAACAAGATTATAGAAATAGAAATAGAATCACTGGATAAAAAACAGAAAAATCCCTGGTCCAGATGGCATTACAAATAAACTACTCAAATAAAGTAGACAGAGCCTTATAACACAACTAACAATTCTAATCCGTAAAATTATTTTCCATCATAAAATCTCAGTTGAGTGACGAGCCAGTACTGCAATCCTTATGTTCAAAATGGCCGACAAAAAATTGCCAATGAACTACATAGGAATAAATTTACTTAATATAACCCTAAGACTAACAACGACGATCATAACAAATAAACTTAATTACTTAGTCATTTTATCACATGAACAATAAAGATTCAGATTGAGTAGGACAAGCGGCTTTTGTGTTAAAATAAATAATGGAGAAATAAATTGAATACAACTAGCCAGCATATATACGTCTTATAGACTTGGAAAAAGCAAGTCCCGTTTAGAGATATATTACATCTTCTCTATGATAGGTAAATCCCACACAACCTGATTAAAACTATCGAAAATATGAATTTTGACAACAAAATCCAAGCTAGGATCATCGGAGAACTTAGAGTTCCGATTAGCGTTGGTAGAGGAATTCGACAAGGGGACTCCTTAAGCCCGTCTCTCTTTAATGTTCTGATGAATCAGATAATACTGGGAGTATATAAATTGACAGGATAATGAATGGGTGACCGCGAGATTAAAATCCTATGTTGTGCCGATAACGCTGGACTGGTGGCAGAAAATGAAAATGATCTACAAAGATTACTACAAGCATTTAACAGAACAGCAAAATCTCTTAATATGAACATATTTGCTTCTAAAACAAAATAGATGACTACCTCAAAGTCACCGATAAGATATAAGCTTGTAGTCGACGAGAAAATCATTCAACAAGAGATGAAATGTCAGTATCTGGGAATAGAAATATTTGGCTATGGAGATGTCGAAGCAGACTTTCTGAAACAAACTAGCAAAGCAGATATGATAGCAGCATGCCTAAATAACACCGTTGGGAAAAATAAATATGTCAGAGTGGAAACGAAGGCCAGAATTTATAAGGCCACGATTAGATCAATAATAACTGCGGAATCACGACTTGACACAACAAAAACTCAGCAGATGACGGAAAAAACGAAAATGAAGGTACTGCGCAAAACAGCTGGGAAAATGGTAATGAACAGAGAGCGAAGCAAGAACATCAGAGAACTGTGAGAAGTGGATAATGTAAACGAGTGGATACTGAAGAGAAAGATAGAAAGGAACAACCATATTAGTCGCATGAACGACTCGACAATAGTTAGGGTAGCATGTGATAAATCACTCTTAGATCGTAGAAGTGTATGGTGACCTTGAAAAAGATAGAGCGACAATTTAAAGCTCGAATAGATGAAGGGGACGAAGAAAAAACACTAAAGTAATAAAAAAAAGAAAGAAAAAGCACGGTTTTTCCCGTAAGCTGGTGTTAATCACTTATTGTAATACCTAACAGTAATAAACAGTCAAGTGTGACTCACTTTCATATCAACCTTTGTTCCCTATTTTACCCCCTTAAGAGATGAATTTTTAAAAAGGAACGATATAGTAAACATTTTTTTCTAACCGTAAGCCTATATACTAATTTTTACATTTAAAACTACCGAATAAAGAACTTTCATACAAACATTCGTCCCTTTAAAAAAAAATGATAGAGTAAACATTTTCTTCTAACCATAAGCCTACATACTAATTTTTACGTTTCTAACTATCAAAATGAAGAATTTCCATAGAAAATTTCATCCCCCATTTTACCCCCTTAAAAGATAAATTTTGAAAGAAAAATATTTTTCCTAAACAAAAGCTTATATATTAAGTTTCATATTTCTAACTACCAAAATGGAGAACTTTTACACAAACTTTCTTTCCCTATTTTACCCTCTTAAAAGATGCATTTCTAAAAAAGATGTAGTAAACATCTAAGAAAAACCCAAACAAAGCCGTCCTTCTGGAAATTTTACGTGGATGATATCTTCATTATATGGCCATACGAAAGATCCAACCTAAACATAATTTTAGGGGAACTAAACAGCATTCATCGCTGCATACAGTTCACACTGGAGGTCGAAGTCAAGCAACTACCTTTCCTTGACCTTCTAATCATCATAAATGACGACCAAAACATCGATTATACGGTCTATAGAAAACCCACACACGCAAACAGATAGTTGAACACCGAATCTTACCACCATCCATCACAGTTACAATCGATCGCCAACACACTGATCTCCAGATCTTTGCGACCAACCAAGTCCACGAACTGCCAAGAATAACTCAACAATAACACAACAGTTTTAAAACAAAACAACTACAAAGAATATAATATCAAAAAGGCCATCAAACAGAACACAAATGCAATAACAGAAAAAAAAGAAGAAGATGACAAATCCAAACCAAAAACCACACTGGAATACATAAAAGGTGTAACAGACGTAATTGGAAGAATTCTGAGGAAGCATGACATCTGCATAACTTACAAACCATAAACAACAATTCACAAATTATCGGGCAGTCCCAAAGACAAAATACCATTGGAAAACCAGGGAGTGTACAGCATCCCATGTAGTGACTGTAAAAAAATACATTGGCCAAATAAACAGAAGAATCTCTAGCAGGGTCCAAGAATATAAAAATAGTATAAAGAACAAGCAAACCACATCAGCTTTATTCCAACATCATCAGGAGGTAGGACACACTATAAATTTCTAGAAAACCAAACAGATCGCATCTATAAAGCACTATAGAACGCACATCATCAGAGAAGCTCTCGAAATAGAAAGCACTAAAAACTTTAACAAGAGAGATGATGTACAAAACATCTCAAATACATCAAAAACCCTACTCAAAACCAAACCAAAAACAGCACACTAGAGAAACAGGGCAGCGAACCGAGAGGAGGTACAGAGCCAGAGAAGCGAGGAAACCAATCAGGCAGAACCAAGGTATAACTTGCGGAAGCGTCAAACTATGAAAAGGCCGACAGAGTACCAGGACACCATTCCAAGCCGACCAGCCGTCGAGGAAGTATCATTTGAAAATGCCAGCTGAGATGTTGGTGAAACGCCGTGAAGATTTTTCTACTAACGAACGGATTGACAGCCGAAAATACACCAGTGAACATTCGATCATCCGTGCAAACCTACGATACAACAGAATAACAATTGTAATAATTCAATTTTTATACAAAAGCTCTTTTTAAAACTTTGTTGTTGAAAAACTTTACAAAAATATTACTTTCAGAAACTAGATATTCTAAAAATTTTACTTGTTACGACGTACAAAATAAATAAATAAATATATATTCTGAAAGTAATATGTTTGGATAGTTTATCAACAACAAAGTTTTAAAAAGAGCTTCTGTATAAAAATTGAATAATCATAATGTTTACTCTAAAAGTGATCCCTAATTCATATTTATTTCCCAAGTCTTAAAATATCCAGTTTTTCAAAAATACTTTATACTTTTATGACATCCTGTATACTTACAACAGCTGATTTCTTGAAAAAGCTTTTATTTAACTTGATATCGCAAAAGTATAGTATGGCAAGCGAAAATAAGTTGCCGCCGGGGGGAGGAGGATTTATTTTTCTGAATTTGAAACTCTTGGTGATGGGGGAGGGCGATCAAAAGAAAAAACAAGTTGCCGACAGGGGGGGGGGATGCCAGCAATATACACATTCCTAGTATAAGAAGCAGAATGAGGTTTATATTCACGAACTCATAGCTCTTGGAGGGAGGGCTATCGCAAGAAAAACAAGTTGCCAACCGGGGTGGGGGAGTGCCAGCAGCATACACATTCCTAATATAAAAGGCAAAATCGGTTCTATGTTCCTGAACTCAAAGATCTTGGGAGGGGGGGAAGCGATCGCAAACATACACGTTCCTATACTCTATTCAAGAACTAGAGAGAGAGAGTAATAAAACTTCAACGTACCTGTTCCAGTGCCGCAGGTAACTGAGGACTACCTTAAAACTAATTATATTTAAATATTACTGCAACAATAAAATTTCTGATAGTTCAATTTATTTTCAGTGAGCAAAGTACACCTTACAGTGTGTCCTTAGTGATTTATCTTGTTTGCGCTTGTTTTTGTATATTATTTGAGATACCCAAAAGATATGGCTTCCACCTCTATATTTATTCCAAAATCGTTAAACCAGGGCATTTTTTCCTCAACGAAAAACTTATTACGATGAATGTTTATGATGCCTTAGGATATCAATATCTAGATAATAATGTAAAAGCTCTGTTGAGATGTATTCTCACATGACAGGGGTTGGAAAATCTATTATGTACCGAATACTGAAGGAGAAAAAAACGACTGGAATTATTAGTACTCCCAAGCCACAATCGATCACAGGCAGACGAAAACCTCGTTGGAAGAAGAGATGAAAACTGCAATAAAAGGATTTGTATATACATTTTATTATGGGAAGCAGATCAAAGCCGTCGACAAAATTCCAACTAAAATCAACGAAGATTGCGATTTACCCGAAATTACAAGAATTGAACTCTGGAAATTTCTCAGAGAACTTAATTTTTGCTGGGAAAAACCAGATAGAAAATCGATTCTTATAGATCTACCGGAAACTGCCCGTTGGAGAAGGAAATATCTCTCTCAAGTAAAAGGTAGAGTTGCTAGAAATAACACAACTTACAAAATTAGTAATTTAACTGAACTTTTAAAATATTTTTTTGAATAAAATTACTGCGGAAAATTGGTAAAAATCCATATAATAAAAGAATAAAACAAAATGTGGAAACTCGATCTCATGATCGAAGAGATAGAGGAACCAATTATAATTAATTTGAGCGAAGATAGCTTCACTGACTTAGATTAGGAATTAGATAAGTAATATTTACCAGGATAAACACAATTTACTATTTAAATTTTTGTTTTTGTTGTATTTTATTGTTTATGTTGTTTATATATTTTTTTGTATTTTTTTATATATTTTTATTTTAGTGTGTCTCGCTCTTTAATTTTATATGTATTTAATTCCAATTAGCGGTAAGTTTTTTTTTGTTTTATTATTGTATTGGAGTCATTTTCTTAAGCGAGTAGAATTAACATGTTTATATTGTTTTTTTGGGGCTATCGGATATCCATGTAATAAAGTAAATTAAATTAAGATATCAGTACAATAGAAATAAAAATAAGTAAGTCCAATTTTAACTGTAACATATACAAACTAATTACATTTCAATCCTTTTTAGTGTTTAATTTTAATTCTGCAGATGGTTTAAGAAATAACTAAACTGAAACTTTAAATATTCTAAAAATGTAGGTAATTAATAATAAAATGACCGATAGCCCTAAAATAATTTTAATATTATACGGACATATTTATTTTTTATATATGTTTAACTTCTTGTATTTTTGACAATGAGTATTTTGTAAGTATTTAAATTATAACTTAGAATTTTTTTAGAGAAAAAG
Source organism: Diaprepes abbreviatus (assembly GCA_034092305.1). Taxonomy (NCBI): domain Eukaryota; kingdom Metazoa; phylum Arthropoda; class Insecta; order Coleoptera; family Curculionidae; genus Diaprepes; species Diaprepes abbreviatus. The sequence goes on along the minus strand of JASJET010000090.1, from coordinate 1,368,766 downwards.
GTTACGTTTTAGTCGGTTTCTATGCCAAAATTAAAAATAATAAAAATACAGTTGCGATTTGTGTGAAATATGTCAAAATTTTCTATATTTTCTAATGTATGTGAATTATTAAGAAATCATAAGAAATAAAATAATATTTTAAAAACTTTTTATTTTAGGTTTATTACCGAAATAATATTCTATGCCATGAATACTTAGTGATAAAATAAACCTCCTTCCCATGCCTATGACAAGGATTAAAATCCTTTTTAACACTTTACACTTCCAAATACCTATTGTTATTCAACCCAAATAGTTCACTATTATACACCGGTAATTTTGATTATAGAATTTCTAACCCATTCCTATGAAAAATATATTTGTCTGACAGATTTTGTCAAAGACACCGGACTAAAAAACACAGGTAGTTTACTAAGAAAAAATGGTAAAAAATGATTTATTGCTCTCTCTAGTTCTTGAATAAACTATAGCATAAGAGGCAAAATTGGATCTATTTTCCTGAACTCAAAGCTCTTGGGGGGGGGGGGGGCGATCGCCCCTACCGCCCCCCTTGGATCCGCGCCTGAGTCTATAGTAACAAGAATAGTGATAAGGTTTAAAATTTGTTGATTTATTTTACATATGTTAAAAAATCAAATATTTTTGATATCTAGTATATGAACTAATTTTATTTTTTTTAGCATTAAATTTCCCTTCTTAGTGCTTCTAATGCTCACTGTGTATTCTACAAAACAACGGTTTTACAAAAGTATAACAATTTGTTAATTATATCGGGAAACACACTTTTAAAAATTTACAAATTTTTTGTATCGTGTGCCTTCCCTCTAATTTTAACAAGGAATGTAATACTTGTCCTATCATTAGTTTCTAATCCACTCTAGAAGGCTAATATTAAAAATAATTTTCCCAAATTTGAAAATCTCATATTTAAGTAACAAAATTATTGGATGTCAGTACATATTTTAGAAATGGGTATTTACTTAAGAAATTTATATCCACTTAACTTTTTTTTTTTAAATTAAATAAATCATTCATGATGGATGATAATACATTTTTTTTTCCATGAAATTTATTTATTTTATGTGTTTATTTTATTAATAAATTTCCAAGCACATTCCAACCTGACAAGTACAGCTTCTAACGAAAATAAATAACAAATTTCACTTTAAAAAAAGTAGTAGAGGCTTCTCTATAGTTTCCCTGTAGAGAATAAGTGAATTTTTGAGTGCCACTATTTTATTAATATCGGTACGTGTATAAAAAATTGGAGTATTAGAAGTAATTAAAGCTTTATGTAAAAAATTAAGATCTCGTATATTTTTTTTAAAAATCTATCCTGAATTTCTAAAAATATAAAAAATCGCCCAATCTTTAAATACATTCTAAAAATGGTAAATTTCTTTAATAGAGATTGATATATCTTAAACCTAATATCCTGTATGTACACATATGTCTTGATTTTGTTAATAAGTCGACAATTTTTTTATTCTTAATTCTCTAAAATATTTTATTCTTCACTATTGATAAGACGTATTTTCTATAGGATATACAGGAAGTGAGGTTACCAAAGTGGGAAAATGTATGCATAATAGCTAATAACCCCACAGATAAAAAATTGTAAAAATATCTCGTTAGAAATTAATTATTATTATCTTTACATGAATTATCTTTATATTTTTAAATGTCAAAATTTTTAAAAATGTATGACCGTTTTATTATAATTTAGTATGTAAAATTTTTATTTTCACTTTGTATATATATATATATATATATATATATATATATATATATATATATATATATATATATATATATATATTTCGTCTTTCAGTCTCTTTTCTTCAGTTCATACGAAACAAATTTTTCTTCCTTCTGAATTTTACCCAATGCATGTAGACGTTCGAAAATAGTCGAATGAGAAACATTCAATGCTGCTGCCAATTGTTTTAACGTTTGAGTACACAATACATGCAATTATTTTTACATATCTGCATTTTCAAACTTTTTAGTTTAACATGAATACTCCATGTCTTCGACATGAAGCTCACCACTTCTGAAATGTTTAAACCATGGTTCACAAGTTTTTGTGTTAAAATATTCTCACCATAAGTTTCAAATAAACAACAGCAGCTCTTCTCTTTAAATAAAAGAACTTTTTTAAACTTCCCCACAAAACGTCTTTTCCATGCACAAAGTTCAAAATTTTTATACCTATAATGTAACTATGTAAGTGATAACAAACTGACTTTTAATGGCTTATATTTACCTTTCGAAACGCCATAGATCTCATTTATATATCAACAAATGTATTAGTGATTTTATCTCTTAGTAAAATCGACATTATAAACAAACACACCTATATATATATATATATATATATATATATATATATATATATATATATATATATATATATATATATATATATATATATAATTAAAAGTACTTTATTTTACAATTTTACACATACACCTGAAACAGCTAATTTTAGAAATTTAATATCTCTAATTTGCCAGTATAAGTTTTAAATAAATTAAATTTGGTACAAGAATTTTTACTGAGTAAGATCTCCGTAACCTAATAAAAAAGTCGTCTTATTTGGCAATTTAATCTGGATACAGGCTGAAAATTTTGTTTAAGAAATAGGGAAAAAATGTCTTGGAAAGTGATTTTTTTTTGTTTTATCTAATAAAAAAATCTTACTAACACTACTAATTTGTACGTGTTATGAGTTCACAATTTATTACAGCATATAAAAATTATTTGTTTTTCTATATATAGTTATTTCATATTTATACAAAAAACTGATCAAGCTTAAGTATGTATTTAAAAATGAACTATTTACTTAAAATTATATTAAATACATCAAAAATGTACAGAGATTTCTTTCTAATAAAATTTCAAAAATATGATCTTCTCTTTTATTAATAAACTTGTAAGAATATCTAAATATAAAAAGAAAAATACAACTTGTAGCAAAAGCCTAACCTGAACTAATCTAAAACAGCGAATTTCAAAAATTTAATATCTCTAATTTGCCAGTATTCGTCCTTTTATAACTCACTGTAGATATCAGAAAAAAATTGTTTTAAATAAATTAAATTTGGTATAAAAATTTTTACTGAGTAGGATCTCCATAACCTAATAAAAAAAGTCGTCTTATTTGGTAATTTAATCTGGATACATGCTGAAAATTTTGTTTAAGAAACAGGGTAAAAATGTCTTGGAAAGTGAATTTTTTTGTTTTATCTAATAAAAAAATCTTACTAATACTATTAATTTCTAAGTGTTATGAATTCACAATTTATTACAGCATATAAAAATTATTTCTTTTTCTATATTTAGTTATATTATATTAATACAAAAAAAAGTGATCAAACTTAAGTATGTATTTAAAAATGAACTATTTATTAAAATTATATTAAATACATCAAAAATGTACAGAGATTTCTTTCTAATAAAATTTCAAAAATACGATCTTCTCTTTTATTAATAAACTTTTAAGAATATCTAAATATAAAAAGGAAAGTACAACTTGTAGCAAAAGCCTAACTTGAACTAATCTAAAACAGCGAATCTCAAAAATTTAATATCTCTAATTTGCCAGTATTCATCCTTTTGTAACTTACTGTAGATGTCAGAAAAAAATTGTTTTAAATAAATTAAATTTGGTACAAGAATTTTTACTGAGTAAGATCTCCATAATTTAATAAAAAAGTCGTCTTATTTGGTAATTTAATCTGGATACATACTGAAAATTTTGTTTAAGAAATAGGGTAAAAATGTCTCGGAAAGTGAATTTTTTTGTTTTATCTAATAAAAAAAATCTTACTAATACTATTAATTTGTATGTGTTATGAATTCACAATTTATTATAGCATATAAAAATTATTTGTTTTTCTATATTTAGTTATTTCATATTTATACAAAAAAAAGTGATCAAGCTTAAGTATGTATTTGAAAATTAACTATTTACTTAAAATTATATTAAATACATCAAAAGTGTACAGAGATTTCTTTCTAGTAAAATTTCAAAAATATGATCTTCTCTTTTATTAATAAACTTGTAAGAATATCTAAATATAAAAAGAAAAGTACAACTTGTAGCAAAAGCCTAACTTGAACTAATCTAAAACAGCGAATCTCAAAAATTTAATATCTCTAATTTGCCAGTATTAATCCTTTTGTAACTTACTGCAGATGTCAGAAAAAAATTGTTTTAAATAAATTAAATTTGGTACAAGAATTTTTACTGAGTAAGATCTCCATAATCTAATAAAATAGTCGTCTTATTTGGTAATTTAATCTGGATACATACTGAATATTTTATTTAAGAAATAGGGTAAAAATGTCTTGGAAAGTGAATTTTTTTGTTTTATCTAATAAAAAATATCTTACTAATACTATTAATTTGTATGTGTTATGAATTCACAATTTATTATAGCATATAAAAATTATTTGTTTTTCTATATTTAGTTATTTCATATTTATAGAAAAAAAGTGATCAAACTTAAGTATGTATTTAAAAATTAACTATTTACTTAAAATTATAATAAATGCATCAAAAATGTACAGAGATTTCTTTCTAATAAAATTTCAAAAATATGATCTTCTCTTTTATTAATAAACTTGTAAGAATATCTAAATATAAAAAGAAAAGTACAACTTGTAGCAAAAGTCTAACCTGAACTAATCTGAAACAGTGAATCTCAAAAATTTAATATCTCTAAGTTACCAGTATTCGTCCTTTTGTAACTCACTGTAGATATCAGAAAAAAATTGTTATAAATAAATTAAATTTGGTACAAGAATTTTTACTGAGTAAGATCTCCATAACCTAGTAAAAAAGTCATCTTGTTTGGTAATTTAATCTGGATACACGCTGAAAATTTTGTTTAAGAAATAGAGTAAAAATGTCTTGGAAAGTGAATTATTTTGTTTTATCTAATAAAAAAATCTTTCCAATACTATTAATTTCTAAGTGTTATGAATTCACAATTTATTACAGCATATAAAAATTATTTCTTTTTCTATATTTAGTTATATCATATTAATACAAAAAAAAGTGATCAAACTTAAGTATGTATTTAAAAATTAACTGTTTACTTAAAATTATATTAAATACATCAAAAATATACAGAGATTTCTTTCTAATAAAATTTCAAAAATATGATCTTCTCTTTTATTAATAAACTTGTAAGAATATCTAAATATAAAAAGAAAGTACAACTTGTAGCAAAAGCCTAACTTGAACTAATCTAAAACAGTGAATCTCAAAAATTTAATATCTCTAATTTGCCAGTATTCATCCTTTTGTAACTTACTATAGATGTCAGAAAAAAATTGTTTTAAATAAATTAAATTTGGTACAAGAATTTTTACTGAGTAAGATCTCCATAACCTAATAAAAAAGTCGTCTTATTTGGTAATTTAATCCGGATACATACTGAAAATTTTGTTTAAGAAATAGGGTAAAAATATCTTGGAAAGTGATTTTTTTTTTGTTTTATCTAATAAAAAAATCTTACCAATATTATTAATTTGTAATGTTATGAATTCACAATTTATTACAGCATATAAAAATTATTTGTTTTTCTATATTTAGTTATTCCATATTTATACACAAAAAAGTGATCAAGCTTAAGTATGAATTTAAAAATTAACTATTTACTTAAAATAGTTATTTCCACTTAATTTATTTTGGAAATATTTTTATATTAAATACATCAAAAAAAAAAAAATAAAGAGAGTTCTTTCTAATAAAATTTCAAAATTCTGTTCTTCTCTTTTATTAATAAACTTGTAAAAATATCTAAATATAAAAAGAAAAGTACAGCTGATAGCAAAAGCCTAACCTGAACTAATCTAAAACAGCGAATCTCAAAAATTTAATATCTCTAATTTTTCAGTATTCATCCTTTTGTAATTCACTGTAGATGTTACAAAAAAATGGTTTTAAATAAATTAAATTTGGAACCAGAATTTTGATTGAATAAGATCTCCATAACCTAATAAAAGAGTTGTCCTATTTGGTATTTTAATCTGGATACGTATTGCATATTTTAAGAAATGGGGGAAAGTGTATTCTTCCTTTTACCTAATTAAAAAAAAATCTTACCAAAACTATTAATTTGTACTTATGAATTTACAATTTATTACAATATACAAAATTTATTTTTTTTTCTATATTTAGTTATTTCGTATCTATACAAGAAAGTGATAAAGCTTAAGTGTGTATTTAAAAAGTAACTATTTACTTAAAATAGTTATTTCCACTAAACTTATTTTGGAAATATTTTTATATTAAATACATCAAAAAAAAAAGAGAGAGTTCCTTCTAATAAAATTTCAAAATTCTGTTCGTCTCTTTTATTAATAAACTTGTAAGAATATCTAAATATAAAAAGAAAAGTACAGCTGGTAGCAAAAGCCTAACCTGAACTAATCTAAAACAGCGAATCTAAAAAATTTAATACCTCTAATTTTCCAGTATTCGTCCTTTTGTAACTCACTGTAGATGTTACAAAAAAAGGTTTTAAATAAATTAAATTTGGAACAAGAATTTTGAATAATAAGATCTCCATAACCTAATAAAAAAGTCGTACTATTTGGTATTTTAATCTGGGTACGTAGTGCATATTTTAAGAAATGGGGGAAAGTCTATTCTTTCTTTTAGCTAATTAAAAAAAATCTTACCAGAACTCTTAATTTGTACTTGTTATGAATTTACGATTTATTACAATATACAAAATTTATTTATTTTTCTATATTTAGTTTTTTCATATCTATACAAGAATGTGATCACGCTTAAGTATGTATTTAAAAAGTAACTATTTACTTAAAATAGTTATTTCCACTTAACTTATTTTGGAAATATTTTTATATTAAATACATCAAAAAAATAGAGAGAGTTCTTTATAATAAAATTTCAAAATTCTGTTCTTCTCTTTTATTAATAAACTTGTAAGAATATCTAAATATGAAAAGAAAAGTACAACTGGTAGCAAAAGCCTAACCTGAACTAATCTAAAACAGCAAATCTCAAAAATTTAATATCTCTAATTTTCCAGTATTCGTCCTTTTGTAACTCACTGTAGATGTCACAAAAAAAAATGGTTTTTAATAAATTAAATTTGGAATAAGAATTTTGACTGAATAAGATCTCTATGACATAATAAAAAAGTCGTATTATTTGGTATTTTAATCTGGATACGTAGTGCATATTTTAAGAAAAGGGGTAAAAATATCTTGGAAAGTGTATTCTTTCATTTACCTAATTAAAAAAATCTTACTAGAACTATTAATTTGCACGTTTTATGAATTTACAATTTATTACAATATACAATTTTTTTTTCTATATTTAGTTATTTCATATCTATACAAAAAAGTGATCAAGCTTAAGTATGTATTTGAAAAATAACTATTTACTTAAAATAGTTATTTCCACTTAACTTATTTTGGAAATATTTTTGTATTAAATTAACCAAAAATGTGGATAGATTTATTTTTAGTAGAATTTTAAAATTCTGCTCTTCTATTTTATTAATAAACTTCTCATCTGAATATAAAAAGAAAAGTACAACTTGTAGCAAAAGCAAACAAATAATAAATTTCACGTAAAAAATTAAAACAATTTAATGATGTTGCCTTATCATAGTAGCTACAACTTGTCGTAATCTTCTGTGATAAGATAAAACCCCAGACTTAAAAACAAAACGGTATTAAAAATATCCTTTTCGATGTGTCATTTAGAGCCATTGCGTTCGGTCACGTTCATTAAAGTCCATCAGTTAATCAGTGCTACCTTAACAATCTTCTGATTATGCTTGTAATCCGTCATCGTCATGAAAACAAATCATTTTCGGTTCGACGCGACCAATCAGAAGCGAGAGCTTTCAGCCTAGCCCACGGTCCGTCTCGTCCTATTGGTCAATGCACGAAGGCACACCGAAGTTCTTAAGAATATCCTTTGGTCCTTCCAGGATTAAATAAACCGAACTGCAGCCAGGAGTTTCAGAGTAGGGGAAACTACATAGCACTTCGGTTGACTTTCTTCTCGAGCAGTATAGTTAGCGCTTGCACAGCGTTTGAAACAAACGTCACAAAATATTGTCATCATATATTACATAAATAGTTTTGGCCAGTATATCGACTCGAAGATGTTTTAGAGATAACAATTCTCTACCCGCGATCGAGATTAAAATTAGTGCTTAGTGTCAGTGATTTTTATTAGTGGGGTTTATTAACTTTAGAGTCAGTTTTTAACATTTAAAAAATGACTCTGTTAAAGTACTTTTTTGTTTTTCTGGTGGTGATTTGTTTCACCGGGATTGTTTTTGCCAGGAATAAATCGCCACTTATGGACGAGGACAATGTCAAGACTAGAAATAAAGCAGCTGGTAAGTCTTTTTAATTTTTATACATGTATTCGCAAAATTCCCTCATTTTTGTTGTTTTATTTACATAATAAATATAATAAGTATTAAAATTATTAACGCAATTAAAAGTGCTTTAATAAGTAAACTTTGAAATATAATAAAAGTACCGCATTATTTTACAAACTTATATTGTTTGTTATCCTGTTACAAGTTAAAATTCAAAATAATTAGGTAAAAATGATTTTTCATCTATAACATATTAAAAATATATTTAAAATACAAGAAAATATGTTGGAAATTGAAAAGATATATAAGATCTTTAAATTATTTTATGTTTTAAAACATTTACGTTTTAAAATTTGCGCTCTATCAGAGCGTGTTTTTTTTGCCGGCAAACGACTGACGTAAGACGACTTGTCGGTTAAATGTCGCAATGCTACCTTTTAATGGCCTTTGTCATTATCTAGTTAATTAAAAAATGAGAGGTATATTAAATGTTTAGATGTATAAATTGATTATTAAATGTCACTAATTATTTTTAAGAAAATCGAAAATATCGTTAATTGATTCAATGATATGTTTACTGAATAGTTAGTGTATTTAATACTACGGCCTGAAAATTAAATATTAAAATGTATTTTGTACTGGAAATTTTACTATATTTATTTATCCTTTTTTCAGAGATTTGTTTACAAATATAATTTCCTACTAAGGGCCATTCTTAAAATTTAATTTTAATGTTCCAATTACAGTCTGACTAACGATGCTATTCGCTGTTTAAATTTAGGATTAAACCTCAACTTCAATTTGCAAAACTTACCTTAAGAAAAACTGTTATGACTGAAAAACTCTGACCCTTAAGTATTTGGTAGTTAGTAAATTAAAGTGTCTTAATTATTTTAAAATTAAACTTGCATATTTGAAAAAGATATTTCTTTTTGGAAAAGGGGGTACAAAATTTAACAAAATATCTTAACCTGTTTTTTCTTCGATGCTAGTAAGGGATTAGATAAAAAAAAAGGCCTTAAAAATATTTAAAGGGAAAGTAGGTATCCAGTCTAACATATATTTATATTATTTAATTTATAAATAAGAAGAGCAATTGTTTAAAAGTCTTTTTAAAATATCAAAATAATTTATTTTAATTTTAGTTTTTTTGGTAGATCTTTATATGCATTTTTTCTAGGATTTGAAACTAATATTAATATAAATACAAGGTAATGTAATAATAATTTTCGGGTTTTTAAGATTATTCAATGATCTTCGAAGGAATTTGGTTACATTGGACTTTAAGTCAATATTATCTTACTATAGGAAAATAATTTCGACGTTGTATATATATGTATATATATATATATATATATATATATATATATATATATATATATATATATATATATATATATATATATATATATATATGGAAAAGTTATTTTATTCTCCGTACGATCGTTAAGAAAGGGGATAGATGGTATATTCTCTGTGAATTTCACTCTGGTTCTCTTTTAACACTAGACCTAATGGTCTCATCAGTGGAGCTGTAACGAACTGAGAGCAAAATGCACAGAAACCAACTGTCTACTTAAAACCCTTATATCGTAAAATATCGGCAGGATATTACCCGCAGAACTTGATGCCGGACTGTTATTTTAAATAGTACAAACAAACATCTGAATATACCCCGGAGCGGTAGGAAATTATTAGAAATGCACAATTTCACGGTCTATATATTTGGAAAACTTACTTTATTCTCCTTACGACAATTAAGGAAGGGGACAGATAGTATATTATCTGCGAATTTCACGCTGGTTGTATCTCCATACTAGTTTTAAGCACCTAATGGTCTTGTTATTGGAGCTATAACGAATCGAGAGCAAAATGCACAGAAAACAACTGTCTACTTAAAATCCCCATATCGTGAAATATCGGCAAGATATTATCCGCAGAATCTGATGCCGGACTGTTATCTTAAACAGTACAAATGAACATCTGAATATACCCTGGAGCGGTAGGAATATATATATATATATATATATATATATATATATATATATATATATATGTATATATATATATATATATATATATATTAAACATTTCCTTTTTAAATAAAAGTATTTTGGTAATATATACTTTGCTAAGAAATGATTTGTAAACGTTTGCAAAACAAAATATCAAAATATAGATTAAAACTGGATAGAAATTTAGTAAAATTTTTCTAAACTTGCCTGATATTTGAGAGATTTGAAAGGTGGATTAATAATCGAATAAACAACATTCTATCTCTGATAATGTTATAAATATAAAGGTATTATAATTCATATTTACTAAAAAATTAAAAATATCTAACATTTGGTGGTTAAAAACTATTTTTGACATATTTTTTATCACTTGTCCCATAATTTATTGTCTATTTAAAAGTATCACGTGATTTTCTCAAAAACCGAACCTGAAACAGCAAAATTTTTAAGTCACCCTGTCAATTTAATTAGCACGATCTTTATTATGATCCCAATAATTACATTTTTGTAATTTTTTGATCCAAAACGGTAACAAAAATAATGGTTTACTTATATAGTTCTTTATTTTTGCTACAATTAATACTGTTATTTAGAAAACAATACGTAATTGCACTAAAAATAAATTTTATTAAACAAAAGTCCAATGCATTAATGTATTATTTGTTGATATGTAATTTAAACATAAATTTCAAAACATTTAGGTTTTATTGTATTAATGTGAGTATTACTATCAGAAAAGAGTCCCGACAGAGATTATTCTCGAGGCGCTAACCCTTGACACGAAGCATCAGTTTGATTATAAATCATATTATCCATTTACTATTTATTTATTGTGTATATTTTGCAATAATAATGATCTCAGGGGTGTTTCTCCACATAACATAAATATTCGCCGTGGAATTGTACTAAAATAGTTCTAAAAATCTTTCAATTATGTTTTCCACTCTTCAAGTCCCATTTTAATAATCACAGTTTTTTGCCAGGATTATCAACAATAGACTAACTGTTAGAGGACTATTAGAGTTTTTATTACTAATTTGCGGATCACACAAAACCCATTATTGTGTGATATTCGATATCCCCTTATTCACCAGCACGGTCTAAATTTAAAACTGGATTAGATTAACAATAACGGGTTTAAATTTATCAGAGCAACATTGATTAAACTAAGTTTTTAACTTTAAAAATACGAGAAATAAGAATCACTTATCATCAAGGCAAAAATGAAAAATTTTTATTATTTCATTCTATTTCCATGCTTTATGTCTCAATATTCATCTTTAATATTCTTACATAAAGGTTTATTGACAGATATAATACAAATTACATCATAAGCAATATAAAATCAACCAACTGGAAAGTCTAACTTCCATGAAAACTAAATCTAGTTTAACTCTTAAATCTTTTAGGTAAATCTGGCTGTGACCCTAAAATTTGACGAATTTTTTAACGTATTCTATGTATGTCTAAATTCTATTTTTTCATCCTCGAACATTCGAGTAAATTCAATGAATTTCCTCATAGAATTAACATATGTATCTTCAGAACAAGGACCCGTTTTGTGGATGCTTCATAACTTTATAATATTTTTATTTATATTTGGAAAACTTTTGATAAATAATGTGGGTTCTTTTATATCTTGGTACCCACACCAATTATACGCTATCCTTTTCTAGTTGCATTATTTAAACTTTAACAGGAAGATGAAGCAACCGCGCAATAAAGTTTAACTCTCAATTTCAGTCTGCTTAAATTTACCGATAAAAATAACTTTTTAAATCTTCCTTTTGTTGATATTAATTATCAACTACATATTTTTAGAAATTTTTAACATTTAAAAATATTCAAGGGGTAAAACTCAAATTGAATTAAAATATTTATTATAAATATATTAATATAAAACATAAAAAAAGTCGCTCCCCACCAATCACAAACAAAAACAAAACAAATTTATTGTTGTTTCAACCCATTGAAATGATCAAAGAGTGAATTAAAATATCTTTTTTTGTAATTGATCTAATGTGACTACTTTGAACTCTCGTCAAAAAATCATCTTAAAGAAAACGAAACTTTAAGTCCTTGGAGGGTTCTAGTATACTAAATCCAGTACATTTATACTAAAATTATCAACCATAAATAATAAATTTTCATAGATTTCACAATTCTAAGATATTTCATTCATTTTTTAACATCTACATCGTTTAAAAATCCATAAAATTGAAGTAAAATAAATTTTTACATTAAAATTTGTAAACAAAAGATTAGGAAGTTGTTAATAGAGTACTTAGTAAAACATTAAAACATTTATTTGTTTTTTGTTACTTTTAATATTTTCGGCATTCGTTCTTACAGATTTATTCCATAAAATTATCGTTTATTTAAATAGCGGACCGTTCCCCACTTTTACGACAATTTGATGAATGTTTTTGGATAATAAAAAAATTGGAAATAAAACTAAAATTTACGTATCTGTATTTTCTTATGTAGACTGTAACTATTTCTCAACTTTATATCTCGTGAAAAGAGGTAAAAGCTTAGAAAAAGTTATCAAATAGATATCCTTTTTGATGATTGTTTCTCTTTATTAAAAATGTTATCCTATAACCCTTGGTCCCTTTTCAATTTATTGCGTACCGACAAAAACAGGTGGTACATCTTTTTGACTCCTTTTAACTTTAGGTGTCATAAAACCCATAATTCATTCTGACTGAAGGGATGCCGAAATACTAATTTTGTAAATACGGTTAATGGGTATATTATTATGGTCAGATTTTTACAACTTGGTTTTTCCAATCGTTAAGGGGTGTTTACAGGTGTTTCAAGTTAGCTTGGCATCATCCAGGTAACTTTGATTGAAAAAAGCAGAACTAATTTGAATTCACCTGAACGAAATCTTTTTTTCGCGCAGAAGTCCTGGAAACCTTCCTCAAGGATTTAACTGGTGATTGGTCAGATCATATGCTATCCAAATAACACACATAATTTCAGTAAATACCTCTCACTTTCCGAGATATTTAAACTTTGAAAAATCTCCAGTTAAGATTTTTATTATGGAACAATAAAAAAAAGTGAATTTTTTGAGAGAACTAAAAATTTTCCAAACCCATTTCCGATCATCTTGATAATATGAAAGATATCAATAAATTTTTTCTTAATGCCTCCAAATTTTCAACTACAGTCACTGCCAGGGGCGGATTCAACCTCTCTCTTTGGAGGGGGGGAGGTGGTGATATCACAAAAGTACGGTATGGCAAGCGAAGGCAAGTTCCTAACCGGGGAGGGGGGGGGACACCAGCAACATTTCCATTTCTAGTGTAAAAGGCAGGGTCGGGTCTATTTTTCTGAATTCTAAGCTTTTGGGAGGGCGCAAGAAAAAACAAGTTGTCAACGGGGGGGGGGGGGATAATGCCAGCAGTATACATATTCCTAGTCTAAGAGTAAAAATCGGGTCTATTTGCCTGAACTCAAAGCTCTTGGGGGGGGGGGGGCGATCTCAGAAAAAAACAAGTTGTGGATGGTGGGGGAGGGAAATGTCAACAGCATACATATTCCTAGTATGACAGGAAAAATTGGGTCTATTTTCCTGAACGCAAAGCTCTTGGCCCCTAGATCCGCGCCTGGTTACAGCTACCCTAAATTATTACTTTCAAACCAAAATAACCTGCATCGACATTTTTGAGTCTAGATTAGCAACAATTAATGAGGTTTAAGAGGCTCTTATTTCTATTTCTGTACATAGTTTCTTTTACTATACATTTTTGTCGAGAAGGTTTTTAGAGTTAAATACTTGATCATGTTGAAGTTTACAATTTATTTCTAGTTTGTTATCCGTAAAGATTTCAGTAATGCGATAGTTTTAAAGGTTACGGATAATAAATATCCTTGAGGCGGTTGATAGTGATGAAGTTTCTGCTCTAATTCTCTTTGACTACTCGAAAGCCTTCGATAGACTGAACTATAAGTTTCCTCTGGCCATCTTGGAATACCTTGGTTTTCCAATTAGTTAAAGTCAATTTGTTAGATATTATCTTACAAAAAGAATTCATTCCGTAAAGCTAAAGGGCAACCTGTCTAATCAAGCGAGTAACGCGTGTGGAATCCCTCTGTTTTTCACTATATATACAACTAATTAATAAATGATTTGATGCGTGCTACGGTACATAATACGTAAATATATATGTCGTTTCTCCCTGAAAAACAAAGATATACTGACTAGTGGCCTGATCTCCTTCTTAAGATATCTGCAAACCACTGTCTGGAAATTAACCCGAGAAAATCTAAGGTGCTCCTTTTTGGACATATCCAGTAGAGAGATAAATACAAAAACTTACTACACATTGTCATAAATAATGAATTTTTGAGTCGCTCGTCTGTTGCTAGAAATCTTCGATTGTAGCTTGATATTAATCTCTCTAAGAGCATTGTGTGTGCTAAACTGAGGGAAATTGGGTGGCTGAATATGTATGAAAGAACAATGTTATATAGCTTAGTATTATTTAATAAAATAATTTTTAACAAGTGGACAAATTATTTACACCAGAAAGTTAAATTTAGATATGACGCTCAGGCACTTGATTTATGACATAAATTTTCAATTATTTCATTTGATAAAACTAGAGACTGTATGAAAGATAGTTCATATCCTTTAAATCGGAAAAATCAATTGTTATTTAGATTCATAGAAAATCTGGAAGTGATGGATTTTGAGAATTTCGAAAAAATGAAAGAGGAATTAAAAATGTGACAACCAAACACACTTTATATAATTACGTACTATATTCTGCTGTCAACATATACAGTATCGAATAATATAAATGATAAATATAGTTAGTTAGTTATTAGTTATCAGATTTCGTTAAATGACAATAAAGTTCCTTTAGATCTAAAATGTTTCCGCCTCAAGAATTTAAAAGCCCAATTCGCTGCCAAGTACACCAATTTGTTTTACGATCTATCAGTTAATGAGTGTCACTGTAATATAAGAGTGCTGTTACGCTGTTTAAGGGTTTGAGTATTGGTTTTCAACTGTGTGTCATTGCTAGAATGCAATAGATACTATAATAAGTTATTTGTTTCTGTTTTGAGTTTCGATTTAAATACTTAGGTTAAGTAAGGAAGCTACGCTTCAACTTCGCCTCTTGAGTATTTGAGTTTCGTAAATTCCATTCACTCTAAGATAGAGTTTATCTTAGAGTTGGAAACGTGTAAATGGATAAAATTTTTGTATTTCACGATAAAGAATATAAACCAAAGGCCACACTTTGGATATTTTTAGAAAGTCCTCACATGAAGGTGTTATAACTGATAATCTTCATTCCATCCCAGATAACATAAAATTGCAAGTTTGAATAGTTATATAAATAGAGCTATGCATATTGTATTAACTGTTGCATCCAGAATTATAAATAATTAAATAGATAGCCAATACTTATAATTTGAAAACTTGTTGGTAATTAAGCCAATACGGAATACACACCGCAGCCAAACGGCTTCCGCATTCTCTTTTATGGAATTTTCACTCATCCCAGATATATTTAGAAACCATCAGCATAGAGCTCTGTGGTGGCCCTTTCCATGTTGTCGGGCTCTAGGTGATTTTATGATCCTTTGCATAAACTTCGGGAGAATTTAAGCAGTCTCAAGTAGCAATGCCTTTGTATCGGCAAAATCTCTTGATATTAAGTAGAAGACTCTTCGTTACTACGCCAGTTGTTGATAGAATTATAGAAATCGTCCGGATCCGATTTATTCACCATTGTCTGTGTATTTGTACCTCCAGGTCTCCGCATTTGGTGATCTTATTACGTTTGTGCCCTGGATTGTTTTTGTTAGAGATGGCGACTTCTATTCATCTTGCTCGCTTGAATGTTTTAACCACTAAAATGAGGTATTTCAACTTTTGTGCAACTGTATGATCCGTAAGCTTAGTTCGATCTCAGTACAGCTTGAACTCGTTGTTTTCCAGTATATGTATTCAAAGTGTGGCACTTTCTCTCCCTGCAGTAGTTTGAATGTCTCTGCCAACTCTTGATGGACCATTTTGGGCGACTAACCGTGTCTCTCCTTGTACTCTGATTTCGACAATGCTTGGCATCCACCTGAATTATCTCTGATGTTCGATATCCATATCGGCATTGGCCATTATGGATCGAGGCGTTTCAGATTATACATTTTAGGTAGTTCTCATTGGGATGACCTATTCTTGGATAACAAGTCGCAAGTCTTTGGTATAAGGGAACATTTGCCCTAACGTCAACAAGTAGTTTGACGTTAATTTATCGACATTTTCCTGGTCGACATTTAAGTGTCATCCATGAAGGGGCTTCTGTAACCAGTCGTGAAGCTTTTCTTGGTATGGTTGATGATGAAAAGTTAATTCGTGGATCCTCAACTGCAGCGATGTTGAGTCGCATATTGTACAGTACAACACTGAAGACTCTATAAGTCACCTATTATATTTATAACCTACTTTTATAAAAATTCGAAATGGTGATTTAATTTTCGAATTTGTTGTATTTTTTTTACAATATTTAGAAACTTACATTAGGTTAAGATATTTGAAATTTTTAAAAATATATATCTTAAATACCATGGTATTTTTACTGCAATTCTGTTGTTGTGTCATTTTGATATCACATTGCCAGATCCATCACCAGTTAAAGGGTTACAGAAGGTTTTCTGAGCACCTTTTCATTCGTTGAAGTATTATAACAATATATTTATTATTATTGATCTTTCAATACATTCATTAGTTTAGCAAAAGATATGAATTTTTGTTGTATGTTATCATCTGGGAAAAAAAATTGTATAAATACTCGGAGATTCCCTAAATCGACTGAATGATAGACGCCATACAAATATTTGTTTAAAAAACTAACAATCCCTGTATAACTAAATATATAATTAAAAGTTATTTGGAAAAATAACAATGCATCAGTATCGCACAGCAAATAGCATTTTGCAAATCTGAAAGTGTACCTGTTTAGTATCACGTAAAGCTTGTTATTTGTAAGTCTATATGTGGAAG
Source organism: Diaprepes abbreviatus (assembly GCA_034092305.1). Classification (NCBI taxonomy): domain Eukaryota; kingdom Metazoa; phylum Arthropoda; class Insecta; order Coleoptera; family Curculionidae; genus Diaprepes; species Diaprepes abbreviatus. The sequence continues at coordinate 1,351,340 of JASJET010000090.1, read as the reverse complement.
TAATTATTTGATAAAAGTTTAGAGTGCGTCCCAAGATATTAGTCGAACGTCAAATATTGTATCTATAAATTCTAGATTTAAAAGCAAGTACAATGTAATCAACTACTATCTAGATAACAGCGTTTCAGAGTCTGTTTATTTTTATAAGACTCTCAGTTTTCACTTTTCTATTGTAGAATAAGCCAAGTAAGTAAAAGGTATTCACTTGGTTTTAATACACTCCGCTTATATTTAAAAATTTAGATTATCTATTTGCGATTTAGTACTAATTGTAATAAAAACAAAACCCTTCAAATGAGAAAAAATATAATCAATTGTTATTTAGATTCGTTCAAAATCTGAAATTGATGGATTTTTGAGAATTCCGAAAAAATTAAAACAGGAATTATAAATGTAAAAACCAATAATAATAACCTTACTATGTATTTATACAACGAAAAAGGATTTAAATCTTCTGCTATCAACATGTATGTATATAGAAAATACGCTTAATATCTTGGGTACCGGTCTAGGGCTGAAAAAATATACTTGTTTCATAAACACCAAGCTTTCGGAAAGTATATTTTTCAATTATCAAAACCATCAGTAGGGATTATTGTTTACAATGATGTTTCTTATATAATTTTCATTTCATTATGTCATAGATAATGTGTACAGATTATAATAGTACTAAAAGATATATATTTATAAAAAAATCTTCTTCTTAATTCGAAGCTTAAAAATTTCTCTTTCACAAACGCCGAGCTTCCGGAAAGTATGTCTTTTTTCAAGGCTACAAATATAGAATATCGTTTACAGTAATGTTTGTTATATACGTCATGTTTAAAGTGTACAGATTATAATAGCAGTTAATATGTATATTTATAAAAAGAGTTCTTTTTTAAAGAAAATTAGGAACTTACGATTTTCGAAGTTTGCTTTTCATCTTCCTATATCTAATGTGCTAAATTTTAAAATCTGAATTGTTACACCAAAATTCATACTTATTTAAATTAGATAGAAAACTTATGGAAAAAGTTGATAAACCTTGCTGATATGATATATGGGTTGACTGACACTTAAATAAGGGTATCGGCCGATACATTCTATTAACAAAAAAGTGATATTGGTACAATCCTTGATTATATTACATTGATATGAGTATATTGTATTGTACCAAAAGAACATATCCTATCAGTAATTATTGGTGTTGGGTTTTTTAGATTGCCAACTCGCGTGCTAGTTCTTTAAATGGTAAATGAGGGTTTTCAAGCACTAAACCTTTGCTTGAGGGACGTGATAGTTGTCAGTTGATACTAATAGCCATCCAGGATGCGTATCATCATTGATATCTTTAATGCAATACTAAGGCATTTAAAAAAATCTTATAGATAACATATTATCCTCCGAGTCGGTCTTATTAAACATTTCTAATGTATGCTTAGTTCAGAAGAAAATATTTAATATATATTTTTATTTATTGCGACTAGATAAAAATTGCTACAAAGAACAAACAATGTCTAACCGGAATCACTGTAATTTGTTGTAGAGTCATGAATTTTCACACGATTATCACTTACAGCTGCACCAACTTAAAAAAAATGACAGATTATAAAAATTAATAGCCTCAGTTTATTTTACTGACGCATGCGGATTGGTGACACGCGAGCCTCGTTGGGTCCTTTTACATCCCAGTTTGACTGCGAGTCATTCGAAGATGATCCTCTTTGCAAATTCAAGCAGCCTCGTTATCTAACCTTACCTGACTGCTATGGGTTCAAACTCCCTCAGATATCATCTGCATACCGGATTATCCACAACACTAGTCCTATCAAGATATATGTGCGTAGAATTGGGGTCTGTACACTGCGACCTAGTAGATTTATTGTGCCCCCCCACTGCTGTCAAGTCGTAAGAGTTACCTTATCGGCTAAAGCAGGTCCTTCTGTCCTATTTTCCTCAGGAACCTTAGGATATTGAACGAGTTCAAGGTGGGTAGCTCCCTTTCTTCGATTTGGTACAGTCCCAAGAACTGCATCCTAGAGTTTTCTAGAACGCTGCTCTCTGAAAGGATATGAATAGATGTTTCGTCCTCCTCCTCACATAATCTGCTCTCATCTCCTTCTACCAGTCCCAGTTTCTCGAGGATCTCCTTCAGGTGGCAATGCCCCGTCTGGAGCTCTGTCAGAACTCTCAGTTAATTTTTACTTAGGCTTATGCATTCTTCGAATCTCTTCTGATCGTAGTTCTCAAGAAGCATCTTCGCTTGTCTCAATCCTTGCAGCTCCGTCCAATAATTGCTTTTTTCTTTTTTTAGTTCTTCCAGCAATACGCTGCTATTGATTCAACAGAAAGGCTCTGGCTCCAAAAATGGTGTCTCAGCTCCTTTTCTCGCGAGCCTGTCTACTATTATTTCATTGCCCTGTATCCCGGGGTATCCCTGTACCTTTATTATTCCTACTAAGTTCATTTAATCCTGTCAAGATGGTTTCTCAGGTGACAAAGTTCCGTTGGCAATCCCACCGCAATCCGTAGTTCTTTCTTCTTCAGCAAAAGAACCTCCGTAATAAGCCGTGCCTTAGGTTCAATGATCTTTGGCTTATCTCATTCCAGAGGCTTCTCTACAGCATTCAATAAACTTGCTTTCGAGCAACAGTTTCAGTTCTCTATAATCAATAGTAATTGGAACAGGTTTAATGGGTTGGAGACAGCATGGCTCAGCTCCATCTTTTTCCAACGATCCTGCCAAACCAGTTTCGTTGTGTTTTCATTTTTTGTTAGATTGTCAAGTACCTCCTTGTACTCAGATACCAGTTGTGAAATTGCTTCGGTGGACCCCAGGACACCCCTTTTCTCGGAACATATGTTAATAGTTAGTAAAACTACTGAACATTTCAGCTCCGGATTTTTAATCATGTCGAGATCCATCTGTAAACCACCAGGATACAGTTCTGGGAAAAGCTTACTTTTTCTCCTAATCTTCTCCACTTCTTGAAAGTATCTCACGAGAGTGGCTTGGTTTCAAAGCAGGTACTATGTAGTATGTTTGCATAGAGAGCGATGGGCATTTTTCTACAACACTCCTCCAGCCACACGGGTAGCCGCCAGTTGCTGCTCTGAGATGCTCCAGACAATTAAGACGAGAAACTGCCTTCAAGGCTTCGTTTAGTATATTATGAATAAGTTAAGAGGAGGGAGAATTATTAGGAGTTCCAGTGAGAGAAGTTATTCACCGTTTCTGTACAAGCAATTCAAAAAATTGCTTGTACAGAAACTTTGTCAAGTTGAATGCACTGAAATTAGATAAAAACATTTATTAGTCTACAGCTACTTTTTCTCTAAAATGTTTTCCGAATTACTTTTAAAATTATTAACCACAATCTCAAGATTTCTTCCATTAATTGGTTATCAATAGCAAAGTCTTGGCACTCAAGTGGTGGTTTATCACAATTTATCGTATTTTTTTACTATTATTTTATTACATTCAGCTTATTAGAATCAATATTTTTATGCAAAACGTTATGCTGAATTTTTTCAAATAATCAAAACTTTTCGAAGCGAATAAAAATTTGTACTGCTCTAAAATTAAGTATATTGTGATAAAATTTCAAAGTTATTTGTAGGCCCATAAAAAGCAGGTTCTACTCATTCTTAAGAAGTGGATCCATTGAAAAAAACTGTTATGTTGGTCGATTTTATTTCCTATATAAAATTGTAAAAAAACTCATTAAGAAAATGGTATAAAATTTCGAACCTCGCTATATATACACCGACGAGACAAACTATTACACAAGAGCTGACGAAATGTCGACAAAAATCGAGCCAGACTAATTTATGAATTATATATTCTAATTTCGGAGGGTATTCGCACATATTTAAAATTGTCGGCTAGGAAACACCTTTCATTAAAGAGTTATTTTTATGTTTTTCGTTGAACCGTGGCTCAAGTGTACTATCACTTGTAGTAAACGTCTTACCGAATCTCTTTTTTGGCTCTCGTGCAAAAGTAGGAGGAAATGACGTATGCACATGTGTATCTAAGTTTTATTAAATTACGAGGTACCCGTACCATTGAGGTTCTAAAAGAAAACTATGTAATAATTATGTTTTTGTCTAAATGAAAGTATATGAGATGATGTGTAAGTGTAGAAAATAACTATGTCTGAGTAAGCTGTACACATTTTCCTAAATATAATCACACAGGTCTACAAGGTTCTGTTGTTGCGCAGCTGAAGGTTATCTGAAGTAATTTGCTGCATAGAATTTGAATCTGAGAATTGACCCAACACGTAAGAATTTTGAGACATCGAGGTTATGTCGAAAAATGTGTTTTTCGCTACTTTTGAAGTTATGTACAAGATGCACAATATCTCTTTTCTTCTTTTTCTTTTTCTAATTGCATTATTTAATATGTACCCTTCAAAATCAGCCATTAAGTGATTTTTTCTTGCAAAGTTACGAACATTTTAAGCACAAAGTTGAGTCGCAAGAACAAATGGGACATTCACACCATTGATAAACTCAGCAAGAAATACACCATATGATATACGGATGGCTCCAAAACAACGAAGGTAACTGGAGTAGGAGTGTATGGCTCGGCATCAGATACTATGAAAGCTTGGGTAAGTCACCAAGCATTTTCAAGGCAGAAATACGTGCCATTAGGAAGTATATTCACTTTAGCAAGGAGAAAAACTATCACGCCCAAGAGGTTAATATCATGACGGATAGTCAAGCAGCTATCAGTGCGCTGAGCTCTCAAGTTATCAGTTCCAAGATGGACTGGGATTGTCTAGAGGAACTGAGTGATTTGAGCAAGAATAATTAAGTCACCCTCATGTGGATACCGGGACATGCCGGGAGAGGGGAATGAAATAGTAGATACACTCGCGAGGAAAGGGGCTGAGATACCATTTCTGGGACCAAAGACTTTCTGTGGAATCAGTAGCAGCGCAATGCTGGAAGAACTAAAGATAGAAGAAGAAAGCAGGAGATCCAATTATTGGATGGAGCTGCAAGAATTGAGACAAGCGAATATAGTTCTGGGGCACTATGACCAGAAGAGATTCAAAGAATGTATAAGCTTCCGTAAAATGCAACTCAGAGTTCTGACAGGGGTCCTGACGGGGCATTGCCACCTGAAGAGATCCTCAAGAATTTCAGACTGGTAGAAACAGAAGAGTGCAGACTCTGTAAGAAGGACGAAGAAACCTCTATTCATATCCTTGCAGAGTGCAGTGCTCTAGAAAACCCTAGGATGCGGTTCGTGGAAGCACACCGAATCGAAGAAGGGGAGTTACCCACCTTAAAGCCGTCCAACATCCTAAGATTCTTGAGGGAAATAGGACTGCAGGACCTGCTCTATCTGATGTGTTACGACTGGGCAGCAGTAGGGGCGCACAATAGATCTACCAGATCCCAGTGTAGAGACCCCCAACTCTACGCACATACGGACATTTTAAGTTATGAAATATATCCCAACAACGTCATGAGCATTTTATATTAACCCGTTTTTGTACTGTATACATTTCTCTCGAAAATTTGTATGTGGGTCTCTTAGGGGTCGCTGAGTACATATATTATGTCAGAAAATGGAAATTTTTATTTTTAAGATGGTGAATTATAAAAAAAGTATCAAAATTTGCAAAAAATGATATTGTTTTCAAAAATCTACTAGCCTATACTTAAAATGGCCGTGAATTTGCAAGAAAAAGACATCGGTGACTACACAATAGCTTATTTTGAGGAGTAGGAGTAGTGTTAAATGATACAACTAGAAAATGAGACCAAAAAAATTTTGTGAATCTTACACATAACCTCAAAAGTGGCCAGAAAATCAATCTCAAATATCTTAAAATCCTGACATGGTGAGCCAGTTCTGACACTCAACTGCCCGACAATATGTATATGGTGGAATTTTTTATTGAAGATTCGCCTAAACCATCTTTGGAATCGTTTCTTTTGGCGATGACACACATTTTAATTAATAACTGAAATACTGAAAACTAAACCAAAAAAAGAAAAGTAAAAAAACTTTGGCAGTTGTTTTTGCATGTTAATGATCATAATCGCAATTTGTTCAAATGTCAATTCAGTAGTTCACTTTTGTTGCCCAAGAATCATTTTTTGAAAGAAACGGGCAAAGTTAATCATCACTGATGTTATAGAAGAGTGAATTCACTTGAAGTTAGTGAATATGTTCCGAAATTTGGTCAGAGTGAATCTCATTTTCCTGGCTATTAAGCAGAACCTTTATTTATGACTTTCGTCAAACAGTTATTCTGGCTTTCCTCATTCAATTAGTTGGCTTAAGCCAGATTAGTTCAGGTTTATTTTTATGTAAATGGCTTGTACAAAACAACACACCACCGGATCTAAATTCGTGCGGGATTATGCCGGACATTCAAAAGGCTGACTTTTGCGTAAAGATTGAGACATAAAAAGAGGTGATTGGTTTTTTTCTTGATTGTCATTTTTCTCATCAGAAATATCTACATCTCAAAAACTAATATCCTTCCTAACACGTAACACGAGAATAAAAAGAGTTAAATAAATGGACACATGGAGAATATGAACACGTTTCAAAATGATGGATTACGACACTTTTAGATGAAAACCATTTTTTCATCCAGAAATAAATATTTAAGATGCAATTGATGGACTCTAACAGAAATTAAAGAAGGTAGATTTCATTTTAAGATATATTTCATGTGGCTGTTCTGTATAGAGGATGTTATGCTATTCCTAGGTACACTATAATATATTTTTTCTTGTTTTAAAATAGTGAGTTTAGTATGTTTTACTATACTTAAGTTAAGCATAACAAGGTAGGAGACAAATATGTCATCTGTTTTACATTGAGATACTTCGATTTAAGGGTATAGAAATTGCATTGTTCGTAGGCTAATTATCCTTTATTAAAATAAAAAGTCGATTTTGACATACCGTGTTTGTATAACATATTTCTAAAATTTTACATAAAAAAATGTAGAACAGTTATGGTGTTCATACATAGTATATCTTATTTAATTTTAACAAAATTCTATTTTGTCCTGAGAAGACTAAATACTTTTCAAGGATGCTTGCAATTGTGAGTAAAAATTTACATAACACTAGAATTTCTTGCATTCAATTCCTCCTCCTCTCTTGCAGAGTTGTACTTTTGTTGATTGGCAATAATGTATATTTAATTTGAATTATTTTTTATAGAACAGACAAATTTTAGATTAAAATAAATTCTTCTATAAAAAAAATCAGAACCTAACCAAATTGTAAACGACAAGTCGGCAGGTTGGGGCCTCAAATAAATCTCAATTTCGACGTCCAGATTTTTAATTTAAAAATATCCCGTCTCGACTGGCTAAATTTATTTATTATTTTGCTGCCGTGGTCACATTTTTCTTATTTTTAATCCCCAACTGTCTGGTTTTAATTCAAACAGCCACAATGTTCATCAATTTGTTTTTTTTTCTAGTCTACAAGACGACCCAATTCAACGATTTGTAAATTTTTGGATTAACGTTATTTACATGAGTCATAGAACGATGATTGTATTTTTTATATTTTGAAAATTTATGTCCAAGGTACTAATTCTAAAAATTAGCAGGTGTAAGATTTATAGACTTTTGTAAAAATAGAATACAGAAATAAACCTACTATTAAACAAACGTCAAATAAACATTTAATTTTAAATTTATGACCTTCTTCTGGCAATATCTTATTTGGGCATAAAACTGCATTTAATACTACCATAAATTAGTATTATTCTAGACGAGGACTTGCTAAAATCAGAAGAAAAATGTAAAAAAGTAGTTATGTGATCGATAAGAATACTAATCAAGAAAACTGCATCAAGATAAATAATCATATCACTCTTTTGAGTAACTTCGCGTTACCCAGTCGACCCATGAATTGCAGGATAGGATCTGGGGGCTCTTCATCGTTAACATAACTTCACGTAATGTTAATTAATAGTCGCAGATTGCAGATTATGAGTTTTTATCGGGGGGGGGGGGGGGAATGTGTGCTTTATTGCTTCGAACGTCAATGTGACAGCAATTGTTCTACTGGTTCTGCTGCATGATCACAGAAACAGCAAATCTCTTCCTTTGTCTATCTTTTTAGAAGGTATTTCAGATGCCAGTGTCTTGTGAAGAGATTAGTTATTACTCGAATATCCATTTTTGTGAGATATAGAAGCATTATAGCTCTCTTTGGCGATGGGTTTATAAATTCTTTTTGCTTGTTTAAGATCAGGTGTATCATTTCATCTTAGTTTTATCCAATTTTGATTCCACCTATGGAGCTTCTCCTTTATGTGGCTTTTTGGTAATCTACAAAAATTTCCGCTCTGAGAAACAGAGTATTTTCCCCTCCTTTTACGAGGCTGTCTGCTTCCTCATTATCTTGGATTCTCTGGTGCCCTGGCACCCACATCAGGGTTACTCTGTTGTTTTTTCCAATTGATTTAGAGTTTACTTGTAGTCTCGATTCAACCTAGACTCATAGGTATGTATATTTTGACCTTTTTGTGCTTCTATTTAGGCACTTGTAGGCACAGATTTAAATTACATACAATTATGCTTAGAAGATGGTGGAGATGTTTCCTAGGAATTTAGCTAACTCGAAATCGAGTATAATAATACTCTCACATTCATTTTGGATCCGTTAGTAAACCATGATACTGCAGTAAAGGTAATTCACTTGATAGCAGTCAGTTACTACTTCATAGTTCACCTCAAAGTCATACCTTATTGACGACATGTGATTTGATATGGATTTTGTTGGAATTGTATCTAGAATATTCATATACCTAACAAAAAAATAATATTTACATTTATAATTTCAATTGACAAAAAGTGACATATCTTAAACTTGAACAAAAAGTGTTTTGTAATAATTGGAAAATTCCCATTTACATCTTGAAATATTATTATATATAATGTACTTTTTAATTTATAAACGTAAAAACAGAATTACTACTAACTGATAAGAAAAATCACGTGTAATAAAGTTTAAACGAAAAAACAAGTAAATTATGACAAATTATTTCGAGAGTGCCGAAACTGATAGCTTTTTGGGAATTCTGAGTTAGCTATTAAACGATTTAGAACTTCTTTTAGAGAAAAGATATTTAATATTAAATTTAAGGCTTTTTAGTGTAAAGACAATAAATTCGCTTTAATAAACCTATCATTAAATTGTAACGATTTTTTGGCATTTTAAAATATTCTTTAAAAGCTTTAAAATGATCTTTTTACTAGCTTTAGGAAATATTTAGATTGTTTTAGAATTTTCAAGAAATAGATCACAGTAAAGATTTATTTTCTTCGGCCTAAAAGGTGCGAGATTTCCAGTGTGTTCTATCATGCTAATAGAATCTTGTCAAGATTAGTTGAGATTTGGATCGTGAATTGGAGAAAAACCAATTTTTCTTTTACCTACTTTGCGCTTTATTTTAAAGCATTTTCAAAGCTCGGGAAAACAGTTTTCTTAGATTAAAATTAAAATCAAATATAAAAACATAGATTATAAAACTTTTCCACAATAAATTAAATTAAAAACGCTACAAAGAAAAAGGACCCATTGGTAATTAAATGATATGATACTCTATTACAGCTTGATGACTGAGCTACCTATCTTGGAGTGAAAACCACTGGTCTTGGTAACCAAACTAAGGTATTGAAAAATAAATAAGCTTAGCATATGTTGCAAAGTATTGTTGACAATATACTAATGTGTTTGTACAGGAGAGTGTGCAGCAATCAACTAATTTCGTCAGAACCTCTAGAACCTTACGAAAAAAGTCATCCCCAAAATTCAGAAGGCATAGCGGAGAATAGAACGTTCACTATTAGGAATAATACTGAGAGGGGAGTATTAATGCTGCTAGAACATGTCTTAAATGAAACTGGAGACAGTATGCAGGTGACCTTAATAACTGATAGTAGGTAGGCGAAGTACATTATCTTATGGCGACCAAGATTGCTTGCCTAGAGAAGCAGAGGAAAACTTCCTACCAGATGAATTGATGACATCAAGCATATTTTAATAAACTATGTATAAGGAGTCCAAAACCATGAAAAATGGGTCGTTTACGGAGAAGCTTTTATTCAGAAGTGAACGTTAAAAGCCGAGTGATGATAAAATCTTTTTCAACTTTTTTCATAAATATGCTGGCTATATTGTATTTTCTACTAGTAGATAAAAAAATAAATCTTTTAATATAATCAGCCACATGTCAAATGTCTATATAACTTATTAGACCATTAGCTTTTCTCCATATAACATACCTAATGATATTGTAAATAACTATAAAATATAAAAATATAACATTGTAAACTAGTTTGCTATGACCAAGCCTTGTCTATAAAATTTAGATGTTTTGGCTTACAAGTTCAAAAACTAACCCAAAAAACTTCAGGGCCCCCAGCCAACGAAATGTGTTTGATTTTAAATATACAATTTCAAAAAAATATTGTCTGAGAGTATATAAAAATATAGGTGATGCAAATCGCGACTTTCCTTGATATAATTTTCGAAGTGATAAATTTGTTGCCAATATTTTCAAAGTTATAAGTGAGTATTTTTATTTGAATAACCTTGTTTACTTAATACCTATGAAAGAAAAATATGTTCTTGGAAAATTTAAACCGAGTTGAAACAATACAATCTCATAAAAGATGTAAAAGTGCATACTTATACAATTACTTTCTCTCGATGTACTTTGATTTTATTTTGATAATGTAAAGAAAAAGATTGAGTGTTTTTTTTAATTGAATATGTTTATTTTGAGTATTTCTATAATATTTGTCTACACAATGTCGTGCAATGTAAGCATCAACAAATATATTGAAAACAAAATAGGGGGGTTGCAGTTTATTTTTTGGTAATTGGTATCACTGGCGTTGCTATGTGTTTTCTGATGTATCCATATAAAAGTGTGGCATTTTAGACAGCATACGTATTTAGAACGTTTTGACGAAACTTCAAATTCTATGGAATTTATCTTAACAAAAATGCGTCGATGAACTTTATTGTGGTCGTCGTTCGCTCACGCACGAGTTGCGTGATGGTCGTCCAAATTGATTGTAGTGCAAGAAAACATTGGTGCTGTGCATGAGCTGATAACGTAAGGTTTCCGTCTGACATACCATGAGATTAAGGTATCCCTGAGCATTAGTAACACCATCAAATATATTACACACAACATTTCGCCGTGAAGAATCTATATTTGCACTGGTCATGCATTATTTGCCAATGCTTCAAAAAACGTTTTTATGATCGCGACCGGTGACGAGTACTGGATCAATGCTTAGTATGAACCCGAAAGTAACAGGTGGATTTTCCATGATGAGCCAAAGCTAACAAAGTTGCTCGCGCGTGAAACACTTCAAAGCAAATGTTCGCCTGTTTTTTCGGAAAAATTAGCCATGTTGCAATCGTCATTTTAGAAATCATAGAACGGTCAATTCTAAATGATCCACAGAATTTGTTTGCTGGAAGTTTTCAAATTAAGGAAGACAAACGATGGATTATTCACCACCTTGACAATAGGAGTTCTCACACATCGTCTCAAACAAGTCACTTTTTAATACTTAAAAAAGGAATTGATGGATTATTTGTCCTAGAGCCCTGTTTTGGCACCTAATAATCTGTTTTTGTTCACGTATATGAAGGACAAACTGCACGGTCGACGATGTTCTATGCTAGACGAGACGGTTGATACTTTCTATGGGGAGACTATCTTCACAGTGACAGAAATACTGTTCCAATTCATTTAAACCAATGCCAAGGTATATTGGTGATCATGTAAAATATTTTGCGAAACAATAAAATTATTTTCCATGATTAACATTTGTTTTTGTTTGATATTTCAGAAATATAACCCTCCTAAACAGTATTTGCTTTAATACAAGTACAAAATTAAATAGATATCGTTTCTAAATTTAAGCAGTAAAGTTATTAATATTTTTGAGAATGAATGGTGACTAAAATTGATATTACTACTCCATATAACATGACTTCACAATAGCATACTTCATTTTCTGATAATTACAGAAACACTGTCTCAACAATTAAGAGTCATGATCTATTAAATAATGAACCTTGTTCATTCCAATAGAATTGCATGCGGTGCATTGTCGGTTCATATCTGCCATATTCTCAAAGTGTAGGCGTAAACAGATAAATAATTTCTATTCTACTTTCAAAATTATTATTTATTCTTGCCTCGTACCTTACCTTTTCAAGTCTTTCTTTTTTATTTCTAGCAGCGTTAAAACCGTGGAAGTAATAAATATTAGCTTTTAAGATTAACATTTTCACCAGCAATTATCTACAAGCAAGGCCGAAATTGTATAGTCTTAAGTCCGGGATATTTCTAGCTTCTGTTATGTTTACAATGTTACAGGTGTGCAATTTAAAACGCCACTGTTAATTTAAAATTTTCTATTATTTCGCTGTAATGTCGATAATTCCTGATCATTTACTATTACGATCACGGTGAGTTTATATTCATCTACTGTTTCCCCTTGTTATTCCAACTATGCCTGTCCTGTGCCATTTGTTGCCAATTTACTCTAGCTGTCTTCACAAGGTTATCTCGTGGTCTTATTTTTGATGAACTTACGTTTTTCTTGGACGTCATTCCTATACACGCTTAGTCCACTCATTTATCGTCTTCTGGTTGCGTGATGTATCCAACTCATACCCCATTTCATGTGTGTTAATCTTTGAGAGACGTCTATACCTTTTATTTGGCTTTCTATATCTGTATTTCTGATGCAGTATAGTCTTTCGTTGAATATAATTCTGCCATCGGTTCTCTGAGCTTTGACGGTTTTCTTTATATTATAGTTTATGTAGCTTCAGATTTTTGAGCCATATCTTTGTTAAATACAGATAGGACGGATTTGAAGATGTTACTAAATTGTTCAAATTTTGATCAAGCTAGTTTGTATCTTCTAGTTACTTCTTCGTGGTTGATATTCTTTGTTGTTGTTATCTTCAGCCCCAAATATATTTAGCAATCTAGTCTCCAGACTTCGGTAGTCTAGTGTAATATTGACTAAATTGTTAGTGTTGCTTATGATTTTTGTGTTTCAGTTATACATTGTTAGGCCAATTTTTTTTGATATCATGTTAAGCTGGTTATTCATTACCTACAATTTCTTTGGCGATCCACCAAACAGAATATCATCCACAAATCGTCGACGATTAGGAAGGCTAACATGTTTACATTTTTTCCTTTAGTATTAATTGTTCTAACATAACAATGTACCGTTAGTATTCAGAGAAATCCTGTATCACCTTGTATAAAATTTACAATTAAACTATTCACTTATAACAAATATGTTTTTATATAAAATCGCGAGCACAAACACGGGTATAATAACTAAAAGTAATTAAGATACATTAGCCAACTTGTTGAAATTGATAGGAAATTACAAATAGTTTCGTTTTAATTGGATGAAATTTGAACTTTAGTTTTTCTGATGAGGCAATGTCCTTGCTGCTTTTTTGTAAAATAAAAATAAGTGTTATGTTTACCATCCAATCAGTCTGTTTAGATTACACCGTGGAATTTAGGGTAATATTACTTTTTATAAATCTGTCTGCACGTTTTTAGTTTTAGATTTAAAATACCTTTATTCATTTACATACAATGAGGATGTAAAGTCTGGATTATATTCATTATTTCAGTTTTTTTTTAAAAAATCGCTCGGACACGTTACCTTTGGTTTTTTTTGTACGAATTTTTTCCAATATATTAAATCATACAGAGTGGCTTGAAAAAGCTGTGCTATAATGAACTTTAATTATTTTAAATACTGACCCCCAATTTTTTGTACACATTTAGCAAAATCTGAAATTTTTTTCTATTACGTGTCCTATACCTAAATGTAACTGTTATCGATTTATCGACGGTTACAACTCTAAATCAAATATAATAATTATTTATCAGCAAAACTGATTCAATGATCTGTTCCTGGTCACTTTTTATCAAATTGTCACTTTGAGTTAATTTTAACTGAAAATAATACTTACTCAGACACAGAGGATAGAAATTTTTAGGATGATAGGATATCGCGATAGAGTAAAAACCTAAGAAGTATGTCAGTTATTTTTTGAAAAATATCCTAATTTCCGCCATTTTCACAAGAGGATCTATTGAATGGCCGCTAAAATCTCCAGATTTAAACCCTCTTGACTCCTTTTTGTGGCGTTACCTTGAAGGAAAAATATTACAATTATTCAAGAAATACGGTTAATTACTACAGAAGTATTCGTAAATGTGCAAAATTAATTGCGAAAACATCACATATATTTGTAAATAATAGTTTCATTTATATTTACAATATTTATTATGTTTTCGAAAGAGGTATTTTCTAAAATAGTTGGTAATAAGTCTTTATCAGTACGCCTTAAATTTCTTATTGAACAATGTTTTCTATTTTCAGCTATTAACTCAGTTCCAAAACAATAATCTACCAGCAAGTGGTTGGAAATTTGAGGAACATTTTTTGTTGAAAAACTATAATATATTTCATCTTTGGGTATCAACATTAAATAAATTAGAGTATTACTTTAACTGGTTAGTTTATCCACAATTTGTTGAAAATTAAATGTTTCAATAGGTTTTGAGTACTAATGTTACTGAAATCTAGAAAATTTACGTTATAATCACCAACACAAATAATTTTATTACGTTCCATTGAATAAACTGAGAAAGAATCTGTATATATATATATATATATATATATATATATATATATATATATTTATATATATATATATATATATATATATATATATATATATATACATATATATATATATATGTATATATATATATATATATATATATATATATATATATATATATATATATATATATATATATATATATATATATATATATATATACATATAATGTGTATATAACAACTGCTATTGCATCTCACACGGAAGAATCCGTGAAAGCCGCATAAACATATATACGCCATCCGGCGGGAGGTCGGCGAAGCCGCGTTCAGTGATGCATGCTTCCTTCCGATCTGTCCTTTGCACAGACAGGTGCATGTCGGTACCCTGATGAGTTTAGTGAGAGATGAGACATGTATCTCTGCTGTACCACTGTAGCGGAGGGGGTAAGTTTTTTAACTTTCTTCTCGGTGTGGTGATACAGGTAGGCCACCATCTCCATGGCGGTGGAACAGGGCGAATTGTGTTTTTCAGCAATTTATTCAAACTGTGCACCCTCTAACATGGGAAGGATATGATGGAGCGAAGTTTGCATTCACTGTTCGCATTTTACTTCATTCACACGCGGAGTTGCATATAGTTGTACGTTTGCTGAATGTGATTTCAGCACTACAACAGCATAATGTGGATATAACCACTGCTATTGCATCTTATATAACATTTTTTTCGTCAAGTTTAAACACTTTGGGGAATAATTAGACAGCAACTATTTTTTAATATAATTGTAATATTATGTCCAATTTATTAACGATATTATTTTGTTTTTCCATTGAAAGCAGAAACGTTTTAAAAAATCTGACGATTATATGAAATTATCTAATTTGTATTATTTATAGGGCATGTGGATATTGAAGATTTAACAAATATTTATTCTTTTAGCATAATTGATAAATAAATAATATATTTTCGATAAATTATAAGCTAATATTGAATAAAAATTTTATCACATTGATATTTAATAATAGTTTTCAAATTTCTTTTTGTTCACAAGTGTATAAGATTTCATGCCATTGCGTTTCTTCTGAAGTCTGTCAAAGTTACATAAATATGTGTGGTCTTGGTTCATTCTTTTTCTTACATCAGCATCTGCTCTGGAGATTAGTATGATTATTCTAATTTTGGATACAGCTATTCGAAAGAATTGACAGCCCTTACCATTTACATAAGTTATGCAATCAGGATATTTTGCAGCGACCTAAACTTCTTTTGCTCCATTTTCTTATGTTGGCGATATTGGGAAATTTGCTAAGTGCGGTAGTTTTCTACCAATCATAATCATTACGTGACTATTGTCTGTGATTGTTCAGAGTTACGTCTACAAAGAAATTATTCTTCTTCAGATTTAGCCTCGTAATGATATAGTTGTTACTCTGTCATGTCCTCAGTTGATCCGCGGGTGTTTTTTTTGGCTCTTATTCGTACCTTTCTTACATATCTGCAAGAACGTTCCCTATCAGCCATTGGGATTCGCCGGGTTGGGCATATTCAGGTCAGTCTTTCACCGAATACTGAAGGGTACTTACTTAGTTCAGAGCTATTTCTTAACGCAAACTGAAATCCGGCATGGCTTAGTTTATTATTTTCTTTCAAATAAGCGTTTATGTACCGCCACTGAATTAAACTTTTATGTAAGTTGACGGATCTTAATATACCACAATTAACGAATAGAGTAAAGAGAGTGTGGAATATATCCAATATCTTGGCAAAGATCGAACATTCCTTCCTCAGCTGACAATACTAAAAATTTCTAAGAAAACACTTAACGGTTCTTATTTGCAGCCCGTGTAAAAATTCCGGTTTTGCATCAAATATAATACAAATATTTTATTTTGCGTGTTAGACAAAATCTGCCATGTTCTTTAATTAATTTTATCAACCTTTATTGTGGATAGATATCGTAAATCTCTCGCGATAACTTTATAGCTTCGCTGTGCTAAAAATAAAATTTTGACATTTATTTTGTGCTTAAACAAAAAATACTGGTCACAGACACAACGGAGTATAGGATACACAAGTTTTAAATCATGTTATATAAACAAACATCTGCGTAAGTAAAAATACGTTCGAAATGGAACATATTTTTTATTATTGTGGTAAAAATAAATGTAAAAATTAATAACCTCTGTCAGAAATAAGGATATTTTGGCTGGGTCTGGTACTGTAAAGATTCTTGCAGTATGATGACAATCAATACTAAAAACAGCAATATCTTCATAAAGACCGCTGCTGCTGAAGCACAGATGCATTAAATGGGCCAGTCGAATTACCCTCGATGTGAGGTGATTTTGACTTTTATTGTTTATAGATATCAACCGGCGCGGCGGGAGGGTGTTCAGAATGATAATGGTCTTCGAACATACCCCTGTAGAAGCAGCATAACGTCAGAACTAGGGCCCGGTTGTTTGAACGCTGTATAACCTAATAATATTTTTATTTATATTTAAAAAAGTGTTGATAAACAGTCGATATTTAATTTCTTGGTACAGACATACTGATTTTATGCTATCCTTTTCTAATTGCATTATTTAAACGAGTATCATCTGTTATATGGTTGGCTAAATTATTATTATTGTTATTTTCAATATGTAAAGAATATCTAACAATATTTACCGTTTAAAATAAGTTTTTAAATCCTCTTTTTGTTAATATTAATTGTAAACTTCGCATTTATAGTAATTTTTACCACTTAAAAACACCGAAAAAAGTCACAACAAGCAATTAAACTGAAAGACAAGATAAGTAAATATGTTTATGTCTGTCAAACATCAAAAAAGCGTCTCCCCCACCGACCATAAACAGCCTTCAAACAAATCTATTGTTGTTTAAATCTAGGGTATGATCGAAGATAGTGGTAATTCATAGTTTTTTAGGCTTCAATTTTTTTTTGTTCCAAATTAAAGTTATGCGCCGTAGAAATACCTATAAAATTTAAAAAACATCAAAATCGGCTTGTATGTACATTAGTTATTGCAAGAAAACATGCTAATATAGCTGTTTTTTCAATTGTAGATAAACAATAGAAAAACTATTGCATATACTTCATACTACAACAGAAGAAATCACTTGTGGTATAAAATAAATATGCAAAATTTCAAGTAAAAATATTGAAATAGTTTTTGCATAGTGAATTTTTTTATAACATTTGAGGTAGTGTTTAATTGTTTATTCTCAGCGATAGGGAGATCCTAGGGCGATCTGCGGGTATGCAAATCAAATTTCAAGGTTTATACTAGTAACATCAAAAAAGAACGAAACAAAATATTGATTTTAAATTGTTGAAATAGATTAACAAATTTAGCGTGCATTTTTTCGTTATAAACCAATAAAATACCACTTCGACAAATAATGATATCGAAACGCCGATAACTGGACGTAATAGCTGATATTTTTGCATAAATCTTTAAAAAAAGTCTCTACGACCAAGAGAAGCCGAGATAGAGTTTTTTTCAATAGCTGTGATGATGTTCATTAACATTAAGGAATTATTTTAGCAGAAATTCGCAGGGCATTGCTTGAACTATCGTATGGGGAAGTTTTCGATGCAATTATTTGAAAATTGTTGATGTGACAATAGTTTAAAGTTGCAGCTTTTCCGATAGTCAATGTGGGTGTGGTGGTGGGGGATACCAGCAGTGCGCGGGCGAAAACGAGACTCTAACGCTTCAAATTCGTTTCGCCCGAAAATTTAACTTATCTTGTCAAATATTGGTCATAGAACCTTCATTTTCTTTATTTGTGGTATTTCGATGGAACAATGGTATATATATTTTCCCGAAGAAGCTATTTTTAAGTTTAGCAGTAATCAAATTGTATTGTCATATTTTATGCATAGAAAGTAATTAATCAATTAACAATATTTTTAACACACTTAGTGCATTTGAAATTGCGAAAATTCATTAGTCAATAATATACCACTGATTAGAAATATTGAAAATTAGATTAATTTTGAACATCCCATTAATTCTTATCAAGATATAGCATGAAATAAATTGCTACATTTACGCCAAATAACTGATTTTACAAGAAAAATACATGAATACTTTTTTGTACGTTTTATTGAGATGACATTGTTTATCGTTTTGTTCCACTTGTAATGAGAAACTTGTTCGAATGTCGAACAAATTGATGTAAATATCGATACCTCTGAAAATTTGATCTCTGACTATCACGTTGTAAATGATAATACAATCAAGGACACCAAGAATTCAGAATCCAGTGTGATTGAAAATTATTACGATATTACTTTAAACGATGATGGAAGTGACATCGAAAAAGATGATAATAATGGTTATGATAATAATGTTGATACTGGTAATGAAGATGCTGATGATGATGATAATGATAATGATGATTATAATAGTGAAAACAAAGAGTCTTTCGAAAATGAAGGTATCTTGATCTCTAAGAAACAGAGAATCGAATAAATATTGTGTAGAGAATTATTCGAAAAATAATAATGCAACAAAAAAAGTTTATAAAAAATGTTCATCTCAATAAAATATATAAAAATTATTCATTTTTTTCGTATAAAATTAAATATTTGACGGAAAATGACTGTTGCAAGTTTTTTTATGCTACATATCGATAAGCATTAACGCTACATTAAAAATTATTCTGATTTTCAATATTTCTAATCAATAATGTATTATTGACTACTGTCAATGAATTTTCGCAATTTCAAATGAACCAAGTATGTTAATAACATGGTTATTCGATTATTGACTTATTATGTATAAAGTATTAAATTTCAAGAATTTGTTTAATGCTAAGCTTAATAATAATTTTTTCAGGAAAGTATATATTCCGTTATTCATGTTTCATCCAGATGCCACAAATCAAAAAATGAAAATGAAAGTTCTACGACCAATATTTGCCAAAATAATTAAAATTTTTCCTGCGAAATGAATTTGAAGAATCAGAGTTTCGTTTTCGCCCGCACGCTGCCGGCGTCCCCCACCACCGCACCGACTTTCGGAGAAGCTGAAACTTAAAGCTATTGTCATATCATGAATTTTCATATCATCGAGTCGAAAACCTTCGCATACGATAGTTTAAACAAAACCTTGTGAATCACTGTCAAAATAATTCCTTAATGTTAATAAACAACGCCAAAGTGATTTAAAAAAAATTCTATCTCGAATTCTATTGTACGTAGAGACTTTTTTCTTTTTTAAATTCGCGCAAAAACATCAGCTATCTCGTCCAGTCATCGGCGTTTCAATATAGGTATTTGTCGAAGCAATATTCTATTTGTTTATAACAAAAAAATGGAGGCCAACTTTGTTAGTCTATTACAACATTTAAAATCAATACTTCATTTCGTTCTTTTTAGATATTATTAGTATAAGTCTCGAAATTTGATTAACGCACCTGCAGATCGCCATAGGATCTCCCGATGGTGACAATAAACAATTAAACATAACCTGAAAAGTTATAAACAAATTCACTATGCAAAAACTATTTGAATATTTTTACTTGGAAATCTGCATGCTCATTTTGTAACACAAAAGGCTTCTTTTGCTGCAGTATACAGTTTATGCAATATGTGTTTCTATGGTTTATTGACAATTGAGGAAACAGCCATTTTAGCATGTTTTTTGGAATGAGCAATAAACAAATAAGCTTATCTTGATGTTGTATTTCTAAGGCGCAAAACTTTTGTTTGGAACTTTTATTCTAAAGGCTGTTTTTTATAGAGGTATAAAACTTTAAGTTGGCAACACTTTTTTAACTGGCGGCCATTTTGTCAGCTGTCAAGTGATTTATGTTTAGTTTGGTTTGGCATTTCAACATGAATAGACTGATGTCTGAACAACGCTTCCAAATTGTGCAAATTTATTTTGAAAATCATGGTTCTGTTCGAACTACGTATCGCGCACTACGTCCATTTTACGGTCAACATAATCGTCCATCAGAGCAGTTAATTCGATTAACTATGGAACGTTTTCGCACCACGTTTACTCTAAATGATAATACGCATCCACAGAGACGTCGTACAGTGCGTACAGAAGAAGTCATTGCTGCTGTAGAGCGTAGCGTAGAGGAAGACCCGAATCAGTCTATCCGCCATCGTGCACAGGAATTGGATATGTGTCCATTCACTTTATGGAAGATTTTGCGGAAAGATCTTAGTTTGCGTGCTTACAAAATCCAACTCGTACAAGAATTGAAGCCACACGATCACCTAGCAAGGCGTAGATTCGGTGAATGGTCCCAAAACAAGATTGCCATTGATCCCGATTTTCATAAGCGAATTTTGTTTAGCGATGAAGCTCACTTTTGTTTAAATGGATACGTCAATAAACAAAACTGCCGTATTTGGAGTGATGATAATCCTCAAGTGTATGTTGAGACACCGTTACATCCAGAAAAACTGACTGTTTGGTGTGCTTTATGGGCTGGTGGAATCATTGGTCCGTACTTCTTTAAAAACGATGCTGGTCAGAACGTTACAGTCAATGGTGACCGCTATAGGGCCATGATTACTCACTTTTTCGTTCATCAATTGAACAACCATGATGTGCGGGAGCTGTGGTTTCAACAAGACGGCGCAACATGTCACACAGCTCGTGCCACAATTGATTTATTGAAGGAAACGTTTGGTAACCGCATAGTTTCACATTTCGGACCCGTGAATTGGCCTCCAAGATCGTCCGACTTAACGCCGCTAGACTATTTTCTGTGGGGATATGTGAAGTCGCTAGTCTACGCCGATAAGCCCGAAACGATTGATCACTTGGAGGACAACATTCGCGGCGTTATTTCCGATATACGGCCACAAATGTTGGAAAAAGTCATCGAAAATTGGACCTTCAGATTAGACTACGTCCGAGCCAGCCGTGGCGGTCATATGCCAGAAGTCATATTTAAATTATAATGCCAGAAGGTTATCTTTCGAATAAAGTAAATTTCATGTCAATTTAAAAAATTCATCTTTGTTTTATTCCATTTAAAAGTTCTATACCTCTATAAAAAACACCCTTTATAAAGCTATTTCTTTTTCTACAACCCAAAAAACGGTTTTTTCACACCTTAATTATTTAATGCCCAAAAAAACATTCAAGCCTAAGAAACCATGTATCACCATCATCATTTTGAACATCCTTCCATCGGCTTAAATCTAGAAACACTAAATTTAAAAAAAAATATTTTACAGGCTTAAAAGTAGTTAAATTGAACCGCTAATTGAAAAAATTACGGTGGCTACTAAGAGGTTTTCAAATTTTCAATTGCTCTGCATTTTGACCTTCCATCCGCTACAAATTATTCTAAATCAATTCTTATACTGAATTTACTTGACATGTCTAATCCAATCGGGTGCAAATCTATGATAAATACTTCGTTGTCTATACAACTGCTTTTCTAATTTTGATAACACCTCAATTATCATCATTAATCATTCACTATCATCAATAGAATTGTATATATATAAATCTTCTTGATTAAATTATTTATTTATAAAAATTGCAAGGAACTGTGGGATAATACGCTAAGATTTGCAGATGAAAAGTGTATGTGCAGGAATGCAAATATTTTTATTACTATCGACTTAGCAAAACTTGTACAATGTTGGTATCTTGCTGTGGGCATGTTAATCAGGACTTGAAAAACGTGATTGGATGTTTTTAAAATGCAAGAAATTACTACGCAGAAAACATATATTTAGTAAATAACCGATTGTACACCTTTCCTTGACGATAATTTTAGATAAGATTTCGTAATTCTGCAATTGTTATGAAGTGGCGTAATCAATAAATAAATTTGATTCAAATAAACATTTTTGAAGCTTCGATTTTATTGTATGTCTAGTCATTTGACTGGGTTTTCGAAATATTAACTATCATGACGCCAGGTTATATTTAGAATTGTTAACATACAAATAATAACCGTGCAAAATCAAGTTAATGGCAGATGAGAAACATTATCTTCTATTATTACCACAGTCAGATATGCATCAGCGAAAACATAAAACTACTATTTTATGAACCTATAAATAACACCTTATTTAAAGGAATGTTTCCTGAATATTTTAAATTCATCTTAAGTTATTTTAAGTCCTGGTGTAAAAGTTTTACCAAAGTTTTGGGTCAAAAGTGAATTTTTTCCGCGTTAAAAGCAAATTTTTTCTGAAATAGAAACCAAGTAATTGTTTGTTTTTGTTACTCATTAGTTGGAGAGTCAAAATATTCCATTGTAGACAGCTATTACAAACCATAATGAAAACAATTGAAGTGATTAGCAACATAATAATTTTGCATACTTTTAAAATCGTTGGTATATAGGTATTTGTATCAAAATTTAACTTTTAGGAATTTTTTTCCACTACAAGCGTAGCTTATTTTAGTAAAGAACCCTTCAAAAAAAATTATAAAGCTAGATTAGTCCTAGTCAATGATGAATAAATGTTATTCGAAATAAAATTTACGGGAATTATTGCAAAATATGCTCTTTAGTTTAATACATATACACAGTGCGTTCCAAAGTAAACAGGACTTTTTAAAAATAGCGTTTTCTAATGGCGCCACCTATTGATATTGACGATTAAAAGCCAAGTTAATGCTTTGTAAGGGACAGTGTGTTTGTTGCATCGGTGTATAAAAGAATATTGAAGAAAGGGCCAACGTTAAGTTCTGTTTTGGTCTTGGTAAAACCTTTACTGAAACGCTTCAGCTGATGAAAGAAGTACATGATGAATGTTTATCTCGTAGTAAACTCCACAAGTGGTATACGCGCTTTAAATATGGCCGTGAAGATCTAAATGATGGCTAACATGTTGGCTAATCGAAAGTGTGCGCGAATTCATCAAAAATCACCCAAATTCTTCATAAAATTAATTAGAATGAAGTTGAATATGTCTACAACATTAATTTGTCACATTTTGACCGAACCTTTGGACCTCCGAAAAGTCTGTTTACCAGTGGCATAGCTGCCGGGGTGGCAGGGATGGCAGTACCACTCGGTGTTGAGTCACGTTAGGCGCTGCAAGCGCCGTCCCAATCCTATTATTTTATTCAACTGCAAATGAATTTTGTAATCTAGAATATACATATTATTCTAAAAATAAATGAAAAATAAAAAAAAAGATTTTAAAATGATCAAAAATCATCACTCTATACATATAGTATGTAGTAGCATATTTCTTTTAAATTTATGTAGTTATCCTAATGCTAAAGAAAAAGTAAGCTTTTTTAACGGCTAAAATTTTCCATATTTCAATAAACAGCGCCGCTCCGCTTCATGTGTAAATTACCGACAATGCGGTGAGCACCTATTTTCTTTGAGAAGTGTTGATAAAGGCGGGACGTGCAAAGCGGACAGTGAATAATTATTTTTATGAATATTGGCTATTTTTTTGATCCGCATTTTTAAAACGATGTGATAAAAAGTTGGAAGGGTATGCAATAATTTTATTATTTTCTCATATTTAGTTTTGTCTTGTATATTGCAAAGTTAAAGTAAAGGGTGGTGAAAATATCTGATTGTATATTTTAAATGAAAATGATAATTAAGTGTGGTCTTCTTTTGAAGGCTTAGGTAAGGTAAATATATATATATATATATATATATATATATATATATATATGTGTATATATATATATATATATATATATATATATATATATATATATATATATATATGTGTATATATATATATATATATATATATATATATATATATATATATACATATATATATATATATATATATATATATATATTAATTATAGGGAAAGTTGAGAGTAGTTGAAAGTTTCTTAATACAACTATCAGTAATATGTAACAGATTAAGTTTGTTCTTTCTGTAAGATGTTTTACGTTTTAAATCATCCTAAAATGAAAAAAAAATAAAGGAAAGAAATTGAGTTATTGGGCAAACTTAAAAAGAAAGATTGAGAAAGAAATAAAAAAAGCAAAGTTGCTGAAAATTAGTGCTTTTCTACATCCTCAGAATCAGATTTAGGAACAACGGAAGCGGTAGCGTCATGTTCGTAAATTTCAATGCCAATAGAAGAAGTTTCAGTCCCAGATAGTTTAGACGAACTTGTGGTAAAGGATAAAGTAAATTTAAATGCTTCTGAAGTGTCTTCACAACTGGCAAGAAATGAAAATAGTTTTGTTTCCGCCGATGAAAACCAAATATTAGAAACGTTAATAAAACAAAAATATCTTACAGACATATTTTATTATGAAAACATTGACTAAAGTGACGCAATTAAAAAATTTAAATTTTCGGACCAAAAGGCATTGATTTTCCAAAAACTAATGATAGGTCATTTTCAGCTGTTTATTATACTTCAAAATGCAAATGCGGGTCAATTGTGGACCGTAAGTGATTGTGTTACGCTATCAAGCTAGACTGTTGTTACCAGTCAATATTTTAAGTTTTGTTGGATCAGTGGAATATCTATATGGAAAACTTTAAGCTAAAAAATTATAAAACATGAAACTTGGGGTACACACATTGCCGTTTGTGGAACTCACGACGACTGGAAACTTAATAAAAATTTTCTGGATCAAAATTTTGAAAAAGAATATAAAGAAGATCATAAAGTTTTTCTCAGAATTTTAAAGGTTACTTTGACATCGTCTTTATATAGTCTACTATTTAGAGGCTATTCTGAACATGCTAATGATGACTCCGAACAGAAATTTCCTGAAAAATTAAAAATAACGAAGAAAAATCTGGAGCAATCGGATTTAATTTTTTATTGTATTGTTATCCAAAACTCTTTATTCTATAAACATAGTTTCTACAGTTCTTCAAAGTAAAAAAGACTAATATTGTGCAGGCTTCCAATTTATTTGAAAATGTGATGTGAAGCTTCGAATTTAGTAGCAAATTGGGGTATTAAAGCTTTCTTACTGAAAATTCAAAAAAAAAATTAATGAACTTCTGATACAAAATTCACAGCAGAAGAAAAATTCAAAGAAAATTACATATAATAATATTTTGGATATTGAGTCATGTGAGTTAAAAAATCGACTCTCTGGTTTCAAAATGTTATTGATAGATTTAAATTTCTTGATTCCTCATTTGTGATGACTTTTCTTCTAATTTTGCCACCGAAATTCTCAGATTTCGCTCAGCTTTTCGTGAAAAAAACTCATCGAATTTACCCATTGTTAATATTTTTAACTCTTCCTGTAAGTTTCGCTTCTGCTGTGCGATCGTTTTCCAAATTAAACCTAATTAAAAATTACAAAAAAAAATAGTATTAGTCAGGAACGTTTAAGGAATCTTGCTATTCTAAGCATAAGAAATAAATGCTTGACGTTTTTGCAAGCATTAAGAACCACAAAAACAATTCTAATATGTATTACGTTATAGGAATTGTCAGTTTTCAGTACATATTAGTACGCGCAAGGCCATGTTTATATTGTATATATATATATATATATATATATATATATATATATATATATATATATATATATATATATATATATATAATGTATACTTATTTGATTTTTTAATTAATATATACTTTACCATACAATCCGAGGTTCTTCTAAGACGTTTGTATGCTTCCAAAAATTGTTCACTCTACTTATCGGTTGAATTAAGCCATCTTTTCTTTCAGTGTATCTAATACCCATAAATGATCTAAAATCTGTTTTGTTCAGACAGACATTGTTGTATATTTTGATTTGGTTACAAAACAAGCGCCTGTGGGCTATTTTCGGCTTGAGGAGGCTATAAAATAATCGGGTTAGGTTTACAATAATGCAGACACGATCAAGTTGGAAAGCATAGGACATTTTACGTACAGCAAATTTAGCCTGCATTCATTTTATGTATGTTGTCGCCGGGTGTGGATGACCCCAATCGAGTGCAGCTTCAAATAGAATCATGACGACCATGTGCGTCGCGACTAACTTCACATCGAGACGAAAATTGTTTGATTTTTTGACGCAAATTTATATTTTTTTCGTTTCAATTATCTATCTTTCTACAAAAGCAACAAGGCTTGTCATTGCATGACAGTAATAAAGAAGAAATATTTCCAATGTACACACAAAAAAGACTTCAAACAGGAATTTTAATAGATTTTTGAATGTTATATCAAGAGGAATGATTTTTTATTAAATAGTTGATATATAGAAGAATTAATATAGAAATGATAATAAAATTAATTTAATTCATACATTATAATTTAAGGTTTCTCATCTTGGACACAAGACAACTGTTACATTGACGATTCAGACTCGAAAAATCAACAAATAGAAAATCAGCTAAAATTTAAAAAGAAACAACATAGAGAAGTTTACGAAGCAAATAAATACGCCTTGTTATACTAATTAAAAGAAACAGAAATTAAAATTAATATGATGATACATTTAATGAGACGATATTTATTTTTTTTGACAGAGCGAGATTATACATATCAATGATAATACTGTCATTTGAAATAAATATACATATTGTTAGAACAAAAATACTCGTTAATTTTAACCAGACATATCTTTATTAATCTCAAGTTTCTAGCTATATAGAGTTAATAAAGTAACTCAGTGAAAAATGATAATGGAAAATTTTTTGGTTAAAAAGTTCTTGGCTAAATCTACATGTTATAAAATATTTCACATGCATAAAACAATTATTGCTGATTGTGTGATTTGTAACAAGTGATTATCTATAAATAAGGAAATGTTGACTGCTGTAATTAACCGACTTATTAAAATTATTATGTCGCCTAAATGTCAATAAAATTACATAACTACGTAAAAACAAAACATTTGCTGCGACATCAAACACTTAGTTTCTTAGAATTTTTATTTCTGATATTAAATTTGTTTTGGATATAAATTGCATGGATGATTTAATAAGATTAATACATGAAAGATTTTAAGATTCTACAATAATAAATTGGTTTAAAGGATATCATTTGGGGGTCAACAAGTATATGTGTTTTATGATGTTTATTACGGTTTAAAGTATTTATATACATAATGAGGAAACGTCAGAGATAAATAAAAATTTTGTTTAATACTTAGATTTGGATTTTTAATTGTTACATGCCAATTCGGAGAAAGAAAGATAATTGTCGACAATTGTATTTTACTCGTGTTACGCGAATTAAGAAATTCAAATAAAACCTGAATGACATGAAATTATTCACCAAAATCCTTGAAGGTATAATAACTGATTATTGCAGAATATCACAAGAACAGCAAGGTTTCCGCAAAAATAGATCTACAGTAGATGCCATATTCATCGTAAGACAGATAGTAGAGAAATCTATTGAATTTACTAAGCCGGCTTTTATGTGCTTTATAGATCTCACTAAAGCCTTCGATAGGGTGAGACTGGATGATATTCTGCAAATAATGCGAATTAAAGGCATCCCAAACAATTTAATTAACATAGTTGAACAGCTAAACTCCAACACCACAACACAAATCTCAGTAAGCGGCAACCTAACTAAGGATGTACCGATAGCGTCGGGCATACGACAAGGGGACTCTCTGAGTCCATTACTGTTTAACATAGTAATGGACCAAATAATTGAGAACGTCAAAAGAGCGGCACCAGGGTACAGAATGAATACCGGGGAAATAACAAAAATATGTTACGCTGATGATGCCGTCATAGACTCGGAAAATGAAGACGATCTCCAAAGACTTCTATTTGCATTCCACACCATAAGCAAACAATTCAACATGAAAATATCCATCGATAAAACTAAGTCAATTGTAATAAGCAAAGTGCCCTTAAGATGCAAACTAGTAGTGGATGACAAACCAATAGAACAACTCATTACCTTTAATTACTTAGGAGTTGAGATATCAAACCAAGACAGAACAAGAGAAGTAAGAAACCAAGTAAACAAGGCAAAGAGAATCTCGGGAAGCCGGGCGGATATAATATGGCACAACACGTACATGAGCAAGGACGCAAAAACAAAAATCTACAACACTTGTATTCGACCGATAATGACGTACGTAATAGAGACGAGAGCTGACAACACAAAAACAAAACTAATTCTAAGAACTGCCGAAATGAAAGTACTAAGAAGAATATCGGGATACACATTAAGAGATCACATACGCAATTCAACAATACGTGAGGAACATGGAATGCAGGATATAGTAAGATGGGGACGGAAGCGCAGAAGAGCCTGGAATGAGCACGTAGGAAGAATGGCGCAAAATAGGATAGCGAGAATCGCCCGAGATGAACAAACCAGAAGACCAATAGGTAGACCACCTAAAAGATGGAGAGAGTCCTGGATTTCAACATCAAATGAGATGAATGATTGAGTTGGAAAAAACAGGCTGTAAGCCTATAACAAGAGGAAGAAGAAGAAGAAATAAAACCTATATCAGCCGAGAATATATAAGCGTCGGGTGGTTAAAGAACTAAGTAGATATTGGGGTATTATAAAGTTACCCCTATCTACAGAAGGTATTAATAAATTTTTGAACCATACTTCTCATAATGTATAAAATCTATTTGAACTACAGTAACGGAAAATATTTTTTAATAAAACCTTTTTGTTTTTAATTTATGACAGTTATTTAAAAATCTCCACACTTGTTTCCGGGTCCGAAAAGAAGAACCGACAAACCTCTCGGCCTCGCTAAGCCTAGTAGGACAGGGGAGGGATAGGTGCCAGCTGATTTATAAGCGAGAAACACAGTTACTTGGAAAATCTAAAAAATAAAAATACTACTTTATAGAATACTTTATTTCGCGCAGCTTTGGTCCCAGAAGCTTGTCTGTCGGACTTTTAAAACATTTTATTCGCCAATCTCTAGCGATATTAATGACATAAGATAAATTGCTGTAGAGTTTTTAGTTACGGAAAAATTCAAACGTTTATTAAAGCGTAACGAAGCTCAAACTTTTCGAGTTTCAAATGAAGAAGTTGGGTGACGAACTTTTGAATTTTTGAAATTCGACGAAACCGTATTAATTTGGATATTCTGAGGAAGTTTTTTACAAAACGGAAAATTTTTAAATATAAAATATAAGCTGCGGCATTATTTTATATAAAAGCACAGGAGCCGCTCGCTGCATGTGGAGCCGTCGATGAGCTCGCGCTCGGCGTTCGTTCGTCCTAGGTACAAATGTCTATGGTTTATTTTGTTGTGCCATATTATATATTTTCTCATTTTTACCTCATCTAGCTCATGATGGTGCTGTTTTCCGCATTTTGTATTGCTATACGTTAGCAAAATACTCTTTAAAATTATATTTTAAAATATCTAAATAAATATTTACTTAGATTATGTTTTTGTATACTTTTACTATCAGTCATATTTACAATAATTCCACAATATTATAGCCTTACTTAAAAATACAAACAGTGATTTTTTTGTTTCACAGAAGAAATGAACTTTTTGAATTTTTGTTTTTCCCGTCGACTTTTCTGGTTTTCAGCATGGGCGATATTCTTCTAAGTTATTTTGGTCTTGACACATCTAACACATACGCCTCGAAATAATTTTCCTCTTTCTTGCTCAAAAACCTTGTAAAGCCTTTAGGTCTTTAATTTCGTCTTTAGTTACACTCAAAATGTTCCCAGTGGTTGAACTGGCGGCGAGCTCTTCCACCGCTTTTTTTATAGAATATCACTGCGGCTTCAATTTTGGATTTAAAAAATTGCCGTTTTGGGGAAAACTTTCTCAAACTCTCCAGATTATTACTGCCTTATCGAATTTCAAAAAATTAAAAGTTCCCCACTGAGGATTTTCATTTGAAACTCGAAAAGCACGGGCTCCGTTAGGTCTTTATAAATATTTTAATTTTGCCGTAACTAAAAATGCTACAGCAATTTTTTTACATCACTTATGTCATTAAAGATTGGAGAATAAATCGGTTTTTGTAATATCATGATCCGATCGAAATTGTTCGGGTCGAGGCTAGCTGAACATAAAAGATGCATTAATTTTCATTGTATCGAAAAGTCATCTTTGATTTTTTTTCTCAAAAAACTAGAAGTCTGACAAGTTCCTGGGACCAAAGTTATGTGAAATAACATGTTCTCTAAAGTAGTATTTTTTACTTTTACCATTTTCAAATATTTTTTTCCTGCTAGTGAATTGGCGGACGCGTATCCCTGAAGAGGAATATGTAAACAACGCCTCACACCATAGTTTGAATAAAAAATATATCTTTTTCTCTATTATTTAGTTAAAAGAAAGATTAATATAAAACTGCGATATATCGTCCAGGCTGGTAGTTCTTCCTAATAGAGATGTTGACTATTTTTGGGAAAGTGTTTAAAACCACGTGTACGTACCTAATATAACCTAAAATATTTAATATTATTTTTTTAATATACCTAATACTTTAATATTTTATATTCGGTTTCAAATTTCGCTCCAAAAATCCGATGCTTGTCACTTAACCTCTGTGACGTCATACGTTGCCAAAGACTGGTAAACTGACAAGGAGATATAAAGTTTTTTTCTAATTTTTGTAATAAATGATGAGTTCCAAATTTTATAAGTGTTGTGCCGTGCCTTAGTACACAAGTACTACAATTAAAATATCTCAAGAGTTATTTATTCACGTTCCACTTTCGGAAAATAATAGGAAAATGTGGCTTCAGCTAGCCCGCAGGGATCCGGTACTTGTGTCTACACAATTTAAGATCTATTTTAGTGAAGATCACTTTGATGTAAGTTTTGATAACACTTGTTCACTTTTTTTTATTTTAGAAGTTATGATTATTCAAATCTTCAAAGATGAAAATTGGAATTTTGAGGTTCGAAATAAAGTAATCAAAGTTGGGTAACAATGTTTTGTACTGGTTTTATTTTAGTTTTGAGCTTATAAATATCTATGATTACTATTATGTATTCATTATCGGTTGTGGAAATAACAATTCTTGGTATATTACTTATATGGAGGTCTCCATATTTCTAAATTTAGCAGAGTATAAGTTATTGTTTGTTGTGAAGAAATTGGTCACCATAAAACAATCATTTCTCGGCAAATTCAAACTAATTGCCTTAATAAATCCACTTTTCGCCATGAGAGAACTTCTTAGCATGGTTTTCAAAGAGACAAGTAAGTAAAATTATGTTAGCTTAACAATATAGCCTTTGATAGCGATAAAAAAGTAACGCTTTGCGCTTTGTTGCTCGTTGTCAACTGACTTGAGAGTGAATAAGTTCCTTGAAAATAAAGAAAAATATTCGGTTTTTTAGGATTTCTATTATGAAAACTACCTTTTGGCGCCAAAATTAGATTTTTATTATATATTATGCCATGAACATGCATTTTACTGGAACGGGCGAAATATAAACGTGAAAAACGGAAAATATGATACTAATGAGTGTAAATACATTTTTTTTGAAGAAACAATGCGATATTCTTAGAGAAATTTCGGATTTATTATATGGCCCAAAAATAGGGGATATGCAAACAACTTTTAAAAAAGTCATGATATTTCTATATTTTATTTGGTGATTAAGAAGAAAGAATTATTAATGATCTTTAGTTTACATATTTTGAGTTTAATACCTACGGTAAAATATTCTAAATATATCCATATTCTATAAAAAACTTACGATTTTTAACAGTTAGATAAGCAAATTATGGTTGGATGTAGCAAGTTAAGCGAGTTTAAAACCAATATATGTAAAAAGAATTATCCTTGCTATGACGTTGGTACTCACATTTCACATCTCCCTATGATATATTAATAAATAAAATAAATACGAAAATTATGATAATTATAACCTTGCGCCAACCTGTTTTCGCTATATTAAAAAACGCCGCCACATCAAAAGAAAAATAACCAGCGACTTTAAGATGTGCATCTTTTTACTTGTGTTTTAATACGTTCATTCTTAGTATTTATTGTCCTTTCACTTTTAAATTTCAATGTTTTAAAATAAATTAAAAACACACCTGCAAAACAGATTTATCAATTCGGTTAAAATAAATATAAAAAAATCAGACAAAAAAATCTGGATGAATCATTTTCGAGTTTTTTAGATATTCACGTATGCAGACATTGCTAGAAAAATTTACCTCCAGACAAACAAGAATATTTCATTAAATTTCAAGGAAAAGTCAATAACCCATATGAAATATAAATATTGTGATTTTTTGTTACGTAACTTAGACAGCTCAATTTATGTTTTATAAGGTATTTACTTAACAAGATTTTTTACTTTTAAATAAAATGGGTTTATAGGTATTCTATTTTTAATTCTTACCAAGTGACCTCGTTTCTAACGTAGCGCACTGATCCGATCATATGGAACCGATGCAGTTTTATTCACTTGAAATTCAGTTCTAGTTGAAGTTTCTATTAGATGCAACATTTCAATTAGTAGTAAGAACAATTGCAATATTGCATTCGATCAAAACTCAAGGGCGATTCTAGAAAACTTTTTAGGTAGGCTATAACAATTTTTTAAGGAACTGTATGTGTGATATAGGATGCTTAGGTTATAGCATTTTCGGTATTCGTTGTAGTACATGTACATATTTAAGGGGTACAATTATTCTAATGGCTCCTCTCTAGATCCGCATTTGGAAACTTCAGTGTATGGATGTAAATGCATCACATCGGTTCGATTGGATCAGAAAGCTGCGTTAGAAACAAGGTCATTAAGAGGGATGTTGAATATATTTGGGAAAGTGATATATATTATTTTTTTAATACAACTAATACTTTAAAAATCATATGTTTTGCATTCCATTTGAAATTCGCTCCAAAAAGCTTATATTTGTCACGTGACCGCTGTGACATCACATGTTTTAAATACTGGTAAACTTATAAAGTGAAGTTTTTTCGTAATATTTGTAATGATGCGTAGATGAGTTCTACGCTTTATAAGTGTTGTGAGGTACCTCAGTGTACAAGTCCTACAATTAAAACATCTGAAAAGTTATTTATTCACATTCCATGTTCGGAAAATAATAGAAAAATGTGGCTTCAGCTAGTTCGCAGGGATCCGGCACTTGTGCCTATACAATCTAAAATGTATTTTAGCTAAGATCATTTTAATGTAAGTTTTGACAATATTTGTTTATTTTTTTTCATACTAAAAGCTCTTATTCTTCAAATTTTCAAATATGAATATTGGAATTTTGAGGTTAGAAATAAAGTAATCAAAGATGGGTAACAATGTTTTGTACTTGTTTTATTTTAATTGTCGAATGATATAGAGAACTAGACAGAATATTATTTGATGGATTCGGCATCACAGATCTGAATAAGAGCAGGTTGTTTGCCAACAAAGTTGGAATGTGAAACCGACAGAAAAAGACGAACAGAACCGTAACAGTTCGACCAATATCAGTCAAAAGGCAAAGAAGTTGAACATAACCCACAGAATCGTCTCTGTATGACTGCCGTGGACCTACAAAGAAATAAAACAATTTGTTTAGTAAAAGACAAAACGTAACCTCAAAATAATACCATTTTCTTTTAATTATTCAGTTAAATCTTTGAAGTTTATAAATAAATATAATTACTATTATATATCCATTATTGGTAAAACAATTCTTGGTTTATTACTTACATGGAGCTCTTCACATTTCAAAATTCAGTAGAGCATAAGTTGCTGTTAGTTTCGAAAAGATTGGCCACCGTAAAACAATCAATTCTTGGCAAATTTGAACTATTTGTCTCGATAAATCCACTTTCCATCATGGGAAAACTTTTTAGAATCACTTTCAAAGGGAGTAGTAAAAAATTTCGAATAAATTGCACGGAAATCACTATAAAATAATGTTAACAAAATAACACAGTAACGTCATGCACTTTGATTAGTGTTCGTTGTCACGTGACTTGAGAGTGATTTAATTGCATTTTAATTATTAAATAAAATTTAAATTCCTTAAAAATAAAGAAAAATATAATGTTTTTTAGGAGATTCATTATGGAAATTGCCATTTTGTAGAAAAATTGTATTTTTATTTGAATACAGTCAACATCCCTCTTCTGTATCTTTTGCTTTATTCCGTTACATATTTTTTGTATTGATATATATATATACTAGGTTAAAAGAAAGAAAATACTGAATAGAAATTATATGGAAGAAAAGCACAGTAATTAAAAAGAGCATTTCTTAAGAAATTATAAATTTTTTTCAACAATTATATCTCCTGTAATATCATCGGAAAAGTTTTTGATTCTTAATTCAATATTAATAAATTTTTGTTATTTAACAGTGAAAATGTATGTCAAAGAAATAAATACTACAAATAGTAGTCCTAAATCCAATCCCTGTTACAAGGAAGGTCTTTTAAGATCTACATGCATATGTATATACAAGAATAAGTAATTCCATAAAGGACCTGGTAATCACTGGGAAACCACTGATCGCTCTACCGTTTTTTTTTAACAAAATTTCAAATAAAATTTTGAATTTCTTATTTTTCCTTCACAGTTTTGCTTCAATCTTATATTTGCGTTATGTTTCATTTTTCTACTTAAAAATATTAATTTACAAAAAAAGAAAGTTCAAAGACCTTCTTTATTAGGGATTCTTTTTCAGTGGGTGTGCGATATGTTTGTAAATTGACGTAATCACATTACTTAAGAGAAACCAGTATTGCCAGCTAACATTCCCGTTGCAAAGCGTTGCAGCATATCATTTGCCAAAGCTGTTATTGGAATCTGCATAATAAACCTCTTTCTTTTTGTTTGAATCTTTGATTATATTTATTATTATTTTAATTATGACATTTGAATATGTATATGTATATATATATATATATATATATATATATATATATATATATATATATATATATATACATAGAGAGAGAGAGAGTTAGAGAAACGAAATTTATATTATACTTATACTTATTTTTACATATTAACTCATCAAAATATATAAAAATACTTTTTTATAATATACAAATTAGGTCAATGCTTAAATAAATTAATTTTTCGGTCGTGTTTTGACTAACTTGTGAATATGCATTTTATTTTTCAAAACAAAAACATATACTTTTACTTTCACACAGTTTGGTAAACCACTCGTAAACTCCAAGGATTTAGGTCTAATATTAGCAATGCAGACGTGCATTGGTTCTATTTTTAGAACAAAATTTCTAAAATAAAATTTCAATGAAGAATTTCAAAATTACTTATTTTAATTTTGGAATTGTTGAATCCTTAAAAGCGAAACGTTCAAGGAGATTATTTAAATTGTGCTAAGTGACGTTTTATAGGAAAATAATACAATTATTGCCAATTTAAAATAGAATAATTTATATATTAATGGGTTTTATTACCATTTATATTTTTCTATTTGGGTACTTCCACAAAAATAGTACATATTGCGTTTTTCGGTTTAAAATAAAGAAAAATTTTATAACCATGTACAATGGAACCGGTAACTTGTTTTAATTTCAATTGTTATATAAAATGAGGTAAGATGGGTCAGTGTTATTTGGAAATAATTTTGTCATTGACATCTATGGGATGTTTTTTTAAGGAAATTGAAATGATACATTCTGATTTTTCTATTTTGCTTTGAAGGGTTTCAAGTTTTTTTTATATCAATTTTATGGAGCAATTTGCTTGTATATAAGACAAAATGATATACACATGAATTGAAACCAGTTTTTATTTCAATCAAGAGATAATATAAAAAAAACTGAATTGGTATATATATATATATATATATATATATATATATATATATATATATATATATATATATATATATATAGCAAGGAGGAACGGATCAACCTCCAGGAGTGTATTGTAGACGTAAAAATAATTCACAAAAACATTTGTTTTCAAATTATAGCGACATTAAGAAAATTAAAACAATTGATCGCTTATCACAGACGTTCTGGGTACCGGTTATCTGAATCAATCCGTTTTATTGTTCTGCTATGTGTCAGTATCAGTGTATTGTGACAATGATTTAACGTTTAAATGGTTAGGGTTAAAAAATGTCACCCATTTTTTCAAATTTGGAATATGCAAATATGATGTTTGTTTATGGTTTTTGTGAAAGCTACAACTGCCATTTAAGAATATCTTCAGCGATATTCCTCATCTGAGAAATTAAGAAAAAAATGTATTCATCAGAGTTTTCAACAAACTGTACAAAACGGGAACGTTTGTTTGCCAGGGCTAATATAAAATCTGAATAAACCACTGAACAAAATTCAGAAGAAGTAGAAAATATCATGGATTTCGTAGAAGATGATGCAACAACCAGCTCACAAAAAATTGCTATGCAGTCGGATATTCACACTTCACGAGCAAGGTCTATATCCGCACTATGTACAGCGTGTACAGGACTTACAGAAGATTATGTTAGACGTATGCAATTTTGTGGTTGAATAAATAATAATCATCGTGTTGTATCACACATTCACCCGGAATGGCATCAATAATACTCCCAGGTAGGGTCAGATGAAAATCCCCACGTAACAATCGAAACTAATTTCCGGCACAAGTTTTCGGTGCCACATCATTTTCGGTAGGAGAAATCCTCGTATCAGCTGCTTTTACTACAGCGTGCACATAGCTATAGTAATACAAAACGGCGGGATCGCATTTAGTCGTTTATAACCAACAGAGATATGATTTTTAAAAAAGTCTCTATCTCGTCTCTTATTGGTCTTTAACATCCTTTTTTTTTCTATAACCTGGGGTTTTCAACCACCTTTATAGTCCACTTAAAAACAAGTTTGTACCATGAAATATAACAAAGTTATTCTAATTGTTTATAACCAAAATACCTATTTTTAACCCACATTTTTAAAAACAATTTTGGAATAAATATATAATTTTTTTGACTTTCTTTGTAGTTTAACCTTTCAAGAATCTTTGTCACTTTTAAAAATGTCTCTAGAAGCAATATCTTAATATATAACAATTGTTTAAGCTTTTGGTGTTTTTAATAAACAATTGGTATTACTCATAAATTATTTAACTGATCTGTCTGAACTTTCGCACACTTATAAAGACCCATAATGGCCTCATAATCAAGGTGTCATATGTCACTTTTGGCCATTATTGTAAAAGTTATTAATATTTATAAATTAGTGCAAAAAATGGGTTTTTCGCTATTATCTCGATAAATTGTTTATGGATTTTGACGCATAAGACATGAAATTAAAGGTCTTTTCAATACTTGCAACTTTTATCAATACAACTTTTCTCTAAAATATCATCAGAAAATTCTATAGGCAGAAAATCGAATTTTTCGTTGTTTATAAAAAACTCAGAGCCGATCTGACAGTACCTCTTTACGTATTTATCATTTACTAGCCCCCCCCCCCCCTATGATTTAAAACTTTCAGATATCTGTAATAGATTTTTCGGTGATATCGATCTTTTTTCATCGCACAGACTGAATTAAAAGCTTGCATAAAGGCAACTATGCAATTATCGTGATATTATTCATTCCATTTGCAATATAATTTATAATAGATTTGCTGTATTTTTGTTAAACCTAATCTTATACTACCGCACTTGTTAATGATTAAATATACAAAACATTTACATACTTTATAGGATTAATAATTTAGTTTAAAAGATAAGGTCTTAAAATTGTTGCATTCTCGATTAGCGTAAAGTGATTTAAATACTAACGTGTGATAATTTCATTTTCCCAAGGGTATACAAGAAAAGTACAATACGGGGTAGTTCATTCTAAAATAAGAAATATAATTTGAATTTAATAGCCTACACGTTAACGGATCAGTTATAAAAATAACTTGCTAAAGCAATAAGTTTATGCTTTACGTGCAATACTTATTATTTTATGTTTATCGATTATGCATATTCTAATAGACTTATGACGAAAGTATGGAAAAAACGATGCAGCAAAAAATATCTTATTTTTCCCATGGAACACCTTGTATGTATTTAGATAATCTTATATTTTTTTATATTGGTCTGTAACCACTTACAATGAATTTTGTTTATTGTTGCTTAAGAATAATAAAAGCATTTTCGAGTTAGGGTTTTCTTACAATTTTCATACGAATATTTCTTAGCAATATTATTACTAGCGATATTAAAATACATTTGGAGATAAAGTTTCATGCCTTGTCATTGTATTTAATTAATGCAATAAAATCAAACCCAACTGTTAATAGTGTGATAACAAATTCTGCAATTCTGCTCATCTTTCAGTGGTGTTAAAATTGCTAGAATTTTTAATGTCCATCTATACCTTTAAAATTCGAACACAATTTTTACCCTTCATTATCTATTAAAATATTTTTAATATAATGAAAGTCATGTGTTATATTACTTTTAAGGCCTGTATGGCTTGATGTTCTTTCCGAAAAAGGACAGAAAACACCGATTAAATAAGTAAACCGTTGAATTATCTTAGTATTCCGAAATTAGTACAAATCAAAAAAATGAGATCTCTATTTTACTGTAAAATATATATAAAGATTTCAAGCCCAAATTGATTTCAAATACTTCTGTCGTATATAAACTTTTTGGAATTATACTTCTGCTGTATAAAGTTATTATACAAAAGAGTGTTAATTTTTTGTGAATTCATTTCTAGATCTATTTGTTTTTTATCAATCTGGATTATCTTTTTTTTTAATTCAGTTAAGTTGATTTTAAATCGATTTGTCCAACTTGACTTCCTGGAAGAAGTTTAAAGGTGTTAGAATAATCGATGATTTTGAAAATT
Organism: Diaprepes abbreviatus; assembly: GCA_034092305.1. Lineage (NCBI taxonomy): Eukaryota > Metazoa > Arthropoda > Insecta > Coleoptera > Curculionidae > Diaprepes > Diaprepes abbreviatus. The sequence continues at coordinate 1,311,992 of JASJET010000090.1, read as the reverse complement.
TTGCATTCCTTTTAGTGACTCAAAGAGAAATTTATATTCTTTTTTAAAATTCTATTTGTAAGGATTAATCTGGATTTCGATATGTTGCACTTTAACATTTCATCTCAATCGATAAAAAGTTGTTAGATTTAGAAAAAAACTGGCTAAAATCCAAAAGTTCAAAATTCAGATTGAATAATTTTTGTAAACTTTTTTTTTTATAGATTTAGTAAGTTTATATAGGATGAATGCAGTTAGGAACGTTTCCAATTACACTGTTAAAAATAACCTTAAATTTAATGCAAACTTAATGTCCATTATACATTAAATTTAATGATTTTGTACCTTCTTTTACTTTAAACTTAAAGAAATTTACTCAAATAACAGTTCGTTGCACATTAAATGTAATTAAATGGTATGCTAAATTTCAATAAAGTAACTAAAAAGATATTTCAAATTCTTGTACATTAAAATTAACTCACATATACCTTATTATATAAGGAATTTACATTAATATTCATGACACATTGCATGAGATTCCGGGAGATGGCGCAACGTGTATTGAACTTCTTACTTAGTATGAGATAAGTTGCTTAAAGGATTCAATTTTCTTATGATGAGGTTTACATGTCTGCTGGTACTGATAGAAACCAATGAGTTAGAAACCGGTCTACAGATGTACACTACCTATAGGAAAAATTTCTACCTTTTCCTTGTAGCATAATTTTTTACCCTCATTTCTGTTGGTGCATTTATTATGTGATAACATATCTTAAATTGAATGAACTTTGGCTGTATATTTAATGTAAATGTCACCGTAAAAAGGAATAATCAAAACTTTAATTTTAATATATGATTACATTAGATTTAATGGAAAAAATTAATTTAGATTAATGTTAATTAATAAATTTAATGTATTACATTAAACGCATTTAATAAACATTTATGAAATTTGCTTCCAGAACATTTACTTTAAATTTAATGCATTTCCTTTTTATAGTGTGAATTCTGGAGTTTTATAGTAAAATAAACTAAGATTTAGATTTTTTCGATTCGAAACCCTATTAATAGCAAAAAATCCATCTAAATCGGTAAAAAATTGAATGCTCTAGAGTAAGGGTTGTCTTCGGAAATATAAAGAAACTAGAAGTCATGAACAAAAAACTTCAAACATTGTGTCTCTAATCCCGGATATACTAAAAATATTGAAATAAAACACTATAAACTAAAATAAAACACCTATTAATTAAAAAATGGTTTTTATTATAAATTTCCAAATCGAACTATATTTCTTTCTATTATAGATGTCTTATAACAAAATAAAAAGTATAATGGGGGCATCAAATTTTGGACTTCTTTATTCCCAATTTTTAGTGATTATTATTATAGATATCAATTTAATTATTTTTTAGCTATATTAAAATACAATTAAATAATGTGAAAAAAGAAATTTTATTGTTTTTATATAGGTTTTATAAAAAAATAGTACTTTAATATGGAGTGCCAAAAACAGATAAGTCGCTAGCGTTAAGGGTTCAGCTGTGCCGGTTCACTTCAAACAGAAAAAAACAAAATAATTGCATAATTGGTATGCTTGTGGCGATCATCGATAGTAAATTTATGAATTTTCATGCAAAAAGAACTAAATAGCGAATGTTTGAACAAAAAGTTGCAGAACTGAGGTCTTTTTTTATATTTCATGCCGAAAAAAATATGTTTAATATGAATTTATTGCCTTAGTTTTACTACGGAATGTAGCCATATATATCTAGCATACGTCGTTAAAATTTGAAGAAGATCGGTAGAATAGTTTTTACAAATTCCGTACCGCCGCATGCAAACACGTTGTTTCGAGAATAACGCTTAAAATTTTTTTTTATGAAAAATCAGCTATGCCTTTTGCCTCTTCGTAAAGCTCAGGTATTTTTGTGATCTTGCATCTCTTTGCTGAATTCTGGACTCACTGGAAGCTTTAGAGCTGCTCTGGTTCAGAAATGATCAAGGCCGCGTCCGCATGCAAAAGGCGGAGCATGCGCCCTCTCTGTCGAACGTTTAGAGACCTATTCAATAATGTTCTCAAAAATATAAAAAGACTGCTTGGATTCTTATGAAATTTTCTAAAAACATGCTTGATTATTCGTACTTTTGGAAAATGTATTTAAAAAAATCGATTTTTTTGATATTATTAAAGTGCAGTGTCCCTTCAAATCTTAGTTATCTTAAATCTATAATATTCAGTTAATAAACAATAGGTGAAACAATAACTTCGGTTTTAAATTTAAGAGATTTTTATCACTACAATTATATGAACTGCCAATATCTTTTAATACGTTTCTATCACTGGTTAGGAGTAAGTTATAGAAGTTCATCGACTTGAAGTCAAGGAAAATACTTTTTCTACATGGGCTTTATTTGTCAGTATGCAGAAATTGAAATCTGCAAACCCCGGCCACATTTAGTAAATTCCCCCGGGCATTTTTTAAAGAGGACATTGTCCGGGGAAAAGAGGATGCATGGCAAGCCTATCTAGAGTGAAATTCTACCCACTGCGCGTTTTAACTCTTGAACTTGAAATTTTTATCAAGCCCTTTACAACTTCAATCAATATGCAAATAAAGCCCTAGACACAAAACAAAACAAAAACCCTTTTTAAAATATATTACATTATTTCCATCACCCAGTATATTGAACGTGTTAATATGAGACTTACTAAAATACTTATAAAACACAAATTGCGGATGCAGTGAAACAAATAAATCGTTGTTGCATCTAATTAATTTTTTACTCTTTTTCCTCGCTAAAATCTTGGTAGAACAAGGTCGTAATCTTGATTATATATACACCCATTCATAAGAACCAAAGCAGTTCTCGCTATATAAACTTAATTACTGTCGACGATTCACACGAAACATTTCAAAAATGTATGTATTTTAAATATAATTTTACGGTTATTTTAAAGCTTTATAAATACTAAAACGTAAACATACTTATATTCATTCTTATAAATATCGTGAGCGAGTGAGGGGTATATTTCGAATTGTGAACTTTGGTACCATATTTAATAACGCAACACATTTAAAGTTTGAGGAGTAACTAAGCATTTACAGCCTAAACTTATATGTCACTAATGTCATAAAAAAATAATATGCATTTGTTTAATGTATTTTTAGTGATTAAAATGTGAGGTTACGTGTAAAATGTCTGTAAATTATATCCTATAAATTGGGAAGTATTTTATGGGTTAGTTTATCATTAATTTTTTGTAATTTTTTAAAAAAATATCAAATGGAGTAAGATAACTCCATTAAGTTATATCGAGCCACACAACAAATTACCAGTTTTATGTTTGGATAAGACCTGGTATATTCTTGTGTTAAGATGCAAATGAATGAGGCGATAGTGAGAGTGTTTACATTCATCATCAGTTGGATATCACGCCACAGGAAATACTGCTTATCGTAATGAAAGGATTTATATCAAAATATATACAACCTGTCAATGGGTGTTCATTTTTTTGTTAGTTACAGATTTTTTATGACCCAAGATATCCGTTTTATTTTGTAAGTTTCCTTATCAACTTGCCAAATAGTATACACAATAATTAAATAACTTGAGCTAATGAAAATATTTGTTTTGACATCGGCGTTTTAAAAATGTGAAGTAAATTCATTAAAGTTATTTATATTTTATAAGGTAATAGTTATATTCTGCTTTAAATATTTATAAAATATTATGATTATATGTGATTACCTAACAGTAATATTGCGAAAACATGCAATTAAAAATAGATGTCATATTATTTATATGATTTGTCACTTTCCTTTTTTTATTAGTAACTATAAATTTTAATATTAAATTACATACAAGTGAAGGGTTTCTAGCAAAAACACCATAGGTAAAAAAATCATTTTACAAGAATAACAAAAGACCAACACCTAAATTGGCACTAGAAGGTTTTAAACTGAAAAGTGTAACAATAAGTCAAGCAAGTTTTGTACCTTATGAACGAATGAATGAATGAAAAAGGGGTGCTGACACTAGATCATCGATGGCTAGGCCTCCATTGGGCCCTTTACATCCCACCATATCTGCAGGTTATTCGAGGCCGATCGCCTTTGCGAATCCAAGCAGCCTCGTTATTTGAACTTGCCTAACTGCTTCCGGTAACAAAACTATATCTCCGAAATATCTCTGTCTCAGTCCGTTGACTGCTGGGCACCCTCTGCGAACATGGTCAACAGTTTCATCCTCCTCCAAACACCATCTGCATGTCGGGTCGCCCTCGACACCGATTCTATGAAGATGGCCCCGGAGGTGACAATATCCTATCAACAATCCCACCACAATTCGCAGCTCTTTCCTTCCCAAGGAGAAAAGCTCCTTAGTACGCCGTGCGCTAGGCCCCGTTATATGTTCATTAGCACACCTCATTCCAGGAGCTCCCCTCTATGATTCAATAAATTTGCTTTCCAGCAACGATTTCAATTCCCTTTTGCCAATAGCAATTGGAACAGGTAATATTGGTTGGGGTCCATACGGTTCGATCGCCGAACCCAACTTTGCCAGACGGTCTGCTTCCTCATTCCCGCGTATGCCCGAGTGACCCGGGACCCATACGAGTCTGACTGTGCAGCCTTTCCTTATCACACCATTTAGTATATCCTTGCACTCAGACACCAGTCGCAAAGTCACGACACTTGACTTCAGTGCCAATATCGCAGCCTTACTGTCTGAGCATATATTTATTACTCTATTCCTGTCTATGTCCCGTCTCATCTCAGGAATGATGCGTTTGTTGAGTCGAATTCAAGCTTGGAAATAATATCTTTGGCGGTGTCAATGCGGTCTCCTTTTTACATGAAATTCAGGTCCTTCGGGATCAACTGTGCAGCAACACGGCAGAAATTCAAAGCATTAACTACAATTTCCTGAACGGATTCGTAAGCAATGTTCAAGTCTTCTGTCAGCTCTCTGATGGTTAGTTTGCCGTTATTGATCAACATTTCTCTCATTTTATTGATGTTGTCAGTTTTCGATGTAGACGACCTGCCACTGCAATTGTCATTCAGGAGTATCATTGTGGAAATTTCAAGCTTCAACGATAAAATTTTGTAAAATGTCAATAATAGATGTGACAACCCAACCAAAAACATAACTCAAACTAGTTGACCTAGAGCTCGACCTGGTAGTAATTCAGGGAACTTTTTGATCAAGGTTGTATATTATGATTTCCGAAAACTCAATGTTTTTGGTTCCAGTAAAACAGACTTATTACCATATTCTGTTATACGATTTTTGCATTTGGAAAATCCCTTTTATTGCTAACAAAAACTATTATCTCTATAGTGACACATACCCATAAACACGAATAAAATAATATAATACTTGAAGTTATCTCACGCATTAGTTCACTTTTAGTAGAAGTCAAATTTATGTTATCGTTCGTTGTTGCCATTTAAAAAGCAAAAAATACGGCGGCACCCTATATGGGTTTGGCTTTAATAACTTTATTATTTTCTAGTTGATATGATCAGCAAAAACAATTTAAATGCCATAATTCACATTAGATCATGTTTTGCTTTATAGTTCTGTCTACAACTTGACGTAGACGAGCATTTTCTTTTTATGAACGAATATATATTAAAAAAATGTAGATTTTTTAATGCAGCTGTAACACACGGATTCCTTTGTCACTTTTCTATAAAGATTTATCATTAATGAGAAATTTTGTATAGTGAAAATTTTTAAGACATTCATATATTATTCTAGCAAAGTTTTGCAACATGTGGTAGCATAGATTAGCAAAACCATGTCTAACGAACCCTGTTGCCCTCAGTTCGATACAGCTCTACTGACGAGACCATGAAGTGATCGAAACGCGTCTGGAGAGAGAACCAGAGTTGTATGTGGAGGAAATGAACTGTTTGTATATATTTTTTCCTTTATCTGCTGCGATACTACATATATGCAATTATCTAAAAACAGCAGATTTATTTTGTTTTTTACTGAAATTTTGATTTATAAAATCCATGTCTGTTGTAGAGGGTCTCTTAACTGGTGGGCACTAAAACGCTCGAGGCACTTGTATAAAAACGTGTGTATTAGTAACATAATTACTGCAGTATATAATTATATCACCTATTATTTTCTCATCGTAAAAATTATAGGTACAAATCAAATTCTCGTTGAGTATCGTTAAATCAGGTGTTATTTTCCATGTGCACTTTTGCAAATGTAATTGTAAACGGCTTTGCGTGAGCGTGATAATTTAAAATAAATTTGTTAAGCCGAGCATAAAGACATTCCTCCGCCTTTATATTTGCACCTTTTTATTCGATAATTAATAATTGTCCCAGACGGAGAATCGAACCCGTAATTTGTCGCTTTGGATTTTTTATAGACGCAATGCTGTTTATGCAGACACCTTATTATTTATTTATATACGCAGAAAGAGGTAATACATAATAGAGAACTTTAGCAGGTAAGAGTTTAATTTTTAAGACGGTACTGGTGCATAAAACTCTGACAAAAAAATCTTAATTTAACACATAGTTTTCAAACACGGAGAGTTTATTCTCTGCTTTACCGATTGCATGATCAATTAACTGATATAAACAGTTGTTTAAGATGAGCAGGGAAAACGAGGAAGAGAACGAATACCTAAACCATCTCAGATGCGCCGACGATCTGTTCTTAATAGCATCAATTAAAGAGAAACTACACGAAATGCTAATGGAATTGCTTCCAAAATCCAGGAAAATCGTTCTCAAAGCGAATACGTCGAATACTAGGTTTCTGACCAATGCAAAAACGGGAGACGATGATAAAACACTACGAATAAAAGACTCTTATATAACAAAAACAGAGTCATATGTATTCAAAAATAATAAAGGGTGTTTTTTATAGAGGTATGGAACTTTAAGTTGGCAACACTTTTTTAACTGCCGGCCATTTTGTCAGCTGTCAAGTGATTTATGTTTAGTTTGGTTTGGCATTTCAACACGAATAGACTGACGCCTGTACAATGCTTCCAAAATGTGCAAATTTATTTTGAAAATCATGGTTCTGTTCGAAATACGTATCACGCACTACGTCCATTTTACGGTCAACATAATCGTCCATCAGAGCAATTAATTCGATTAACTGTGGAACGTTTTCGCACCACGTTTACTCTAAATGAAAGTACGCATCCACAGAGACGTAGTTCAGTGCGTACAGAAGAAGTCATTGCTGCTGTAGATCGTAGCGTAGAGGAAGACCCGAATCAGTCTATCCGTCATCGTGCACAGGAATTGGATATGTGTCCATTCACTTTATGGAAGATTTTGCGGAAAGATCATGGTTTGCGTGCTTACAAAATCCAACTCGTGCAAGAATTGAAGCCACACGATCACCTAGCAAGGCGTAGATTCGGTGAATGGGCCTAAAACAAGATTGCCGTTGATCCCGATTTTCATAAGCGAATTTTGTTTAGCGATGAAGCTCACTTTTGTTTGAATGGATACGTCAATAAACAAAACTGCCGTATTTGGAGTGATGATAATCCTCAAGTGTATGTTGAGACACTGTTACATCCAGAAAAACTGACTGTTTGGTGTGCTTTATGGGCTGGTGGAATCATTGGTCCGTACTTCTTTAAAAACGATACTGGTCAGAACGTTACAGTCAATGGTGACCGCTATAGAGCCATGATTACTGACTTTTTCGTTCATCAATTGAACCATGATGTGCAGAAGCTGTGGTTTCAACAAGACGGCGCGACATGTCACACAGCTCGAGCCACAATTGATTTATTGAAGGAAATATTTGATAACCACATAGTTTCACGTTTCGGACCCGTGAATTGGCCTCCAAGATCGTGCGACTTAAAGCTGCTAGACGATTTTCTGTGGGGATATGTGAAGTCGCTAGTCTACGCCGATAAACCCGAAACGATTGATCACTTGGAGGACAACATTCGCCGCGTTATTGCCGATATACGGCCATAAATGTTGGAAAAAGTCATCGAAAATTGGACCTCCAGATTAGACTACATCCGAGCCAGCCGTGGCGGTCATATGTCAGAAGTCATATTTAAATTATAATGCCAGAAGGTTATCTTTCGAATAATGTAAATTTCATGTCAATTTAAAAAATTTATCTTTGTTTTATTCCATTTAAAAGTTCTATACCTCTATAAAAAAACACCCTTTACTATCAAAGAATAATTTAAAGGGGGATTTCACTAGAGGGATATCGTCAGCTTGGAGCCTACCCAAATATCTGAGGGAGCATTATAGAAAGATACCCATAGCTCTCTTTGCCAACAAGCGACATGGCGCCAGTGGCTTTGTTGTTGATGATTTACTCACCAAAATATCCATCCAGTACCTAATTTTCTGTGCTCACTGAAATGCTCAAGAAATTATTTGATGGTGTACATAGAGCAGCACCTCCCACATTACCAGCCAGCATTTGAAATAAGTACATAAATTAATGGTATATACTGTGAAAAAGTTTGCTACAACAAAGAATTATGAATCCTTAAAAAAGACTGCGAAAGCATGAATGAATGAATGAATGAAAAAGGAATGGTGATACTAGATCATCGATGCCTAGGCCTCCAGCGGAAGCATAAGAACTGGAAATAATCCACAAATTATCAGTTTTTAGTTTTCTTCAGTAAAATAGGATGATATCTAAATATGTTGTCGTAAACGCATGTGTTTTATAGGCATTCGAAGAGTATTTTCGATTTGCGCAGATTACCTAATATTCTTTTTTGCTGTGATCTTGTATTATTATGCAAACTGAATCCACGCATAATTTTTGACGTCAACAATAACAGTGCCACGAAGATCTTAGAAATGATACGGAATACGATGATAAATTGTTATTACCCAGCTTTTCCAACTATGTTAATTAGTAGTTTGTGTACTATTAATTTATTAATTAATGTATCATTTTTATTTTTATGGCTGATGAAATAATTAAGAAGAAATCACATTACTTATTACAGTAGATAACTGGTAGTTCTTGGGTTTAGGTCATGCCATTTTAGTTTCCAACGTTTCGCCTAAGGTTGCAGAATTTATCTTCAGATATGCTTATCTTATAAAATAGGAAAGTTAATGAAACCATTCTGTTAATTTTTTAATGAATTATGTAAGTTTGCGCCTGAAGAAACTTGAGCGACGTAAAGATTTGTTTTCTTCGGTGTTGCCGATACCACTGTGGGATGCCAGTGTACCATTGCAACAAACAGAATTGTTTCTGGCTTTTTAATGCACCTCATGTGTACAATCAATGTACATTCCGTCCTAGGAATATGAAATAAAATAGATAATCTGTGTTTGTTTTAACACATTATTCAATACGTGGGAGTGACAAGTGGAAAATTTAAGTAAGATCAACGTTTATTATCTATTGTTAGCCATTTATATAAATAAACCACTTTAAGATAACTGACATGATAGTTAATATGGCACACTTATCTTTGATAGGATTTTTAATAATTATAAAAAATATATTCTTAAACAAGTGAAAATATAAAATTAAAAAAAAATTGCTAAAAATGATATTTCTAATAAATTAAGGCCACTAAAAAATTAGGGTTTGCCCCTAGATTTTCTTTGACGAACACTATTCCATATTAAATAGGAAAAGTGAAACTAAACTATCTATTACAACGTGTAAAGTTCAGTAAAAAGAAAGTGAGAATACTGATAATTTTATTCCTAATACATTTTATTATGGTGTAATATTTATATTTTCCGTAAACATTTTTTTTCCCCATTACTTCCTAATTGGGTATTGTGATGCAACTACAAATAAAAGCAAAAAGAGGGATATATCACCTGTTTCCATCAAGTTCTATTTCATTCATTATCCGTAAAACGATTACAAAATTACAAAAAAAGTTAGGTAATAATAATAAAATGATTTAAAGTAGTTTATCGGCTAATCGAGTTCTATTTATTTTTCTTGAAACTTCGGGAATTAATTGTGGATATAATTTTTCGTAAGACTGCGAATTTTTAGATACCTTGTCCATTTCGTAGTGGAGATAATCAAAACAAAAAATTCAGCATTTGATATGGGCTAAATGGAAAGAGCCTTAGTTATTGTAAAATGATTTTATCATATACAACTTAATAATTTGTCGGTATATTTTATTAAAAAAGACTATGTGATGTACAACAAGGTACGATATACCACATGATGGGTATGCTCAGTTATGCTGTTAATTAATTCACAATTGTAATGTAACCTTTGGTATCTAATAGATTTCGAGCAATCGTCGCGTGGAATTCATACTTGAATGGAGCAGTGGCAACGCTATAAAGCGAAGAGGGCGGGCGGAAGAAGGAAAGAAGAATTTTTTTCTGATAATAAGCACATACCATCAATTAAGTTTAAAATATCGGCGTAAAATAATATGTTCCGAGCTTTTACACATTGTATAAGTGTCGTATGAAAAGCCATTCTTCTATTACTTCCGATGAACTCTCTCTCTCTCTCTCTCTCTCTCTATATATATATATATATATATATATATATATATATATATATATATATATATATATTTCTTGACCTTGACTGAATTTTTATGTCACCATTAAATTAAAAATCGTATATGGTGTTTTCATTTTTGTATTTTTAAAGATTTTCATTAGCTAATACTTGATTAAATTATTTCAAGTTATTGCGACGCTGTGAATTTAAATTAACAATACAATACAAAACTACTATTATAATTGATTCATGTATATAATCGCAGAAACAGAAAATGGTTGAAATTTTGATCACAATTTTAAAATTGTCGAATCATGCAAAGATTAAAAATATATTTTGGGCACAGACAATTATAGACAATCCATTTGCATAAGTTAGTTAAAAAAGAAGGAATACATTTTATTGAATGTTAATAGCTTGTCTTTAAGGTGTTCCGCAATGTGGAATATTAAACACCAGACAAGAACATTATTACCATAGACGTAACAAAACATTTAAAAAATAATTAAACAATTAAAAATTTGGACAAATTAAACATGGATATAATACTAATAAGGAAAAAACTTACCTTAACGTAAAGTTAGGGCTCGGTCTATCTTGCTTTTTTTTACCATAAACATTAGAAAATTTTCCAATTATATGTGTCATTTATTAATTATTAATTAATCTGTCGAAAGAATGTGAAAAAAAAAATTATTTTGTTCAAATGAAATTACCACAAAGAACAGCAATTAAAAAGAAAATGTTATAGCCAATATTACAAGAATATTTTAAAAACCCAATTAACTTATTTCGGGTTTCTTTTTGGTATCAGAAAAAAATTACCATAATAAACAATTAAGTATTTACTGCCAGTCACTTGTTATAATTTGATATAACTATCTGCCATTTTTACAATTTCTTAACAAAAATTCCAAATCCCAACCATATTTAAAATAATAAACTTGAATTTTGCGATTCTCTTATAAAATCGCGAGTTCATACTTAGTTACAAAGACATTCGTGTGTGATTGTACATAACGCCCAAGTTTGCGTGAAAGGCCTCTATTTTACCAATTACACGACAATTTGGAGACATACAGTGTGAAAATATTGAAAATATTTTTACAGCGTTTTGGATTAGTATTCTATATTATATATAACAGAACACCATTAATTCAGTCATTTCTAAAAAATATAGTAAATTTCTCCAATAATTTCAGGCTAACAAAGCAGCCTATTCTTAATTATCGAAAAACGGTTAATTCGGCTTTCTTAAAACAGTGCCCTCCAAATGAGAATATTTTTTCTAATTAGCTATAGGTGAAATTTGGGTATATGTTTAATTTTTTTCTTATTTAGAACAAAAAATGACGTGTACTAGAGCAGTTTCATATCTTGTGAAACCTAATAAATTTACATTTTTGATAAAAAGTGTCCTTATTTATTATCTATTATTAAAAAAAATTATGTGAAGGAGCCAAGTTTGACACGCTGTAAATTTTTTTTATTTTTTCAGTTTGGTTATCACAATCTTTTTATTCGATAAGAAACTTGGTTGACATGTCAGTTTAAACCCTATATTATCAACTTAGACCATGTTAGTGTAATAGGAGGTAAATGTTTAGAAATTAGATTGAAAGAGCTATTAGACTATAAAATATTTAGGGCTCCTAGCTAAGAATTAAAAAAGGAAGGTATTTGGAACGCGCGAACTATTCCATCCTCAATAGGCACCTCCACTTTCTAAGAACGAAAAAAAGCAGTTTTATCCTTGACGTAGTAGCTGGTTGTGTGAAAGTAACTGGTGTACTTAGGTTTAGGTTTATTGATAATATTTCTGATAATTGCAATTTCGATTGTTTATTTGTCCATATTAACTCATCAGTGTTCTGATGGAAAGAGAGCTATTTTCTGCGCATGCGGTATTGAAGGGAGATAGAGAAAAGTCATCTGTTTTCTCTCTCTCTCTCTCTCTCTCTCTTTCTATCAGCGTAAAGCTTTCATTGGCATTCGGCCCTAATCATAAAAGCTATTACACCATACCATATTGAGTAAGGAAGATCGGCATCTCTTAACCATCCTAATTGAGTTGCAAACTGCCATAAATACTATTACACTGCACTGAATTCAGTTCGTAACTCAGTTAGGAAGACTGAATATCGGACGGTCTAATAAGCCCTTAGATTTTCAATTTTAAATCAGTTATACGTCGAACGTGTAAATGTAAAATTCGAGATAAAATACTTCAATAGAAAGAATTGGTATAAATACTATTAAAAAGTTTTCGGACAAAATGATGCATTTATCGGAGTTAAGGTGTTTTTAAATAAATAATAATTTAAATTTTAATGAATTGATAAAAATTTAATCTCTGCTAATATAATTATGTTTTTATAAATAAATATGAACTATGTATGTATCTTCGATATCTAACGAAACACCCACTCAAGCAATTTTTAGACTGGCGCCCGATATTTTCAATTCAACTATGTCATTTTTGAATATAATGACATCTCAGCAATTTCCATTGTACTCATTGTTTTCCTTATATTTCATACATGCAATTTTTCTTTTCAATTGTACGTCAATGGCATGTAGGCGTCGCTAACAGTCTAGAAGAGTTCAAGAACAGTAAAAAATTTAAGCCATTGTTATAAAATAAAAACCGCAGATTTGAGCTCTATGAGACAACCTTTATGTCATATTTATTTTAAACACCTGTGTGATTATACGAGAGGTGTGCATATATTATTTCTAGACTCTTTTAGATGAATAGCTTTTAGTCTGGCCAAATCGGATGACAAATCACAACAGGAAGGTGTAGTAATTATTTTTAGCTTTTTTGGCAGTGCTTAAATTTGATTTACAGACAGGAAATACACAATTTAATCTAGTATCTTTTTCTGTGATGTACCTTACTCAGTGGCGTAAATAACGACACCGCAGACCCCGCGGTGCGGTGGGCGCAGCCAATCCAAGGGCGCTCTTAAGGGGTCAAGGTGGATGCAAAATAGTAGGGCGCACATACCTTCAGTTATGCCACTGACCCTTCTTCTTAAAAAATTGTCAATATGGAAGACTGATGTTTCTCCTCGTATTTCGGTATCAGTATAACTATATCGACCTCAAAATTCATCGAAAAATCTATTTAAATAAATTCTTTCTAATAATTTTGAATAAAGGACTTCTTTAAGTATAATAAAGTTAAGGTACGAGTATGCCTAAAAAATGTACAAGTGGTATTTCTAAGAAAGTATAGACCAATTTTTCTATTATCACATCTGTGTACGAAAGTGTGTTTAGAGCACTAAACTGACAGCGTACTACGGGAGATTTGGAACTAATTTTCCAAAAATGAAATAACTCTCCTTAGAGTAAAACTATGATATATATTTTTTCTTTTTAAATTAAAGAGTATGCGATTGCGGATCTTTGGAAAATTGTTAAAATGTTCCAATAATTTTCATTTGATCTTGAAAACTACGTTCAAATTTTTGGAAAAAAAAAATCATATTTATGTACATAGAATCTTCCTTTTATTCTATTTTTAGTTGAGAGTGCACAATGTAACGAAATAAAATACAATTGTAGTGCATTAAAAATATTGCTCATAGCCAAGTTTTAGACCTTGACTTCATGTCCTTAAACAGATATTCAAAGTTGAAAAATTTTAATGTTCAAGTTAATTTATCTTTGAGAACAAAATTTCCAAATATCTAAATCACACACATTTATTAGTAAAATTTCGCGTAGAATTTTAATATGTACGCCAGAAAATTAAAAAATGCGAACTTTTTGACATTTTTCTCAAATTTACAATTAAATAACCTTTAGTTTAAAGAAAAAAATATTTTATTAGCATTATCCCAAGTGAAGATATTTGTTTTTCAGAAATATTAGTTCCAAAAATTCCATATTGCGGCCTCAACCACTTGTAAATATAAACGAAGGAAAACTAGAAGAAATATTAACGGATTTAATATTCGCCCCAAAACTCATAAATGAACTGTCAAAAAAAATAATGTCCAACGGTCAAGACAATTTCAGGTAAACTTATGGTCAATCATAGAAAACGTCCAAGAATAATTTTATCTTGGTTACCTTACCAAGCAAAATTGAACCATCAAAATCTCAAAGTCATCAAAATTTTGTTGGATGACATTAACAAAATTTAACTGGATCTTCACGTACCAACAAATGCCAATATGCTTAAGAAAAAAGTTTAAAAAAAACTGTATGTACAGAAACAATGACACTGAGATAAATGCTCAAATAAATTGTGAACGACTAAACGCTAAAGAAGAAAGAACTTCTGTCCTTTCTTCTGCTACGTAACCCTAAAATAATGCGCATCCTCGCTTTTTCGAGTATCATTTTATCTATTTTGAAATATTTTAATCGGAAATCATATCGATAGGTGTTACAATCCACTACTAACTGTCGATATCAGGACCTTCAAGAGGCAAGTCTTTCTATCTTGAAATTCCACAACACGTATATTTCGTTTGGAAAAACTTTACATTAATCAAATAAAGAAAAAAAAGCTGCCACTTTTTGACATACTTCACAACACTCAATTATTTCGATCATGGTAAATAATACAGCTTGAGCTATTCACATACTTATTGGGACTACCTTTTTTCATTCTGATATACCCGAACTAACAAAATGTGGGAGGTACAAGGGGGCCGGAAGAGGTGTTAAACGATTTTTTTTCAAACCTCTTTAATGTCGGCGTATTATATAATCAAACGCTTGTTTCTTTTTAAGCAGTATTATGAAATAAACGGATCATTTGTAATTTCTTGACTCTTTGGAAGTTACAAATGTTTTCATAGGAAATAATAAAATTTTCTTTGAGCTGTATTAAAAATGTATATTAGGTTTAAACTTCCTTGTTATAACTTCGCTTATAACCAAGTTTGACAAAATATATTTTATTATAAATGACTTTTAGCGCTGGTTGAATTATGTTTTAAAGTATTTTAATTCCTATAACAAATGTGGGAAGGCGTTAATTAAAACTTTTCGATGAAATTTTGCACAAAAGAATTTGTGTGCCTAACAGCCAGAAAGTATTTTTGGTTGTCGCCTATAGGGGGCGTTGTAATTGCTTTGAAGTACTTATGTCAGTCTTATATTTTTTTTTTTGATATGTCAGTCATATTTAGGTTACTTTAGAAGGAACTTGTGCGTAATTTTATTGGTAGCTGTTTCTTGATGGTCAATTTTAACATGGAGTGCAGAAACGAACATTTTCATCATATTTTACTTTTTTTTTTTATTTGTGTAAACGAAATAAATTCCTGCGACTCACAAAGAAATATATGAATCTTATGGTGTTGATTGCATAACAAAACGCAGGTATCAGAATTGGTTTAAAAATTCCATTCTGGAGACTTTTCATTCAAGTTATAGTCGACTTACTGAAATTGATAAGTCATAATTCAAGAGAATCGTCTTTGTTCGAGAGATTGTACAGAGATTAAATATATCCCACACAACAATTGAAAATAACTTAAAATATCTTTGACTAGCTAAGAGATCGATATTTCTTCTTTGCAAATATCATCGCTGACAAAGGTTACGTTGTTAGGGTAGCATTATTTTATGGTGATTTCTGTGCAATTTCTTCGACATCTGTTCACTAGTTCCTTTAAAAAATAATTATAAGATATATTTCTATGATGAAGAGTGGATTCATTAAGGCAAATAGTTCGAATATACCGAGCATGTCGACCAGGAATTGTTATTTCTGCAAATGATAATGAATACATATTAGCAGTCAAAGAATTTATAAGCTCTAACGATTTAAGTGAATCAATAAAAAAATAGTATGAATTTGAGGTTAGGTTTTGTTTTTTGTTAAACAAATTGTTTTAGTCTGTATACTTTTACTTCTAATTGATCATATATGAACACTTATATTATTGTAAACGCAAATTCTAACTTAAATCACCAATTTTAGATGATATTCCTACTACTATTTAAACACTATCTTTTCTTTTGCAGCAAATAAATTAAATATTGTATTTATAATCAACTGGTGTAAGTATATTGTTTACATGAGCTTGAATCTGGTTGAGTAAGCTTGTTCTATTTCCTCATCACATTCCGCTATTGTTTCCAATTTCTTCCTTTTGACTTCTAATTGTCGAGTTGTTACGTTTTCTGTTTTTTTTTCTCTCAGGTTGCCATCCAAACTTCGCTGGCAAACAACCTGTTCTAATTTGGACCTGTGATACCGAGCCCATCAAATGATATTCTGTATAATTCTCCATATATCATTCGGCAATTAAGATTAAGCAAGTACGAAACATTTTTACCCAACTTTGACTACCTTATTTCTAACCTCAAAATTCAAATTCTCATCATTTGCAAATATTATCAAAATTTACATCATTTGGATCATCACAAAAATACATTTTAGATTGTGTGTGCGTGTTTTAAAAAATAGTCAACATACTGTCAATTTGCTTGGACTATAAAGATGTTATGTATTTTGAGCTGCTTCTAAGAGGCCAGATGATCAATTCAGATATTTACTTTTAAGAATTAATGAAACTAGATGGCGGTGCTGAGTGTCATCTAGCATATCCATTCCGAAGTTTGACATTTCAGACGTTATACGTATGCAAGTTTTGACATACGGATGATATCTATGTTATTTACAGTGATTTCAAAATTTTATATCCATCAAAATCTGGCATTAGTTCGTGATAATTTTTGTGCAATTATTTTTCACAAACTTCAATGTGGTTCATCTCAACAAGGATGCATCGATGATTTATGGTTGTAGCGCAAGAAAATATTGATGCTGTGAGTGAACTGATAATGGAAGATCGTTATGTAGCGTACCGTGAGGTTGAGGCATCCTTGGGGATTGGTAATACCAGCGTATATAATATATTGGATGAACATTTGCCAATGAAGAAGCTTATGTCGATTTTTGCAAGCAAATGCTCAAAAAATACGATCACGTTGCTTCAAAAATCATTTGATGAGTCTTGGGTTTAGGCGACCCGTCGACAGTATGGGACTTCCATGATGATCCAAAATAACCAGAATTGCTCACGCACGAAGCACTTCGAAGTAAATGTTTTTTTTTTTCGGAAAAACTGGCCATGTCACAACCGTGTTGAATAAATTAAAGAAAACAAATCGGATATGGCAGATCATTTTTTCTATCATGCCAATGCGAGCTTTTACACATCGGCTAAATGAAATGACTATTTGAGCACTTAAAACGTTGTATTGATAGGTCATCCACCGTAAAGCCCTGATTTGGCACCCAATGATTTTTTTTTTGCTCTCATACCTAAAGAACAAACCGCGTGATTTATGCCAGAAAAGGTGGTTGATGTATTTACTTTTCACAGTGGCAAAAATGCTTTTCATATTAATTCAAATGCATGCAACATTAAAACTATTTTTAATAATAAATATTTGTTTGTGTTTGTTTGTACCGAAATATAAACGGGTTCTAATATATAGTATTTAATAATACCATAGCGGGATATAAATTTTTTTGCAATTGTTAGAGATATTAATTCATATAAAATATCTAATTTCAAAACATATTATTTTCACAGCGTAACACTTATTTCTGTAAATTAAGCCAGACAAAACAGAACCAGTGTTGGCTTTTAACAGTAATTATTATCATTCAAGACAGATGCCC
Source organism: Diaprepes abbreviatus (assembly GCA_034092305.1). Classification (NCBI taxonomy): domain Eukaryota; kingdom Metazoa; phylum Arthropoda; class Insecta; order Coleoptera; family Curculionidae; genus Diaprepes; species Diaprepes abbreviatus. The sequence continues at coordinate 1,293,856 of JASJET010000090.1, read as the reverse complement.
ATGTAATTTAGCAACCGAACCGAAGTCCATAAAAAGCCATAACGCCATACATAAATACAAAAATGGACAAAACTTAAAGCGATGGCTTATTATGTAATAACCGACCCATGTTGCCAATAATAACTTTTCTTGTTCAATCAGCTGATTGCATTTAGCCAGTTTGATTTGCGTCATTCACCTTTAATTACCATCTGAATCATCATATGTGAAAACCATACACAAGTACATTCGGCAATTACAGTCTAGGAGCTAAAACATATGTTCATAGTAATGTTACTCAAAAAAAAATCGTAAGTGACATACATAACATTTTTAGAAAACATAAAGTTACTCTTAAAATAGGCTGGCCGATTAATATTTCCTGTCGGCGTGAATGGGACCTCAAAGCTGTCTTATCAGTTTCCCAATGGAAAAATATATTCACTATGCGAGCTATACTTACAATTAGTTTCACAAAAACATGTTGACAAAAGATACTTATCTAAGAAGTTAATGTGAAAAGTCATATGTTCTTGAAGAGACGTGATCAGATCAATAATAGGTTATTCTTTCCATATTTTACGTATTTATACCTTAGTTGCTATATGATGCTTATACGTTTTTTATAAAGTTGAACCTTCATTAAACTCAATAGGTTTTCAATAGGATTTGTACGAGGTGGTGAAGAAGCAGACCACTCCATGGTGGTAAAGCCCTTTTCTCTTTTCTAGTCCTGACAAAAGTGATTGGAGTTTTCAGCTCGTTGTCTTCTTGGAGCATCTATGAATCATAATCTAGTTCAGCCGACCTGATTAAACACTGTTTATAAATTATTTTCATTCTTGCTGCATTCAGGCTTTTCATGAAAAGACAGAGTGACTCAAATCTATAGACAAAGAAGCATCTCCAGACATGCGCTTTAATATGATGTTTCTCTGAACAATTTTCTGAAGAGTGATAATCACGTTGAAATAGGAGTTACATCCTGTGGACTATCTAGACATGTTTTTAGATAATTAAAGGTTTCTGGGTCATCGATATGCACGTAAAAAGTGTTTTTTCGCTGACCCATTAGCAGAATAACTGTGATTGTGTAAAGAGGACTTTTTTCGTCAGTAACACAAAATATTTAAAAAAATAATTGTTTCCAATTGTTTATTAATTATATTAAACAGTTTATATTCACAATAATTATTTATTAAGTACAAATCGAAGATGTGATTTATTTTTTTATTTATTTTTTAACTTCGTCTATAAAATCAAGTAGCGACCTAAAAGTGAATAACCTCTCAAAATAAATATCTAATTTTTAATATTACTTTCTCAAGTAATTTAAAATTAGAATTACTACCTCAATGTGGGTTAAAATAATCAGAAATAAGATAAAAAATTGTTGTTTTTTAAGTACGAATTAAAATATTTTCTGAGAAATTGGCTAATGTAAAGTGAATCGCATAAACATGGTCTTTATGCCATAATAAAAAAATATTATGATTATGTTACGATCAAAATTATGATGGATAAACGTAAGTTTGAGGCTACAATAACAAATTTTATTACCAATACTAAAATGTTTTGCTGGCAATAGGAAGTATCATTGCAACTTATTTTTTTTTCCTTTTTATGAGTTTTTTTTTGTACGAAATTATTTTCCATATTTTAGAATTCTTCTTCTTCTTGTATTATCTTATCCACTGCGGACGCTGGCGATTAACATAGCGATTCTTATCTTGTTGGTGACTAGTCTAAATAGTTGGACAGTTGTTAGTCCGAACAATTTTCGTAAGTTTTGCATCCATTAATTTCTTCTTCTGCCTGGACCTCTCCTTCAATCGAATTTTCCTTGTAGAATAAGTTGTTGGATGCGATATTTGTTGTGTCTCATTATGTGGTCAAGGTATTCCAGATTCCTGTTCTTTACTGCAAGCGTAATTTCTTGTGGTTTGCCAATCCTTCTCAACACTTCCTCGTTTGTGATGTGATCCATCCAAGATATTTAAAGAATTCGTTGGTGCATCCACATTTCAAAGACCGAGAGCTTTTTCATAAGTTGTTCTGTCACATAGTAAGACGGCGAAGACGTAGTATTTTACTAATTTGATTTTTAGTGGTAATCAAATGTCTCTGCTGCATTTTAATAAAACTTGACGTCGCCTTTTTAATTCTAGATCTGATCTTTGTCGTCATGTCCCATTGTTCTTGAAAGATGGTTCTCAAATACATATATTTTTCAATGTGTTCGATAGTTATTGCTTGATCTAATGTAAGTTTTTCTACAGATGTTCGGTTTTTACTAATTGACATCCATCTCGTTTTTGAGACATTTAATTTTAGCCCAAACTCTTGTAGGAGTTCCTGTAGGTCATCCATGCTATTAGCTAAGATAGAAGTATTATTCGCTTATCTGATATTAATTATGGGTTCTCTATTCACTCTTACTCTCTCTGCGGCATCATGAAGTACTTCATCAAAGATCCCTTCTGGGTATATATTGAAGAGTGTTGGTTCAAGAACACATCCTTGGCGGACAAGTTTCCTTTGATTTTTATTCTTGCAGACTGATTCCAGTATAAATTTGTCATGATTTTCATGTCTTTAGAATCTAGACCCTTAACTTTAAGTTTTATAAGTTTCTCGTATTTTACATTATCAAAGGCTTTTGAGAAGTCGATAAAACAAATATACACATCTCGGTTCATATCTTATAATTCTGTTTCACAAAAGATCTCAGTATTTCAGCATGAGTTTATATAAAAAAAGGTCAACTGTCAGTAATTTATGTAATGTAACTCAATATATAGCTGAACATTTGGAAAATAAAGCACAAGTCGATGTAATATATACAGATTTTGCAAAAGCTTTTGATAAGGTCTCGCACGCATTACTATTGGAAAAGTTATTTAATGAATTTGTTCTTTACTTTGAATTAATTAAATTCTTTGAATTATATTTGCATCGTAGAAAGCAGACAGTAGTAATAAGAGGTTATGCTTCAGAATCCTTTATAGCTACCTCTGGGATACCGCAGGGCTCCAACCTCGGTTCGCTCCTATTTATTATTTTTATTGAAATAATTAATAACAATAGTGTTCTGTTTGTTGATAACCTAAAACTATATTTCGTGGTAAGGAACGTAAATGACTGTATACAACTTCAGGAAGAGTTAAAAAGAATTGTTGAATGGTCTTATGTAAACAAACTCAGATTTAATGTTTCTAAATATTTTGTACTTAGCTTTAGTAGAAAAAAGAACATATTATACTTTAATTATGTTATGGAGAATTCAATTTTAGAACGGATTGGAGAAACGCGGGATCTTGGAGTCATATTTGATTCTCAACTTTCTTTTAAATCACATTTTTGTAGTACAACAAAAAGAGTATCTAGTATGTATGGATTTATAGTCAGAAACTGTATAGATTTCAGTGATGTGAACTGTATAAGACAACTGTATATATCTTATGTTAGGAGTATTTTAGAGTGTACTAAATTAATATGGAATTCGTACTATAATACTCATCAATACGCTATTGAAAGAGTCCAAAATAAATGTTTAAGGTACCTTTATTATAAGGAAACAGGTGTAAGCAAAGATGAACTTAGATGTAAATATAATTTGAAAGTTTGGAAAAGCGTAGGAATATAGCCTCTGTAATTTTTTTGTATAAAATAATTCACACTAAAACTGACGATATGAATCTTCTCGCTCAGGTAAATTTTAATATCCCTACGTATAGCACATTGTACATTGAGTTCTTATTTAAAAAAACAATCGTACCAATTATTGTACTAACGTTTCAGTCAATATGATTTGTAAATTAGCTAACGATGTTCAAACTGAAGTGGATATTTTTAGAATAAATTATAAACAAGTAAAATGTAATTTAATTTTTTTCTTTTTTACACCATCCTTTGTGTGTGTGTGTGTCTGTGTGTTTGTGTGTATGAATGCGTGAATATGTAGAGTTTGGATTGAATAAATAAATAAATAAATATCTCTAAATCTTTGTATAAGCACTTGCGGGGAAAAAAAAGTTTCTCAAGTGCAAAAGCAACTTTTAAAGCTAAGTTGAGTCTCTGACACATTTGATTCACATTTTGCATATCTACAATTATGGATATTTTTAGTAAATTCTTTTGTTCTGAGGTTGATCAAAATGCTTAATCTGTACTGGTCAAAAGTTTTTGCGTGTGGTCTCTTGGGGACGGTGATCAATATTGAGTCGATCTATTCTTGAAGGAGCTTGAACAGTGGCACCGGAATATCAATGAGTTGAGAATCTATTTTATTTATCAGTCCAACAATCTCGGCGGGGATACCATCGGGGCCTGTTTCTTTGTTATTTTTCATTGACAGGATGGCCTTTTCGATCTCATTCTTTCTGATGGGGGGACTTGATAGTCCATCATCAGTATTTATGTAGATTTCTGGTCATTTCTCATGAAAAAGAATTACCCTGGAATATCCCATCAATACATATTTGAGAAAAACGTACCGACTCACTATTTTTGCAGGTACACTTCGTTTTGTAGGTAATCTTTTTTCTGTAAATCACTCTTGATGATGATCTTTAAAGGTTAAAGTTATTTTACGTGTCGTTAAATTTGACCAAAGCTCAAACGACTTGTATGAGGTAATAAATATTCCAAGAAAGAAATTTGAAAATAAATATTGACTACTCAATAAAAAACGGTAAAAACTTTTGTTTTTAAATTATTCGCAAATTACTAATAATAATTTCTAAAGATAATATGGGTCAAAGAGCGGTAAAAAGATAAACTAAAGTGATCTAATCAAAAAAAAAAGTTATTTGTATGTTTCGTTTTATGGACAAAAATAGGTATTTTATACAGAACCAGCAAACTAGATACTACATATTCATCTAAATAACGTAATCGAGAAACAGGAAGACATAAAAAATCTTGCAAAAAAACAAAAACTTATTTTAGTGGAATTAATTAATTTAATATGTATGTACATTAATTAAGATTAATATGTTATCGGTAATATGCCTAATTAATTAATTAAAGCCAACAAAATACACGCTAATTAGCAACTAGACGTCGTGTCGTAGTTGTTTCTCCGGGTTCTGAATTTTTATGGCTGGCGTTATGAGTATCAATAAAATTCTAATAAATTAAAAAACACACAATAGTTCTATGTTTCAAACGTTTCATTTTCTAAATTTAAATACAACTACCTTATAGTAATATATATTATACTTTTAAGCTATGTATTAAAATTAGTATATTTGTTAACTTGATGTTATGCTTATACGAATAAATTTTGTTCTTTAAATAATTCATCCTGTTCCATTCTCTTATTGTATTAAAACTAATTAAAAATTTGTATTTATTTAATGTAATAATTTAAAAATTTATGAAAAAAGTTGAGTTAAAAATCTTTTCTTAAAAAAACATCTGAAATAGATTGAGAATCTTTAAGTAATCAGAAATATATCCTATTCGTATGAAGGTCGAATAACCATCTTGAATGTCAACTAATTAAATAAAAACAAATATCCCAAATTAAAATAAAATTTTGGCAAATTGTCACGAGCTTCTCTTTGATCTCTTGACAAGTTTTTAACTGGATGTTGATTATGTCTACGATAGGAATTACGCTAGACGTGACTAGATCTCCTCGTTGGGATCCAGATGGGCCCCAGGATATATTAGTCACATTATATCAAGCTTGGCGAGGTTTCAATGCCATTGACGACACACCTCTGGGCGGCAAATCGCAGAATCTTTAGTCTTTATCCTTCATTGACGTGCGTCAGTTTTTTTACCATTTAGTAAAATTTTATGAATAATATTTTTCCTAGATACTTTAAATACTTTATTTTGCATAGTACCTTTGTGTTTAAAAAATGTATTATCCTGTCAGTGTCACGTACGGTATACCCCCTATTTTTGGGTCATAGAACATAAATATGAAGTTTTATTTTTGAGAATCACACATATAAATCGTGTTATCCCATCTTCACCTTAAAATAGACAAAGACGACACATTACATTTTTTTAAACAAAATTAAAATTAAAAAACTGTAAAAAATATTGCTTGTCGATTGCTCTTATTTTTTTATTTTCTTTCCATTTTTAAAGTCTAGAATAATAAACATTTGTTATGAAATGCGGTGTTGTCACGTTGACGAGGTTTTTAAATTTCATTTGGATGAAAAACTTGGCGGTTATTAAATTGAAATTTCTTCAAATATTGTACCATGAAGTGTGACAAGCAAAGCGTATAATGATATTATCAGAGGAGTACCCATCAAATATTTCTTAATTTTTGATAAATTAGTGGAAATTTTCTGAAATTTCGTCAGAATTTTTTTAGGTGGGGAATATCCTAAACAAAAAGACATAAAGTAAGTAATTTTTAAGTACTTGGGACAAATTCAAGTCTCAGTAAAACAATAATAAGTTTGAGCCAGACTAGTTCAGGTTTATACATTGTATATATATATATATATATATATATATATATATATATATATATATATATATATATATATATATATATATATATGTAATCGAAGGTTTTCGGGCATCCCGTGTATGTGCTGAGTCCCTCTCAGGACTGTAAGGCAGCTGACGTTTCGGTGAAATCTCATTCACCATTTTCAAAGCTCACTGTATGGCGTCTACGAGCGAATATATATATATATATATATATATATATATATATATATATATATATATATATATATATATATATATGAAGTAAAATGCGAACAGTAAATGCAAACTTCTCTCCATCATATCCTTTCTGTGTTAGACGTTGTACAGTTAGAATAAATTGTAATAAAACGCAATTTATCCTATTCCACAATCATTGAGATTGTGGGAGGTCGGCGAAGCCGCGTTCAGTATTTGCATGCTTCCTTCCGATCTGTCCTTTGCACAGCCAGGTGCATGTCGGTACCCTGATGAGTCTAGTAGAGACGAAACATGTACCTCTGCCGTATCACTGTGGTGGGGAGGGTAAGTTTTGACTTTCTTCTAGGTATGGTGGTACAGGTGGGCCATCATCTCAATGGTAGTGGAATAGGATAAATTGCGTTTTATTACAATTTATTCTAACTGTGCAACCTCTAACACAGAAAGGATATGATGGAGAGAAGTTTGCATTTACTATTCGCATTTTACTCCATTCAAACACGGAGCTGCATATAGTTGTATGTTTGCTGAATGCGATTTCAGCACTACAACGGCATTATGTGGATATATCCACTGCTATTGCATCTCACACGGAGGAATCCGTGAAAGCCGCATAAACATATATATATATATATATATATATATATATATATATATATATATATATATATATATATATACATATATAAATGTATGTATGAACAAATTGCTTGCGGAGAGTAAAAAAAATTATAACACAAAAATGTATTGTTAGTTTTCTACGCAATTTAATTGCGTCTGTTTTTAATTTAACTGAAAGCATGTTCCTGTAAAATTGGACCGCATTATCTTGGATTTTAACTTAAACAGACCAATTATCTCAATTTTTGTCTTACTTTCATCCTGTATAAACCTGAACTATTTTGGCTCATACTTACTATTGTTTGAGGAAGCCCAGATTTTTTTTATGTACTCGTCTCTGTGGCTGCGAATTTAACTTAAACCAATCAAATTTTAGAGCACTTTCACTAATTTCAACCTAATGTATCTCTCTGTCACGTCACTGATATTTTATTTCTGTAAATTTTTTCCAAAAATCAATTTGTCCATTATTTAATTTTCGATGTTAATAGAAAAAAAGATAATAAAATATTGATTTGGTATTACAGGAATTGATATTTAGTATCATTCAGCATATGGCAGCAATGCGTGAATTTGCTTTGCGCATTTAAAAGTTTTCCTTCGGCTTGATTTTTAGTGTTTTCTGTTATATTTGAATAAAATCTTATGTACCATTTTTTCCGAAATGTGCTGTCATTCAAAATAGGCAAATAAATTTTTGTGAAAGTGACAACATTTATTCAGAAAGTAAGGTGTGAAAGTGAAATTATTTTGAGAAAACTATATGCGACTGGCAAAAAAACTTCAGATTCGTATTCCATGGGTCATAGAAGAGAGGGTATGCAAAAAATCAGCAAAAAATTCTGTATTTCCAGTATTTCAAATAATTACTGAATGCGTTTATGTTGGCCATAAGTCATAAAAGTTTTTGATCTTCAGTAACATTTTTTCTTGTATAATTTGCCATACATTTGAATCAGCACCTAAATTTTTGATGATACTTAAAATTTTAATCACGATATAGTAATTTAATTAAAATTACAAATAATATAGCGACACTAAAATACTTTTAATGCATTTTAAACAGCTAATATTTTGTTTGTTTGTTTTGGAAAAATTTTATTAAATTTATTTATGACGCATAAGAAAACTATTATAAAAATGTTTTAGAGCTATTTTTCATAAACATTTTAACAATAATCTAGAAAAAATATTTCTGCCAAACATACTGGGAAGAGCAGAGAGTAAATATTGTTTTCAAATAATTTCACCAAGTAAACAAACTAATAAAAAAAACTGTTGTATAACCCTCTTAAGACGATTCTAAAAAAATCAGCAAAAAAAAGTGTTTTAAGCGGGAAAGCATATTAAGCAGGAAAAGAAAGTACATACATATGTAAAAGCGAAATTATTTATAAAGTTCGGTTATAAATATCATATTTTAAAGGAGCTCACTATACATATAGTAAAATTATTTCCATATTACTTAAAGAAATCCTTATTTTGATTTGACAAAGAGATTTTGACGCATTATACTTTCGATATAATTTAACTTTTGAAGTGCGCTTTCGCTATCACCCAAAGAAGCTACATAACGCCTTAAATTATCAATAAACCTTGAGCGTTTTATAAATAGATGACTCCTCTTCATCAACATTGTCATCATCAGATTTCTTTATTTCTTATTGAAATTTTTATTGTTTAAAAATTTCACGTTACTCCGTTGATTCATAGATGTCGTTCGACTGGCGATATTTTTCAGTCTGACATCGAAGTTGGTAGACGGCAGGTGTAATATCCTGCCGACATGCCTTGAAATTTATGGTTCATATATCAGTTATTTCCTGCGAATGTTGCTCTCGGTCCGATACAGCTCCACTGACGAGATCATGAGGTTATCGAAACGCGTATGGAGAGAAGACCAGAGAGATATTTGCAGGAAATAAACTGTTTGTACATATATTTTTCATATTCTCTGCCTGAAAGGAGAATTACATATATAACAAACTCTTTAAATACGGCAGAAAGATTTCTTTATTTCTTACTGGAATTTTGATTGTTTAAAAATTGTCATCATCAGTTAAGGTTGTTTTTTGGGTGTTATTGTTAACTTTAATAATATCTTCGATTGAACGGGCATTGTAGATTGCAACCTTATAATTGATAGCAGGATATTCAGGAAATTCTAAAGTATTGTGGGTTCTGCTTCTTCGAATGCGAGATTATTTTAGGTATTTCGGGAACTTGTTTTATTGAAACAATTATGTATCGTTTGCGATATTTAGTATGTATATTTAGGGGTCTTTTACAAACAGGGTTATTCATTACCTTCAGATAGTGATGTATCAGCCATATTCTATAACCTTGTTTAAGGACTTTAATAATGTCTTGGTGCATCGGTCGCAATGGGCTTGTCGCATTTGGAGGTAAGAAAACAAGTTTCATAGTCCTTAGTTTAAAAACTTTGGATGAGTCGGCCTGTTATCAATGAACAGTGTCACATGTCTACATTTAATTTGGAAATAATCGTCTGAAGTTTTTAATCAGTCGCTAGCCGCGTGAGACAATACGTAGGTGACGGTAAGCGTAGCGGGCAGAGTAAGGCGAATACTATGTAGAAAAACGAGCCTCAAGTTGCAGGGACCGAAGTAAAATGGAGTATTATGCGGGAAATCTTATTCAACTTGGTAATATTAAGCGGATTTTACTGTATATTTTATATTTTCCATAACAAAATTTGAATAAATAAAAAAGTTTATTTGAAGTCACGAGAGTTGATTGTTTAATGTCTTTCAATTAAATTTTATTTTTAAAAATAATGACAAATTTTTCGTTTTTGTTTAAAGTAAAATTTTAAGAACTAACGTATTTTTAATAATAAATGAGCCGCCTATGCACTTGTATAATACGCAACATTCCTTATGTCAAAGATAGATTTTAATCTCCAGACAGTCTTACAAAACGATATTCTAAAGAATTTTAATTTGGGTTGGAAATTAGAATATCAGTTGCATATAAATTTGTGTTAAAAATTTTAGGGTATTATTAAATTCATATTAATATTTGCTACGATATCTCTGAAAAGAGCTAAGGAGCTTTTAAAGAAAAATCTTAGAATAATTGTTTGGGCTTTTGTTATTTTTTTCACGTATCATATTTTGTTATCATCCATATCCAATTGCTGGTTTATTTAAAAATTAACCCATGCAAATGATTTCTTTATGAATCCCACAGTTAGTGAAACCGTCTTTTATATTTGGTGTAGAGGTGGTCCTGCCCCCCTCACAGCATTTCGACTTATAAAATATTTTGTATCTTATACTAATACGAAGTTAGCAGTTTATATTTCGAAAATAACAGATACGAATAAATATTTATCATTAAAAATGGTTTTATTGATTTTTATGAATTCACTCTTGTCGAGATAACTCACGTCAAAACTTGTGTTCATGTTCACGAGTTAATTTCTATTTTTTTGTCAAGATGATATTTTGAAGTTACTGTAAATACCTCAAATACCTTATAAAGGGTGTTTTTTTTTATAGAGGTATAGAACTTTTAAATGGAATAAAACAAAGATGAATTTTTTAAATTGACATGAAATTTACTTTATTCGAAAGATAACCTTCTGGCATTATAATTTAAATATGACTTCTGGCATATGACCGCCACGGCTGGCTCGGACGTAGTCTAATCTGGAGGTCCAATTTTCGATGACTTTTTCCAACATTTGTGGCCGTATATCGGCAATAACGCGGCGAATGTTGTCCTCCAAGTGATCAATCGTTTCGGGCTTATCGGCGTAGACTAGCGACTTCACATATCCCCACAGAAAATAGTCTAGCAGCGTTAAGTCGCACGATCTTGGAGGCCAATTCACGGGTCCGAAACGTGAAACTATGCAGTTACCAAACGTTTCCTTCAATAAATCAATTGTGGCACGAGCTGTGACATGTTGCGCCGTCTTGTTGAAACCACAGCTCCTGCACATGATGGTTGTTCAATTGATGAAGGAAAAAGTCAGTAATCATGGCTCTATAGCGGTCACCATTGACTGTAACGTTCTGACCAGCATCGTTTTTAAAGAAGTACGGACCAATGATTCTACCAGCCCATAAAGTACACCAAACAGTCAGTTTTTCTGGATGTAACGGTGTCTCAACATACACTTGAGGATTATCATCACTCCAAATACGGCAGTTTTGTTTGTTGACGTATCCATTCAAACAAAAGTGAGCTTCATCGCTAAACAAAATTCGTCTATGAAAATCGGGATCAACGGCAATCTTGTTTTGGGCCCATTCACCGAATCTATGCCTTGCTAGGTGATCGTGTGGCTTCAATTCTTGCACGAGTTGGATTTTGTAAGCACGCAAACCAAGATCTTTCCGCAAAATCTTCCATAAAGTGAATGGACACATATCCAATTCCTGTGCACGATGGCAGATAGACTGATTCGGGTCTTCCTCTACGCTACGCTCTACAGCAGCAATGACTTCTTCTGTACGCACTGTACGACGTCTCTGTGGATGCGTATTATCATTTAGAGTAAACGTGGTGCAAAAACGTTCCATATTTAATCGAATTAATTGCTCTGATAGACGATTATGTTGACCGTAAAATGGACGTAGTGCACGATACGATTTCGAACAGAACCATGATTTTCAAAATAAATTTGCACAATTTGGAAGTGCTGATCAGGCGTCAGTCTATTCATTTTGAAATGCCAAACCAAATTAAACATAAATCACTTGACAGCTGACAAAATGGCCGCCAGTTAAAAAAGTGTTGCCAACTTAAAGTTCTATACCTCTATAAAAAACACCCTTTATTACTTTTCTGGTATGTGCTTCATTTCTTCGGATGCAGCATTATGAAAATTTAAAATATTCTACTTGAATTGTTGTGATGCTGAACTATCCGAAAATCTACAAGAAAGATAATTTATACGCGCTTTATACAAAAAATACTACAATTTTTTTAATAACCCTGGTACAGCATCCTGGAAATGTTTTTACGAGCGAGCATATGTAATAAGGAAGTGCACACTGGCAAATTTCTAAATATACCGAGAAAAGGTAAAGCGTTTTAATAATACAAAATTTGGGCGGTCTCGCAAAAATATTCACACACTACATTATTAGTACGTTGACTTTTATACAGCTGTAATACTGACATATTGCGAGAGTTCTGTCGTATATGAATATTTGGGTAAAGATAAACTCGTCCTGTTTTATTAGACACTACGTTTTCCAAAGAGTTATTAGAATTCTGTTAAATAAATCTTAAAAAAGCCATTTTTAAGGTTAAAGTTTTAGATAATGATGAATCACGATGATAAACTATTTTGGTAATCTGTTTTATGTAGTGGATGAGGCAAGTAATCAGAACTTTTTAATTCAGTGAATTTATAAATAATATTGTTTTGCAGGAGATATTGATTGATAATTTGATCGCGGCTGTTAGGTACATGTGAAACCGCAAATCACGAAGCACTGCATTTCTCTTTACTGTCAATTCCTGCTACTAATTTACAGTCACTTCAGCTATCAACTTCTTGCCTGCATCTTTTTTGTAAAAGATGTCAGCCAAGGCAGCCAAATCGTTATGTTGCAGGAGCGTTTTTATCGTAGTTATTTTTTTTTCCTGCAAAACCTGAGGTAGTGTCGCAGACAGTGAAAAAATGCAGAATAGTCGAATATTTTCATTGTGATGGATCTCTGAAGCTATCAGAAGTATAGCAAGAATCGCGAATATTATCCGTGGATGGTTTGTGAAATAATATTCCCGAATTTTTGTCTTTGAATTCATTTAAAAGCACAAGCAGATCAATGTCTTGTCCAACAACTATCACAGTGTTGTCATCTACGGTGACTTCAATTACTGTATTTATTATGAGGGTATCAGCATATTCTGTTGCCTGTTTACATGTGAATCTTGGTGTTTCAAATTCTTGTATTAATATTGGTATTCAATTATTTTTATTACTTTCATTAGATAAAAATATTTCTTCCAAATATGGTAAATTTCTCCACTACAACACTCCTTTAAACTAAAAATAATCTTGGCGGTATAGCCGCTGCCTGCTCGATACTCTGAAATGAACTGAACCTCCTCTACTAGTAGAAGCCGGTTCGTTCCCTCCTTTGCTTACAATACAAGGGCCTTGTATTGCCCCATTTTCATTATATTCCAATGTTCCAAAACTTTCCAAAATATTACAAAATTCGAAAATATTGACAGCACTTTTGTATATTGGAATCAAGTAATTAAGGAGGGGGGGGGAGCTGCAAGAGCCACGGTGGCCAGCATTACTCGAAATAATAATGAAAAATTTTGAGTTGGAATTGAAAAATTGGCAAAGAAAAAATTTCAAGCTCCGGTCAAGATAAACTATTTTTAATCGACTTCTAAAAGAAGGAGGTTCTCAATTCGTCGAGTATGTATATTTTTTCTTTTTTTTTATGTATGTACACCGATTGCTCCGGAACGGCGGCACCGGTTTGAATGAAATTTTTTACGTTATGTTCAGGAACTTGCTGCGATGGTCCCATATTTTTTTGGACGAAATTGGTGCAGTAATATCCAAGATGGCGCTGACAATATGGCGGCCAAAAAAATTAATTTTGTCTGATTTTCTCCAAAATTGGTACCGGGGAATTTTTGGGGTCGTACACATCGAATCTGAAATTATCTTTAAAAAATTCAATATGGCAGGTCCAAGTTGGCGGACAAAAAAATTTAATTTTGTCTGATTTTCTCTAAAATTGATGTGGGGGAGTTTTCGGGGTTGCACCTAATGGAACCAAAATATTTTTAAAAAATTTAAATATGTCGGATCTAATATGGCGGATAAAAAATTAATTTTGTCCGATTTTTTTTTCAAAATTGATATGCGGGAGTTTTTGGGGTCACACATTACGAATTTGAAATTATTGCAAAAAAAAATTATATATGGCGAATTAAAGATTCTACATCTCTCGATTTTGTCTAAAATCAGTATTGAGGGATTTTTGTTAGTGTTAATTTCGAATTTAAATTATTTCTTGATAAACTCACTCTGGCGGATTCAATATGGCATCCTAAAAATTTTACATTTTTCGATTTTCTCCAAAACTGATATAGGGGGTTCTTGAGGGTGTAAATTATGAATTTAAAGCAATTTTTTCAGGATTCAATATGGCGAATACAATATAGCACACTAAAAATTTACATTTTTTGATTTGGTTCAAAGGTGGGACTGAATCGTCTTGGAGGATGTAAATAGCGAATATAAAATTGTTTTAAGAAAATCTAATACGTCAGATGCAAGATGACGGTCTAAAAATTTTAAATTTCCTGATTTCTGAAGGGTTTAGATTTAGATTAGATTAAGACATAAAAATAATTTTTTTGGAATTTAATATGGTGGATCCAATATGGTGGGTTGAAAATTTTACCTTAGATTTGGTATTAGGGGATTTTCAGGGTCGTGTATGATGAATATGAAGTTAATTTTTTACAACTATTAGGTTGATAAGATACAATATGAGGGATTGAAAATTTTATATTTTCCGATTTTGCCTAAAATTGATATTGCCAGGTTCTTGGGGCGTATACAAACTCAATATGTAGTATAAAATATATCGAGCTAAGAAATTTACGTCTCAAGTTCTTTAAATATTTATATTGGAAGGTATATTACCAATCTAAATTTAATTTGAAATTTAAGATAGGGGATTTACTATGACAGACTAAATATTTGTTTTACACAATTTCACTGGTATTGGAGAACTGTAAGAATCAAAGAATTATTAGTGGTTCATTTCAGAGTGATTTACAACTATGGATAAAATGGAAACTTTTTTGTCACATTGGATTCATTGCGAGGTAATCTCGATTAGTATTTAGTTCAAATAATTTATGGATATCATAATGAATTCAAAACTAAAAATCGAAAAATAATATTTTTATAAAAAAAATTGGACCGACTTTTAAAAGTGCGCTAAAAAGTGAAAAATAACTGTAAATTTTTATATGAAATTGAAATTTTTGAAGTCGGCGCCAAACTATTTCTATATGAAATAGTTTGGCGCCGATATATACAATAATAACTACCGATATATACAAATTATGGTAAGCAATTACAAATAAAGTATTTTTAATCTGTTTTTGCGAATCACATTTTGTCAGGGCGCCGACTTCAAAAATTTCAATTTCATATAAAAATTTATAGTTATTTTTCACTTTTAAGCGCACTTTTAGAAGTCGGTTCAATTTTTTATAAAAATATTATTTATTTGTTTATTTGATAATTTAAACGTTGTGAATTTATAGTTTTTTACTCATTGTTTTTAGCAAACATTGATGGAATTAAATTATAATAATTTTAATAAATAATAATAAATTTTTGATAATAATCGTAAAACGCATATCGAAAAAAAACATTTCTTCGGTTTTTTAGATTTTGCGGTAATTTGTGCCATTGTACTATATATATATATATATATATATATATATATATATATATATATATATATATATATTCCTTTTATTGAAAGTAGAAGTATAAACAAAAAAAGAGATTTGAGCCCGAACTCTGTTGGACAATTAGTTTTAAGTGAAAATGCGATTGAAAATTTCACTTTTTTTTTTATTAAAGTTAAATAAGACCGTAACGGTTGAATATTTTTGCACAAAACAAATACAACTTATTTGAGGCATCGAGAGGTACACTTTTTCTAAGTTTGAGCTTAATCGAATCATTTTTGTGGAAGAAAAAACAAAACTAAAAAAATGTTTTTTTTGCATTTTTCTCACAAAATTTTGAAGTTAGGGCAAAAATGGTTTCTACAAAAATTCTAGACATTTTTACTACCTACAACTATTGTTTTTAATTTTTTTCGATAAGATGCGTAGTTTAGCCGAAAATCGCAAAAAACTGTGTTTACTCCTAAAAATCACCCCTATTTCACCCCGGTGGGTTGCAGGTGGTTCGGATTATTTTTTCTTTATTAGTTATGGTATTACCCACAATATTCTGCTATCAGTTTGCTGTAACGAAGTATTTTTTTTCTTATCCCCTGTTTTATAGCTACGCAACCTTGCCCATTCTTTTATTCCATTTGGGTTTCCGAGGGAAACCCGAGATTACGAATTATATATTGAATGTATTTGCTTACAAAATTCTAAAACACTATATGTCTAATTGTTAAATATTGGTGGTGGCAGTATTCGTTTTCTTCTCTCAAGACCTTATTATAACGATCTTTTTGGACTTGTGGAGCAGTTAGGAGATGTCCGTGTGTAACTGGCGCCGAACAGCGAATTCGAATTAAATTAAGATTAAACAGGCTTAATTATCGAGTTAATAGTATGATAATAGTGTTATTTATGATCGGTTTGCTCGGAGCTACCACTTTCTGAGCCTTATACATTAATTATTAATGTTTACTTTGTATCTGTGTAAATAAAATTGCGAATCCATTCATATCGCCCACATTTTAAAGAAACCGCTACTTTCCTAACATAAGTCGATTTTAAACTTCTTAAAGTAAATAAACGCGACATCCTAATTTGCATATTTTTTTATCATCAATAATAAAACAAGTCACAAAATTTAAGTGCCAGTATAAGACAAAGTAAATGACTAAAACAAGAAGGATGTGATTTAGTAACTTGTGAAAAATATCAGTAGATTTTATACCAAGTTAATTAATATTCAGTCTTGGTCTAAAACTAATTAATATTCATACTATTTTGATATTTTTTTGCTTCCTTTCCTTAAATCCGCTATTTTACGATTTATTAGTATATCTTATATAATTGTAGATGAAACGTCGGACAGTGATTCTAAAAATACACATGGTTCTAGATATAGTAAATTCGTTTCCCTTTCTCTCAGATTCATTTTGTTTTGGTATATACATGAATGAATGATTGAATAGAAGTGGCTATACTAGATAATCGATAACTAGGCCTCGTTGGGCTCCTTACATCTCATCGTGACTGCAAGTTATTTAAGGCCCACCACCTTTGCGATGCCAAGCAGCCTCATGAACTGAACTGACCTGGCGGCTTTAGGTAATTATATTGTGTCTCTGAAATATCTCTGCCTCAGTCCGTTGAGTGCTGAGCACTCTGAATTGTATCTTCCTCGAGATATCATTGAACATCAGGTTATCCATTAAGATAGTCTCGCAGGTGATGATAATATCCTTCCATCACGAATCTAGGGAGAGGAGCTGTCTAGTGAATTATGCGTTAGGTCCAGTTATATGTCCCTTGGCACAACTCAGTCTAGGGTCCTCCCTACAGGAATCAAGTAATTCACTTTTCAACAACAGTTTTAGTTTCCTTTTATGAACAGTACTTGGAACAGGTAGGTTTGGTTGGGGTTCGAATTGCTTAATCTCCGACCCCATCTTTGCCAGATAATCTGTTTTCTCGTTCTTTTTACTTCTTTTAAAAACCCATATACTTTTATTAACACTAAAAAATGTAATTTTTAATTGCAATTTTCCATTATATTATACTGTCAATATACGCAAGAATCGCCCTTTAGTTCATATATTGGTTTATGCTGCTGTTACGTACGGAGTCAACAAAGAGTAGTCTTCATTTCACTTGATATTTACATATTTAAAAACAAAGATTTTTTTAAAAATAAACCTTGAAAATATTAGAATTAAGGTTATTTTCCAATGTTATAAACACAAGATCTCTCTTTCATGGTAGTTGAATCGATTCAAACTCTCAAACCTTCTTAGTGAATCGACAAAAACAAGTAAGATATGATTAAAACAACAAAAGGCGTATTTCATTATCTCAGTCTGGACTTAAAATTTTCTTTTTTAGGAAAATAAGAAAATATTACTTGACTTTTGACGCACGAAATAGTTGTTGTTTCCGATAAAATTAGCCTATTTTGATATTTTAAAATACAATATATTTAAATGCGATACCATCCATTTAATGGATTATATTCGTAATATTGATATTTGTACATCATTGGAAAGTATCATAAGAGAGTAGAAAGACTAACAAAAAATATTTTATGCCATTTTGGGATAGATTTCTGTGAAAATTTATTTATTGATCATAGAAAGACCGTATTTTATTTTAAATTTCCTTAAAAAATATTTTATTTTACTTGCGAACTTAAGAGCTAGTTTTCTATATATAGTTCTAAGCACTTTTCTGTTTATATCAATATTGAATATTGGTGTATAAGATGATTTCTTATGACTTCAGTGGGAAATGATCAAAAATAACCACATGCTTTCAATCATAAGTGGAAAATACAGTTTATTAATCGCTGTATATACTTTTACTCATAGAAAAATATCTCGAATTTAATAGTTTTTGATAAGACGATACTACCTAATAGTTAGGGTTGTATAAGAGCAGGGGAGCCATACTGACATAGAAATCAAAATTGTTTCCTTTTAACAAATACTTTCATTCAGAAAGTGGTGGCTATGACTAAGATATCATATAAAATTACTAATATTGACAATTTGAGTAATGTTCTATCTGAGATCAACCCTTTAAGATAAAAAATAGAAAATGACATCATTCTACCTTCAATATAATGAATCTAACTTTTGTTTTTTCATTACATAATTATAACTATTAAAGTGCAAAAATGTAATGAAAATTTTATTTACCTTCAAACGACCTTCTTATCTAAAATTTGTCAAAAGATTTAGGTGTAATTAGTTGAGACATACTTAAGATAGCTTTTATTTATCTTAAATGAATGTTATCTAATTCTAGGTATGTACTAAATTAGAACTGGTTGTGTGAAAAATTAAAAAAAAATATGTACAGGGTGGAATTTTGAAATGAAAACGAGTTATTATATTTCTGAAATGTAGCATTTTGTACAAACGCCATATTTTAATTTGTATATTTTAGCAATTTTTTTTTAATTTACAGGATGTACTTTTGTTATAAGGAAGAAAGATTTGATATGTCTGATATCAATATTGGCTTAAATTAATTAATTACTGTTGTTGTGTAAGGCCTATCTAAAAATTCATAGATGGTCCCTTTATACTCATATTATTACACATATTTACGTATTAACAATCACTCTAAAGTTATATTTCAAAACTAATGTTGATATTTTATTCTCATCAGAAAATAGTTTATGTTTAAGTACGTAGACGAGGTTTGGTTTTAAACAGTTAAAATTATGTTTATTCGTCATGAGTTTTATTAAAGACGTAATAAAATATTTATGATACTGATGTTCTCGATAAAGCACATTTATGAGAAAAACTAGTCTAAAATCCTTTATTTTGTCCTTATAAATCCTTATACTAAGGGGCGTAATGTAGTAAAACTAAAATAAAGAGCTTTAGAGCTTGAATTATCTAATTTCAGGAAGAACTAAGAACATTAAGCATTATTTTAATTTTAAAGGAGTCGCATGTTTGGTACAAAAATAAAACTGATAAATTTTTATAGCTTGGCACGCTTTTTTTACAATCTAAAATTTCGGAAGATCTTACATTTAAAATGCAATATATAAAGTGAAACTCTGCAATTTATTTATTTTTTGATATTTATCTTATAACAGACATAACTTGTTACAAAGTTTCTCTGTATATTTTTATTTAAAATAAATTTATACTACTTAACTTTTACAAAACGACACAGTCTGTATATCAGGTAAAAAGCAGACATGGAGAGACGCATGAATCCCTTGATAAAACATATATAGAAATCGGATTGGTGTTTTATTGTTAACTTCTCCAAATACAGAAGTAGTTTGCCTACTAAAAGTGGCAATACAATTTCAAGAATTCTGTTTAATGTGTTCTTTTTCATTTAAAATCAAAGCCGAGAAAAGTTTTACCTGAAGCATGCATTGTCCTTGTTTTGGATATACGATACATGTTACTTTTTATCTTAATTTTGATTTAACTTTCGCACTTTTAAAAATCTAATTTTTCTCTTGGAACTGCTTTAAATAAATTTTTAAATCCATATGCAAACAAAAATTCTTGAAGTTATTAGTTTTATATATATATATATATATATATATATATATATATATATATATAAATAGATAAGTTTTTGTCCGTGTAATTTAAAATAAAATAGAATAAAATCTTGGCTAAGCGGACGTGAAATTTGTCAATCCACATCATTCTCGTGTTAAAGTGCGGAGCACTCCAAAGTATGGAAAAACTGCGGGTTCGAAAGATGGCGACAGCGCTGTTTCGTCCTAATATGGGACTCGTCAGGCCACCGCATTCGGTACAAACCACCATCTCGCCTTTGCATCCTATAAAGCTGAATTTAAAATCAAAAACAGCAAACAAGGCGACAAAGGCGACATCTCGATGGTTCACTTGGTAACACAAGATCCACAAAAAATAACAAAGTTTGTAAAAACCGCCATGTGGTGGCGCGACGCTGGGTAGTGCGTTTCGTGTACTCGATTGTATATGTTTCCACCACATGGCGGTTTATACAAACTTTGTTAATTTGTGTGGTCCTTGTGTTATCAAGTGAACCATCGAGATGTCGCCTTTGTCGTCTCATTTAATAGATTTTTCAGTCATCGAAAAAAACTGATGTTTTAAACTTTTACTAGATTTAATAAAATCATCGAGGTAAACATCGAGTCTAGTCAAATAAAAGTCGAAAACCAGAAAAGAGTATAACTCGATTCAAGTTATTTAAGAATTTATGTTACAGTTACCATTTTCGAATAATATTTGAAAATCCGATTACGAGTATAGATATCAGTTTTAAAATAACTCAATAGGATGATAAAGTTTAACTTTTTGAGCTAGTAGAGCATTTTCATATTCTCGCATATTAATGCAATAGTTTAAGTATTTTATGTAATCAGAAAAAAATATTTATGTTTTCATTTTTCATAATAATGATTGGTTGTGTTTCACGTATAGATTCGAACGTGAACTATTCCATATGTCATATTTGAAGTTTGGGTACAGTTGTCGACTTTCCATTGCCTGCCTTCAAGAGCTGCAGAAGTGCTTTGAGTTTCTCTTCGTCGAAAAAAAATGTCCTTTTAGAGCCTTTTTTATCTTTGTTTTGTTTCCTTGTTTTAATATTTTTTTTTTAACTAGTTTGGCTTGTTTTGCTGCATTTAGAATTATTTACATCGCAAAAAGATGGTTGTGAAGAAACCGTCGTGCTTTTGCGTATCAAGTGGCTAGGGTCGATTTGAAGTTCAAATGGACTCGAATTTTTGGAAAAATAGTGGTTTAGTTACCGAAATACTGAGCAGTCTACGATTTATTTATAATTAAACAAAATCGAAAATGGTCACGTTTGACAGGTCAGTTTATTACCAAAATTAACTTGAATGTATAACCTAATATGTGAGGTAATATTGGCAAAGAAGTTTTTATCCAGAGAAAATCAAGAATAGTTTTTCCTCTACAGATAAAGGAGAGAGTTTTTTTTTTTAATTAATAACCTCATTTTTTGCAATGTAAAATTTACTAGATCCACGACCTTCTAGCCTTCACAATATTTATGAGGGTTGTACCAACTATTGTACTCTTAAACTATCAAATTACAAATTTCTAAATGTGATGTAAAAAAATTTTCAGCTTTCCGAAGAGATCGCATACTTTAATTTTATCCATATAACAATATAATTTTCAAAAAGCAAAAAATTCTAAAATTCCATGTTGCATTCGCTGTTTCTTTGTTTCCAAATAAAATTTGGTCTTCATTACCTTGAATTAAGACTATTTTTGATAAATGCCCCACGTAAATATACCATACCTTTATGGCACTCTATTAATTCTCATCTTAAGATTAACTTTAAAATAAGGTATGCACTAGTTATACTTACTTACATTCTTGAAAAAATCAAACCAGTTCGTATACGCGAGAGAATTGTCTGTGTGAGTTGCTCCTCAGGCCACCATGAAGTTAAAAAATTCAAGGATTATAAGACAAGAAAATTATTATTTTGCTTAACTTGGAAGTAGTTTAAATACTACGCAATATTACTTCGTTGTGGTACAAGAACAAATAATGTACATACATGGTCCGAATTTTGAAATATGACGGTGTGGTGATTCAATATTTTGATGCCAACATTTTCTTGTTATTTTCTTTATCACTTCCTAATTCAGCGATCAAGAGCAGGCAGATCAACATCACTCCTTGAATTAGAAACATCTCTGATTTCTTTTTCCTAATTGTTGATCTTTTGTAATAATGAAACATCTTTCTAACGGAATTTATCTAAAAACAAAACCATTATGATCTGCAGACTGACATCAAGAGAAGGCAGATCAACATCACTTCTTGAATTAGAAACATCTCTGATTTATTTTTCCTAATTGTTGATTTTTTGTAATAATGAAACATTTTTCTAGCGGAATATTTCTAAAAACACAACCATTAAGAGCTGCAAACTGACATTTTTCACATTACAGAAATACCCTATAATATATAAACTTTACATGCTTCATTAAAAAATTCAAATTTAGAGACAACAGACAAGAGTTTTTTGGTAAATTTGTAAGGATAAATGAAATGTGGGTTCACCATTACGATTAGAAGTTGTAATATGGAAGGGATACATCGTTGCTTTTCATCCACTGCTAAACAGGTTGTCTTCTATTTTCTGAGTTATTCAAGGAGTTATTTTTGCTAATGATTTGGATACAAAGGGCACAATCTCCTTTCTAATGATGAGCGCACATCCAAATTGCAGTGCTCTTCCTTAAAGGTACATATTTTGTCTAGTTCTTATGCTAAATATCAATCAGAATTAAAATGTATATCACTAAATATATCTCTAAGCTATCAAAAGCAACAGGTGAGACTTAGAACTAGTAAGAAAAGTAGTTCTCACTCTCTCGATCTTTAATAAAAGTGAAATAATTTTCCTTGTTTTGTCTTGTACAGCTTACATGATCTTCTCCGATAGCAACTAAAGATCAAAACCAACATAGTATACTATTGCCAGATCAGTAATAGTAAGTTGTAAATTAATGGCCTCTTTTGTGTTAATATAATAGCATTCCCATTGCGGCTTTGCCCGCACTATTTTTGTGCCTGCATGTTTGACCGATATTTAAATTATAGAGGAGCCAACTCAACTGCTGTAGCGGCTTGAAAGGAAGGATCATGAGAGTTTAGCGGTTCATCATCTATCAATCAGAATGAGAAGTAACTTTTCGTCTTTATATAGCATCTATAGCACTTCAGAATTTATAGTAAAGCTATAGTCAAAATTTGGTTATGATTGGTTCATTAGTTCTTGAGATTTTTGCCAAGATATTACCATAGTTTTTTTTTTAAATAATAATAATAATAATAATAATGGATAAAAATTAATTGGATAACATTGAATTTTATCCGTATGATTCTACAAAAGGCAAGAGTATTTATTAAAATAAAAAAGTAAGAGCAATAAAATTCTCCAAAATTAAATTACATGTGACAAAAATAAAACTACGAATAACGTGGCTAAAAGTGAACATAGCGACAATAAGTCTACAGTAGTAGATGCATGTTAGGAAAGGTCAAACCAAAATTAACATCTATAAGGCGGCATTATTGTCGTAGGACAATTATACACATACCAATTATAAATTGTACATTGCCACATGACAAACTAATTTATAATTAACTACTAGATATCTTTAGCAGAGTGAGTTAACATAGCGTAGTATATAACAACTATTTCAAACATTCCACACACGTAAACATTAGTTTTAAAGACCAGTTTTTTAAGTTTGTATTTATGAAAGTAAGATTTATAATCAACTGACACTTGTGCCATAGATACTTTTTTAAAAAGCATTTCCAATAATTGACCAATTTCACTGAAGTAGAATTTTGTGTAAGTATATAAATTTTTTAAAAATGCTGTGCACAAATAATTAACGTAATAATTGAAATACTAATCTATCAGTTATGCATAATTGACGTTTCCCTGTCTGCCAGCTATACACGAATAACACTTTTTTATCTTAGTTTCATTAACTAAATAAATCACTTGGCAGATTAAATAGTTAAGTATAAATTACTGATATTTTTCTATATAGTTTTACCATCCTAAATTGACAGATTATTCTCTAAATTAGTATTAATAAAAGAAGTACTAATTATCTATAATTCGTAGATTAACATTCCAATGTATGGACATTTAATAAATATTTCAATGGTCAAGAACCCCCAAAACAATGGCAAGAAGACCCCATTATCTCAATCCATAAAAAAAAAACAAAAAAAAATCGTCAGAATTGCAGAAGTATAACAATAACTAGTACAGTGAGTCGACTTTACGGGAAAATACTGAGGAATCTCATTGAAAAAGAATACAATGAAGAAGAAGAACAAGACGGATTTCGTGGTTGTAGATCATGTAATGATAACATTTTTTGTATGAGACAAGTAATTAAAAAAGAGCCACTACAAATCAAGATCTTCTTCTTCTTTCTCAGCCCATTGACGTCCACTCCTGGACATAAGCCTCTCCGATGGTCCTCCACTGGGATCTGTCTCTCGCCTTCTGGAGCCAGTCTTTTCCAGCAAACTGTCTTATATCATCTACCCATCTGCGTTGTGGCCTGCCACGATTTTGGTTCATTTCTCGCGGTCGCCATTGCAGTAATTTACTCGTCCACTTATCGGGCTGTTGTCTAGCTATGTGCCCCACCCATTGCCACTGATACACAAGATACTCATATATTATTTATAGATCTCACCAAGGCCTACGTCAACATTCCTATAACTAAACTGTGGGAAACGATGATTAACACAAATACAAACCATACACTTATTAAAGTTGTATCAAATCTATATACAGATTCAATTTCAAAAATTAAAATGGGCAACAAACTATCGAAATTCAATAAAATCACCGAAGGGATGCTGAATGTCACCCACATTATTCAAGATATATATATAAATAAAGGTTTATCAAAATGGAAACAGAAATGTCATAGAGTGGGAATACAGCTAACTGACACAACTATATATAGATTACAATTTGCGTATGATCAAGAAGTACTAGCAGCTGACAAAAAAGAATTGAATACATGACAAGGGAACTACAAGAAACTTATGAGGACAGGGGTTTGTCAATAATCACTGAGAAAACGAAATACTAGTGATAAGATATCTAAATGCAAAAGATTAACAAAAAACTAAAATACTTGGAGCCATATGAAGAGAAATAAAAAACTAGTAGAAGCTTTAGAAATGGATGCTTTGAAGATGTCAGCAGGAATATCATGGACACAGAGAATAAGAAAGAGGAGACATTACAACAGATAGGAATGGAAGGTACGATCATCGATTGCCCAAGAAAACTGTGATTTGGTATCCAGAATACCGTAGAAGAAGAGGAAGACCTAGGGAAAATTGAATGAAAGGAAGAAGGCTATGAGTGCCAGTAATCTTTAAGATTAGCAGTGAAGATAGAGAAAGATGGAGTATAGAAATTGGACAATGTCGTCGAAAAGGTCACATTTTGCTTTGGCCAATAAAGGTGGCCACTTGATTGATGTAATATTCAAAAACTGGTCCCAATAAATTGTAAAGGGCCAAATTTAATAAAAGTACCTCATATAAAGAAATATTTTTTAAAGTTATATATATATATATATATATATATATATATATATATATATATATATATATATATATATATATATATATATATATATATATATAATTTTATATATGAAGTAAAACGCAAACAGTAAATGCAAACTTCGTTCCAACCATATCCTTTTCGTGTTAGAGGTTGCACAGTTGGAACAAATTGCTAAGGAAAAACAATTTATCCTATTCCACCACCATCGAGATGGTGGCCTACCTATACCACCATTCCGATTAGAAAGTCAAAACTTACCCTCCCCGCCACAGTGATACGGCAGAGGTACATGTTTCGTCTGTACTAGACTCATCAGGGTAACGACATGCACCTGGCTGTGCAAAGAACAGATCAGAAGGAAGCATGCAAATACTGAACGCGGCTTCGCCGACCTCCCGCCAGATGGCGTATATATGTTTATGCGGCTTGCACGGATTCCTCCCTGTGAGATGCAATAGCAGTGGATATATCCACATTATGCCGCTGTTCGCAATTTACTTCATTCATGCACAGAACTGCATATAGTTGTACGTTTGCTGAATGTAATTTCAGCACTACAACGGCATAATATGGATATATCCACTGCTATTGCATCTCACGCGGAGGAATCCGTGAAAGTCGCATAAACATATATACGCCATCCGGCGGGAGGTCGGCGAAGCCGCGTTCAGTATTTGCATGCTTCCTTCCGATCTGTCCTTTGCACAGCCAGGTGCATGTCGGTACCCTGATGAGTCTAGTAGAGATGAAACATGTACCTTTGCCGTATCACTGTGGCGGGGAGGGTAAGTTTTGACTTTCTTCTCGGTATGGTGGTACAGGTAGGCCATCATCTCGATGGTGGTGGAATAGGATAAATTGCGTTTTATAACAATTTATTACAACTGTGCAACCTGTAACACAGAAAGGATATGATGGAGGGAAGTTTGCATTTACTGTTCGCATTTTACTTCATTCATGCACAGAACTGCATATAGTTGTACGTTTGCTGAATGTGATTTCAGCACTACGACGGCATAATGTGGATATATCCACTGCTATTGCATCTCACACGGAGGAATCCGTGAAAGCCGCATAAACATATATATATATATATATATATATATATATATATATATATATATATATATATATATATATATATTCCACAGATGGTGGAATGTGCACTGGTGTTTTCCAGGTTTTCAATCCGTTCGTCAGTAGAAAAATCGCCAACATCTCAGCTGGAATTTTCAAGTGATGCTTCCTCGACGATTGCTCTGCTTGGAATGAATGATTTGATCAATAAATATATATATATATATATATATATATATATATATATATATATATATATAATATATATATATATATAAATATATATATTGATCGAATTAGATGCGTTGAGATCCTATATAAATAATCAAATTTACCAGTACTTACAAAGAACAGTTATTTATTCCATCTTGTTTAAATAATAAGTCAAACTGAATATTTAGAATTGGAGGGTTGAGACTGAGGAGTTGCTCGAACAAACTTAGCAATTTTTGTACATATAAGCCCAGACATTAATATAGCATTTCCTGCTGATTTCAACTGTTTTAGGTAAAAAGGGGATTACAGGTATGCAAGAATCTAAGAAAAATACAAATTTCAAATCTCCTCTTCCATATTTGATTAACACAAGTGAATAGTTATGAACAATCTTAAATTAAAGATCCTTTCGAACCATTTGTCGCTAAAAAAGAACTTTAAATGTGACGTCATCGATATCTATTCATAAAACAGTCGATGTTTGCTGCTTCTCTAGATTGCCTAATAACTCTCAAATTCGAAAATACGCCTTATCTTTTATTTGGTAATAATTCCACCCAAATTAATCTAATACTGGATATATTTCCGCCTAAAATAGATTCTTCCTTTTCTAGAACTTGTCGCCTCCTACACCTAAAAATTGACGGCCATTTATCATTAAATGAGATATTCAAGTATCTAATAATGCGTGCACAATAGAATCAATAATGTGTCCCAACATAATAAAATGAAAACGCAATCAGATGTCACATTAAGTTGCTATTTATTTGCCTTAATAACTTGTAGTTGTCTGCTTAGGTAGGCTATAAATTAAATTGTTTGTATTTTTAATTAAGTAGATGGGTTTTGTATGTACCATTTCGTAATTATGGACTACCACACAAATAAGTGGGCACATTTTTTTTTTCGGTTGGATTTAATGATAAAAAATCATAATTTCTGATTAAATATACCCATATTTTGGTTTAAATATTTGTTATCTTACGTTGTGGAATGCTGATTTATGTTGAATTATTTTCTGGTGTTTGTAGTTTTAATTATTTTATCTAAATTTATTGTTTTTACCCCATTATGATAAGCTTAAGGTGCGTACAGATAAGTAACAAAATTCCGTTGCGCACATTTTGTGTTACGCGACGAAGATACGATGTGATTAAGTTCAAGTGAAACAATGCCTGTGTATCATCAGGGTGTAACACGCATTCTCCAATTACGATAGTTGGTGCGGGTCATCATTCTAGACATGTAAATATGTAGTGTAACATTGGCACGTAACATGGACGCGTAACATGAGCGCGTAACATTTCTTCGATGCTATGCTCCGGTAATGGATGAGCAGAGTGTCGTTCAGACTTGATATACGATGGAGTTACATTACTACAAATTTACGCGCATCTTAATGTTTTTTCATCTTTCATCAACTTCTCTTGAAATAATTAATTTGACATATCATTTGTATAGTTCTGTTTAGTTAAATTACAATTTTTTGTTGCAGAGTGTGTATTTGGAAAACAGATTCGTGAGTTAGGTTCAAAATGGATACCTGATTTAGGACCACCGATTGGGGTATTATACTGCATGAGATGTGAGTGTGTTCCGGTAAGTAAATAGTAATGTAAATTTTATTTAATAGTAGCTAGTAAATAATTCTATATTAAGCTTACGAGTATTCTGCAAATGCAGAGAAATAACTTCTCCATCGTTGAGTTGAAGTTACTTCTATAAGAATTAATTTAATCTTTACCCTGTTCCTAAACTAATAATTATTATTAAAAGTTTTCATAAGGAAGTCCTCTTGTCTTACAATATTCTTCTTCTTCTTCAAATGCATATCCACTAATAGATGTTTGCAATTACATTTTCCATTTCTTCCCTACTTCTCGCGGTGTGTATCAGTGTCTCAATATCGTGCAACCCCGTCCACACATCTTCTTTCTTCCAATTCCTCTTCTGCCCTCGAACTTGCCTTCAATCATTAACTGTAGGAATTAGCATCTTTCATTTCATATGATGTGCCCTAGATACGCCGTCTTTCTCTTCTTGAGTATGCTGAATAGTTCATGTTCTTTCCCAATACGTGAGAGAACTTCTTCATTGGTCATTCTCGCTGTCCATGATATCTTAAGGATTGTTCTATACATCCACATCTCGAACGCCTCTGTCTTTAATGTCCAATCTTCCACACCATAAAGAAGTATTGACCATACGTAACCTTTTATGAACCTTAGTCTTAATTTCAAGTCAAAATCCGAACACGTAAGCACTCGCCTGTTGCGCCTGTTTAATGCGACATTTTACTTCGCTGTTAGAAGTCCATTCTTCGAATATCCATGTGTCCAGATATTAAATTTGTTCACTCTTTTTATGAGTACTGCGTTGAATCTTATGTTGGCTTTTTGGAATAAATTGGGACTTCTTGAGATAATTATGCATTTTGTTTTCTTTGTATTGATGTTCAAGCCCATTGATTTGCTGCGCTCTCCTATTATGTTGATGAGTTCTTGGAGGTCATTTATATTGTCGGCGATCAGGACTGCGTCATCCGCATAACGGATGTTATTAATCCATATTCCGTTAACCTTAATTCCCATTTCAATATCTTCCAAAGCCTCCTGGAAAATTGTTTCCGAATAAAGGTTAAACAGGGGAGGGGACAGCACACACCCTTGTCGCACTCCTCTTCGGATTGGTATTGGGTTGGATACATTATTATCTGATTTTATCTGCGCGGTTTAACCCCAGTATAAGCTTTCAATGCATCGGTCTTTCTGGTCTATGTCGATTTTTTTAAGAAGCAGCATTAATTTATGATGTTATACAAGATTGAATGCTTTTTCGTAATCCATGAAGCATAGGCACGCATCTTTTCTCTGATCGTAACAGTTCTGAACAAACACCTGTGCAGCGACTATCGCTCCTCTCGTACCTAGGCTCTGCCTAAACCCAAACTGTGAGTCGCTTATGTCTCTTTCGCACTTATTATATATTCTTTGATGTATTATTTTTAGAAATATGTTTAGTGTATGACTCATTAAACTAATGTGTCTATTATCTTCACATTTTTTTGCGTTGGTCTTCTAAGACAGGGTAATGAAGGTAGAGCATAGCCATTGTTTGGGGTAGCAACCCGTTTCATAAATGATGTTAAATATTTTATGAAGTGTCGCGATACCTCTTTCATCTAGAAGTATCAATATCTCAAACAGTATCTCGTCTGGGCCAGTCGCCTTGTTGTTTTTTGAATTTTGTGTAGCTTTTTCTATCTCTTCCTCGATGATTGATGGGCCCGTAAACAGTCGCTCCTATTCCTCTTCTAGAGGTTTGTCGAAGAGTATTTCTACATACTTTTCCCACACATTATTTTTTTCCTTGCTGTCAAGAACTGTATGGTTGTCTTGGTTGACCAGTACGCCTGGTCTTCTCCTATATATTCCAGGAGTTTCTTCCAACTTTTTGTGTAGGCTACGATCATCGCATTGCTTCTGGAGTTGTGCTATTTCAGCGCATTCACGTTTAAGCCATTCGTTTTTTGCTATTCTTATCTTTGATCTTACTAATCGTTGAATACTTTTATATTTGGTGTTATATGGCTCCTGTGTTCTCGGCGTTCATTCATTAGCAATAAAATCTCGTCTGTCATCCACTTTTGCTTCTTGTCTTCCGATCTATATCCCAGTGTATTTTTCATGGCATTTGTTAACCTTGTCCACGATTGTATCAGATCTTCCTCAATTTTTGGTGTTAGTGTTTGGATTTGTGTGTTGATCTCATTGCTTATTTCGCCTGTTACCATAATATTACAAAAAAGAAAATGCTGAAACTCTGAAAACAATTGTTAAAAAAATCTTTTTTAAAACTTTTTCTAGTTTAGGGAAATCTTATATTTAATTTGAAGTTCTTCTGTCATAGAATAAAATATAGACGAAAGCAAATTAAATGGTGCAGTTTTATAATTTAAGCATGCAACTTTGTTGCAGACAGTTATCAATAATACAGTCAAAAATCATACTGGAGAAATCATTCAATTCAAAGCAGTTGATTTACAATCGGTCGATTTATTACTTTCACCACATTAACTTATTTGGATCATGTAAATAAAAAAAAATTGTATGGTTACAAAATTTAATATTTCGATTCATTCATAAATAGTAATTTACTTAAAATTTGTTGATTAAAATATCAGGAATTAAAATCGCCTCTCATGTCGAACTAATAGTTTTCTATTTAAGTCCATGATGTCATTCTTTCAAATTATCGATCGATCTGTATTAAAGTCAATCACAGTCGATTTTATTTGGATCACGTTTTAAGTACAATTGAAAAACAATTACGACTTGTATTTTTTTTACCTCGGATTAAAGACCAGTTCTTGCGTATTAACTTGAACAAATCGTTGATTTTTCTTCAAGAATTTATTGGTGCAGCATTAAGAACAACAAAGTTAATTTCATAGTATATTTTGTGTGTATAGATGTAATTGTAAAGTAGATAACAATATTAATCATAACATTTATTTGAAGAGAAAAATAAGAATTCTGGACTTCCAAATTCCTTACCATAAAGCTTAATTACAAACTTTTACAACTCATAATTTTTTATATTTACTTAGCTTTTCATTGTTACAGAAATTTTGTATTGTTTCTTACTATTATGAACTAGAATCATTTACGGAGCTCATATTAGTCTCCCTAAGTCTGAATTAGCTCTGATTTGGCTAAAAAATTAAAAAAAAAATGACCAAGTGTGTATAAGTCACGCTATATGTTAGAGTTTCATAGCAGTTATTGGTGTTATTAGTTTATTCTGAAATTGCATTACACGTCTATCTTTGAGTAAACGGAAAACATATGTCTGCAAAATTTTACCTCAAGAGATGATATTTTTGTCCCTTTTATATTGAAAGTAACTTAATACGTAACCTAACTTAATATCGATTTTCGTTAAAAGAATTTACTAAATGCCATTACTCTGCATTTTTTCGGGTACTCAAAATCTGCATTTGGAGAACTGAAAGGGGAGTACAGTATAATTTCAAAATTATATCTAAAATAAATTAAAAACATTTAATTCGTGCACAAACTATATATTACAAGTACGGAAACAAACCCTCTGAAAACCGGCATTTCCATGTGAAGGAGTCCTATACGATCTGCAACCCTTTTAACTGAATACTGCTTTGTCCGAAGCATTCAGCAAAATTCATATTCATAAACTAGGTTGATAATTGTAACCAACTTTAGAGGCTTTCGTTCGTGTAACGATTCAAAAAAAAATATTATCGTTCGATTGCATAAACAAAACAGACGAAGATAAATTTTTAAACGACGCTGATGTGTGTGTGCCTTTATCAGCAGTATCCAAACTCTTCTTTGAAGACTTTGAGGTCTGTTCTGCTTCATTTCACAATTCCTAAAGTGTAACTGTGTGCAGAGCAAGCAAGCAAGGTGGATTTGCCCTCACCTCACCCGTGTTATGAACTTGTTTAATTTGTTTGATGGTAAATTTTTTGTGACTGTTTCATGCTCAAATATTTATAGGTCTGTTCAGCCTTCATTACTATAATGATTTGACCGTTCTGCATCTCAAATGCTCCCAATTGTATCTTTCCTCTAGTTGTTTGATCTCTAGCATTTATAAAAGTCGGATAACATTCTATATCCCATGAGAACTCCTTCAAAATTTTGACCATTTCTTAGCTGATTTCTAGTGGTAACAATGAATTTAAGATCATCCATATACAGAAGATGATTTAGTGTTACCATCTCTTTACTATTGTTCTTAATACTGAAGCCGCATCTGGTGGAATTTAAACGGCGTGATAGTAGGTTCATGGCACAGTAGAACCTTAATAATCTGCTTGAAATATTCCCATTCGTATAGGGATTGTGTCTGTTTCGATGTTGTTGTTGTAAGTTATTTAAATTTTTATACTACTTCTCCAAGTTGACATGAGATGGTCTACAAAGAACACAATATATACGTCGACCATATATTCTCAGTATATCTGCCAGACAGTCATGTGGTAAAAGGTTCCTTCGTTGGTTTAGGCTTGATTACAAATGCGACTCCTTCTGTTGGAAAGAAGGGGATTTTTTTGGTTCAAGCAAGATATCATTTATCAGACTAGTCAGTCATTGGTGCCTACTTCAAAATTTTTTAAGTCAGTAGTCCTGGATATCATCAGGACCTGGAGCTTTCGAATTATGAAGTCCCTTGACAATATTGGGGATTTCCTCGGTGGCAAAGAGCTTGAACTGCAACTGACTGTATTCCTGACAGACTTTGTTTTCTTCATTGATCCAGTTAGCGTTGATGTTGCAGACCACTTTTCCAGAATTCTTCTACTTGTTCCTTATTCGGGTATCTATTATATGCCATGTGTGTTAAAGAGTTTAACTTTTGATCGCTCAGAAAAGGGTAATGTTTCGTTTTCCGTTGCGGCTGGCTTTATATTTCTTTAACCTTCTGTATTTACGGAAAGTGTCTGCATTAGTGTGTCTTGTGGAATAGTTCTCTTTATTGGATCATATTAGGAGTGATATTGAACCCGATTCAATATTTCTTGGACTCTTTTCTGTTATAAAACCTCCAATATACTTTGCCAACTGTCTTATGTTTTTCCTAAGATTTTTGATCTTTGTATTGTCTTTTCTCCCATTGCGAGATCTTACGTCGTGGGCTTGGGTGGTATTTTCGATACCTCGTGGTGATCCTAATCTCCATAGTTCTAGCTACTGCAGTTGCGGCGCAGTAAATCAGCATAGTGTGTGAGCCTCTGAAACATAAACTGGCAAAATTGTGCTCTTTATGGTATCTAATACGACTAGTTTACTCCTGGCAGTGGTGGCCTGCAAAATGGGTTAGTTTCATTATACTTCAGCACTACCTTGCTCATTTCAGTGGATAGTTTCTAGTAGAGTTCAGCGATGTCCTCTGGAATGTCGTTGTTTGGTTGTTCTTCGACTTCAGGTCCTGGCTCTGTCTCAGGTTCAGTTAATTGTTTATTGTTATCATCAGTGCCAATCATATCTCTTTCGATTTCCATTTTTATGATATTAAGTCGAATTTCTGGAATGAATTTATTTCGGGGAGTAACCCTCTATTGGTCTGATATTCTCTTTTGAGACACTTGTATG
The DNA here is from genome assembly GCA_034092305.1 of Diaprepes abbreviatus. NCBI lineage: Eukaryota > Metazoa > Arthropoda > Insecta > Coleoptera > Curculionidae > Diaprepes > Diaprepes abbreviatus. Next base: position 1,259,587 of record JASJET010000090.1, on the reverse strand, counting down.
TTTGAGTACTCTCTGCATGAATTCGGCTTGTAGTTGTCTGTAGCGCTGGTTGAGTTTATCTTGTAGCATCTTCGGCGGGTGGAGTTCTTGGTGTTGTTTGGCTCTCTTGCTGATATAGTTGCTGTTGTTAGGCTTTAGCACTGTCCTCTCAAATACTGTTGATGGATTGTCCTTCGATCTTGTAGTCTGGCTGTGCCTCACGATCAACACTTTTTTCATTTCTGTCACCAGTACCTATGATCTCTCCCTCGATTTCGATTTTTATGATGTTAAGTCGCGTTTCTGGGTTTAATTTGTTTCAGAGAATAGTCCTGTAGGGGTCTGCTGTTCTCCGTTTATCTCTTTCGTATTATAATTATTATATTTCAACTTGATTCATTCTAAAATTATTTGTTAAATTAACAAATATTCATAAAGGAGAAAAACAATGCAGTTTACTGTAAGTCTGCCTAAAAACTAGATAAAATTATATAATTTAATATTAATTGTTATGTGTGGTTAATTTTAAAGCAGTCTGACAAAATTTTCTCTGTCGGGGGTCTAATTTTACATAAAAGTCAAGGTTTTCATTATTATCGGATTCTAAAAATAAATTTCTTCATTTTTATGTTTTCCGGTGTTTTATTATCATTCAGAGATCGTATCTGGTTTAAAACGAAAACTACATTCATTAACAAAAATTTAATTAATAGTAAAACCTGGTAAAGTTGCAAATCAATGAAAATGCTTATGCAAATTAAGGATTTTTACAACCCTAAATGTGAAATTACAATTACCAAATAAATTTATTTCTATTCAACTGTTATAAATATGCTAGATAATCACATATGAATGAATGTAAATGAATTAACTCCGTCTCAATCTGACCATATGTTTCAAGTTCATTGCGAGTTACTTTTACGGTTTGCAGCCAAAAAAATCCAAACTTGTATCAATTGACTTTGTACCATTGGTACCTACTGGGTGGTTAAGTAAAGCTTACATGTAGGTCATTAAATAATAAATAAATAATAGTGCATTGTGGCGAATTAGACATTTAGATTGTAATAGAAGAGAAACAAATGACAAGTTGTATGTTTCCTTTAACGATGTTTAAATTACGGCACTTGTCAAGTCTAAACTGCAATTCGATATCCCCGGAGAATTCCTCCATAATTTTGAGCATTTGCTACAGCTGATTTTTGGTAGCAGCCATCAATTTAAAATCATCCATGTATAGAAGATGATTAAATCTTACTACCTCTTCGTTGTTATTCCTAATACTAAAGCCGTATTTGGTGGAGTTCAAATGGCGTGACAGTGGGTTCATTGGAAGGCAGAACCACAATGGGCTTAGCGAATCACCTTGAAATGTTCACCTTAGTATTGGGATTGTATTAGCTTCTATGGTATCGCTGGATGGTACTTGCAATTGGGTCCTAGTTCTCCAGGTTGAAATGATGCGTTCTAAAAAGGAAACAAAATGATTATCGACCCTATACATCCTCAATATAGTTTTGAGCCACTCATGTGGCACTGAGTCGAAGGCCTTCTTATAATCCATGCATCCCATTGCTCCCCTGGCGCATCCTCTCTGTTGAGTTGCGATGATGTTATTTTTTTCACAATGTGCATTAAGTCAAGCAGGAGATGACTACCTAATATAGTGTAGGAAGGCAGGTGAGTGGCCTATACTTAGCTAGGTTATGTGTGTTATGTTGGTCCTTTGGTAAGAGATACGTAATACCTTCTTTCAAGAACTATGGCTGGGTTTAGAAAAACATCATTAATAAAATTAGCCAGTTGATGGTGTATATACCAAGATTTTTTGAGCCAGTAGTTCTGGACCCGGTCAAGACCTGGAGATTAATGTTATGGAATTCCTTGATTATTCCCAAGTAAGTATGTGTTGTGGCGAATTAGACATTTAGATTACAACAGAAGAGAAACAAAGGACAGACTGGAAAAGCTGCCTTGAAATGTTAAAATCAATATTTAACGAGACAAAAAGCAAAGTAGAAATCCTCTTCCCACAAAGCACTTAATAATATAACTACAGGGCTATATTTTCGAGTGATGATATTCTCCAGATATAGAACTTCAATAGAACTACGCAGCATAGTACGATAAACTCATACGCATAAATTAAATTTCTAGCTTGCACCACTCTAAAAGAAACTCAACAGTTAAATCAATAATTGTTCTTCAATGATCTAAACCTGGGGTCTCCAAACCACGGCTCCCATGCTAACACCGGCCCATGAACAGCACCAGTCTGGCCCACATAGTTTAATTTGATTACAGGGCAATTGAGCACTTAGCTTTGTTTTGCACTTTTAATGGACTAGAAGAGTTAATAAACAAAAAAGTTAATAATTAAGGTTTAGCGTCTTAGTATAAACAAATTAACATATCTCAGTAATAAATTGATTTATACAAAAACTCGTTCGAATCGTTATTGAAAAAGCTTCCTTTTAAAGTGATGAAATAATGCAAAAAGTTACTATTGCGATAAATAATTCATTTAAAAAAACTGCCATTTTGGGCGGTTAGTTTTTGGCTTTTTTGCAATAACAAATTTACAAAAATAATGTCGTAGAAGCTCAATTAATTCTTTACAACTTTTATTCAGAATTTTTTTCTCCAAAATGTATATCTTGGCTTCCAGAATAAACAAAATGTATTTTGGGCAAATTAGACCCTCATAGTGATGAAACCTCAATCAATCTCGAGTGGCAAATATGCTAGAGGATCTTTATTACCCCCCCCCCCCCCCTTCAACAAGCAAGTCCCATCTTCTTTTTAATTATATCCCTGAAATTGCATTTCATTTGCTCCCTTTCTTGGGCTTGTATATTTAGAAATCGAGCTTCAAATGTGCAAGCAGTCTTGAACCTTTTTCAATCGAAAGAGTGTTGCAAGCTTTCGAGATACTGTGTGGAACCTCAAGTTCAAGAATTGATAAAAGGGATGGAATGAAGTGATCTTGTCTTGGTGGAGCTCCAAAGCTTATTTAGAAAAAAAATTCTCCCACTCTTCTTAGTATTAAATTTTACTTGGTTTTTCTAACTAGAAGTAAACATTGCTTGACAGCTAAGATGCTAACAGTTGTTTTTTGTGTAGATGAGTACTAGCATAAAATCAGACAATAATGTATCCAACCCAATACAAATCCGAAGAGGAGTGCGATAAGGGTGGTGCTGTCCCCTTTCCTGTTTAACCTTTATTCAGAAACAATTTTTCAGGAGGCTTTGGATGATATTGAAATGGGAATTAAAGTTAACGGAATATGGATTAATAACATCCGTTATACGGATAACGCAGTCCTAATCGCCGACAATATAAATGACCTCCAAAAACTCATCAGTATAATAGGAGAGCGCAGCAAATCAATGGGCTTGAACATCAATACAAGGAAAACATTATCTCAAAGAATTCCAAACAATTCCAAAACGCCAACATAAGATTCAACGCAGTACCCATAGAAAGAGTCACCAAATTGAAATATCTGGGCACGTGGATAATCGAAAAATGAACTTCTGACAATGAAGTAAAATGACGCATTGAATAGGCGCGACAGGCTTTTGTAAAACTCAGGCGAGTGCTAACGTGTTCGAATTTCGACTTGAAATTAAGACCGAGGTTCATAAAAGGTTACGTATGGTGAATACTTCTTTATGGTGTGGAGGGTTGGACATTAAAGACAAGCGCTATCAATATGTGGATATACAGAAGAATTCTTAAGATATCATGGACAGCGAGAATGACCAATGAAGAAGTTCTCTCACGTATTGAAAAAGAACATGAACTATTCAGCATAATCAAGAAAAGAAAGACGGCGTATCTTGGGCAAATCATGCGAAATAAGAGACGCCAATTCCTACAGTTGATGATTGAAATCAAGATCGAGGGTAAGAGAGGAATTGGAAGAAAGAAGATGTCCTGGCTCCATAGTATCAGACCAATGAAGAAGTTCTCTCACGTATTGAGAAAGAACGTGAACTATTCAGCATAATCAAGAAAAGAAAGACGGCGTATCTTGGACACATCATGCGAAATGAGAGATACCAATTCCTACAGTTGATGATTGAAAGCAAGATCGAGGGCAAGAGAGGAATTGGAAGAAAGAAGATGTCCTGGCTCCGTAGTATCAGACCAATGAAGAAGTTCTCTCACGTATTGAGAAAGGACTTGAACTGTTCAGCATAATCAAGAAAAGAAAGACACATCATGCGAAATGAGAGATACCAATTCCTAAAGTTGATGATTGAAAGCAAGATCGAGGGCAAGAGAGGAATTGGAAGAAAGAAGATGTCCTGACTCCATAATATCAGACAGTGGACGGGGTTGCACGATATTCAGACACTGATACACACCGCGAGAAGTAGGAAAGAAATGGAAAATGTTATCGCAAACATCCATTAGTGGATATGCATTTGAAGAAGAAGAAGAGTACTAGCGTATATCGTTTGCTTTGATTAACATTTTTAATCTTCTTTAGATAAAACACTGGCTTAAAGTTGAAAATGTATAAGAGGCAGCATCAAAACTGACTTTAAAAAACTTAAAAACTATAAAAAATTGTCTGATTTAAGAATAAAGTTTCATCATCACAGTTAAATTATTTAGATGCGTCAAGCTTAATTGTTCGAGATTTCCCATTTAATTATTTCAAAAATATGCCGATAGTTGTTTAAATTGAACAATATTCCTTCACATTTTTATTCACGGGTACCCTTTTCCGTTTTCGTTCATAGAAACTACCTATTACGAAATTATTTTGCATTTTTTTTGCTCACCGAAATATCTGCAAAAATACAAGCGACTGGTGCTCCACTTTCGCGCCGCAAGCACAAATGTCATTGCGTAGGAAAAAGGTAAAACCTCGAGCATAATGAAGATAGGTGTGGATGGGGGCGTAAATGTAGAGGTCACCGGGGTCTTTGACCGGCAACTGTTTCATAGGATGCGATTTGATTGGACTGTGATCTACCGGCATCTGTTTTAGTTATGTTGCCGCTGCCCACGTAACCCATTTTGCAAGTTTTATGCAAGGCGCTCTTGATGTCGCGGCCACTCATTAAGTGTTCCGAATTATGATAAACATCTGATAATAGCTTTTGGGATACTTTCCGTTACATCCATTAACGCCCAGTCGAAGTGTATGCTGTAATTTTTGGTTTTATCTCGTAAAAAATAACCATTGCTTTTTACCGGAATCTTAAGTATGCGTAGGTGGAATTAAAAATAAAGTTATTTACGATGGTATAATAATTCAAGAATTGGCTGCTATAAATAATACTAATTTATATGAATTTAATATTGTTATGATTTTGGCTCTTTAAAATCGCTCACTAGGTCCGCAGTTTAAAGCACAACACATATTAACTACTTCTTAACACAACTAGGGTACAACTATCTTATTACTACTTCTTAATATCTTCACTATTCAAATACCACAATACAATTCCCTTTAAACTCATATTCTATCCCTATTTATATACCTATAGAATTTTCTATACAAATCTAGAACTTACTAATATAAAAGTTAAGATATATCTAGAAATATGACTCATCGATATAGTAGTTCTTTCGGTATATTATAATAAAGATGACACATCGCATCGGAATATTTGTATAAAAGGGTGTACCAATAAGTTTCTCCTAGTCGGTTGTAACACTGCTCCCCTTTTAATTCTAGTCATCCCGATCAGCTTCCAAATGTCCGTGATATAGCTTCAACCTATGTAGATGTACTACTTCGTTGGATTCTATCTCGTAAAAAATAATTTTGTAATTTTGGCTTTTATCTCGTAAAAAATAATCATTGCTTTTTACCGGAATTTTAAGTATGTGCAGGTGGAATTAAAAATAAAGTGATTTACGATGGTATAATAATTCAAGAATTGGCTGCTATAAATAATACTAATTTATATGAATTTAATATTGTTATGATTTTGGCTCTTTAAAATTGCTCACTGGGCCCGCCGTTTAAAGCACAACACATATTAACTACTTCTTAACACAGCTAGGGTACAACTATCTTATTACTACTTCTTAATTAATTTTTACTTTTTTGGGTTTCGGTCATATTATTACTTTATAAAAAATTAACACATGTTTTTTTCTGACGTTTCGGTTTATTTTATTGATTAAACCATCTTCAGAGAATTACTGTAAATATGAAAAGGAATATGTAAATTTATGCTATATAAACTGAAAATTTTACTTTCTTACCTAATGTTAACAGGTGGTTCACTTTTTGCAAGTTAACTTCTAGGTAAAAATGATTATTATGTCAAAAACTCATGGAAATTTTGCGACTATATTAAAAATAAAACTATCCCTCAAGGTCACATATTAGTATCTTTTGATGTGGTATCCCTATACACTAATATCCCCATTAACTTAGCTATTCAAAGCATAGAAAATTATTGGGAAAAAATAAAAAACTTCACACCATTAACAAAAAATGATTTTATTGAAGCTATAAAATTATGTTTAACGCAAACCTATTTTCGCTTTCAAGATTCTTTCTTTTCACAAATCTACGGTGTTGCCATGGGTTCACCAATATCTGCAACAATAGCCAACCTTGTCATGGAACTTCTAGAAGAAAGTGTAATTAAACAACTAAATTACAAACCTTTTTTCGTTAAAAGATACGTCGACGACTGTATATTATGCATACCGGAAGACAAAGTTCAGTACACCCTCAATAAATTTAATGATTATCATAATAAAATACAATTTACATTAGAAAAAGAAAATAATAATGCCATTAATTTCCTCGACATTACTATTCAATATGACCACAATGGTAAAATAAAAACAAACTGGTACACAAAACCGGTATGGTCAGGGAGATACCTAAATTACAATTCTGTAGCACCCATAAAATACAAAAAGTGTGTGTGTCACAGCACTAACCGATAGAGCTATCAAATTTTCCCATCCACAATTTAGACCGCAAAATTTAAAAAAAGTTAAAGACACTTTAGCGAAAAACAATTACCCAAAGAAATTTGTTGAACCCATAATAAAAAGCCGAGTAGATAAAATCTATAACAACAATCAGCCAACAAAAAGCAATGTTCCATCAACCCAAAAATACATATCATTGCCGTATATACCAGAAATTACTAATCCCATTAAAAAAGTGCTAAAACCATATGTTATCCAAATAGCTGAAAAACCTTCTAATAATTTCAAAAACCTTTACACAAAACTTAAACCTGATATCCCTAAAGACGAACAAACAAATATCATTTACAAGATCAATTGCTTAGATTGCAACCAAACATATGTCGGTCAAACCAAACAGTATTTAAAAAATAGAATACAAAATCACAAATACAGCATTAGACATCACAATAACGATAATAAAACCGCGTTAGCCAAACATGCAATTGATAACATGCACAACATCGATTTTAACAACGTGGAGATTTTAGACAAAGAAATTAATTACAAAAAAAGAACAATTAAAGAAATGATCCATATTAAAAGAACACCCGGTACAATGAATTTCAGAACGGACACAAATGACCTGAGTAATGTATATACGAATCTAATAGGGCAATAAAATTGCAGATGGTCCAGAAACTTTCAAACCCTTTGGTAGTACTCTGTCAAAAGCACAACAAACCAGATGTGAAAAAAAAAATGCATCAAAAAATAATAGTTTTCTATATTTATATTTATATTAAATAAGAAGTGTTTAATTATATTGTATTAAAGTAATAAAATAGTTAAATGTAAGTTTTTCAAGTGAACCATCTGTTAACATTAGGTAAGAAAGTAAAATTTTCAGTTTATATAGCATAAATTTACATATTCCTTTTCATATTTACAGTAATTCTCTGAAGATGGTTTAATCAATAAAATAAACCGAAACGTCAGAAAAAAACATGTGTTAATTTTTTATAAAGTAATATGACCGAAACCCAAAAAAGTAAAAACTAATTAATAACTACTTCTTAATATCTTCACTATTCAAATACCACAATACAATTCGCTTTAAACTCATATCCCATCCCTATTTATATACCTATAGAATTTCCTATACAAATTTAAAACTTACTAACATAAAAGTTAAGATATATCTAGAAACATGACTCAGCGATATAATATTCCTTTCGGTACATTATAATAAAGATGACACATCGCATCGAAATATTTGTATACAAGGGTGTACCAGTAGGTTTCTCCTAGTCGGTTGTAACACTGCTCCCCTCCTAATTCTGATCATCCCGATCAGCTTCGATATCTCCGTGATATGGCTTCAACCTGTGTAGATGTACTACTTGGAACTTTGTTGGATTCTATAAACAACGTCAATGATTGTTTTCAGAACAGTATATGGCCCTTCCCATAATAGCATCAATTTAAGCGATTTGCCCTTCTTTCTCTGTGGATGCCATAACCAAACTCTATCATTTCGTTGGAACTCTGCCTTGATGCCATATGAAATAACTAATGCCTTCGGTTCCAGGTATTTATAGGTTTTGTTGGAGTGTTGAACTAATTCGACGTTGCTTCCAGAATTCTCATCCAGTTTTACTTAAACGATTTTCTTCGTGTTACCCTTTATTATGGTTATTTGTTCGGAAATAACTTTAATTGATTTGGTATATATACTGTTGTCCTTGTACAATTTGATTGAATATTTGCTGTTCTTGTACGAAGACCTTTTGCATTCACTCGCAAAGTTTATTTTCATTTTTAACACGACATTCTTCTTCCTGTTGTTTGTCTGTAAGGCGATGTTCTTCTTCTTTTTGATGACGTTCTTCTCCTTCTTCTTGTTTTCCTTTTTGGAGATGTGATTCTTCTTCATGTTTTTCTTTATGGCGACGCGCTTCTTCCTGTTTAATTTTTACACGACATTGTTCTTCTTTTAGGTGACGGTACTCTTTCTTCTTCTCTTCTTGTAGACGACGTTGTTTTTCTTCTTGTTTTTCTTTTTGGCGGTAATACTCTTCTTCTTGTTTCTCTTTTTGGCGCCGTTCTTCTTGTTTGTCTTTAAGGCGACGTTGTTCAATACGCTCAACAAAATTACCAATAATTTATTTATTTGCTCCATTTCGGTTGTTTTTTGTCTAGTATTTACCGTAGAATCTTTTAGAATATTGTCGAAAATTCAGTTCTAAAATTCTTTCTTAATGATAAATCCGATGGTGAAGTCCGTTTTCGCTATCTCTTCTAGTTGTCAAATAGAATGTTCTAGAACTTTGTCCAGAATTCGGTTCTCAACTTTCTTAATGACAAATCCGATAGCGAAATCAATTTTTCGCTATTTCTTGGACTTTCAAAATGGGACGTTCTAGAACTTCGCCGAAAAATAATCTTATCTTCTTACTTGATAACAAACCTAATTTCCATTAGAATTGTTTGGAACCCGGTGATAATCCTCACTGACACTATTACGATATTGTCTCTTTAAAATCACTTATTGGGTTCGCAGACTACAACACAACACCTTTCACTAATACTTCCATTAACTACTTCTTAACACAGCTACTTCTTAATATCTTCATTATTCAAATACCACTATATAACTCTAACAAACTAAAAACTCTTATCCTATCCCTATTTATATACCTACAGAATTTGCTATACAAATCTAGAATTTAATAACATAAAAGTTGAGATCTATCTAGAAATATAACTCATCCATATAGTATCCCTTTTAGCATATTACAATAAAGATGACTCATCGCATCGGAATATTTGTATACGAGGACGTATCAATAAGTTTCTCCTAGTCGTTTGTAACAATATAATAGATAGGTATTTGTTTCTTTGATACGCATTTGTCTAACTAGAATTATACTGGGTGTCTCTAAAAGGAATATACAAAATACATGTGCAAATCTAGTTGAATCTCACTCCGAAAGTTGATAATTTCCAAAACACAGGGTGTCAAAGTTATAATTGTTGAAACTCTTTTCTAATTATTTATCATAATAATAGCTTGGGCTGCACTAAATTCAGTACTTTGAGTAATTTTTTTAAGAATGGATATTCTCCGTTCATTATAGAGGCGGATCCAGCCTTTCCCTTTTATTTGTTTTTTTTTGGAGGGGGGAGCGATATTACAAGAGTAAAGAAAAGATCAAAATAATCCCTGCCCCATGACATGTATGACAGGCGAAAGCGAGTTGACAAAGTTAATTTTCAATGTGCTTTAAGCCCAAGTTACCAAAATCGATGGGGGGGGGGGGGGAGTCAGCGAGATCCACGTTCCGAATTCAGCAGGCAGGCGAGTATATTTTTCTGATCTCTAAGCTCTTAAAAGGGGGGATCGCCCCTCTTGAATCCTCCCTTGGTCATTAATGAATCGACAGAGGCCTAGTCTCAATTCGAGGTCAAAAAGCAAAAGTTTCTGTACTGTTTGGAGGTGGAATGGAAGCATTTTTTGTTCAACATTACCTTCAATTTCATTCCTCCCATCGTGGAAAATCTGATACGTTTTTCCTTTATTATTTGCAATTGAAAATACTTTTCTGCTAATCTCCAGTTTAATAAAATTCATAATTCAGTGTAAAAATGAATTTAAATATAATGTATATTCATAGTTATAAAGTACACCGTTTATCATTACCTGGTATATATATACATCAGACGCAAGGTAAACATGTTTTTTCGTTGCAATTTTTTAATTACGCTACAAAAGACTACCAACACCGTATTTGTTGGTTTTATGTGAAAATATCCATCTGAATTATTCATTAACCCATTTTAAAATTCTACACTAGCCTTACACAACATACTGGAATGCATCGTATAAACTCGCTTGCTGAACTCGCGTTGGTTTTTACATTATTTTTTTCATATTCTTGAATTAAAAAAGCGAGAAGTGTTAATATTTTGTTAAATATAACAGTGGCGTTACATAAAGATGATGACTTAATAAAAGTTCTTTGTATTTAAAACGATGGCGAAACTCGAATAGACAATATTTAGAAAATGCGGTATAAATTTTGTTTACTGCATACGCATACTAGACATGTATGTAAGAAAAGGTTTGATAAGTTTGTTGCTGGATAAGGCAGACGCGCAAATTCATGACTGCAGTATCAAAATGAAGCATGTCGAGCCAAGATAAGTGATAAAATATCTTCAGAAAAAAGATATGATGGCATATTAAATTTAAAAGGATTTGAAGTATACTTTTAGTGAATGTATTGGGTCGGCAAGAAAATATTTTTCATTGTCACCGATAGAGGGCATTATAGATATTTTGACGAATTTTTGTCAGTATTATGGTTTTTTCCTTTTGACATTTGAGATCAGTCTCATTTAGGTTACTTTAAAAGCAACTTGTGTGTAGGTGCAGCTGTAGTTTAGGGTCAATTTAAACATGGAGTGCAAAAACGAATATTAACTTTTTTATTTCCGTAAATGAAAGAAAGCAGCTGAGGCTCACAAAGACATATATGAAGTTTATGATGTTGATTATATAACAGAATACACGTACAAAAATTGGTTTAAAAAATTCCATTTGGGAGATATTTCACTCGAAGATGACCAACCTACTAAAATTGATGAAGACCAAATCAAAGCCGTAATTAAAGATAATCATCATATAACTGTTCACCAAGTTGCAGAGAGGTTAAATGTATCACTCATAGGAAATGAAAATTGTTTAATATATTTTGGATTCTCGAAGAAGCTCGATATTTGGGTTTCAAGAGATTCATTTAACACACCGAATCAGTATTTGCCATATGCATCTCACGCGCATTGAAACCGATCATTTGGTTGGTGATGGAAAATGTGTCCTATAGTAACATCATTTGAAAACCATCGTGGTTTCAACGTAATGAACCAGCACAAACCACATCTAAAGCTGAATTGCATGCAAAAAAAGATCATGCTGACAATTTGGTGGGACTACAAAGGTGTTATGTATTTTTAGTTGCTTCCAAGAGGTCAGACCATCAATTTAGATGTTTACTGTTTACAACTAATGAAATTGAATAAAGCAATTAAAGAAAAATGACCAAAATTGGCATATAGCCAAGGAATTGTGATACATCATACATTATGTTTAAAGTTTGATCATTACTTTTTAAAGTGACTATATACATTAAATGTACAGCCAGTGTCCATTGAATTTAAGAAGTGTTATCATATATGTAATGCACCAATATTAATATGAAGTCAAAAAATTCTGCCATCAGGAAAAGGTGGATATTTTTCCCATAGGTAGTGTACCGTCATCTGTACACCGGTTTCGAACTTATTGGTTTCCGTCAGTATCGGCAGACAAGTACACCTCATCATAAGAAAATTGAGTCCTTTAAGCAACTGATATCATACTAAATAAAAAGTTCAATGCAAGTTGCGCCATCACCCGGAATCTCATGAAATGTACCATGAATATTAATGTAAATTCATTTAATGTTAAGGTACATGTGAATTAATTTTAATGTACAGAAAGTTGATATATCTTTTTAGTTATTTTATTGAAATTTAAGACATCTTTTAATCAAATTTAAGTACAACGAACCGATATTTCAACGAATTTGCTTTAAATTCGAAATAAATGTAAATTATTCACGATTTAAAGTACAAAATCATTAAATTTAATGTAGAATGACATTAGATTTTTATTAAATTTAAGGTGTATTTTAACAGTGTATTTTCCGTACTGTTGAAATCAATTTCGCTGTGGCAAATTTCCCGCAGAGGATAGATCGCAGTGACACACTGCAAATCCACACGAAAGATAAGTTATCATTAGAGAAATTTATTGAACTCTTTCTGCTCTGTCCTCCTTGGCGTATCAGTTTTGTCGTAACTTGCTAGTCAACTTTTCAAGGTCTTAACATGTGTACGTTATTTTAAAGCCCTTTGGAGAACTTATAAGGAAAAATAAACATCTTTAGGGAATAAGAGAGATATAAATTTGAAAATAAAACTTTCTACCATTTTCTAAAAACTTAAAGTCGGTTTTCACTTCAAAACATTAAACTTTTAAATGTTAGAAGCTTCTTTCACGTTTCTAAGCCAGATGAAAAATTTATCACATTCAAAGAAAAATCTTGTGTACACGTTTTACTGTAAATTGCTACAGGGAAAGTTAGCAGGCATACAATATCTCTTAAAGAAAGAAAAGCTCGGGGTCTCGTTTTTAACTATTTATGAGAGGGATTTATTACGCAATTCTTGGAAAAGGAGAAGTTGGGAATTGAATGGCGGGTTCGTGCGATGTTTTTACAAAGAGAGTCTGAATTTAGTGTTTTAATATTACATTTTGTACGGATGTTAACAAAGTTATACCTAATAAAAAAAAGCGCCTGGAGAAACTCCTGGCTAATAGTAAGGATATTTGAGGAATAAGGAATGAAAATTTTAATAAATATGAATTTTCTATAGTCTAAAACTGTAATATATTTAATGAAATTTTATAATTTGAAGACCAAGTTATGTAAAAAATTTTAAAACGAAGAAAATTGCATTATCTAAGATGAAATCCAAGCATTTTTACTTAAGACAATCTAGTCTTACTCTAATTTTGTTTCAGTACCAGAAGAAACGACGAATAGTAGCTAGGGTGCAGTGTCACAGCATTAAGAATCAGTGTCCTACTCCAACTTGCGATGAACCAGTTGTTCAACCAGGAAGATGTTGTAAAACGTGTCCAGGAGATGTCAGTAAGTACGCTTTATGGTTCAGTTCATTTCTAATGTTTATATTTAATTATTATCGTCACCGTTCGAAATGTAAGGATTAACCAAAAAACAAAGAGATTTGAAAAATATTGAGACTAGAAGGATGTATATATATATATATATATATATATATATATATATATATATATATATATATATATATATATATTTGAACCCTTTACGTACCTAGGATGCTGAGATATGGCCTCTCAAAGTTGAGAAATTAACTTTTTTTCGACGTTATTTTCGCAATTTTCAAACAGTTGCGAAGAGTCAAGTTTTGATCCATAGAAACTAGAGAAACGGCATTCTCTTCGTCTAGATTTGTGCTTCCCAATAGTATAACATGTGATAAGGTTCTATGAAAAGGTTTGTCCTCTAGAGGACTAAACACGGAAGGCTGTTAAAATAATGTCATCTTTAAACAGTCGTGAGTTGCCAGTTTGAAAACTTACTGAATGCGCTAAAAAATAAAATTCCCGCCTTGCAAAGATGTCCCGAAAGTCAGAAACTTGCGATTTTACAGCTATTTGAAATTTACAAAAAACGCAAAAATCGTTTTCTTTTGCCATTTTCAAACTCGCATAACTTTTGTCTATATGAATATTTGCACTTGAACTCTTCAAATTAGTGCGTTCCTATAATTTAATACTGAAAAATTAAAAAACTATAAGGAAGTTTTCTTTAATAGAATTTTTTTGAGCGCCTAATTTTTTTCACTTTGACTTGTTCATTAAGGAGTTTAATGGCCCTTTCTCTGTTTGGTATTCAGATTATTTTGTATATGCAAATAAACTGACATTAGAAATATCTTTAGGACCATAGATTTGAGTTTCCGTACGATTTGGGAGAAGTTTTAAATAAGAAATAATGATCCTCAAACATTTTTTTAAATTCTCTGTAATCGGATACCTTACACAGTGTTATCGGTTTTCTTCGAAAATGCTCGTTATAATTCAACTTTCCGTTATAAGCGTTTATAAATAAAACTGAATATTATATAATAGGTATACAATATTTTAGTATTTTTTCAATTTTTATATTTATTTAAAATATGAGCTCATATAGGCAAATAAATAGATTTGAAATACAACTTTTAACATATAATAGGTCTCTTAGTAGAAAAACTACAAACTAGTCAGGGCGAATGAAAATATACAACAACAGTCAGGTGACAGTTTGCCAAGTGCTTTTGGATAACCTGCTTGGCACTGACTAGTTTATATTTGTTTTGCGGATGATGCTATTAAAGCACGAGTAAACTCATTAATACGATAGCTTTGAAAAACAAATACGTTTCTGACCTAACTGTACCCCAAAAAAATTTTCATTGCAGCTATGATCTGCAAAAGGTTACCTTAAAAAAAAAGATCAAAAAAATACTATATAATTATACACTTAATATATAGTAATCATATTCATCTATAAACTCTTGTACCGGAAAGTTGTACGTAAGTTTCTAACTAGTAATTCCTAAAAAAATTGATAACATTGTGTAAGGTATACGATTTCTGATAGGATTTTAAAAAATATTTGAAAAACGATTATTTCTTATCTAAAACTCCCCCCAAATCATACGAAAACTCACGTCTAGAACCTTGAAGGTAATTCCAATATCAATTTATTTGTATATATTCATTCGAATATCGAATAATCTGAATACCGAGTAAAGGAAGCGCCGTAAGACTCATTAATGAACTGTTCAAAGCTTCCCAATATATTTATGGATTTTTCAGTACTAAATGGTGAATACTGCCTCTCCTGTAAAACTCAAGGAAACATATTTATATAGACAAAAGTTACGTGCTTTTTTGCAAATTTCAACTGGCTGTATAATTGCGAGTTTGAAGCTTTCGAAACTATAAAAAAAAAGGAATTAAATGTCTCGGCAAGACGTGTATTTTCTTTCTTAGCACTTTAAAAAAAAACGCGATTCTACAGCTGTTCAAAGGTAACATTGCACGGTTGGTACTCTCGAAGGTACACTTTTTCACAAAAGTCTACAACATTACCCCTTAGGAAGCAGAAATTGAACGAAGAGAATACTGTTCTGCTGGTCTCTTGATGTTAAAAAGTGGATTTTTTTCGATAGGTCCTTGAAAATTGCGAAAAAACGCCTAAAAAATGGCTCCAATTTTTAATCATTTGTGATATATATATTATACATACAGGGTGTCCGGTAGGTACCTTCTAATTTCTCGGGACCATACAAGGAAGGTCAAAATTATCCTACTTTGTCATAGAAAAAAAATCCCAAAATGCCCCTTAACGGAGATATAGAGCCCTAAAGGGGTACCCATTGATTTACCTTATCGGCTCTAAATTTTGAACCGACATGTATAATTTAATGAAATTTTAATATTTTGTAAAGGTCATAAAGACTCAATAAACCAAACAACACACGAGATGTTTTAGATCATCAGAGAAGTCAGGAACGGACTGGCAGCTACACATTTTACAGAGCTGAAACCTGATTTTTTAAATACTTTGATCATTCATCTTCAAAAAAGTTACTCCTGATTTACTTCAATAAAACTATTACTAATGCTAAAGGCAAACAGAACCGATAAGGTAGATCTCTGGGTATCCCTTTAGGGCTCTGTATCTCCGTTAAGGGACACTTACGGAATTTTTTTTATGACAAACTAGGGCTCTTTTGACTTCCCCTGTATGCTCCCGAAAAATTAGGAAGTACTTACGGGACACCTTGTATTTATGAACTCGCGCAAAAATGTAGTGTAGCAATATAGCAAAAAAAATTCAGAAACTATAACAAATGTCTAAAATTTCTACATATTTTCTTAAAGTACACACTGTTTTTCTCTAATGATCTGTTTCTTATAAATATCCTGCAATTATAATCGGTGGTTGTTACGAAATAATGCTCATTTCCTTTCTACACATTTTTTAAAAAAATTTTGAATAATTGGTTATAAATTAAAGAAATTGTTAAAAATTTTATTTGCTAGCATAAATATACAACACTTTTTTTTTTATTTATATTTCTCATTATATCATTATGAAATATGCTTAAAATGATGTATAAGGTTTGTGTAACCATTATATAGACACATGTGTTATTTTTGGCTAATATTTATCCAAATAAATCATCTTCTAAATATTATATTATCAAAATGATGTCTATCTAAATTACACGGCTAATTTCCTACTAGCGCCAAATTTATGTATCGCTGTCGCGTCCAGTTGTCGCCATTTTATAAAATTGTGTTGACTAACAATTATCCAAACAAATTAAACAAAAATATCATTTAAATTAGTATAAATTAATTTAAACTTAATAAATTCGCAGCCTTTATCTTTCGCTGTCTTTTTTGCGGTTTGCGATTATATAAACGCAAACCCTGTATTTAATAAGTTATTTATTAATTAGAAAAATCATAGAAATGTAAGTGGACGTAATAGATATGAACGTGTAAAACCACAATTATAAAATTACAAGTTGGAATGTCCATTTATTATCTATTTATTTATTTTATCGCTTGCTAGGAACTCCCCGCTATAGAGATTTTCAGTTGTTGTAATATCGCGTTCCTTAACGCTATACTAAATAATTCAGTTCCGGTTTATTTTATTTCCATACATTTCGATTATTTATAGAAATAACCTAAAGTGCCCTGACGACTTACTCTCACATATTTCAAACTATTAAAAATTTTCCTTATGCTTTCCACATGTTACAATTTACAAACTTTTGTCCTAATCTGGATTTCTTTATGTATTACAAGTGAATTACTTCAAATTCATTCAAATAAGTTATAATTTAGCTAAAATTATGGATTCTCAAAAATAAATATGTTTGATGAATATTTTGTATTATTTAATTCAAATATCGTCGTACTTTATGTAAATAATTTATTGTTAAATAACTTGGTTTAATTACACAGGTTTACAAAAAAAAGGCTGCCTATTTGACCAGACTATTGGAGTCTAATGTAATTAGAGGTTCAAGGTCATTTTGAGGTCAAATGGAGTAAAATTCACTAAATAAATTTTAAGAAGTAGATAAGTATCATTTTGAGGTTGCTGAATTCCAATTCGTAGTTTGTTTAATCCCCTCAAGGTCGACTAGAGGTCATTTTAGGGTCATTACTAGGTCAAATTGTGAAAAGTCCACTAAATAAATTTGAAAAAAAAGTAGTTTTTGGGATCGCTGAATCCGAATTCGTGATTTGTTTAACCCCAAAGGTCAGCCCGAGGTCATTCCAGGTTTATAGTGAGAAAAATCCACTAAATAAATCTGAAAAAGAAGATATATAGGTTTTTGGGGTTGCTGAATCCAAGTTTGTTGTTTGTTTAATCCCTCAAGGTCAGCCAAAGGTCGTTTCAACATCATTTTAAGGTCAAATTGAGAAAAATCTACTAAATAATGTGTAAAAGAGGTGAATCCACGCGCAGCTAGATCAATATTCGCTACATAACAGACAGGCCGATTAAGTTTTTTTAGCCGAAATTCAAGCTTCCAAAACCTCGTACCCTACGCCTAGTTAGATTGATGTCCGTTGCACAAATATAGATATGCAAGCGGAGTTAGTTATTATGAAATAGTAGTATAAAACTCAAGCTTTCAAACTCAAGTAACCCACGCACAGCTAAATTATTATCCATTACATAGCAGAGGGAGCGGATCGAGCGAAACCCAGTCTGCCAAAACTCCACACTCGATGTGTCGCTAGATTCATTGCCACTATATAGCAGAGAGGCGACCGAGCCAAGTTTTTATAAATATGCCAAAACATAAGCTTTCATAATCACATATCCCACGCGCAGTGAGATCAATCCCCGTTACGCAGCAGACAGAGGCGAAAAGCAAGGATTTATTAGTGTATGAAATAAAACCCAATCCCTCCATATGCTTCAGGTACAGCATATATGGGAGTTTGGGGTTTTGTGTTAAACACTTATAAAAATTCGCTTCGCTAGTCTAGCTGTAGCGGATATCGAACTAGCTGCGCGAGGGGTATGTGGTTTTATAAACTTGGATTTCTCCTTGAAAACTCGGTCCGTTCACGTGCCTGCGTGGGGTTCATGGTTTTGGGACCTTGAGTTTCGATTCAAAAACTCGAGCTGCTTGTCTGGCTGCTATGTAACGGATATCAATCTAGCTGCGCCCTGTTCCCTTTTTTATAGATTTATTTAGTGTTAACGTCGACACAGTTTTCCTCCTTCACGTTATTTAAAGAATGTTTATGACTTAACGTATAGAAATAATGACTTTAGTTAAATTTGATTTTACCGTACATTCCTGCAGACTGAAACACTCTATTATGACGCAACAAAAATAGGAATTTCTTAGTGGAATTAACAGCAGGACTGACATATTGGAAATTGTTCCTAGATTTTTAGAATCGTTTATGATCAGAGTAATAAATCATGCGATTTTTTAAGATTTAAAATGAAATTTATAAATTACCGTTCATAAAGGGCAATAGGTTGTAAAATACCTTAAGGAAAAGTTAATAAGTACTTTTAATGGCGCTAATTTATTGACAAACATATTAGATTTACTTTTCCGTTCAGCGTCGCACCTTCATACCTGATCCGGAGATTAACCATAATTGATTGTCATTAGATAAACACAAAATTTTGAAATAAGGTCAAACTATCATGCAAATAATTGCATCGCATTTTCCTTCATTTATACGTTAGTTAGTCTCAACTGGTTCTTAACTTCATTACTTTTCAAATTTTATGGTTTTTGATCTTTTACGGAGTGTACAAAGTTTCATAATAAAATTTAATTAACCATTTTTACTGACAATTAGATAATGAATGATTAAATTTGGAAAGTTTTAAAGACAATTACCAAACAAGAACCAAAATTAAGGAAATGGCAGTAACATATTTTTCTAAACAAAATTAAGGGCTTAAAATCATGATTCTTGGGTTTAGACCGTATCAAATTAAAATTATTATCCGACGTTTCGCCTCTGATTACACGAGGCATCTTCAGGGATCTTTACTCCACGATATTAGAACACACAGTGGTAATACAAACATAGGTTAAAAAATAAATAATTTTTAAATCTTAAAATGTCAAAAAAAAATGAAAATTATTTTTAGCTTAACTAAGATGTAACCAAAGTTTGATTATTGAATGTCGATGGCTTAGATGTTAAGATGAATTATCTCCTTCTCTTAGTCATCTAAATATGTGATTATTTTGCTGGATGTAATGTAATTTTAAAGGGATTATATTATAGAGTAATTCATTATTATTTGATGAATAACACAGCGTTAAATAAAATATAGTAAAACCTCATTAAGCAGATAAATGTTTGTGATAAATTATTTTTTATTAGATTTTTTGTTTCACGGATTTTTGAAAGCAATATGGTTATTTTTCCAATAGCTTTACACAGGGGCGGATCTAGCCTCTCTCTTTTGGGGAGAGGGTGATATCCCAAGAGCAAAGAAAAGATTGAAATTGCCCCCATCCCATTTGTATATAAGACAGTACACCATGACAAGCGAAAGCGAGTTGTCAGCTGAGGGGGGGGGGGCATTGGCAGCGACATTCACGTTCCTAATGTAGGTCAGTATATTTTCTCTGAATTCGAAGCTTTTGATAGGGTAGAGGATCGCACCCCACTGCCTCCCCTTCCTTGATCCGCCCCTTACCATACAATACACTTATAATCACATTCAAATTATGACATATTAAGCAATATAATCCTATATTTAGAAGATGTAGATAATGATATACAGGGTGTTCCGTAAGGGGTATTCAAGGACTTACCTTTGTAGCTATAACTTTTGAGAAGAATTATATTTTAAATGAAATTTTAGCATGTTATATAACCGATAAACATTCACAAATTTAGACTATAAACAACCTTTGACATTACCAAGGGAGGTAGGAACGGACTTGCCACTAACCTCGATGGCCCAAACTTTTGACAGGTGTCAGTTTTTAGAGCTATTTTTTTTTACAAATATTTTGAACAATTATCTAAAAAAGTGTACTCTATACTTATTTTGAAAAACTTTTCGACACAAATCAATTTGTGTACATCTAAGAGGAGCAAGAAATCCTGAGTTAGAAGAACACATTCTGGATGAGATTTCTGATAATCCTTCTACCAGCGAAAGAAAGTTTGCAGCTTAATGATGAATGATGAATAAAAATGATTGTTCATGAAACTTTCCACGTTCAAAGTTACAAGTAATGTTTCAAGATGATTAGTCATCAACACTTTTATTTGAACTATTTTATTTACGAATTGAGCTGGCTTCACCAAGAACAATGTCATAAATTCTTATAATTTATAGGTTTAATATGAAGAAAATTCCTATGCAGTGGACACACTAAGCACAAACAAAGATTTATGGTTAAAATTGGGGCGGAGATTATTGGTTATTGTATGAATGGACATTTTATTTTGGTGCACTCTCGTTGCAGTTTTTGCACTAATAATCTTTTAAACACTTGCAAGTTAAAGCTCAGATGCGGTTTATGCATGACAGTGCTCCACCACATTTTAAAAATTTAGTGCATTGTCATTTAACAAATATTCTTGGTAATCTTTGGATGAGTCAAGAAAGACCCGTTTTATGGCCCCCAAGATCTCCTGACCTAAATCTGTTGGATTTTTCTTTGGAGGAATCTTATAGAGCTTGTTTATTTAATGTCAGTATACATCAGGGAGGAGTAGCTTCAAAAAATAATCCATCTTATTCAAAATGATTCTGGAATCTTATGTCGAGTACGATGAGAAAAAATGCGCCAGATAAAAATGCGTATTGTATTAAAAGATGTTAGATTAGATACAAGAAAGATGTACTTAATTTTTTATACAATTTTTGAACAATATAGTGAGTTTCAAGATTTTATCAATAAGAAATTTTTGCTTTTCGTAAAAGGTTTAATTACGCTTCATTTCTGTTTGTTTTTCTCAAGTTACAACCAACCGTTCACAGGTTCTTCAATCCAGTAAATTTCGATTTGGAAATTTTTCGAGATAATATCTTCTTGCATGTAGAGAATTGAGTTATGCTTGTCTATAATTTAAATAAAGGTTTCATAGTATCATTACTTTAAATTTTTCCTTTTAATATATGAACAATTTAAAAATTTTTAAAACTAGCACTTCTTGAAAAAAAAATTATTATGATACCCATAGATTGTAAGTCAACCGTTTTAGTCCGAAAAATTATTCTGAAGTAATGCTAATTTGAGTACAGCAAGAAATAAAAAAAAAACATCATTACTTAACAATTTCAAACAAACCATGGGTATTTATTTCATGGCCACGAAACCTCAACCTAGGTGGACATTGTCATTTTCCCCCTTACACTGAGATAAAACGGCAACAGGTGATATTGTAAAAAAGTCTTATAGAATATTAGCACTGGAGACTGTGTACATAATCCACCTGAATGAGTTGCTTCAACTGTGAATGAGCACCGAATATTGATAATGAAAGTGATTCCTGGCGGCTGTGATCACTCAAACGAATCAATCAATCAATATCAATTATTATTACGTTTATATTATATTAACTTTGTTGCACCGTTCAGTTTTTTCAAAAAAGTACTGACACATTATGTATTTAATTATTTGCAAAAAAAATATCCAGCAAATTAACAATGAAAGAAAATGTTGTCTGGTTACTACATGGGAGGCTTGACGTTGCGTGCGACCAAAGACGCCAAGAAATAGCGGTGAATTTATGTATACTTGAATTGTGAATGTAAAATAAGTTATGTATGCAAGGAAAGTTGTAATTAAATCAGTCTGATAACTGGTCAATTAGAAAAATGTGATTTAATAGCTTTTGTACAAATTGTTTTGCAAAGGTCGTTTATAATAACGTTCATGCACTTACCAGACTAATTAAAATACTTTATTTGGATAAATGTTGCAATGGGTAATGCTTGAATTGTTAAAGTCTGTGTGTGTTTTAATTACATTCATATACAGGGAGTATGTATTTCGAGAGATGTTATTTATACACAAGAACACCTATGTAAAAATATTATCTCGTAGATATTAATATTAGTTCCTGATTTATGACTTCGTAACAAAAATATTTTATTTGTATTTTACTGACGGTGATAAAATTTAAGTGTGCAAATGGGAAAGTACATCTTGTAGGCGTAAACCCTAAGTAAAGAAACTATTTTCATATTTTATTGAGCATCAAAGGGGTTCTTATTTTATTCCCATATACGTCAATTTGGCGGAAAAATTTTTGGGTATTTTCACTGTTCTGGACCAATTTATTAATTTCAGTCAAACCAAAGTGGTGTGATTACCAACTTCGTATTATTTCTGGTAAATAGTGTTTGAAACATTATTTACATAAAATTATGTTGTTAAAGATAACAATAATATTATTGTATAACATGTATATTATTATAGTATCGCTAACAGGTACGTGTAAACTCTACCACATTTAAACAGGATTCAAACTATCTGTTTTTGCGGTATATTGACTTTGAGTGAGGCCGTCTGTTTAAAACTAGAGTATGTATAGTACAACAAGGAGGCAAGGCCATCTAGATTAACCGATGCATGGCGCCTCTCGACCTAAATATGGAAAATGTAGGGGACAATGGACTGATTATATGGTTTTTCTTAATTTAATTTTGTGTTTATAGTTTTTTGTAATTATCCTTGGAGGTATTCATTATATTGATCATTATATTAATTAAATTACGCTCTTTTTTATGGACGGTTTGTAATTAAAAATAATTATCATCTTAGGCTCCTGATATAGTATTCATGGTTAAAAGACTTATGCAGACGGTTTGTAAAGCAGAAAATTTACGTTGAAAATAAATTTATACTTAATTGTAAATAGAATTAAATAAGTACTACTTACAAATTTAGGATTGAAAACTTATTAAATATTTCTATAATATGAATTGAAATTGGAATTGTCATTGTCACTTCACAACCAATTCCATATAACATTATTAAAAATGCCCGTGTTCAAATATATTTCATTTTCAATCTGCATTACATTCGGTCCATCTTAAGACTCAATTTGAGGTTTTTTTCATTAAATTGAAAGATTCATAAAAATTTTGTATCCTGAGGCCCGATTCTGTAAGCATATTTTTTGACATTCACTTTCCTTATTTCTTTTAGGACAGTGACATACTTGGCAAAATTATTTCAAAAATATTTATTAATATAAATTTAATGCAGCATTTAAAATATTTTTATCGAATTAACAATTACCCTCTTACATTTTAATCGCATTACAAAAATCATAAAACATAATTCGAAGAACTTTCTTGACAAATAGAATCATATTTGTTCCATTTTCTCCTCAATATGCTCATAACAATATTTTAGGAGAAGCAATTAATTTAGCAACTACAGATTGGACCGATTATATTATTTTAAAAATCCATCGATCAAACTACATCACAAATACTATGTTTTTGATGATATTTCTAATGTAATGGTCAATTGTCTAGTATGTTATGATTTTCTCATTTATGCATTTTCTTTACATTTTTTTCAACGGCAGATCTAAAACTCTCTCTTTTTTCTTTTGAGGGAAATGGAATGCTTGCATTTATAAAAAGAGGTTGATTGAACTAACTGTGTTTCAGGTGTATGATTTTGTGTTACTTTTTCTATGTTTAGGAGGGGAGAGGGGTGTCAGTAAGTTTATTCATATTAAAAGATATTGTTTTTACTTACCAGTTCCTTAACTTCCTGGTACTGTTCTCTAAACCCATTTCTCTTTGATTTTTTTTTGTTTTTCTGTTTATATATATATATATAACGTCTTCTTTGGTAGTCGATTAATAAAAGACAATCAATCAATTCTACCTCTGATTAAGACATAAAATACTTTCGATTATAGCATTTATCAGTACGGAGATAAAAGAAAAATTATGCTCTACATTCCCCTACTAAATGTTTACTACGTTTTCAGGGCACATAAACATAGGATAAATAATAGTAAACTCGTCGAGATGAAGTTGCGAATTATGCATGTAGAGTTAGGTCTGGGATCTCAAGTAACTGCCTATTCAGCTCTGGATTTGGCGTCATGTCTTTGGGGATCGAGTTTTGAAATTTTAATATCTTGGTTAGCGTAAGGTATTAAAGGTATCAAATATACATAGAGAAAGGTGGAAGATATTTATTATTTGTTTCCATGTTCAGACAAGTTGGGGATATGGTTTAATTTCGAACATGTACCCTATTATTTTATTTAAAGTAATTTTAATTAATCCCATTCTGAGCTAGATAATTGGTTCAATGTATTTAAAATTCTCAGCTTAAAATAATCGTATCTTTGCGGTTTTTTCTATATTCGTGGAAAAACTGCAGGACATCGAAAAAAATGGCATGGTTCATGCGTATTGAAAACTGTTTATTGAAATCGCCCCATAAATAAAAAATTGATTGCAAAAAAATCCTAGTTTTTTTAATAATTGATAATAACTTTCAAAAATATTTATCAAAATTTTTCACAACTTCATCAAGTTGAGAGTTTTTATGTAACAAAAAGTGTGAGAAAAATGGGTGCGATCGATTTAGTACTTTTTGCAAGATTGTATTGATTTATCCCGAATTCGTACAAATGGCTGGGCAATAGATACAACACTCTTCTTAGACTTGTTCTCTTTGTAAAGGCTTAGAATATTGTAAAGTAAAAAAATGGGAGTTTTTTTAAACTTTGTTAATGAAAAATCGCTTAAAAGAAAGTGATTTTTTTTTTGGTTTTATAAACAAATGGAATATCTGCTTTGTTTTCACTCGATTAATTAACAAAGAATATTATTCGAAAGCTTATTGAAAATACACATTCTAAAAAAAATAACTTTTAACGACCAATAGAACCAGAGATAAATTTTTTTTTAATATGACGGTGCAAACACTTGTAGCAATATGGAAGTCATTAATGCAGTAATTGAGGAAGCTGCTCGTAAAATGGTAATTTTTTATCAATTGAACTCAACTACATTGTATGGTATACTTTAACACTTCATTAATGAACTATCCAAAATTGAACTCTTAATATTTATAAACAATTACTCTTGCGGTTAAAAAAAAATGCTTCTTTTTTTTTTAATGTGAG
Organism: Diaprepes abbreviatus; assembly: GCA_034092305.1. NCBI lineage: Eukaryota > Metazoa > Arthropoda > Insecta > Coleoptera > Curculionidae > Diaprepes > Diaprepes abbreviatus. The sequence continues at coordinate 1,233,858 of JASJET010000090.1, read as the reverse complement.
ATTTTCAATAAGCTTCTGAATGGTATTCTTTGTTAATTAATGAAGTGAAAAACAGTCTTAATATTCTATTTGTTTATAAGATAAAAAGTACCATTTTCCCTTCAGCGATTTTTCATTAACAAATTTCAAAAAATTTTCATTTTTTAATTCATGATACTTTTAAGTCTTCGGAAAGATAATGAGATTATGAAGAATGTATATAATGCCCAGACAATTGTACAGGGTGAGTCAACGATTGGATGAAGTAGGTTTGTGCCTTTTCGGTGAAATTAACAAAGAAACTATATTTATTTTTTGACACAGTTTATTTTTACGCAGATTTTAAAAATATTTAGGACTCTACAAGGTGAGCCAAAAAACTAGGACAGCATAAAGTTGTAATTTTTTAAATAGAACACCCTATATACGAATCGTATTTTCGATTTAGCTTATAATTCTAAATCTTTTTTATTAAGGGTTTACTATAACAAAACTTTATAGTTTCTGAGATAATTAAGTTTAAAGAAAAAAAGTCACATTTTCAAGCATCAAGTCAATCCTAAATAACGTTTTCAATTTTGTGACAAATATATTCAAATTTGGAATTTAGCAAGGCCAAAGACAAGTTAACATAATTTTTACCTAATATTTGCAATAAAAGCTACAGGGTGTTGAACACATCGGCTCAAATTTGAACAAGTTTAAATGAATAAATATCTTTTTTTTTTTAAATGGTACACCCTGTATATTTTCATGTTATTTAATAGAGTAATAAAAACCCTAAAAGTTTTGTTCAATATATCCTATACCTATTTATAATAGTTTTTGAGATATTTCAGTTTTTCTTATTTTCCATACTTTTTTACAGAAATAGTCTTCATTATCATAGTAGCCATGGCAAAAACAATGTAAAAGAACATTTTTCTGTGTGTCAAATTTATAACCGCAATCGCTTCTTTTGGTTTTTATGTAGTGTAGTTTGGTTTTTTTTGCATTCATCTTATATTGTAAAATGAATTTTCCAAAGAATGAGTTAATAGATATGATTTATACAATAGGAGAGGCTCAAAAAAATTGCCTTCTTGCTCAAATAATTTACAAAATGAAGTATCCTGATCGACGCCAGCCTAATACCCATACTTTTCAAAACTTAATGCAAAGATTTGATTCTTCTGGTACTGTTGATTATCCAAAACGTAATGTGGTCAACAAACCAGTAACTAATGAAGAAAAAGAACTACAAGTATTGTTAAATGTTCAGGAAAATCCTTATATTTGTAGCCGTCAGTTAGCAGCATTATGTGAAACATCACAATCCACCGCTAATCGTACTACCAAGAAATATAGGTATCATCCATATCACATGGAATTACAACAAGAATTGCATGGACAGGATTTTGAAAGTCGTGTAAACTTTTGTCGTACAATAAATGCGGAGATTCAATTAAATCCAAATTTATTATGCAAAGTTTAATTAAACTATTGCCGTTATAATATAACGAATAATGTATTTCATCATATTTAACCACATTCTGTTTGTTTCTGTAGTTTCTTTTTACTATTTTACATGGCTACTATGATAATGAAGACTATTTCTGTAAAAAAATATGGAAAATAAGAAAAACTGAAATATCTCAAAAACTATTATAAATAGGTATAGGATATATTGAACAAAACTTTTAGGGTTTTTATTACTCTATTAAATAACATGAAAATATACAGGGTGTACCATTTAAAAAAAAAGATATTTATTCGTTTAAACTAGTTCAAATTTGAACCGATGTGTTCAACACCCTGTAGCTTTTATTGCAAATATTAGGTAAAAATTATATTAACTTGTCCTTGGCCTTGCTAAATTCCAAATTTGAATATATTTGTCACAAAATTAAAAACGTTATTTAGGATTGAATTGATGCTTGAAAATGTGACTTTTTTTCTTTAAACTTAATTATCTCAGAAACTATAAAGTTTTGTTATAGTAAACCCTTAATAAAAAAGATTTAAAATTAAAAGCTAAATCGAAAATACGATTCGTATATAGGGTGTTCTATTTAAAAAAATATAACTTTATGCTGTCCTAGTTTTTTGGCTCACCCTGTAGAGTCCTAAATATTTTTAAAATCTGCGTAAAAATAAACTGTATCAAACAATAAATATAGTTTCTTTGTTAATTTCACCAAAAAGGCACAAACCTACTTCATCCAATCGTTGACTCACCCTGTACAGCCAGTTAAAAATGGTAATTTTTAACAAATTCGGGATAAATAAATATAATTTTGCAATAACTACCAAATCGATCGCCCCCATCTTTCGCATACTTTTTAGTTTACTAAACTTTATGAAATTGTGAGCAATTTTTATAAATATTCCGAAAGTAATTAACAATTATTAAAAATGCTCATTTTTGAGGTTTTTTGTAATAACCTTGAATACGCACAAACCATCTCTATATCATTTTTCTCTGTATGCGACCGTTTTTCTAGAATATAGAAGAAACCGGGAAAATCCGATTTTTTGGCCTATTGTTTAAAAAAACAAATGACGCACCACTTTTCTATTAGCTTCCCCAAGACATGTCAGCAATAAAATTGCTAGTATTAATTTTTCAATTTTCAAATACCCTATTTCCTGGGCAATAAACGTGTTATCAAGATTGATGCTACCATCGAAGATCCTATCATTTGAATCTGCATGGATACGTATATATCGAGAGATAAATAATTAATTAATTTAATTATCCTTGCATCACAGCAAAAAAAGAATACAAATCACTATAAACAATATGTTTGGATGCGGTATTAATTTCCTGCCACTTAAGCAACTTTTCTACTAATTAATTTATATTAATTTATTAGAAATTAAACATAATGTAATTTGTTATCCGCGAATGAATAATTGAAGTCTAAAAATATAAAAATATTTCTTCACAGTTGATAAATGAATTCAATCAATTTAGGTGCTTGGAATTTAGCAAGGCTTACGTAAAGTTGCAGTACACGTTCGTTGAATAAAACTGCAGTAACGGCGTCTCAAGTTGCAGTACAGACATTTAAATAAGTATGTAACCACACACAAAAATGCAAGTGCATTGCATGAAATTTGCCCTAAAATTTATTTTCGTCTAGACGACTTGTATATGTTTAAAATTTCTTGTTTACCGGCGCCGAAGCTATTAAAAAACATTGTGTTACGAACAAGTTCATTGATGATATCCCATTTACTTCTGACTCTTTTGTTTGCATAATAACCTACTTAAAAGTGTACCTTGTTTTAAAATGGCATTATTTAAAATACTGGGTAATATTATCTAAACAAATTCAACACACATGCTAATGTGTGGCGCGTACGAAAATAACGACCCGTACTCAAAAGATAAATTTAAAATTAAAACATTAACGTCATTTTGTATAAAAAAATCCACTTAAAACTCCAGTTGAATCAAACAGTAAACAAGGTCTAGAGCAGAGAAAAGCTTTTTTTTTCAACAATCATTAAATATTGACGGATTATTCAATAGATTGTGATTAATCTCTAAACGACATACTTATTATTTATCAGTTTGACAAGCACCTATATATATATATATATATATATATATATATATATATATATATATATATATATATATATATATATATATATATTGTCTTATTTCGCGCCGGGCCTAAGATCACGAAATACGCTCTAATAATACCACTAAAAGGATGTTTCGTCCTCGACGTCGACGGTAGGACTCATCAGTGGGTCCGTCGACGCCTTACCCAGACACCCTTGACACCCCTGTGTCTACTTCCTATGTACTTGAAACTTGTATAAGTACTTATTTTCGATCGGAACATACCGGTGAGATGTATCGATATGTCCGTTTCTACGACATGCCCCCCCTAAGGCAGCCGCTCTCGCATATTGAGACTCCACAGTCTCGATATAGAAAGCGGGTGACTGAAAGTAACTGTAGGAACGGACATCCCGAGGGGTTCCAGATTCGGGCACTGCGTTAGCTGCCTGACGGTGCGAGCAACCCTATGCTGTGCACTGCTAGAACCTAACCTAAAAGAACAAAAATCGCACAGGGATAAAACAAAGTCAACGACACTATATACTCCACAAAAAAGTAACTGGTGTAGCTGAATTCAAATATGGTTTATTTTCAGAAATTCTAGATAGCAGAAATGGCGGATATACAGCCGAAAATTGTTAAATAACAGTATGGACTTATTATTTTTGGGTAGAGGGCTCTACCAGTTCTAAGGCCTACCAATACAATGTTTAGAAACCTAGAGTGGAAGGGCACAAGAATTTGGTCCTAGAGTCTATGGGATCACGGTCAATTAGTCTGTAAATGAGAAATATATAAAATTAACCTTTAGCCTTATGATTTAAGGTTTTAGTAAAAAATTAACTGAATCTATCGATACTTGGTAAAAATTCATTATAACATAAAACGGAAGAAAAACACTTTGTTTTATTTTTCATTTATATTATTGTAACAAAACATGTCTTTTAAATTAAAATAAAATAAGTGAAAACTAAAACAAAGGTTTTTTTTTTGGTTTTATGTAAAGATTAAGTGATCCCTTGTTTATGGTTCAAAACTTCAATAGCCACATTCACTAAGAAGGTTAAAGACTTAAAGCCAATCTAGTTGCCATAAAAAATTGATCGTCTAATAGTGCAGTTTTGTTTTGCTTATGATATTGTCATAATTTATATTACATATGTCAACAAACGCTTGTATAGGGATATTAAGGATAAGAATGTAGCGATAAAGCCTTGAAATATGTAAGAAATATAGTTGTATCCCTAAAATAAATAACATGCTTCATTTTTTCCAGGTCAGTAATTGAAGAAAATAATTTAAATAGAAGTCAAATTAGAACCGGGTATTAGGGTTTAGGGATTTAGAGATCAAAGACTTACGATGCAATATTTTAGGTGTTTAGGATTTAAAACCATAAAGTTAAAGGAATTTTGGATTCATATGTTTATGGTTAAAGGGTTAAAAGATACTGTATGTGAATTTAGCTACCCCACAAACTTTTTTATAAAGAATACAGTGTCGTTAAAGGAGGAGAAGGATTTCTGTTTTTTTTTTTTTAGGTTAGGTTGTAGTAGTTATCTATTATATTGTATCACCAAACTTCTAGGATGAGGCAGACTGATTTTTATTGACATTTTAACACCTCTTTGTGACTAACCTTTAAGAGTTTTTAAGTACCTAGCTCCATTTCGTAATCCGCCACCTTGAATCTCTGAAAATGGAGATCGGATTTGAATTCAGCGATCTCAAAAAGCTCTTAGTATAGTATATAGAATCCTTGCCTTTATTTTATGCCACGAAAATCATAAATTTTAACATTTTGAGGTTAGGTACGACCGGAGACCCTCCTTTACGTGCCAATGTATGTATGTATGTAACGTAAGTTTCACGGATGGTGGAATGTGTACTGGTATTTCGTTCGTCAGTAGAAAAATCTTCAAATGTAAATATATTTAAATATATATTTTTAAATTAAAAAATTTCGTGGTTGTATAGTCGAAAAAAAAAATTCCTTAAATCTTTAAGAATGGAGGCAGACAGTTTATTCTTTGCGAATTTTAATCTGGTCTTCTTTCCATACTAGTCTCGATTATCTAATAGTCTCACCAATAGATCTACAATAAACCGACAGCAAAATGCAAAAAAACAAACAACGGTGTACTTAAAATACTCATTTCGTAAAATATCGGCGGGATATTACGCGCAGAACGGACTGTTATCACCAACCGTACGAACGAAAACCCAAATATACCCTGGAGCTGTAGGACATTATTAAAAACAAATAATTCATGGTCTATGCATTTATCCATAATTTCACGGTCTATGTATTTAAATACGTAAACTGAGAAATTATTTATTTTTAATAATTTCCTGCCGCTCTAGGGTATATTTAGATATTCGTTTGTACTGCCGATGATAACAGTCCATCATCAAGTTCTACAGACAATATTTTTAAACCTTTAACGAAATGGGGATTTTAAGTAGATAGTTGTTTTCTGTGCATTTTGCTCTGAGTTCGTTACAGCTCCACTGACGAGACCATAAGTTATGGAAAGAAAATCAGAGTGAAATTCTCAGACAATAAACTGTCTATTCCCTTTCTTAATGGTTTTAAACACAAAAATAATCATTTTTTTTATTAATAGCTTTATTCAAAATTTGACTTTGGCAACAATTTCTGCTTCGATCGACATGAAAATTAACCAAAAAAATAGTTGTCTTCTTCTTCTTCTAGGTAGAACCAAGTTCTGTTATCTACACAATGCCTCATCGATCTTCGTTTGAGGTCGAAATCCAGCTGTCTCTCCATCTTTTGGGGGGCCGTCCAGGCGACCGTTTGGTGTTTGGTTTCTCTCTCATCACGGTTTTTGCTAGTCTGTCATCGTCCATTCGTTCCACGTGATCTCTCCACTGCCTACGACGGTTTCGAACCCACTTCACAACATCCCCCACTCCGCTGTCCTCGCGTATTTTTGCGTTTCTTATTCTATCTCTTAAACTTGTTCCCGTGATCATTCCCAGCGTTTTCATTCATGTGGTTCTCATAATTTGTTTTGTCTTTGTTGTTTCATTTCTTGTTTCTGCGCCGTAGGTCAGTATCGGTCTTACACAGACCTTGTAAATTCTTGCTTTGCGCTCAACCGTCATATGTTTATTGTTCTAGATTATGTCTCTTAGTTGGCCTGATATCATGACCGCTTTGTTGGCTTGTGTGCGTACTTCTTCCGTTACTGCCCTGTTACTTGTTATATGTGCTCCCAGGTATAATTGTGATTAGCATTATTCCTCAAATTTTAATTTTTTTTTCCAAAAAAAAAACAAAAGTGGGGTTATATCTTAAAATATCGAAAAGAGTTATTAGAAAAAGTTTTTCTAAAGGCAATTTTTAGCCCATATGCCAAATTTCAGCTGTATAAGATAATTTAGATTTTTTTGTCATTTTTTGTAAATTTCATCACTGTTGCAAAATAAGACTCAACGCAACTTACATAAAAATTCTTAGTTTTGACAATGCTTCATTCCAGACATATTTTATTTAAAGTAATATTGCGTATATTAGATGTGCGTTTTTCTACAAAATCCAAATGGGGCTATTAAAATTTGGTCACATGTGTTGCAAAGTTTTTTTGTTTTTGACCCTGTATAAGGTAACTTCATAAAATAACTATTTTTGAAAACGTAGTTTGTGCCTAAAAATAATACACACTATAATTAAGACAAGCAAGTACACAGTGTCGTCAGTAAAGTCTACATTAGGTGAAAAATAAATTTTTTTCAAAAAAAATTCAAAAATGGGGTTATATCTGAAAATATCGAAAAAAGTTATTGAGAAAAAAAATTTTTAGCTCAAATGCAAAATTTCAGCTGTAAAAGATAATTTAGATTTTTGCCCATTTATTGTAAATTGCACCACTGTTCCAAAATAAGAGTCAACGCAACCTACATAAAACTTCTTAGTTTTGACAATGCTTCATTCCAGACATATTTTATTTAAAGTAATATTGCGTATATTAGATGTGCGTTTTTCTACAAAATCCAAATGGGGCTATTAAAATTTGGTCACATGTGTTGCAAAGTTTTTTTGTTTTTGACCCTGTATAAGGTAACTTCATAAAATAACTATTTTTGAAAACGTAGTTTGTGCCTAAAAATAATACACACTATAATTAAAACAAGCAAGTACACAGTGTCGTCAGTAAAGTCTACATTAGGTGAAAAATAAATTTTTATTTAACTTTATGTAAAGTTAGTTTCAACGATTTAAATTGAGTCTTTTCAATTAAACTATTTTCTTAATATTAATGTGTATTACTTTTAGATCAAAACTACGTTTTCAAAAATAGTTATTTTATGAAATTACTTTATACAGGATCAAAAACAAATAAACTTTGCATTACATGTGACCAAATTTCAAAAGCCCTATTTGGATTTTGTAGAAAAACAACATTTAAAATGGCGCTACTTTAAACAAAGTATGTCTGGAATGAAGCATTGTCAAAACTGATTAGTTTTATGTAGTTTACGTTGAGTCTTATTTTGCAACAGTGGTGCAATTTACAAAAAACTGGCCAAAAATCTAAACTATATTATACAGCTAAAATTTTGCATATGGGCTAAAAATTGCATTTTGGAAATTTTTTTCGATATTTTGATATATAACCCCACTTTTGATTTTTTTTTTCGTTGCCCTGTTTGTCGGGTGTGTTGTTTTTGCTTTGATTTTGAGTAGGGTGTTTGAGGTATTTTGTGCATCATCTCTCTTGTTAAAGTTTTTAGTTCTTTCTATTCCGAGAGCTTCTCTGATGATGCGCATTGTATAGTGCTTTATGGATGCGATCTGTTTGGTTTATCTGGAAATTTATAGCTGTTTATATGTATTATCCTTTCAAGCAGAGAAAAAGAAAGAATATATATATATATATATATATATATATATATATATATATATATATATATATATATATGCAAACAGTTTTTTTCCTGCAAATATAACTCTGGTCCTCTCTCAATACGCGTTTCAACCACTTTATGGTCTCGTCAGTGGAGCTGTATCGAACCGAGAGCTACATCCGCAGGAAACAACTGATCCATAAAATATAAATTTCAAAGTATGTCGGTAGGATATAAAAAACCTGGCGACTTCGATGCCAGACTGAAAAATATTGCCAAACGACTTTTATACAATCACTGCGAATGTTTTCTCGGTTCGATACAGCTCTACTGACGAGACTATAAGGTAGTCGAAACGCATATGGAGAGGGGACGAGCGATGCATTTGCAGGAAAAAAACTGTATATATATTCTTTCTTTTTCTCTGTTCGAAAGGATAATACATATAAATAAACATTTTCAACGGTTTATAAAATTTTTTTTTCATATTTTGTCATTTGCCTATTTTGTTTTAAACACTAAAAGTGTAAATACTTCGAAAAAAGTTAAGGGTAAGTATAAGGATATCTAATAAACAAGTGTTTTTTCGTCATATTTAATCATATAAAACCGCTGATCATCAAAAACCTTTAAATTTAGTTCAAAACTAATGTCAAATATTATTCTTTTTTTCAGTATTAAAGTATACACAGTTCAAATCTTTAAAAACCTTTTTCACCTACATTAAAACGTTTATTTTAAAATAAACCTAAAATTCAATTGTACTATCGTAACAAAAGAATCCTATTGCCTGATAAGCTAATCAAGATAGTTCACGTTTTAATTTAACTAAATAAATTTATTTCTAAATAACATGGTGCCACATAAGTTGGTGCCACAATAAATAGCGTAATCTATGCGATACTTACGATTACAATATATTGTTATTACTTAAACCGATTCAGATAATATAGATAAGCAGAATACTTGTGTTTACACTTAGCAATGACTTATTTACAAGATCTTGTAATATAGGATTGTGAACATATATTTTCACTTTCCTTTAAGTACCTCGGGTTAGAACGTCAAACCTGCACTACTTACTTAAGGTTGCTTAACTGGGGTAAATGATATTGTGGAAGGTCATTGACAAGTGTAATAATATACTTTGTTATGAGACTTTATTATTAGAATTCTATAGAGAAATGCATAACTATTCTCAAAAGAAGATTAAAATCGAGTTGACCTTAGACCTTTGGAGACAACTAACTAACATACGAGATAGAAAGAGAAACAAGTTGTTTAACTAAGTTTTTATAATAATCATTTCAAAATCTATACCCGAAAAATTAAATTTTTATTTAAGCCACTACGTATTAAACAATATAAAGGCCTTTGACCCTTTAACTTTAAAAATTAATATTATAGTTAACTCTGGTGGCGCCTAAAGTTGCAAAACATGCAGAACAATAACGACAACATGATTTTTAAAAAGCTTGTTGTCAGCGTTAATGAAATAAACCCATCATCCAAATTAATAAATTAATATGTCCATTTATTTAGTAATTTGTTTATTTCAAAGCTTATTGTTGTTGTTGCTATTTTTATTTTCGTGTAGGTAATTTGACCCAAGACTATTTTTAATCTGACCGCGGCACGAGCGCAGAAGGAATTAATGTCTGTATATAAATGTATATGTTTGTATATTCGTACTAATAGCCTTAAACTAATATTTTGAATGACAGAAATATCGATGTTTTGCATTGTCCCAAGCTTAAATGAATGTAGAAGCTGCTTAATGGCCTTACGCATAATAATCTTGTTCCATGTTTCTCTGTCCCTCGCTGTCTCCTATCTCTTGGTCTGCTTTGCTTTCTTCTACGTTTTACTATTTTTCGTGTCGTTCTTTTTTACTATCATATCCCTCGTCCATTGTAATCGTTTATTATCTCTACAATATTATTCTCTGCGGTTGTTCTTTATTCTTATTCTTATTTTACCTTCCTTCGAACTAGTTTCTGTCTCTATCTAAGCAATTTTTTTTATAATTTTTATTTCGGATAAGTATAGTAGTATCTCGTTCTAAATACTGTTTTAGTAAGTGTTTCTATATATTTTCTTACAAGGATAACAGCTGCTCATTATCCCTGTGCTTCTATTTCCTTTTATTAGTCAGTTGATTTTTTGATTTTTCTTACCCTTTTTCGCTATATATATATATATATATATATATATATATATATATATATATATATATATATATATATATATGTAGAATTTGGGAAGGAATATCGTGTATGCGGTCTGTGTAAGAGATAAAGACTCTTTTTCCTTTACTACTCAATATTTCGACATATATCCATGTCTTCATCAGGAGTAAAACCACAAAATAATATAATGGAATGAACAAATTAACAAGCTGAAACAAACAATATAAATGACGTTAACTTACAGATTAGAGATTCTCTTGAACAGTTAAACCTAGCACGCTCAACATGGCAGTAAAAATAAATATAAAATTTCAATAAAAGAACGTTATAAAAGGGATAATTTTTTCCCTTATTTAACAAAAAAAAAGATTTAAAAGATACACTACATATACAGCTACATACACTCAGTATCTTATATTACACAACACTCAACTTAACTTTAAACTATTACAGTAAATACTGCTTAGCTGACTAGTGTCCGATTTATAACTGATGGCATTTTTTTGTTTGTTAATATGACATATTTCGAGGAAAAGTCTGCTCTTGTAATTATTTTGGTGTTCTAGAATTTTGACATTATCATACTCCAAATTATGCCCTGTTATTGAGTAAGTTCCACAACGGCACATGAGTTTTTACCTATACGACCATTGCTTATGTGTTGTGTTATACGATGTTTAGGCCATTGTGTGGTTTGTCCAATGTAACAGCCTTGACAACATTGTTATTATTTAATAGTGGTGTTCGGTCTTTAACTTTTGTAAATTTGGTTAAAAAATTCCAATCTTTTTACAAAAGTTAAAGACAGAACACCTCTATTAGATAATAACAATGTTATCTATGAAATACCTTGTTTGGGATGTCAAGGCTGTTACATTGGACAAACCAGACAATAGCTTAAACATCGTATGACACAACATTAAAGCAATGGTCGTATAGGTAAAAACTTGTGTGCCGTTGTGGAACATCGCTCAACAACAGGACATAATTTTGATTATGGCAATGGCAAAATTCTCTAACACCAAAATAATTACAAGAGCAGACTATTCCTCGAAATGTGTCATAAACAAAAAAATATCATCAATTATAAATCGGGCACTAGTCAGCTAAGCAATATTTACTGTAATGTTTCAAATTTTATATATATATATATATATATATATATATATATATATATATATATATATATATATATATATTCTTTTACCTTCAGTGTTGCATTCCAATACCCGTCTTTAAATTGAAGATTTCTTCACTTGTATTCAATATTATTTCCATGACTTCGTATTTTTCGTAATTTAGTCTTAATTAGTTTTTCTATAATTTCGATTTTTGTTTTTTACTAATGACTAATAAAGCTTCATTTTCCGTGTATAGAATTTTTGAAATATTTTATTAACTATGTTTCCACCTCCGATAAATTCGCTTTTACTTCTTATATTTTCCAGAACTAAGTGAAATAATGGTATTGAAATGGAATGGGTCACCTTGTCTTAGACATATTTTGAAATAAAATTCCTTTATCATTCCATTCAGAAATTTTATAATTCACTCAGAGGTTTCTTCGTCAAATTCACTATCTTCCACGGAATATAAAAGCCTTGTATAATCTGCAGTAGTTTTTTATCGACTTATACTCTCTGTGAAAATCAATAAACTCAACCAAACAAGTATTCGGAATTCGTAGCAGGTGGTCTCTAATAGTGAAAATTTGATCCTTTGCTCCTCTTTCTTTCCAGAAACCAGTCTGACATCTCCTAATTGTGGCTCCGAAGTAGTTTCTAAAAGCATTTTTTAAATAATAAATTTATTCTACTAGATTCTCATTCTACATCCAATTTCTTCTTCTGCTAATGCCTATCCGTTACCGGATGTTGGTGAGCATAATGGCTATACGGACTTTATCCACTGCTGCACGAAATAAGCCCACAGTTGATGTATTAAACCATATTCGGAGATTCTTTAGCCATGAGATTCTTCGTCTTCCTACACTCCTTTTGCCTTGTATTTTGCCTTGTAGTATAAGCTGCAAAAGCCGGTACCTTTCAGGATTTCTCATGATGTGGCCCAGGTACTCAAGTTTACGCTTGTTTACTTGATACAAGATTTCTTTTTCTTTTTTCATTCTATGAAGCACCTCTTCGTTGGTAATATGATCTACCCATAAAATCCTCAGAATGCGACGGTATAGCCAAAATTCAAAAGCTTCTAATTTTTTGCATGATGCTTCAGATAACGTCCATGATTCAACGCCGTATAGGAGGGTCGAAAATACGTAGCATCTCAATGTTCGTATTTTGGTGTTTAAGGATAGGTCTCTACTTTTGAATATTTTTGCCATTTTAAGGAATGTAGTGCGGGCCTTTTCAATACGGTATCTTATCTCAACCGAGTGGTCCCATTCTTCATTGATATTTGTTCCCAAGTAGATATATTTGTTAACTCTTTGGATGGGTCTGTTATGTATCAGTAGTTGGCCGTGTTTATTTTTAGAAATAATCTTGAATTTGGTCTTTTTTGTATTCATCTGCAGTTCGTATCTTTCACTTACTTGTACTACTCTGTCCATCAATCTTTGGAGTCCTCTTAAATCATTTGAGATAATTACCGTATCGTCTGCGTATCTTATGTTATTAATACATTCGCCATTGATAATCACCCCGTCGGAGGTATTTTCCAGGGCTTCTCGAAATATGTATTCTGAATATATGTTGAATATCAATGGCGAAAGTACACATCCCTGTCGAACTCCTCTCTTTATCATAACTTCCTCGGATTCCTCACTTTCTATTCTGACTGAAGAGGTCTGGTTCCAATAAAGATTTGCTATAATTCTTAGGTCCTGTTTTTCTAATCCAGCTGATTCAAGAACTTCCATCATCTTATTATGCTGAACCTTATCAAATGCTTTTTGATAATCAATAAAGCACGCGAAAATATCGTGATTAATATCCCGCGCTCTTTGGAACAAGACTTAAGAACGATAATAATTATAAACACTTTGGTTCTTTTTTTAAAATGCCATAATAATAATTTAAAAAAAAATGGTTCCCAAAGAAATCATAATCGTCATCAAAATGTTTTAATTTAAGCAAAGAATTAAAATTCTACAGACAGCTCGTCCCCCGTAGAATTTCGTAGGAGGATTGTTAACGAAAGATTTTTATAGACAAAGAAAATAAAATAGTGGCGCCATCTAGGCAGTGGGTGTCTCGTTTTCTTTTGCCGCCCACCAGTGCATCATTTGTCTGATGGATTTTCGATCACATATACCTTAAAAAAGAAAATCTTGTTAATGTACATTAATTACTTTATTGTTATGAAATTTGTTTTCTGGCTTTAATTTGAAATCTATTTTAATTGGTATACTTGAAATGCACATTTAAATATTTTAAATAGTCTTGTCCTGTTAATGTTGATTAATTTCTATATAATAATTTCATTAAATATGTTAAAATTGCCGTTTAATTCAAATTGTTTAGAATAATAAATAAAAAAACAGTATGAAACTTTAGCACGACAAGCTAACTCAATGCATTTTTATCTATATAACTCCCATAAATGAATTAGAAAATTTCCTGACATTGTGCTTTTCCTTCAGATTTTTTGTTTGTACGAAACCGAACTCTAATAAATTAAGAAATAGAATACCTTCTTTCTTTGAGGTAATTTCCAGTTGTCTTTATACTTGAAATATTTTTTGTTTGTCAAAATCTGTCTAGTAATGAGATACAGTAAATTTGTCCGCGGGTCCCGATTTGAAGTACGGAGTATCATGGTTATGGGCTCGATTTGCGGCTCTCCCCACTCCAGCACCCACGAATGGTCAGACGTGCACTACCACTTTAATAGGCTTTTATTTAAACAATTTTACATCTATTGTGGAAAAAATTATCATGTTGTGTAATTTAGAGTTTTCACTGAAAACAGGCCAAATTTCAGCTTTTAATAAATAACGGCGCAGCGATTTAAAAAAAAATCTATCTCGGCATTTTTTCTCTAGTTTTTCAATGGCAACAATTTGAAATACGTAGCATTTTAAATAATCCCATTATTTAATTTGTTTATAAGCAAAAAACGGGATATCTTTTTCGTTTGTACTTTTTATACAATATATCTTACAAAACTTGATTATTCTTCTATATTGACTACAAGTGCAAGTTTTAGCAGTTGAATCCCTTATTCATCTCTGTACACTTCACCAAAAAGTTGTTCCGCGTCAAAAAAATATTAAATTTTCATGTTAGCGGGATAAACAATTACAATTGTGGAATAACTATTGAACTCTCAGAGTTTTATATTTTGCCAATTTTTTTTGTATCACTAATTATTAGTATAGGTTCCAGGGAGTCCTCATTGACCCCTTTAATTTATATTAACCGAACCAAGTTTTTTTTATGTACCTTGAGTCTCTGAATAATAATTTTTAGAGTGGGAGTTTGTCCGGGAGGGGATAAGATTGTTACAAAGAAATAATTGTTTGAGCTGTTAAAAATTCAATTTTCGCACAACCAACTAATGAATCAAATTCTTTGAGTAATTTTAAGCAAAAAAGGTTCGTATTCACTTTTTCGTAGGGCGCTTAGTTTCTGAAATAATTGATGTTAAACAATTAAAAAATGTGATTTTTGAATGTTAATAACTTGTGACCAAGTGAACTTTTTTTTTCCATTTTCTTGACAGCGATCGAAAGTTCGAATCAGCGTCTACAAGATACTATCAAATGCGATGCGAAAAAGCTACGTTTTAATTGTTTATTTCGGCTATAAACAAATGGCTTTCGGCCGCTTACATGCATGGGCCGTCCCGTGTGGCGCGCAGAGGGAAGTCTACTCGCAGGCGGCTCACCCGATCATGCACGAGTAATTAATACAATAAAAGTTTTCCGCATTGCATTAAATTTTTCTATTATTTACTCGCGCTTTTTAGCACACTATCTTTTGCTTATTTTGATTTTTTTACTTGTTTTAACTTGTATCAATGTATACTGTTGCAGAACGTCATGAAATATATATATTCTGTACTTGTACCCTTTATTTTTTCTTTATTTGCACAAATAATACAAAGCTTTAAATTAATTAAGTAAGTCATTATCAAAAACTTAGTAAATAAGTAAAACATTATTCATACTCTTCATAACGTTCTGCAACAGTATACATTGATGTAGGTTGAAACAAGCGAAAAATCAAAACAAACAAAAGATAATCTTCTAAAAAGCGCGCATACATTTATATTGCAATCTTATATCGGTTATGACGTATTAAGTAACCACGCTTGGTCGTTCAGGGCGCCTGCGATTAGGCTTTCCTATGCGCGCCACACGGGACGGCGCATGCATGTAAGCGGCCGAAAGCCATTTGTTCATAGTAGAAGCAAACAATTAAAACGTAATCTTTTCGTATGACATTTCATAGTAGCCTATAGGTGCTGACTCGAATTTTCGATCGCTATCAAGAAAATTGAAAAAAATTGATTTAATCAAAAGTTATTAGCATTCAAAATTCGCAAAAATCGCATTTTGTAATTGTTTAACATAAATTATCTCGGAAACTAAGTATGGCACGTAAAAGCTAGTTAGCACCGTTTTTACTTAAATTCACTTAAAGAATACGACCCACTGGTTGGTTTTGCGAAAATTGCATTTTTAAAAAATTAAACAATTATTTGTTTATATCAATTATATCAATCTTATCCGTACCCGGACGAACTTCCACCCTATAAAGTATTGTTTATTGACCCAAAATATATAAAAATAAGTTATAGGGGCCACTGTGGACCCCCTGGCCCCTACACTATATGTAGTAAAATAGATTGGTTAACTATTTCATTAATTTTTGGTAAAGTTATTAACAGTAACAAAAAAGCATTTTTTAATGATTTGTGCAAATATCTCGGTAATCACTGGACCGATTCTAATAAACTAAAAAGCATTTCAAAGATTTTTATTGCCTACAACCTGTAATGACACATTTTGAGTAGAATTAAGTAAAAAAAGCCAATTTTGCGCTTTTAATTGTTAATAAATACTATTTCCCAAAAGAAAACTTGAAACATCAAAGATAAAAGTCAGAAGAATGGTTTCCAAAATGAAAAATTTCATTTGCATTTACTATTTATTTTTGCTGATTTTATTAGGCTTTTAAGAATAGTTGAACAAATCTTCTAAATTATTTCTTTCAATTATTTTTTTACAGAGACTATGAAATCATATTTAACCCAAAATAAAATTATATTATGCGTTGGGGTTGTAGTAAACATTTATAATTTTTCTTCTTTTTGGTATAAATTACTGAATAACTTCCATGCTAGTTCAAAATTCAACTTTATGCAGTCCACTTGTTATTCTGATCATGCACTTGTAAATTTTGGAATGTTATTTGCGAAAATCACGTTTTGTTATTTGAAGTATGCGATTTAATCAACTTTGGCGAGTATTCTAGGTTCTTTAATTTAACCGTACTGAATGTTAAAATTCTTTATGGGTATAAAATAATTTCGGTGGCGCGCCAAATATTTATAGGTTTGTTTTGAATTACATTAGGCGCCAGTAAAACTATTTTTAACCCGTATTGTTTTTTTATAGACTATTAATGTCGGTTAGAAATCTTTCTTATATTATAATTATTGTCTAAACCGAGTTTAATCACCTCGACTAGGTCAATTTCATAGATAAGGCTTATGATATATTTTCAGCGCCACACTTAATCCTGTGTTAAGTCTTGACTTAATCCCTGATGAGGACTTTATCTTAAATAAATAAAATAAGAGCTGTTAAACTGATGAATGAAAAATAAAACTGAAAAAAATACGCCATTTCCTACATAAGTTTGTAATTGCTATATATTTTTGACGTAAAGGTGACGTCTGTTATAAACTAAAGAATGTTTTGCAAAATAAGACTTTTTATGGTTTGCATGTAGCAATAAATTTGTGCAAATATCAAATACATAAAATGTTTTTTTGAAGTTGATTAAGCTAAATATTTGTTATGAGTTCCTTAAAGGATTGAATAGATAATTTCATCATCCAAAAAATTAAAAAATTCCTTATAATAATAATTAAATAATAGCAAAATAATTATTTTATTTTAACCTATTAGTATCGGGAATTTTATAGTTATAAAAGATCCATAAAAAGGTGAATGGTTGATGAAGCGTCACCGAAAAAATTTCATGGCAGATACTTGATCCGATAAAAACACGATTAAGTCCGATAGAATAACACGGTGGTGCCGAGGGATGGAATTATCTTAAATCAGGAGACGATATAGAATTCCAACCGGTGAAATTAGTTACTTTTTGTTTCTGAGAACGTGGGGATTTGAGAAACATTTTGAACGAAATTCCGATCTTTGATATAACTTTACGGCTAATATATTTTCCACAGTGTCAACGATTGTCGTCGCCTTTTATTTTTCACGCTGTCTGTGACAGCAGACGTTTCAGTGGCGCTTAACATCAAAAAGAAATTTGAATTTTTTTTATAAAATGTCATCGTGCAAATCAAAAAAAAATTGTTGCGGATTTCAGCAAATTATATTAGCACATAGTTTGTCAGTAAAACAAAAACGTAAAAAAGTAATATAGGAGTTTTGTCTGATTTTTTACAATTCCTGATATTTTTGTTCATACTCTCTTATACGAGGGTAGTGTGACAAGTCCGTGACTTCTCACAAGGTAGCGCTCCAATCACATATTTAAATTCATCGTATAAACAAGACTCATCTTATACTAGTGTGAATAAGAAGTTTTAAGTCGGTCTGTTGTTTAGTATCTTCATTGTTATGGAGAAACATGAGTTTTGTAAGCATTTTACTACTTTTTGCGAGGAAAAGCAATCAAATAAACTGAAGAAAAGTTTAAGAACTATTATCCTTGATATTATGCTTGAAAATCGCCTATTAAAGACACGCAAGATCAGTGATATTGTTATTATCTCGACTAAACGTGTATTTTATACTGTGCTTGAATGTTTCGGCATGAAAAACTTTTCCTCAAGATGGATTCCATGCTTGCTATCAGTCGATCAAAAATGATATCGTGATATCTTGTGACCATGTTTAAGCGTAATATTAGCGAAATTTTCCGACGCTGCATTACTTTTGATAAATCGTGGAAATATTACTACAAGCAGGAAACAAAATAACATATAAAAATGTAGATTGAGCCTGAGGAATGCACTCCAAAAGCTAAAGCCAATTCCATCAGCCGGTAAGATTGTAGCTACGGTTTTTTGGGATTCACATGGCATAATATTATTCGATTACCTACAGAAGGGAAAGACGACCACAGGAAAAAAGAGTTTGCTTTTACTGAACAAAATGTGGCTGCATCTAGCGAATAAAAGTTCTTTTTCACTCGGAGATACACCAGTTCATTCAAGTGCAATTGCAAAGGCAAAGGATTACATTACAAGTTACTTTCTCATCCATCTTATTTGCCAGATTTAGCACCTAGTGACTATATTTTGTGTCCCAACCTGAACAATTGGCTTGGTAATAGTTATTTTTCAGAAGGAATAAAAAGGCTTGAGTATTGTTTTAATAAGTGTATAGAGTTGAAAGATTGAAAAAGACATATTGTTTATAAATTATTAATTTCGTACATAAGAAAAGGTACACAGAGCAATGAAAAAGCATGAAATGCTTGATGTAAAAATATTACGATTTAGTCGAACTTACCTTAGTACAAAAGTTAATAGTAACCAAGGGTCGTAAAATTAATATTTTTCAGTAGCTTTGGAAAATATTTTCAAGAAAATATAGTGATCGAAAATTCCTTGAGATGACAAATCTTATTTTATTTATTAAACAACTTTTAATGACCAGCACATTATCATAGATATTGCCCTTCTTCAATTACCAACAACCTACATAAAACAAAAGTTTTATGTAGGTTGCGTTGAGTTTTATTTTGCAACAGTGGTGCAATTTACAAAAAATGGACAAAAATCTAAATAATCTTTTACAGCTGAAATTTTGCATATGGTCTAAAAATTGCATTTAATAAAATTTTTTCTTATAACTTTTCTTGACATTTTGACATATAACCCCACTTTTGATTTTTTTTTTGGAAAAAATTATAATTTGACAGATAATGCTAATGACGTAGCAACTATTTTTTTTAGTTAATTTTCATCTCAATCGGAGCAGAAATTGACGCCAAAGTCCAAATTCGAATAAAGTTGTTAATAAAAAAATCCCATTTGATGATGACTATACTGGTCACATTCTATATATATATATATATATATATATATATATATATATATATATATATATATATATATATATAAATATATATATATATATATATATATATATATATATATATATATATATATATATATATATATAATATATATATATATATATATATATATATATATATATATATATATATATATATATATACTTACACTAATATTAAAAGTTTTTGTTACAAGAACGTCACATTTTTAAAAATTACTTACAATAAATATACTTGAAATATAATACTTTAACATGTATTTCTATATTAAGATAAGGAATAATTGCAGTTATTCTTTATCTTAATGTAGATAGATGCGGGGTAAAAACAGAACTCAAATTTGAATTCAGCACATTAGAGTAGGCTTAAAAATCTCAAAAAAATATCAGGAAGAGACAAAAGATTTCAAAATCCAGGACGCTGTTATTCTTCACATATTTCAACATGTTTTATATCATCAAAAATGAACTTAATTCTTAATTTCGAGAAAGCGCTTACAAAAACCACTGTAAATTGATGGTTTGGTGATTTCAATTGTGACCGTCGTTCGCTCATGGACGAGTTGCGTGAAGATCGTCCAAAATCAGTTGTAGTGTAAGAACACATCGATGCTGTGGGTGAAACGATAATGCAATTTTGTCATGAGACATTGCATGAGACTGAGGCATCCTTGAGCATTAGTAACACTAGCGTATACAATATATTGCATAGATACTTGACTGAAGAAACCATATTCGCATTTGATTCTGCATAATTTGTCAACTGCTTAGAAAAAGGCTTGAGTTAATTGGTACAAGCAAATACTCAACTGCAGTTATGCCTCCTCTTAATATAGAAATACTTACATGTAAGTAATTTTGAAAAATGTGACGTTCTTGTGTGAAAAACTTTAAATATTTATGTTTGAAAATTGTTATTGTTATAGACGGCATACTGATGAAGACCAATAATAAGGTCGAAACGTTTGTAATAAAAAATAAAACACCTATGAAGAAATAAATTAATTTTTATTCTACTGACTGAACCGAAAACCCAAAAAAAAAATCTATCTAAATAACGGTTCAAGAAAAAAAACAAGAAAGTAATTTAAGTATATATATATATATATATATATATATATATATATATATATATATATATATATATATATATATATATATATAAACTGTTCGTACATATTAACTGCTTGGAAAAAGAGTACATATAGACAACGATTTAAACTCGGCGGAAAATAGATTTGTCTTGCTGAAATCTTAATTTTTAAGTTTCGCACTACTCCGGTGAATGTATAGATGTCGTTCGATGGGTGATATTTTTCAGTTTGACATTGAAAAATCGGCAGGTTTAATATCCTGCCGACATGTCTCGAAATTTGTATTTTATATAACAATTGTTTCCTGCGAATGTTGTTCGATACAGCTCCACTCACGAAACCATTAGGTGGTCAAAACGCGTATGGAGAGAGAGAACCAAATTGTATTTGCGGGAAATAAACTGTATATATTCTTTCCTTTATCTGATTGAAAGGAGAATACATATAGAGAACTACTTCAACACGGCAGAAAATAGATTTGTTTATTTATTATTGAGTAAAAATTAACCACACAATTTAAAAAATCCATTATAAGAAAATATTGGACTAGGTACCTACCTAATGGTCTCATTAGCACACACGAATAATATATCTATATTCAGGTGTTCTTAAAATAGAAGAAATGCAATATCTTTGCATATCCGGCTATTAAATCACGAAAATCTATTTCATCGGCATTCGATATCGCTTAAACTTGACACCTTGCTGTGAGAACGCTTTCCTATGATGAAGTAATAGCAAGTAAGTTTTAATTGAGCGGTTTATTTATATTTTCCGCTCTGGCAGTGTCACCGCTTCGGTTTTCTTATTTTTTAATATTACTGTTAATTATCTACGTCCATTAATAAATTTAAAATTAGCTTTTGGAATGTCGTCATTGAGAATAGAGGATAAGTTATTAGTTTTTAAGTACCTACATTGTGGCTGGAATTTTATCTCGACGATGAAATAGCCTAGTTTCCGATATTTCGTTTTAAAATTTACGCGTGTATTGTAAAACGTGGATATAGAGACGTCTTTTCTATTTTAGTAAAAAACATTGGGTTAAAAGGGCTATAGAGAAAAATATTTTAATTTTTATTAAACTATTTAAATAGATAACTTGTAAGTTATACACTGGGTGCGCCATAGGAATCTGGTCACTGGAGTTATTGAATAACTTTGACAACTCTTAAACAGTCGGCTTAATCAATCACGTTTTGTAAATGTCAATTCAGCACAATTTCAACTCTGTATCGATATACATCGAAAGAACGCGCAGATATAGTGGCGCCTTATATTGAAAATAATAGCTGAGTTGTATTAACTCAGCGTAAATGCAAACGAGGCTCATTCTACATTCTCTGGTGCTGCCAACAAACAAAATTGTCGCTTTTAGAGCATTGACAGTCCTCATATAATTCACGAAACATCATTACACGATGAGAAAGTGTCTGGGACTGATGTTTACACAAAAATCATCATTGCGCCATTGTTCTTCAGAGCTTGTGAGACAGTGAATGGCGATCAATATCTGTGGTTGTAAGCACATTTTATATTATCGCAAATGTGGGGAAAAGGTCTGAAAGACTTCTGGTTCCAACAAGGCGGTGCGACATGTCACGGGCTCAATAATGGTCTTTTTGTGTCGGAAGTTCTCATGACGTGTGGTGTCGAAAAAAAGGTGATATTGACTGGCCACCAAGATCTCCGGATTTGACTTCGCCGGACTTTCTGTTTCTGAGATTTTTGAAGAGGAAAATTTAGGCCAATAAGCCAAAGACCACAGAAGAGTTCAAAGACAACATTTGACCCGAAATGGCAGCGATATCGCACAAGATGATGGCCAATATAATGGGAAATGCTCGCTTTTGTCTCACCACTTAATTGATATTATTTCGGGAAACTAATTGAGATAAATTGTAAAAGGGTAAGCTTAAAAAATAAAACAATTGTCAAACCTATTCAAAAATTTCATTAATCAGATTCAGATGGTATACCCTATATTAAATAAAAATACAGACAATACAATTTGAACTAACAATTTTTGCGTTGTTAGATATGATTATCAAGGCAATGTTTGGTTGCTCTAACAAATCTGATGATGTATATCTTTATTAAGAAATAGACGGATTATGTATTTCAGTGTATATTTTTTTAATTATTATTATCGGCCAAACGCTTTCGGTCTAACTTAGACCATCTTCAGGGTTCAGACCCTAGAAACAAGAGAATATGGTCAGCAAATAAGCTTACTGAGTACTCAGCAACCACACTCACTCGTCAAAGGGCACACCTTAACCCTGCCGTTTTGAGAACAGTCTCCAACAACGCCAGCGTAGCCTCCACACTGAACAAGTCACATATAACCTCACTGTCTTTTGGAGTAGTTTTTAATTTTAATTTGGGACAGATTTTTTATTTTTTATTTTTTTAATTGTATATGTAACTTGTTCTGTGTGGACGCTACGCTGGCGTTGTTGGAGACTATTCTGAAAACGGCAGGGTTAAGGTGTGCCCTTTGACGAGTGAGTGTGGTTGGTGAGTATTGAGTAAGCTTATTTGCTGACCATATTCTCTTGTTTCTAGGGTCTGAACCCTGAGGATGGTCTAAGTTAGACCGAAAGCGCTTGGCCGATAATAATAATTAAAAAAATATACACTGAAATATACAATCTGTCTATTTATTGATTTCTTCGGTGTACAACCTGTTAATCGCTTATTGTATATCTTTATTACCTTTGGATCATATTGAAGTATTTTATTCTTATTGTAAAACGAATATTGGTTACAGTCAAATAATTCTTTTCGTCATTCATACTTAGATTGTTAGTTTACTTTATGTTCTCGCTTAACTCAAACAGATAAGCAGATCATATGAAGCAGAGTATTAGCCTCAGCTCTTGCTCCTTAATTTTGTTTAGGAGTAGCCTTCTTGATTATTTCATAGTCCTTCAGATGGTTGACTTCTTCACTTATTACACATATGTTGCATTAATTTTTGATAGAAGAGTATTTCAGTTAATATGGATAACCTTTGATGTCTGATTCAGCCAGTTAATCCTGATACATTAAGAATATTTTCTGATTTAAATGACATAGGTCGTTATGGTATTGCGTTATATTTCTATAAATCCAAAATTTCGTAATGCATCTATAGCACATGTTTCTATATTCTTTCATACGTCTTCTGATATCATATGTCGTCAAATCCTATTAAGGTGGTTAGTTGGATGTAATCGTAGCCAAAAGTATTACCTGCGTTTCAATATTTTGTCTTTCATACGACACGAAACTTACTTTACTCCTGATTTTTGGACGTTGACTTTACCTAATATTACTCGGCAACAGTAAAATCTCAAATTTAATCACTAATATTGTTAGATCGAACTATTTTCGTTATTTTAATAAATATTTTGAGCAGTCTCTTGTTAATGTTGATAAGCAACGCCAAAACAACGAATTCTAGGTATAAATATTGGAATACATTATTTCAGTCGAACAAGGGACTGTAATTTTACTTTCTGAATATATTTTTGCCGAATGATTCCAAAAATGATCATTGACCTACGTAACAATTTGAAAAAGTGAGCTTGAACCGTCACAAATTATCAAGCAAAAAAGTATAAAAATCGACTTTCTTACTCTATTTCCGTTATCTTCCTGAATATTCATTTTAAGACAATTTATTACTCCGAATTTTTTTTTTCGATATACTTTATCTCGATTTTCGAATAAGTAAATTTACATTTCAAGTAAACGTCAACAAATGTTCGGTAAATGTTTAATAATAATTTTAAAGTATCAATTCTCTAACATATATAAGATTTTCCAAATCGGATAAGTCGGAAATCCTGGGGAATTTTTTGAAAGTCATCGTCTTTTTGTTGATTATAAATAAATTAACTTGCTATTTTAAAATGATATGTTGTAAAATAAATAAAGAAAAAAATACTCGAAAAGACGCTTTGTTCAACAAAAGATTTGTTCCGATTCAATTTATATCTCACGAGATATTACACTTTAAAATTAAACTGTTTGTCGAAAAAAAAATTCTTACACTGCATGTATCTCCGGATGTGAACAAGCTGCACGTTTGAAGATCAAAACTCATTCTCCTAGAACGACGATATATGCAAATCATTTAGATAAAAATCAAAATAATGAACGTTTTACAGCGCAGTGCTGAACATTCAATTTTAGTTTTGATGCGACTCCGGTAGCTTGTTGAAGCTTACAGTTTTTTAATTGTAAGTATATTCCGTAAGCTATTAATCGGACCGGGACTGGTCTTTAATTAAGCGAAACGTCTTTTCGAGTACTTTCGTCCTAAATTGGTTTTATAACATTTCGTTTAATAATCGCAAAGTTATTCAATTTGTTTTTAAAGAATAAAAACCTGGTGATTTACAAGAATCCCCTAAACTTATCCACTTATCCGATCAGGCAAAATCCAATGCAGTTTTGAAGTTTGAGACGTCTTATATAAGTAAAAAAAAATTGGTGCCCTAATGAATTTATTAGCAAATATTTATCGAACAGCTGGATTAAGAAATTAATAGGCAAAAACTATTTGTAAGAGGTCATCTGACTGGAATATATGTCGTTTCCACGCCTTTACTTCATATTATAGCGTTGCCTCTTCATTATATTAGAATCACTTATTAAATAATGAAGTTTATTTTATTATTTTGAATTGCCAAATCATTGGTTAATATATCATACTTCATAATGTGATACATCATATATATTTTTATCTCGACTATGAGATGCGAAAGAAGTCTGAAATTTCACAGAAAATTATATCAATAATGAACACCCAAGGTTTGAAGAAAATATATTTAATCCCGTTATTGCGAAAAATCCCTTGGACAAATTCTGTAACAGAGGGAACAAGAGAAACTATGCCACGAAAAGTACATCGCAAAATTCTCCTTTTTTTCTCAAATAAATGCATATAAATTGGATTTGTATAGTGTTTGAGTATTTTTGCGGTGGTAAAGATAAAGCGAAGTAGCACACTACCGATGAAGCTTATTTTTTAATGTTTGATACTTCATCCAAACTTTTTTAATTCGGTTTGTCATCCCGACTGTAGAATGTTGCAAACAAACATTCTTCTTTGTGTGCTGCAGTGAGATAAAAAGTACATGTAGCATTTTGAGTGGAGTGGCAAAATAAATGCCATATCTAGTAAGACATCTGACCGAGAATTATTCCACCATTGTCCCATTCCATGCTCTAAATACACGTATTGTATTGTAATGAACATTTCTCGATTGAGTACGCTTTTTATTAGGAATTATTTATCTGACAACGGCATGACGATTGCATATAATACTGCGGCGCCATGGTAAATATTTTAAGCAGGACCTGACTAGCCTCTCTGGAACCCATGACCCACAATAATCAGAGTTGAAAAAAAATAAATTTTAAAAATACATTAAATAAGAACGCTGGCTATATAAGAATTTTAACCGATAAAGTTTATTTTTTTATTTTGTTTTGCTCGAGGGTTAAATAGAATGGTAGAATTTCGAAACACCTATTAACAATACAATGCAACTTCTTTGATATGTGTTCGAAAAAGTTTCAATTTACAATTATAAGCACAATTAAGAATATTTTAATATAAGGTCAATGTAGAACGTTCAGGTTAGTTTATTAATGGAACGAACAAAATAGCCAACATTTAAGTCGTTTTAATATATTTTGATACATAAGAGGATGATGTATCTCTACTGAATGTCAATTTTTTTCATAGAAAACATCTTCACAACGAATTTTCCAGCAAATTTATCATAAAATTTTTTTAGGCTCTATTCAGGAAGTAATAACAAAATCTCAGAAGACGAAATTATGTAGTTTGTTATTTTTAATCGATATTTCTAAGATTATAGACCCAATAATGGTGTTCTGCCTTTTAGTTAAATTTTAACAAATTCTTATAGCTAGCTACGAATCCTCTTAGTTTCGTTTGTTACAGCTTTGAAACTTCGTCATGCTGCTTTGACGATGAAATTTTGTAGCCACATTCTTTCAATCATTCCCAAAACAAATCTATGGCGAAAGTGCAAAAATAAAGTTTAGGGAATATCTTAAAAATTTTTAAAATACTATTTTAAACTGTTTAAAACTAAAAAATAAAAGGTGTCAATTTTTCCTATCAAACTTCAATTTTTGCGATAAAAATTTATAGGCATTTGCCCTCAATTAACTTGAAGTAAGACATGAAGTGGAATAGCAAAAAACCAAAAACGTCAGCACTTGCTACCGAATCCTAACATAATGCGTTTTTAATTAGTTGGTATAATAATTAGATTTTAACAGTTACATACTTTATCATTGAATTGAAAACAGAAATATTCTTATTCCTTTGCTCCGCTTATATATTTTTAAGTTGACACTCGCATCATATTTATTTTCTCCCATATAACGATAAATTTAATGAAAATAATATATTACCAATTGATTTGATAAAAACGATTATTTATATTTATGGGGGGCTTAAAAAATTATACTCCGTACCTGGATTACGTTCCAAGACATGAGGAGAGGTCGTTCTCGTTGCTAGACATTAGCTTGTGTGGTCTGGCCTAGCGCCGGTATTTATAGACCAAATTTCATTATTGCGTGGTCTTTTTGCAACCAACAGACATATACAAGCTTGTCTGCAAATATTTCAGTAGAGCAGGACACAAAAACTACGAGAATGTTACATCGAAAAGGCATGTACCGTACTGGTCGAAAAATTTTCCTGTCAGTTATATTTTAAAATAGACAATTTTACATTCCGAATCGTGGTATTATTTTATTTCCTGGCAACAAAGTTGGAACACTGTGTTAATTCTACTTTGTAAATAATCTTTTTATTTCATTAAATGAGATGTAAGTATTTTTGGTCGTCATTTTGTGACAACCCACACGTCTGGATCTGAATGAACTTGTTGATGTTAATATTTGAAAAGAACACTATTTCCTTAAGTTTTAATGGTCTACGTATAAGTAATTAGTGACTGATAAAAATATTTTTACCTTTTTATCACGTCCATTTTTAACTGTGATTTTTTATTATTATGACGTAAATGCTATTATGGTCTGCTGAATTGCATGTCTTCCTAGCGTGTCAGGTGGTCGCCAATAGTAACAAATACTCTTTGCATGGTCCTGTACAGAGGCTCAATGAGATCCAATTCTCTGACGTTATGTAGAAAATTTTTCGGTACTATTCTCGTTGATAATATTATTGAAATAAGTTGATCCCTCATCATTGTCGATATTTTTTAAGTCTGTAAAAGTTTTAACTTTTCAGCTTTCTCTCGGTGAAATACTTTGGCAGCTGAATCATGTATCTCTTTATATTCACATTCGGAAAACGTATATATTGCACTGACTATTCTATGTTGGGAGGTCAAATAAGTTTTGTTAGTCTCCAGAAACATCTTCTCCGACATTTTTCTGGATAACCTCTTTTGGGTGTTGTCCATAAAGCTAGAGTTAAATTTTTCCTCATCAATTTGGTGGCGTATAAGTTGTATCGTACTTTCTCAAATCGTCTTTTTATTATTATTATTATATTACTTCCTGGGTTTGTATTGGTACTGGTATTGTTGTTTGACATTTTCGTGAATGATCTCATTTAGATGCTGTTCATTAAACTAGACTTAACAATTTGTCTTCATCAATATGGTGCTATATAAGGCATTTCATGCTTCCTCAACCATCGCATTGTTAAATCATCTTTTCCTATAGATTTAGCCATAGATTGTTGTTAGGGATGGTGACTTCTATTAGCGTTACTCGCTTAGATGTTTTATCTATTTAAAATAAGTCTGATCTGTCATGTGCAACTCAATGATCTGTAAGCACAACTCGATCTCAGTATCGTTTGAACTTGTTGTTCTCCAGAATAAGCTCTAGTCTATATTCATAGTATGGCACTATCTTTATCTGCAATACTTTGAATTTCTCTGCCAACTTTTGATATATGATTTTGGCGGCTGAATTGTTTCTCTCTTTGTGACAAATGTTTGGCATGCTCCTGTTATGCACTGGATTGCCTCACGTGCCATATCAGCATTGATCGTTTTGGATTGAGGGGTCTCTGACTATATGTCTGAGATTGTTTCTCGTTGGGATGACCTGATCTTCGATAGCTAGTTTATCGGTTTCAGGAAACATTTGGCCTGACGTCAACAACAAATATTGCGATCTGAAATATAACATTTTTATTGTTTAGTTGGATGTAGCACCTTAATGGAACAGTTTTTGTGAAAAATCCTCTAGTAACTTTTTATTTTTCTCCCAGAAACTTATCATTTTAGTGTTAGAATGGAAGTAAAATTCTCAGTAAAATGTGAACAACATAGAATTGCCAAGTGAATTTTTACTAACGAGATTCTACAGCTCTATTACAATGTAAAACATGTAATTCTTTGAGAGACAATTTTTCGAAAACCGTTAAAATTGACAGTGGTGACTCGTAGGGCACCATATAATTTTTCCAACATATTATTTTACTTCTATTTTCACTTTAAATTTTTCCGAAATCTTTTCTTTTTAAAATTGATTTGAATATCTGATAACAGAGCAACAGCTTAATATCAACGTATTTTCTATATTGAGCAGTATAAGAGGGAGCCATTTATTAATATGGCACAGTGGAACGACGAAGATATAATGAGGTTTATATGTGAGCGAAGAAGATGGAACTATATTTTATTTAATCTTTTCCGGAATTTGTGCCAGGCGCTAAATGGCTTGAATATTATTAAATAATTGAACAAAGACCCACTTGTTATTGGGTGACAGGTAACTTTCGTTTTTTATTTCGACATTCGTGTTTGTTTTGTTTGCACTTGGCGGTTCTCAAAAAAAAATTATTTTAAATTTAGTTTTGGTTATTTATTATTTATTTACGGAGGTATTTATATAAGATTAATTTTTCTACGTCGGTGTGGATTTTTGTATTGTTACTAAAAGTCGTTTCATTTTCCGCTATGACTACGAACAAGTTAAAAATACTATTTTAGTTTCTTATCTTGGTGAACACAGTTAAACTATTCTTCCCGTAAATATGTATGAATTGTGTTTCATATGTTTTAAAATTACCCTATATTTTTTATACATTTTGACACTAGGTATCAAACAGTCACGAATCGCCACTGAATATATCAATAATTTCTGATAAAATTTTAAAAGATCCTTATAGACGAGGTATTCGTTTGGAAATACAGATGATAGAAACGACAAAATTTTGTTTTGCTGCCCTGATTTATCAAAAAATTATTCTGTAGCTTCTAAGATACATTATTTTAAGTTATATATAAGAAAAGAGGGTAAGAAACATATAACAATAGTCTTTGTAAGTCTACTAAATATACTTACATCGTCAGAAAAGTGTTATAAGGTTGTTTTTTTTTTAATTTTCCTGTAAGCAAAGAGCAGAGAAAAAATTATCTACTTCACTGAATTTTTACTAGAGAATTTTTTTCAGAAACAAAATCAAGAATTTCCATTTAGTAGATACTGTAATAATCATAATAAAATAAATAGATCCAATACACATATTTACACTCGAGCCGATGATATCCCATATATGTGTTGCCGTAGCTGCATATGAAATTCGAATAAACCTAAGACTCCATCTCACCTTGTGGGCGCCAGCCAACCGTTCTTAAATGCATTTATCAAACAGGCAACCTGCCTGCAAACTCATTGACTATTCTAAAACTGATTAATATATGCACATATATCTATAACTTTGATTACTTTGGTACGAAAATAAATACAGAAAGCCTGGTTTCTCATTAAATCGTATGATTGGTTTTTAGAGTTATGTATTCCAAAAGGAAAGAATGGCACCAACACACTTTTTAAGTGTTGGAAAGTTTCATGAAAACACTACGGAAGATACTAAAAAATCACCTGGTAATACTGATAAAATCTTTTGTTATAGTTTACTCATTTTTACCAGTGACAGAAAGAGGTGCCCTCTGTGTCCATCCTAGATAGGGGTGGCTCATACCTCTGTGAACGTAATAAATACTAATTAGTCGAAATATGCCAAAGACTCTTTCTTGTCTAAATATAAATATGGTTTTGTAAAATTAACAATTTAATAGCTTCCAAAATTTAATTGCAGAATAATGAGAAGTGCTAGAGGTTTTTTTATTCTAAATTTAATATATTTTGTTGTATTTACTCCAGTTTAAACTATGTTTTAACCTTTTTTACCGTATATATTCACAGGTTTGTAGAACTTTTTTAATTTAGAATAAGCGGCTGTATATTTATGTTTATCCTAACAAATACCTCCACCATTTGTATTCGATTGCATAAAAATTAACACACCAGAAAAGGAAACAAACGCATAAGGTCAATAATAACTCAGAGGCGGCTTAAGATTTCTTACAAATTTCGTTCGTATTTTGAATTGAAATTACAAAAAAATAGTTGTTTTTAAGAATCCTTCATTTGTATTAAATGAATATGCTTTGTGGCTTAAAATAGTCTTTTTCAATAAATTGTAAATGGTGAGCCTCAATACAATAAGATACGAGATCAAAAAGATAAATTCAAAAAACTTTTTTAAAATTATTTTATGAAAATTTTTAAGAATTGAATGTTGAAACGGTGCGTTATCAATTAAGAAAAGCCTTAAGGGTCTATTAGGCCACCCGATATTCAGCCTTCTTAATAGAGTTAGGGACTAAATTTAGTGTGGTGTAATGATGCCAATCTTCCTTACTCAGTTAATGTCCTAATTAGGAAATGATTTAGTGTGGTGAAATAACATTTAGGATACTTAGTTAAAGTGGCAACTGACAATGAAACTATTATAAATAGAGTAGGGCCGCATGTTCTTCTTCTTCTTCTTATTCTTAGTATAGGACTTTGTCCTGTATTGACTGTCAATGCATCTCGTTTATTATTGTTCCTGTGACACCGATGTCCAGCTCTCTTTCCATCTTTTAGGCGGTCGACCAGGAAGCCTTGAGGAGTTTGGTATTCCTTCTTTTGCAATTTTTGCCACTCGGTCGTCGGTCATCCTGTCGACATGATCCCTCCATGCTCTCCTTCTTCCTCTGCCCCATCTTACGACGTCCTGTATTTCACATCTTTTTCTGATTTCATCGTTTCTTAGTCTGTCGCGTAATGTATGACCCGTGATACTTCTTAGCGTTCTCATCTCAGTTGTCCGGAGTAGTCTTTTGGTTGCTGATGTGTCTGCTCTTGTTTCGATGGCATAAGTCATTATGGGTCGTATGCAGGTCTTATATATTCTGATCTTACTTTGTGTCGTCATATGTTTATTTCTCCATATAATATCACGTAGGTATCCTGACATTACGGCAGCTTTGGTTGTTTGTTCTTGAACTTCTGCTTTTAAGTTTCTATTGCTGGTGATGTTTGCTCTCAGGTATTTAAATGACATGACCTGTTCGATGCTTTGATTGTGTACAGCGAGCTTACATCTTCTTGGTTCTTTACTGATCGTGAGAGATTGGGTTTTTCCTATGGAGATTGTCATGTTAAATTTTTCAGCGGTCTTTTCAAACTTGTACAGGAGCCGTTGGAGGTTGTCTTCGTCTTGCGATATCAGTACTATATCATCGGCATAGCAAATTATCTTTAGTTTTTCTTTTCCCATTCTATATCCTCTACCGGCCTCTTTCACCTCTCTGATAATTTCGTCAATAATGACATTGAATAGAATTGGACTGAGGCTGTCTCCCTGCCTTATGCCGGTAGATATTGGAATTTGGTTAGATGTCTTGTTGCCTACTTTAATTTTCGTTGTATTTCTGCTGTTTAAGTCTTTAATTACTTCCAGGATGTTATGACATATGTTTCTGTCCTTAAGTAGTTCGAGAACGTCATGAAGTCTGATCCTGTCGAAGGCTTTTGTGAGGTCGACAAAACACATATATGCCTCTTTGTTGTATTAGATGGCCTTCTCTGTAATTTGGCGAATTATAAATATTGCGTCAGTTGTTGACCTGTTTTGTCTGAAGCCTTGCTGCTCCTCACTGATTCCGTTAGATTCTATTTTTTTGCTATGATTTTCGTTAGTAGCTTGGCGGTTGAGCTTAGAAGTGTTATTCCCCGCATGTTGAAGAGTAAAATATCACACAGGTAAAAAAAATGTAGAGGTAGAGGTTCAATTCGATTGATTCATAAAAATAAATTTACATCTGGTTTAGTGGCACAATACCGATAAGATTGAAATATATTCAGAAAACGGTTCTCATTGGTGAAATTCCTAATAAAAGTCGTGTAAACAGAAAAAAACACTAAAAATAACAAATTCTTCTGGTGACTTCAGTTCATTTTTTACTTTTTTATGAAAATGGGCACAGAAAAGATCGGATTTTAAAAGTAAGACGTATGGGTAGCAACCCTCATAATCGAAAGTATATGAAGTAGTTTATTGTTTATACATTAGCACTAGTATGGAACTTTTTTAATGGGAATTAGAATCTAATACTTATTTCAAAGTCTATTTTTAGAAATAAGGTTTTCGTTGAAAGGTGGTTTTAGAATATTACCAATTTTGTTAATGTATTCAAATATTGAGAGTACTTTTCCAAATATTGCTTGCTCATCTTGAAATGTTTTTTATAGAAATAGGCACAAACAAAAAGGAATTTAAAAAAAATTAAAGGCTGCATCCCGTACGGTTAACATTGCCTCGGCCGGTTTACTTTTCGCATTTAAAGTAATATACGATTTGGTTATTAGCAAAATATCAATTAAATCCTGACCCATAATAAGGAATCTTTTTTGGGGGATGAAATTTTCGTCCACGGGTGGTTACAAACAATTATCTTGAAAACTTCAACTTCATTTTTGTATTCATTCAGTAAAAATATTTATTCAAACTATTTAGAGTTCATTTTGAATTGTTTTTATACAAAAGCAAGTGAATTCGAATTTTCGAAATAAAAATTAGGGGTTGCAACTCTTATGACTCAAACTGTATCATATAATTTAGTTTTGTGTTAAAAGTGACTTGCAATATGAATATTTGAAAATATTAGTCGGAAGCTGAAATATACGAACAAACCTTTTTTTTAGGACCTCATTTCGTTTAAGGATGGTTTAAGAAAACATTCTAAAAGTGGTCAACTTTATTTTTGTATTCAATTAACGAATATATATTATTTTAGTTTCTTTAGCTCATTTTAATTTTTCATCCAAATAGACACAAAAACAGTAGATTTTTCAATGTCAAAATAGGGGTTGCAACTCTTATGGTCGGTCATTGCAAAACTCCAATTAGAACCTGAGATATATTGGAATATCCATTTTCGAGGGTGAACCCTGGAGGCAGATTTCACCCTCTTAAAGTGTTTTTCCGCAAATACCAAAAAATTATTCAAATTGGAGGAGTCGAGTTGGGAGAACCTTTCTTGTGAGTCCCGGATCACAGTTTATATACACGTTTCAAACATTTATTAGGTAATAATCGCGCTAGTTGAGTAAAGAAGGTGTTTGCCTCTCATTCAAACGACTCCATGGTAAATAAAAATAACAATAAACAATAGATTTAAACTTAAACTAAATTACTGACTTGATTTAAGCAATAATTAGAAACCAACACAGCGAACATCTGCTGGTTTAGCTGTTACTGATGTATTTCCCCGCCGCCGTAGATCTTCTAAGCTGTTGGCTCGGGAGCACCTATGTATATATACTTTGTATATGTATATTTGTTTGTAATATTAAAGTAAATTAAAGAAACTTTTATTACAAGATTTAGCCACTGTTCCTGCATTTAACAATAAAATTGGTTTCATTCATTTTACCGTCACAACACAGAATTTTTTGCAAAAAAAAAATCAAATTAAAGGATAAGTTGGAATCTGAAAGTTGATATGTTATGGCGTTTCCGGTATGTTGGCTAATGACAATAAGGATTAAAGATTAATGAAAATAGAACAACAGATATAGAATTAAATTTAGTTTTTAAGATTAACTTGATATGATATCAAAAGTAATGAAATGCCAATTACTAAAATGTGTCGTTCATTGTGTTAATTTTAAGATAACATATATATCAGTAATTACTTGGCTAATGCTATATTTATTTTTGAATTATCTTTGCTTTCATTTAAACATTTTTGTGTGTCTTGTTATTTTCTCAAATGTCTGTTATCGAACTACGATAAATTCCAGTTTTCCGGTATTTTTTTTACACCCATGCCGTCTCTGTTGGCCAACCCAAGACTTGCCTCTTCATTCCTTATATGCATTTGTGTTGACGTTCGGCCAGCGCGTGTTTATTTTCAAAACTTTCTATTTGTTCCTATCCGGCCACGCGGATTCACTTTAATTCAACCGCGCCCCCGCTGCATTATCCTATTAATATAATGGTTGTTTTATTTTTCATTGATAATAAAATACTTGGTCTCTCTACGTCTAATGCCATCAACCTTGGGGGTACACAGGGTCATTCTTAAGAAAAACTCACATCAATGGTATATTAATATTTTTTTTATATTAAAATAATTATTTATTTTTACTTTCTGGCAAATCAAAGTGAAACAAGAAAAACAATACTTTAAGATTGTCATTTTTTATATATGATTTGTAGTATATATATATAGACTCATTAGGGTACCGACATGCACCTGGCTGTGCAAAAGACTGTCCTCTGCCAGGTGCATGTCGGTACCCTGATGAGTCTAGTAGAGACGAAACATGTACCTCTGCCGTATCATTGTGGCGGGGAGGATAAGTTTTGACTTTATTCTCGGTATGGTGATACAGGTAGGCCATCATCTCGATGGTGGTGGAATAGGATAGATTGTATTCCTTAGCAATTTGTTCAAACTGTGCAACCTCTAACACGGAAAGGATATGGTTGGAACGAAGTTTGCACTTACTGTTCGCATTTTACTTCATTCATACACGGAGCTGCATATAGTTGTACGTTTGCTGAATGTGATTTCAGCACTGCAACGGCATAATCTGGATATATCCACTACTATTGCATCTCACACGGAGGAATCCGTGAAAGCCACATAAACATATATACGCCATCCGGCGGGAGGTCGGCGAAGCCGCGTTCAGTATTTGCATACGTCCTTTCGATCTGTCCTTTGCACAGCCAGGGGCATGTCGGTACCCCGATGAGTCTAGTAGAGACGAAACATGTACCTCTGCCGTATCATTATGGCGGGGAGGATAAGTTTTGACTTTCTTCTCGGTATGGTGGTACAGGTGGGTATCCCGAGAAATGTTGGTCACTGAGCTTTCAGTGCGTAACCTTTTTGTTCAAAGTTTTAAAATAAGAGGAGTGGCAGGGAAGGAAGAGGGGTATTAAAAAATTTTATAACTCTGAACTGCTTTATCCGATTTAATTAAACTTGATCATATTTACGATATAATTTAGGAAAAATAAATATAATTAAATAACATATTGTTACATTTTTAAAAGGGACGCAAGAGGGCGTATTTGATCTTATGAAATGGAAAAATTATAATTTTTCAAAAAAATCCATGGGAGGTGTAGGTATTAATTTATATTTTTGATATCCACTTCCTATGTTTTAAAACATTTATTTGTAACTTTTTGATCTAACTTTAAAAATAATATAAGGGAGAAGCAAGGAATATTAAAAAGATACTGTAACTTTGGATAGCCTTATCCGATTTTCATGAACTTAGTCTTATATAAAAGGTAATGCTTATGAAGTCAAATATCTTTAACTTAGCTTTATTACTACTTAATTATAAATCGTCTGATGGCGATTTTTCTCAAATTTATTAATTTTTTCCAGTTTGTTTAAAAATGTGCGTCATTCAGAATTATATATAAAATAAGGAAAGTAAAGCCACTAGACTAGCGTAATATTTTTCTGCATAAATATCATATTATACTATTACTTAAAAAATAATATCAATTTAGCGTTTTTCTAAAATTTTATTTCTTATAAATCAAGTAATTTAGAAAGATACTTTTTTGTTAAAAATATTTGGAAAAATAATGCCATTTGATGGTTTGATAAAATATTATTCAAACTCAATTAAATCTCCTTTATTAGATAGAGATTAGCTGCTTAAATGAGACAAAATTCAATAAAATCGAATCATGCAATTAAGAGTTACAGTATTTTTTGAATAACGATATTCTGTGCTTCTCCTTGCTTTTTAAGAGCTAGAGCAAAAAATTAGATATAAAAATTTTCAAACATAAGCAGTAGATATCAAAAACAGAAAAGGGTATTTTCTATTATATTTGATTTTTTTGAGAAAATGTTCTATAATAAGATTCCTCCTCTTACGACCTATTTAGAAACTTAAAAACATTTTATTTTAATTCGACTTTATCACATAATATTTTAAAGTCGAAAACAAACAATTCGGGATATTAAACAACCGTCAGAGTGCAAAAACTTCAAATTTGTTTATCATCATTTTGTTAAATTGCAATTTCAATTAGAATAGTGTAAAAATAGTTGAATTTAAATAAAATGTCGCCAGAAATAGTTCTAGCAATAAACAAAAAAACGCCTAATTTTTTATATGATAATTATTAACAAACTTATCCCCTAATCCACTAACATGGTCTAACTTTAATGCCGGTCTAAGTTGACAGTAGAGGATTTAAATTCACAAGTGCAACAATAGGTCAAACAACTTTTGCACCTTAAAAATACAAGGATTTATCACTTTCCTTTGTTACGAAACCGACAAAAATCGAAAATTTTGTTTATTTTCGGGAGATAACTATTCTTTTTACCGACTTCAACGCTGTAGCTTTTAATTTTTATATTTAACATGTCTATATAAGCATTTATTTGTTGATATATATATAGTATAAATTATAATAATATCATAAGTAACTTAGGTAGAAGATCTAAATTCTATGACAACTAGATCGGTTCGAAGTCTTAAATCTTAGCGAATTTTTTACGAAACAAATTTTGTAGAGTCAGGATATCGGGTGGACTCTATATACATGGATTTGACTAAAGCTTTTTACACGAGTTACTGCATAAAGTAGACTGTTTAAAATGGATAGCCTCATGCCTGTTTTCGTGTACGCAATATGTTAAATTATGTGGTGAAACAGAAGGAATCTGTGTTATCTGAAGTCTGATTTGATTATTAGTGCTTATCAATGATGTTATAAATGTACTTAAAGTGTGTTGTTGTCTTTTGTATTCTAATGATTTAAAATTAGGTGCAATTGTTTCTTCCTTTGATGATTGTGTTTATATTCAAAGAGAGCTTGATTTACTAGCAGCAGACGGTGTTATAATTATTTTTTATTTTTTAAGGTAAACAAGTGTAAAGTTATGAGAATTTTAAAAATTTTTTCACCTGTAGTATATTATTACCATACAAATGAGTTCAATTTAGAATATATGTCATTTTTTAATGATTTTTGAGTTATTTTCGATAAAGGATTAAGTTAATATACTTATTGACAGTATTTTAGTTCAGGTTAGAGTTTTAAGATGCAAACTGCAGACATATTGAAAATACAAAAGCTATTCAAACGCTTTATAAAAAATATAAGTAAAATTGAGAGGCTAGAGTTAAAATTTTTGATATACAAATACAGATTCCCGTATGAGAATTTATCACACGAAATTTATTGATTATTGGTAGGTCTTTCAAGTTTGGAAATGCGTAGAAGAAATTGTTAGGCTGATCGTCCTCTGATTTTGAATTTATGCGAATTTCGAATGTGCCTATTCCGACGAAATTCTGCGAACAATCCCATGCCTGAGTAGTACATTGAGAGTCATCCTTTGGACGAAGCGAGATCGTTTTAATTATGTGGATGGGATTGTGCATAACATTTCGATCGAAGTTACAAGTTCGCATGAATTCGGTTCTATTGGACGGTCATCCCTATTTGTTTTCTTTATATAAGCTGGTTAATGATTTATGGAGACCTTCTTGGCGAACTTAGTTTTAGAGTACATAATTTAACTTCATATAATAATCTGTTCTTAAGATTCTAACCATATGTTTCCATATTATCTTTTTTTTCATCACTTTGTTCGTGGGACAAGAAACTTCACATTTCAGGGAATCGCCCACAGATCATTTGCATTACAAATCTACGTCTGCCTTACCATATTTGATCGGTTATATTGAACGGTTAATTACTATTATCGACGCCTACGTTTATTAAATACTCCCACTAAACTACTATCTTTTTTTTTTCAGGTCCCGACACGATTCAAGATATCGTCCCACAAAATGTCATGGATGAAGAAGAGAAAAGCAGTAAACGTAAGTCTTAGTTTATTTTTTCCTAACTTAAATTAAACACCTGTTTTTGCAAAGTTGATTTAACTCCGTAAATTTGTTTAATTTTTTGAGTGAAACTAAAAGGTGGTATACTGTTTATGAAATTGGGTATTTTTATAGCTAATATTAATTTGTGAGACCTAAATCTCTTTTTCTATTTCAGATTATGCTGCTTTACTGACCGGTCGATCATCGTTAGTGTTAAAGAACGAATTCATGAAACCAATGGGCGAACAAAACAAAAACAACGTAGTCGCAACTGGAAGGTTTACTTTCCATAAAAAGAATCTTTATTATTCCTTTTACATATCTGAAAAAGCTGCTCGTCCTCATTCTTTGCAATTTGTCGACAGCCAAGGTAACATTTTAGAAGAGTTTACTCTATCGCACACTGGCGGATTTGTTAACAGTCTTTATCAAAATGCCTCGAGAAAAGTGTGCGGGGTATGGAAGAGAATGGCTAGAGATTATAGGAAACTTTTAAAGCAAGAAAAAATGTATGCCGTATTAGTCTGGGGTGTAAAAGATCAAGCAGAATTTACATTGAGCGGACAAGTTATGAAATATCTTTGGTTAGGTACGGAATTATTAAGCGCACTTCTTGAACCTGCACCAGGGTCAGATTCGTTTGCCATGACTGGGGCAGGTGGCACTGCTGTAGTGTCGACGTCCACTTCCTTTACGCCTTCGATAAATGTTGCCATCATATTTAATGGGCTTTTCACGCCGGCTGAGATTTTAAACGTGCCAATTAATGTAACCTTATCAATCGATGAGAAGAAGCAGATAGTACTTCAAGACACCATTCGCGTATCTAAACCAGCCACGGACTTAAATGTAATCGACATCAGTTCGCCCGTAACTCCATCACAGTTACGTTATCTGACTAGAGGACGTTTGTTATTAAGTATATCGTCTGTTTCAAAACCAGAGGCACTTAAATTAAGTGGAAATGTGATTACTAAGGCGTCGTGTGAACTGTTTCAAACAACTTTAGCATCGACTTCGTCTAGTGCAAACCCAGACGGCGTATCCGGCATGGCTTGGTTGTATTTAAATAATGCCGGCTCGCTAATATATAATATTCAAATCGATAAATTGCCACCTAAAGAAAATCCGCCAATTATTATTTTAATTGATATGAGTACCAAACGAAAGACGGAATTAGAGGATTTAACTCCCTATTTTCATGGTGACGGCTGGGCGAATGGAACTTTGGACAAACTGTCTCCTAAAGTTTTAGATCCCTTGTATTCTGGAGATTTGGCTATTAATGTGGCTACTACCAGTG
Source organism: Diaprepes abbreviatus (assembly GCA_034092305.1). Lineage (NCBI taxonomy): Eukaryota > Metazoa > Arthropoda > Insecta > Coleoptera > Curculionidae > Diaprepes > Diaprepes abbreviatus. The sequence goes on along the minus strand of JASJET010000090.1, from coordinate 1,193,372 downwards.
ACAGTAGTTTAATTAAAGGTAGATTAGTGGCTAAACCTGTAGCAGATGCCAGAGATGCGCCAGCACCGGTTTTACTAAAACGAGAAAACTCGAGTCTTCCAGCTTCAGTTGTTGGTTTAGCATGGATCGCTGTAGATAATGATTGTCATCTTCATTACGATGTTTTTATTACAGGTAAGTTTATATTTAACATTAAATTATAAAATATATTTCATTAAAAACTAAAAATTCTTGATATGAGCAGTATTTATTTTTAAGTAGCTGAAAAGTCAATAAATTTTAGTTTATCATTTTTACTGAAAGATCTTAGACGATATAAAAAAGTAAGTGTATATACACGTTGACGCAATAGTGTGAAAAGGTACCCTATCTCTATTATTTATCAAAAATTTGAAAAAAATGTTTTAATAAAAGTTAGATAATATGAAAATTCCTACAATTTAAAAATATTTTCAATTATGCATGGTTTTTCATGACAGTGTGGCACTAAGAAACGTTTTTTTTAATGAGATAGCTGCAAATTTTTGCATATTTGGATTCGTCCAAAAACTATCCATATGATAGCATATCTAGTTTTAAATATTATTGCGCAGTTGTCAACTTTTTCAAAAAATTCAACACTTTTCGAAAAAAAAAACATGATTTTTTATAATATACTATATTTTATAGTCTACAGTAATTATAGTATACAAAATTGATACTGAGAAAGACAAAAGTACTATTAAAGGTCTGCGGTAGATAGCTCCTAAGCAAATATCTATTATACAGAATTTTTGCAAAATTCTGCCCATTTGATGAAATTTAAAATATTTTTTTCTTTGATTTTTAAATGCAACACCCTGTATATAACTACTTTATGATGTTCAGTTATTTTTTCTCTATCACTTTTCTTAAAGTTTTCCTATACCTGTTAGCGCTAGTTTTTCCGGTATATTCATTTATATTAATTGTACAGAAAAATACATCAACTATTGATATCTTATTAGCAATGAGTGTGAAACAAATGAAGTAAACGTAGGGTTTTCAATACTGACATCATGGAGGGTTTTGACAATTTTCTCACCACGCTTGCCTAACGAGTTGATAAGTTATCCTTTAACCTTTCCTGACATGGAGAACAGACGCTCTTTTTACCGTCCATTCTGGATTGCACACTACAGTATTTATTGGTTAGGGGGAGGTATTTGATTTCTCTCCTACCACTCATATCTGGAAGGCATTCTCCAATCCACCACCTAGAGCTTACTAGCTCCTCCGAGGGCATATACCGTCTAAAATGTCAAGCTAGTATTGCCAGTTCTCGCCTTATAAACGGTTGCCTTCCAAACTAGTTTCATTTCTTTCTTCTTTTTTTCTTAGTAAAGAGTATGCTTTTGTAGCTATTTTCTTCTTCTTCTTCTTCTTCTGCTTCCTCTTCTTCTTCTTTTTCTTCTTCTTCTTCCTTTTTTAATATAGGTGAACCGCCTGTTTACCTTCGTCGCCTCTCTGCCTATTGCAATGCTAAGTTGTCTTTCCATCGTTTCCGGGTGCGTCCTAAACTGCTACTTGGTGATTTGTCGCGTGCAATTCTGACAATTCTTCTGTCGTCCACTCTACTGATGTGCTCATTCCATTCCCTTTTTCTACCCAGTACCCACTCATTAACGTTTTCTACCTTGGATATTCTTCTTATGTTTTCACTTCTCTCTCTGTCCAAGAGCATTTTTCCAGTAGTTGTTTAGTTTTCGCTGTGTCAGGTTGAGTTTCTGCGGTATACGTCATGGTTGGTCTCACCATTGCCTTGTATATTTTTGATTTCGTTTCTATTTTAATAGTTTTATTCCCCCATATTATGTCATTTAAACATCCTGCTATTCTTGTCTTAGTTGTCGGTTCTCTTATCTTCGCCTCAACATCACCATAATCTGAGATTTCTATGCCTAAATACTTAAATTTCCAGCTTGCACCTTAATGGTGTTTTTGACGTTGTCATGCATTTAGTTTTCTGGACCGATATAATCATATTAAGTAATTTTGCAGTGCAGTTAAATCGATATAATACTCGCTGTAGATCGTCTTCATTCTCTAGTACGGCGTCATTGGCGTAGCACAGAACAGTAATTTTCTGGTCGCCCTTTTGTATCCTTTCAGTATACGTACATTTCTTATTATTTCATCCATAATGATGTTGAAAAGAAGAGGGCTCAGGGAATCCCCCTGTCGAATACCACGCCCCACAGCTATTGGTTCAGTGAGGACTCCATTTATTTTTGCTTGAATCTGATTTGCTTCATATATATTTTCTATGGTTTTGATGAGGTTATGTAGAATTCGCCTGTTGTAAAGTAGGTGTATAACGTCTTTTAACTGCACCTGATCGAACGCTTTTTCGAAATCAATAAAACACATGTAGACCGGTCTGTTGTATTCAATTTATTTTTCTGTTGCAGGATCTACCCGATCTGAATCCTTGATGTTCATCTGCTAAGGGTGTTAAGTTATTAATTTTGTTCATTATAATTTTTGTTGTGAGTTTCAGTGTAGTGCTTAAAAGATTTATACCTCTGTAATATGAGGGCAATTTCTTATTTCCTTTTTTAAACATAAGGGGTGATACTAATTCGCCATTCATCGGCTATTCTGTGTTGGTAGAGGATTTTTCGAATGAGAAATGTTAACTGCTGTATGAGACATTGATGGCCATATTTAAGTAATTCGTTCGGGATGCCATCTTACCCTGGGCTTTTCCTACACTTTAGCTTTCGAGGAGCTGTATTTACATCGGCTGTCTCAATTTGTACGTTGTCGTTCGTTACTATTTGGGGTGTAATGACTTCAATTTCAAATTCTTCTGATTTATATAGTTCCGTTAAATAGTTAACCCAGGTATCCCTTGCTATCTGATTTGTTTCGACTAACTCATCGTCCTCTCCTTTATAAATTATAAATTTGGTACCGACATCAAAAATAAATAGATAACTTTACAATTATTACATTACTTTCAATATGTAACAGTTTCTAATCTATTTATTATTTTTTAATTCTAATTGCAGGTTTAGGGGGAGAGCGTAAAATGGAACTCTGGATGGAACTCTACCCTCTTATTGCACCAGGTGCTCCTTTTATTAACAAAGAATTGGAACCATTCCAAGGTAACTCCGTAGAAGGAAGTCCTGTCGAAGTTTTGATGAGGGAAGAAATTAGTAGACTAGAAAGTGGTGTTAATTTTTTGAAGGTCAAGGATGCAGAAACCAAAGTCGTATTGCTCATGGCCACAGTAACCAAGGTAAGCCTCTTTTACAACTACACATTTAGTATATTCATTTTAAAAAGCAATATATTTTTTTATTTATTTCTTTTTAATTTTAGGTGCCTATTCCGCCGACTTGCAGACCTTATATACCAGCAGACAACAATGTTCCTAATACCTACGAACATCCGGAAATGGTTTCGACTGGAGAATGCTTCTTCGAAGAAAAGTTTTACCAGCCTGAAACGTCCTGGGTATCATCAAAGAACCCTTGTCAAATGTGCTTCTGTCAAAATGGAGTTACCAAGTGCGATTTTATGACTTGTCCTGAAATAAACTGTACTGACGGGAAAAAAATGATAGTTGAGGGTGAATGCTGCCCTCTATGCGTTAACAATTCAATACCAACTAGAGAAACTAACGAACAAAAATGCCTGTTTAGTGGTAGATCTTATACTCCGGGTACTAAGTTTCATCCGTTTTTAATTCCTTTTGGTTTTGATTTGTGTACTGAATGCTATTGCGATCCGATTTACTTAGAGATCAGATGCAGTCGACTCAACGACAACGAGAAAATTTGTTGCAAGAACTGCAACAAAAAGATGTTTGACATCAATGATCCGTTATCCGATGATTTTGTTCCATCAGATTTAAATGATTTTTCGATAAAACATCACGGAAGTGAATATTCGAAGAAAAAAGAGAATATTGCAGCGAAAATATTAGCAGAAGGAGGATGTAAGAATCTTGGAAATCCTAAAAAACCGTTTGCCAATGGGACAGAATACCATCCGTTTATTGATTCATTAGGAGAATACAAGTGTGTTACTTGTAAATGCCAGGTAAGAACTTTTTTATTATTATAATCTTTCCCTATAATATTTTCAAAATTAGTTTTATTTGAACAAAAAATTTAAATTGTCGTACTCGGTTGATCTCCTGTGCTGCTACCAATTAATTTCAATGAAAATTAATATCGCACCATAGACGTACCTTCTTAGTTAAACAGCCTTAGGTAATATAAACATATTATGTTGGTATTTTTATTTATTATTATTTATAGGTAATTATTTAGTTACTACGTTAAAACTTTTTATAGAATAAATATATTTTATGCAGGAGATTATGAAAATGAAAATAAAATTTTGTGGAAACGTTTAGTTCTTGAGATATTTCTTTTTAAAATCTACATATTTTGAAGGATAAGTTGGCGATGCTTTATTTGCTGTTTTCCCTTCTCTTATGTCGTGTTTAGCAAGAGCTGATCAAGAGGGGGGATATCGGGGCAATGCCCACCCCCAAATATGTACAATTGTTAATAAAAAACCGGAAATCTTATACCCTAAGCATCTTACATCTGTATATATATATATATATATATATATATATATATATATATATATATATCTGTGCACTGATATTTTTTTGGTTTTCAATACATTCAGATCATCACTTGAAAATGCCGGCTGAGATGTTGGCGAAACTTTGTTAGAATTTTTCTACTGACGGACGGATTGAAAACCGTAAAAATATCAGCGCACATTCCACCATCCATGAAAACATACGTTACATCTGAGCGGACATGGATTGTTAGTAAACATTACTCTTGTGTTGCGAAGAACTCAAAGTCAGCTACGTGTCGGGAAAATGACGACTGAACTGTTTCGTCTTCATTTGAACTTTTGCTAGATTTTTTAAAAATTAAAACCACAGATATAAAGCAGTCATATATACGTATTACATTGATCACGACATTTCGAACTCTTTCAAGTCTTTGTCAACTGTCAAAATATACGTTTTCTACAAAAATGCATATTGTTTAGGTTATAATATATGATCAATATATCAAAAACTTACACTAAGGATAAGGATTTTGACTTCACGTAAAAATAAAAACACATAATTTGTAAATATTGTTCAAAAAAAAATACGAGAATTCTAAAAAGTGAAATCAACAAAGGAAAAGCAAATTTTAGGAAATGATTAAAATAAAAAAAATCCAAATGGCTTAAAGTATACAACAGACATTAAAAATCGAAATTAAATTTACTTTCATATTTTAAAATAATTGACAAAAATACGTAAAAGATTTTAAGAAATAGCTTTTTCGTTTATAATTTTCTTCTACAGTGGATAACGATAATTATTATCATAAAGATGTTTTATTTTGACTCAATTTAAAAAGTGTTAAATCTTGTACGTTATGTAAAATAACTTAAACCAACGAATATAGATCCATATATAAGCACCGTTCTTATGAGATTGTTTGTGTCCCGAGCGGTGCTCACTATTTTAATGTTATCTCTGTCGCATGCTATCCCCACCACGAGTATTTCTCTTCCACAGCTCCTTTCCACCACAATTTCCTCTTCTAGATGATCAAGTGAAAGAAATGTTATTCCCTTATTCTAGTGTATTCGTAGCTGAGAAGTCAGCCGCTTTAGAAAAAATTGTAACGTTTTTTTCCTTTTATATAGAAGATATTTATTGCTTATGTAAAACAAATATTTCTTCAAGAACAATAATTGAACCCCAAGTCAAAAGACTAAAAAAATCTTTTTTTTTTATTTTATTAAGTTGAATTTGAATAAAATGCAAAAAAAGTCATTAATTTTAATAATATATGTTTGCAGAAATATTTCTAAAATTCTGTATGTATCGATATTCGACCTTCTTCTTCTTCTTTCTCAGCCCATTGACGTCCACTCCTGGACATAAGACTCTCCGATAGTCCTCCACTGAGATCTGTTCCTCGCCTTCTGACCCAGTCTTTTCCAGCAAACTATCTTATATCATCTATCCATCTGCGTTGCGGCCTGCCACGATTTCGGTTCGTTTCTCTACCTACACTCACATAAAATCCAAAATATAAATTTTCAACACTTCTGGTCTCTCGGCCACGAGAATATTTAATATATATTTCATTTCTCACATTAAGTGAGGCGGACTTATTGAAAGATGTTTGCACCATCTGCTTTGTGGGTACTGGAGCTTATTTTTGTAAACATTGATACCCATGGCTGGCAACGTTACCTACCGTATTATGGCGCTTCTATATGGCATCTATATCCGTTATTTAAACGCATACCACTCCATTCCCTAAATTTTTTGATTAAAAAATAAATAAGATAATAACAATATATTGATTAAATATCTATTTTTTTTTGGCTATCTGGTTTCCATATTTCAGTGGTGTACTGCATCTTGCATCAATAAAGTATCTGTTGTCTCAGTGCATGTTTCCAACTTATATTTTTTATGCAAAACCAAAATCTTTATACCTAGGGTACCTTTTTCAATCAATTATTTTTATATATGACAAAATTAACAGTATGCATTTTTGTGAAAATTTATATTCTGACAGTTGAAAAAGACTTAAAAGAGTTCAAAATGTCCTGATGAAGTAAAATACACATATAAGTATGACTATACTATACCTGTGGATTTAATTATAAAAAAAAACTTGCCAACCAAATGCCCAAGTATAATAACCAGTTAACAACATATTTAATGATTTAAGCAAATTTATCTCAACCCAAAGGATAGAGGTCGCATCATTCGGCACCGGTGACCAAACTAACCACGAATTTCCGCAGTTTAAGCAAGGTGTCGCCAAAACGATCTCCTCATAAGAGTCGCTGTGTATTTTTAAGCCAACAAATATATAAATAAGAGGTAAATTTTCGTCCGTGTAATTTTAAAATAAAATAGAATATTCTCGGCCGTGCAGATATAAAGTTATTGATAAACATTGCTCTCGTGTTAAAAAGAGCTAATAACTTGAAGACAGTAGAGACTTTCCATTTTTATAAATACTTCCGAGCTTAAAAAACACGCAGCGGCTCCCATGGGGAGATTATTGTTGCAACACCTTGATTGAACTGTGGAAACTTTTCCTTTGGGTAACTTATTTCGTGTATCGAATTTTGATATATTTCTTTCTTAATTTTCCATCGCGCCATCATATGGTGGTTATATTTTTATATAAATTCGAATTCAATTGTCGCCAAACTTCACTAATCGAAAACAAGTTTAAATAAAATGACCAATGGCCGTTATTTAGCAACATTTTACCTTCGACTTAAAAACAATAACTAACTTTATTCACTAAAACCTTTGATGTTTCAAAAGTTATAAAATAATTATTTTTACGAGTTCTACCCAAAAATTGATAAAGATAACAGTAAGGAAGGGGAAATTTTAAATAAAACATTGATAACTCAACCTCTTAAAAAAGGTAAATGTTAGGAAGGAACTTATTCTTCACTTTTCTGCGAAATTTGGTCTTCATTTGCGCAGTCCATCATCAAAACCATGAAGACATATAAATCTCGAACCTGCTTCGTAATAACCACAGACATAAGAGAAATTAATATTACTTTAATATAGACTATGGATCGTATTGAAGAAAATTGGCTCACGCTTAAAAAGAGAGCAAGACCTTTCTTTCTAATGACGGAGCTATGCACGATACTCCAAATTTCATTTGATACTTCTGTTACCTGACCAAAATTAGAAAGAGAGGTACTGCTTCTTGAAAACGTCTATCTCTTTTTAAGCGTAAGCTGTAGTTTATATTAAGTAATCCTAACTTCTCTTACGTCTATAGTAATACCACTAAACTTTTTTTGGAATAGAATTGAGGTTAGTTCAGGTCATTGAAAACTAAACTGAAGCGAAATCGAAAGTTTTACTATTGTTTTATTTTCAATTTTATTAAAATGTAGTTCTAAATAAAACATTTTCTCTTACAGAATGGTAACAATCAATGTAAACGGCAACATTGCGATATGACGACATGCAAAAAAATGTTTGATATAAAGAAGAAAAAAGAAAAAGTCAATTCATCAGACTTTTGCTGTTCACTCAAAGAATGCAGGAAATTAAGGCATAAGAAGAAACAGAATATCACGAGTTAGGTTTTTGAAGAAATCTGCCAAGAAATGAAGAATGAATTCAACACATGGCAACTACGGGCTGCGGCCCCAGTTACCTATTTACCAAAGAAGACTGAGACAGTTGTAAGATGTATGAAGAGCTGTCATAATTTATTTTTATTTTAGTTATACATCCGTATTGCGTAATACTTTGTATATTTCCTAGATTTATATGGACAGTGCGGTCGGCAAGCCAGCTATACGAGGACCTGTTAAAAAGTAAAGAAGTAATGTATATATGTTTCCATAAAAATAGCCAATAAGCCAAAAAGCTTAATCTTGTTCAGTCGCTTAGCATAATCAGTAACAAAATTGTAAATAATGCGAATACCTATATTCCTATATAACAGGTGGTTCTTAAAGCTCCAAGACCAACCTAGAGGGCAAAATTCGACTTTATTAAACAACTTGGTCTCCTTTTGAAGCAATACAGTCATTTCAGCACCATTTTAATATTCCTATGCCTTTCTTATACAACAATTTGTCTAACTTTTCAAAATATACTCCAGTGTCATCGATCATCTCTTCATTGAAGCCATATTCCTTTCTGGCGAGCGTTTTGTTCAGATTTGCGGACAGATAATAGTTGCTGGGGGACAAATCTGGAGAATACTTTTAGTTTTGTCATCGTTGCGATCGATTTGTTACACTGTTCATTAAATTGGTGAAAGAGAACTTTTTTCTTCGCCATTTGGGGCAGTTTTTTCGCGATTTTTTCTTCCAAAAGCAATATCAGCTATCTTATACACTATGATTTTATGGTTCCTCAAAACGACTTTTTGATTTTTTGTTATGTTTTCTCGTGTAACAGTGTTCAACGTTATTGTATCCATACCATCGTGTTTGAATTCAGAAAATCGGCGACAAATGATTGCTTTTGACATAGCAGATTCCTTGTAACACTTTCCAAGGTATTCGTGAGTTTTAATGGTATTTTTTTCGTATTTTATCAATATACGAGATTCGTTTTTTCCATTATTTCACAAATATCAAACGATGCCGTTACCAGAACTTCAATATCTCGATGACTAATGATCGAAATATCATTAAATTTTGATACATATCGTTTAAAGGTTGGAACGAACTAAACATCGTATAGATTTGTTATTAGAGTCGACATCTATGTACCAATTTCGGAACTTCTCAAACCACTTGCTACTATTTAAATTCTATGTTAGTTTTAAGTGTTTTATAATTTCATAGAAATATGATATTGTCAAATTTTACAACTAACAAACAATTGATAATGAAAAATATTTTGTTACTCTTATCTGGTGACTCGATAATTATTATCATCTGTTAAATTTCACTAAAATTATTTTCTAAATCTTTTCCACAAACAATTAGTAATGTATTAGCCCAATTCTATTTAAATATTATTTGGAGTAATGTTTCATTTTACTTTATGACAGGACCACGTAAGTATAGATGCGATAGTAAAATGTTTATTTTTGTTACGTCATCGGTAAGATGTGATTGGTCGCTTGCTTGACTGCAGTGGGACTTATTTATTTGACACACTGTAAATTATTCCATAGTTTGTAACGAGTTTCTACTGGCTAGATACTCAATAGTGAGCTATTGCTTAACAACGAAAAATTCATCATAAGTCTTGAATGTTTACAGGGATTTCACTTCCTAAGGGTTGAGCTATAGTAAGCTAATAAACAATAAAATATAATTAATTTGTCACCTGAAATCTAACAGGAACGATATTTAAAAAAAGTTAGTCCAGTGTTTATTAACCATTAGATCCGTATTTGCCACTTAATGACTTGCAATTTATTTATTTTTTTAGTACTTCAAATGATAGCAAAACCTGAAGTATAGGATGAAACTTATTAGGCGTCATAGATCAGTGAATGGATTCTTAATTTTCTTGTTTTGTGATACAATTATGATCAACCCTGTATAGTTAAAAATAATTTTAAAATACACACACTCCGGTGTATATTCTTTTTTACTGAAATTATGAGGATTTAGTCCACAGGATCTAATATTTATTTCAAAACTATTACCACTATTCTGAAGCTTTGTGAGTGGCTTCACTTACACGAGTCCGACAAATTTTTTATTTGCGAAAATTCACGTATACCCTGCGTTTTCTTACGCGCAAATGCAAAACACTTTAATTTGATGAAGTATTAAATCAGTATAATTTACACTTTCTTTTGCAAATAAATTGTAGGCTAATTTGATGAAAAATACGAACAAAATGTGTCCGACAGAGATCATGCACCGATCGTCGAGTTCATATCTTGTAATATGTCAAACTGACGTGTACATTTTTTTTACTACTGATCAGATGCTTAACTAATGTTTGTAACATCGAATGGTCGTATTGTCCGACAAATTTTATACGCCACTTTTCCAGTCCGATGCTTAGAAATTGTTAATTTCCCGATAACGTTCCACTTATTACTACTTTTCGGACAAAAAGTACACATGATAGATGATTGTATTTTCTGACCAAGTAATAGAGTGTCCGACAGAAATATTGTGGTGTACTGTTAGTCCGACAATATTAACACTTCAAAATCAAAAAATATATATATTTTTTTTATTAAATTGGAACTTCAAAAATTTGTGAACACTATAACCATCTCGCATTGATTAAGAAAAATGTGCGAAAGAATTATGCAATCGGCCTAGTAGCTCGCGAAATTTCAATGGAAACGTGAAAGAAACGAAAATTAAAAATGTTATTAGGTATTATGTAGACACCTTGACGAGTAAAGGCGAAACTAAGCCCCCATCCCGAGGGCAACACATTGTTATTTACAACGTTAAAGATTGACTAAAATGTAGTTGTCGGACTTGCACTATCTTTATTTTATTTACTTTTATTTTTACGACGTTTTGATTAGGTTGTATCTCTAATCGTTATCAAGTATAAAGTGACTATTTTGTCACAGACAAAACATTCAGTTTATACTGAGATACAACCTAATTGAAACGTCATAAAAATAAAATTAAATAAAAATAAAGACAACGCAAGTCCGACAACTACATTTTAGTCAATCTTGAACATTGTCTACAATCTTCAAACAAACGTTGGAAACCCGGTACGGACCCGATATCAACGACAAAACCAAAGCCTAAGAAAAAATATTCAGTTTATACTTGATAACGATTAGAGATATGACCTAATCGAATCGTCGTAAAAATAAACAAAAATAAAGACAATACAAGTCCGACAACTACATTTTAGTCAATTTTCAACATTGTCTACAACTTTCAAACAAACGTTGGAAACCCGGTACGGACCCGGTATCAGCGACAAAACCAATGCCTAAGATAAAATATTCAGTTCATACTTGATAACGATTAGAGATATGACCTAATCGAAACGTCGTAAAAATAAACAAAAATAAAGACAATGCAAGTCCGACAACTACATTTTAGTCAATCTTCAACATTGTCTACAACCTTCAAACAAACGTTGGAAACCCGGTACGGACCCGGTATTAGCGACAAAACCAAAGCCTAAGATAAAATATGCAGTTCATACTTAATAACGATTAGAGATACAACCTAATCAGAATGTCGTAAAAATAAAAATAAAGACAATACAAGTGCGACGACTAAATTTTAGTCAATTTTCAACATTGGCTATAACCTTCAAACAAACGTTAAAGATGCTCGTATCTAAAAGGTATCGATGATACGCAAAAATGTTTCAAATAAAATTCTTCGATTCACGTGGTAATTTCTAAATTTTTTATTAATATGCAACGCTTATATTGTCGAATAAATATATATTTGAGTGTGTTCTATGGTTCATTTAAGAGGAAAAAAATAGATTTGTGTTAGTCACCGGAAATTGACTATTTTAGAGCATCGGACTGGAAAATTTAGCCGGATAATACAATCACTTGATTGTATAAACATTAATTTAACAACAGTGAAAAAGCAGCTGATTAGTAACAAAAAACATATACTTATTATTTTGACATATTTTGACATGACAGGCAGTGGACTCGACAATCGGTGTATCACTCACAGAGTTTTAGAAGAGTGTGGAATAAGTTCTAATAGGTTTCTAATTTGTGCATATCTCAAATATCGTTATCTCTTTTGTGCTTTGTATTTTTGGCATTAAACCAAAACGCGAATGGAAAGGATATATGTTTAAAATCGATAGAGTTTGAAGGAAAAAAATGCATCTATATAAACAAATTGTTTGGAATATTGAAGCAATGTACAAATACGCCAATTGTTAGTAGAGGAATATAATGAAAAATGTACCACTCATCCTATAACTTAGGTTTTTAATGCACGTTTGTCCAGAAATCAACGCAACTTGTGTTTACGAGTCGAAACGATACACATATGTCAATGTTTTTTTAAACACCCTTGCGCATACCCTTTGTGATATAGCATAAGTTCACGCACTGAATGCCTTTTTATGTATCTTAAGGCCTCAAAACGACATTCTCGCAGTTGCAACTTAAGCGTTGGGAACAAACAGAAGTGTTGATTATTTTTTACCAAAAACTCACGCACCACGGGCGAAATATAAGGTGGTGTATTATCATGGTTTAAAGGTATACAATTATGCAATATTTCTATCATTTTATTACGTTTGGCCTCACGCGAATGATAGCTAAATATTATGCTTCAATATTCATTTGGCTCCTAGGGAAAGATTTTTGAGGAACCATGAAGTGGTGGACATGACTTTAATTATTAACTTGCTTTATTTTGTTCTGTTTGGTTTTTGTTCTTTTTTCAAGCTTCATTTCGATGATTGTTGCGATTTTTCCATATTAAATTGATATAACAATGCCTCTGTAGAAGTTTGGGCCTCTGACTATGAAGGAAATCATCTCATCATGCGAGAGGCAACATGCTCCATGCTCAATTATTCATCAAAAATCATATGACGCGGAGTTTTCGTTCTTGCCTAAGCGACGTGTTCATCATCATTTGATTGCCGATCAAGAGACAAATTATCGTCGACGACCTCAACATTTTAGCGTTTAATTAAAGCAACACAAACTGTAAAGAATATTCTTCACTAAATTGATTCCAGCGAGGTAAAATCACTATTACTTTTTTACTAGTAAATGTGCGTAGATTGAAATTGACATGATTGTGACTTAAATTGTACTAAATTTTAAAAAAGCCACATTCGATTGTAAACACGCGCCAAGCTTAAACTAAAGAAATTTCGTTTATTTCCGGACAAAGTGACTCAATAGAAATACTAAAAAGATTGTCAATTGCCATCAATAATTTTAAAATCATTATAGTTAGCAACAATAATGATTTCCAAGTATGTGATTTGGTTGTTGTTAAGTGGTAACTCTCAAATACTCATTAGAGAAGAAGGCTGATAGAAACAGGGGAAGACACCAAAAATATTTGGCGTATTGTATAATATTTATACTTTTTATTATATTTGTTAGTTAAACAAAAAGCTTTGAAATTATTTATATATTTTGATGTTTTCCCCATTTTATTATATTGATTTTGTGTTTACTTAATTTTAAGTAAGACATATCAAATTTGGTGCCATCATTTAATGGTAGGATGTGAAGAAGGACTCTGTCGATAGGTACTTAAAAGCTTCTGGCGATAAATATCTAAAAAGTGCGATTTTGCGCAGAAATCTAGTCCCCGGCATTGTGTTTTATTAAAATTTATTGGAACTTAAATTATTTTATTTGTTAAATTAACAGATATATATTGTAGAAAACGCACATAGAAATAAAATAATAAAAAGTAAAAAATTATACTTTTAGGAGCATTTATAAATCTAACTTATTCATAAATAAAATTTCGGAATCTCCCTTGCAATATTTCAGTATTTTGCTAAATTATTTTAGTCTAGGTTAGTGAGTGAATGTGATTTTTGTACGTAAGGAAATTATTAAGATTTATTTTATTGTAAATATTTTAGTAGTTCTAACTTTGCATTAGGCAAATTATTTATAAATATACGCTTTGTATCTTTTGTACAACTTAAGAGAGTACACATGTAAATATGTAATTGCTTTCATCACAACTAAAAAATATTCATAATGGGTGTATCGGAACAATCGATATTTTGTATTGGAAACATTTTAAAATAATTTTAAAAATTCAACCGAAGATTTTAATATTTGAAAGACAAAAATTATACAGTATTTTTATGTTTTATTGTTTAAAGTTGTGATGAATGCATTTACATTAAATGAACCCCTATATTTAACTAACTTTATTATAAGTTTGTAATATAATGATTAGAATTTATGGGCCACAACATTGCATTTGAAAATATTTGGTAAGAATGACATTGTGAATATTCTATTGATGACGTGTTAGCAAATGCATTATAACACTACAGCTATGTTTAAATCTTGTACCTGCTTTAGGTCTTAAAATATATGCTTTATTAATACACCCAAATGTGCTTTATTATTTAATACCTCATTTAGTTCTTGATAATTGTCCTTTTATAGGATCATAAGCAGATCTCAACCAGACCTTCGGTTTCACTGTTACTGTTTCTATGGCATGAGTTTCGAACCACTAGTCTAAATTATATAGCTAAACAAAAAATATATGAAGTCTTAATGATTTCTGCTAAATTGATGCGATAACGAAAATTTTTTGTGTAGTTAATAAATGTTTTTTAACCAGTATTTTACAATAGATCTTCTAATCCAAGATTAGAAAAACTAATAATAAACCAATCTTATAGCTATATGATTTAAGGTGATCAATATACTTGCTTCGCATACCCTTACTAGTTTTCAATTAACAAAATTATTATAATAAAATTACTTCTTTTCATAGCAGAAAATACAATTTACAATATTAGTAGCGCCACCAAGCAGTAAACCTTCGACCTAAAGAGAAAAGCTGCTAAGGCATCGATGAATTCATTCGAGTATATTTAGCATTTTCATGTCAGATGGAAACGCCAACTAAATATTTAAGTTTAATGGTTAAAATAAAATAGTGAAAAATTTAGTTTTATTTTGTATTCCGTATTCGTCAATCAAGTTAGAAAAAAAAATAATTACATAATTATTATTTTCAAGATTCGATACCATATAAATTCTTTATAAATGAAATTAGAGAAATACTTGTAATTAAGTACGGAAAGTAATAGCTGGCAATCTTTACGAAAGGGTCCATACAAAATGGTATTTTTGAAAAATAATCAACCTTAGATTTAAGTAAAACTAAACTTCGCAACATTTTGTATCAAAATATCATTTCTTTATGAATTCTAAACTAATAATAGGTCAAAATTTAGCAAAATATTTGATTTTATTTATATCATGAATCTGTAATGGTAAAATAAGATCCATCCTGGTTGTTGACTAAAATATGGTTGTCGGCCTTGCATTGTCTTTATTTTTGTTTATTTTTACGACGTTTCGATTGGGTTGTATCTTTAATGGTCATCAAGTATAAACTGAATGTTTTGTCTTAAGGCTATGAGCTTATATAGGGACTATGTCCATTGAAGCTCAAAGTTTCGCTTCACTGTACACACCCCAGTGATTTGATATTACAGAGTAGTGGTTGCCAAAGATTAGGTATCTCAGCACTGGGTTTACTGAAGATTACATTATTATTTTGAATGTAAGCTGTTTCTATATTTTCTTTTTTTCATGTTGGGTTTCATATATATATTGCCGCAGCTTCAGACAATTTTATATGGTGTTGCTTATCTCCGGTATGTTCCGCAATACCTTATCTCAACATTTCCCCTTTTCGTGTATGAATTGTATGTTCCTTAATTCTAAGTTCTAGTGGTCGCTTGGTTTCTCCAATATGCATTTAACCACACTCACATGGAACTTTGTAAACACATTCTTTCTTATAGGTAGTTTTTGGTTTAGTTTCTGTTAAATGAGCTCTAAGTGTATTTCCTGATTTAAAGGCTGTTTTTATTTTATAACTGATAGCAACTGGTCTGTTTATTTGAGGTTCCGTTAGTTTACGGAATTGTGAAGAAGGAATGTGTTTCTTGCTGTCCAGTGGTCATTGTTCTAAAGTTATTTATAACATCGTCAATTAACTTTAAACGATAGCCATTCTGTTGAAAATCAGATTTAATCTTTGTTACCTCTTTTTCCAATGAATCGGCATTATTGCATATAGATATAGAACTTCATAAGGATGAATCTATAAAGATTTTACCAGCGGACAAGGAAAATGAAACGGTGATCATGGATAGTGCAAAGCACGTCCAAAAAGTCGGAGATCCTGGAAAAAGGAAAATATAGAAAGCTAGCTTGTGACATCACTAATTCTGTAGAGCCAAAAATCTAGAGAACACTAAAGAAATACCAAGACCATGTACCTGACAATCTACGATCGACACTCACACCACAAAATTCATAAAATGAACATACCATTGAGATCAGAGAATCTCCAACAAGTGCACTGGTGAAGTTTTTTTTTTAAAACATTTTGGAAGGTAAGATGAACACATATGTCAAGAATTCCACACATTTCGTGAACATTATTAGTAGCATTAATCTAGAGCTAGCCAGATGACAGACTAATAAGTTTCGATGTGGTCTGTATACTAATATGCCTTAGGGGAATCACTAAACATAATCAAAACTAGACTTTTAAATGATACATTATCAAATCGAACCACGTTGCCACTGGATGGGTAATGGACGTTTTGGAGTGTTACCTGCGTAGTGCTTACTTTCAAGCTCTAAGCTCAGAACAACGGGCTTCCGATGGGTTGTTCACTCTCACCAGTCGGCGCCAATATATGTATGGTATGGTTTCGAACCATCTGGCTCTAGATTAATGCTACTAATAATGTTCACGAAATGTGTGGAATTCTTGACATATGTGTTCATCTTACCTTCTAAAATGTTTTAAAAAAAAAACTTCACCAGTGCACTTGTTGGAGATTCTCTGGTCTCAATGGTATGTTCATTTTATGAATTTTGTGGTGTGAGTGCCGATCGTAGATTGTCAGGTATATGGTCTTGGTATTTCCTTAGTGTTCTCTAGATTTTTGACTCTACAGAATTAGTGAAGTTACGAGCTAGCTTTCTATATTTTCCTTTTTCCAGAAACTCCGACTTTTTGGATGTGCTTTACACTGTCCACCGTTGCATTTTCCTTGTCCGCTGGTAAAATCTTTATAGATTCATCCTTATGAAGTTCTACATCTATATGCAATAATGCCGATTAATTGGAAAAAGAGGAAATGAAGATTGAATCTGATTTACAACAGAATTGCTATCGTTTAAAATTAATTGACGATGTTATAAATAACTTTAGAACAATGACCACTGGACAGCAAGAAACACATTCCTTCTCCACAATTCCATACACTAATGGAACCTCAGAGAAAAAGACCAATTGCTAGCAGTTATAAAATAAAAACAGCCTTTAAATCAGGAAATACACTTAGAGCTCATTTAACAGACACAAAACCAAAAACTACCTATAAGAAAGAATGTGTTTACAAAGTTCCATGTGAGTGTGGTTAAATGTATATTGGAGAAACCAAGCGACCACTGGAACTTAGAATTAAGGAACATACAATTTATACATGAAAAGGGTAAATGTTGAGATAATGTATTGCGGGACACATCAGAGATAAACAACACCATATAAAATTGTCTGAAGCTACGGCAATATATATATATATATATATATATATATATATATATATATATATATATATATATATATATATATATATATATATATATAATATATATATATATATATATATATATATATATATATATATATATATATATATATATATATATATATATATATATATATATGAAACCCAACATGAAAAAAAAGAAAGTACAGAAACAGCTTACATTCAAAATATTAATGGAATCTTCAGTAAACCCAGTGTTGAGATACCTAATCTTTGGCCACCACTACTTTGTAATATCAAATCACTGAGGTGTGTACAGTAAAGCGAAACTTTGCGCTTCAATGGACACAGTCCTTATATAAGCTCGTAGCCTTAAGACAAAACATTCAGTTTATACTTGATGACGATTAGAGATACAACCTAATCAAAACGTCGTAAAAAAAAAAATAAAGACAGTGCAAGTCCGATAACCATATTTTAATCAACAACCAGTATGGACATTAT
This sequence comes from Diaprepes abbreviatus, assembly GCA_034092305.1. Lineage (NCBI taxonomy): Eukaryota > Metazoa > Arthropoda > Insecta > Coleoptera > Curculionidae > Diaprepes > Diaprepes abbreviatus. The sequence continues at coordinate 1,175,110 of JASJET010000090.1, read as the reverse complement.
TTTACCATTACAGATTCCAATGATATAAATAAAATCAAATATTGTGCTAACTTTTGATCTATTATTAGTTTAGAATTCATAAAGAAATGATATTTTGATACAAAATGTTGGGAAGTTTAGTTTTACTTAAATCTAAGTCCGAGTATAGTTTTTTCGACACTGCACATGAACTGTCACAGAAGTCTGGTCTTTCAGGTATTCCGAAAATTCATCACCTCTTTCAATACTTGCATTAATTAATGTCTTTAGGCCACGATCAACAGTAACTGTTTCGCTTTCGGTCAAATGTTTATTACAAATAAAGCACAACTGCGACATTTCTATTACAAACACAAAACTGCACAAATTTTGTTTGAAAATATAAGCAATAACTACGTGTTCTTACTATGAAAGAATGCTTGAGACTAATACTATTCTATCTAGGGAGGCCCTTCAAAAAGGAGCAGGTATACGAGCGTCGCCACGTGGACAATTGAATAGCAGACAGATGTTGCTCAAGGCCGTACGGTCATATAAAATGAGGGACTGGGTTTTTTTTGGAGTTTATATTTTTAAAACTGTATAATATGTATGTATACGCTACGAAAATTAATATTTTTACTTATATTATCGTTCTGTAACGTATATTACGGTAATTGACATGCATATTATGAAGAATACAACTTTTTCAACATTTTGCATCGCTGTATCTCCGAAATGGTGATTTTTAGGAAAAAAACTGTATGAACAATTTTTATAGATAATTGCATGATGAATAATTTTTGTCTCACCTATTTTTATTATAAAACTTACCGTTTAGCTGGAAAACTCAAAAAACCGATTTTTGCAACATTCGACCTTGAATAAATTTTTTTCCACACTTCGGATTGATGTGGATAATTGACAAATTGTGTATAATAGAGTTCCCAACATTCATGCCAATTTTTAGCAAGGTGCGAATTAATGTAACCTTCAATGTCTATTTTGACCGGACTACTTAGTGTTATTGCCATTTTTAGATAGACGTATTCTTCCAATATTTAGTATTTCGTTACGGCGTGTTCAATATCCATTTGCTTTTTGATACGTTCAGATCGATATCTTTAGATTTCACTTTAAATTTTCCGACCGTTTGTTTTCCAAATCTGTAATAGTTTTAGGGGTGATAAAGATCTTGTTGACTTATCTAAAGTGGTTTAAAGTTTGCCGTTGATATTGGTTGATTTCTTCGACCAGTGTAGTGTTGAAGACGTTTTCAAGTTCAAGTTTAAATGAACCGTGGAAGATAGTATCCTCTTGTCTAACTTCCCTTTCTATCGGGATTAGGTTTGTTTCTACTTTTAATTTTATTTTAATTGTCGCGATTTCACAGATGTTGTGAATTATTTGTCTATAACTGTAGTCAATCGATCGATACGAAAGCCTTTTCGAATTCAATAAAAGCTAAATATAAAGACATATTGTATTCGATAATTTTTGCAACAACTAGTACTGTTAGTAAGTGATCGCTGGTACTAAACCCTTTCTGAATCCTGCCTATTCTACCGGTTGATAATTATCGAATTTTTTTTCAATCGCTTCGTAAACATCTTAGCCAATAACTTATTGATTTGCGACAGGAGGGATATGGTTTAATTGTTGAGATTTATTTTTTTTTCTAAAGCAAAATTACTACCAAATACAATCTTTAGGTATTCCACCTTGCTGTAAAAATAAGGTAAACCGGGTTAGAAATTCTCTTAAGAGATTTTCTTCTCAAACTTTTATCATTTCACATTGATTTAGCCAAACTTCTTTCGCGCTTTATCTAGGGGAACTCATCATTCACTCATCCCAGATATACTTAGATATTGTAAGGATGAAGCTTTGTGGTGGCCCTTTTCATTTTATGGGACCCTCCATGATATTATGGTCATCTGCATTTCTCATAAACTTTTGGACAGTTCGAGCGGTCCCAAGTAGGCACTCCCTGTTGTATATCTGTATAGCCTTACACAGGCATTCGTTAAGGCTCTGTCCCTTGATATTAAGCAGAAGACTTTTAGTCTTACGTTGTATGCATGTATGTGAGTAGAGTTGGTCTGTACACTGCGACCTGGTAGAAGAACTATTGTGCCCCCCTACTGCTGCCCAGTCGTAAAAGTTACCTTATCGGCTACAAAATGTCCTCCAGTCCTCAGGAATCTCAGGATATTGGACGGCTTCAAAGTGGGTAGCTCCTCTTCTTCGATTTGGTGTGCTCCCAAGAACTGCAGCCTAGGGTTTTCTAGAGCGCTGCACTCTGCAGGTGCAATGGCCAGTCAGGACCACTGTCACAACTCTGAGCTGGTTTTTACCCAAGCTTATGCATTCTTTGAATCTCTTCTGGTCGTAGTTTCACAGAAGTATTTTCACTTGTCCTTGCAGCTCCATCCAATCATTGGATATCCTACTTTCTTCTTCTATCTTTAGTTCTTTCAGCATTACGCTGCTATTGATTCCACAGAAAGGCTCTGGCCCCAGAAAACGTATCTCAGCCCCTTTCCTCGTGAAATTGTCTACTATTTCATTCCCCCCTATCCCGGTGTATCCCGGTATCCACGTGAGGATTACTTCATTATCCTTCCTCAAATCATTCAGTTCTTTTAGGCATTCCCAGACTATCTTGGAACTGATAACTTGAGAGTTCGCCACACTGATGGTTGCTTGACTATCAGTCATGATGATAATGTCTGGAAAATGCTTGGTGACTTAGCCAAGCTTTCGTAGTGTCTGGTGCCGGATCAATACATTCTTACTCTAGATCTCTCCGTTGTTTTGGAGCCAGCTGTATACCATATAGTGGATTTCTTGAGTTTTACAATGGTGTTCATTTGCTTTTGCGACTCAACTTTGTACTGATACTTTTCACAAAGTTGAATTTCTTTTTCATATCATCTTGGAGCGTGTCCCAGATTTGTTGATTTCTGGATGAGAAATTAGGCCTTCGTTTTATGACCTCACCATCCTATAAATCGTCCTCTTCGTTATATTCTCTAGAAATATATGCAGAGGTGTGATGTTTAGGATTACTTCCATGGCAGGTTTTCGTTGCCTCGTTTATACGTGCACAGGCCAGTCTTTGAACTTTCGAGAACTTTCGTTAGTTGTAGATAAAATTATAAGGATCATCTGGACAAGATTCATTCCCGAATGTCTGAATATTTGTTCCTCCAAGTCTGTATATTTGGCGATCTAATCATTATGTTTGTCCTTATACTGCTGTTGTTAGGGATGGTGACTTCTATTAGGGTCACTCCGCTTGGATGTTTTATCCACTAGAATGAGGTATGGCCTGTTATGTGCAACTCTATGATCGATACGTACAGTTTAACTCCAATATAGGCTCCCGGCTTGGTTATGTATTTTTGTATACTTTTTCATTGGGATGATCTGATTTTGGATACCTAGTAAGACACCTTCAGTTTCATGAAATATTTTCTCTAACGTCAAACAGTAGTTCGAAGCTAATTTATTAACATTTCCTGGTTAACTTCATTTGAATGTTGTTCATTGAAGGGTTTCTGTAGCCAGATTTAAAAAATTCTTATGACCTGGTGATGATGAGAAATCAGCTCATTGCGGTATTGAATAGTCTGCCTAGTTTAGCACAGAGGACTCTGCCGGACTGCGAAAATATGAAAGTAAGTTTGTTAGTTGTTGATCCAACTACTTACCAATATACACCAATTATCTTCTATTGTGATATTTTGGTAGTATTTTCCATTCAATTGCAGTAGGAGGATGATGTTTGTTTTCATTGATCAGGAGTGTTCTGACTTTCCTATATAGTGTTTCTATATCCGTCATGCTTCATTTCACAATTTCAAAAGAGTAACTAAGTGCAGAGCACGCCTAGGTGTTGAGTGCCTTAGATCTTTACTGTTTAGATTGGTTCGCAGTACCTGCCTCACTTGCCTGAACTCGTTAGTTAATTGGGTCTTTATAGGGTGCAGGGTTTTGTATCCCAAAAATGTAAAGTGGAACATTAGAGTCACCAGCTCGACCATCTGAAAATAGGTCTTGCAAAATAATTTGAAGAATTTGAACTACAAAAACACTTAAGTAATATTTCAAATTACAAATTTTATGCCACTATCTTCCTTAATCAAATTTCAACATTTCGCTTGTTCAAATAACCAAGCAGAAATTAAAAAGTATCATTTATTTTGACTTTAAAAGCTGACTTAAAATGATATTGCAAAATCTGAAGTACAGTTTAATTTAATCTTATCTCTTTAGGCACCAAAACTGAAAAATAAATACCACTTCTGTTTGTTTGCTTTTAAATTCCTAAATAATAAGTACATCACGTGAAGTTCTAAAAGTCAAATTGTGAACCATGCATGCAAAATTAAACACCTACATTTCAAAACATGTATTTTTTATTAGATTTCGGTGATTTTGTAAACATCTCGGAATCAGAGTATGAGAGACTGTTTTAAAATTTATTTATACCGTTAGTTTCATAGAAACAAGTTGCTGTTACCATACATCTTCAGGCCTATTTATCTGGTCCGTCCAACATTTCAGTCTCTAAATTCTACGGGTTGGGTATTGATAGTCAGTTGCTGGATATTCGTAAAATTTATCAGTCATATTCATAATGAGTGCAAGATATAAATATTCAAATATTATTAATAGAGATGCAGGTTACAGTCTATATTACACTTGCAAATCGATTGTAACGCTGATCATGGATCGATAGCCACATTCAAGTTTCTAAGGTAACAGGCAAAGGTGAATCTATTATTCTCAATTCGAAGCTCTTGGAGGGGGAGCCCTCCTAGACAATAAATTAAGATTTTTCTTCTTTTTATCAAAATATATAACACATTTAACTAAACTAATCACAATCGAAATCACCATTTCCATGCACCGGTTCCAAAATATATAGCTTTTTGACCGAGCAGAGTTTATCCCAATTCACGTTCCATTTAGCCTCGTCAGTTCTAATATACACGAGTCGCCACTACTGAAAACCTGAACGGTGCTAAAAATGAAAAGAATCTATTGGAAGTCTTTAATAAAGTCTACTAAACGCTGATTTGTATCTAATTAAGGTTCATAGCTACTATAAGAAGACCAAGAGTCGAAACACCGTAGTTGCTTTAGTTAGACCTGAAAAAGAAAACAACTAACAGGTTGATAATAATTATTTTCAATCCTGAACAAAGTAAAATCCCGTTTTGTATGTTTCTTCACACATAGCATGAAAGACTGCAGCAGGCTTTCAACAAGCTTTCGAGAGAGTTTTAAAACTTTACAAAATCTTTCGTGGGGTCTTGCTGTAATTACAAAATGCCCGCAACAAAAACTAACGTAATGATTACTATTACTTACATAAACATAACGTAGGATATTTGGTAAGTTTACTTCAAGATCTATGTCCGTTTCTGAAAACTTCTACTTGGTAAATATTACCTTACACGAAAGCTTCCTATAATCTTTGTATATATATATATATATATATATATATATATATATATATATATATATATATATATATATGAAGTAAAATGCGAACAGTAAATGCAAACTTCTCTCCATCATATCCTTTCAGTGTTAGAGGTTGCACAGTTAGAACAAGTTGTTATAAAACTCAATTTATCCTATTCCACCACCATCGAGATGATGGCCTACCTATACCACCATACCGAGAAGAAAGTCAAACCTTACCCTCCCCGCAACAGTGATACGGCAGAGGTACATGTTTCGTCTCTACTAGACTCATCAGGGTACCGACATGCACCTGGCTGTGCAAAGGACAGATCGGAAGGAAGCATGCAAATACTGAACGCGGCTTCGCCGACCTCCCGCCGGATGGCGTATATATGTTTATGCGGCTTTCACGGATTCCTCCGTGTGAGATGCAATAGCAGTGGATATATCCCACATTATGCCGTTGTAGTGCTGAAATCACATTCAGCAAACGTACAACTATATGCAGCTCCGTGTATGAATGAAGTAAAATGCGAACAGTAACTAACACTGAAAGGATATGATGGAGAGAAGTTTGCATTTACTGTTCGCATTTTACTTCATTCATACACGGAGCCGCTTATAGTTGTACGTTTGCTGAATGTGATTTCAGCACTACAACGGCATAATGTGGGATATACCCACTGCTATTGCATCTCACACGGAGGAATCCGTGAAAGCCGTATAAACATATATACGCCATCCGGCGGGAAGTCGGCGAAGCCGCATTCAGTATTTGCATGCTTCCTTCCGATCTATCCTTTGCACAGCCAGGTGCATGTCGGTACCCTGATGAGTCTAGTAGAGACGAAACCTGTACCTCTGCCGTATCACTGTGGCGGGAAGGGTAAGGTTTGACTTTCTTCTCGGTATGGTGGTATAGGTAGGCCATCATCTCGATGGTGGTGGATAGGATAAATTGCGTTTTATAACAATTTGTTCTAACTGTGCAACCTCTAACACTGAAAGGATATGATGGAGAGAGGAATCCGTGAAAGCCGCATAAACATATATATATATATATATATATATATATATATATATATATATATATATATATATATATATATATATATATATATACATATATATATATATATATATATATATATATATATATATATATATATATATATATATGTTATATCGTAGATTTTCACGGATGGTAGAATGAATAATCTGGTTATTCCGGGTTTCAATCCGTTCGTTCAAAAAATCGTTTTCACGACGTTTCGCCAAAATCTCATTTGGCATTTTCAAGTGCGTCTCGTTACTCGCTGAGAACTGATGGTGGCCTCTGATGAATATCGCACTAAGGCACGCCTCCTTTTTTGTATTTGGGTGTGGTTTTGTCGCTGAACGCGTGTTGAATCGAGCTTTCCGGATTTCAGACAGTCTTCGAACGCGCCAGACTTTTCTGATGGTGTTCCTAAAACGGCTATAGTGTGCGATATCTTCATAAAGCAGGGACTATAACAATCTTAGGCGAAGCGTTGCCAAGTATAAAATTATATCGCTAGACCGTAACGTGATGCGTGGTTGGTCCTGTAACGAGCGCTATCGTGGTTCATCTCCACCAGGTCGCTATTTTTCGTTGTTATAAGGTAGAAATTAGAAAGTGAAAAGTCGTTTCTAAGTTTTTTCTACCTTATTGAACCGCAACGCAGGGGGGTGCGGTGAGAGTCCCTCCTAAACCACCCGACCAGATAGGAAATCTGGCCGCCTCACCTTTCTTCTCGCTCACCGGGGCAAAGGGGAGTGAATGATAAAAGGGGCTTTTGTTTTCTTCTTGTTACTTCAGGAAATTGAAGTAAAGTTTGCTTCCAAAAATAAGCATTTGTCTGCTATGCATAAAGCATGATGAATGTTTGAGCGTGGAATGCTCCAAGGTTGAGATTCTGAGAGAAAATCAAGAATTGGGTAAGCTAAGCATTACGGTGAATAACACTTAGCCAGGGGATACTTGCAAGTGTATGTGTTTATAGGCCTTTTATTTTTGTTTCATATTTTCCGCAAAGAAAATTTTGAAAAAGAATTTTGTTTAAAAATTTCCGCAAAAGAAATTTAGAAAATTTTATTTAATAAAAAATTTCCGCAAAGAGATTCGTTGTACAACTTTCCGCATGAAAATTATGCATAAATCTGAATATAAAATCCGCTACAGGGATGTAAGGTAATGCGCATTTCGAAAATTGAGAATGAAAATTATTCCGCAATTGAAATATTTAGCGTTATTTATACCCATGTGTTTAATTAACGTGTAATGCGTGTAATTATAACTAACTGTACATTCTTTTCTTATAATCCATTCCTAAACGTCGTAAAATATATCAGTCCATTCAACTCTCGCATGGGATACATCTTATAACGAAACTGGTAATAAGTTGCCTTTAATTCCCGCAGTTAAATTTGCTGAAGGGGGATAAAATAAAATCCAACATAATATTTCAAGAACCGTCCTTCTTCCAGGTATTCCTTCCTAAGAATCCCGAAATAAAGGCGTTTTTATGTTCTGAAATATATTGTAGAAACTAAAGTTGCTTTTCGCAAAAGTGATTAAAAAATGTAGGGGTAACAAGGAACAGATCATAAGAAGTTTTGTGTTTATGTCCGCAAAACAAGTAAGGGTAACTAAATCGTATCGAAGTTCTCAAAACAAGTGTGGGTAACTGACTTGTATGTGAAGTTCGAAAAAAAGTATGGGTAATAAAACGCTATGAGAAAAAGTATGGTTAACCAAGTTGCCAAAAACAGTACTAGTAACTGTGACTTAGAAAAATATGAAAATTTTATCTAAGTGAAAATTGAAAATATTATTATAAAATAATAATATTGGAGTGTTAAAACGAATGAATATGAATTTGTTTTGAAAAAATTTTAATGAATTTTTTTGGAAAAAATATGATATGGGAAATCATATCATATTTTGATTTTGAGGTTATGTTATGGTTGAGTATATGGAAACTCATGTTTATTTCGAATTGAATCGCGAAATTTATGTCGGTGATCCGTAATTGCAACCCCAGTTCGTGTATACAATTACGAATAACACCCGACTTTCGAACTATAGTGTCTGAGAGCCCTGTAGTTGAGAAAACTTACCTAGGCGTTCGTAAGCAGATACTACCTAAAGTCCAACACTGTATTTTTTTTTATACAAGGGGAATTCTCAGACACCGTATTTAAACCGATTAGTTTGCATTTCGCTTTAAAATCTTCTTGAATCTTTGGTTTTTCACTATCTTTGTGCAAGTGATAGCTACTAAACGCCCAAAGATCCCGTGATATGATTTTAAGTTTAACGAAGCGATGACTGGACGTTCTTTGAAGACTTCGATGCCTTCAGAAAGATCGTCGTGGTTGTTGTATGGAGGTACTGGAACTGGTAAGCGCCACGGCCGTTGCTTTCATGCTTCTGATGGTTGCCGGATCAAGAAGAACGATGCTTGTGATCGACGAGTTTTGTTAACTTTTTTAGGCCACGCCTTTAAAGTCGAAACAAACGAATGACAACGCTGTATTTTGTCCCATAAGCACTAATGCTTTTTGAACAGTGAAATTTCAAAGGAAATCATGCTTGAAAGTTTGTGAAATGGTGTTTTCCATTTGAAGGATGATCCATAGTGATCAGATAAGTATCTGTTTTCAAAAATCGCAAACAGATATGTACAATACCTCCCCACCTAGAAACGCTCACCACTTGAAACTTGACTTGATTCATCCTATCATAGGAAAGAATTCAAGGGAAGTGAGTGTTACGATAATGAATAAATCATTGTCATAGATGTTTGCCATACTGGCTCTCGCCGTAAGATATGGTCTTTAATAAAAAGGTGGAATCAAAGTTCAACTTGGTCGTTGTGTCATATATTCAAGATTATGAATAAATGATGAGTAAAAGTTCATGACGTCTCATGAAAGGTCTTCTATTGGACATATATATAAAATGATACTCAAGAGCGGTCGTCTCGGTTTATCTTAAATGATACTCAAGAGCGGTCGTCTCGGTTTATCATTGATGATGGATTCCGTTTCCATGTAGTTACCGGATATTGCTAAGGTGCTGTTTTACACAGGTAGTCAGATCTCTTGTCTGAGTACAAGCTGTGCCGCATCACTTAGGGGGGTTCATCAGTACCAACTTATGTAAAGCTGTGTCGACATGGTCGCAGATTGCTTCGTGACCTTTACTGTCCGGCGTCGGATCCCCATCCGATCTAGATCAGTAGTAATGTATTATATTACCTTCTCTGGTATATATAATAAGTGTATCCTAATCCTAAACTTAAACCTATGCCTAATCCTAAATTAATGTCACGAAACAGTAGTGTATATATATATCTAGAAGAGAATGAGTCTCAAGTCAGACCTCAAGCCGTTGCTGTCTTGGTGCTGCTATCGACGAATAAAAGTAATAGGTGGACCGTTGTCCAAGTAGAATAAGTAGAGTTATACCAAGTGAAGTTTTTTCTTCCGAATTGAAGTAAAGTGTGGTGTCCATATTGGCTTTCTTGCTCATATATGGGTCGTACCACGTTTTGATGAACTGATGGTTCATTTTTAAATTAAATAGATTCAAACTTGATTTGTACATTCAGTAATTCGATGATCCAATTCTTGGTAACCTGCATAAGGAGTGCCCGTTTTCTTGCGATCCACTGATATGTCCTTTCGGACGCGGCGCAAGACAACTTGTAAGTTGAGGCTTTCTATCTTTGAGAAAATGGTAACCTTACACTAAGTCAAGCCAAATCTGATTGTATACCATCTTTTACTAGCCTGTTCAACTTGAAGTAAAAGTTGTTAAATGTCTTTAACAATGTGATGTCCTAGTGTGGAGATTGGAGGGTAAAGTATAAATGATTTCCTTTTGAAAAATGGCTTTGATCTTTAACGAATAATTCTTATTCGTCGAATGATTATATTGCCAAATGTAAGTATTTAGTCTAGAATAAATATTCTGGCACTAAATTTGTTTGAATGAATTTTATCGAGGTGTTCAAACTCGTTTTGTGAATTTTGATGAGGGGTTCAAACTCATTTTGTGAATTTTTAACGAGGGATTCAAACTCATTTTGTGAATTTTTTAACGAGGGATTCAAACTCATTTATGAATTTTTTAACGAGGGATTCAAACTCATTTTGTGAATTTTTTAACGAGGGATTCAAACTCATTTATGAATTTTTAACGAGGGATTCAAACTCATTTTATGAATTTTTAACGAGGGATTCAAACTCATTGTTGATGTTACTGTAGCTGTACGACGTTGTATTGTGCTAAAGTATAATGTAATAAGGTGTACCATAATTCCTTATTATATGTTTTGTTCCAGTATAATTTGTTCCAGTTTCTGTTCCAGACCTCTGTTTATTTATTAGGTTCAGTAGACGAGAACTTGTCCGACCCTGATACTCAATAAATGATTGTTTGAGCTCTAAAGACTCTAATAATGTGTTTAAAAATTTTTTGTTAATTGAAGTCCAAAGAAATAACTGGGCTTTTCATCAACTTTGTCGATTGACTCATAGATGGCGCCACAACGTGTAAATCTTTGGTTATGTTTGGCGATTTGAAAACCTAAAGAAATAATCGAGGATGTTCCAACTAATTTTTTCTGAAGTTTTTCCGCAAAAATTTGATGATACAACAAATTGTTAATGACGAATACCTTTAAATTCGGTCGAGGGGATATAATGCTTCTTTCACATTATATATTCGCGTGAATTAATCGCGGTAATTTGTTGTAGTGTTTGAGATATCATATGTTTGTATGAAAATCTCGTTGCATAATACCTGTATATGCTATGTTGCATAATGTTGTGGGTTTCAGGGATGCCAGGTTATTTTTCTAATAACCAAACGAAGTGTTTGCTCAGCCAGAAGGAATATTCTGATCCTGAGTCTTAATGAATGGGTGAATATCTTTCTCTTGAATGATATTGGAAGTCTTGAATAACTTGAAGATGATTGGAGTAGTCTAGTTCAATAAATTCATACCTGCGATGATTGTGTTTGGATTCGTTCTGAACATTGCTGTATAAGCGGTCTATGTTTTTCATTCCCGTCCTAAACAACAATTCCAAGCTAGGGATGTTTTATCGCGCATAAAACATATCCTAACTGCAGAATTCCCAGAAATCAGGGATGCCATATCTCCTTAAGGAAAGACATGGTTCATCTCCTGACCTTCACCAACCAGGGATGCCATATCGCACTAAGGAAAGATATGGTTTCCTAACTTTCACCAACCAGGGATGCCATATCGCACTAAGGCACGCCTCCTTTTTTGTATTTGGGTGTGGTTTTGTCGCTGAACGCGTGTTGAATCGAGCTTTCCGGATTTCAGACAGTCTTCGAACGCGCCAGACTTTTCTGATGGTGTTCCTAAAACGGCTATAGTGTGCGATATCTTCATAAAGCAGGGACTATAACAATCTTAGGCGAAGCGTTGCCAAGTATAAAATTATATCGCTAGACCGTAACGTGATGCGTGGTTGGTCCTGTAACGAGCGCTATCGTGGTTCATCTCCACCAGGTCGCTATTTTTCGTTGTTATAAGGTAGAAATTAGAAAGTGAAAAGTCGTTTCTAAGTTCTTTCTACCTTATTGAACCGCAACGCAGGGGGGTGCGGTGAGAGTCCCTCCTAAACCACCCGATCAGATAGGAAATCTGGCCGCCTCACCTTTCTTCTCGCTCACCGGGGCAAAGGGGAGTGAATGATAAAAGGGGCTTTTGTTTTCTTCTTGTTACTTCAGGAAATTGAAGTAAAGTTTGCTTCCAAAAATAAGCATTTGTCTGCTATGCATAAAGCATGATGAATGTTTGAGCGTGGAATGCTCCAAGGTTGAGATTCTGAGAGAAAATCAAGAATTGGGTAAGCTAAGCATTACGGTGAATAACACTTAGCCAGGGGATACTTGCAAGTGTATGTGTTTATAGGCCTTTTATTTTTGTTTCATATTTTCCGCAAAGAAAATTTTGAAAAAGAATTTTGTTTAAAAATTTCCGCAAAAGAAATTTAGAAAATTTTATTTAATAAAAAATTTCCGCAAAGAGATTCGTTGTACAACTTTCCGCATGAAAATTATGCATAAATCTGAATATAAAATCCGCTACAGGGATGTAAGGTAATGCGCATTTCGAAAATTGAGAATGAAAATTATTCCGCAATTGAAATATTTAGCGTTATTTATACCCATGTGTTTAATTAACGTGTAATGCGTGTAATTATAACTAACTGTACATTCTTTTCTTATAATCCATTCCTAAACGTCGTAAAATATATCAGTCCATTCAACTCTCGCATGGGATACATCTTATAACGAAACTGGTAATAAGTTGCCTTTAATTCCCGCAGTTAAATTTGCTGAAGGGGGATAAAATAAAATCCAACATAATATTTCAAGAACCGTCCTTCTTCCAGGTATTCCTTCCTAAGAATCCCGAAATAAAGGCGTTTTTATGTTCTGAAATATATTGTAGAAACTAAAGTTGCTTTTCGCAAAAGTGATTAAAAAATGTAGGGGTAACAAGGAACAGATCATAAGAAGTTTTGTGTTTATGTCCGCAAAACAAGTAAGGGTAACTAAATCGTATCGAAGTTCTCAAAACAAGTGTGGGTAACTGACTTGTATGTGAAGTTCGAAAAAAAGTATGGGTAATAAAACGCTATGAGAAAAAGTATGGTTAACCAAGTTGCCAAAAACAGTACTAGTAACTGTGACTTAGAAAAATATGAAAATTTTATCTAAGTGAAAATTGAAAATATTTTTATAAAATAATAATATTGGAGTGTTAAAACGAATGAATATGAATTTGTTTTGAAAAAATTTTAATGAATTTTTTTGGAAAAAATATGATATGGGAAATCATATCATATTTTGATTTTGAGGTTATGTTATGGTTGAGTATATGGAAACTCATGTTTATTTCGAATTGAATCGCGAAATTTATGTCGGTGATCCGTAATTGCAACCCCAGTTCGTGTATACAATTACGAATAACACCCGACTTTCGAACTATAGTGTCTGAGAGCCCTGTAGTTGAGAAAACTTACCTAGGCGTTCGTAAGCAGATACTACCTAAAGTCCAACACTGTATTTTTTTTTATACAAGGGGAATTCTCAGACACCGTATTTAAACCGATTAGTTTGCATTTCGCTTTAAAATCTTCTTGAATCTTTGGTTTTTCACTATCTTTGTGCAAGTGATAGCTACTAAACGCCCAAAGATCCCGTGATATGATTTTAAGTTTAACGAAGCGATGACTGGACGTTCTTTGAAGACTTCGATGCCTTCAGAAAGATCGTCGTGGTTGTTGTATGGAGGTACTGGAACTGGTAAGCGCCACGGCCGTTGCTTTCATGCTTCTGATGGTTGCCGGATCAAGAAGAACGATGCTTGTGATCGACGAGTTTTGTTAACTTTTTTAGGCCACGCCTTTAAAGTCGAAACAAACGAATGACAACGCTGTATTTTGTCCCATAAGCACTAATGCTTTTTGAACAGTGAAATTTCAAAGGAAATCATGCTTGAAAGTTTGTGAAATGGTGTTTTCCATTTGAAGGATGATCCATAGTGATCAGATAAGTATCTGTTTTCAAAAATCGCAAACAGATATGTACAATATGAATTTCGAGTTTTGGTTAGCTGGCTCGCTGCCTGATTGGATGAGGGGCTTTGCAGGCTCCGCCCCTCTGCCGAGTGCGGTATATATTGTTCTTGTATGCAGGACTCTCGTGTACTAGTTGATTTTTGTTGTTTTCTTTCTTGATTTTTTATTAATGTTTTCCATGTAGTTGAAAAATTTATAGCCTGGTCTCGTTTATTTAGCTGTCCCGCTTTTTCGATTTCTAGGGCCTCTCTTATGACGCGTACCTTGTAGTTCTGTACTGGTGCTATTTCTTTTGTTTTTTCGAAGTCGATGGTATGTCCGGTTGTTTGGTGATGTTGAAATAGGGCTAAGGTTGTCTGTTTGTTTTTGAGGCTATTTTTATGTTCTTGGATTCTTGCTGATATGCGCCTGTTTTGTCTTGTCTTTGGGATTTCCCAGGATGTTGGCTATTGTTTTTTGTGGTTTAAATATAGGCTGTATGTCGTGTGTTTTTTAAAATTCTTCCGATTCTGTCTGTTATTCCTTTTATGTATGGTATTATGGCTTTGTTTCTTGTTTTATCTTGGTCTTTGGTCTTTGTCGTAGTGTTCTCTTGTCTTTTTATGGCTTTCTTTATATCTGATTGTGAGAAACCATTCCGTTCTAGACTGTTGAAATGTGTCTTAATTCGTCTTGTTTTGTGTCAAGTTCTATTAGGCGGAGAGATCTTGATACTAGCGTGTTGACTACTGCCTGCTTTTGAGAGGGATGATGATGTGACGCTGCATTGAGATATCGGTCGGTATGTGTGGGTTTCCGATATACGCTAAAGCCCAGGGTGTTGTTGAGTTTCCTAGTTAATAGCAGGTCCAAAAATTGAAGTTTCTTTTCCTGTTCGATTTCTAGTGTGAATTGGATTCTGTGGTGGGTGTTGTTCAGGTATATAAGGAAATCGTCTAGGTGTTCTTTTCCATGTGGCCATATTATAAAAATATCATCAACATAGCGGTTCCAAAATTTCGGTTTTAAAGGTGCTTTTTGCAGTGCCTCTTTTTCGAAATATATCATAAAAAGGTTGGCTATGACTGGTGAAAGCTGGGACCCCATAGGTGCGCCATCTGTTTGTATATTTGGTTATTGAACATGAAGTATGTGTTTTTTAGGCAGTGTTCTGCAAGTTCAATTGTGTAGGCTGGAAAATCCTCGTTCATGGAGCGAATTCTCAACGGAAACTTCTTTTCGAGTTTCCAGCAAAGTATTCGTCAAAATTCTAAGAAGGTTAGAGAATGTTTTCAGAAAGATTTCTTGAAAGAATCGATTTGAAATGACGAAGACTTTCCTTGAAATATTACTGCAAAGTTACACTAAACTTCAGAGTTTGCTTATTTGATAGATTGCTACTTTTTTCATTAATAATTGTATGTTATCTTCCAGAAATTTGCAAGAAGGTTTCACAAAATTTTCTGAAAATATGGAAATTCATCTTAGATGTTAGCTTCCATAACGTTTACAGTAAGGAATATATATATATATATATATATATATATATATATATATATATATATATATATATATATATATATATATATATAACAGACATACACATTGCTTTCATGAATTCTTAATAGAAGCTTACATTCGAGTTTGTAGCAAATCACACACCAAGATTCTAAGAAGATTATTGCACGATTACATAAAGTTTTCTTGGAAGTATCAATTTAGAATAACAGAAACTTTTTTTGAAATCTTGCTGGAGAGTTATACTAAGCTTCTCAGTTTGCTTACTTGTTAGATTACATATTATTTTCTAAGAAAATTGCATATTATCTTTCAGAAAATTGCAAGTAGGTTTTCTGAAACTTTCCGAAAATATGAAAATATATCGTAACTTTCATAAAGTTTGCTTTAGGCTTTCGAGAAATATATATATAAGAGGCTTATATGATGATTTCATAAATTCTTAATGGAATCTTTCATTCAAGTTTGCAGTAAATTACCCATATTATCAATATGGAATAACAGCTCTTTTCTTAAAATCTTTTTGCAAAAATACACTAAGGTACCCACTTTGCTTACTTGGTAAATTACAATATCTTTTCTTGGAAATCTGCGCATTATTTTCCAAAAACGTTCACTGTTAGTTTCTCGTTAATCTTCCATGTAACATTTTTTTATGTTTCTCGGAATCTTTCATAAAAAATTACCTGGGATCCTTTACAAAATTTATTCATAAGCTTCCTGAGAAGTTTTTGGAAAGTTACATGGAAAACTTACATCAAATTTAAATCGGAAATCTTTCATGTGACGTCTGGAAGCTTTCATGCTATGTGGGGCAAACCCATTTGTTTAACAAGGTTTATGAAACCCAAATAAATTCAACTGCTGCATTTTGTTATTGTCACGGTTCAAATTCCAATTTAAGTTTGCTATGGATAATTGAATTAATTTTACCTTATTTTTGGAAATACTCACTTTATGGAGAGACACGATACCCTTTTCCTGGATACTGAATATATTATATTGAATTTCTAAGAGCGAAATCCAGTTAAATATTTACTTTAGCCCATTATCGCTTAAAAAATATATTTCTTATGCACATCAAAGATTTAGACATAGTAATTATTAAATAATAGTGGAGAAAAATTTTATTACTATTTGATTTTATTAACAGATGCACTTTTAAAACACATAAATAATTATAGTTTCGAAGTAAAATTTTTGTTACGGCAAAAATCTAAAGCCTCTTTCAAAACTTTTAAGGTAAGGTTCACATTTTCTGGGGTTGCGTTGTATCCCATTAGTCCAATTCTGAAGACTTTTCCTGTCGTTGGTCCGAGGCCACCACTAATTTCTACACGATAACTGGAAAAGACAATTTAATATTATATGAAGGGTTAGTATATCCGTCTCAAAAGAGCTAACACAAGAATATTTATAAAAAAAAGTTAAACCGCCCTCTAAAAAGATTCTAAAAGCGAAACATAATAATATAAATTTTATATGAAAAAACAACTGTAGAAATCAACGCCAAATTATTAACAAAATAATATTTATAAAACGAGTGTGTGAATGATTTTATAACTAACTTTATTTGTGTTGTATTTCTTACTAGAGCTTGTTTATATCGAGTATTAGTAGTTATTTATTCCATTTAGTAATATTTTAGAGCCGAGTTCAAATATTTTAGTTTCGGTAACGCTTTTTTAAAAGACGATTCTATATTTTCATGAAAATGTTATTTTTTCCAAAAAAAAATGTTCAAAGAATTCGGGCGTCGGAAGCGAAGACCATTTAGCGACTGTTATTTTTTCCATTTTTTCGTTTTGAACTCGTCACGATATCCATAAATTTATTTATCTGATTACTACGCCAGACATATATTGTACCTCACAATATTTTCGAAGTCACAAAATTTACCCATTTTACACAAAAAATATTATAAACCATACTAAATTAAACAACAAAAATCAAATACCAGTTTTAAATGAAATTGGAACTAAACAAAAATTTACTCTTTAATAGTATCTTTTAGTCTGTCATTGTAAATCCGCTATCTTGCCGCCCCTAATAACTTTTCAATACCGAGTTTGAGAAAACTTAAGACATGTAAATTTTTAAATCCGACATAATTTATTCAGCATATTGAGTTCATCAATTTGAAATCCGTAATGTATGTTCCTGAAACCTCCTAATCCTACCTCCGAAAGAATCCGAAACACATAGTTTTAAAGTAGTAATCAACGCCCTCAATAAGCCCCCCCCCTCATACCAATGTTGGACGAAATCAGAAAAATGTGAAACTGCCATAACAAATTTTAGTAAATTAACTAAGTAGTAACCTACGACTCCAAAAACCCACTAATAGGAATTTTTGAAATGTAAAATTTTCAGCCCACCACAGTGGATCCGCCATGTTGATTATAAAAATTATTCGAAATTTTTAATCTACTCCCTCGAAAATCTCCTATCACGCCAAGTTAAATTTTTTGAAAATAATTTTAAATTCGCACTTTATACTCTCACCTCCTCCCCCCCCCCCCCCGTAATAATTTTTGATAAAATCGAAAGACATAATTTTGAATTCATACTTTGTACCTTCAGAGATCTAAAATTTTTAGACCTTTATATTGGATCCGCCCTACCGAGTATTTTAAAAAGAACTTTAAACTCGTAATTTACACCTCTGAAAAACTTTCATGTATCAATTTTGAATAAAATCGAAAAATGTAAAATTTTTAGTCATCTATATTCGATCCGCTATTTGGGATTTTACTGCCCCAATTTCGATCAAAATAATATGGGACCACCATATCAACTTCTCGGATATAATGCAAAAAATTTCTTTCAAATCAGTGGGCAGTTCTGGAACAATCAGCGTAAATACTTAAAAAATATATATAGCGATCGATTTAGAACCTCTTTCCTTTTAAAACAGCCATTCAGATTTACATATTTGTCAGCCGATTAAAATTCCTTGAATTTAGAATGTGTAAAATTGATACATGAAAACGCTATTTAAATATTTAAAATAAAAAATATCAGCAAATGAGGATTATTTCTAATAAATACGATGGTACGTGCCAATATTGTATATTTCTCTTTCAGTGGTTAAAGATTTCACATTTTTCTGCGCATTTAAACTTTCTTGATAATTGGGCGAAAGCGTAAATAATAAATGTAAAGTGACAAGTAAATCTCTTTCTGTTCATTTAATATGTAAAATTAAATCGTGCCTTAGTCAAAATATCTGGAAAAACCACTGACTGGTGCTTTTACCTAAATTGCTGTCAAGAAGAAAAAGTTAAACGCAATTTTTATATTGATAGTTTTAGTGACAGCAAATTGGCCACTGCTTTACCTGTACAGGATGCGGCATTTATCTTGAGACAACGGAATATCTCGGTGGGATCACATTTTTTCGAAAAATGTGTTAACAAAAATAATAGGGTGACAAGGGAGCTAACTAGCAGTGACCTTGGTCTTGTCTTTTATGGTAATTTGAAGGTCAACTTTTGAATTTTAAATAAAACCACCCAATTGCGACCTCGGGAATAAAAAGGGCGGTAATTTTTACCACCGGAAATGACCTTGGCCTCAAGGTGAAGGTCAAATATCAAGGTCATTTCAAGGTAAAAACAAAAAATTGCAGTATTCCGTGAAATGTTTCGTACAAAAATTATTGGGCCGCCCGAAGGCTGAGCGGTAGTGAACTTGAAGATAACTTTGACGTTCAAGATTATTTTATGTTTTCAATATTTGAGAAGGAACCCCCCAATTTGACTTCCAGATGTGAAAATACTGATCAATTTCACAGTAATTTTATCATCAAATATGACTTTGTCCCCAAGTAAGGTCTAATATCAGGGTCATCTTAAGGTCAAACGAATATCTTCAACGTCACTATTCTATGAAATGTTCCATATGATGCATGATTAACTACTTTTAGCACTACCCAGGAACAACGACGTAGACGTAGTAGTTTTTGTTCTCTTCGGGGTGCTTGTTCTCGGTAAGTTCCCTCTCGCCATCGGGGTGCTTGTTTAAGGTAAGACCCTTGCCTCTAACAATCGCAGTGCTTGTTTTTGATGAGACCCCTCGCCTTTCACCATATAGATGCTTGTTTTCGGTTAGTCCCCTCACCTCTTACCATCAGGGTGCTTGTTTTCTATGAATCCCCTCGCCCCTCGTCATTTTGTATGATCATGTTAAAGCTTTCGTAATAATTTATTTTAGTAAGTGCTCAAAATGGTTATCTTCAACTTCAATACGTTTATTGACCCGCACTTCAAAAGATTGCACACAATTGCGGAACATTTCAGGTGTTAATTTGACACAAGCATCTTTAACGTAGTTGGCATGCCTTTATAAACCCAATAAACAAAAATCTGGTGAAGTAAAGTCTGGCGATCTTGCTGATCAACTTACTAGGTCTCCTCTACTAATCCACCTTTCGTTGAATTCGCAATTCAACACTTGAGGATCTAATTGGGAATTGGACATCCATCGTGTTGAAACCACATTTTTTTCATCTAAGGGTATGTCTTCAAGCAAAAGTGGAAGTTGATTTTCTAACGTATCACCGTTCAAATCATCTTCAAAAAAGTATGGACCCATAGGCTCGTCAACTATTTTACACCAATCATGCCATTGAGATCATAGCTATATCTGATGATGAAATTACTGTAAAATTGATCTGTTTTTCCATTCCAGAGGGTCAAATTGGGAGTTTCCTTTACAAATTTTGAAACTGATCTTCAAATGACCTTGAAGGTTTGTATTTATTTATTATCAAAATATCAACATAGTCTGCTATAGTTGATCCTTTTCTAGGAGAAAACCATACTCAATTAAAAAATGAAGGTTTTCATATACGGGAAATTGATAGTTATATTTATGCCTGCAAACGCCATTTTTGACAGAAAATTTAGTTAGACTCAGGTATAGGACATTATAAATGAAGTGTGTCTATAATTTTGCGTAGTATTTCAAAATGAAAGGTGTTCCATTTAAAAGAAGCAAGGCATCAACTTCCGATATAACAGGAAGTGCCACCATTTTGAAAATATTTTAGCCAAATCAATGCTCCTATTGATATATATATATATATATATATATATATATATATATATATATATATATATATATATATATATGAAGTAAAAAGCGAAGAGTAAATGCAAACTTCTCTCCATCATATCCTTTCTGTGTTAGAGGTTGCACAGTTAGAATAAATTGTAATAAAACGCAATTTATCCCATTCCACCACCATTGAGATGATGGCCCACCTGTACCACCATATCGAGAAGAAAGTCAAAACTTACCCTCTCCGCCACAGTGATACGGCAGAGGTACATGTTTCGTCTCTACTAGACTCATCAGGGTACCGACATGCACCTGGCTGTGCAAAGGACAGATCGGAAGGAAGCATGCAAATACTGAACGCGGCTTCGCCGACTTCCCGCCGGATGGCGTATATGTGTTTATGCGGCTTTCACGGATTCCCCCGTGTGAGATGCAATAGCAGTGGATATATCCACATTATGCCGTTGTAGTGCTGAAATCACATTCAGCAAACATACAACTATATGCAGCTCCGTATTTGAATGAAGTGAAAAGCGAACAGTAAATGCAAACTTCTCTCCATCATATCCTGTCTGTGTTAGAGGTTGCACAGTTAGAATAAATTGTAATAAAACGCAATTTATCCCATTCCACCACCATTGAGATGATGGCCCACCTGTACCACCATACCGAGAAGAAAGTCAAAACTTACCCTCCCTGTGGCGCTTTTTACTTCATTCAAATACGGAGCTGCATATAGTTGTATGTTTGCTGAATGTGATTTCAGCACTACAACGGCATAATGTGGATATATCCACTGCTATTGCATCTCACACGGGGGAATCCGTGAAAGCCGCATAAACATATATATATATATATATATATATATATATATATATATATATATATATATATATATATATATATATATATATATATATATATATATATATATTGAAACAGAAGATAATAATTTTCTAACAAAATTCTACACTGTGGGCCATCATACTACAAAAGAAAATAAAACTTAAAATAGTTACTATGAGTAACTTTTGCATCGTATGCATTTAACACGTTTACTTCGTAAAGTTTTTTACGTATATTGAAATTAGCTTACTTTTTCATAGCATAACCAACTACGTCTTTCCAGTCGACATCATTAGGCACTTTAACCGTAGTAACAGACGGCAACCTCTTGTATTCCTCTTCAACAAAGAATTCTAATCCTAGTCTTTGAATTCCCTTGTAAAGTAAGGAAGCGCAGTCTTGATGTCTTTTTATGACGTTTTCTAATCCCTCTTCTGATATAATTGCCAATCCTTCTCTTAGAGCATAAAATAAGTTGGCTGAAGTTGTGTGATGGTAACTAAAAACGAAAAAACAGTATTACAAAAGGATAAATTCTGGTAAATCAAATATAATATTAATTCGATTTTGCTTTGTCTTGTACTATAGTACTATTAGTTAAGTCGGTTTAAAACAGGGTTTTATTTTTAAAAATATGAAAATTTCAGAGACTACAAGACTTTCAAAATTAAGGTCCCATTGGTAAAAAGGTGGGACAAAAAATACAGGTAATCACCAAATTAATCAAATATCCAACATTCAAAAAATTTATTATTATAAATTCACCCTAGTTACTCTAGGCCATTAAGTAGGTCAGTTTTGCTTTCCTTATAATACCGTGATGATTTCTATCATATACAGGTAAGTTAACAAATACATTTTATATAGGAAAATTAAAGATAAAAACCTAGAGACAAACCTTTTGAATCGATAAAGTCTTTTTTCAGGTTTTTTTTCTCTTGTATTTTAAAAGTTGAGTTAATCAATTTAAATGCCTTTATGATCAGTTTACACCAGTTTTACAGTTAAACCATATTAATAAAAGTGGGAAAGATTTCTTAAGAAACGTTTCTTTATATGAAATTTTTTTGGAAAAGTTTTTTGCGGATGCATTTAATTTTTTTACCCTAGCCCATCAAATATGAATATAAATAAGTTGAAGCTGAAATTCTTAGGAATGCAATACAAAATTGGAAGAAAATATTTTTTTCCACACCATTCCGCCAAAAAAAATCATTATTGTCAGATGATAGTTTATTAATTACATTATTGCATAAAGTACAGATAGAATGCTGTGAATTTATTTCATAGGAACAGTTGTCACTTTTATGTTCTTACCAACGCTCTCTTTTCTCAGCCTTAAAAAAAAGGCAATCACAAAGTACAAAAATTTGAATTTTTGAATATTTGGTATGCTTGACTTGGATTTTAATAATGATATCCACAGCGTTTTTTAATATATCACATTTTAAAAGATCCATGCTAATTTGATCAGTGATAAACACTTAACCAATTATTCAGTTTCACGGACCGTTGAGTGTTTGTTATTCACACGAAGATAGTGTAGAGCTATATTTTATATTTTTCTTATTTATCATTAAATCATAACTAGGCAACCAGTGGAACAAATGCAAGCATTTTAATAGTTAAAAATACATAAATCCAACAAAAAGCAGGCCAGAGGTAATGACGTCACAAATCAGCGCTTGGTCTTTGTATTCTAGAGGCAACTGGGGCGAATATAGTGCGGCCAAATTCTATAGACGTTTTTATAAGTTGAAATGAAAGCCTGAGTATTGAAATTTGTGTGATTATATCCACTTTTACGAAAAGTTATTCTTCTGTAAAATAATTCTCGACGAACATAAGTATGAATCTTAGGAAGATGGCCCCTCAGCTGACAATGTCCTGTCAACAATTCCACCACAAATGGCAGCTCTTTCCTGCCTAAGGAGAGAAGCTCTTTAGTACACTGGTCCAGTTATATGTTCCTTAGCACACCTCATTCTAGGAGCTACCCTCCACGATCCAATAAATTTGCTTTCCAGCAAAGATCTTAATTCCCTTTTGCCAATGGAAATTGGGACTGGTAGATTCGGTTGGGGTCAATATGGTTCAGTTGCCAAACCCAACTTTACCAGATGGTCTGCTTCCTCATTCTCGCGTATGGTTGAGTGGTCCAGGACCCACACGAGTCTGCGTGTGTAACCATTTCTTGTCATACCATTTAGCACGTCCTTGCACTCAGACACCAGTCACGAAGTTACGATACTGGACTTCAGTGGCAATATTGCAGCTTTATTGTCTGAATATATATTTATTACCCTATTCTTGACTATATCTCTCTTACAGAAATGGATACACTGCACAATAGCATAAATTTTCGCTGTGAAGATTGCCGCACGTTGTCCGAGACACTCCTGCCGAACACTCCGGCTCCAGGTTTTTCATCTTGTCGAGATCCATCAGTATACCACCAGGATTCATTTCTCAGAAGATTTTGCTCTCCCTCCCAATCCTCTCTATTTGGCAGAAATATCTCCAGGGAGAGGTTGAGTTTTAAAAGCAACGTCATGTAATCTGTTTGCATGGGGAGTGATGGAGATCACTCCACCGCACTTTTCCAGACACCTGAGTAGCCCCCCGTTCCAATTTCAAGATGCTCTAAGCAACTGAGATGATAAACAGTCTCTCTCTCAATATTCTCACACAAACCATTCTTTGAACTTTGTCAAGTTGAAGACAGTGTTTGCGCTTTATTGTATTACGCCACCATACAATAATGGCGTACGTTATCATTAGGCAGATCACCATATTGTATATCTAAAATAGCATTTTAGGTGTCAACTCCCATATGCACCCAAAGGCTCGTTTACAAGCACAGAAAGAACATATGGCTTTCTTGGTTCGAGCATCAATATGATCATTCCAGCTCAGTCCAGAATTACTCCCAAGTATTTAACTCTCCTTTTGTATTTCAGAGTGCTTCCTACCGATGTAATTGTGGGAAGTCTCCCAATTTTCTTCTTTTTTGTAAAAAGAAACATAATTAATAACGCAAATTTTAGTGATGTGGACTCAGCTTCAGAATAATGTGTAAAATATAATTTGTTTAAAAAAATATTCTATAATTTTTATGTTTTTTATTATTTTTATTACATACTTACTATCTTGGCAAATCTTTTTCAAAACAATTCCATTGCTGTCCTAACAGTTTCATATCCCAGTAATATCCTTGAATTTGAGATTTTCTGTTAAATATCACTTCTCTAAAATAGGTAAACAAGTTATATATATAATTTTGTAAATGCCGGACATTTTAGTTAGGCTAGTATATGTACAGGATTTCACTAAATAGGTGTTTCAAATTCAAGAAAATAAAAAAAATAGTATACAGAATGTTGGCGAAATAAATTTTGTAAATTTCAAATTCAACAATTCTGAACATTATATTTAACAAATTGTTTCTTAAAACATGTATTTAAAATGCACCCATATCCACGGAAAACAGGGTAAAACATTTAAAATTTTCTTAAGCATTGGCAACGGCGCATTTATTTCCATAACCACTTAGTGCAGCGCATGGAAAAAGGATTTTTTTCTGAGTGTGATAAAACGGTTAACGTATTTTTTGCAAATAAAATTCTAATTCTCATAGGTAGATTTTGCGTTAAAAGAAATTTGGAAAGCTTACGCATTTATATCCTTTATTGTAAAAAAGAAAATAACAAGCACTAATTTTTCATACTATAATACTTTTTAAGAAAGATCATTATTTTTTTTTTAATTAATTGCTCAATATGTCCACCATATAAATCACTCTGGTAGTTTCTTAACCACTTTTCCTGAATAGAAAAATTCTTGGCATATTTCTAATGTGGTCAGCAGTAACAAAAAGACGTTGTCGCAAGTTATTTTTATGGAGTATTTTAAACACATAAACATAATTTTTCTTATAATCCCAAAAGAAAAAATTCAAAGGACTACAAAATACATTTTTGATTTTAGATCGAAACTAAATACATGCACTGACTAACGTTATATTTATTTACATACATCATTTTTCTAAAAAACACGCACTACTTCTCTGAAAGCCAAGAAATTAAAACTTTTATTAGATATATAGTTCACATTAACCCTACCAATATCAGCGTAACTCCATATGAGTTCTAAAAATTTTCACTACGTTGTCACATTCTTTTTGGTAAATATAAAGGATTTATTTATTGAAAAAACTCTTTTTAATAATGCAAATTAGTTTTTTGTAGACTTATTGTTTAATAATAATTAGTCAGTGTTGGCGACATACGCTTTTACATAGATTTGCATAAAATTTTATTTCTAATCATAGTTTCAAGTTTTATTTAATATTTTTGAATTTTTTTTTTACAATCTCTTTTTAAATAATGCGCAGAACCATTGGTTAAATATACGAAAGCTGTTTCTCCAATCTCTTGCATAATTATTCACATTACAAGGAAAAAACTATTACATTTCGGAAGTTATTAAACTTATAGTTCCACCCAGTAACTGCAATCGCCACTATAATGATCAATTTATTGGAAAATTTAATAATTAAAAAAATTATCATTCATTATGTTCTAATTATGGGATGGTTTTAATAAAGAGAAGTCCGTACTTCAATTTTGTAGTCGTTACTGATATATTGATGTTTTTACCAAAGTTCACAATAAATTAAAAACTACAATTTACCTAAAAAATGTAAATTTTTCAAATAAAAAAATGGTGATATAGTAATTATTTAGGAAATTATTTAAAGAATGCATAAATTAAAATCAAATAGCTAAAGTCATTTTTTCTTAGATTTAATTCTTATTACCAACCATAAAATTAAAAATTTTGACTCAATAAGTGAATAACAGGAAATAATTATTGTCCATATCTCAATCTGTATAGCCAGTTGTGTTACAAATTCCTAACACTTAGGTATTAAGGTACATATAAATATTGCGAGCAGCGCACGGGACGAGGTAGCTTCGAACTTTCTTTGAATTTTGCCGACTTGAATTGACGTCGAACACTTTCGGCGACCAACGTCAAAGGAGATAATAAAAGCGTTACGATCGCTGATACACAGGTCGCCGAGAAATCGGTAAATCGCTAACAAATACACTGACTGGACCTCTTAACTCAATTGAGATAAATAATAATAAATAGCACTTTACTCATTTAACACTCCTAAAGTAAAAAAAAAACTACCTAAAACAGCGAACCAACCAGTGTGACACTTTTAGATTAGGTACGTAGGTGTCAACGCATGTCGACGACAAAATATCCACGAATGAAATAAATGAATTAGGGATGTACGATTCACGATCGAATCTCAGTGGAATTGATTCTTTCATCTCAAAGATTCGATCTTATAAATCGATACTTTACATTGAAATGAATCGAGGAATCGATTCTTTACATCCGAAATCGATTTTATTTATAGAAAGCGCTTATTAATGCGAGATTTCAAAGTTAAAAAATAATTAAATATTTTTTCTATCAGCAAAAATCTGCAATATGTATTATAAAATAAGATTATTAGGGTTATTTATTCTTTTTAATAAACATATTTTATAGTCTTAAAAGTTACGGAATTCATGATTTTTATGCCGATTCATATTTTTTATAATAACCCATGGACATATCTTATGCTATACGGCATATACTATATACAGCACGGCATACGCTATACACAGCATATACAAGGGAAAGTCGTTATATTTTATTTTGTACCAATTCATTTAAAATAAATATTTTGTAAAATATTTTTAAAATAAAAATACCTATAAATATTTTGTCCTAACAAAGTTGATCAGTAAAATATGTATAGTAAATATGGATCAAAACAATCAACTTAGTATTATTAAGTATTTATTATTGAATTTATAGTTTAGTATTCATTTCATTTTAACTACTTTGTCATTTTAATTGTTTGAAATTCATCCTTCTTAATTCAAAAAAGACACAATTTCAAAATGGTAGGTGCATGCGCATAGGCAGGATTGATTCCTCGAAAATCGATTTTTTGGATCAATTTTTTCAGAAACTGATTTCTTATAATAACTGATGCAATTTTGAAGAACTAATCATTTTTGTCAGATCTTACATCCCTAGAATGTATGTAGGAAGGAAAATGACCGAGCGATGGTTAAGAAATTTGTGATCTAATATGTCGGCGATGATACGCTACGATACGATATGGCGATGTATCCAGGCGTGGATCCAAGGAGGGGGCGGTGGGGGCGATTGCTCCCCCCCTCCCCAAGGGCTTGGAGTTCAGGAAAATAGACCCGATTGTGCCTCTTATACTATAGTTTACTCAAGAACTAGGGAGAGTTTTTCACTTTTTACCTTTTTTTCTTCGCAAACTACCTGTGTTCTTTAGTCCGGTGTCTTTGGCAAAATCTGTTAGACACATATATTTTTCATAGGAATGGGTTAGAAATTTTATAATCAAAAATATTGGTCTATAATAATGGACTATTTGGGTTGGATAGCAATAGATATTTGGATGTGTGAAGTGTTAAAAAGGATTTTAATCCTTGTCATAGGCATCGGAAGGCGGCAACAGGAGGTCTATTTTATCACTAAATATTTATGGCATAGAGTATTATTTCAGTAATAAACTTAAAATAAAAAGTTTTTATAATATTATTTTATTTCTTATGATTTTTTAATAATTCACATATATTAGAAAATATAGATAATTTTGACATATTTAACACAAATCACAACTGTGGTTTTATTATTTTTAATTTTGGCATAGAAACCGTTTTAGGCACATTCAGACTAAAACGTTGCCTTTTTCTCTCAAAAAATTCTAAGTTATAATTTAAATACTTATAAAATACCCTTTATCAAAAATACAAGAAGTTAAACATATATATATATATATATATATATATATATATATATATATATATATATATATATATATATATATATATATATATAATAAATTCGTCAATATAATATTAAATTTTTTTTTGGGGCTATCGATCATTTTATTATTAATAAAAAACATTTTTGGGATATTTGACGTTCCAGTTTATTTACTTCTTAAACCATCTGCAGAATTACAATTAAACACTAAAAAGGGATTCAAATGTCATTAATTTTTATATGTTACAGAAAATAATAAATTGTGTTAACGCTGGTAAACATTACGTATCTTATTCGTCATCAAAGTCAGTGAAGCTATCTTCGCTCAAATTAATTATAATTGTTTCCTCTCTCACCGATCATGAGATCGAGTTTCCACATTTTTTTTATTCTTTTATTATATATATGGATTTTTCGCAATTATCTGCAGTAACTTTATTCAAAAAAATCTTTCAAAAGTCCAGTTAAATTATTAATTTTATAAGTTGTGTTACTTCCAGCAACTCTACCTTTTATTTGAGAGAGATATTTCTTTCACCAATGGATATTTTCCGGACTATTTATAAGAACAGATTTCCTATCTGGTTTTTCCCAACAAAAATTAAGTTCTCTGAGCAATTTCCAGAGCTCAGTTCTTTTAATTTCAGGCAAATCCCGATCTTCATTGATTTCAGTTAGAATTTTGTCGATGGTTGAGATCTGCTTCTCATAATAAAATGTATGTACAACTCCTTTTATTACAGTTTACATCTCTTCTTCCAACGAGGTTTTTCGTCTGCCTGTGATCGAATATAGCTTGAAATTACTAACAATTCCAGTCGCTTAGGAATGTGTATGCTGCTGGCCCCCCCCCCCCCCGTTGACAACTTTTTTTGCGATAGCACCCCCCCCCCCCTCAGGAGCTTTGAATTCAGGAAAATATACCCGATTCTGCCTCTTATACGAGGAATGTGTATATATATATTGATCGCATCTTCCCACCCCCTGTCCGAAACTTGTTTTTTCTTGTGATCGCCCCCCCTCTCCAAGAGTTTCAAATTCAAAAAAATAGCCCCGTCTCTGCCTTTTACACTATATATGGGAATGTTGCTGGTGCCCCCCCCCCCCCGGGACAACTTGCTTTCGCTTGCCATACTGTACTTTTGTGATATCACCGCCCCCCCAAGGAGAGAGGCTGGATCCGCCCCTGGATGTATCGCTCATCTAAACATCGATCTATCGTTTGCATCCCAAGTCAGGGTTACTAGAAGACAATTTTATCATATTTCTATTGTTCGAGAGCACCAGAATCAAGGCTCGCATCGATCCACTTTCTGGCGGTTTTTGGTATGAATTTGTTTTGCATAGTTGGTTTTATGGCACGCTCTTTTGAAAAAATTTACTTGCCAGTGAGACCGATGACACAATAAATATCATGAAATTGGCTTGTTGTATTCCAAACGTTTTTATTATCTCTTTTGAAGCCGGCAGCCGAAGACACAATGGTTTCGTGAGAAATTCGAGGCCGACATCAATTGAAGATGGCAAAATTCAAAGGGGGCTCATCATGGGCGCGGCTCGTTATATTTATATGCACTTTTAGGCAGCAAGGGGCAGCGTGCTGCCAGCATAGGCATGTACCAGTTATTTTCCTTTTATACAAGTTTTCTTTATATTTTACAGATCTAGAAGCGCGAAAAATATAGTCTCTGTGTTTCCTGTGCAACACGTATTGTAATAAACAGAATTTTTTCCGACAAGGAATTTTCTTTGTTTTGAAATCCGTTCATTTTGCGTAATAAATATTTTTTTTTGCGTAGATATAGGTTGAAAGAATAAACTGAACATAAATTTAATGTCTCAGATGCACGAGCTCATCTCACAAATACTCCATCCTGGATGGAATTCTTTTAGACAATTCTGAGTTCGTATTTTTTGACGACACATTGTAACAGCTTAAATGTTTTTTTTTTTTATTTTGTGATCTGATATGCAGAGTTGTTTTTATAATTTCATACTTTCCACTCACTACATTGTTTTCAATGAAAATAGAATCATACCTAAAAGAGTTTATAGACTAGCGGTTTTACTCTTTTTTTTAAGAACGAAAATTGTTATAGTAGTACCTACTTTGCTCTAGGACCAAATGATATCGGCGCTAATCCAGGTGGTACACCAATAATTTTTTGTGATCCGGAATATACGGCATCGACTTTCCATTTATCCATAAAAAATGGAACTGCTCCCAGAGATGCTACCGTATCAACGACAAGTAGGGAATTATATCTGAAATAAAGTGATTATAAATCAGTTAAATTAAATTTTTTGGAACAAATTAAGTAAAAATCACATATTTTGTCTCAAAATCATGGCTTTGATTAAAACTTCAAAATACTACATACCGAGAATACAAGCAAGAGGTTGACTTTAATGTAATCGTTAGAAATTAACAAGCTTAAGAATACAGATAACATTTTGAATTACATTTTAATATTTCACAATTTTTTAATGATACCAACTGTTCTGATTTTTTCTTATTACGACACAATCATATAAATTTGTAAACCTTAAATTTTTAAATAATACGGCTCATAATAACTATTTAAAAGTAATATAATCAAAAACTATCCGAAAAGATTTCTTTAATAATAAACATAATAAAAATAGCTTAAAAGATAAAAAACAGTATACTCCATATTAAGGAAAGTAAACGAGAATAACTTGATTTTCACTAGAGCGGACAAAGGTAAAACTACGATTGCTATGAATAAATTAGATTATGTTAATAAACTGATTGATTTTTCAAAATCATATGACAATATTTTACTTCAACAAGATCCAACGGACAAATACCAAAAACAATTATTAGATTAGATTATAGATTAGAAAATTGCAAAAGCATCTTTTCAAGCAATGATATATATGTATATATATATATATATATATATATATATATATATATATATATATATATATATTTAAATAATAAATAATAAACAAAATTTACCGATAAGATCAGTTGAATTCTTTGGATCGGCACAAGTTTACAGAGTACCTAAATTACTTCTTGATATTAACATTGAAAATACTAACTTTATTTTATCCCTAAAAATGCCAAAATAGTATCTTTTAATATCCAAAACTAATTTCCTAGTGTACTACCGGCAGATGCAATATAAATTGTCGATAACCTAATAGTGAAAAATAAGGACTTATTATGGATGGCCCTTTAAGCTCACTTTTAGCCGAAATTTTCATGAAAAATTTAGGAAAATAAATAAAAAAGCACCCCCTTTTTGCAAAATGCCTATACTGGTATTGATACGTAAATGATACTTTGATTTGCCTCACAGGAACACATAAAAAATTGAATTCGTTGTTGCAATATATAGCTTATATCAGACTGAAACGTTAGAAATCGAAATAAATAACTCTTTAAATTTTCTATACCTTAATAATACTAGAGAAAATAATAGCCATAAATTTTTAGTTTTTCACAAATCCTTTTATTTACAAGAAAACCGAATAGCGCAATTATTACCTGTAGCATTCGAGGAAACAATTGACGATAAAAACGACCAAGATGAACGATGATGACTGCTAATTCCTGGCCAGGGGCTACGCTTCTATAAAACAAGACCATGAAAGGCAAATTTCATTATTCAACTAGAAAACCAACAGATTCAACAAAAAAATAGCAAATACACCTAAGGACAAAGAAACTTGAAGAAAGTCCCAAAACTATACAGACTCTACAAGAAGAGAACGCATCTCTACAAGCAACCAGCAAGGAGTTGCTAACAAGAATTAACATTCTAGAACAAACTCAAGTTATAGCAGGGAAGATCTGACGCTCCTTAGAGCGACAATCAGTCTCCAAACCTCAACCCCAAATTAAGAAAGAGAAGAAAATGGAATAGAAACAAGAAGAAAATCAAAACAAAAGACACCCAAGAACATTAAGAAACCAAGTCGGACAGGATAAATCACCGCCACCTGCACCTGAAATATCACTAATAGTCTTTAAGGAAAAATAAACGTAGAGTGAGATACTACAAAATTGTAAAAACAATCAGATTGAACTAGATAATACCAAAACCATTATAGAAGGAATTAAAGTCGACGCCAAAATCAATGAAGATCACAAGCAACCAAAAAACTACTGGAAGAATCCAGACAACCGTTCCACATAAACCTATTCATATCATCTTAAAAGGAGTGATTGAGTACATCATCAGATCGAAATCATAAGGAACTTAAACACGAGAGGCATTGATCCTTTTAAGGTCGTGCGCTGGCACTACAAAGACAGAAAGTCAATGCCCATGGTTCTTAATGTACCGCCAAGAAATGAAAGTCACATCCTCTACGTAAAGGAAATGATGGGCAATAGGATTAAAGTAGGGATTCAACACAACAAATCCAAAACGTTCCCGTACTATAATATGAAGCGCAGGACTGCACAGCCCGATCTCGCTGTATCAGTTGTGACGACACCGCTGGTCGTAATGCCAAAAACCAAAAGAGGAACCACTACAATGCGCCAGTAGTGAAGCGAAGTACTTTGCATTCTACAGGAAATGCACCAGCAGGTCACAACTCGCAAATGAGGTAGGCTCAACACTCCCCCAGGACAAATAGTACACCAAACCAGGACACCTATAACAAAATCAGTGATCAACTCCATATTACAAAGGATCACTCATCAAATAATGGGTCAACTCCAAACTTACATACAAGCCACGTGGGGAGACACCTAAGCCTAAGGAGAAAACCAGTGGCAAACAGCCACAGAGATCTAATATACACACACAGACAATCAAGCTCACGAGTTTATCAGGAGGAAGACGCACAGCAGACGAATTATAAGATATATAAAATAATACTTAATGTTAGATTTAATTTTATCATCTAACTGTTTCTATACATAAAATAGGAGGTTGTAGATGTAATCTGTCTCATAGCTAATCAAGAACTGTCGAACTATCGAAATCCTTCCATTTAGAAACAACAATAAATCCTGATACCCTAACTCTGTTGCAGCATACCATAACATGATCCACATATTCATTAATGTACCTATGAACACTACAGATTTAAACTTAGAACTCAATATATTTAAATAACGGATATGCTGCAAATTTAATTGACAGCATTTTCAAAAATAAGCTGAAATAGGCTACGTCATTTAATTTATTCAATTTAAAACAATAAGTTATGTAGGAAATATTTCCAATAAAACTAAAAATAAAACGAATATTATATATATATATATATATATATATATATATATATATATATATATATATATATATATAAATATAAATATATTAAAAATAATAAAGATAAGACCTGCAAAGAGCAAATATTCAGATTTTACAAGTTAATTTTTGGTTCATACCAAAAAATTTACATGGATTAAACCTGTAATATCAAAACTAAAGTGCACAAAACCACAGCTTTGATGAAAGCTCCAAAATATTACAAAAGGTTGACTTTATTCGAATCATTAGAGATTAGCAAACTTAAGAAGAATTTTTGAATGGCCATCTAGATATTAATATTTCACTAGTGTTAAATTTATTTAATAATTCCAACCGCTCTGGTTTTTTTCTTATTATGGTACAACCATTAAAATTTGTAAACCTTGAATTTTTAAATCGGTACCTGAACACCTTCAGTAATATTTATTTCCGACCTTTGTTTTTCATTGACAATTTGACATCTGACGAAGTAGCAGTATTACGAAATATATCATTTAAATTTAAAATATAATTTTAAGTAAAAAATAAAAAGTAAAGAGCTGAAGTAGTTTTGTTCCTCTTCATATTATATACAAAACTAATCTTATGTTGATTATGGTTTTCCAGTACATGCAGCTTAATTTTTTGTTTTAATACTACACACTCTCGAATTTGATAACTGCAAGTTTTACTTCAGGTTTTTAAATTTACCTGAATTGTTGCACCATCCTGTTTTATTGCTCTCATGCACAGTGGCTCATCAAAAAAAATTTACTAAACAAACAATTAATAATGTATACTATAATTTTAAAAAGGCAGATTTTATGCGCCTATATGAGTATATGTGTAATATTAGGTGGGATTTTTTGTATCAGATTAATGATGCTAATGAGGCTTGTAATTTGTTTTATACTCAAATATACATGTTCACAAAAAAATGAAGATCTGTTAAAATTTCAACAGCAGAGAAGACAAATTAGGTATGGCATAAATGATGCATATAAAAAATATTGTGAAAGTGTGGAAAACCGCATTGCTTTGAATCCATCAAACTTCTGGCAATTTATAAATAGTCAAAGAAATAATAAAGAATTACCTGGAAATATGATTTGTGGGGAAAATACGCATAGAAACCATGCAGATATTGCAAATGCATTTGCTGACTTTTTTAAATCTTTATATATTTCATCGAACAATGCTTTTAATAAAGATATTGAAAGTTCTGTCACTCAAACTATTCAAATTTGTAAGGTTAGTGAAAATGAAGTACTATCTTGCTTAAAAGAAATGAAACCAAAGGGAACGGTAGGTCCGGATAGAATTCCATCCTTTTTTCTGCGTGACTGTGCATGCGTATTAGCAAACCCTCTTTGCATTATCTTTAATCTCTGCCTAAATAATTCACAGTTTCCCGATAAATGGAAAATTTTCAGAGTTTCTCCAGTGTTTAAAAAAGGAGACAAACAAAATATAGAAAACTATAGACCAGTCTGTATAATAAATAATTTTTCTAAATGTTTTGAAATGTTTCTGCATGAACATCTATTTTTCAAGCTAAAACACCTATTTAGTGGTTCCCAACATGGCTTTATAAAGGGTAGGTCCACAGCGTCCAATCTTTTCTGCTTTACTCAGTTTGTGGCTGATGTCTTGGACAAGGGAGGTCAAGTAGACACAATATACACAGACTTTTCAAAGGCGTTTGATAGGCTTGATCACGGCATTCTGCTTGATGAACTGTATTGTTTTGGACTTTCGCAAAAATTAATTCTATTTTTTAAATCATATCTCTGCGATAGGCAGCAAATAGTAGAATGCTGTGGTCAGTCCTCAGAACCCCTGTGTGTGGTAACATTGGTAAATGCAAAGTCATAACTTTCACATTAAAGAAAAATGTGCTGTTGTATGATTATAAAATTGATGGAACATGTGTTCCACAAGTAGAATGCTTTAGAGAACTGGGTGTGACAATTGATAGCAGAATTTTATTTGTTCCTCATATAAATGATCTTATACAGGTGTGTTTTAAATCATTAGGATTTATTATTAGAAACTCAAAAACATTTTCGAATCAAAGTACGCTCATTTTACTTTATTACGCTTTTGTAAGATCTAAATTGGAATCTGCTTCCATAATATGGTCTCCTTATTATCAAAACCATATTAATGACCTTGAGAGAGTTCAGCGGCGTTTCTTGAAATACCTAAACTTTCGGACTGATGGACATTATCCTGAAACAGGGTTTCCGCATGAAATCTTACTTCAGCGGCATTCTTTTTGTTCTCTAGAACATAGACGTATCGTCACAGACCTCAAATTTCTTTAGAAGGTTTTGCATAACAGAGTGGAATGTAGTGATATACTGGAAAAAATAAATTTTCTTATACCTAGGACTTCAGCTCGCCAATCTGCCACATTCTATTGTCCCACACCTCGTACAAATGTGTGTAACTACTCTCCCTTATATAGGATGTGTAGAAACTACAACGAGGATCAAAATAAATCAAAATAAAAAAAAATAAGCATGTAATATTTTGTAGTTTTGTTTGTAGTAATTTGTGTATGCTTGCTTTGACATTGTAAATA
Organism: Diaprepes abbreviatus; assembly: GCA_034092305.1. NCBI lineage: Eukaryota > Metazoa > Arthropoda > Insecta > Coleoptera > Curculionidae > Diaprepes > Diaprepes abbreviatus. The sequence goes on along the minus strand of JASJET010000090.1, from coordinate 1,138,927 downwards.
TTTAAGTTTTTTTTTCTGTTGTACTCATTTGTTAATTGGTTTTTGAACTGTGAAATGGTTTTAAATAAATAAATAAATAAAATAAAATATTTTGCCTTTTATCTGTTTGATAATAGTATGAATCGTTTTAAGACTTACCTTCTTGTAATTTCCCCAATTGCTTCCAACGGTTGATATATCCCACTTGAGCTTTCTCCTTGGACAACAAACAGCAACTTTGGTAAGAATTTTTTAACGGCACTTTCGATTTCTATTATGGAAAAATTGGTGTTTATATTTGATTTTTTAAGCGAATTTACAACGGCACCTTGAATAAATTAAAATTTTCATTAGAATATTTCTTTGGAAATTAAAAAATAAAATAGCTTATAAAATATTAATTAATTTTGCAATGTCTTTGTGAATATTGAGCACACTGTGGAAGGAATTTGTAAACAAAAATATGATTTATATAACTGATATAGTTTAATATTTGAAAAATAGAATATGCAGCAAACGATTAATTTCATTTTATGTTCTTCAAATATTCACATTTTGATGTAACTGTATATTTACAGACTTCTGCTAAGAAATTTGCTGCCTTTAAATTACAGTTCCCGGAAACTACCTTTTTCTACATTTCTATTTTTCTGATTAGAAATCTTCTCTTTCAAATTCGCGATATATGTCCAAATTACTGAGAAACATGGTGTAATGAACATGCACTTGAACTATATTGCTACCGCCAGATTGCTTTGTGCTCCATTTCTAACATTCTGTCCAAAGTAGCATTTCTTAATCGTTCAGTATTTGCGACTATAGTTTTCATACCAATTTTAAACACCCCCTCTTTTTGGAATTCTTTGGCCTACATACACCATCACAAGATTTTTTTTAACAATTGCGCTACCATCCTTTGTTACATGGCGTTTTCCTAAGAGAGTACTTTCCATTTACTAAGAATCGACGATTTAAGGTATATAATAAATAATGGTATTTAAAAATCATTGTTCCCAATTCTAAAATTAAAAAATCGCGCAGAATCGAACCTTTTCAGATTAATATCAATATTATATTATAATTATAAGTTTATTTTTTACCGTGTCTCCCTGCTATGTCAGCTACTCTTTCACCCCAAATACCATTTACAAGAGTTAATATTGTATCTCCTGGTTCCAAAAGATTACATAACACAGCTTCCATACCACCATGTCCTGATGCACTTAAAGCCAAAGTGAGGTCATTTTTAGTTTGGAACATATATTGAATGCCTTGTTTGATTTCGTCCATAATCTAAAAATATCATAAAAATAAACAAGTTTTACAGTGCTGCTTTTGTGCGATGCAAGTCTTTTTGCTTTTTTGTGACAGTTCATTTCCTTGTTTTTTTATATTAATGCAATTTGAATCACAGATGGTCCGTAAAAATAAGTGCAATTCGACGAGGATTGATGTTTAAGCGGATATCAGTATCAGTTCTTGAGTCTATTACCTCAAGGTGCATTCTCAGGTGATGGATAAGAGAATGCTTTTTAGATCTGCAGATATGTTTTACAAATTTTAAATATAGGGTCGACTTCAGAAAAGTTATAAGTAAAGAAGTAAATATCCAAATGTTTGATTAATTGCAATGTTGACTAGTTCCTAGTTTATTTTTTACTTGCCTATATAATTTTTTGCAATAATTATCCAAAAATTCCACTGTTTTGTTTCCAATTAATTACGCTGTTTCGTTTACTTATGAATGTATAAATCAAACAGTTAGACGGAGACTGAAAACTACAAAAATAAAACACACAATAGATACTACCACCGAATATTGTTTTTTTGCTTCTAGCACAAGCCAAAGAGGATGTCTTAGGAAGTTGGTGTTCAAAGTCTGTTGCTTGAGCTGTTCAAAGTCTGTTGCTTGGGCGGCATTTTTTATTGTAGGTCCAAAAGATTATTCCACTTTAAAAATGGTTAAATGTTTTGTGTGTAGTACGTTTATAAATCTTTAATTTAACTTACCTGGAATAATTCAGGATGCATATGCCCCAAAACTGGTTGAGATAAAGCCTGTAATATTCTTGGTGATGCATTTGAAGGCCCAGGTCCCATAAGAATTTTGTGAGGTATTATTAAGGGATTTCTGAGCAGTTTAGGAGATTGAATTAGTAGCTCTTGCATTTTTTTAATATAATTTTCTTAAAAAGTAACTAATTAGAACTAAACAATCTTAAAGCAAATTCTATATATAGATTAACACAATTTATCAGACTACGGTCAGGACGGTTAATGTTATTGTTGTCACTATTGAACTGATGGGGTATGTTGCAAGATATAAATTCAGCTTATCAAACAAACCGGTTATCATAATGATATTTAAATATATGTAATTATAGTTTGGTATACTTATAAACTGAATTTTTGTTTATTGGTTTGTCAGCTTTAATCAATTAGTATATACATAGTGGTACAAAATCAATATATTTGGTAACAGCATTACATTGCGCAATAGTATTAAATTGCTATATTAATAATTTTATATAGTAAAAAAATTACTTAATAAGTTATGTTTGAAGATAAATTAAATTTTCGTATTTTGATTGGGATATATTGGCCTCTTATTTAAATGAATATTAAAAACTATAGTACACATTTCGATGGACTTTTGGTGCTTCTTAAGATTAACCAACTAGTTATTACTAAAATAACTTTCAATATATGAGATCAGCACTTGAAATTTTGAACACAATAAGCCCATATATTCTTAAAAGTCTCATGACGCTTAATTAAATGTTTCTTTTTTCATTGAAATACATACCAAATATACATAGACATAAAAGGAACATTTGAATTAGAAACAAAAGTCTATGTAGAATAACAGGTTAAATTTTTTTGAAGTAGATACAACTGTAAGTGGCATTTTTCAGAACCAGATACAATTGTTTTTGATGGATTTTGGTAGTGGTTCTTGACGATTTTTATCATGCCGATATCAATTGTTTTGAACAAAATTAACCTTTACTCATTTTTTTTAAGTTTTAGAAATTCACTAAATGTCTCACTTAGCTCGATATTTTGCAAAAGATAGTTATAAAGTACAAGAAGTCTTGAAATTGATCTAAATTCTTCCGTTTCATATATGATGGTCAGTTATGTACGGAGTTTTGGTTCAATAAAAAAGGGGTACATTTTAATTGTATCCTTAAATTTTTGTCCAGGAAAACATGTACTACATTCGACATACTGTTCCGAAAAAAAAAGACTAGCTGCTACCAAGTGACCTGTAAAGCTAAATCGTTCTTTTGCTTGACAAATAATTATATCCGAAACTTCTTTTGCTTCCTGAGAAAACTCCACGGAATTATCGAGCTTATGTCGTTTTGAAGTAGATGGAGATGGCTCAACGTCGTTTGAGGTAATATTATTCTTAATTTCTGGTGATTTTGATTCAAATGATAAAATGTTTTCATTAGCGATAACAGCGTCACTTTGTCTTGTTTGAAACTTACCAAATAACATATCAACTTGAGGCATTGTAAAATAAGTTTAACCATGAAAGAAAATTCTTGCTTTGAGAATTTTGACATACCATGATGATTGATATGTGGACATTTTTATTGGTGGATGCAGCGTTTAACATTACCAAATTTAATTGATGTGCATAACAATGCACCTAAGCAGCTTGTTCATAGTTTTTTTTATAATTGCACCCCACTCGGCGGGCCGCTCATGTTTTCTAGAAAATCAAAAACTCTCACTTGGTTTTGCTTACATATACAGAAAAAAAGAAAACAGGAACTGCATTATATTTAATTGCTTTTCTAGAATCTCTTACAAGAGATTTTTAAAAATGTCTAACACATACACGATGGTTTTTATAATTTTCATCGTAACTCCGAATCCTTGGAACACTGTATTTGTCTGCACAGTTTAGGACAGATCACTTACTTTTTGGATAGTCTTTTCTCGCCAAACATTTTTAATCACTTCACAAAATATCTTGTTATAGTCACTTTCACAAAAATTAAAATACTGGCACAGTAGATACCACAGTTGTATTCTAACCTGAACTAAAGGAATAGTTTAAATGCTGCTTGAAACCTTTACTTAATACTGGCAGTGTCACGTGCGACTGGAAGCAAAATTTCAAATACTCGTCAAGTGTTGCATAAGAGAAATTTTTCTAATAGAGGTATATTTTGTAGGGCAAACTAAACACAGGTTTGCAAGTCGACTGGTAGCCTACATGAAGCTTATGAGTTGAAATTAATCTCCACAAACGACAACATTTCCAGAGATAGTACTGTATACAGACAAATTATTAGTAATATAAGTTAAATAATTTCAATAACTGACTCCAGCTCGCGTATAATCTAGGTAAAAAATTGACTTAAATTTATCATTAATTATCAGTAGGAATTAAAAAAAAATATTTATACTTATATTTATTAGAATATTTTTTTTTCTGACAATTTTTGGGGGGTTGCGCAAACTTGCCAACCTAAAGAAAATCCGCCACTGGTCAAAGCCAATCTCATATCATCTTGAACATACAGCTTATTTCTGGCTTTTGTCTTGATCTGCAAATGAATTGAAAATTCAGTTTCATGGCGGTAAATAGAAGGAAATAGCACTAATATTCGAAGAGGAAGCATGGAAGCTTTAGGATACGAATGACTCATAACAGGTTAAAATTGAGGCAACGGTTTTTTCTTTTTTTGAAATATATCATGCGCTGAGGTATCAATTCGCAACTCCAAAAATCATTTAACCCTTTATTACACATGAAATGAATTTTTACTCACTTAGATTTACCATTCTGATCTGTGATTTTTCAGTTTTGGTCCAAAGATGTTTAAAGATGGCAATGTTTCCGAGATTTACTTCAAGGCGCCGGTTTTGCAGTTTTAATTTAATACAAATACGTGGATATTATTTCTGAAGTGACTAATGTGTGTTTCTTTTCCCTGCAGTTTCAACTTTGGTTTGTTAAACTGATTTAAAAAACCAGATAAATTAGCTGCTCTTTTAATCCAGAAAACCCACATTTTCTTTTTATTTCTAAGAGTTGATGAAAAGCAGTGAAGAAAAGAAAAACTTTGTTACCGGAGTTCAGGTTTTTGCATAATTTTTTGGACAGAGCACTTAATTTTATATAATTGACAATCGTCACCAAAGAATCAAGCATTTCTTGTAAAGGCTTTGAAACAGTTTTGGTAGCAAGGAAAAATCAGCGAATCATGCACTGCAAGCACCTTGCTTGGGGTGCACACTCTTTAACTTCTGACTGAATGACGGACCTCGATCCAAGCATGGCTGATGCTTCATCGATACACGTTCCATATAAGTTTTTTCATCGTCATTCATTATTTCTAATGAATCAACTTATCATCTCCTTAACATCTTCGACTTTGGTAATAGTTTTAATGGTCTTTAAAACAGAAACTCTTTTTAATGCCCTCCTAGTGAATTTATTTCACTTACATGAGTACCTGGAAAAATGAACTAACATCGGTGTACTCGTCAAATTGAAAGGAAAAGACAGATAGTGCCTTTATTTCAGATAAAATTTGGACATGACTGAAATGCATCTCTAAATTGCATTGTTAGACAAGGATATTGTAACGAACTTTATAGCGTTATAGATTTCATAGTATTAGTTTGTGTTTGTAGTTTGTAGGGTTTTAGGTATATTTTCTATTATAACGAACTTTGTAGCGTTTTATATTTCATAGTATTATTTTGTGTTTGTAGTTTGTAGGGTTTTAGGTATATTTTCTATGAGTTCATAATTTATTTAATTTTACCCTTGTTAATTTCCTCAGGAGACGTCCATGAAAGAAGGTCTGGAACTTTTCAGAGAATTCTATTTTTAACATGGAACGCCTATGATAGAAGGTCTAGAAATCGCCGGATTATTCTTTTTCCTTATTTTTATTACCTCATGTAGTATGCAAATCCTTCTAGAGAATTAGGGAATCTACCGGTATCGACCAAAAGGGTATATAAAGGGTCCATATCGGCTTTCGTGGACAGTATAATTTGAGAGTTTGTCGACGCCAGATGAATTAGTTTGACAAGTATCACAATTAAGGTTGACAATAAAAAGCTTTCGAAATAATAGAATGTGTTCAATAAAACAGTGTGTTTAAAGATCGGCCGTCCGGAACAATATATTACGTAAATAAATCTCACACGCGTCTCAAAGAAACAGCTTAACGGACATTAATAAACAGAGTTTGATGTAGGTTTCTGTGATTGTACGTTTTTTGCAACTTCTAGACCAATTTAATATGATGCTTGCAGACCAGCTTGGTTTTGTTGTTGAAATATTCCAATAAATACTTTTCTTGTTTATGTTGATGAAAAAAGTGCAGGTTTTTTTTTTCTATTATGTTCAGAAAGCTTTGCTTCTATATGATGTTGTTTTATAGATTCAGTATTAAGTACTGAATTGGATTAAAAATACTCTAGCTTCTCTATGAGGTCACTAGTGACAGTCGAAAACCCAAAATAGTTCTTCAAAGGATTTCCGTTTTCTCGATAACGGTCAATAATAGCTGTACATTTATATTTATATTCGAAAATATAAAATCCTACGGCTCTGTTCATTGCATATGTATCAGTTGGTAGTACTTTTTCGATTATTTTCAACTTTGCAGAACGTCAGGTTATCTGTTCCGACACTTCACTGTCTTACATGATTCTTCAAAATGCAACAGAATGTTGTGATCACTGCGAATTACCTGTAGTTCGGAAGCTGGGGGGGGGGGTTAATACACATTGAGAGTTCCCTTCGATAACTTGTTGTTTTTTATTTTTGATAAGCTGAATTCATTTTTCTTGGCCACCGAGCCCAAATTTGGGCAAGTTTTGAATTATTGTTCGGCTTTGGTCAAAAATAATGGTTTTCCCGACTCTTTCAGAATTAAAGAGAGAATCAGAAAATACCAATTCTATTGTGTTAGCCAAAAAGTATCTTATACATGTTTAAAAAACTAATAATGCATGATTATTTAAAAAACTTCATTATTAAATTTAACACCATGGAAATATTGTTTCAATTGCCGATTTGTTACCTAAAAATAATTTAATTCGGTTACATGCTTTGAGAGCTTTTTATGTAACATATCAACAAATTAATTTATTACAATCTGATTAAAAAGTATCCTTATTATTTCCACCAAGTGAGCAATTAGTGTCTTACTGTAAAAACAAAAAATGCATAATGCATAAGACCTTGTACATATTTTGGTATTTATCACTTTAATGATACTCGTGTCAATTTATCTGAATCAAAGTATTTAAGATAATAAGTAATTATCTTAATAACTTATAATAGTTTTATTAAATATACGTAAAAAAAACATTAGCACGATATATTATTTTTAATTGTTTTTAGCTTTAACGTATTTTATTTTTATTTTAGTTTCAGTGAGTTGTAACACTGAGTATATATTCTATATCTGTATAAATATATAGAAACATATAAATTGTTATTAAACGAAGTTATTTAAAATTTAAAGACGTTAACAGTAACTTTTAATTGATTGGCAAATCATGCAATGCTAAGTAGCAGTACGAAAACGTATATTACACTGTTAAAAATAACCTTAAATTTAATGCATACTCAATGAGCATTCTATATTAAAGTTAATGATTTTGTACACTGTAAAAAAATTCACATTAATTTTAAAGTGCTGGAATCAAATTTCATTAACCATTTCTTAAATTCATTTAATGTTAATACATTAAATTTAATATTTTTTTACATAGATCTAATGTAATTATACCAACAATTTCAGTAACTTTATTGGAATTTAAGGTAAAATTCATTTAAATTTAATGTAAAAAGTTTTAATTCCAAAGTACATGTAACTTATTCACGATTTAAGGTACAAATGTGACAGAATTTGATCATAGACTCCTGCTAATGACGTATTGTGGTAGCGTTAGCCATTATATCTATAACCAATTTGCTACCACACATTAATTTGTAGATATTTTAATAACCTATAAGTAAATTTTACAGTAATAAAGACACTCTGGAACTCTGGAAGTTCATCTTCCTTATTGCAGCTTTAGTACCAAACAACTACGGTTATTTAAGCTTACCACAACCATAACTCAGAACTTCAGGACTCAGGCAGTGCAACTAATTAGCTGGACAGTTGACATCTCTTGTTTACAGCTCACACAGCAGTACGTCCGCACGTTAATTCGCGTGAAGGTTTTTAATTAAATTGAATAAAACAAGTTTCTCCAAACACTTAGTTTATTAACAAAAATAAATAAAAAAAAAACGAACTTTTACAATGAGAAACTTAAAACTAATAACAATTACGAAAAAAAAAACTAACATTATTACTCTTCTTGGCCGTTCTTTTAACCAAAAATGTAAAACCCAATTTTGAAAAAACACGTATAAATAGCTTAATAAACATTAACAGAGAAAATAAACAAAACGCGAAAAAACACCTATTTATATTTATTAATAAAACACTATTAAAATCGCGAAACGCTCGTCTCAAATAGCACACGATATTTCTTTAATATCTCAAATAAACTGAAAAACAAAGCAAAGGAAACTTTCTTTCCCGAAGAATATATCCGTTACGTAATTTCTCCACGGCCCTGGACTGTGGTACCGGTTCTAACGAATTCCAAATTATAACTGAGTTTAATTAATTTCTAAAAATGAAATTCAACTTTCATCCCTGGGAACCTCCCTTGTTTTAGACGCGTTGGTTCCAACATGCGTGCTTTTTCACCAATAGAACGTACTTACGCGATGCATCCCCGCGCGCGAAGTGTAGTTTTCGTTTCCGAGCGTCTGTTTCTTTTAAGTTATTTTCATTTACGGACACAAGGAATGTTTGTACTCAGGTATTAAAACTTTATTAAAAGTAACAGTTTTTTGCAGAATATGCCTCTATACTATTTACTTATTCTTTAATATTTTGGATGGTGGTGAATGGTTATTATAATTTCATATTATTTTTAAAAAGTAATTACTAGTTTATTATCTTGACAAAATGGCGGAAATTTTAATAAAACTCATTTTTTACCCTCGATTTAAGCGTTTTAAACTTGAGTGCTTCAAAGCCTGGGAAGCTTCGAGCAAATCTGAATCTAAATCTGAATAAAGCGGTTAAAGTGTTAATTTGCACCTCTAAATTATTTTTTTCAGCCTTGGTGTTTTTAATATGCATAGCAAAATATATTGGAGAAAAGAAAGGTAAAAATATTATTTTATTACTCATTAGTTTTGAATTTTGTCTGGTATCAGAATTTTTTCGGCCATAAATATTTCGTATTTCGTTAAAAAACTATGAACGTCAGTCCGGTAGCTTGTGAACCAATCTCAAAATCAACAAAAAAAGTTAACTCTCCATTTCATGCATAAAATATTTTTTTCGCAAAAATAGCGTCTAAAAATGATAACTGACAGTTGCTAGAGCTTTAGACACCAAATATTTTTAGTTCAGCTTGAGGGGTAGGGGAAAGCCGATCTGACAAGCTCCGAGGCATAATGCATTACGTGAATAAAGCCAATGTTTCTTGCACCTGAACAGCTCTGAACTGCTCCGGCCAATGAATCGAGGGCATTAATTGTTACCATAGAAGAAGTATACTTCGTCAATGTTGTTACTAAAGGACTACGCACAAAAGCAATGGATAATTGATCTCCGTGGATTCATTCAGAGTGACGCTGACTATATATTCACATTGCCCCAAGACGATTTAAAGTCATGCTAAAGATCTAGCAGGCTTAAAAGATAGATATTTGATGCCTATATGTTGAATATTGTTTGAATATATTTTTTCATAGAAAAAAATGTATGTACAAATTTTGTAAAATTTTGTCGATCTTGTGGTCATGATATTTTTGATCGTGGAAAGTAATATAGCGGAAAATGTCCGACTAACATTGACCGTAAGGTCTGTTCTTTTCTTATTCCCGTATGTTAATAGTTTGAATTGGCTTTATGAATTCCGATCATCAAACTTACTTACCAACTACTAATTATTATTGGGAATATTTATATCTCGCTTGATCTTTCTGAGCATGCCTCTATCCAGCTACTTGCTAGTGCGCATTTTTTGTCTCACCTTACTTTTCTGCGCATGACTATAAGTAACGAAAAAATATGATGAATCAATGCTCAGTTTTTAGGAATTAAATGTTCACCTTTTAAGCCTCCCAAATCTCTGGGATCGCTTTAAATCGACTCGAGGCCATGAGAAAATTTTTTCGGCATCTCTCGGGGAGTATATTTCCAATACTGGAAGCGAATGTACAGAGATCGATTTTCCATTGGTTTGGTGCGAAATTCTTTAGGAATATATTTTCTATTTAATATATATATTATGTTTATTTGTATTTAAAAATAAAGTCGGTGATCATATTTAATTTTAGATGTTCATCTGTCAGAAATGAAATTGTGTAGTAGAAATTTCATACAAATCCACGTGTTCGATTGAGATAATATTTCGCATGTTTATGTTTTTTTGATGACGATACAATGAGGTATCATGGAGTGTATTTGATTGATGATTGCGTCGGCCGGTGGCTACAGGAACTCCTCATTTGAGTCCTTCGTGTTTTGACCATTTTTGTGTGGATAAATCTTTTAGTCACAACAGGCGCAGATCCAAGTGTGGGGCGGTGAAGTCGATTGCCTCCCTATCGATAAGTCGCTTTTAACACACCGTACTTTTGTGATATCTCCCCCTCCCCAAAGAAAGAGGTTGGATTCGCCCCTGGGTCACATTAAGTGTCCAAAATTTGATTATTAAGCCTGGTGGGGAACGATGGAACTTCTTAAATGTTAACAGTAGAGTTATTGTTTGGGCGATAAAACTTTTGATAGGGGGTTTGATGATAAATTCAGAAGATAATTAGTAAAAGTGTTCAATGGATGACGCTAGATCTACAATATTTGAACTTTATAGAGTTGTCTTCAAGATTCTTTGGGTACTAAGTCTGATGATAGAGTCGGAAGATGCGTCGACTATGGAGTGGTTTAATTAGTAACGAAGGTATCTTCGATGAGACGTTTGCCCAGTTAATTTGGAATAATCCCTAAATTCAAAAATTGTTCCAAATTAACTGAGAAGGAACCTTGAAATATAAATGGTATAAAGAAAAATAAACTGAATGTTTTAAAATTTACAAATTCCATAGCTGTGAATTTTTTTGTTATGTCAATCAGTTTTCTGAGAACAGCTCGGCACGTAATCTCTGTGATCGCTGCCATTTCGTCTCCTATATTGTGCTTCAATTGATTTAGAGAGGTAGGATTGTTACTGTATACCTTTAACTTAGAGTCGCACTACAAGAAAAAATTTATTGTTGTGAAATCTGGGCTAAGTGGAGGCCAGTTTATGTCACCTCTTCTGGATATCAACTTTCCTAGAAAAAATTCACTAATAACCGGTATAAACATATTAGACGTTCTATCCTGCTGGAACTGTGTGTTTCGATTAAAACCAAAAAAATTGTGCAAAGCTGGTGTGAAAAAGTTGTTATCTCTACATATCGCACGGAATTAAAAGTTACTGTGCGACATTTTTGATTTTCTGAAAAATATGGGCCGATTATTCCTTGCCCCGACATTACAGCCTAAACAGTGACTTCTGGTAATTAAAATGGCCTCTGAAGTTTATGTTATGGATTCGTTGGACTCCAGTAACAGCAGTTTTGCTTGCTAAAGTGACTAGTAAGATAAAAATGTGCCTTATCTGAGAATAGAATGTTGTTGAAGATTAAAAATCCATCAACCATTTAGTTAGCGAAGTTAAGCTTCTTAGCACCATCAGATGACGTTAATTCTTGGACTAACTGTATCTTGTAGGGGTGAAGACACAAGTTTTTAGCTATTATGCAATGTAGGGAACTTTTAAGAAGATATAAGACACTTGGCTCTTTGCGAATAGAAAGAGCTGGAATGAGTCTAGCTGACTGGCTACAATTTCTACATTTTCCTCGCTTTCTGATGATCTTGGTCATCCCGTCCGAGATTTGCCCATCGTCGTACCAGTCTTTTCAAATTTAGATAAGTCGAGTATTCGTTGCTTTATTTATGGGACGCAATCGATGAAGATTACAAAATTTACGCCATCTATCTCCTCTGAAAAGCTCCATAGCGACTAAATTACCCAAAGACGGGGCTAGCAATTGGCATAACTCCCGCGTCCCTACCGTCGTTTGGTTCGCACAGTGCGTAAAACAAATTGAAAAAGGTCTTTCGGAATACCTTGTATAACGTTAATTAAAGGCTTGTTTTATTTGTTTTTTGCGTAATTTCTTAAGACGTAAATTTTTTTATTGTTTATGGAATTTAGGTAACCTAGATCTCTCTTCAATTTCCTCTACATTTATACACTTCCAAACCAGCCCGAGACAAGATTTTCTTGTACTGACTTGACTGTTTTGTTGCCTTATTTTAAGAATATTATTTCATCAATTTTTTGATGGAATAATTCAAATGATGCATCTTCTCTTTTTCTCGTTTCGTAAAACCAGTAGGTTGTATGAAAAGACTCCAACCAGAGATAACGAATAATATAGGTAGATGATAAAATACCACTATTTTGAGACTAAAAATGGTAAAGGAACAAGCGTTTTAATCACTCTGTTAAATCTTGGGTGGATTTGTTAGCATAGTTTAACCAAAAACTCATTATTTCTGCTCAGCACCTTGATTTCTAATAAAAATGTTCAAATCGACTCAAAACTCGTTTCTTGACTTTTCGCCGCGAACTTTATTTAAAAAAGAAACAATAAAAGTCTTAGTAAAGCTAAATTTTATTTTATGATAAAATAAGTTTCATTACTTAACATATATTATAACAATGAAATCTAAAATTATATTCTTTTGGTTAAGAATGTAAATTTATATTTAATACAACATACTATTAGGTAACACTAGGATTTCCATATTTTCTTGTACCAATATATTTGCATCAATAAATGAATCTGCTTTTTGGGAACACTGTAATATTTTTGAAAACAAATTAAAACGTTTGCGAGATAATTTTTTTCACAATTTTAATATTTGAATAAATTTTACAGGTTTGTTTTTTATTCATAGTAGTTCAATTGAAATAAATATTTATACAGTTCGCCAATTATAAGGATTAGTAGCTTTCATTCATTTAAGAAATTTACATTTGCATGCAGTGACGGCTCGTAATTTTTTGCACTAGTGACTGCCGCTTTCGCAAAATAACAATCTATTTCTACAATTTGTTGTGAAGGTTAATCCTACAGTTAACTGTTATATGTATTTTTCAGTGAACAATATATTGGTATCAAATAATCATTAATAATTTTAATAAAATTAGTTTGTTACAGGCAAGAATGAAACTAAGGAAAAAGAATTAAAAAAACACTTTTTCAAATAAAAAAACATTTAAATAGTTCGACACACATCTATGTTTTGAGGGCAGGCGATCTACATAAAAAATTTGGTTTAACCTGATTGGCTTTAACTTAATTACGATACTAACATCTGTAGCGAATAATTAGTTAGATTTTTAAAATTTGTTTACATTCAGTCAATCTTTACAAATCAAGATAATTTAAAAAATCCAAAATTATTTGATTAAGGATTACATGCCACTTTTAGAAATCGAAAAACTGAATTTAATTTAAAAATTTATACAACTCTCAATTGAAAAATAATAGTATTTTAAAATTATTGTTTAAATTATACAATGAAGATGTAAAGTCTGGAATAAATTCATTTTTACAAAACGTTGTGCTTTTTGAGATGTCGATCCGACACGTTAACTTTGTTTTTTGGAGCGAAATATTTCCAATATTTTACATTTTATAAGATGAATGGAAGAAGCTGTGCTATAATTAACTTTGATTTTTTAAATAGTGACCCACATTTCTTTGTACACTTAAACTCTATGAAAAATTCTGAACATTTTTTCTATTATACGTACTAGTAGGGGCGGATTTAGCCTCTCTGTTTGGAGGGAGGGGGGTGATATCACAAGAGCAAAGAAAAAGATCGAAATTTGTATACAGTACAGTATGACAAGTGAAAACGACTTACCAACGGTGGGAGGGGGGAGTTAATGCAACAGGGAGGCGAATCTATTTTCTGTATTCAAGATTCTTGGAAGAGGGCGGAGGCATAGCTCCACCGCACCCTCTCCCTTAGATCCGACTCTGTGTCCAAGGTATAGGTGTAACTGCTTTCGATTTATAGATAGTTAAAACTATTAACCTATTCCGTTATTACTTGGAATTAATTATAAGTAAAAATTAAACTTATGAAGCACAGAGGATAGAAATTCTTATGGTGATAGGAAATGACTATAGGGTAAGACCTCGGGAAGAAGCATGTCAGTTATTTCAAGAAAAATATCCTAATCTTCGTCAATTTCACAACCAATAGTGAATAAGGTTGGGTAGAAATTTCATCTCGCTTGGTTATGTGCGAGAAGCCCCAAAAAAAAAAACGGTGAACCAGCAACTAGTGAAGGAAAAGGTAGACGTATTATTCCAATTCCAAGATAATCACTATAATACCTGTGAGGAAATAGCTATAAACTTGTATATTGCGAAAATAATGCATTCTAATAAATGCCGTCCTTTCAAGATACAAGTTGTTCAAAAACTTTATGAAGATAACTATGACAAGCGTCTTCAATTTAACTGTTACAAGAAATGTGATTTTGGTATCTCATTTGTGATAAAAACATTTTTTTCCGACGAATCAACGTTTTGTTTAAATGGTGAAGTCAACATACAAAATTATCGATATTGGTAAGATATAAACCTAAATTATAGACAAAAACTAAATGTGTGAGCAGGAATCGTGGGTAGTAACGTTTTAGAGCTGATGTTTTTGATGAAAATTTAACTAATTAAAGATATGGATAGTTTTTATAAGAACTTCTTATTCCTGCTCTTTCGACGCTATTTACTGTAGAAGAGAATCCACATTTACCCTATCAATATATCTGGTTTCAAAGTAACGGAACAAATATTAATTATTTTATACTGTTTAACGTGAAGTGTATTCTGCTAAAATGGGTAATTAAATAAACACTCGGTGGCGAGATTATTTCCCGTGAGAACGGGATAGTATATATTTTTTATTATCACCCAAGAAAGTCTGAAGGAAAAATAAATCAATTATCGTGCTTAAACAAAATTTGAACTTTATTATCTTTCAGTCGTTTAAATGTTTTTTTAAATATATAAACTCAAAATTTATGAGGACATAAAGTAGAAGACTCTCTCTAAAACTTGTCTATAAATCTGTCGAAGAAATCCTACCCGAAGAGATAAGGGCAGATTGAGGAGGTCTTACATGGTATGTGCAAATAACCGCTAAAATGTATTATAATATTGAACGATTTTTCCATTGTTAGAAAACAAAAGAATAATCAAATACACTCATTAAAATGTAACATAATGTTGAAACTGTGAAAGGAATTATTCTAGAGGCTGTTTTCTTTTTTTGATTGTAAGGAAGAATGGTTTAAATACCAGCAAAATGAATAAAAGGGAATGCAGTTTTTTTACAGATGCTTTTCCTTTAGTTATAGAAAGACGTAGAACAGTTGTATTAACCATTTTATATAAAAATTATGATTAAGACGCTCAGAGGCCCTCTACATTTTATGACTCAAATTAACTTTTACAGGGTTCCATGGAGTGATATGGGTACTAACGGGAGCAGTGGGGTGCCGAGGGGGTACAAATTCGGCCTTTTAAGGAATAATAAGCTTTAGTTACAACCTGCTATTTAAACGTGTTTTTCAAAATGGGGCTATACATTTTTTATAATAGAACGGCCAATAAGAGCAATTATGTCAGTTTCTTCGCAATTGTTATTTGTTATTAGTTTAAGTTTTTCATTGTAAATAATTCCGTTTCCTATTTATTTTTGTTAATAGATCTAAGCGTTTTGGGAAACTTGTTTCATTTAATTTAATTAAAAATCTTTAAGCGAAGTAACTTGTGGACGCACTGCTGTGAGAACTTTAAACAAGAGATGTCATCTGATCAGCTAATTAGCTGCCTTGTCTAAGTCCTGAGTTATGGTTTTGGTAAACTTGAATAATCTGTAATTGTTTGGAACTAAAGCTGCAAAAAAGAAGATGAACGACCAGACTTCCAGAGTGTCTTTGTTACTGTAAAATTTAATTCTAGGGTTTTTAAAAATAGCTACTAATCTGGGACAGCAGAATGACTGTAGATGGAATGGCCAACGCTGCCAAAATATATAATTAGCGGAAGTCTACGATCAAATGTTTTCACATCAACAAGATGGTGCCCTACCACATTACGCAGTAGAAGTTGGCGCTTGCCTTAATGATGTTTTCGCGAACAAGTGGATTGGATAATTTGATTACTGTCAATTAACAAATGGGAGGCATTTTCAACACTTATTAAATAACAAATTAACTGTTGTTCCTAACTCATTTCGAGCTTCAACTGTCGATAAATCGAAAATAGTTGCATTAAGATATAGGATATACAATAGAAAAAAGGTTCAGAATTTTGCAGGGAGTTTAAACGTGACCACCAGTGAGGATCAGCATCAAAGTTAATTATAGCACAGTTCTTTCCAAGTGATCCTGTATGATTTAATATAATGGAAAAAATCTTACCAAAAAAACAAAGTGTCCGAAAGATTTAAAAAAAAAACCCTGCGTTTTTTAAATAAGGAATTTATTCCATGTTACGCAAATATGGAATTCATAATTTCAATTGCTGTAATATAATATAAATAAGAGATTACAAATATATATTTAGATCTTATATCTATATTTTAAATCTAAATTAGTAATATTAAATAATTCGTTTAAAATTTTTATAACGATTAAAGATTTTCTTATATCTAAAAGTCGAAAGAATAACTATAACTATATTATTAGCATTAAGACAAAACACTTGTTTTTATTTGTTAAGGCCTTAAGATAATAATAATTGTGATTTATTGGCACATGATTAATTTGCATATTTAAAATTAGTTCAATTTTGACATTACATTAGTCTTAGGTTTATTTTTAAGATAATTTTATGTTTTTCCTTATCTAATTAAGTTTAAATTTAAGTTATCACCAAGTCGTTGGAACAAGAGAACAAACTACAAACTACATTAGTATAACTAGTAAGAGAAAAATCGGAATGTCGCTTTGCAGCCCATATATTTCTTAAAAATAAACAATTTGTTGTAAAATAATTACTGCTTTTTCAATTAGAGTTCAGAATGGTATTTTACATGACATAAAAATCGGTCATTATTTCGAATAATGGAATTCCTTATTTTTAGGTCGTAGAATGTGAATTGAAAGTTTTTTTGGCGGTTGCACAAAATTTTTCCAAAAAAATTTTTCAGAGTATTTTCGACCTAATTCTTTAAATTCTACATGTTTCAATAAAACACATTTGCTCATTTAAAAAAAAGCCCATTTTGGAAAAAATATGCACAACATTTTATAGCGAAAACCAGTAAACTCAACCTGAAGAAAAACTTAATGTACTGTGAACATGGCTGGCAAATTCACGCATTATAGCCAGATTTTTAACTACCATACAGTTTAAATTTTTCTAAAAGTAATTCAATAATTCTCACTACTCTTTTTCTTTTAAAATTGAAAAAAAAATAATGGACAAATTGATCTTTGGAAAAAGATTACCAGAAATGTGTTAAAGTTACAGAGTGAATGTGTTCTGAAATTTGTCGGCTTAAGTCAAAATTTCTAGACACAGAGACGTGTACCATGTATTTTTAAGCACATAGAAGAAATCTACCCTGCCATTTATACATACATACATGTTGTATAAACCTGAACCAACCTTCATACTTATTATTGTTTTACTGAGACTAAGATTTGTCCTTTGTACTTAAAAATAGATCGTACTTGTCTTTGTGGTTAGGATATTACCCTTCTAAATAAATATTTTACTACTACTAACAATCTTTTGTGATATCATTACATTAAAAATTTGACAAAATGAAGATATATTATGTCGATACTTCTCTGAAAACATCATTATCAGCTTTGTTTGCTATATCTCATGCTACAATATTGGAACGAAGACAAATTGTATTCACTCCAATTACAATTTGACTACTAAATTTTCTGTACAAATCATATTTGAAAATCATGTCAATGCGACAACGTCGCATTTCGCAATACGTGTGTCTTGTTCTGGGCTTTTGTGACATTAAAATGAAAGTAATTGACAAGCTGATAGTTTTTTCTAGTTTTTATTGAAAATTCACTTTTATTCGCAGATTTTTATTGGTAATTTTGATAAAATAATATTTAAGTAGTTTATCGTGTTTGTGTATTTTTCTGGATGTGGCAAAATTTGAAGATGGGGATAGGAAAACGACTTATATGTGTGAAAGTAGAACAATTTTTTTTTCTTCGAAACTATGTACGATCACCAAAAATAAATTTTAAATTCCTGTTTTACAAATCCATGCAAGAATCAGTGAAAAATTCGATGTTTCTAATATTTGGAATAATTACCAAAAAATCAAAAAAAAAAATTGAATATGATTTAAAGAAAATGATTTCTTATTCTTAAAATTTTCAGTTTTCTATGTTGCCGTGAAAAAAATTGAGGAAATTTTAGCACTCTACATATCACTTCAGGTTACAATTTTATTACAAATTTTATACATATTTTGCCATAACAGTATTATTAATTGAAACTTCTTTTCAGCGTTTTAACAAGCTGTAGGTTCTTATCCGTACCGTTAAAGAAAAACTATATTTCTATCAAAATTTTAATATTTTCTCCCATTAATTTGAATTTTGGAGTACTTATGGATTTAAAGATTTTAAATTTTAGCTAAAGAGAAAAACCCGAAAAATTGACATGTTAGTATCTGAAAGTAATCGTCGTTTAATCCAAAGTATTACAGTTTAAGAAATGTAGAAAATGTAATATTTCAGGTGCCCAATGTGGAATTTTGCTACAATGTTGTATAAAATGTCGCGTTGGGTTTGGAATTTCAATCAAAAATCTATACTAATTTTGGATCTCTTCAGATATTATTGTTTTTATTTGGAATTCCAAGGGATTTAAGGAAAAAAATAAGAACAAACAGGTAAACAATTGCGCAATAAATTCGAATTTTTCATATTTAATCTTCAAAAAATAATATTGAAAATTGGCGAATGTAATTTTAAAATTAATGAATTGAGAATATTGTGTGCTTGATACAAGAACGGTCTATGAGATCAATTTCTGCATCCAACGAGAAAAGTCAAGAACCTGATGGAATCCCTGGTAACCTCCTCGGAAAGTGTGCAAAACCACTTGTCAATCCCCTTAACTTCCTAGTAAATTTATCGTTTGAAAAAAGCCACTTTCTTCTCTTGTGCAAATATTTAGACAAGGCAGTTTTACTGAACTGGATAACTACAGATCAATAGAATTGGTGCCAGTGGAGTCCAAGTTTTTTGAATGGGTTTTTAAAATAAGACTTCTTGAATATTTACAGAAATGCCACATACTCGCTTGTAGCCAAAATGGCTTTCGCTTAGATAAATCGACGGGAAATGCTAATTTCGCTCTTTGTCAGAAAAATTTAAGATGTAAAGAAGCCAAACATAAAAGTTTAGGTATATTTTTTGACTTTAAGAAGGCTTTCGACATTACAAACCATTCATTGCTATTAGATAAACGGAATAATTACGGAATCACAGGACCAAAACAGCTTCCAGTTGGAAGTCTTGGGAGGGGGAATAAATAAAGTTGAATCAAGAATGACTGTGGTGAATACTGGCGTGCTACGAGACAGTTTTTGAATCCCATTTTTTTTCTTATCCATATTGATGACCTTTCATTGTTTAATAGTTTTATAACTCGTTTTACAGATTATATTTCTGCAAGAGCTGATGGTCAGGGTGAAGATATTTTGAGAGAGGCTGAATATGCGTGGCAGATTGTTCTTTAATTAAACCACTTAAAATCTAATTTTTTTGTTTTTCCTAAGTGAATTAAAGTTAATTCCGAATTCACTGTTGAGTATCAAGGAAATGGAAAACAACTAAGATTTTAGGGTTAACTATTGATCAACATTTATCTTGTGATGCTGATGTTCCTTTACTATGCAAAAAATTAGCATTCTGAAATTTTACTGTACTACAACTTACAGATAAGGTCGAAGCGGATGTCTTCAGGATATTTTAAAATGGATGTGTTTACTGAGCTATAGAATTACATATTGGGGTACCTTTGTACATATGCAGAAGGATTTGATTGCACAGAAGAAGATAATCCGTAGAATGTTCCGTATAGCCTCGCGTAAGTGGGGGTAGATTCGCTAAGGAAGGATTTCTCACAAATTTTGGGATTTATATTCTTGAGAATACTTCATAAGTAAAAGCCAATTTGAATATGTTCGTTAAGAGGTGAACTCCATATGAGTGCAAAAGTAGGAATAATTTCTATATCTGCTTTTCTATAACTAGTCAGTATGCAGGGAATCCATCAATGGTCTATGCAAAGATTTTTAATCATCCACCGGTGAAAATAAGGACGGAAAAGAAATTTTTTGAAAAAATGCTTTTTTTTGGCTACCAACTTATATTATATTCTCGGCAAGTTCCTCCTTGAAACTTTTTAATTTTATATTATATTGCTTGCTGAAGCACAATATTTCGTTTTTATTTTAGTAGCTTTGTAGGTGATCCTTTTCCCATTTTTTAGTAATGAGATCATTTGACAATTTTAATACATAGTACAAACGCCGAATGGAATATATGATTTGATTTGAACATGCTATGGAGGCAGTTTACTGCGATTTTTATAAACACCAAATAGGAGCTTTTCCAATACACTGGAATGTGTGCTACTTAAAATGTGAATTTGTTTTTCAATAATGACAAGTGGAATAATATTATTTAAAACTATTTCGAATCTATTGTTATAGAATTTATAGCTTTTTTACCCTCGCTAAATAAAATATTTGATATGAAATATATAGGCTGTGAATGAAGTTTATCAGTAATATTGATAACGAAGAAATAGATAAAAATTCTTAA
Source organism: Diaprepes abbreviatus (assembly GCA_034092305.1). Taxonomy (NCBI): domain Eukaryota; kingdom Metazoa; phylum Arthropoda; class Insecta; order Coleoptera; family Curculionidae; genus Diaprepes; species Diaprepes abbreviatus. Next base: position 1,117,915 of record JASJET010000090.1, on the reverse strand, counting down.
GTGCTAATTGTAAAGATTTAAAAGGACATTATTCTAGAGAGACGTCTGGTTTCCAGTTGTTAGGGTTCTGATGCCATCCTAATTCTTGCAGATTCTCTCGACTTGCTGTGAATTTCGGCGCATCTCAGAGTAATACCAAATATATCTTCGTGATATCTGTTTTGATCCTAAAAAAGAGATTCAAAGTAATTTTTTTTTCTTTTAATTTTTTAATATATCAATGTGCGTTCTTCAAAAGTAGTGCACATTTTGATCATATATTAACAAACAAAAGAACTTTTTCATTCATATCCATGTATTTTGATAGTGATTTTCTGTGGCGGCCTAGGTAGATTATTAATAAATACTTCACTAGTAAATTTTATGAGATTGGTTCTGATTAGTATGGTTTCTTAAATCACATTTAAATCTTAAATACTATCATGGGGGAGTTTTATCACCCCTACTGTGATCCTTGGTCACAGACAGTCTGCTGAGCTAACGGAACGACTCTGGGTTCAAACCATAAGGTTATGGGTTATGCTGATGACCTAGTTGTCATAATCAGAGGTAAGAATCAAGAAAATATTACAAGTCTTATGCATAATGAAAGGACTACATATTGATCCTAATAAAACGGTCCTCATAGCAGTAACAAGGAGAAGAAAGCTAGATATCAATACTCCAACTTTACATGGAACAACGCTGAGTTTTTCCAAAGAGGTTAAATATCTGATAGCAGTCATATACCAAACTGGCCTAGAGCAGCCATATAGAAAATATTCTACACACTAAGGTAGACGTATAATAGAATTTTTAGGGTTTGAGACCGAAAATAATCCTACGGTCATACTATCATCAAAACTATGGTCGCATATGCCTTATTGTCGCATATGGTGGCCCAAGATACAACAAATAGCAACTCAAAAAAGCTGTAAAAATATAGGGGTTAGTCTACATAAGTATCACAGGGACCATGTCATCATGCAATGCCGCAGCAATAGAGGCAATGATGAACTACCATTGCATATAGCAGTGCCGAGGGCCGCAGCAACAAATTCCCTCAAGCTGTTCCATATTGAAAGCCTCAAACTTGGAAAATTTATTGAACATATGAAGATTTTGAATTGAATTCCAACAGAATCCATACTCAAAAGCAACAGATGACATGTCGATAGGGTACGATTTTGACATGAAGTAAGTGGTTACTAACTTATACCAAGCGAACGGAGAGAGATTACCTCGCCGAGAAAAAGATTCAATGGCATAATTTACTGAAGAAAGAAGGGGTTTTGGGTTTTCCAAATCCCTAAAAGATACCTCCGACATCTTCCAAGCAAAACTGCATGCAATCCAAATCTATGCTGACAAATGTCTTAAAAGAAACACTAAGAAGGCCAAAATATACATATGGTTGGATAGCCAAGCAGCGTTAGAAACTCCCAAGTCAAACATCTAAGAGTCTAAGTTGACGCGACTGCAGTTAAGCTCTAAGGCAATTGACAAGGAACAACAGAGAAACCCAACCCTGATGTGGGTGTTAGAGTACAAGAGAAATCAAGGAGTACGAGAAAGCCGATAGCCACGTAAAAGAAGAGGCAAAAACTCATTTTCTTGTCTCGGAGCCTTTCTGTGGACTACCAAAAAGTTCCACAAAACAGGAGCTACGGAGCTGGGAACAGAATCAGATTCTAATAAGGTGGAATAAGAGGCCTAATCTCCGACAAATAAAAAAAATCACAAACCCATCGTCAAAGGAGGCAAAAATGCTTCTCAACATTTCAAAATATATTTGAATAATAAAAAATGTCTGCTCTTTGAGATACCATCTTAAAAAATTGGCACAGCTGGAAGTGATATTTGCCGTTTCTGCGATAGGGCAGTCGTAACAACAGAAGACCTTCTATGTGAACGCATGGCACTTAGCCCCTAAAGAATAATAGACTTCATAAAAAGTTTAAATATCTGGGGCTTAAAATATATCAGGGTAATATACAAAAGATCTGAAAGATCGAAGTGCTGTGGATAGAGAAAGAAAGCCTTAACGATCTACTCGCAATCTACTATCTACAATCTAAGTGCCATAATCGATAGAGTGTAGATAGTGAGTAGTGTAGCATATGCATCAAAGAGAACTTACCCGTAATGAGAGTAAATATGATTGTACTTCATCTTCAGTCATTCCACCATATTTCTGAATAATCTTCTTTAGAGTTTGATATACATGTTCTGCCATAGTACAGTCTCCACATACATAAAAATGACCTTCTTGAATTACTAGTAATTTATAGATTTCTACTGCTTCTTCTAGAGCAAGATCTTGAACATACGTCTACAAATTTATGAAGTTCAATTTATTAAAATATTGTGTATATTGTATTGGTGTTGGGGAAGATCTGACGAAATATAAGAAAACAAGAACATGTTACTGTTTTTTTTATTTTGCTAGGCGCAAATTTGTGATTATGTATGCAAAATAATGGCGAAGGTGTCTCTATAGTGAGTATGCCGGAAATCTTCATACAAAGGTCATGTTAAGGGCGAGATAAGATCTACGATATAATTTATCATCACATCCCTACAATGATAATATTTTATTGCTTTCTTTAATTGAAAAATCTGAACCATTCCTGTTTTTTCAACAGATTTTTAGAGAAAAATTATAATTTTGAAAATGTTGAATTAAACGAGAATATAATTATAGAGTAGTAACACTAACCTTTTTTATATCTGACTCTCTAGACAAAGCTAAGAATACCCTATCTAAAACTTTGGATCTAACCATTTCTTCTTTTTCTTCCTTATACAGATCCATCTCTTTGGTTCGACAGCCAAAGAATAACCATATTTTACCTATTTGGTGTTTGACTTTTAGTTGGGCAAATCTAAAAATTGATTTTTTATAAACGACCTTTTTCATCATTCTTCGATATAAATATTGATCGACATTATAAATCATATATTTATTCAAATATTTGTTAAGCCAATTATATTTATTAATTTTTTTTTTAATAATAATTGAAATTTAAAAAAGGAGTAAGTATTGTGTAAGATTTATAATATTTTGATATTATTTGGTGCAAGAAGATTCATTATTTTTTCAATGGTCCATAGTTATACATAGCAGGTTTTATATAAAAACAAATTGATAAAACCATTTTAAGGCATCCTTGCGAAAAAGATTAGTACCAACTTTAATTTCATGACTAGGGAGAACTTGTTATTTCTGCCATCGTCTATCGGTAAAATGAAGAAATAACAATTATAAAAGGAATATTTAAATGTTCTTTTATATTTTATGGACTGTAATGGATGTTTGTCTTAATTGTACTAACCTGTGTTGCCAAAAGGCTCTAAATGGAGCAATTCCGGTACCAGGTCCAACCAAAATAATGGGTTTTGATAAGTCGTTAGGAAGGTAAAAGCTCGGGGCACTAAAACACACATTTACAATACAAATACAATTAATACATCATCAAATAAAATACTAACAGCAAGTTTTTAATTTTTAGTTAGGTTTGTTAAAATAAATCTTTTCGGTTGGTTAAATGGATTATTGATACTGAGGGTCCCATAAATGACTTGAATTACAATGTCTTGTTTCCCTTCAGCAAGGGCATAAATTGGTTGACGGGTAAATTTTCTATATTTTAGATCTCAGTGTTTCGAGAGTCGTCAGACTAGAATACGAACAAAGTTAAAAAAATGATGTATTATAAAGTGCGTTTCATTAAAAAATATATCCAATGTCAATTATGGTACCCATTTTAAAAATAATTTGCAATCTTAAATGTAATTATATTAATCGTTATTTTTTCCGAGATATTGCTTGGGTCAATAGAGTTTCGACATTTAATTTAATTAAATAGCCTATGAACACGATAAATATTGTGAGTATTGCCAGTGGGCATCTATTTAAATTAAGCTATAGAAAAAAGTGCTAGTTTAACATTATGAAAACTGTACCTTCTTATAAACAAACATATATCCTGACCAACTTCCATATCTTGCAAATAATTGGAGCATACTCCATAATGAGCGGGTCCTTCACCTCCTAAACAAAAGAAATTAATATATTTTGATAGATTGGAGATTTTGTATGTAAATTAATACGTGAAAAAAATTTGTTTGTAAATTTAACGATGAAATTACTATATTTTTTAAAACGCCTGTAAAGTTAATTTTTATGACACGATAAGTGTACAAATGCAATTCAGTGATTTGTATACGATGTGGTTATTTTAATTATATTTTATACGATTGTGTCGAAAATAATTGTTTTTATTGCAATTTCTACCATTAATCGAAACTATTTGTGCCAGTTTCTGAGGTCCCGTTACCAGCCACCAACCCTCATAGTTTAGTTATGTACGTCCGTCTGTATGTAACAGCTTTATAATTTCATCAGTTGATAATTTTTTACGATAAAATTTTATAGGTAGTTTATTTATATTATCCCTAAAATAGACCTAAAAAAATCATATCGAAAAAGAAACTTAAGGCATTTCAATCTGTGTGAAAAGTACGGATGAATAAAAGTTTTGAAATTTTTCATTTTCTTTAAGTAGTCTCATTGGATGGCCTTCGAAAATGCAATAAAATGTTTACAAGCCTATGTTTTCATTTTACGTCAAAAAGGCTGCTAAATACGTATAAAATTCTAGCAATCATGACGGTTGAACATTAGTGGGGATAGTACTGCTGCCGAGGGGAGTTGTATGTATTATATAAATTCGACTAGCTAGCATTTTTCACGTATTTCACAGACTTTTTGATGCAAAGAGAAAATATAGGCTTCTAGAATGATACTTCTACTTTCTAAAACTTCTTACAAAATTTAAATTCGACTTCCCATGATGCATTTAGACGCAGTTAAATGACGGAGATATGAATTTTTGAAATAACCCTCAGTTCTCCGTTTTTTTCTGTTTTTCTCGGTTACTAATGATCCGATTGTCAATCTAAGACCTATTTTGTTGTTATTTTTATTTTCTGCAGTTCGCCTGTTCAGATGATTGCTTTATTAGTTTTGATGTTATAAGCAAAAATCGAAAAAAAAAAAAACGAATTTTTTGGTGTTAATAGTGCATGACAAATTAACGGATCATAACAGAGAGTGGAAAACAACAAAATATCACTACGGATTGTTTTTAGTATGATGGCACAGTCACATTGTTACATAGGTCTTTAAAAATGAAATTAAATATTTCAAATAATTGCAAATTTGTCATCTAGTCATCTCATTCACGAAATATAAGCCTTAGAGTTTGTTTGAAGGTCATAGACAACGATGTTTCTTGCGAAATAGTAGATATCTGGTGGACTTCCATCGTCTTTATTTTTTGTTGAATATCACGACATTTCGGCTAGTAGTAACCTCTAGTCGTTTTCAAGTTTCACTTGATGCGTTACTTTCACGATGTCTTATGAAAAATTCCTTTTCTTAATAACTGAGATCAACAATTTTTGTTTGTTTTTAGGTTATATAGTAGAGAAGATGGTCCAAATATAGGAGGTGATCCAACAATGGGCTAGTAGTACTTTAGGGTAATGAAATAACTGCCATTTGGTAAAAAATATTTGAAAGTCTTTCTCAGGAAGCGACTTATTAACCATGAGAGCTACGGACTGCTAAACCGGCGCTGGCTTGTTCGGTGTTGAGAAATACTGTGCCTCGTGATAATCGGTGTCGAAACTCTTAATGGCGTATGGATAATGAGTTACTTAATCCGATTTAAAAATATCTGACATATTACATACACAATTCTGATGGTTGACATTCCATTGTCCGGAGTAGAATCCCTCACGTTGGAGAATGAAAAGGAAAGCAACAAGTTGGTGTGCTAACCTCTGCAGGGCGGGGCTCCACCATCACCGTTGTTGCCTACATGAGCGATTCTGGAAATTTTGATGAAAAGAGGTCCTCTTCGTTATCCTGATCTTATGGACATGGTTAGGGGCAATTAGATCACCATTATTTGCTTACCACTTCACTCAATACACAAACCGAAGTCTATCGATAAAACTTTTATGGGCCCTTTAAAAGCACTGTAAGAGTGAGGACGTGGCTCAGAGATTTAGGGCCATATTTGACACTGTACGATATTCGGAACTTGTTGGGCAAAGCTTACCTTAAATTTCAAACGGAAATTGTAGTGAATGGCTTTAAAAGTATCCGTTAAATAATATTTTGTAGAATTTATAGAGTCTGAAATAGAAGCGCAAAAGACTTGCAGCATAATTAGACCTGTGACACTTACTTCAATACTGTCGACTTCAACGATATCCACTTCGGTATCCTCAACTGCAACTCCATCTAAGGAAGTCAGCCAATTTGATATTTTACTTGAACCATCTATTAAAAAAATGCAGCAGTTGCAATCACAAGTTATCAGGAGCCGATGTGACTAGTTTTTAAAGAAGTTTGCAGCTAGAATGGGCAAAAGGCGACATCTGATCTGACCTGAGGAGTTGGAGACTAAGATAATAGGTGGTAACAAGAAAAGTGTTGGTAAGAGTTCTAACAAAGGTCAGCAGTAACAACAAACTAAGAGCATAGGTATGGACCCTAAAAACGAAGTTATTCCCAATCCCTTGATGGCAATGATGAGTGATATTTTACTTGTACCATCTATTAAAAAAATGCAGCAGTTGCGATCACAAGTTATCAGGAGCCGATGTGACTAGTTTTTAAAGAAGTTTGCAGCTAGAATGGGCAAAAGGCGACATCTGACCTGACCTGAGGAGTTGGAGACTAAGAGAATAGGTGGTAACAAGAAAAGTGTTGGTAAGAGTTCTAACAAAGGTCAGCAGTAACAACAAACTAAGAGCATAGGTATGGACCCTAAAAACGAAGTTATTCCCAATCCCTTGATGGCAATGATGATAATGATTGTAAATTATCTCACGAAAAATAACCAAGTGATAAATAGGCCGAATCTATATTCCGTCAAGGTCTATTAATTTTTGCACACCAGAGGGAAACTATGCGTCTAATGTGTTCAGTGTCAAAATATATCATAAAGTAAGTGAACTTTTATCAATAAAGTACTAGCCCATATTTAGATCACAATAAAAAAATATATCATTTTCACTAGTATTTTTATTTTAATTTACTTTTAAGAAACCAAGGCCTTGTATTGATATGATATTTAAAATAATATTTTTAAAATTTTTAATTATCAAATGGGTACCAAAGCGTATTAATTTCACCATAATTGAAGGAAACAACTTAATATTAAAAATGGTAGGTTATATTCATACTAATCTCTCTAAAGATAAGATTTTGTTTTGTACCTTGTGTGTTGTATACCACTACTGCCACCGTCAAATGTACTTCATTTGGATGCAATAGAGGACTTGAAGATATAGAATAGAATCTAGGTTGCAAAATACTTAATTGGGCCACCAAAAGCGGCGCGAAGGGTTGCACTGACGGAAATTCTTCCAATACTTCTGCCAAGTTGGGAAATCTCCAATGCTTCCAATCTTCGTATGCTGCTTGATCCTGAAAAATTTTTATAGAAAAAAAAATTGCTAAAAAACTATACACTATGGAAAATAACACAGTGAATTTTCTAATGCCAATAAATGTATATTTCTTTATTTATAAAAGAATTTTTTTTCTTCATAAATATTATATAATGATATAATATTAGTGTTAGTTAATGTATAGAAAGCCTAAAAACCCGGAAATTTTTATATAATTTGGTGTTTACAATATATTTACGAAACACACTATCCTAGATAAATAAAAAATATTATTTTTCATTTATCCAGAAATAGGGTGGCTTCAACATAACTGAAGTCTAAACTACTGCAGTATAGTGTTTAGACGTCTAGCTGATAAAGACTAATGAGTTTTTCTGTATAAATTTTGAAGCAGTGAGGGATTCCATCCTGCTCGGGAGGTTTTGACGAGATATTATTACGCAACCTCTCTGTTGTCGGAAGCACGAATCATTTACAACTTTTTGATTTTAATAACGAAATCATAAATCCAGAATTAAATTAGATAAAAACGCAATAGCAAGATGAAAGGCTCGTTTAGCGTCGTATTCAACAATTATGTTTACATCCAAATCATCACAAATCAGAATCTACGATTTCCCGGTGGGAAAACCTTAACAAACAACTTGGCAGGGCAACAACAAGATGCTACAAACGTGAATGAGCGTCATGATAGTTTCCTAATAAATAATAGTAATAATAATAATAGTAATAAAAGACGATTCAACGCCGCTACCGCTGAGGGAACGGGATATTGCTTCTCACCACCGAACAGACCAAGAGAAGTTACAAGCTTGGCTACAGAAGCCACTTCATGCACGGCATCCAAATAAGGTCAATCAGGAAAATGTCGACAACTCAGCGTCGAACAACTGGTTGATTTCAGGACAGATGTTTTCGGAAACGGAGGGCTTCTTCTTAGCTATCCAAGACCAGGTTATTCCGATGAAAAACTATCGGAAGTTCATTATCAGAGATCCCTCAATAGAAAATGACCAATATAGATATGGATGTCGAACATCAGAGACGATCCAGTACATAACTGGAGGATGCCAAGCGTTTGCCGCAACCGAGTATAAGGAAAGACACGATTCAGCCGCTAAAATACTCCACCAAGAATTAGCAGATAAATTAAAACTATTGCAGGTAGGAAAAGTGCCTTACTACAAATATAATCCAGAGCCTATTTTTGAAAACAACGAATTCACGTTGTACTGGGATCGAACGGTCCTAACAGATCAAACAGTTGCTCATTACAGGCCAGACATTATACTAACAGATAAAATTTCCAGGCGAACTACACTGATTGATATTGCTATACCTAATAACAATAACTTAAGACCAAAATACAATGAGAAGATCGCCAAATACAGAGATCTGGAGGTGCAAATCCGCAGACAGTGAGCAATGAACAGCGTCCACACGATTCCTATAATACTGCAGAACATCAAGGGACTAGGCCTTGGTGAGCATCTGAATAGGCCAATTCAGAAAGCGGTTCTCCTTGCAACCGCGCGAATCGTCCGAAAGTTTGTAGGAAGTGCAGAAGACCACGCTACCTAGGACCCGATAACATGGAAAGGGTCTTCATACTTTTGGTGTCTTTGTATACCTGGTATGAGTGAAACCGTTTGGCTTGTAAATCGTAATAATAAGGATTGGTGGATATTGGTAAGCAGTTGGATCTACAATTAACAAAATTGCGTTCATATTCTCACAGGTTAGCAGAATCTTGTGTGCTACACAGGGTAATATACAAGGCAGACAATTCGACACCGCTACGATCGAGCGACGATAAACTGACTTCTCACCACCAACCAAATCCAGGGAACCTTCAATCCTGGCTGCAGAAGCCCCTTCATTGACTATACCCAAACCAGAAATATGTCGACAAATTAGCCCCGAACTGCCGGTTGACGTCTAGGAAAATGTTTCCAGAAACGAAAGGCATTCTACTAGCTATCGAAGATCAGGTCATCCCATCGAGAAACTACCTGAAATATATAATCAGGACTTCTCGATCCAGAATAACCAATGCCAATATGGATGTTGAATATCAGAAATAATACAGCACATAATAAGAGGATGTCAAAGTATTTACCCTATCGGAGTACAGGAAGGGGCACAATTCATCCGCCAATATCATCAAGAGTTGGCGGAGAAATTAAAATTCTTACAGGCAAAAGTGTTATACTGTGAATACAACCCCGGAGCCGTATACTAGAAAATAACGAGTTCAAGCTGTACTCGTATCAAACTGTGTTTACAAATCATACAATTGCACATAACAGATCGAACGTCATTTCAGTAGATAAAACATCCAAGCAAGCCACACTAATAGAAGCCGCCATCCCTAACAACAACAATTTGAGGGATAAGCAATATGAGAGGATCACCAAATACAGAGACCTAGAGGTACAAATTCACAGACAGTGGGGAGTGAATAGCGTCCGGATGATCCCCATAATTCTATCTACAACCGGCGTCATACCGAAAAGTATTCTGCTTAATGTCAAGGGAATGAGCCTTAGGGGAAACCTGTTTAAGGCCATGCGAAAGGCAGTGCTATTTGGGAGTGCTCGAACACTCTGGAAGCTTATGGGAAGTGCAGAGGAGAAAAACATCATCTAGAGCCCGATAAAGGACCCTTAACAGAGCTCCATGATATCTGAAATATCTCGGATGAGGGAGTGCAGAAGCCGTTTGGTTTGGTTGAGTGTATCGGGTAATATATATATATATATATATATATATATATATATATATATATATATATATATATATATATATATATATATATATATATATATATATATATATATATATATAATGTAAATCTTACCGTCGCTAATATGTTTAGTTTCTTTTGGTCGTCCTCATTTAATGCGATGCTGCTAAAATGTTGCAGCAAATTGGGGGATGGTGGAGTTGTAATATCCAGAAAACGAGTAAAGAGGTCCCTCAATGAGCATGGCGGTAATCGCTCGTGTCGTTTCCATGTTTTTGCCACTCCTGAAAAATGACATAGAAAATAATTATTTCATAAATACTTTTTACTGAATACATAATCAATATCACACTAATACCACCTGTACATATATGATACTACAGATTGGAGTTTATAGCTATATAATTCTGAATAAATTAGTTGTACATTCTTTTCTAAGTTTTTCAATTTTTATCACAAGAATCGAAAGAAGTATGAAATTACTACAAGTTTTTTGGACGTGCAAGTTATTTTTTCCAAATTGCGGAATGTAAAAATAATTTATCCAAGAGGGTAGTGATGTCATCAGAATAATAAGAAAAGTTCATACTTTTTGAAATTTGTTCTCGAAAAACAGTTATGTATAGATGCGTAAATCCGCAATATTATAAAGGGTGTTTTTTTATAGAAGTATAGAACTTTAAGTTGGCAACACTTTTTTAACTGGCGGCCATTTTGTCAGCTGTCAAGTGATTTATGTTTAGTTTGGTTTGGCATTTCAACATGAATAGACTGACGCCTCAACAACGCTTCCAAATTGTGCAAATTTATTTTGAAAATCATGGTTCTGTCCAAAATACATATCGCGCACTACGTCCATTTTACGGTCAACATAATCGTCCATCAGAGCAATGAATTCAATTAATTATGGAACGTTTTCGCACCACATTTACTCTAAATGATAATACGCATCCACAGAGACGTCGTACAGTGCGTACAGAAGAAGTCATTGCTGCTGTAGAGCGTAGCGTAGAGGAAGACCCGAATCAGTCTATTCGCCATCGTGCACAGGAATTGGATATGTGTCCATTCACTTTATGGAAGATTTTGCGGAAAGATCTTGCATTGCGTGCTTACAAAATCCAACTTGTGCAAGAATTGAAGCCACACGATCACATAGCAAGGCGTAGATTCGGAGAATGGGCCCAAAACAAGATTGCCGTTGATCCCGATTTTCATAAGCGAATTTTGTTTAGCGGTGAAGCTCACTTTTGTTTGAATGGATACGTCAACAAACAAAACTGCCGTATTTGGAATGATGATAATCCTCAAGTGTATGTTGAGACACCGTTACATCCAGAAAAACTGACTGTTTGGTGTGCTTTATGGGCTGGTGTAATCATTGGTCCGTACTTCTTTAAAAACAATGCTGGTCAGAACGTTACAGTCAATGGTGACCGCTATACAGCCATAATTACTGACTTTTTCGTTCATCAATTGAACAACCATGATGTGCAGGAGCTGTGGTTTTAACAAGACGGCCCAACATGTTACACAGCTCGTGCCACAATTGATTTATTGAAGGAAACGTTTGGTAATCGCATAGTTTCACGTTTCGGACCCGTGAATTGGCCTCCAAGATCATGCGACTTAACGCCGCTAGACTATTTTCTGTGGGGATATGTGAAGTCGCTAGTCTACGTCGATAAGCCCGAAACAATTGATCACTTGGATGACAACATTTGTCGCGTTATTGCCGATATACGGCCACAAATGTTGGAAAAAGTCATCGAAAATTGGACCTCCAGATTAGACTACGTCCGAGCCAGCCGTGGCGGTCATATGCCAGAAGTCATATTTAAATTATAATGCCAGAAGGTTATCTTTCGAATAAAGTAAATTTCATGTCAATTTAAAAAATTCATCTTTGTTTTATTCCATTTAAAAGTTCTATACCTCTATAAAAACACTCTTTAGTTACTTACCATTAGAAGTATGCGTTTCTTTTAATATTTGCAGCTCGATCGGCTGATCCGGATCAGGTACACCTTTCACTCTATTTAAAATAGTATCAACTGTCTCTTTTCTGTTCATTGGGAATACTCCAACATGATCTCCTGGTTTATAAATCAGAGAATTTTTTATTTGAAGCAATAAAGTTGCTTTGGATGATTTTTCGTTGAGGAGGTTCGTTCGATTGAGAAGAGGTGTCGACGTAACCTAGGAATTTAAAAGTTAACCTTTATTTGTATAATGTTTTGGGTTATTCGGTTGAAAAATTACTTTTTTCACAATTTTAAGAATTATAACCTTCGGAAAGTAAAACACACGATATAATTGTTTCATCATATTATACCATGTCAAGTTAATTTTTATAATTATTATATATGAATTTAAGGGATCCAAATGACGAGATTCTCTTATTTTCCCTTTAGACTCCTATTTTTTACTTTATTTTAAGTAATATGTTTACATAAATAAATCCCATATCCCGTAAGTTTGACTAAATTAAGAAAAAATAATAATAATTAAGAAACCTACCTTTTTGTTGTGACATTTGGCTAAGGCACTTGCAGTGTCATCTTTCTTGGATTCTACAAATCTTACGTTCTGTTGAGTAAGGGATTCCGTTTGTAGACTTATAGTTGCTTCCAAGAAAGTATCATCATCGTCCAGACAAAATGCTTCACAAGCCAGCTGGAAAATAATTTCATATGAAACTGTTATTTAAATATAAAGCATGTAAATCGCTTTTTAACTATTTAATACTTATTTCATTTTGATAATTTTAATTAATATAACATTTTTGACTAATAATTTATGATATCTGGAATGCAGTTTACACAGTCAATCTAAAAATTTGAAGTAAAAATGTAACCTTCCTTGAAGTCAAGGTTTCGGTAATTAGTTTCGTAAAGGTTCATATTTGTTCATGAATGTCGAAGAATGCGCTACCATCATTATGGTCATCATCATAGAGCCATTCGCGTTCACTGCCTGGTCTCCCGTAAACCGACAACCTGTGGTAGAAAACCTTTACTTCTTTTTGCTTCTAGCATAGATTCATTTATCTCTCTGGTGACATTCCCAATCCACTTGAAATGGTTTTTTCTTTGCATTCGTCAACCACTGTGTCATAAATTTATATACACATTTCTGTTTATTTCAATGCTACATTCTGTGATTCAAAAAATCAATGTTAAGTCACATCTTTATCGATTTGGCAGAACTTTTGCTTAATTTACTTGGGAGAGTCAATGTTTATGTGCGCTATTGAGTTCAAAAGGTCCAAAAATTACTCCAAAGTGCAATACAATATGTAATAGAAAGTAATTAAGCTTGTGCATGCCGAAAAAGGTACATTTCGTATAAAGACATCTTCCTATTCCAGATTACTTTTGAATCAAAAGTTTGATGAAAATGTTTCATGTAGTAACTTTAAATTTTTAAATGAAAAAAAACTACATTTTTGTCCATTATGCGGCGTAAACACGTTGCATTAAAAGCAATGATTTAAAATGCACCATAACAGTATATTGCAGTTGATTCCGGAAATAAAAGGGTAGCGTTCGTTTTATGCCATAAATGTGATGCTTTAAAAACTATAAAATAGCACGTGTTTACTTCGTTGTTACAATTGTCTTAGTTCAGAAGAAAGGGTCGGTTACGTACAATCTTTTCAAAATATATAACTTAGCAAAATGTAAAAATTTCAGTTGTTATAATTTAGAATAATTTGAAAATAAGGTTGTAAAGTAATACAAAGCTTGGTAACAAAAAAAAAGTTTAAGCTTTATTTATGTATATTTTAGAGGTGGTGTTGGAAAAAGAGAGAAATAATTACTACGTCTTCTTCGCCTGGCCTTTATCTACCTTTAGGATATTTGCCCATCTCAGATCGTCTCATTTATCCCTATTTTACGTCACTTTGTACTAGTTTAAGCCAGCCTTCTCAAGGTCTTCTTCCAGTAATTTTTCCGTACTTTACTAAGGATTTTTCTTTCTATTGCCTCTTTGTATGATTTCTAGTTTTTCTTTACTGGCGTGCGTGATTATACAGTTCTGCCTTTAGCATCAGAAAAATATCGATTTCCATAAAGTCTCTAAGGTTTTTGTATGCTGCCCAAATCAGCCTAATATAACTGGTAACTTCCAGGTCTTGGTTGTGTTTGCCGATAGTAAATCTATGTTCTAAATATAAATATTGTTCTATTCTATTTCCCTTTCTAGTTTGGGGGTCAGCACTTATATTGGCATCGTCCGAATTGGCAACCAGACTAAGCCGAGAGGGGTATTCTACTAGTGTTTCCGTTCATGGATAGGGAACTTCATACACTGGAAGAAGCACAACTTGAAGAGAGTAATGTTGGTTCTACTCCAACAGATACTGAACTCCAGACCGCACCTGTTGCGGCAAGTTTCTTTGGGAATAACACTCCAGCGGCAGACTTTCGACAAGTGGCTCAAGTGTTAGAAAACCCAAACATCAACAAAAAATTTTCGGATGCACAATGTCGAAAGACAGCCATTACAGCAGTTAGGGCTACGGGAGAACCCATACAACTCAAGAAAAGTCGGAGCAACAGGAAACCACGATAGGAATAAACATATGGCTGAACTAAAAATCCCTTTGCGAAATCTGAGGATACAGAAAACTCAATCCAAAAGTCGTGGACTCAAGTAACCCTAAACAGTAGCAGCAGGTGTATATCCAGTTCATTATCAGCGTGGGTGTTCCAAATCCAGCACGCCATCTCCGGTGCAAAGGTGGTTCAAAAGAACGAAACCTGAAGTGCTAGTTGAGGTAATACTTAGTACATCAACAGGAGAAACCTTTAGCCAGAGAGGATAGTAATTGGTCCGGAAAAATTTCCGGAGGAAAAGCTGACCCCGGAGACAATCAAACAAACTTAGATGGCAAAGGACCGTGGTTCACTAGCACATCTCTACAGGTAGGGGCGTTATTTGTGAAATGTGTAGATGAGGGTTTTGATGTAGATTCCTACTGATACGGTAAGAACCAGGGAATCGACAAGGATCCTTCAATTTCTAGAGATCCAGAATATGGGGCTAAAAACAGAAGAATGGAGGATCCTTAACATTCTAGTGGAGGAGGAAGGTTTGACCTTTATCTTTTCTTGGCTAAAAATCATTGAGAGAGCTAGAAGGAGTACTGTAGTGATGGAGTAATGCACCAAGGAGCATCTTGAGGTAAATCCTGGAAAAACCGGATTAATTTCCTTTACTAAAAGAAGGAAGTTTGACGAATTAAAACTACCAACTCTCTTTAATATACAATTGCAGATGATCCAGATGGTAACCATGGATGTAAAGTTTACCTGTAATGGCCATCATGGCATCAAGAAGGGCACTGGTCAAAACGTGGGGGTTAAAACCACAATTGTACACAGGTTGTATACTGCAATGGTAACACCTTTGAAAACCTATGGTATGGTGAACAAAAATTACACAAAAAAAAAACATTTTGGAGCTCTCTAAATTCCAGAGACTGGTGTGCTTGTGCACGATGAAATTATTGTTGTTGACATTCAGACTGACTGGAAAATAGGATCTGATCGATCATTAAGTTGAACTCACTGAAGGTACAGGAGCCGGAATACACGAAGCCACATCCAAACTCAATATAACTGAAGCACTGGGGCAGCACACCGCAGTATTTCAGGCAGAAATACTTGGTGATGATATCTGCCTCCGAGAGAATCTGACGAGGGGTTAGAGGGGCAGGCCCTTTCTCATTTTCTACAATAATCAGGCAGCGCTAAAAGCTCTCGAAAGTTATCAAATAATATCAAAAGAGGTGTCATCAAAACCTTATCGCTCTGACAAAACACAGCAAGGTGCGTGGGGAGCGTCTGGTACTACATTTATTGAGCCGGAACCAGTATCTGACATCACTAAGGCTGTTATTCGTGGATGGTTATCCTGATGGATACACCATCAACACCAAATCTGTTGTAACCACATTGTGGGCCACAAGCACAGCAAACTATTTTTGTGCAAACCATCTGGAAAACTAAGTCACGAAATCCTCCAGACAAAAGATTAGGCTAGTACCAGAACTAATAACCCGCCATTGCAGCTCAAGGAAATATCTACACACAATGGACATCTAAAATACAGAAATAAGATGTAGATTACGTGTGGAAGAGGATGAAACTGCCTCACACTTCGTCGTGCAAAGCTTGAACTGAGTGGAGACCCCTCAATGATCGATCAATCTGGAAGGCTTATACCCAGAGGATAAAGAGGCTGCTAAATTTGATTAAGACAACCAACTTGTTCACGTAGAACAGATAGAACAGGCGACACAATAAGTCAATGTCCTGCAGTCTAAGGGCTTCTCAAACTTTGCCTTCTATATCTCTCAATTAATCCTCCCCATTTATTTGGTTTCTTTCTATTTCAATTTTGTTCTCTACGTTTCTATGATTGCTTATGTATTTTGTCTATTTGGAGTTAAGTTTCAGGCCGACCCTGAGGCAACTTTAATATCTATGATTATGTTTTTAAATTATTCCTTGGATTTACCAAAAAAATACCATATTGTCGGTAAATCTTAGATGTATTACCTTTTCAGCGATATTAATGCTTTCCTTTTGCTTTTGTACACACCTTTTATGGCTAATATGATGTATTTGTTTTATTATTTATTATTATTATATAGAGGGAGTCGATTCCGGCATTGTATAGATCTTATATTGGCGCGCGTCGTATTTTTAGCTAATCGAAGGCTTTTTGGTAATCGATGAAGTCCATCTAGAGCAGAATATCCGTTTGCCTTTTCAGTTAGAATTAACATTGTATGTAGATGCTCTGTGGTACTAAATTCTGTTCTAAAGCCTACCTGCTCTTTAGGTCAATAGGAGCCAAACTATGAAGTTATAGGATTGGTGATGATTTTCGAGAATAACCTGTATACCTAGAACAGCAAACTTATAGGTTTGTAATTTTTGCAAATATTCTTCGTTACTCTTCTTGTGCATGAGTATTACCACAACATTTTCTCAGTCTTTGAAAATGTCCGCTTTATCCAAACATTTATTAAATAGAAGTTGCAATTCTTACATTAGAGTTGGTTCTCCTTTTTTGAGTGCTTTTATCTGGAAACCATCGTGACCTGCTGCTGTTCTTAGTTTTATTAAATTAAAAGCTATTTATATTTCCGCCCTGGTAACTGTAGGTAAATGTTCAGAGTTAATGTTTTGTATTTTTCTGTTGTTTTACTGAGTTGCATGCCTTTTACTATATGCTTTCCATTTGTATAGCTATTAATAGCAGTCATTTGATACTTTCAGGAATTCGTTTCTGATAATTAATGTGGTGCCCGTTTGTCTTTATATGGGGTTATCTCTTTTTTCGCTTTTAGTATTACTTCCGAACACGTATAGTCAAATACATATATGTAGTTCCATAAGTTTTTTATTCAACATTTGTCTATGCTCATTTGGGAATGACGCAGGGTAGTATTTAGGCCCTTTTTGTACACAAGTTTTAAATTTTTATCTCGCAGTTACCATTTCAATGCACACGATACTTAAACTTACTACTCTTTTGGCCAAGAACTCCGACTTAAATAGGTTTTGTAATATAGCTACAGGTTAAACCAACCCTAGCAAATCCTCAGTTGTTTTACTTGGAAACGGATATCAATTTAATTACTTAAATAACCAAATGAAAATTAAATTAAATAATATACCATAGCCGTACTCTGAATTAGGTAAGAGTTTGGGATTAACAGTGGATTCCGGATTGCGTTTCAGAGAGCAGAGAGCATTTACATGAATAGACATAGTCTTTTTTGTGTAGGCTAGGAAGCTACTGTACTCATACTGTCACAATTTAATCATTGTAATGGAGTTAATTTACCCTGTTTGGATGGTGTTGAGCCTAATAGAATTCCAAAAGTTCGGAATGCAGGTTGTCAGTTATAAGAACCCTACTCTGTCTTACTTCGAAGCCTTGGGTTTTTTTAATTTGTATAATCGTTTTCGGTTGCATGTAATAGTTTTCTACTTTAAGTTAATTAAATTTAAAATATCTGCCTCTTGATATCAAAAGATTATTTTTCGAACATATTGCTACGAACTTTATAGCGTTGTACATTTCATAGTATTAGTTTGTGTTAGTAGTTTGTAGGGTTTTAGGTATATTTTCTAATGTAACGAACTTTGTAGCGTTTTATATTTCTTAGTATTAGTTTGTGTTAATAGTTTGTAGGGTTTTAGGTATATTTTCTAATGTAACGAACTTTGTAGCATTTTATATTTCATAGTATTAGTTTGTGTTTGTAGTTCGTAGGGTTTTAGGTATATTTTCTACGAGTTCATAATTTATTTAAGTAATTTTACCTTTGTTAATTTCCTCAGGAGACGACTATGAAAAAAGGTCTGGAACTTTTTAGAGAATTCGATTTCTTTATTTTTAACATGGAACGCCTATGATGGAAGGTCTAGAAATCGCCGGATTTTTCCTTTTTTTATTTTGATTATCGAATGTAGTATGGAAATCCTTGGAATTAGGGAATCTTCCGGTATCGACCAAAAGGGTATATAAAGGGTCCAGATCGGCTTTCTTAGTCAGTATATTCAGAAAGTTTGTCGCCGCAAATTGAATTAATTTGACAAGTGTCAAAAATAAGGTTGGCAATAAAAAGTGATTAAAATAATACAGTGTGTGTAGTTTGTTTGAAGACCGACGTCCGGAACAAATTGGTGTCGGAAATGGATCAAATCCAGAAGAGGTTAGTTCAGGTTATAAAATTAGGAAAAAGTAAATTGAAATTGTATGCCAGTGGAAACTAGAAAACAGAAGGCAAAAATGGAAGAACAACTTCAAAGTAGTTTAAACCAGATACTAATGATGATATAAGACATGAAAACAAGCCAAGAAGATATGAAGAAAAGCCAAGAAGATATGAAGAAAACCCAAGAAGAGATAAAACAAGAATTAAAAGAAGATATGACGAAAAATCGAGACGATATGAAACAAGAACTGATGACACGAAAGACAAGTCAAGATGATATGAAACAAGAATTAAAGACAAGCCAAGATGATATGAAACAAGAACTGAAAAAAGACATTAAGAAAAATCATGACAGTATAAAACAAGAATTAAAAACAAGCCTGGAGGATATGAGATAGGAATTTAAGACAAGTCAAGAAGATATGAAACAAGAACTGAAAGAATACATTAAAAAAAATCAAGAAGATATGAAGCGCATAGAACAAGAAGTACAATATGAAGTGATGGAAATTCAGAAGCAGATGCAACAATTACATTTGCAAAGAAGAGAAGACGTACATGGTGAAGTACAACATGAGGTGACGGAAATCCAGAAACAGATGAAACAATTACATGTGCAAATGGAGAAGGTAGCCAGTACAGGTATAATAAAGGTAGACGGTCTTCCTTCAACTAGTGTAATGAAGCCACCTACCTTCGACGGCAAAGTACCTTGGCTTACCTATGTCCGTCAATTCGAAGCTGCCGCCACCGGCAATAACTGGAGTTCACCGGAGAAGGCACGTGCTCTTGTTCAAGCACTACGAGGTGAAGCTATGGAGGTTCTACGTAACATTTCTGAAGAAAAACAGAATGACTACGAGTTCATTGTTACTTTTCTGGAGATGCGCTATGGGGAAGGCCACCTCCAATAAGTTTATAAAGCCCAACTCCAAGGAAGAAGACAGAAATACAACGAAAGTCTTCAAGAATATGAGGTGAATATAATGAGATTAATAAATTTGATCTACCCAACATACCCAGAAGAAATAAAGCAAGAGTTAGGAGTAAATAGTTTTATTGAAGGTTTACGCGACCCAGACTCAAAAGAACTTCCGAGGATCTTGCTTATGCCCTTCAGTTTGAAACAGCCAAACAGACCTCAAGGAACCAAGGAAGAATCATAAGAAGAGTTGGTGTTTCCCAGGATTACCGCAATACCAATGAGGAATTCTTCATGAAGTTAATGAGGGAGATGCAGGAATTTTTAAACAGACAAACGGCACATGACAACAAAAACACAACCTTCCATGACAGAAAAAGGAATAATCCGGCGATTTCTAGACCCTCTTTCATAGTCGACTCCTGAGGAAATTAACAAAGGTAAAATTACTTAAATAAATTATGAACTCGTACAAAATATACCTAAAACCCTACGAACTACAAACACAAACTAATACTATGAAATATAAAATGCTACAAAGTTCGTTGCATTAGAAAATATACCTAAAACCCTACAAACTACTAACACAAACTTATACTATGAAATGTACAACGCTATAAAGTTCGTAACAATATGTTCACAATTTAAACTTGCACCACAACACCGAAAATAAATTTTTAAAAAATCCTTTTCTCATAATATAGCAAAATACGTTAATTATTTAGAAGATATTAATATATACTGGTCTCTTCTTAGATTTAATACAGAGTTGAAGAAACAGCTATTTCAGTGGCAGTGATTGCAGCATGTGTTTTTCTTCCAATGCACATTTTCTTACTTTCAATTTATTATATCTCTGCCACCTCCTTCCTTTTTCCCCTTTCCAAATTAATAACATAATGTATTGAGCTAAAATATATAATATTTGAATAAATTATTATACAGTGCCTTCATTTCAAAACGAACCATCCTTAATAACTTTGTTAAATAGAAAAATTTAAAAAAAAGAAAAAACACGTCAATTTAGATATACAGGGGGAAGTTTAATTTTGCATTTGTTAAAAGTCTGTCAATCACCTCCTCACCTCCAGCTAACCTCACTTTGATATGTCAAATGGGAACCCCCACCTTGTGACACATCATTGTAAGCAGCATAAAATTGTCTATCCAACCGTATAAAAAAAATTAAATCGGTTGACGTACAAGCGAATAGTGTGCAAAAATGTCTTGTAATAATGCATAATATATCGGCCTCGAACTTTGGTATGTCAAATGATTACCCTATAGTGTGATACATCATTTTAAAGGACGTACGATCTGCTATCCAACGATGTCAAAAAAAATTAAGTTAATAGACGTTATAGGCAAATAGGATGCAAAAATGTGTGTTAAATATAAGCAGTTTATTCAGTTTTATTCAGTTGAAGAAAATTATTTTATTAAATGTTCAAAATGTGCGCCGTTATTAGCGAGACAATAAAAAAGCCTATTTTGAAATTCCCCACGAACATTGGCAAGGGTTTCTCTGCTAATTCCCCTACATTCCCGAACAATTCGATCTTTTAAATCGTCAATATTTTCAGGTGGGGTTTTATAAACCTTGCTTTTTAAATACCCCCAAAGAAAAAAGTCTAGAGGGGTTAGGTCTGGAGACCGTGCTGGCCATTCAATTGCACCACGTCTGCCAATCCACGTCCCTGGAAAATGTTCATCAAGCCACTCTCGAATTGCCAAAGCGTAGTGCGGGGGAGCTCCATCTTGCTGGAAATGCAAATTATTTTCATTTAGTACCATAACAGCATTTTCATCCACTTGATCTTCTAAAGATTGCACAATGGCAGGGTATATTGTGTTTTCTAAAAGGTTTAAATAAATTTGCCCAGTTAAATTATCTTCCAAAAAAAATGGCCCGATGATTTCATTGCCATAAATTCCTGCCCACACGTTAATTTTTTCGGGATATTGAGTATGCCCTTCTCGGAAAAGGTGCGGATTTTCATTATCCCAGTATCTGCAGTTATGTCTGTTAACCAGTCCATTTAGAAAAAAAGTTGATTCATCACTAAAGCAGATATTCTTAGGTAAATGGGGGTCCTCGTCAATTCGTTGGCACATTAATTCGCAAAATTGAATTCTCCTATCAAAATCGTCTTCTCCGGGTTCTTGAAGAATTTGAATTTTGTAGGGAAAAAACTTATTTTGTTTTAAAACTTTATGCACAGAGCCAGCAGAAATGTTGGTTAAATCTGCGACCTTTGAGATGGATAAAGTTGGATCTATTGCAAACTGTCCTAGTACCTCGATTTGGCATGCTTCATCTACAACCCTTTTCTCAATAGATTTTTTATTACAAACGGATCCCGTTTCTTCAAACTTTCGCACCAATTCGAGTAAATATTTATGGCCCACGTTTTTGTCTTGATGCCTCTCGTTAAATGCTCTGGCGGTTCTACGAGCGCACCGATCTTCAGCTTCATAGAGAAAAATTATTTCTATTCTTTCGGCTAGCGTATACACCATTTATATTCACGTTTCAACTAGGCGTCACAATGACAATTTTAACAATAATAAACAACTGGTGTTTAAAGATCTTAAAAATTTTATTTATTGCAGTGATTTCTTGTACCTATCAGGTACCGCAAAAAATATCATTGAAATAAATACACTAGATTGATTAGACTGCAATGAATTTTGCGATGAATTTTAAAACAGGCTTAGTTTTTTTCTCGCAAATATTTTAACTGTTTATTATTTTAAAAAAAATATTTATTTTAAATTTAAAATAATATTTTACTCTATGAAGTAGCCATTTGACATAATAAAGTTTAATGTGATAAGGTGTCTATTATTACCACACATCTTTTCTTACTATTCGCTTGTACATCAACAGATTTTGTTTTTTTTATTGGCTAAATAGGAGATAGTATGCCCCTTAAAATGATGTATCACACTATAGGGTAATCATTTGACATACTAAAGTTTGAGGCCGATATATTATGCATTATTACAAGACATTTTTGCACACTGTTCGCTTGTACGTCAACCGATTTAATTTTTTTTATACGGTTGGATAGACAATTTTATGCTGCTTACAATGATGTGTCACAAGGTGGGGGTTCCCATTTGACATATCAAAGTGAGGTTAGCTGGAGGTGAGGAGGTGATTGACAGACTTTTAACAAATGCAAAATTAAACTTCCCCCTGTATATCTAAATTGACGTGTTTTTTCTTTTTTTTTAATTTTTCTATTTAACAAAGTTATTAAGGATGGTTCGTTTTGAAATGAAGGCACTGTATAATTAGGATCTGGACAGTATCTGGATATTCTAGATGTCTGCTTTTCTTAATGCCTATTGGAATTCAGAAATCGATATTTGTTTTAATTACTGGACGCAGAGTTAAAAAACTTTGCAATTTCTACGCGGGGGTCTTCTCGCTTTTTTTGTAATTACCATTAAATTATTGTTTTTAATAGTTGTCGTAGCTTTTGCACTTCAGCGTGTGATATAAAATTAAAAAAAAAATTTTATTTCTTTTGATTTGGGTATCAAGACCTGATGGTACGTTGCAGAGACTTTATTGATATCAAGAAATTGAATTTTCGTCAATAAGTAAATGAACTAAAAGTGTTAACTGTTGCATTGTTTTGAAAAACCATGCATCCTTGTGATTTATTTTCAGAAAGTTTTAAAAATTACAAACCATTTTTATGAACAAAACATTTTAAAGAAATCTTGTTATTGTAAAATTTGTAACTTCTTATTTATACCTCCTTAATGGTGATGAAACTTATAAAATAAAAAGGCCTCCAGAATTTTACACTAACAAAGAAAAAGTTTTATAAAACCGAGTTAAAGTTAGAGAAGTTTTCAAAGTAAAAGCGGATACCTCGAATGTGGATGGGTTGATTTAATTACAGAAAAAAAGGAAAAATAACACAATGATATCGATAACGTTATTAAACTTTTCCCTATAAAAAAAAACAAATTTCTTCAAAACCAAGTTTACATTTATTAGGAATATATAAGTACAAAAAAAGCCTAAGCGGAAAAGCTTAATTTGATACTGGATTACTTTGTAAGCTTCCGAACTGAGGAAAGAAGCGAAATAATAATGTTATTTTAATGACCAAAGTCTTTAGAAAGTCATTTAAGGATTATAGTATTTATAAAAAAACACTATGCGTACGTATAACCTTAAATCTGACGCGTCCATTTTATAAATGCTTGTTCGTGTTGGAACATTTTATACAAGGATTACTATTAAAGCCGTCTCGTCACCGAGTTTTCCAAGTTAAGTTGTTGACATAGTTTTTTACGTCTACCTCTTCTATATCGATCGCGTTAAAATGATAAAGTTGAACTTGCTAGTGTGTTTTGAAATGGTTTACAAACATAGTTTTAGGACTGGATACTAAAATCATGGAATACAATTTCAACATAAGGTCTTTTAAAACTAATTCTTCTTTTGAGTTATTTTACTATTGTTAAAAACAATTTGATTACATTTTTTTAAAGATATACTCGGTGTCAAAGAAATTGTTTTATTTACCCTAATGTTGTTCACATTAAAAATTTATATTTCAGTTGAAAATAGTAAACTTAATGCCATAAAAAACAATTAAATATCAGTTGTGGTTTCTTCAGGGGCAAGTTCAAGTTCAAGTGTTGATTACATTGGGGAACAACAAAAATGTTTCAGAGACCAAAATAGCAACAGCTTACTTATTTTATTATACTAATTAGCAATCTGTCTTGTAAAAGTCTCAGTTGGCTCCGGTTTCATAGATAGGTGCTAAATATGATAATTTTACATACCTTACCTTACTGTATGAGACATTTGGCCCATAAAATGAGAAATATCTGGTTTTAGTACCCAGGTGTACTTTATAAGGGGTTTAAATACACGTAACATAAATCCTATATGGTTAGTTAGTTGTATTTCAACCTCCAGTTGATCGAGAACTGTTTGTTTATTTGAAAAATTAGGGAATTTTGAGCAACATGTCACAAGTTTGTGTAAATAAGGCTTACCGCTTGTATTTTGGCTGCAAAGTTGGAGACCAGGATAAAAATTGGGCTCCCCATATCGGCTTCAATAAATATGCGTCCAACATTCGTGGCTGGCTCAGACGAAAAAAGAGTAAGATGCCCTTCACTGTTCCTATGGTCTGGCGAGAACCGAAATACCATGTGACCGACTGTTTTACACCTCCCATCAAAAAAGGCTTTTCGGAGAAAAAAATTCTGCGATACAGTATCCAAATTTACAATCCGCCATACGCCCGGCGCTCCATAGTGACGAGTTGCCTGTATTCAATCCACCTCAGGAATATACCCTTGATTCTGATGATGATAAAATAGATTCAAACGGTAATGTGCCGGAAAATGTGGCCGGCACATCAAGCTCGCAAGACTCCGATTTTGTCTATAGACTTCCCAGTAAAAAGCCTCATAAGTCAAAGTGGCCTTATAAGGGATTTGAAATTGCCCAAGGAAAAAGCAGAAGTATAGGCCTCTCGATTACGACAATGGAATTTACTTCAAGACGAAGTAAGAGTTTCTGGGTACCGAAGCCGTCAGAAAAATCTAACACCCTTTTTTAATATGGAAAACAATTTGGTAGCTTGTAGGGACAACTAAGGGATTAATGACAGCTTAAAATCTGGGCTATGATTCAAAAGACTGAAGATTTTTCATTGATTCCTCAAAAATAAGTCTTAAAGCTTTATTACGCCATAATGGTAACAAGTTGCCTTCAGTCCCACTTGGCCATGCAGTCCACATGAAAGAAACTTATTGCAATTTGAAATTGTTACTGGAGATCATACAAAATGAAATATATAAATGGCAAATTTGTGCGGATTTAAAAGTTGTGGCGATTTTGCTTGGAATGCAGCTAGGTCATACCACATACTGTTGCTTCCTCTGCGAACAGGAGAGTCGAGCACGATCGGATCACTACAGAAAGAAAACTTGGCCTCCGAGAGAGTCTTTTCAGCCAGAAAATAAAAATGTAACCAGCCCGCCACTAGTTCCCCTAGAAAAGATTTTACTACCGCCACTTCATATAAGACTGGGACTTATGAAAAATTTTGTGAAGGCCATGCTTTTAGTTATTTAAAAGAAAAATTCCTTAGAATTACTAATACTAAAATTAAAGAGGGAATATTTGTGGGTCTCCAGAATAGGAAACTTTTTGGAGATGCGCAATTCGATTCCATACTTGAAGGCAAGGAAAAAGACGTTTGGAATGCTTTTAAAATGATTGAAAGAAATTTTTTCTTGGGTTCTCATCTGGATTACTTTCCGGAAAATTGTGATGCTGTAAGTGACGAGCACGGTGAGAGGTTGCACCTGGGTATTTCAAACATGGAAAGAAGGTATCAGTGAAAATGCAACTGTGAGATGTTAGCCTTACCCTATTGCTGGACTCTTACGAGAGATAACCCAAAAGTTGCTTTTAAAAGGTAGACTAAGAAGCGCAAAATGAGTGTCTAAACTTTAGATTCAATGATAAAAATGTGCTATTTAACTGTTTTTGTTTAACCAACAATATATTGTCATCTATATTTTGTATGTTCATTTAATTAATTCATTTTTTTTTCGAGCCAACTAAAATCTTTAATAGATAATTTTTAATTACTTGGGTGGTGCTGAATTCAAAAAAATTGGGTTTGTTTAGAAAACAAAAAAAAAAGTTGAAATTTGTTCCCCAGAGAATTATTCGGGATAATGGAAATATGAAATTTTTTGCAGATTTTTTGCATATTGCCTATTTTTGAGCTGTAAACACGAATATGGAGTTTTTATTCACGGTTGGACAATATTTTCACTTTCAAACCTTTTTTCTGAATCTATTCCTATAAATTTTGTCACTTCCACTAAAACACAATTGCACCTTTCGCAGTTTAGCATATTTTGATAAAACTTTATGTAACATTTCATTACAATACAGCAGAAAACATAAAAAATCGATCGTGCATTTTTGTTGGATTTCGAACT
This sequence comes from Diaprepes abbreviatus, assembly GCA_034092305.1. Taxonomy (NCBI): domain Eukaryota; kingdom Metazoa; phylum Arthropoda; class Insecta; order Coleoptera; family Curculionidae; genus Diaprepes; species Diaprepes abbreviatus. The sequence continues at coordinate 1,091,029 of JASJET010000090.1, read as the reverse complement.
AATTGCATTTGTTCTAATATCGGTTATATATTTTTGTCTCAAAAGTGAATATTAAGTCTTTATTTCCTTGACTATTGAAAACAGATTATTATATATAAAATATCCACGTCATAGAATGGTACGTAAGGGTGAAATTAGTGAAAGCGCTCTGAAATTTTCCAGTCGTGATTTGATTTTTCCATACATAAATTTGTGTAATTTAATAAACTACCACTTTTTTACTCCTTTGGGTCATTAAAAGAAAAAAGATAAACATACAGTGTAATTCCTGCGAACCTAACTCTGGTTCTCTCTTCATACACGTTCGATCACCTAATGATCTCATCAGTAGAGATATAACATATAAAGAAACAAGTATCTATATAATATCTAAATTCCGAGACAAGCAGGATGTTAAACTTGCAGATATTTTAGATGTCAGTAAAATATCAACAGTCAAACAGATTGGATAGAATTTGGGCACAAGTTTTTATGTACTCTCTTTTGAATATTTTTCGTACAGCAACCATACCAATGGAGTAATAGTCTGGAATTGTTGTAGGTCTTAAAGAGTAAAAAAGTATATATATATATATATATATATTTTCTTGCCTCGTTAAATCTTGTTCAAATGCCTTGGAATAAAAATTTCTTTATTTTTTTTATTTCATTACAGTACTTATTAAGTAACAGCTTGAAAATATGTCTGTCATAAAACCTGGCATAAAACTTTCTATTTCTCAAAGTCATATGCTATTGCTATCTATATAACAACACAAAAACAATAAAGTTAGGTTCAATCTAGTAAAAACCCGCATAGAAATTAGTTTGGGTCTGAATCTTGTATCTGAATAAGATGAAATATCGGTGACGTTTTTTTTTCCAAATTTTAACTTTGATTTGATTTTGGCGGGAACACCTTTAATCGCAACTATAAGATGAAATAATCTGTGTCAAAAGATACGTCAGTACTATTAGAAAAATAAGCAGGAATAACAAAAACATTATAGACGCTTGAAAATACCAAAACAACAAAGTGATTATAGATCGAATAAAAACTTGGGTTTATTACTGATAAACTTTAACAAACTTTCAATAAATTATCAAATTCATGCCTATTTTACAAACAAAGCCCAGTTCTTTCAGTTAATAATGGAGATTATCATAAAGACTTTTTTAAAGCGTATGATTCGAAAAATAAATTCAATGCGCAAAAAAACGAAGATAGAGCAGTTATTTTTAAAGACTCTACTTAGATATTATTTATAAATGTATTAAGGATCGTCGGATTAATTTAAAGAGCGGGCTGATGTTTATGACTTGAGGCGTAGTTGATCGTCGTAAAAAACCGAATGTTTTAAAGTCTGTAAAATTGTATAAACCATGATTTTTTGGATTTAGAAGTAATTAAATAAAAATGGCAGAGTACTTAAAAAAGACATAAAAAAATAATTAGGAGTTTACATAAAATTTTAATCTTTAACTAGATCGGTGGACATTTGTCATAATCAATATTATTGGAGACCAATTTCATAGATTATTCATATTTATATCCTTTATTATTCGTGTATGAAGGTACTCGAAGTGTCCGACTTCGAGTTTGATATATCTACAATATGTTGTAGAGGGCAGAAAAATAAGAGGTATACATCTTTTACTGGCGGAGTGAAAACTTCACTTAAATTTTACCTTCAAAAATAGTTTTTTCTTAATATCTCAATTTCTACATAAGTTATCTTTACAAAACCAAGTGAAAATTATTGTTATTTGAAACGAAATAGAAGTATAGGGCTTTACCTACATGCATATCATATCTTCTATTTAATAAGGGTAAAACTAGACCGCGTTCACACATGTTAACTCCAAAATCTAAGAAATTAAACGGAATCCTTTATCCTTTATTATTCGTGTATATGCTTGCAAGGAAGGTACTCGAAATGTCTGGCACCGAGTTTGATGTATCTATAATATGCTGTAGAGGGCAAGAAAATGAGAGGTGTATATCTTTTACTGGTGAAGCGAAAATCTCACTTAAATTTGACCTTCAAAAATAGTTTTTTTTTAATATCTCAATTTCTGTATAAGTGCTCTTCACAAAACCAAGTGAATATTAATTGATATTTGAAACGAAGTGTAAGTATGGGAGTTTTTCCTATATGCATATCATACCTTCTATTTTATAAGAGTAAAATTAGACCTCATTCACACATTTTAACTACAAAATCTAAGAAATTTAACGGAATTCTTTATCCTTTATTATTCGTGTATATGCTTACAAGGAAGGTACTCGAAATGTATGGCACCGAGTTTAAAGTATCTATAATATGTTGTAGAAGACACGAAAATAAGAGGTGTATATCTTTTACTGGTGAACCGAAAACCTCACTTAAATTTGACCTTAAAAATATATTTTTTTTTAAATATCTCAATTTCTGTACAAGTGCTCTTCACAAAACCAAGTGAAAATTAATTGATATTTGAAACGAAGTATTAGTATGGGGGTTTTACTTATACACATATCATACCTTCTATTTTATAAGAGTAAAATTAGGCCTCAGTCACACATTTTAACTCCAAAATCTAAGAAATTTAACGGAATTCTTTATCCTTTATTATTCGTGTATATGCTTACAAGGAAGGTACTTGATATGTCTGGCACCGAGTTTAATGTATCTATAATATGCTGTAGAGGGCACGAAAATGAGAGGTGTATATCTTTTACTGGTGAAGCGAAAACCTCACTTAAATTTGACCTTCAAAAATAGTTTTTTTTTAATATCTCAATTTCTGTATAAGTGCTCTTCACAAAACCAAGTGAAAATTAATTGATATTTGAAACGAAGTATTAGTATGGGGGTTTTACTTATACGCATATCATACCTTCTATTTTATAAGAGTAAAATTAGACCTCAGTCACACATTTTAACTCCAAAATCTAAGAAATTTAACGGAATTCTTTATCCTTTATTATTCGTGTATATGCTTACAAGGAAGGTACTTGAAATGTCTGGCACCGAGTTTGATGTATCTATAATATGTTGTAGAGGGCAGAAAAATAAGAGGTATACATCTTTTACTGGCGGAGTGAAAACCTCACTTAAATTTTACCTTCAAAAATAGTTTTTTCTTAATATCTCAATTTTTACATAAGTTATCTTTACAAAACTAAGTGAAAATTATTGTTATTTGAAACGAAATAGAAGTATGGGGCTTTACCTACACGTATATCATACCTTCTATTTAATAAGGGTAAAACTAGACCTCGTTCACACATGTTAACTCCAAAATCTAAGAAATTGAACGGAATCCTTTATCCTTTATTATTCGTGTATATGCTTACAAGGAAGGTACTCGAAATGTCTGGCACCGAGTTTGATGTATCTATAATATGCTGTAGAGGGCACGAAAATGAGAGGTGTATATCTTTTATTGGTGAAGCGAAAACCTCACTTAAATTTGACCTTCAAAAATAGTTTTTTTTAATATCTCAATTTCTGTATCAGTGCTCTTCACAAAACCAAGTGAAAATTAATTGATATTTGAAACGAAGTATTAGTATGGGGGTTTTACTTATACGCATATCATACCTTCTATTTTATAAGAGTAAAATTAGACCTCAGTCACACATTTTAACTCCAAAATCTAAGAAATTTAACGGAATTCTTTATTCTTTATTATTCGTGTATATGCTTACAAGGAAGGTACTCGAAATGTCTGGCACCGAGTTTGATGTATCTATAATATGCTGTAGAGGGCACGAAAATGAGAGGTGTATATCTTTTACTGGTGGAGCGAAAATCTCGCTTAAATTTGACCTTCAAATATAGTTTTTTTTAATATCTCAATTTCTGTATAAGTGCTCTTCACAAAACCAAGTGAAAATTAATTGATATTTGAAACGAAGTGTAAGTATGGGGGTTTTACTTATACGCATATCATACCTTCTATTTTATAAGAGTAAAATTAGACTTCAGTCACACATTTTAACTCCAAAATCTAAGAAATTTAACGGAATTCTTTATCCTTTATTATTCGTGTATATGCTTACAAGGAAGGTACTCGAAATGTCTGGCACCGAGTTTGATGTATCTATAATATGCTGTAGAGGGCACTAAAATGAGAGGTGTATATCTTTTACTGGTGGAGCGAAAATCTCGCTTAAATTTGACCTTCAAATATAGTTTTTTTTAATATCTCAATTTCTGTATAAGTGCTCTTCACAAAACCAAGTGAAAATTAATTGATATTTGAAACGAAGTATTAGTATGGGGGTTTTACTTATACGCATATCATACCTTCTATTTTATAAGAGTAAAATTAGACCTCAGTCACACATTTTAACTCCAAAATCTAAGAAATTTAACGGAATTCTTTATCCTTTATTATTCGTGTATATGCTTACAAGGAAGGTACTCGAAATGTCTGGCACCGAGTTTGATGTATCTATAATATGCTGTAGAGGGCACGAAAATGAGAGGTGTATATCTTTTACTGGTGGAGCGAAAATCTCGCTTAAATTTGACCTTCAAAAATAGTTTTTTTTTATATCTCAATTTCTGTATAAGTGCTCTTCACAAAACCAAGTGAAAATTAATTGATATTTGAAACGAAGTGTAAGTATGGGGATTTTGCCTATACGCATATCATACCTTCTATTTTATAAGAGTAAAATTAGACCTCATTCACACATTTTAACTCCAAAATCTAAGAAATTTAACGGAACTCTTTATCCTTTATTATCGGTGTATATTTTTACAAGGAAAGTACTCGAAGTGTCGGGCTCCGAGTTTGATGTATCTATAATATGTTGTAGAGGGCACAAAAATAAGAGGAGTGAAAATCTGACTTATATTTTACCTTTAAAAATAGTTTTTTTTTTAATATCTCAATGTCTACATAAGTTATCTTCAAAAAACCAAGTGAAAATTAAATGGTATTTGAAACGAACTAGAAGATGGAGGTTTTACTTACATGTATATCATACCTTTTATTTTATAAGAGTAAAATTAGACCTCAGTCACACATTTTAACTCCAAAATCTAAGAAATTAAACGGAATTCTTAATCCTTTATGATTCTTCAATATTCTTACAAGGACGATACTCAAAATGTCCGGCTCTGAGTTTAATGTATGTATAATATGTTATAGAGGGCACGGAAATAAGAGACATATATCTTTTACTAGCGAAGTGAAAATATCACTTAAATTTTTACCTTCAAAAATATATTTTTTTAATATCTCAATTTCTATATAAGTTATCTTAAAAAATCCAAGTGAGAATTAATTGTTATTTGAAATGAAATATAAGTATGGGGGTTCTACCTACACTTCTATTTTATAAGGGTAAAACTAGACCTCATTCACACATTTTAGCTCCAAACTCTAAGAAATTAAACGGAATTCTTTATAGTTTATTATTCGTGGATATTCTTACTCGAAAGGTCCGGATCTGAGTATGATGTGTCTATAATATGTTGTAGAGGGCGCGAAAATAAGAGGTATATATCTTTAATCGGTAGAGTGAAAACCTCACTGAAATTTTACTCTCAAAAATATATTTTTTTAACATCTCAATTTCTGCATAAGTTATCTTTACAAAACTAAGCGAAAATTACTTGTTATTTGAAATGAAGTAGAAGTATGGGGTTTTACTTACATGCATATCATACCTTCTTTTGTATAAGGGTAATATTCACACATTTTAATTCTAAAATCTAAAAAATTAAACGGAATTTTTTGAAAATATTTTTATGAATAAAATAAGCGACTAAAGTTAATGAATTTCAGAATTCTTGAAAAAAAAAAGAGCTGATGATTTACTCCAAACACTTTTTTTAATATCTTAAGTTATAATCCAGATATTTTTACGAAATAAAATGTAAATGACTTTCTACTTTAAATTCACTAAAACTATTCTTACTCACCCGGATATTTTTCCCGATTTTTTATAAGAGGAAGTCGGCATTTTATTTTGGTATTTTATTTTTAAAATTTACATATTTAAATGTAAATGAGCATTAAGAAACCTAATGGAATTTTCTAAAACTATATTTTTGGAGAACATCATAAACTTATCTTGACCCATCATAGAGTTTAGAAAAAAAAAATGCAAGAAACAAATACTATCCTTTAAGCCCTTAACGTCTTATAAAGAATCAGTGATAAAAACAGAATGCAAGTTATTTTTAGTATAAAATGAAGTAGAATTATTTCAGAGTAAAAGTCCATTTGAGTCATATTTTTAAATCTTAATAGTAACAAATCCCCTTACAAATTAAGAAAAGACAATTTATTTTTTTATAAATAACAGTATACTACTATTGAAGTGAATTTATTATGGTACGCCATTCACTCTTTTTGTTTTAATTAATAAGATAAGAATAACTATTTCGCGTGAATTATTATAATTTATGAACTTAAATAATATTTATTTGCACAATAAAACATTTTACAGAACTTATTGTAGTATAAGGGATGGTAAATTGTACAATAATAAAAATCTTCTTAAACATTATAATAAAGAAGGCATCATATCTATGAGGATGAAACCAACAAATAATTTCCACTTTACTTTGTGAAGATATCTTAATTAGAACTTAAAATATATAAAAAAAATTACCTCGTTAAGTGTTTTGTTTCGAAAACCCTGAATACGTCAGTCTCAGTCTTTTAAGTTATATAAATATTTTCAAAGAATTCAGTTTAATTTTAGTTAAGAAATAAAATACGTGAAAAAAGTTTAACCTAACAAAAAATAAGGGACGATATGTGTGTAGGTGAAACCACCATTATTTTACTTCGTTTCAAATAACAAGTAATTTCCACTTGATTTTGCAAAATTTATCTTATTTAGAACTTGAAACAATAATAAAATTGTATTTAGGGGTAAATTTTAAGTGTAGTTTTTACTCCCTTAAAAAGAATCTAGGCGGATAAAAATATATACGTCTCTCATTTTCGTGCCTCTTCAATATATTATAGTTTTTATAAAATCGGAGCCGGATACTTTGAGTACCTTCCTTTTTAGTGGAATCAATAAATAAAAGTCTTTTCGGACTCAAAATATTCACAAATGACTCTTATTACAAAGAATTTCGGCTTATAATAGTATATATATATATATATATATATATATATATATATATATATATTTAAAAATACCTAATAAAATTTTTTTATCAATATTGTTACTTAATACATACCTTAAATATTTGTGGTGTCCATTTCATGAATGCTTGTTCTTGTCCGCTCATCTCGTCTCCTGTTGCTAATTTAAGCAGTCTTTCTCCACCGAGTTCCCCAAGTAAGTTGTCGACATATTTTCCAAATGCGCAGAAATTAGGATAAGCGCTTGATCCCAACGCAAAAACTGCGAACCTGTAGAAAGGGACGGTAAAAGGAAATTTAGTTTCGTGACAGATGCTTGCACTTGGAAATATTTAGGTTGTAATATATGTCCTGAAATTTCATACTGCAATTGTACATCTTTATTTTTTAGTTTATTAAGGACTCTGGTTTTTACTGCAACTGATATATTTAAGGACCAAAGATGTACAGTATGTTTTCGGCCCGCTTTTCAGGATTACTTTACGACTGCAATAATTCACATGTGTGTCAAAAACATATTTTACGACGAACCTCATTAGTTCATATAATAGTTCTTTGACGAATAACACTATTTTATAAGAAATAAATTTTTTACAATAATACTTTTTTCTTCCAGAAACTATATTTCGTTTACTTTAATTCCATTGTTTCTGACTGTTCTGGGTGGGACATGCAAAACTCAAAGAAATATTTAACATGGATCAACCTCCTAAACTAAGAACGGAGTTGTATAACCAGAGCATCTTACCAGATATCACAAACCGTACTAAAATAAGAGTGTTAACAAGAAACAGCTAACAAACTGCAAATAAACCCGTGTTCGATAGAGAAAAAACTTTTTCAAATTTTTCAGAAAGAATATAAAACAAACTAGTGGATTAGAGAACTTAAGTGGAAGATGATGTAGGTAGAATAAGGATAAATGCAGCAATAAATTCATTGAAGATCCTGGATTGAACGAAATAATGCTGGATGTCCTCAAATATAATGAGCTGTTGATGTGGAAAAAACAGCAAAATTATACTGGTACATCGCCCATAGAACATAACGCTTTAAAAGCAGTTTATCGTCTTAGTTGCCTATAGTATGTCAGAACATGAACTGGCTGCTACTTGTGTAGCTAGGGGAGTGTTGTGAAAAGATGCCCATCGCTCCTCACGCAAAGAGAGTAGATGGCGCCGTTTTTAAAACCAAACCACTCTCTTGAGATAATTTTACGAAGCAGAGAGGATTGGAAGGAAGAGCAAATTCTTTCCAGAGATGAATTCTGTTAGTTTATAGATATATCTCGACAGAATGAAGGAGCTGGAGCTGCAGTGTTTAATAAATGCAGGAGAGTGAGGGCGTTTTACTCTCTATGATAACCACAGCCTTTCAAGGGGACATGTATGCCATTCTGCAATATCTTCGTAAGAGGGACATAACCAGAAATAGAATTGATAACATATTCTCAGACAGTAGGACTGCAATATTGGCTCTGAGGTCCAATGTAGCACCACGACTGGTGCTTGAGTGCAAGAAGGTGCTTGATAATCCAACAGAGAATTACTGCACAATGTAAGTTTCGGGTCACTAGAGAATACACGAAAATGAGTAAGGAAATCATTTGATAAAGTTCCAATTACTGTTGGTAAGCATGATCTGAAAATTTTGTTGGAAAGCAAATTTATAAAATGCTGTTGGGAAGTCCCTAGAATGAGATGTGCGAAGGAACATATAACTAGACCTTACTTGGGCGCTTCTTTTTTTAAAGGAAAAACAATTGCGAATTGTAGTGGAATTGTTGACGGCACGTCGTTCTCTGGAAGGCCATCGTCATAGGATTGGTATTATGGATAATTTGGTATATAGATAGTATTTAGAGGAGGTTGAAATTGTCGACAATATTCTCAAAAACTGCCAGAAACTCCACGGACTGAGGTAGATACATTTTGGAGATATAACTATAACAGCCGAGGTATTTAGGAAAAGTCAGGTAACGAGACTACTTAGACTCGAAAAAGCGAGGCCTCGAATCATTTACGGACATGGGATGTAATAGACCCTACCAGGCCTAAACATCAAAGATCAAGTATCATCATTTTTATTAATTCATTTATTCATTCATGCATTCATCGCTCAAGACAGAAGTTGATGGAAAGAAATTGAAGAGGCCTATTTCCTCTAGATAGAAAACGAGTACGAGGAGAGAAGGAAAAGGTAAAAAAAATAGTTGCTAAAGGTTGCAGATATTTGTGATGTTGGGAAAGTTTATTTAATATTTTAAGAATCTTACTTTACTGTAGAAAGCAATTATTTCTTTGACTAGTCATAATTTTGCAAATCATAATAGTAACGTCTGTATTATTTTCACAACTTTGCAGACCATGAAATACACTTTGTGCTGTACAGTTGATAGGACCAGAATGTTGATTCAGGACAACTTATTTAGCTTACACATGTATAAGATAATTCATTTTGTAAATTTTAGTACCAATCATGTAGAAAATGTAAAACCAGTCTTATTTTAACACAGATAAACCGAAAGTATCCAAAATTAGCAGCAATATTCATATGCTTGTCCAAAACTATAAAATAGAAATAAAATTAAGAGGTAAAATAGAGGTAAATGCAACTTTTACGAAAAAATAATAAAAGTACATTTTAATTATCTTATTTATTATTTTGAGCTGCAAACTCATTTTAATATAGAGGAAATAAGACTAACACAATATTCCTGCAAAATATTCAGATATACAACTTTAAACTAAATAATACAACTAAAGCCTACCTGACGTTACTGAGAGGTCCAAACGTATCCTCCAATAACGGTTCACTCACCGATGATGATCCACCACGAAGCGAATCCAAGCGACCCAATCGCCGTTTGACAGAACCCAATTCACTTTGACTATTGGCTTTTATAAATGATTTTGAAGTAGCCATGCTATTAAAATAGTTGGTTAGAGCATCACATGCAATAATTTAGGGGTTAAAATGGTAGCATGAATAATTATAATTAGTAAAAAAAGGGTGGCTCGCGGCGGTATAGTGATCATACGCCAGTCTTCCTATTGAATTTGTAGCGATTTCATGTAAAAATTTATTGCAGGTATCTGAAAGTTTCATGTCGTAGAGGACATCCACTAGATTATAAATACGTAAAAAGTACAGCTAGATCAGTCCTGTTTTTTTTTATAAACAACATCCAAAGTCAAAAAATTCGATTTTTCGTCCGTAAAATTTTTCGGTTACATTTTAGAGAAAACTGGTCCAATTGAAAGTTGTGGGTATTGAAAAGACCTTAAATTTCATTTCTTTTATACGTCAAAATCGATAAATAATTTATCGAGATAATGGCGAAAACCACCTTTTTTGCACTATTTTATAAATGTTAATAACTTTTGCAAGAAAGGCCGAAAGTGATGTATAACGCCTTGATGATGAGGCCATTATGTGCCTTTATAACTGTGCGAAAGCTGGATCAAATCGGTTTGGTAGTTTATGATTAATCTAAATTGTTTATCCCAGACACCGAATGTTCAAACAATTATCCTTGCCTAGAGGATGATTCTACAGATATTTGCAATAGCGGAATGGATTCTTTGAAGTTCAAACTACAAGCAAAGATGAAAAAATGATGAATTTTTAAAACAATTGTTGTTAAAAAAAACCGTTTAAAGAATGGGTACCCTTTTTACCTATAAATAACTGGAATAACTTTGTTAATTTTAATGACAGAAGTTTGTGAATAAGTGGACACGTTCTCTGAGTTTATTATCAATTGCAAATATGATTAGGAAATCAGATCGACTCAATCAAATATGGCTGGGGAAAACATAACCATGGCTTCGAACCAATTTACACATCTGAAAATTTGATACCCGACGAAACTTTAAATTTAACTACATGTAGTTTCGGCTGCAAAAAGCACGGTCCCAATTGAACAACTCCTTGTTTAAACTGCAACGAGGAGGGAGATAAAGAATGCGACAACTCCGCTGCAGTGATAATTTAAGAGGAAAATGACGCGGACGAAGATGACGATTTGCTACAAGCAATGATAAATGATGACGAAGAAGAGCCTCCACAAAAAAGAGCAAGAACAGAAATATAATATTTGTATAAAATTTTTATCGTTGAGTTATATAATTAAAAAAAGTCGTTTGTATATTTGGGGTATTTAAAGTGTATTTAAATTTATTAATATTGCCAAAAAATGTGTTTTCCGATGAAATATCAATTTTTCGGTATTTCCCGATTTTCTATGATAATGAAAATAAGTCAGTTCGTAATATTTCGTTGAGTTACCCCAGCTTTTATTGATCGCAGGAGACTTTTTTTTAAATTCCTGTTTTTCCACCAGCTTTCAAGTCCACTTATTCACAAACTTGAATCATTAAATTAACAATTTTTTATACGTAAAAAAGGTACCCCTTCTTTAAACGGTTTTTTAACAACAATTTTTTTAAAAATCCATCATTTTTTCATCTTTGCTTGTGGTTTGAACTTCAAAGAATCCATTCCTCTTTTGCAAATATCTGTAGAATCATCTTCTGGGCAAGGACAATTGTTTGAACATTCAGTGTCTGGGATAAACAATTAAGATTATTCATAAACTAAAAAACCGATTTGTTGCGGCTTTCGCACAGTTATAAAGACACATAATGGCCTTATTATCAAGGGATTATACATCACTTTCGGCCTTTCTTGCAAAAGTTATTATAATTTATAAAAATAGTGCAAAAAAGGTGATTTTTCGCCATTATCTCAATAAATTATCTATCGATTTTGACGTATAAAAAATTAAATTGGAGGTCAAGGTCTATTTAATACCCATAACTTTCATTTGGACAAGATTTCTCTAAAATGAAACCGGAAAATCGAATTATCGAACTTTGGATGTTATTTATAAAAAACAGGGGTGACTTAGCTGTACTTTTTAACGTATTTATCACCTACTGAGTGCCCCCTACGACTTGAAATTTTCAGAGTTTTTCACCTTCTTTCATAGGAAAACTGGAGTACCAAGTCACCGATGCGACCCGAGATACATTCCTCGAATCTGTAAAGTGTTTGTGAGTTTGTGATGATTTTATTAATTTAATAATATCTTTAGCTATAGTAGTGCAAGCACCAAGCCAGGCGGAGAAAAATTTGAGTTTTTTTTCAGTTTAAATTAATTTAAATCGAGAGATTCTCAAATTTTTTATTAAAACAAAGTATAAAACGATAATATAATATTTGTATAAAATTTTGTTGCAGTTTTTAACTTTTAGAAATTATTATATTTCCTGCCATTTTTAAGAAGGTATTTTTGATATTTAAAATGATATTCCCTAATTTGAAAATAGATATTTCCTTATATTTCCCTATTACTTACAATTAGGAATGTATTGGGTTATTATGATTTTTTACAAATTTTTGATGCAAAAGCAAAGTCATGTTCAATGAGATGAAATTTTTAATTAATAATGTATTCATTTGAAGCATTTTTACACTCAATCGACAAAAAAGAAGCATATATATATATATATATATATATATATATATATATATATATATATATATATATATATATATATATATATATAAACACAACTCTAATATCTTATAGCTGTAAATTTAGTTTCTCTATGAACCAAATTTCTTTAACTGAAATATAGGGAGTTCTGAATTTTACGAGCCGCTTATGAAAGTAAATGCTTCTACAACTTAACATATATATGCTGGTCTGTAACAATATCATATTACATACCATAAATAATATAAACAGAAAGGGATGTCCTATGGTGAACTTAGTTATATTTTACTGTACTGACTCATGACCTTACCTTAATTTGGTTTACACATAAAATGAATAAAATATCAGAAGGCGAAATTATCCATGTGTGCTTATCTGCCATGTTACAGATGTACTTAAGTCGATATAGATATTAAACTCTTTGTTATTCCTAAGTTAGTAGTAGACGACCCCTTTTGTAGATATTATAAGTAGATAAAAGAGAGGTAAAAGTGATAATCTGATAGTGATAAACTATTTCACATATAAATATTATTTAATGGCATTTATAATTACAAAGCTTGATTAATGGTTAGCTTAAAATAATGATTTCCCAAAATGTTGTCAACTGAGTGTATCGATGCTTTTAATTATTGGTTACATAGCATGCATTGAGAAGAGCATAATTGCATGGTATAATATTATTTGTATTTATGTATATAGATCATTTGCCCATTAAAAAAATGTTAAAAAGTGATATGATTTTTAGATGAACGTGATCGTTGTGATTAATAATTTTAAAGAAATTACCTCAACCTTTCCGGACTGCCGTTAGTTATCCCATTTTCACTCATCTTCAATGTGTACAGATTATTTGCAAATGCCTAGAAATAAAAAGAAACAATTTATGATATATGATTAAATGAAATTGTTTATACAAGGTGTCCTATAATGAACTGTAACGATTGATTTCTCGGAAATAAACAGAGGTAATTCCACCAAAATATTTTCAAGATGGTGGCCCTTCCGGTTATATCGGAAGTTGATATCTTTTCGCTTATTTTAAATGTAACCCCAATATGTTATTTCATTTTTAGATTCTACGCAAAATTTTAGACATATTTTATGTATAATGTCCTATACCTAGGACTAACTATTTTTAAAATATTTCAAATTCTTAGTTAAAAATGTCATTTGCAGGCCTGAACATTACTATCAATTTGTTCTATAGAAGTAGATCTACTTTAGTGGACTGATATTTTGATAATAAATAAATACAGGGTAGTAAAAAATTAAAATTAAATATTAACTTAAAAAAATCGTTTAAAGTCAAAGTTCATTAAATGTAAGCCCTCTATTTTTATAATGGTATATTTTTTAGCACTAAAAATAAGGATGACTTTGTAAAAGCTTGTCTTTTCCAAAAATTTGTAGTTTTAAAAATATTGGCAATTAAAATTTTTTGTATTGTAAAAATGCTAAACGGATTATCTATACTGGGAAATAATTTATTTTAATAAATGTTAAAGATTTTCACTCCGAATTTCCAAACATTTTTCATATCTGCGAGTTAGTTCGTAATAGATGGCCTCTAACTGAATCTGGAGATTGGAATGCATCCCTTACTCTTGTCATATAGTCCTCCATCATTGTTACTGAATTACAATAAACGATGTTTTTTATCGTCCCCCATATTAAATAATCTAAGACAGTAAAGTTAGGAGAATGAGGAAGTCTATTATTGGCAATTCACTTGTCATGAAATGTTATTACTAAGAAGTTGATAAGTAGAACAGTTCTGTATGGTGGGGCGCCATAGTGTTGGTAAAAAGTTTTGCTGTGTTCTGCCAGAGGTAAATTGTTTAAATATTCCTTATCTAACTCTTTTAAAATTTTTAAATGTCCTTATCCTACAAAAGCGACATAATTTGTTTTGTATTAATAGTGACTTATCATTTAAATTTTCTTCATAAAAATGTTTTTTTACTATTTCATCGTTTCTTATAGCAAAAAATACGTTAAATTGCAAGGTTTCTTCAAAAATCCATAATCCTACTGCATGAGGATTTGAATCACTCCAAAAATGTGTCAGTAACCCTTAGATGTTGAATCAACGATATTAAATAAGGGTTGAAGTTGTGTTTTAACAGAATTCTATATATTGAGCTTTTCGAGGTTCCTGTTTGTAGAGCCACTTGTCTTAACAGAGTCATAGAATATTCCGCAAACTATCCCAGAATTGCAATTTCAAGATTTTCATCATTGGGAATAGGTTTTTTTTTAAACATAGGTTTGCCTTAACTGTGCCAAAATCTTTCAAATTTTCCAATATTCATTTAACACTATTCCGTGACGGTTTAGGTTTATCTCGATATCTATCAGCAAATATCTGGCATGTTCTTGATAAAACTTTGTTACAGTCTCCAGAGATAATTTAACCGCTTGGCATGATTTTTAATAATAATTATCAAATGGCAAGAAATGGTGAAATTTTTGTAGTGTTCTATTGATCTCTTTCATCGGGTTTCGCCATCTTGGCTAATTAATAAAAAAACTTAAAAACCGTATAACCTTTCTACAATACAATAATATTAAATTGCCAATATTTCAAAAACTACAAATTTTTCGAATAGATTAGCTTTTTCAAACTCACCCCTACTTGAATGCTAAATAAGATAACATTATAAAAATGGGGAGTTTACATTTTAAAAAATTGACTTTTAACGGGTTTTTCAAGTTAATATTTAATGTCAGTTTTTGATCATGGATTGAGTTGGTACCAAAATATTCAATTCACCATGGAAAAAGAAGAAAACAACTCAATAAATTTTCATGATCTAGTCATTACTAAAATTTTAAATAAACACTCTTTTGGAATTTTTCACAAATCCACACATACGAATACAACCATACATAGAACTTCATCTCACCCAGAACAACATAAATTAGTGGCTTACCATAGTTTTATTCACCGTCTTATTAGTATTCCCTTATCTGAAGAGAACTTTAATAAAGAATTAAATTGGATTAAACAAGTAGCAAGTAGTTACCTACCGTTAATGTTCGACTCAATTTTAACAAAAAAATTGAAAAAGAAAGCCACACAAGAAGTTTATCCTATAGAAAAAGAAAACAATAAATGCAGCTTTACCGCTTTAACATATTTTGGTAAATCATTAATAAAAATTAAAAAGTTTCTGAATAAAAAGGTATCGGGATAGCCTTTAAAACAAATAATTCAATGGGAAAACACTTAAAAAATTATAAAACAGAAACAAGTAAAAATAACAAGTCTGGGGTCTATAAACTTACATGTGGAAGTTGTCCAAAAGTATATATAGGCCAAACAAGCAGATCCTTTAAAAAAATTATTCAAGACCACAAAAACAATTTTTTACACAATTAAAACAGTTCTTCAAACGCAAATTATTTAATAGAACAAAATGATCAATTAGAGGATAATTTTGAAATTCTCCATGTAGAAAGGAAAGGTTATAAACTGAATTTCTTAGAAGCCATAGAAATAAATTGATTAAAGAACACAGGTAATCTGTTAAATGACCAAACAGATATCAACACTTCACCCTTGCTAAATATCTTTTAACAAAAACCAATGTGAATTTCGCAATAATGCAAATAATAGGTAATAAAATGTAAACTAAGGGTATTGCTCTTATTCATTATTGTAAATCTTGGTATAAGTTTTTCAAGTAACCAAATACTTTGTCATTTAAAGTAGAACTTCTGATGAAGCGACAGTGTTAGCGAAATTCGTCAAGTTTTTTAGTTAAATATAGTGGAATCTGATAAATATTCGTCTTTTATTCATCGTTGAATATCGATTTGCATCAAAAGCCAGCATTGGATTTGTGTCTGTACATTGAGTAAAATTTGGTTTCATTTGATAATGGTTATTCACTCCAATTCTCCAAGATTGTATCAGATTGTTTAATGATGTACTTTTTAGATGTAACATTGGACGAAATGGTCCATTTTTTGGGCTTCAAGGAGCTTCGTTGCTATGACTTCAAATTTCTACTTACGCAGGAGCCTAGAGCAAATTGTTTATCGCATAAAGTTGACGCTTTGAAGAATCATGTACAAAAAAAATTAGAACTAAAGCTAATTTATTCTTAATAATTTAGTATTTTTGTATTTTCTATTCACCCAGTACATTTGACGCAAAAAATAAAGAAGTGTTAACTTTTTGGGACCCATATTATTCTTAATATATGTAAAGAATCTGGGGGATGGATTAGCCGTGGATAGCGTTTGCCAGTTTGCTGATGACACATCAGTGATTCTGGCGGACACTTCTATGGCAGGACTGTCTCAAAAGTGCACAAGCTCTGCATTGAAAATGCAGCAGTGGTGTTCTGATAACAGCCTCACTCTAAACGTAGATAAAACCGACCTCATTCTTTTTTCAAAGCATGCAACAAGGTCTGAGTTACTACTTGTGTGGCTTGGGGGTAGATCTATACCTACTTTGGAACAGGTTAAGTTCTTGGGTGTTCATTTGAACTCCTCTTCAAACTGGAAACATTATATCTCAGCTCTTGAGGCTAGGCTTAGCAGTTTGTGTGGTGTAGTTCGAAGGCTTTGTGACGTGATCACTGCAGAGACTGTTAGGCTTTTCTACCTTAGGCAAATACAATCTCTTGTCTCTTATGGTATTTCCTTTTGGGGATCATCAAGAAAGGCTATTAATATATTTAAAATTCAAAAATGCGTAATAAGATGTATCTTCCACCTAGATCCAAGAGCTTCATGTCGACCATTTTTTACTCAGTTTAAGTTGCTTACTGTTCCCTCATTATACTTTAGATCTTTAGTCGTGCTTGTCAGAAGGAATACGGAATTATTTCCGCTAAATAGACAGCTTTATGGGGGAAACATGGTTATGACTACCAGAGGGGCGAATGACCTAAGAGTACCTTTACATAATTCCACCTTCTATGAGAGAGGACCATACTATATGGCGATTAAAGCCGTAATGATGTTACCAAGAGAAATCTGGTTTACCGAGTCGATTAATAGCTTTAAGAGACGCGTAAATGAATGGCTTTCTGATAGGTGCTTTTACTCTTTCAATTTTGATGATTAATTTTTGTAATGTCAATATTTTTAACTTAATATTTTTTGTTTAGTGGGTTTTTTCTCATGCATTTGTTTTGTGTGTAAAAATTTTATTCCTTTTAGATTCGAATATCTTATTTTGAAAACTGTAAAACTTTGTTCAGTTTAAACTGACTCTTTTATTACTACTTTTTTAAATTATCTTGTATCTGTCTTTTTCCCCTTTTGTTTTCCTTTATGTAAAGTTCCTATCGAAATGTCGATTAGTTTTTATATTAACTGTAGTTAGATCAATATATTTACAATTCTTAATGTTAAACATTTCTTTCTCTGACGTTGCTTTGTTATGTGATCATAATTTTGTTGGCAAATAAAGGATATTATTATTATTAATTAATATAATATATACCAGAACCTTCCTCTAGAAGAGATCTAATTATTGGAAAGCCGGATTAAAATTTATTTAGTACTTTTTAGATTAACGCAGCCAGAGAACTTTCTATTATAAGTAGTGAGTAGTAATTAGAATTATTTAGGATATTTTGCTAGAAAACTATTTAAATTTTATTTAGAATTAAAAGTTTTCACTTGTTCCTGAATAATCATTTCGAACTGTGAGAGATTTATATGGGTCAACAAGCACTGTATGCTATTTTATTATGTTTATAAATACGTGGTAAATAAATAAAATAAAATGAATAAAATTACGTTTAAATTCGGAAATATCCATTTAAATTAACAAATAACTGTCTGTGTTGGTCAGATTAACACCGCTTTGAAAAGTCGGTACATTCTCTTTGAGCTTTTAATAAACTAAATCAAATTTATTTCGCATTTTATTTTAACCTGTTGTAAAGAGCTCCTATAAGTATGGTTTTATTTTATTTAGTAATTAGTTTAATTGAATTCTTTCAAATTATTCTTAATGAGGTCCTCTGACTATGAAATATTGATTGTTTCTAAATATTTTCTTATAGACAATTAAAATTTCAGTAAGAAATAAAGAAATCGTTCTGCCGTATTTAAATAGTTTGTTATATATGTAATTCTCCTTTCAGGCGAGAGAATATGAAAAATATATGTACAAACACTTTATATCCTGCAAATATCGCTCTGGTCCTCTCTCCATACGCGCTTCGATTACCTCATGATCTCGTCAGTGGAGCTGTATAGGACCGAGAGCAACATTAGCAGGAAATAACTGATATATGAACCATAAATTTCAAGGTATGTCGGCAGGATATTAGACCTGCCGTCTACCAACTTCGATGTCAGACTGAAAAATATCGCCAGTCGAACGACATCTATGAATCAACGGAGTAAAGTGAAATTTTTAAACAATCAAAATTTCAGTAAGAAATAAAGAAATCTTTCTGCCGTATTTAAATAGTTTGTTATATATGTAATTCTCCTTTCAGGCAGAGAATATGAAAAATATATGTACAAACAGTTTATTTCCTGCAAATATCACTCTGGTCCTCTCTCCATACGAGCTTCGATCACCTCATGGTTCATATATCAGTTATTTCCTGCTAATGTTGCTCTCGGTCCGATGCAGCTCCACTGACGAGATCATGAGGTTGAAGCGCGTATGGATAGAGGACCAGAGCGATATTTGCAGGAAATAAACTGTTTGTACATATAATTATCATATTCTCTGCCTGAAAGGAGAATTACATATATAACAAACTATTTAAATACGGCAGAAATATTTCTTTATTTCTTACTGAAATTTTGATTGTATAAAAATTTCACGTTACTCCGTTGATTCATAGATGTCGTTCGACTGGCGATATTTTTCAGTCTGACATCGAAGTTGGTAGACGGCTGGTCTAATATCCTGCCGACATACCTTGAAATTTATGGTTCATATATCAGTTATTTCCTGCTAATGTTGCTCTCGGTCCGATGCAGCTCCACTGACGAGATCATGAGGTGATCGAAGCGCCTATGGAGAGAGGACCAGAGCGATATTTACAGGAAATAAACTGTTTGTACATATATTTTTCATATTGTCTGTCTGAAAGGAGAATTACATATATAACAAACTATTTTCTTATAGCTTTCGTTACAAGATTATCGGGCGTTACGGTACCTGCAAAATTATGAACCAAAACCAGACTGTTCTTTTTCAAAGGATTTTGATACACTGAATCCGAAAGTTTTTCCATTGTATCTAGATTTAGAGATGTTTTAACCTAAAAGATTAAAAAACCCGGATTTTTGCGTCTGTTGAGGTGAGAATTCTCCCCGAAAAACTCATAGCAGCAACTTAAAGTACTACTGTTCCTCTTCAAATTCGATTTTGAATCATTTGAATATTTTCATTTTTCTTTGAGAAATCATCCATTGAAATTTATTAGTTTAGCGTCTTCGTCTATACTCGGAACAGAAGCTTGGGATTGCAAGCATCGAATTCCAAGCTGTCTATCATTTTGGTCACGCATAACTCGCCCTCTACCGGTTATGTGAACTAGGAAGCTTGGAATTTGATGCTCGCCAGTTTGTGCTCTTGGACAAGTCGAGCTTACTACTCTCCGGTTATGTATGTTGGATAGTTTGGAGTTAAATACACTTAAAAAAATTATTACGGAATTTTCAATATACTATCTAGTTCCGCTCGTCGGTGCAATAGTCACAACTTTTTAAACATAGGCGTTGTATTGACTAATTTTTTTGATTTAATTCAGGCAACTATTATTAATAACTCACGGGTATTGTTTCATCCGAACAACTGTATGTATTTTATCTTATAAAGGGTGTTTTTTATAGAGGTATAGAACTTTAAGTTGGCAACACTTCTTTAACTGGCGGCCA
This sequence comes from Diaprepes abbreviatus, assembly GCA_034092305.1. NCBI lineage: Eukaryota > Metazoa > Arthropoda > Insecta > Coleoptera > Curculionidae > Diaprepes > Diaprepes abbreviatus. The sequence continues at coordinate 1,070,565 of JASJET010000090.1, read as the reverse complement.
TTTTGTCAGCTGTCAAGTGATTTATGTTTAGTTTGGTTTGGCATTTCAACATGAATAGACTGACGCCTGAACAACGCTTCCAAATTGTGCAAATTTATTTTGAAAATCATGGTTCTGTTCGAAATGCGTATCGCGCATTACGTCCATTTTACGGTCAACATAATCGTCCATCAGAGCAATTAATTCGATTAACTATGGAACGTTTTCGCACCACGTTTACTCCAAATGATAATACGCATCCACAGAGACGTCGTACAGTACGTACAGAAGAAGTCATTGCTGCTGTAGAGCGTAGCGTAGAGGAAGACCCCAATCAGTCTATCCGCCATCGTGCACAGGAATTGGATATGTGTCCATTCACTTTATGGAAGATTTTGCGGAAAGATCTTGGTTTGCGTGCTTACAAAATCCAACTCGTGCAAGAATTGAAGCCACACGATCACCTAGCAAGGCGTAGATTCGGTGAATGGGCCCAAAACAAGATTGCCGTTGATCCCGATTTTCATAAGCGAATTTTGTTTAGCGATGAAGCTCACTTTTATTTGAATGGATACGTCAATAAACAAAACTGCCATATTTGGAGTGATGATAATCCTCAAGTGTATGTTGAGACACCGTTACATCCAGAAAAACTGACTGTTTGGTGTGCTTTATGGGCTGGTGGAATCATTGGTCTGTACTTCTTTAAGAACGATGCTGGTCAGAACGTTACAGTCAATGGTGACCGCTATAGAGCCATGATTACTGACTTTTTCGTTCATCAATTGAACAACCATGGTGTGCAGAAGCTGTGGTTGCAACAAGACGGCGCAACATGTCACACAGCTCGTGCCACAATTGATTTATTGAAGGAAACATTTGGTAACCGCATAGTTTCACGTTTCGGACCCGTGAATTGGCGTCCAAGATCGTGCGAATTAACGCCGCTAGACTATTTTCTGTGGGGATATGTGAAGTCGCTAGTCTACGCCGATAAGCCCGAAACGATTGATCACTTGGAGGACAACATTCGCCGCGTTATTGCCGATATACGGCCACAAATGTTGGAAAAAGTCATCGAAAATTGGACCTCCAGATAAGACTATGTCCGAGTCAGCCGTGGCGGTCATATGCTAGAAGTCATATTTAAATTATAATGCCAGAAGGTTATCTTTCGAATAAAGTAAATTTCATGTCAATTTAAAAAATTCGTCTTTGTTTAATTCCATTTAAAAGTTCTATACCTCTATAAAAAACGCCCTTTATTATAATATTATAACATAACATGTCATGGCAAATCGATACGATAATAATACCTTGGAAAATTCATTCAAGTTTATCATTCCGACTTCTTAGGGAAATCAACTTTTTCAAAATTAATTTAAAAAAATGTGAATATACAATATTTATTTTATAAATGTTCAGTTAGACGATGTTAAACATTATAGTGGAATTGCAACGGTATAATTATAAACAACCTTTTACCTGCTAGGTTTTACTTTTTCAAATCACTACTGATATTTCAAAATTTTGTTAAACTTTGCTTGCAGGTATACAGGGTGGAGAAATAGTGTGACACAGTTACCCTACCTCTCTTATTTTTCAAAAATTTGAAAAAATGTTTTAATAAAAGTTGTATAATACGAAAATTTCTACAATCCAAAAATACTTTCAATTCATTTGTCTTATGATAGCGTGCCGCTAAAAAATAGTTTTTTTTAAAGGATTACCCTGTTTAACTTTGCATATTTGCATTTCCCCAAGAACTATCTATATAAGAGTGCATCTGGTTTTGAACCTTAGTGCGAAGTTGCCAACTTCACCAAATTTTGAAAAAAATCATGGTCTACTGAAAAATACTATATCTTTCAATCTACAGCAATTATAGTACACAAAATTGACAGTGAGAAAAATACATGTACTATTAAAGGTCTAAGATAACGCCTAAGCAATTACCTCATACAGACTGTTTGCCAAAATTTCTTTTTTGATTTTTTAAATAGAACACGCTTGGTATAACTACTTAATCATGTAGAGTTATTGTTTCTCTATCACTTTTCTTAACGCTAGTTTTTTCTGGTATAAACAGGGTGTTTGGGAAAATGTGGGAAGTTTCCCAGATATGAAAAAAAAAACACATGAAAGGAATACTATAAGTTCTTTTTTTCTTTTTTCGTATAGGCCTCCTCTAATTATTGAACCCCCAGGTATATTTAGTTTTTTTTTTAATGTGATGTATACCAGGTAAGACCCCTCAAATTACTATCTAAGAAACTGTTGTGAATTACAGCTGCAGGGATGGACTAGCTGTGACGTTTTTGAACAGATTTTTCCCCCTTGTATGTTAAGAACTTTGGACAACGTTTTTTACATATCTTCAACTATTAATTAAATATTAAGTACTCTTCATTCATGTTGCTAATCCTAACCGTTTTCGAAAAAAACATCATTTTATTTGCTTCATGTTTATTTCGATAAAATATACATCTTTGTTCCTATAAAATGTTCAACCTTAATGTTAAAAAAATTCAATCTAGTCTGTTTTGTGAATTCCAGTTCGGCCTTGGTCCGCAAAAAATGTGGGTTTTATTTTATCGACATCAAAAATAAAGTATTGCTGTTGCAAAAGTTACTAGATACGAAAGGAATAAATGTGCATTTTAGAACTTGTCAATTTTCACATCGCAGCACATTGATTCTTTATTTGGATATTAATTTATTGATTTTTGGATTTCGTGATGAAATTAATTGTGAAATAATTCGAAATATGGAATACACGTTTATTGAGTATGCAGATATGCATCTGATGTATGGTCTTGCATCTTGTAATGCTTTGGAATATATTTTAAATGCTGTAGATGACACTTCTTCAACAAGCGCTCGAATATTATCAGCGCAGTTTAATACGTCGGAAAAAATGGTACATAAAGTTATTCAAGAACAGCTGTTAGATCCATATCATTTCAAAGAAGTGCGTAACCTGATTCCTGAAGATTTTCCCCGTAGAATGCAGTTTGCAAACTGGCTGTTGGACCAGCAACGAAATAATGTCAACTTCATTATCACTATTCTCTTCACGGATGAAGCAAGGTTTGTCAAAAATGGTATTATAAATTTACACAACTCCCATGTATGGGATGATGATAATCCACGTGCAACTATTGTTTCGCATCATCAGCATCAATTCCAATCAATTATTCGATTATTCGTATTGCCGGCACGACTGAATGGAGAACTTTATTTGCAGTTTCTCCAGAATGCTTTTCACGATATGGTAGAGGTCCTACCACTTGAAACCCGCCGAAACATACTGCATGCACAATGGGGCGCCACCTCATTTTAGCGTTGCTGTGTGGGAGCACCTGAATAACGTCTATTCAAGCCGTTGGATAGGTAGAGGAGGACCTATTATCTGGCCTCCTCGATCCACTAACCTAACGCCGTTGGATCAAATAAGGAACAATGCTGAGTTAATGGAGCGGATACAGCAGTCCTCCATTTGTCATGCCCGCGAGTGTATCAGACTTCACGGAGCCCATGTTGAACCCTCTTACGAAGTTTTTAAGTAAGCAGTGAGTTTAACTTTTTATTGAAACTATGGTGACAGGAAAAAATTCCTCTTTTTTATATTCAACCCAACAGAAGTTAGGAGAAACAGTTAGGATTAGCGACATGAATGAAGAGTACTTAATTTTTAGTCAATAGTGAAAGGTATGTAAAAAAACGTTGTCAAAAGTTCTTATCATACAGGGCGTAAAAAATTGGGTTATGAGTGTCACAACTAGTCCGCTCCTGCAGCTGTGAGTAATTCACAACAATTTCTTGGATAGTAATTTAAAGGGTCCTACCTGTCATACATCATATCAGAAAAAAATTGAAATGTGGTGGTTCAATAATTATGTGTAAAAAACTAGATTCCATTGCAGTTCTTTGGGAGTTCATATCTCCGACGAGGAGGCCTATGCGAAAAATGTTTATATGAACTTGTAGTATTCCTTTCACATGCTTTTTCCATATCCGGGAGATTTCCTACTTTTTCCTGGACGCCCTGTATATAGTTAAATATAAATGTCAAAGTAATATTTATAGTTTATCTGTCATTAATAAAGGGTAAGATTGAAAACTTTCTATGAAATATTTAAGTTTTAAAATTAAATAATCGATTTGATTCTAATACTGAAATATATACAGAATTTTAACTGTTCGCTCAAAAATAAGTTAGAATTTATATTGTTGCTATTATTGTTCTAGTAAGTGAAAATAAAAACCATTTATTAAGACAAGCTTGGTTATTTACTTATTCTGAGTACAAATGGATAAAGAACAAATCTAAAAAACACTCCACATAAAATAAAGATAAACCTTACACTAGTAATTAAATTTAAAGTGATGAGTTAAGAAAACACTATCTAATTAGTTGTCAAAATGTCCTATATCTTCTTGAATATACAGTTCAATACGTTTCTCAAATTCGTTACAGAAATTACACCACATTTCAATATTCTTGAAAACAATTTCATATTCTGATTCTCATTTCTTCCTTTGTTGTAGGAAATATTTTATAAACTTGTTTTTTAATAAACCCTTATATGCTGAAATCCATTTTACTTAAGCCTGGATATCTAGCAGGCTATAAAACAGGTTTTACCCTTCCAATCTGGGTTTGTGGCATTTAAAAAAGATATGATTGGCCCTATATGATAGACTAGAGCACCATCATAAATAAACTATATTTATTCTAGAGTTTCATTTGGCACTTGAGCCAATAGGTCAGGTAAATAATTTGGCAAAATGTCTAAATATATCTCCCCTGTTACTTTCTACTCAAAAAAGTATGGTCCAATTACATGGTTTTCAGTTTTACAAACGCACTTCTTGCCATTTCTATTATCCTTTTTATTTTTGTTGTTTGTTCATTATTTGCTGTTATCCATGTGCCTAAGTATTTGTATTTTTACACTTTTTCTAAATTCACACCTCGCAACTTTATGCTTGTTTGCATGTTTTGTTTTTTAGTTATTACCATATATTTAGTCTTTTTGGTGTTCATTAATAATCCGTGTTGCTCGCAAACGTTATTTGTTTCGTTTACTAGTTCTTGGAGTTCTTCAGAGGAGCTAGCTATGATAGCAGTATTGTCTGTAAATCTTATGTTGTTTACAGCTCTTCCGTTTATTATTATTCCCTTACTTTTCGTTAACTGTGCTTCTTCGAAAATCGATTCACTGTACACATTGAATAGTAGGGGTGACAAAATGCATCCTTGTCTTACTCCTCTTCCTATTTCAATTTCGGGACTTGTTTCGTTATCTACTATTATTTGTGCGCGTTGATTCCAATATAGGTTAGTTATTATTCTTAAATCTTTGTTGTCTATGTTTTTCCTTCTTAAAATCTCGACTAGTTTTTCATGTCTAATTATATCAAAAGCCTCCTCGAAGTCAACATAACAAATGTGCATATCGGTGTTCATATCCATACACCTCCGTGAAAGCACATTAAGTGCAAACAACGCATCTCTGGTGACTATACCATTTCTGAATCCAAACTGACTATCATCTATCCCCTTTTCAAGTTCTTTATAAATGCGTCCGTGTATTACTTTTAAAAACACCTTGAGTACATTGCTTATCAAAGATATTGTTCTATATTCGCTACAGTCTTTTGCATTTTTGTTTTTTGGAATAGCGCAAATGGTTGAGAGTAACCATTCTCTGGGTATATTCCTCGTTTTATATACTGTGTTGAACAGATCCAACAATATATCCATGGTATCATCATTCATGCATTTTAAGATTTCTACTGGGATTTGATCTGGACCTAGTGCTTTTCTATTTTTGTTGTTTCTTATAGCTGCTTTTATTTCATCTTTCTTGATATAACTGACTGTAATTGTCGTGCTTTTTATGAGCGTTAAGTATTCACTGAACCGTCCTTGGTTCAACATGAATCTGCCGAGAAAGCGGACGTTTTCCAATATGCAAATTTGCGGTGACTGTTAAAATTACATTTAATTGATTTATTTCAATATGAGCATGTTTTTTTCGACAATTTTTGTTGTATGCCACGTTGCCAGTTCTTTGAAAATGTCTTCTTTTCAAGCTGACGTTTCTCGGGGAATCATTGTTGATAAAATCATTTCACTGATAGCGTATTTTTGTCACTAGCTACCAAAACAAAAATCATATCAAACATTGTTAACGTATTTTTGTATACAATTAATGAAAATGCATATTGCGGAAAAACTAGCGCCGAAAGGTATAAGAAAATTTGAACAAAAATGATAAAAACCATAACTGTGCAGGATAAAGAAGTTATATACATGGTGTCCAATTAAAAAAAAATAAAGAAAAGTTAATATACATTTTATCAAATGGGCAAAATTTTGGCAAACACCCTGTATCAGATAATTGCTTAGACGCTATATTAAACCTTTAATAGTGCATTTATCTTAATTAACGTCCGTTTTGTGTACTATAATTGCTTTTTTCAAAATTTGGTGATTTTTTGAAAAGTTGGCAAGGTCGAAATAAAATTCAAATCAGATATGTCATCATATGGATAGTTCTTAGAGGATTCAAATATGCGAAGATATATAGGATATTCCACTAAAAAAATATTGAAACACAGTGTACAATTGAAAATATTTTTAGATTATAGAAATTTTCGTATTATACATCCTGCATTCAAACATTTTTCCAAATTTTCGGAAAATAAGAGAGAGAGGGTACCTTGTCACACTATTGCGCTACCCTGTATATTTTTTGTAATTGTATTCATTTAAACCAAATAAATCACTGATTTCTAGCCATGTGTATGTTTGGTGAGCAAAATTATCGTTCCAGGGTGTTACGTGGTTACGGCCGTGACAAGTGAATTAGATTCATTAGTTTAACTGACAGAAGTTGCAAACGAATTCAAATAATTAAATTACACTAACATTGGAGAATATCGATTTTAATTAACAAATTAAATTCTTACACACCCAAACCTGTTAATCAAATTTATTTTCTATTCAGTTTGAAACAGCTTTAAAAGAATATAAAGTGCTCTATTGAAAGTGCTTTTGCAATTTAACTACTATGGTAATTTATGCGTTTCACAACTTGTATGATTGGCTCGTTATTTAACAAAGTCGCTTTATTGATAGAACTTCGTTTTTTAAGTATTATTAACCCGTTTTTTTTTTATTTTTGAAAAACATAATTTTTAAACATAAAAAAGTTCTAATCCAATTTTTTAAAGGTAATTTTCTACAACTTTTTTATAATATGTTCTTGATATATTCATCTCTGATAAGTAATATTTCTAGAATTGTACGATAACACTTTTTGGCACGTTAAAACATTTTTTCCTCTCGAACAAAAAATGCTACGAATTGTAGCAAGTTCAGTCATTAGACCTAGCTACAATCTGGCAATATACGAAATCACCTTCACCTTCCATCGAAAAATTGCAGTTAAAGCTGACTCCGGTAATGTTCACACGTTTATTGTTTTTTCAAAAGGTTTGAATATTAAAGGCGTAATGCAAAAATTCGCCCGCTTGCACAAGAAAAATTCAAATTTCGAATAAGATTATTTAGTTTAGCTTTAGAGATTAAAAACGGTTCTTGAATCGAATCCATAAATTCTGGGTTATCATCATAGCGTCATGAACAGGCTTGATAACTGGAAAAATATTAGATCTTATGTTTAATGTTATTGGAAAACTCTCCATCATATAGAGAGGGTTATTCACCCTATACGGCATGGAATATTGCGACCAAAGTACGTGACATTCAAAAGGTTTTACTTTTGGGATATATGGGGGACTAATATAGTTACTTTTTAAAATTATTTTCAAATTATACAGGATGTCCAAAAAGCTCTGAAAGTATCAAAGTTGTGTTTTTTTAAATAGATTCCCCTATATATTATTGCATTTTTGGATTCGCTAATCAAACTAAGTGCCTATTTTAATAAGGTTTATAGTACCTAAACCTTAAGGATTTTAAAATAATTTGAATTTTGACAGTATCTAACCTAATTTTCATGTTTCAAATACTTAAGAAGTATTTCAGTTAGGTACTCGAAATTTACAGTTAAAAATAAATCATATTTTATGTCCTAATTATAATAAACTTGCTATATTTTGCAGGGTGTCCAAAAATTAAATCTAATCAAATAAGAACTTTCGCTATAACTTGATTAATTTAAATAGAACGCTATACTTTCCTTCCTCGCATTTTTACAGAATACGCCAAATAATTGTTTTCTGCACCATTTTGTGTTTTTTGAATATATGTTCTAATGTATCTAGTTGCCTATGGCATTTAGATACGTCATTTAATCTGTCAGTTTAGTCTGCAAAGCCTGTTGCTACAATAGTGGGATTATTTTTTTTACAACTGTGAAACTTCATTTATTGAATTGAATTATTTGAATATTATTTTGTTCTTACTTTGTGAAGATAAAGATTTATCCAAAGGAAGAGCGTATTGATATGATTTTTATCCTTGAAACATGTCATCAAATTTGTTTATTGGCTACTCGAGTCAGTTATAAAAAATCTGTTATAAGAAAATCTGTCACTGAGGATGAAAAAAATGTTTTTCCGGTACTTGGTTCATTAATCTAAAATCCCAGTATCAGTCAGAAGCAAGTATTTCAAGGATTCTTAACAACTACAGATTTCATCCTTATAAAATCCAGCTTTGTTATGAGCTTCCCGAAATGATTTTGACAACCGAACTGTATTCTGCTTGTGGGTGTTAGATAAAGTGGCAGAAAATGAACACTTTTTTGATAATGTGTTATTTAGTGATGAAAGTACTTTTCATAACAAAGGTTTCGTGGATAAACACAACTTCAATTACTATTCTGATTAAAATCCGCATGGATACAGAGTTATGAGAAACCAGAATAGGTTGTCGGTTAATATGTGGGAAGGAATACTGGATCCATACTTAATTGTACCCTACTTTTGGAAGGACTTTCAAATAGTTTTGTGTTTCGCGATTTTCTTTTACACCAACTTCCAGTGTTAATAGAAGATGTTCTTTTAAATATTAGAAATATGTGGTTTCAACTGGATGGAGCTCCGCCTCATTATCATCGCGAGGTTCGGCAATTTTTAAATATCAACTCTCGAAACAGGTGGATTGGGAGAGATATATTTAAAAATCGGCCCCCGAGATCTCCGAAATTAACTCCACCAGATTTTTTTTGTGGGGATACATAAAAGGAATTGTTTACAATGCGCCCCCGACAACACTGAAATATATGAAAATACGCATAAGAGAAGCTTTTCAAACTGTAACCTCGAAACTGTTATCTAGAGTTGGCAGTGGTTTCGAAAAAAGAATATGTTAGTGTTTGGAAATGGATGGTCGACATTTCGAACATCTACTATAAATATTTTGCTTCTGTTTTGTGCAATCGTCAATATGTTATTATCATTATTCCTGTTATAGCCTGTTGGACGACTATAAATCGCGTTCCGTGTTTCTGAACATTTGTACTAGATACATTAGAACATCTATTCAAAAAATACAAAATGGCGCAGAAAAGGATTATTTGGCGTATTCTATGAAAACACGAAGACTTATATATATATATATATATATATATATATATATATATATATATATATATATTTATATATATATATATATATATATATATATATATATATATGTATATATATATATATATATATATATATATATATATATATATATTTCTAATATTTTCTTGGGTATAGGTTTTTCCATTAGAGAAACAAAGGACAATAATTTTCTTTCTGACGTTTCGCTCTACATAACGAGCTTCTTCAAAAGAGCTTGGTATATTTATTTTACATCTACAAAAATTACAGAATTTTTTATATAATAAACATATATCACAGTAATTACACTTTTATATTTTTAATTTAATTAAAATTAATAAAAACCAAACAGATTTTAAAATAGTCTTAAAGTTTAAAATTTAAAACAATACAAACAGGTTAAAATAGTGAAGATTATAAAATAGTACATACCTTGAAAGTCGTTTTGTGTGTATGTTTAAAAATAAATTCAATTATGATCTTTGGTATGCAATTGATATGGATAGATTTATTTTTATAAAAAGCAAAAAATAGGAAAAAAGATTATTATTTATTTTTTAATGACGTTCTTTCACCTGTATGAGTGTATATGAAATCGTTCTAAGCAACATTACATTATTTCTCATATTTATTATAGAGTCGCTTCAAGCATGTTTTATTCAAAAATCAAATTATAGTATATCTGACTTAAATTTTTGACATCTTGCTTGTCATTTACAACATTTTTATCTTTTTTTATGTGTATCATTTCTTTAATGACTAATTTATGATAATTTCTGTCAGTATCTAAAATATGGGTGTTTTTAAAATCAAATTCATGCTTAGATGTTTGTTCATGCTTATGTAAAGATGTCGATGCGTTTTTAGTATACTTGTGTCCATTCACTCTATTTTCAATATATTGTGTCGTCATGCCAATGTATTTCTTAGGACAATTTAGGCATGGAATTGCATATATTAAGTTAGATCTTTTTTTGGTGGGAACTTTGCTTTTTAACTTCGTATAAACTGACCCAAGTCAATTGTTCGCCTTATGGCATACCGTTATGTTATGTTTATCCAAAATATATTTTATTTTTTCAGACAGTTGGTATATATACGGTAATGCAATGAAAGTGTTTTGTGTTTTGGTATTGTTAATTTTATTTTTTTTTGTTTGGGTTATAATGTAAATAGGTTATTTGTTTAATTATTTTTTTTATGAGTAGTTTAGGAAAATGGTTCATTATTAGGGTCTCTTTCACTTTTTTTAGCACTTCTGGGCGAAATTCGGGTGAAGATAATTTTATAGCTCGATCAACTAAGTTTATACGAAGTTAAAAAGCAAAGTTCCCACCAAAAAAAGATCTAACGTAATATATACAATTCCATGCCTAAATTGTCCTAAGAAATACATTGGCATGACGACACAATATATTGAAAATAGAGCGAATGGACACAAGTATACTAAAAACGCATCGACATCTTTACATAAGCATGAACAAACATCTAAGCATGAATTTGATTTTAAAAACACCCATATTTTAGATACTGACAGAAATTATCATAAATTAGTCATTAAAGAAATGATACACATAAAAAAAGATAAAAATGTTGTAAATGACAAGCAAGATGTCAAAAATTTAAGTCAGATATACTATAATTTGATTTTTGAATAAAACATGCTTGAAGCGACTCTATAATAAATATGAGAAATAATGTAATGATGCTTGGAACGATTTCATATACACTCATACAGGTGAAAGAACGTCATTAAAAAATAAATAATAATCTTTTTTCCTATTTTTTGCTTTTTATAAAAATAAATCTATCCATATGAATTGCATACCAAAGATCATAATTGAATTTATTTTTAAACATACACACAAAACTACTTTCAAGGTATGTACTATTTTATAATCTTCACTATTTTAACCTGTTTGTATTGTTTTAAATTTTAAACTTTAAGACTATTTTAAAATCTGTTTTGTTTTTATTAATTTTAATTAAATTAAAAATATAAAAGTGTAATTACTATGATATATGTTTATTATATAAAAAATTCTGTAATTTTTGTAGATGTAAAATAAATACACTAAGCTCTTTTGAAGAAGCTCGCTATGTAGAGCGAAACGTCAGAAAGAAAATTATTGTCCTTTGTTTCTCTAAACCTATACCCAAGAAAATATTAGAAAAAAATATTTAACAAAAGGTTTAAGATACAAAAATAAATTATATATATATATATATATATATATATATATATATATATATATATATATATATATATATATATATAACACCCTTATACCATACCAGGTATTTAAAAGGTGCATTTTTGGTAAGTTAAAAAGTATAGCGTCCTATTTAAATTAATCCAGTTATAGCCACTTAAATTTCTTATTTGATTAGTTTTAATTTTTAGATATCCTGTATAATATAGCAAGTTTATTATAATTGAGATATAAGATATGATTTATTGTTACACTTCACTGTAAATTTCGAGTAAATAACTGAAAGACTTCTGAAGTATTTGAAACATGACAATTAGGTTAGATTTCGTCAAAATTCAAATTATTTAAAAACCCTTAAGGTTTAGATATTATAAACCTTATTAAAATAAGTACTTAAAAAAAAACACAACATTGATATTTTCAGAGTTTTTGGGACACCCTGTATAAATAATTTTAAAAAGTAACTCTATTAGACCCCATATACGTCAAAAGTAAAACGTTTTAAAGTCACTTATTTTGGCCGCAATATTCCGTGCCATATTGGGTGAATAACTCTGTGCAATGAATACAACAGTATTTTTATTACACAATTAAAAAAAAAATTATAACAAGGTTAATGCAACTTAATCTAAATACAACTTAATATAAATGTAAATTAATTCAACGTAATATAAATATAATTAAAATAACTTTATTTTCTTTCTATCTTTTATTCCTAATAAAAGATTCATCAGAAACTTCCACTAGACAATCCGATTCGTTAACTGATGAATCAACTACAGGCATGTTAAAATCGATATTCGAAATATCGTGATTTATGTCGTTATCAATCTCTACCTCCAGTTCATTCTCATCTACAATAATTTCAGCATTTTCACACGATTCTCCTTGACAATTTGCACATAATCGCGTACATTTCAAATCGTGTTTACGACAACCACATTTTTGCCCGCATCCTATTTGAACTCGCGAATTCAGTCCGTGAATCGGTGCTAGCTCATATCCCAACCACGACGCGCTTAACGTCAGCCGAAGTACGGATCATTTTACACAAGTTTTTTAACAACAATCGACAATTTTCATACTTTTTAATTAGGAGTTTCAAAAAATATAAGTATTTGACTACTGAAAGCTGTAAAATCCATTTCTTTATTATTATAAACAGTGAAAATGTGATTAAAAATAAATAAATTGCTAACTCGGTCCCTATTTATCGTAGGACATTTTTTCAAGTTTTTGAAGCCAGTTTTTGATATTCCTTATTTAGAAACTCGTGCCCCTCAAGCTCCATTTCTTTAGAAAAAAGTACCCCTTTTTTTACAGCAACACACAAAGGGGTAAACATTAATTTTTAATTGGATTTACTTTCAATATTAAAATATAAGTTTAAGGAAGAAAATAAGTGCTTAAATGAGTTGAAATATTTATAAACAAATACATGATGGCGTTCAATATTAAGCGCCTCTGGATAAACAAATTAACATATCTCAGCAACAAATGAACCGATCAGTTTTTACAAAGGCTTTAAATTCAGAATTTAGGAAGCTTCAATTTGAAGCAAGAAAAAAGCTAATATATATATATATATATATATATATATATATATATATATATATATATATATATATATATATATATATATATATAGCACTGAAAGTTAAACAAAAGACTTTCAGTCCATTTATTTGTAAGAGAAGTCTACGAGTTATATTTTGGATGCAAAGTTGACGATCAAGGCTAAATTTGGGCTTACAAAATTTGCTACTATACCTGCTCAAGAATTTTAATATAACGGCGAAACATTTCACCGGCAAATTGTTTAAATGGAGAAGAAGTATAGTGGAAAATTGTAGGCCGCAAAATATCCCAGAATTGCATTTCGATATTTTCGTCATAAGTTTCCTTTTATGAATTTTTGCCTCAAGTGTGCCAAAATTTTTTAAATTTTCCAACATTTGTTTAACACTGTTCCGTGACGGTTTCTGTTTTTTAGGATATCAATCAGCAAATGTCTGGCATGTTCTTGGTAAAACTTTATTACATTCTTCATAGATAATAAACAAATTTATATAATCTTCGTGTGTATAATTTGCTACCACACCTGCTCAAGAATCTTAATAAAACATTTCACCAGCAAATTATTTAAATGGAGAAGAAGTATAGTGGAAAATGGACCTCGAACATATTAGTGGACTACTGTTGGACCCTCAAACGTGAAACCGATCCCGGCGAATACAAACGAAAAAATTCAACAAAATAATCCATTTGATTGTATTATAAATTCAATACAAAATGAAGAATATTTTGTAAAAAAAAAATATTTTTTTTGTTTCAATGTTTGAAAATTCACTAGCTTGCTTATGGTTTAGGTTTCTCATATTTTATGTTCTTCTATCCTTCTCTAAAAAAAATATGTGAGAGGGACAAACAATTTCAAGATGTCGAACAGAGTAATTTTTAATTGTGGCTTTCTTACCAATTTTAAGTTCACATTTATTTTACTCGCTTTTAATATTCACGAGTGATTCCTATTTAAAATGAAAAAATCCCCCTGACTTTGCTGTTTGGCAATACTGAGTAATTTACGTAATTAGGTATTCCCTATAGACTATAACTTTTGTTTAAACCGCACTTTTTAAAACATTTCGGTTGGATTTCCGGTTAGATAATCTTTTATTTAGTGTGATATTTAAATAAAAAATGCAATTTTTAGGAATTGTTATTATCTTATAGAGAGTTCATTATAGTTACAGTTTAGGCATAGCAAATGTTAAACTTAAATTTGTGTACAAATTAGATTATAGAATACTATTTAGGCTAGTAATTAGGGATTTGTCCCTTAATTTACACTTTATCGCTAGTGGGCTGTCCCTTCCTAACTGAATTTTATTAAAATGATATTATGATAGCTAGTAAATCTATCAGTGAACATTAGAAAAAAAAATTCTTCTCTAATAATGAAAATATCCAGATCGAAAACAAGGAAAAATAGGATACTCAATTTTATAACTTATATATATCCAGGGAATATTTTAGGCTTTTCAGCTAACCCCTATAAAAGCCTCCAGTGAATTCCAGTTTTTCGAGCTGGGATCAATCAGAATCAAAAATCGAATGTAATTTTAAATTTATTTTATATCTGACTGATTTCATCAAACTATATACTCATATGTATTTTGTGATGGCTTTAGGTTGCCTTTAGAAATAATACTTTATATACATACATATGAAATAAACACTGACAATGTTCCATAAAAGAAATGAGTGGAATATGATTCCCAAAATGTGAAACAGCAATATTAAAATCACATAAATTCATCTCTTTATTCCCGAAGTAATCTAAGACTTGCTAATGCTTTAATTTTATTGGTTACTTCTAGCACTCTAGCATAGCTATATTTACATATTTTTTTCAAAAAAAATAGATTACATTCAAATTCTTTTACTATTTTATATTTCCCTAATGTACAATAAATAATAAACTTTAAATTATATTTACAACATAATTTAAATACTGGGTGTCTCAGGACAATTCGGCTAAAATATTTTCAAGATGGTGACACTTCTGGTTATACCGGAAGTTGATGTCTTCTTGTTTATTTACACAAAACACCATATATGTTATTCCATTTTCAGATTCATTCATTTCATCTATAATATCTTATACTTAAATCTAACTGTTTTTGACATATTTTAAATGTAATGTCAAAAATGGCATTTAGGAGATTTACTTTAGTGAACTGTGTTGATATATTGATAATAAATAAATACAGGGTGATCAAAAACTAACATAAAATATTAGCTGGAAAAAATCGTTAGAGGTATTTTTTAAATTAAATGTAAATCCCTTATTTTTATGATGTTATCTTATTGAGCATCAGAAATAAGGATAACTTTCTACCAGGTTGCCTATTCCAAAAATTTGCAGTTTTTGAAATATTGGGAATTTAACATTTTTGTATTGTAAAAACGCTAAACAGCTTACATACACAAGGAAACAACTTATTTTAATAAATGTTCAAAATTTTCACCCTGAATTTTCCAATATTTTTCGCAGTTAGTTCGTCATGGGTGGCCGATGTAATTGAATCTGCAGATAAACTTTCGAACGCGTTACCATTCAGTCCTCTACCTTTGTCAATGGATTACAATAAGGGATGTTTTTTATCGTTTTCCATATAAAATAACCTATAAGAGTCAGATCAGGAGAATAAAAGGGTCACAGGAAAGGTGCATTGTTAGCAATCCTCTTGTCATAAAATATTGCTTGTAAGAAATTGGTAACTGGAACGGTTCTGTGTGGTGGGACGCTATCGTATTGCCTGTGTTCTGTAGAGGTAAATTGCTTAAATATTGATTATCTTACTCTTCTAGAATACTTAAATATCTTTCTCCTCCAAAAGTTAACACATAATTTAAAATGAGAACATAATTTGCTCTGTATTACTAATGAAATAATTTAAGTTTTCTTCATAAAAATGAAGTTTTACTATTCCATCATTTCATACAGCACAAAATTCGTTAAATTAGCAGAATTATTAAAAATTCAAAAATGTTTTTTATAGGGATTTGTATCACTCCAAAAATTGAAATTGTGTCTTTTTAAAATGTAATTTTTCATAAATTTTACTTCATCAGTCTAAATTATATTATACAAAAATCGAGGGTCGTTTTGTATCATCGTTAATATAGATTCGGAAAATTGCACTCTTTTCGTCAAACCAGTATCTCTTAGGTGTTGAACTAAAGATATTAAATTAGCGTAAAAATTGTGTTTCAACAGAATTTTATGTACTCTTCGAGAATTAGGTTTGTACAGTCACTTGTCTTCTTGATGTCATAGGTCAGGCCGCAAAATATCCCAGAATTGCATTTCGACATTTTCATCATCGATTATAAGTTTCTTTTTATGAATTTTGCCTCAGCGATGACAAAATTTTTGAAATTTTCCAATATTCGTTTAACATTTTTCTGTGGCGGTTTCGGTTTATCAAGATATCTATTAGTAAATGTCTGGAATGTTCTTGATAAAACTTTGTTATGAAGTAGCATCATCTTGAAAATATTTAAGCCGAATTGTCCACATCGACTTTACTAAACCGTCAAATATCAAAAATTTTCAAAGGTCTGTTTCCCAGAAAATGATCGCCACAGTTCGTTGTGGGACACACTGTGTAATAAACATCACTATAACCTAACATTTTCCTTAGACAAATTTAAAATGACACAAAATTCTCTTTCTTTATTGCCCACGGATACTTTGAAGCTTGAGTCTTTTTTTTTAGACACATCTCTTATTTTCGTTATGCGTTTCCCATCTGATAATTAGATGCCTCTAATTTTTCAAATCCCCGATCGTATCTTTTGATACCTAAACAAATGTATCGATACTAGTAATGTACCGCACTAAAAATGTCGATATAAAATTTAGGGTATCGAAATCAAAAGTATCGATACCCTAAAATATCGGATCATATCGCCCATTCTAGATCACAAACAGATTCCTAACAGTTATTAAAGCGCATGTCCGTAAAATAATTAGCTTTCTGATTAGTTAATATTTATGCTTAGAAAAAGTCATAATTTTATTTGAGGTTGGCGAATTGTAACACAATTTTACTAAAATAAAATGTGTGAATCTTTAACAGGCTAAAATATTACCAATAACGTTTTTTTTTGTTTTTATTCAAAATACATAGAAATTTATGACAGAATTGGAATTTTAGTGGATTATAAGTTACATTTCAAAAAAAAAAAAACAGAAATACGGATTCGTATTGAATAGTTACAAGATAATCCACAAACCTTTCTAATAGTTTTCAAACAAGTTTGAATGTTAGACCAGAGAACTGATCGTTTACAAGTTGTTAATAAGTCTGGTTGAAACGCATTTAGGTTACTGCGTAGAATCCTGACTATAAAACCCTTTCTGATCCAGGTTCAAAGAAACCAATAGGAATAAAGAAAAAACTGTTTGGAAGAACAATAATCTACCTATGTAGCTGATTGCTGGGACAGCGGTGTACAATATTTTTGCGATCCTTTTTCGATTTCTTGAGAAATGTTCACGTTCCCATCCGTGTTATTTAATCAATAAAACAAAAATTTATGGGTTGGAAAAAATATATTTTAAAACAATAAAAATTATGAAATTTTTTAGTAAGTATTAATTATTAATGTGATTATTGAGCTTCTATCTATTTAACAAGTGTTATATTTTTTAATTGAGTTTTTGTCTAATATCATGTGTCACCTTGGAGATTCAGCTTATTTCTGGCTTCTTTCTTGATCTACGGAAGAGTTGAAAATCCATTTTCATAAAGATAAGTAGAAACAAACGGCAATAATATTACGAAATAAAGTATGGCTATTTTCCTCAAACTCTCGCATGAATGTGATTTCGATGAGTCAAGATACTCGGGTGTAATGAATAAACCAAGCTTCATTAAATTTAAGTAAGCATAGTTCACGAATAAAAGAGTAATATTGCCATATCTAGGTACATTTCGTGCACAAAAAACAGCACAAAAAAACTGATTATAGGGATTTTTACGTAGAGTTCAATGGCATAGTCGTTTTTTTTAAAGTTTAGTTTTTGAGATATTAACCAAACTTATAATTTTTTAAATAGGATACTATGTATATTATTTTAGATATTGATTAAGTATAATGTAGGCTTTTCAAAAATGTTGATAATGTGTTTATTTTATTTTGAAAACAAGGTTGGAATTCGATATTTTCAATAATTTACTTTATTTGTAACATTAGATCATGGCCAAGTTATAAGAAACAAAAGGCACATGTCCAAAATTTCACAGTTTTGTCAGATTGTTATTGTTTATGAAATATTTTTGATACGTAGGTGTTTTTTTTTTACTTTTTATTTATTTGGATTTACAATGCCCGTTTATGGTAATTATGAAAAGTATGATATGGTAGTATGTTTTATACAAAGCAATGAAAGTCCCCAAGAAGGTTCTGAATTATATTTCAATAGGTAATGTAGTTAAAGTGTTATCATTAGGATAACTTCTCATATCTGGTGATCGTTTTTGTTCATGTTAGGTATCCAGAAAGAAGGCTACCCTTTCCAGACATATTTGCTCATTTCAAATGAAATCTAGTTGAACTTGGATCTTTTATTCAGCGGCTTCCCAAAACATACGTCAAAGAAAACACAGAGAACAGAAACAAATGTGATATTTTATATTTTACGAAGCAGCAACAACTTTATCACCCTGTAGAAAAATAGAGGAAGAAGTTGTGTAGCAAAATCAGACGCTGAAAGAATTTTGAAAAAGTATAAATACCATCCATATAAATTTAAAATAGTGTAACATTTACACCCCGGTGACGATGAGCGCCGAGTAATGTTTTGACAATGATATTTACAACAAATCCGCACCAACAAACCTTTTGGTAGATTTATCATTTGGTATGCCGAATGTTATTTTTCAAGTGCAGGAATTTTTAGTCATCATAACACGAGGCATTGGTCTGCAGAAAATCACCATTTAATTTTCAAAAAAGGCACAACGAGGCTGCTTCGGGGTTCGTGTCTCGTGTTTTATTTTGGGACGATGCAGAGCCTACAGGATGTATAAAGGGAATCTCACAGAACGTAGATATCTAGAAATCCTTGAGGAAATTATTCCAGAATTGCTTGAAAATGTTCTATTGTTTCTTCAACAATACGGTGCCCCGAGCCACAACTCTGGGCTGTCAAGGCCATTTATGGACAATAACTTTTGTCAAAGATGGAGAGGTACCAATGGGTCAGGGAGATGGTCCCCACAATCTCCTGATCTTTCCGTTTCGGATTTTTTTGTGGGGTTTCATGCAAAATAAAGTGTATGACACGACATTAATCTATAGTGGAATTTCGCGAGGCAATTGGTTTGGCCTTTCAAACTCTTCATAATAAACCGATGATTATTTTAGATGCAATTAGAAGAATAACAAAACTGTGCCGATATTGCATTCGAGAAAACGGCCGTCATTTTGAAAACCATCTTTAAAAATCTCTTGATTGTTTTTAGTTTCAGTGTTTCTTTTTTGTTTTTGTTACTTTAGTTTCATGCAATAATGTTGTTCTTCTTTTTGCAATCAAATTTCAATATTGTGGTTTTTTAATAACAGTGTTGTTTAAAGTAAAAAGTGTAATAATAATTAAGTGTTTATAATTGAAATTATAGAAAAACATTAATATTAACCTTTAATGTGTTTATTCTTTGTTATAATTATTATTGGTAAAATTTTGCAATTGCAAAATGAAGATTTTTAAAATCACTCTGTAAATTAAAAACTAAGAGAACCAATTTACTCCATGATTTAGGTCAAGCCTAGTACCTTATATGGAAGGATGGCGCAGAGTGATTGTATTACCCCAAGAGGCTAAAGAGAGAATCTGTATTTGGATGTCACTTCTCCCGTTATGACTCTAACAACAAGCTAACCTTTGTCAAAATATAGCGCACTCAGTGAGGAGTGGAGTAATTTTATATAAGCTCCTTGTTTTTAAGAAAAGATAATCAAATAACTAAATTTATGAACGAAATCATGTTATTTTTGTTCCAAGAAAAAATAGTTGGTAAAGGTGTAAAATCAGGACAATAACATACGAAAACCACTTTTTAAAGCAAGAAATTTGATAATAGAGCTTTAACATATTGTTTATTTACTTTTCTGATTTATAAAAACATAATTTTGCTTTGCCAGTGTCACTTTCACTAATAAGTATATGAGGGGTGAAAATTAACGTGGTAAACTTATGCCAAAGGGTCCTTAATAATTTAGGCCCGTCGGAGTTTAACTAAGTTATTTTCACGACTATTAGTTTCATGAAGAGGCTATTAGACCTTGGCACCTGCTTCATTTTACCTTTTGCCAAATTTATATTATTAGCATTAATATATCAGACCTATATAAGAATTTTTTTAAATGTTTACCATCCCTAATGGTGTAAAGGTTGACAGGTCGACTAGATCGAATGAAGCACTTTGAAACATCTTGTGGAACATGATCGATTAAATTGTTGAAGTGATGCAAGGGTGAATTAGTTAAAAGGTTTCAGTTCCGCAAAAGAACTGAATATAAAAGACATTTCTAGTTTTAGTTGCATTACAAAACTAAACACCATCTATAATTATAATTATTTTAGCATTATACACGTTAATGCTCAGTCAATACTTAATAAATTAAGTCTGATTTTAGTATACGATAAGACCTGTGATATTTTGTATATTTCGGAGGGCTGAATATAATCTAGGGTCGCTAAATTTTAATAACAGTACTCAACGAATTTTAGTTTATTTGTGATATCTTGTATAAAAAGTGAATTTTTTTTTGTTAATTTTGGAACGCTGAACACAAAAATGACAATGAAATTAAAAACTTAGTTGCAGTTTTCAAGAACAAGTTTTTTAATAACAATACAATACAATACAATACAGAATGATTCTCCGAAATCGATCGACTGTGGGAAAACTATAATTAGGAAGAATCTGAAAATTTGACAGTGTACTGACGAGCACGGGAAAATATTTTCAAGATGGTAGCACTTCCGGTTATATTGGAAGTCGATATCAACTTGCTTATTTTAAATGAAATGCCCAATATATTATTACATTTTTGATGTATACATAAAATTTTAGACATATTTCATGTATAATGTTCTATACGTAGGTCTCACTATGTTGGACATTAAATTTTTATGTCAAAAATGATGTTTGTGGACCAAAATTAACTATAAATTTTTCCTACAAGAAAGTTTTTGTTATTTAATTTGGGTTAGTTTTCTTGTAGACGAAGATCGACTTTAGTAGTCATTTTATGATATTTTGAAAATTGTTAGTATAGAGTGGTCAAAAAAGAAGTATAAAAATTATATTTAAAAATCGTCAAAATTAAATTTTTTGAAAAAGAACGTACTTATTTTATAATTTTATTATATTAAACATTAAAAATAAGGGTAACTTTGTATAAGGGTGACTATTCGAAAAATTTGTAGTTTTCAAAATATTGGAAATTCAACATTTTTCTATTGTAAAAATGCTATACGGCTTTTCAGTTTTGTTATTAGTTAGCCATGACGGCCAGGCGTGGCGAAAATAAAATAATCGAACCCTACAGAACTGTCACTATTTCTTGGCATTTGACATTCATTAATAATAATCGTGCCGGGGCAATTAAATTACAGGCACGAAGATTATTTAAACTTATTTATTATTTATGAATAATGTGACAGAGTTATTTCAAGAACATGCGATACAATCTCGATCGGATATCCGAGGAAACAAAAACCAACACTAACAACTGTTAAAAAGATTATAAAAAACTTCAAGAACTTTGTATCTGTAATAGCTAAAAGGAATAGAAATCAACCAGTTGTTAATAAAATAAAGTTACAAAAATTATTTGAGTAAATATTCAAAGTTTTAAACATTTTTCGTACCTAAGCAGGAACTCTTCATGGGTGGCTTTTCTTATTGACTGATGATTAAGTTCTTCAAATGCTATTCTGACGCGCTGCATGCAATCGTCCATACTGCTTAATGCCGTGTTGTATACTCTACTTTTGATTGTCCCCCAAACAAAAAAATCAAGTACGTTAGATCGGGAAAGCGAGGTGGCCAA
Source organism: Diaprepes abbreviatus (assembly GCA_034092305.1). Classification (NCBI taxonomy): domain Eukaryota; kingdom Metazoa; phylum Arthropoda; class Insecta; order Coleoptera; family Curculionidae; genus Diaprepes; species Diaprepes abbreviatus. Next base: position 1,048,150 of record JASJET010000090.1, on the reverse strand, counting down.
AGATGTGGCGCATTCTTGGCTATCCATTGATTATAAAACAAGTTTTGCAAATGATTGTTAACTAAATGACTATTATGTGGAGGCACCCCATCATTCTGATAAAATAGATTTCTATGATCAGCCAGCAGTAAGTTATCTAAATAGTTCACTTCCAAATTTGTCCAGATGTCGGAGTAGCGCTTATTTATAAGTTAAAAAACGTATTTTGTATCTAGAAGTCTTCAAAAATAGCTAACTTGCAATTTAGACTATCTTGCTAGCATTCTAGAGCGACGACGCCATAATTTCTTATAGCATAATACAAAACTTCCAAGACTTTTGAAATGGATGTACGTTTGAGTAGTTTCAATAGGGGGAATTGCGTCGATTAAACGATCCATATTTTGTGAATTTGGCTTTGTCCGACCAAATAATATTATCTGAAAAAACAGCATTTCCTTGTGACCGAAGTAAAATAAATTGACAGAACTCTACTCTTCATAGAAAATCAGTGCCTTTTAAATGTTGTACTATGGGGATGAAAATTATGTTTCCATAAAATCCTTAAGACTGATGTTTGAGGTAATTCAGACTATAATGATACTTGCCTTATAGATATTGTCTGATATGCGGCGAAATATCCTAAAATTGTAGTTTGAATATTTTTATTATTAACAATTGATTTATTTCTATTTCTTTTAGCTTTTATAGATCCAAAGTTCTTGAAGTTTTTGATAACCTTTTTAACGGTTGGTAGTGTTGGTTTCTGTTTCCTCGGATCTCATATAGTGAATGAATCGCATGTTCTTGAAATAACTCTATCAGATTCTCCATAAATAATAAATAAGTTTTAATAATCTTCGTGCATATAATTTAATCGCCTCGGCATGATTATTATTAATGAATGTCAAATGACAAGAAATAGTGACAATTCTGTAGGGCTCGATTGTTTTATTTTCGACACAAAAACTTAAAAGCAAAATAGCATTTTTACAGAAGAATGTCAAATTGCCAATATTTTGAAAATCACAAATTTTTGGAATAGAAAACCTCATACAAAGTTACCTGTATTTTTAATGCGTAATATGATAAAATTATAAAAATAGGTGCTTTCTATTTGAAAAAATCGACTTTTGACGATTTTTTAAATATACTTTTTGCTCTTCTTTTTTGACCACTCTTTACTAACAATTTTCAAAATATCATAAAAATACTACCAAAGTCGATCTTCGTCTACAAGAAAACTAACCCAAATTAAATAATAAAGACTTTCTTATAGAAAAAATTAATTAAGTTTTGGTCCACAAACGTCATTTTTGACATAAAAATTTAAATATGTCTAAAACGGTGAGACTTGAGTATAGAACATTCTACACAAAATATGTCTAAAATTTTACGTAGAAATGTAATAATAAATAGAGTATCCTATTTAAAATAAGCATGTTGAAATCTACTTCCGGTATAACCGGGAGTGCCGCCATCTTGAAAATATTTTAGCCGGCTGTCCCCCATGTACGTTAGTACATCTTCAAATTTTCAGATTCTTCCTAATTATAGTTTTCCCACAATCTATCGAAAAAGCTGCCGTATGTTAGCTATGTAACCGCAAGGATGCAAGTGGTATATTTGTATTGTAATTAAGAAACTTATTCTTGAAAACTGCAACTGAGTTTTCAATTCCATTGTCGTTTTTGTGTTCAGTGCCCCAAAATTAACAAAAAAATGTACTTTTCATATAAACTAAAATTTCTTGCGTAGTGTTATGGGTAAATTTGAGACTATTTCGATATCGTACTGGAATTCTGTAGTGCTATCCCTTACTACCTTACACATAAAATTATAGGTTAATAGCTCGGCTGGTGTACGTTTGACTGTTTTTGAAGCGAGATGCGATTCTTTATTTTACAAAAATGGAAAAACTGGAATAACGCTCGATTATTAAATATTTCATTTAAAAAGGTTTAACGCTGCTTAAAATTAAACAAGAAATGAATTAAACATTAAAAGACTCTTTTCAATCATATTCATTGATAAAACAATAAGTTTATGAATTTGAAAAAGGTCATAAGAGCATTGAGGATGGACCACTGAGGTAACAAATCACGAAATAAAAAAAATCATAAAATTGTACTTGAGATATCTGAAACCGTTAGAATATCAAAAGAACATGTGGATAATATTTTACATGTTTTCTTGGAAATGCTGCAGCTTTGTCCAAGATGGATGCCGTATTTGCTAATGCCCGAGCATATTTCTCAGTAAATGCAAAAGCTATAATTAACGAACCGAAGTTATAAATGTTTCCTCATCTGCCAGATTTAGCACCCAAATACCCTTAACTTTATGCTAACCTCAAAAAATGGCTTAATAAACAACGACTTGAGAGCAACGAGGTAGTTGTTGGTGCTGTGAACGTCTATTTTGAGGAGATCAACAAATTATATTATTAAAATAGTATAACTAAAATATGTTAGTCTAGACAGAGATAATATTGAAAAACAAAACCAAAAAAAATATTTTTTATCAGTCTGGAAACCTCCCGCCACTCCATATTAATAAAAGTTTAATGTTATCATTATTTCAAGAAAGTGAATACAAATTATTACTGTAAGTTTATACATGTGCTGATGTAAAAATTAAAATTACAGTAAGAAATAAATAAAAAATATATACAAAAAAATTCATTTCCTTCAAATACAACTCTAGTTCTCTCTCCATACGCGTTCCCATCATGCTATGATCTCGTCAGTGGAGCCCTATCGAATCGAGAGCAAACTTCGTAGGAAACAATTTTCTATATAAGATGTAAATTCCGAGAAATGTCGGTAGAATACTGATCTAGGTTTGGTACAGTTCCACTGACGAGAAAATCATGTGGTCAAAACACAAATGGAGAGAGTGAACCAGAGTTGTATTTTATATATTCTTTCCTTTTTTTCTATTTGAAAAGAGAATAAATTTAGGAATCTACTTAAACAAAGAGGAAATAGATTTAGTTACTTGTTGCTGAAATTTTAATTTTTAAATTTCATACTACTCCGGTGAACGTATAGATGTCGTTTGACTGGCGATATTTTTCAGTCTGAGAGATTTAATATCCTGCCGACATGTCTCCGAATTTATGTTTTATAAACAGTTGTTTCCTGCGAATGTTGCTCTCGATTCGATACAGCTCTACTAATGACGGTGGTGGTTGAAATGCATATCAAGAGAGAGCCAGATTTGCATTTGCAGCAAATAAACTGTTTTTGTATCTTCTTTCCTTTTCTCTGTACATATATGTAACTTTGTGCTGATGTTATTCGTCAATAACAACAATATTCATTTATTTTTAAAATTTTAACGTTAAGTTCGTATTATTGACGTTTATTGTCATGGCTGTTATATTTCTAGCGATCGTCATAGGAACTTGAAAATAATTTCCGGCGATTTTAAGGATCGGTTTTACCATAGATGTTTTTTTCCCGATTTTTTCTTTTGCTTTAGTAATACATTTACCAAAATTGAAACAATATAAAATGATGAAGCGTTCTCACAGCTGTGCGATCAACCATTTCTGAGATATTTGGCCATACGGTACACACTTTATTTTAATGCCTCTAAAGGTTCCAGGTATATAACGATAAAAATATCAAAAACAATAACACATTGTGACTCAAAAATGATTAGGAGTTTTTAGTTCCATCTAATAAGTTTGTACATATGAAATATATAGAGTTAAGTAAATAGTAAAATTATACTTCTTACCTCACCATTTTCAGGTGGATCTCCATTACCAAAAGTAGATGTCACTACTAACAGCAAAGCTTCATGCTCTATACTAGATATGTCGTAATCAGCCATACAGTACACTTGAGCATTAAAAGCATGTCCGAAGATTTCACCAAGTTTCTTAGCCATTCCTTCGGATTTGCCAGTTTCTGTAGCATAGAGAACTGTGGCTTTAATTCTTCGTGACAGGGCCCGTCCAAATAGTTTTGAAGTAAATTTAACAGCTCTGGAAAAGGAATGGAATATTAATAAAAATTAAATATTTATATAAGTTTGAGACAAGAGAAAAATTAATAACAAAACCAAAATAATTTTATCAAAAGGTAATTTTTAACAATTTTCCTATGTACTTTTTTTTGTAAGAAAATGGAAAAAAAAGTTATGACTTGATTATAAACAAAATCAACATATAATTGACTTTTATAAAAGAAATAAATGCTAAATGATGAATTACCTTCACTGAAGGCAATAAATAATAAATGGTTCAAAGTTAACAGAATATTAAAGGAAACTGATATTAAAAAGTCAAAATATTCTTTGAATTCATTTAAGGTATGCCTTTTAAAACAAAAGAAAAAAGATTTAACTGTATCTTAAAAGATAATTACTTATTGAAAATATGCAAAGTATATAAATGAATCTAAAAACCATATATCTTTTTAAAAGCATAATAGCAATAAAATACATTGTGTGGATTATAAAACACAACCCGGCATAAATGTTTCTTCTGCAAAGGAAGTTTTAATCTTTTTTCCAGTTTGAATATTCCTAGATTTCTATAATTTTCACTAGAAAATATTGTTATTAACAAGTGGAAGGAACCTATTGATACATTCTCGTATATACAAATATTCCAACGCGATAAATCATCTTTATTATAATGTACCAAAAGGATAGCATACTTCTAAATAGATCTCAACTTTTATGTTCTAGATTTATATAGGAATTTCCATAGGTATATAAATAGAGATATGATTAGCGTAGTAGAGTTAATCGTATAGATGTATAGTTAAGAGTCGTATAGTGGTTTTTGAATAATGAAGTTTAAGTAGTAGTCATAAGACAGTTGTGCTAATATAAGTATTGGAAGTATTAGTGAAGGGTGTTGTGTTTTATTTTACGAACCCAGTGAATGATTTTAAAGAGACGAAAACGTAACAATTGGTGTCAGAAGTGAGAAATGGTGTCAGAAGTATGCCCGGATGTCCAGGAAATTCTATTGAAAATTAGAAGAGATAGAGAAAAACGGATTTCAAATTTGGATTTGTTATCAAGTAAGAATATATGATTATTTTCTCTAAAGTTTTAGAACGTTCTGTTCTTAAACTCAAATAGATATCGAAAAAATACTTCACCGTTGGATTTGTCATTAATCTTAGAATGGAATTTTCGACAAAGTTCTATTTGAAACTAAAAGATATAGCGAAAAACGAACTTCACCATACGAATTGTTATTAAGAAAGAAGGTTACAATCGAATTTTCTCTAAAGTTCAAGAACATTCAATTTGAAAATTAAAAGAGATAAAGAGAAACTAACTATACTGTTCGATTTTTCATTAAGAAAGGAGTTTAGGAACGAGTTTCCAAAAATATTCCAGAAGTTTTTATGGTAAATACTAGACAGCTGAAATAGAGCGAATATATAAATCATTGGCTGATTTTACGGAAAAACGTCGCCTTATAGAGAAACAAGAAGAAGAAGAAGTACGGAACGGCCATAAATAATCGTATCATCAGTATTGGTATAGCACGAGTAGTGGTCAGAATTAGATAGAGAAGCGAAGTGCGCGAATTAGAGTTGTCTTATATTGAATAAAGTTGGTTGACGGCTGTGAACGTAGTATCACATCTCTGAACCCACGTCCGCGACGATATAAAAATGTTTAAAGTACAGAAATGTGGCTGTGTTAATCCAGCGGTTATTTTTTGCTACATATGTGGTTAATTTACCCCTAAATCGCAGAAAAGGACAAATATCAAAATGGCCAAAGTAGCTTATCATAAGAATTTTCGATGTTTTATTGGCGACCAAGATCGGAACTGGGCTCATCATATATGTTGCCAAACCTGTGCAGCAAATCTAAGTAACTGGTTAAACGGCAAACGCTCTTCTATGCCTTTTTCAGTTCCAATGATTTGGTGAGAACCAACAAATCATTTTAACGACGGTTACTTGTGCATGACAAAAGTATCTGGCTTTTCAAGAAAGAACAAACACAATATTGAATATTCGGATATTTCTCCAGCACTAATACCGGTCCCTTATGGAGAAGGTTTACCAGTTCTAGCGCCCCCGGCGAAATGGGAAGAAGATTTAGAAATTTACGATGATAAGGCAGAATCCAATAATGTATCAGAAAAGTACTATTCCTATTTTCCCGAGAGTGAAAGAAAAGCACCACATTTAATAAAACAACCTGAGTTAAATGATTTAGTTCGGGACCTCCACTTGTCCAAGGAGCCTGCTGAAATATTAGTGTCTAGATTACAACAATGGAATTTACTAGCCACTGGAATCAAAGTTACAATATTTAGGAACCGTAAGCTATCTTCGTTTTTTACTCTGCAGGATAAAATGTATGTTTATGTTAATCCAAATAGTGTTATGGAAAAATGAGAATTTGCACATAACCCGGACGAATGGCGCTTATTTATAGATTCTTCTAAAATAAGTTTAAAAGCAGTCCTGCTCCATAATGGCAACAAAAGGCCCTCTATTCCTCTTGCACATGCAGTTGACATGAAAGAAACATACGAAAGTATGTGACTTGTTCTAAATGCAATAAGCTTTGATATGCATAAGTAGCCAATATTTGGTAACTTAAAAGTTATAGGACTATTACTAGAGCGTCAGAGTGGTTTTATTAGTCGTTGGGTCAGTGTAGCAACACAGAGTCATTTCCAAGTAAAAGAATGGCTTCCGAGAGATCAGTATATTTCAGGTCAAGCTAATGTAAAGAAAGTACTGTTACCTTCATTACACATTAAACTGGGATTGATTAAAAATTTCGTTACGACATTAGATAAAGAAGGAGATGCGTTTTAATATCTTAAACAAATTTCTCCTCAACTAAGTGATCCTAAGCCTAAGGAAGAAATATTTGTTGGGCCACAAATTAGAAAAATACTAAGGGATCAACAATTTCATTGAAAATTAAGTGATGTTGAATTAGCTGTGTGGAGTTCTTTCAAAACAATTGTTTCGGAGTTTTTAGGAAACAAAAAAGTAGAAAACTTGTAGAAGAACTACTTGAAAGCTACTGCAAAATGGGCCGTGGCATGTCTTTTAAAATATACTCCTTGCACTCTCATTTAAATTTTTTCCCCGAAAATTTGGGTGCGGTTAGTGACGAGCATGAAGAAAGTTTCCACTAAGACATATTAACAATGAAGCAAGGCCACCAAGGCAGATGGGATCCAGCAATGATGGAGGATTATTTTTGGTTTCTTATAAGAGAAAGCAATCATGAATAGTCAACATTTGCAAAAAAGTTGTGTTCAAAAAACGTATTATAAATGTATTTTCATGTGTATTTTTGTAAATAAATTATATCGAAATGTTTTTATTAAATAAAAATTCTTGATACATTATATAACTCAAAATCTATACGAACAGCCGTTATAACATTAGTCGCAATTTTTTTTGTATTTGTTGACTAGTGTAATCAGAACATTATTTAATTAACTCAAAAATATATTTAAAAAAAATAATATTTTGAAATCGTTTGTGTGAGTATGAGGTTTTTTTATTTCCAAGCAAAATATAAAATTATGTTCCTTACCTAGCAATTTGTTTAAAATGAAACTTTCTTCCAGGTTTTTTGCTTTTTCCGGAGTCGCGACCTTTTTTCCAGACGTGGCTCTTCCAGGCGGGCTCCTGAAAATAAGTTTATTTTAAAAAGGTTTTATTTATTTCTTATTGTGGATGTAATAAAGGTTCATACGCATTTGGAAACAATCTTGGTCAGTTTTATTTCGAAACATTTTTTCGATATTATGAAGATATATGTACGAGAAAGAATATAATTTGATAATTTGTCAATGGGAAATAAAATTCTCGTAATATTATTGGCCAATACTGTTTTCTGTTTATTTTTCAACCTAGAATGATGATAGAATCGATTGGTTTAACATCTTGAGGTGTTCATTCGAAATGAATGAGAGTTATTTGGCTAATACAACTAAAATATTATAGAACTAACAAAACTCTTTAACAAAATAATTAAAGACCAAGAGATACCCCGAGATTGGAAGAAAAGTTTAACAGTACCTATTTTCAAGAAGGGTGATAAGAAAATCACGGAAAACTATAGAGGAATAACTTTATTAAATTCAATAATGAAATTATTCACCAAAATCCTTGGAGGTATAATAACTGACTATTGCAGAATATCAGAAGAACAGCAAGGTTTCCGCAAAAACAGATCTACAGTAGATGCCATATTCACCGTAAGACAGATAGCAGAGAAATCTATTGAATTTACTAAGCCGGCTTTTATGTGCTTTATAGATCTCACTAAAGCCTTTGATAGGGTGAGACTGGATGATATTCTGCAAATAATGCGAATTAAATGCATCCCAAACAATTTAATTAACATACTTGAACAGCTAAACTCCAACACCACAACACAATCTCAGTAAGCGGCAACCTAACTAAGGATGTACCGATAGCGTCGGACATACGACAGGAGGACTCTCTGAGTCCATTACTGTTTAACATAGTAATGGACCAAATAATTGAGAACGTCAAAAGAGCGGCACCAGGGTACAGAATGAATACCGGGGAAATAACAATAATATGTTACGCTGATGACGCCGTCATAGTCTCGGAAAATGAAGACGATCTCCAAAGACTTCTATTTGCATTCCACACCATAAGCAAGCAATTCAACATGAAAATATCCATCGATAAAACTAAGTTAATTGTAATAAGCAAAGTGCCCTTAAGATGCAAACTAGTAGTGGATGAAAAACCAATAGAACAACTCATGACCTTTAACTACTTAGGAGTTGAGGTATCCGCAAACCAAGACAGAACAAGAGAAGTAAGAAACCAAGTAAACAAGGCAAATAGAATCTCAGGAAGCCTGGCGGATATAATATGGCACAACACATACATGAGCAAGGACGCAAAAACAAAAATTTACATGACCTGTATTCGACCGATAATGACGTATGCAATAGAGACGAGAGCTGACAACACAAAAACAAAATCAATTCTAAGAACTGCCAAAATGAAAGTACTAAGAAGAATATCGGGATACACATTAAGAGATCACATACGCAATTCAACAATACGCGAGGAACATGGAATGCAGGATATAGTAAGATGAGGACGGAAGCGCAGAAGAGCCTGGAATGAGCGCGTAGGAAGAATGGCGCAAAATAGGATAGCGAGAATCGCCCGAGATGGAACACCGGAAACCAATAGGAAGACCACCTAAAAGATGGAGAGAGTCCTGGATTTCAACATCAAATGAGATGAATGATTGAGTTGGAAAAAACAGGCTGTAAGCCTATAACAAGAGGAAGAAGACGAAGACTAAATTATGAAACCATGGTAATCAAGATTGATGTGTGAGACAAATTGTGCTCAAGAATGCTCTTAAGAACCTATAAGGCACAAAATAGGTAATAAAAGTATGTTGACTTTAGTTTGTTTTGTTTACTGATATTACGTTAGCGCTCAACCTATTTAGATTTTTTAGAATTCATGAGAAATTTATTGATTCGTACAATGGTACGAAAATTATGTTATCGTAAAATTATGTCCTAAGCTCCGTTCTATAACTAAAAGTTTGAAAATAAACTAGATTTAAGATTGTAGGTTTCGAGTGGGTCGTTGAGGCTTTCTCTTTCTCTCTACAGCACTTCAACCTTTAAGATCTTTTAAACGTTACCCAGATCTGATTTTTATGAAGTTTATAGCATTATTCTTATGGGGGGTAGGACATGCAGGAATTTAAGTCTCCTAGAGAACAGTGCTGGCATTCACATAGCAGGTGTTTTGCTGTTTCGACTGCTCGTTCGCAGAAATAAGAAATATCGCTCTTGCCTATTTCTTGAGATGGTATTTCAGAGAACAGTATCTTGTGAAGATATTTGCTACTACTCGAATATCCATTTTTGGGAGATTCAAAGCTCCTCTTTTAAATGTCCTTTGGTAATCTACAAAAAGATCGGCTCAAGAAAATGAGTTTATGCTTCTTTTTTTAAGAAGCTGTCTGCCTCCTTATTTTCCTTGATTCTCTTGTCACATGGCACCCATTCAGAGTTACTCTGATTGTCAATTGCTTATGGGATTTCTAGCAGATACAAATCCGATTCGTAAGCAACTGACCTGAGAGATTTCAGCGCTGGTTTGTTATCTGGGGATATTTTGGCCTTCTTATTGTTAGCGTATCTATTGAAATACTTGTCAGCGCAGATTTAGATTACAAGCGTTTCGGGTTGAAAGAGAGTTATGGTATCTACTAGGGGCTTTGCAAGTCCAAAACTTTGACCTGATACTTCCACTCCAAACCTTTCGTTCTTCTTGTATCTGTCAGTAAAACATACCATGGAATCCTTCTCTAGTCGAGGTAATCCTTCTCCGTTTGCTTGATAGTTCGTTTCAAAATCGTATCTGACAGACAGGATAAAATAAACTAATATATATGAATATTTATGTACAAAATTAACTTAAATCTTGGAGAACTGAATCTCTTGGTGGGGAATAATGGCATCTAGCTAGGGTGTTGATGCTGAGACCTTTTTGGGCAAGTGAGCTAGATTACATGCTGGCCGAGGTGACGAACTTATCAGATGTTATTTGAATCTAATGTTTTATTATAGTTAGATCTAAATCGCTGTGTAGCTGAATGTTTCTGCAAGCCATGGGAAGTAGGTCATGATAATCTTGTAGTTTGATTCTGTCTGTTCTGAAGAGCTGATTCCAGCATACGTATGTAGTATTCATACGATGGTCCTGCAGATGATCAACTAATTTTATAACAAGAGGTAACTTGAGCGGGTGAACAGCGGAAATAGCTTGGATTGCGTATAGTTCGCTTTCTTAGCAGCCGCTGCCAAGTATTGAAGTAAAAAATATCATTTATTACTGAAAAGCTACAACCCAATTACTTTACGTTTATGACAATGATTCTTTGTGATTTTTTATGAATAGCAGTAGATACAGATTTAATAATATTGCCGAGAGAGACAGACCACGACAAAAATAATGAGGGAGGAATACTGAGATGTACTGAAGTATGATAATTTGTTGATAATTAATGGATGATTAGATAAGAAACTTACGCAACTAGAACAAATATCAGCCAAGGTTTGGGAAGAATACTACTAGAGAGAAACCCGTTGAAATACACTTAGGCAATAAAAAACATAAAAAAAAGAAAGACGAGAAGGCCAGAAGGAATGGAAATAGAAATGTTAAAACATGAAACCGTGGAACTTTAAATAATTATTAACTATTGCAAAACTTATGAATAGATGTATAAACGATAATAAAATACCAGAACAATATAAACTAGGTTTCATGATGTTATTACAGTAATAACAGTCTTCAGTCAACTGTATGGTAACACTTTTCGCGATTTGATAGAACCGAAATATGATATTCCAGGAGAAATACAATGTCTTAAAATAGAATGATTGTGCATGGATAACTTGCTAGGTCTAAAGAATTTTCATCGAAAAAATATTAAGATGGTTATGGTCTTACGATTATTTTGACTTTGAACTAATGATACAAGATATCTAACCAAGAATTCTATAAAAATTACAAAATAAAAACTAAAGTCGAAGAGACAATAAAACCCGAATTCATTAAAAATAAGACCCTTAAGCAAGACTGCTGTCTGTCACCCTCTTGTTTAAAATGTATGTTGAACACTTCAAGGGAAATTGAAAGGAAAAATGCAGCAATATAGGATTTAAAAGGGGCAATTTAAGGAGGATGGGGAGTGATATATAATGATATACAAGGACTTACAATATGTGACAAGGAAAATATGAAAACACTAAACAAATAATGAACCTATCAAATTTAAACACCTATATATTGGAAAAGAAACTGGAGTTCCAATATTAGAGAACAGCGAGAAAATAGCAGAATGGAACCGTTATCACAATTTGGAATCATGAACACAGAGGGATGAAAAAGAACTATGACAAAGGATATTGCAAGGAAGAAAATAACCATACCAAGATGCAATGATGGAATATACGAAGAAGATCAAATATAGCATATACCACACAATAGTAAGAAATATAGTACTATATGGAGCTAAAGCATGAAGAAGCACAGATGTACAAAAAATACTATAAACATTCAAAATGAATGTTTGAAGACGCAGTTCTCGAATATCCAGAACAGATAGGGTAATAATTAATAGAATTTTGGAGATGTACCTAAAAGAAAAAATAGTTGAAGAAACAACGTCACAACTTATTTATTTGGTATGAATACATACGCATGTGACCATACCAAATAAATAAGTTACCGACGTTCTGCTTCGGTTCTAAGAGACTCAATGATGCTGCTCATAGAATTCAAAGAAGTCCCAAGGCCAAAATTTAAGTAGTATGTCAGGATGAAGCCATACCACGAAAGTATCGAAGCTGATCGGGACCATTAGATTTAAGAGGGGTTGTGTAACGAAGACTACCAGACTACGACCTTATTCGTTATAGAAGGTTTTATTAGTCCTTCTTCTAGGGAAATTTGAGACTTTTATTCTAGTTTGTTCTATAGGTGTATATAAGTAGGTAGAATTTCAACTATGAGTTAGTTGTATTTTAACATTTAAAGAGTAAACAAGTAAAGAATGAATATTGTTGTAATTAGTGAAAAGCATTGCTATTATTCGGACCCAGTGAGATACTACAGGGAGAGAAAACGTAACGATATGTTGTTTTTTTCTCAAATTTTTACAAATATTATAAACTTTTCTTTCAATACAAATTTATCGTTTTCTTCATTTTTGCAAATCCTCCAATTAATAAAACTTTGCTTTCAAATATTCCTAAACATGGACTTCTAATATATTAAGCTTAAATTACTTCCCATTAGAAATTAAAATGGCTCTTCCTGAAAAACGTCAAATTTTGAAATGTAGCATTGTTGTCGCAAATGAGCGATACGGTTAAAATATTCTAAATGACGATGTCACCCTCGTTGTTCTTCCTAACATCCTGTTATCAAAAATTATTTAACATTTAACACGAAATTTTTCAATGGAGCTTGATTTGAAATATATAAATTCTACATTATAAATTCTATTTTATTAAATAAACATCTTTTAAATAATATTTAAATGGCCATTGATGTATTCTGGTTAATGGTTGGTCGTTTATATTTGTCTGATTTTGTTAAAATGAAAATGGGAAGTTAAATATAATTTTATTTTATGAAAGTGATGAACTGAATTCAAATTTTATTAAATTAATTTTATTACTGTAAATGGCAACTGTTTCTAAATGGCATAAAATTACTTTTGACCTTTATTGGAAGGTGCTTTATTATATCATAATTTCTCGTTAAATATGTTTCCATTCTTAAAATGGTTATAAATCTTCTCTTTCGATTTAACTGCGAGTTATTTATTAGTATTTTTTAACGGGTTTTAAAAGGATATTAGAATACATGATATTCAGGATTCCTAGCTATGATGTAGGAGTGACAGAAATTTATAGCGAGCTAATCACACCGCACATAATCAGGATCCTAAATCAGTCAGAGAAAGATTGTTGAATTACGGTGCAAATGACATCCTCTAATCATCGCATTTAATATTTTTGTTTAAATAATCTTGATCGCACAGTGTGGCAAGTGTAAAAGAAACATTTTTCTGAGTTTTAAGCTCTTAGAGGGGCAATTGCCCCAACCGCTCCCCTTGGATCCACACCTGTATTAAATAATAAGTTAGTTAATAGTAGTCGTTTATTATTGTATTAATGATTCATTATTTTATTAAAATAAATGTCTTTACAAAAAGTTACATGTAAAAAAAGTATTGGACATATATTACTCATTATTTAATCTTTTCTTGTTTTGCAATAATTTCATCATTATCATCGCTCATTTCAGCATAATCATTTACATCATAATCATTGCCATCACTGTCATTCTCCTCATTGTCACAATCATTATTTACTTCATCACTGTCTACTTGTACATTTATTATTAATACACCCCGATTTACGTGAGCACGCGAAAGTATTAATTAGTTTGTCCGGAATAATTGACTCAATTGTATATACCGGTCACAAACCAACATTTGATTTTTCCCAGCCTAAATCTGTGAACAAGTGTGTTCTTCTCAATCAATGTGGTATTTGCATATAAAGCCGAAAAATGTGTTGTTTTGTATATTAAAAAATGCAATTTATTCAAAATCTTGTTCAGATTTTTTCACTTTAGTAACTTAATGAAGAAGTGCAATTATAATTGTTTGAAGCAACAAAAAATTATAAGAGAATTTTTTAAAATGCACTAAATAACACAATGTTTATTTACCTATGGTTTCCAAAAAGTATTATCATATGTACTAAAACTGCCACGTTATATATACGGCTCATAAAGTAGTGCTCTAAAATTACTATGCATGTAAGAACATCTGCTCCGAAATGAGAATACTGCGACTATCAGTGAGTGAGCGTGGGTCCAGCGTCTGTAGTAAGGCCACCCGTTTATTACTTGTACCCGTCACAATTTGAAAATCGTTGGTGAAATCTTGGGCTTCTTTCGGTGGTTCACAGATTTTTGATGGGTATCTCTCATGCAATAAAAAAATTCTCAGGTGAAGTACGAGAGTTCAAGTTCCATAAGTTTAATCCCTTAATATTCGTTAGCCGCGATGTTTCAAATATTTCAAAAAAAAAAATTGTTTTTCATCTTATGATCATTTTTCTCCATTACAATTATTACAATTTTTGTAGTCCAAAAACTGGTTTTCTCAAAATTTTTCGGTTCAAAATTAAAAATAATTTTTTTTTAAATAAATCTTAATAAATTTTTTATAAAAAAATTGAACCCACTTCTAAAAGTGCGCTAAAAAGTGAAAATAAAATAAAATTTTTTATATGAAATTGAACTTTTTGAAGTCGGCGCCAAACTAATACCTGACAAAATGTGATTTGTATAAACAGATTAAAAATACTTTATTTGTAATTGCTTTCTTACCATAATTTGTATATATTAGAAACTATTTATTTCATTTACAAATAATTTGGTGCCGACTTCAAAAAGTTCAATTTTATATAACAATTTGTAGTTATTTTTCACTTTTTAGAGCATTTTTAGAAGTCCGTTCAATTTCTTTATAAAAATTTTATTTTTCTATTTTTAATTTTAAAATTCATTATGATATCCATAAATTATTTGAACTAAGAACTAAGTACTAATGTCCGCTATTTGCCATATTGAAAAATACATTTAAATTCAAAATTTATACCCTCAAGAACCCCCTATATCAGTTTGGGACAAAATCGAAAAATGTAAAATTTTTAGGACATCATGTTGAAGCTGCCAGATTGAGTTTTAAAATTATTTAAATTAAGTACTAATCGAGATTAGTGTACCTCGCAATGACTCCAAGGTGGCAAAAAAGTACCCATTTTATCCAAAGTTGTAAATCACCGTAAAATGAACCACTAAAAATTCTTTGGTTCTTAGAGTGTTCGAAATAACCGTAAAATTGTGTTAAACAAATATTTAGTCTGTCATAGTAAATCCACTATTTTAAATTTCAAATTAATTTAGGTTGCTAATATAGGCTCCAAAACCTTCCAATATCGATGTTTAAAGAACTTGAGATGTAAATTTTTTAGCTCGATATATTTTATACTGCATATTGAGTTTGTATACGCCTCAAGAACCCCACATTATCAATTTTCAATATTTAAAGAACCGCAGATGTAAATTTCTTAGCTCGATATATTGTATACTGCATATTGAGTTTGTATACGCCTCAAGAACTCCACAATATCAATTTTCAATATTTAAAAGACCGCAGATGTAAATTTCTTAGCTCGATATATTGTATACTGCATAATGAGTTTCTATACGCCTCAAGAACCCCACAATATCAATTTTCAATATTTAAAGGACCGCAGAAGTAAATTTCTCAGCTCGATACTGCATATTGAGTTTGTATACGCCTCAAGAATCCCACAATATCAATTTTGGACAAAATCGGAATATGTAAAATTTTCTGCCCTCATATTGTATCTTATCAACGTAATAGTTGTGAAAAATTAACTTCATATTCGTAATACACGACCCCGAAAACCCTCTAATACCAAATCTGAAAAAATGCGAAAAATCTTAATCTAATCTAAATTCAAATCCTTCAAAGCCCCCTAGTACCAATTTTGGATGAAATCCGGAAATTTAAAATTTCTAGACTCATATTCGCTATTTACATCCTCAAAAACGATTCAGTCCCACCTTTGAACAAAGTCGAAAAATGTTAAATTTTTAGTCCGCTATCTTGGATTTGCCATATTGAATCTTGAAAAAATACTTTTAAATTCAAAATTACACCCTCAAAAACAATGTTGAATCTGCCAGATTGAGTTTTTCACAAAATTCTTTCCGCCATAGTGGATCCGTCATATTGAATTTTTTAAAAATATTTTGGATCCATTATGTGCGACCCAGAAAATACCAAAATTAAAATTTTTGGTCCGCCATATTGAATCCGCCATACTGAATTTTTTAAAAATGATTTCAAGTTCGTTGTATACGACCTCAAAAATTCCCCCAAACCAATTTTGGAGAAAATCAAACAAAATTAAGTTTTTTGGCCGCGATATTGTCAGCGTCATCTTGGATATTACTGCACCAATTTCATCCAAAAAATTATAGGACCACTGCAGTAACTTCCTGAACATAACGTAAAAAATTACATTCAAATTGGTGCCGCCGTTTCGGAGTAATCGGTGTGCATACATAAAAAAACATACATACTCGACGAATTGAGAACCTCCTTCTTTTAGAAGTCTGTTAAAAATTCCTTAATTAATGTAATGTCCATTTTATTAAAAAATATCAATTCCTTATATGGGAAAAACTTGATATCTCAGAAAAACTAAGATTACTTTTTGAGCTTTTCTCTGTAAATACTCATTAAAAGTCTACTAGTAGTACTAATTTTCATGTTTAATAATGTGAGCTTAACGATCTAAAATTGCATTGTATGTTTAAGCAGTAATATAAATTCTGTTAATTAAATTTTAATCGTTATTGTGCAGTAACCTTTACATAATAAATGTAAATTTTATTTAAACGCAACACAAATCAGAAGTAATGGCCAATTTGTGTTGATTAATATAATTTATGTAAATTTGAGAAATGTGCATTTTATTCTTTTAGGTGTTTTTACTTGCTTATCCATTAACTCACTTATAGATCTAATAAACGTGCACCTATTATCTTCATTTTCAAATGATAAAATATGTGTCTTAAAATAACAATATTGATCTTTTTTGTTGCTATATTTAGTGGAAACTATAAACAAAAGTTATAAAATGAGAATGATAGTAGGCAGAAAATAAAATTTATAGTTGAAGAGTGTAAAGTCAAAAGAATCTAAGTGTCATAGAAATGATATTCTACTTTTTGCAATATTTGATTTCTATGAGCTAAGGCTGCAATACCGACAAGGAATTTAAACGTCTGGCAATCTATTTGCTTATGCTATGAAGGTGGTTCAATAAGCAAAGTAAATTAGTCATCTATCATTTTTTAATGCATACAATATGTAACTGCACTCTTCGGAAGAACCTCTTCAAAGTTCAAAGTTTTAGTATGGTCCGATGCTTAAATTATATGTGGCAGTCATTTGAAGCCGCACCATTGTCATAAATAATGGAAAAAGACTACTTTCATATGAAGCAGTGGACAGCTACTCAGAGTAAAAGTGAGTTGGATCCTGTTTACAGAAGTTTTGCACGGACTTTAAAAACCACTTATTTGGATAAACAAATTTAAACGTTGTCGAAAATCAGTTAAAGATAAAACACGCTCGAGACGCCCAGTTGAGGTCATTATGTAATGGAACAAATGTTAATTATTTTTCATTGTTCAATGTCAACTATATTTTGTTAAAATAAATAATTAAATAATCACTCTGTGAATAGATATCCCGTGGGAATAGGGTAGTTATATTTTTTATCACTATCCACGAAAGTCTAGAGGAAAAATAAATCAGTTATCGAACTTAACTTTTATTATCTTTGTCGTTTAAATATTTTCTTAAAAATATATAAACTCAGCAAATTTATGAAGTCATAAAAGTAAAAGATCCTTTCTAAGATTTGGCTATAAATCTGTCGAAATAATCCTACTCTGATTATGTAAGTAAAACCAGACGTATGAAGGGTAGTTTTTAACATATGGTATATGAAATACCATTAAAATGTATTAAAATATTGAACGATTTTCCCATTATTAGGAAATAAAAGAATAATCAAATAAACTTATTATACTGTAATATAACGTTTGATCTGTGAAAGGAGGTATGTAGCGTCTATTTTTTCTGATTGCAAGAAAGAATGATGCAAATACCAGCAGTATGAATAAAAGGGCACTCAGGTTTTTTCACAGACGTTATATTATCTTATTCCTTTAGTTATAGAAAGAAACAGAGTAGTTTTATTAATTGTGTTTAAATAAAAATTAAGAGTAAGACGCTCACAGGCCAATTCCTGAATCAAGCATCCGGTCTAGAATAGCTAACGCCCTCAGCACGTAACGATCGAAACCTTCGAACTTTAAGGGAAATAAATTGACGTTTCAGGGTTCTATCGGGTAATATGGGTACAAACGGGAAACAGAGGGGTGTCGAGGGGTGTAAGATTCGAAGACACTCTTTTAAGGAATAGTAAATGTCAGTCACAGTTTGACTGTCGTTAGAACGGTACCGTGAGTACCAGTGCCGTAGAATAATTACGTCACGGGTATAATCGTCGGGAAAGAAGGTTATCTTTGTTTAATTTAGAAAATTAGGGGATTATCGTGTGTTATTTTAGTGGGGTATTTCGAGATTTTCCTACGGTTCGATTAAGTAATATAAATAGCTGTTTTTTCGCATTTTATTTCTTTTTTTTTGTTTAATATTTTATTAAGCAATTTATATGGGTTTTTTCAAAATTGGGTTTTATATTTTTGGTTGAAATAACGGCGAGAAGAGCAATTATGTTAATTTTTCGTAATTGTTTTTAGTTTTAAGTTTCTAATTGTAAATAGTTCGTTTTTATTCTATTTATTTTGTTCATAGACTAAGTTTTTTGAGAAACTTGTTTTATTCAATTTAAATAAAACCTTCACGCTAATTAACTTGCAGGCGCCTGTTGCGAGACCTACAAAACAAAATATGTCTACTGACCAACTATTAAGCAGCCTTTCCTGAGTCCTGAAGATCTGAGTCATGGTTGTGGTAAGCCTTAATAACCGTAGTGTTTGGTACTAAAGCTGAAAGAGAGAAGTTGAACGACCAGGCTTCCAGAGTGTCTTTATTACTGTGATATTTAATTGTAGGTTATTAAAATAGTTACTAATTAATATGGGGCAAAAAATGATTATAGATAAAATGATTAACGCTACCTCAATATGTCATTAGCAGGAGTCTATAATCAAATCTGTCAAAATTACATCAGAAATGACTAAAAAAACACATCGTATTGTCATATAGCTGAATGTATAGACATATCAATTGATATTTTGAACTAACATTTGTGTACGAAAAAACTGTGCTAGATTGGTGCCGCAATTGTTGACTGCTGCAGACAAACACACCCGAAAGATCAATTATGAGCCGTCTTTATCGATGATTAAATGTAACCCGGGGTAGAATTTTGCCATAAGGATGTAGACGAGACCTGGATTCATCAGTACACGCCTGAGTCGAAGTGGGTGTCAAAACAATGAAGGTCATCCGATGAGTTGTTTTGTAGGAACCAAAGGTAATGGTCGCCGTTTTTTGAAATTTTCAAGGCATAATATTTACTGAGTATTTCAAAAAGGTCAAACAATCTCAGGGGAATACTATGTAACACTTCTTGATACTTTGAATGAAAGATTGAAAATAAAAACGTCCAAGGTGCAACGCAAAAAAATTTTCTTTTTCATCAAGACAATGTTCGAGTTCACACTTGTGCAGTTGCAATGTCAAAATTAAATGAATTACGGTTTAAATTAGTACCCCATCAACTTAATCCACCAGATTTGGCACCTAGTGATTTTTCCTCCTTCCTAACATAACAAAGTGGCTCATAGAAAGAGATTTTCATCAGATAAAGCAGTTATTAGAATTGTTGAAGACTATTTTGAGAATTTGGATACCTTCTACTTTTGAGAAGATATAAAGAAGTTGCAATACTGCTGAACCAAGTGTACAGAACTCCAAGGAGACTATGTTGAAAAATAAAAAAAGTAAATAATAACATTGTTTTTATTCCTCTTTTACCTTACTTATTGAACAACCCTCGTAGATATCTCTAGTTGTGACAGGTATTTCATCATCATCCATATATGGTTTTCAGTCAAAAAATTTACGTGCTATTTCAAACTTCCATGTGTTTGAAGATAAAATAAAATACATGAAATTTGTATTGCTTCAAAACTTGCCCCAGCAAATTTAAATGTATTAATTTTTAATAATAAAAAATGAACAAAAACTGCCAAATTAAAGAAGAAAACCAAGAAGAAGAAAATGTAAGAAGATAAAATAAAAGGAAAACAATGTTTGGAGAATTGGATAAAACGAGAAAAAAGATTCAGACCCAGGGGCGGATCTGGCCTCTTTCTTTGGAGAGGGGATGCCGATATCACAAGAGTGCGAAAGCTAGTTATCGATGGAGGATGGAGGTGCTACCGACTTTATATTTCAAATGCAGCAGGGGGGTCGAGTA
This sequence comes from Diaprepes abbreviatus, assembly GCA_034092305.1. Lineage (NCBI taxonomy): Eukaryota > Metazoa > Arthropoda > Insecta > Coleoptera > Curculionidae > Diaprepes > Diaprepes abbreviatus. Next base: position 1,027,485 of record JASJET010000090.1, on the reverse strand, counting down.
TATTTTTCTGAATGTGAAGCTCTTGGGAGGGAGGAGGTAATCGCCCCGCCCCCTGGATTCGCTCCTGTTCAGACCAAGGATGGAAGTCATTATGAAAGCGGTATATCTAGCAGACTTGTCGTATACTAAGCTGAACCTCAGTCGCCCATATCAAGCGTTTAAAATTAATATCCAGAGAAAGTTACTTTTATAAATACTATAGAAAATAAACTGATTTTTCTAATTTATTATTTAATCAACTGTGAACAGATACTTGTAAAGAATGCAATTCTATGAGTTACTTAACAAAAGCTGATACAGCATCATAAAAGGCACAAAAAAACTTTACAACACATGGCTCAGATATCAACATTTGTAGAGATTATTAGTCAGATAATTGCGTTATATTTATTTAAATGCAACTTTATTAAAAGGTAACTATCCTGCTACAAGCCTATTAATGATTGCAAAATAAATACAAAATAAAAAAGACATTTCATATCCAACCAACAAATTTTATGCAAGTGGAATGAAGACAGAGTAAAACTGAAACAACCTATGAAAAAACTCGAATGGAATGATTGTATTGTTAATGTTAATTCTGGTAGTACACAAAATTTTTAAGGAGATTACTCCAGTGACACCGTTTTTTAAGTTACAATAGCGGTTTCATTACGATTAAGAAACGTAAGAGAAAATCTAAAAGTAAGTTTGTTCTGCAAGATATCTACGAAATTGTAAGAAATGCTAAACATAATCAATCCAAATTGAAGGAGATTTTTTTGACTTTTATAAGGCGTTTGGTAACATTATCAGTAAAAATTTTGAAAGCTAGAATCTTAGACGATTGGGTCCTCATTAAAATACTAAAAAAGTCAAAATAGAGAAGAATGTGAAGAGAGGAATTTTAACAGCAAAATAAAAAAGACATTTCATATCCAACCAAAAAATTTTTCTGATTTTTCAAAAATAAATTGAAAGAAGCTAAAAAATTTTGACTGGAAAAAAAGTGGAATGATTCATACGTTCATTAATTTAAGAGATTCTACAAAAATCGTTTAAATTTAATCTTAACTAATTCTTATTCTCCCTTAAATAAGTACACAAATAATTTTTTGGTCCCAAAAATTAATTATTAGTGTTAAACAACTGTTAAGATATTTATTAATAGATGCTGAATATCAATGACATTTTGAAACTATAACAAAGTTACATCGGAAATAATTGATGCCCATAATTAGCATGAAAATTAGAACCTTTTCGGGTTACTGAAGATACCCGGGTTTGAAACTATTAATTTAATAACAAATAATATTCTAATAGTTGAGTGTTCGATTCGAAACCCATTACCAGAACATTCAGTTATTAATATTATCATTTTCAAAGATAATTTTTTAAGCTGGTTAACGCTAGTAAATGTTTAGTTTTCCTATCTTGGTTTAAATTTACATGAAAATACATTAGAAATTTAAGTAGCAAAAATTAATAACTCAAGAATAACATTTAATGAATGGTAGAAAAAACTAATGGCTTCTGGATTCACAGGTTAGTATTTTTTTGGATCGTTCACATATTTCAAGTGATTTCATGACGAGAAATTTTTATTCCGAGAATTTTTCTAATAAAAAATGTCATTTGTTTGTATAGCCGCCGCCGACTTTCGTCTTTTTGGTGTTATTAATTATAAAGTTCACATTGTGTTAACTCAGAGACTAATATACGCTGAGCTTAACAATATAACTGCTAAAGAATTGACAAACAAGGCTTGTGTACAAAGGGAAATTCTATCACCTTTGTTTTGGAGCCTTGTAGTGGACAGCCTGCTGAATGAACTAAACAAGACTAGTTGTATACACAGGCCTACGGCGAAGACCTGGTCATTATATCCGAGACCTGGGGGAACCAATGATGAGATCCGGATCGCGGAGCCAGAGTGCCATCGGGAAGGAGGCGGAGGAATAAACCCAGACAAGATTGAGATGGTATTCTTTACAAAAAAGGGTAAATAAAGAGACTTTCCACAACTACATTAACGGGAAGGACCCTTCAATATAACAAATTAGTTAAATACCTGTGTGTAATCCTAAACTCACAACCGAGTTGGAATGATCATATTGAGGCTTGAACCAAGATCATGTGTGTTTTCTGGGCTTATAAACGAGCCTTTGGGAGCACATGAGAGCTGACAGCGAAAATGGTATTTTGGATATGCGAGTAAACTATGGTGATCCGCTCCATGATCACACTACTGTTGGTGACGTAGTACAACAAAACTCAAACACCGTTTTTAACTTGATAAAGTTCAAAGAGAGATGAAGACCACTCCCAGTAAGGCTCTGGAGGTCCTAATGAACCTACCTCCCTTCCACTTATACATAGAGAACGAGGCCGTGAAGGCGAATTATCATTTCTGGTGCCTGGGGCATTTCGGAACTGGAATGTCCCACTACTCAAGTAGCTGGGAAGGTGCGGTAGAGAAATGTTCCGCTTTTGAAACCTACCGACTCTCTTGACATACTTTTGACAAGCACAGAGAATTAGGAGGAGGAGTAAAATGGATCCTGCTGGTTTATAGATGGATCTAGACAAGAAGAAAGAGCTGGACACGCAGTGTTCGCCAGAACTACAGGAGTCATAGAGTTTTACTCTCTCAGACAACGTGTGATGATCTTTACAGTAGAAATTTATGGGGTTCTGCATTGTGGTCGTCTCTACGAGAGGGATATAAGCAGGAATGAGATAATAAACGTTTAGTATCGTTAACTTTGTGACTGATGTCTGAGGGCAAGGATGTACTGAATAGTACACCAGAGAACCGTTGTACAATTAAACTTGTGTGTGCCCCGGCTCACTAGGATATACAGAGGAATGAGAAGGAGGCTTTCCTGGCAAGAAAAGGGTCCGTGATTGAATTATATGTTGGTAAAAGGAAATTAAAATTGTTACTGAAAAGTTAATTTAGGAGGCTCATAAATTTGGAGAAATCGATTTTTTTCATATTTTTAAAGTTTAAACCTTTAAGTATATGTCCTTAAAAGGATTTTTAAAAATTGAAAATAATTTTGGCTACTGTATTCTTGAATTTTTCTGTTTTTACGACACACTCATCATTCGTTTTATGTGCTACATGTAGGATTCAAAATTGCATTACAGTGCAGTTGTGAAGATGTTCGATATATCAATTATCTTCGTTTGAAATAAATCGTCGGATTGTAGCAGCAATGATACTATTGGAAGTAGAAAGTGAATGAATAAATATATTCTGCAGTCTTATGGATACTTGCTAAGGTTTATCAATCAGTACCTATTACGGTTGTCTTGACAATTTCCATCGAACCGCAAAAGATATATACCAGAAAATAATATAAAAAGCTGTACAAGAAGAACAAGAATTATTATCAGAATCTAAGCCTAACGCAGATCGAACATACTTGATTATTTCTGGAGATGATGCGTGGAAAAAGTGAGAATTTACCTCACTTTTTGGCGTTACAACCCTATAGCAGGAAAGTGATCGATACAGTTGTAAAATCAAGTCTTTGTCAAAGTTGTAATAAGTGGAAAAATAGGAAGAAATCAGATATTCAGGGCTACAATGACTGGTATGAGGAACATGAACATATACTATATATAAATAATAAGGGAAGTGCTGCAAAAATGGAGGTTGATAGTGTGGTTGAGATGTTCAACAGGTCGGTAGAAACGCATGGGGTAAAATATGTCAAATATATAGGAGATGGTGATTCCGAGACATTTAAAGGTGTGCTCGATTTGAACCCATATGATGCTGATACAGTTGTAGAAAAAAAAGAGTGTGTCGGACATGTGCAGTAACGTATGGGCGCAAGGTTACGTAAAGCGCAAAAGGACAATCCAGGCATTGGCGGTAGAGGCGATGGTAAATTAACTGACCAAGTTATTAAAGATTTGAGTATGTACCATGGTTTGGCAATTCGTCGGGATCCAGATTTTATTGAGAATATGGAGATGTATGGATAATTTATTATCATAAAAGTTCAAGCGATAAAAATCCACAACACATGAAAAGCTGGTGTACATGGCAAAAAGCCGTGGCTTGATGACTCTTTGTCCATGAACATCCCCCTCTAAGAGATGAAGTATTGAAAGTAATTAAGCCAATTTATGAAAGTTTGTCATGACTTATTACATCGGTGTTTGGACTCAAAACAATCATAGATCACTCAATTCGTTAATCTGGACTTTCGCTCCAAAGCATGTACACGCTGGGACACGGACAATTGAAATTGATAATTATTTTGCTGTAATCACTTTTAATGAAGGTTTTTTACCTATTTTAAAAATTATGGAATCAGTGGGCATCACTACTGGTACTGAAGCTCACACATTTGCTATCAGATGCAATAAAGTGCGAATTGACCGCTCTGAACTGCGACCTTCTGCTGCTTCTAAAGAAGTTAGAACAGCTAATTTAGCTAAATGAACTTCAGAAAATATTAATTTTGAAGTAGAAGAAGGCCCAGTGTATGGATGAGGGATCGCCGATTAAACAAATGTGAGTATTAATTACCATTATCTGAGTTACGCTGCCGAAAACTTTGACTTAAACTTTTACAGCCAGATTCACTAAGAAGATTTAAGATTTAAAGCCGATATAGTTTCCATGAAATTTAAATTTTATATATAGACTAGTTTTGTTTTGCTTATGATATTGTCATAATTTATATTAGATATGTCAACAAATAAACGCTTATATAGGGATATTAAGAATAAGAACCTTGCGATATAGCCTTGAAATATTTAGGAGAAATAGTTGGATCCCGAAAACAAATAAAGTTCTCAATTTTTACCGGTTCAGTAAGATAATAAAATGATTTGTTATGCTTTTATTTCTAGGGTTTAACTTACATACTGTTGGATTTGTCAATTTAAGGCCTCAGCTGTTAATTAGGGTGGTTTTAAATTGAAACCATGTTAGTGAATCCGGCAGTTAATGTTTTTTTCTTGAAACTACTTTTTTCGACTTAGTCGACATGATATCTCGAGTTCTACTGGAACGATTTACTTGAAATTTAGTGAAAATTTTTTTATATGTCCTTCTATATCTGGGAGCATGGATTTTGAAAATTTTTTTACCATATTTAAAAAATTCGGAAAGTCAAAATACAAATTTTTTTTTCAAATCGTCGCCATTTTGTGAAAAAAATGTTTTTTCTTTTTCCATGGTACGAATCATAGGAACGACTTTAATAATTAAGAATATCTCGAATTTTTTAGTTTCAGAACACTACAAGGGTTGAAAACATGTCGACCAGGACACATCTTATCTTTTAGCACCCATGTCACTATTCAGCAACTCTTTAAATTTTTTATTATTTTTTTTGGTGATTTCATTTTGTATTCTTAAAACGTCAACAAACACTTTGTAAAAAAATGGATAGTAAAAATGTTTTCATTTCTTTTTTGTTTTACGCCTAAAATTTAGGCATCTAGATCAGAATACTCCCTTTATTGAATCATTGGGAGAGGCTCCTGAAGTGAATTGTGTTCAGAATCGCTTAACTGGACCTAACGGACGACTTATTAGGGAACTTCTTTGCTTAGGAAAGAAAGAACTGCGAATTGTGGTGGGACTGTTGACGGCACATTGTCACTTGGAAGGCTGTCTCCATAAGGCTGGTGTCGTAGATGGTCCGATGTGCAGATGATATCTAGAGGTGGATGAAATTGTTGACTATGTCCTTATAGAGTGTCCAACATTTAAAGTGTTGCAGTAGAAACATTCTGGAAATTCAATTTTTTCACCGGAAGCGGTTAGGCAAGTTTAATCAACGAGGCTGCTTCATTTCACAAAGGCGGCCTCGAATCTCCTGCAGCCACGGTGGAAAGTAAAAGGTCTAGCAAGGCCTAAGCATCGATGATCGGGTATCACGACCTTTTTATTCATTCATTTAAACTCCAAATTTGTAGTCATTTCTAACTCTTAGAACACTCAAAAGAGTCACGACAAGCAAAAAACTGAAAACAAGATTAAATAAAAGTATTTCTGTCTGTCAAAGATCAAAACATTACCTCCCTCAATGACATTTAAATATACTTGTTGTTGTTTAACTCTACTGATTGATAAATCGAAAGAAAAGTACCATTTGCTTATTTTCGAAAGGCAGTTGCTCGTTTTTAGCGATCTCATGACTTTAACCTTTATTTTTTATATAAAGTTCTCTTTATAATATATAAAATATATAATAAATATAATATAATAAAGTACAAATTATATATATATATATATATATATATATATATATATATATATATATATATATATATATATATATATATATATATATCATGTGTAAAGGAAAACTGAGGCGGTAAACTAGATCCGATTAAAGGCTATAACTTTTTTGGTAAATCTCTCTGTTTAACGCAAAACATGCAAGCGCATAATAAAAGAGCATTAACTTTATCGAAAGTTTACTTTATACTTAAAAAAAAAGAATTTCAAAAACGTTTATTCTAGTACTAGAGCAAAATAATATAAGCTGCCTCCAAACCGCGATATTTCGGCCGTTCTTTATTTTTTCCGATCAATTACGAAAATTCATTGTTTTTTTTTTTAATTAAGAGAGCATACTCTGGCTGAAAGCATCACGTAAATACAACCGTCATATCTCACACAAACAGTTGCTTATAACAGTAGAGTATTAATGAATGCTGGACTGCCAAATAATGCCTTTTTAACTGTGCCGTGGTTTGATGGTTTCAAAAATCAAAACAAAACTGATTTAATCCGACATTTGATTTTAATACAACGTCAACAAATATAGTTACTCAGAAATGTGGAAGCTGTAATGAAATAAACAAAATATGTAAATTTTCATCAACTTTTCATAAATATCATTGTGGTTATTTCGGTCATAGTTTATTCAATAAAGAGTTGCCAATTCGCGAATTAAAAAAAAAAAATACGGTTGTTATTAGCCAATCGTATAGAAAGTGGAATAAGGCTTTTAAATTAAAACACTTTATACATTTTTTACCTAGTTTGCTATGACTACTAGGTGTATTGAAAATTTCCTTGGTGTCTTTATATTTTGAAAAAACGAACAAATTGACATTCAAAGTGGTAGAATATTGGATAACATATTAATTTATTTCCGAAATGTATCGTGTAGAGGGCGTTTAGCTCTCATCAGTATACAGTATATAATTATATTCATTAGATCAACGTACACAAGCCTCAAAAATTGACAACTAGACAATTTGTATGACAATCAATATATCTGCTGGATTTAATGACTTTGTTAGACCAATTGTACTTTACCGACGATCATAAACTAACTCGAATCATAATACTAAACCATACCAATCATAGAAATTGTTTCTAAATTTTGATGTTGGTTTGTTAATACTACTGACTGCACGAACTCCAATTGACAATTTTTTTACCTTTTATAATTTGCTTACAAAAAACTGAAATCATTCTATCCCATCATAACGTTAATCTAGTTATAAAAAATGGAATTTTATCAATTTTTGATCCTGGCATTTCTGAAAACTACTTCATCCTAATAACCAGGTCTACAAACAAAAAGGCGGGCTAGCGATGGGCTCTCCTCTAAGTCCCCTGCTGGCCGAAATTTTTATGGTTAATTTCGAACAAAACTTTTTTCAAGCATATTCTTCTGGTATAGATACGAGGTTTGTCCCAAAGTATCGAGCCTGCATTCATATATCTGCGTCAAAACTTCCGAGCGACCTCTGTGGGGCATGGGCGTCACCAGTAAGTCTTCACGAACTCGTTGGTGTGCGCAGTTACTTAATGGACGTGTTAATTCGTGAACGGTGTGCGTTTATTTACAGTGTCTTTTTTTCGTTTGCCGCATTTTGTTAATGTAAAAAATGCCGGAAAAGTTATATCAACGAATTTGTATCAAGTTTTGCTTTAATCTTGGAAAACTCGCTCGGAAACCATTAATATGACGAATAAGGCATTTAGAGAGGAGTATATAAGTAAAGCAAGATAAAATAAGATTATTACTGATGATGAATTATGGGTTTATGGCTATGATTCAGAAACAAAGCGATAGTCTTCACATTGGAAGCATTCTGAATCGCTAAGACCAAAAAAAGCACGTCAAAGTCTGAGCAAAGTAAAGAAAATGTTGATTGTTTTCTTTGATTATAAAGGTTGTGCACCACGAATATGCTCTGAGAGGTCACACGATCACTAAAGAATACTACGTTGAAGTATTGAAAAGATTGCGTGACACCGTCAGAAGAAAACGGCCACAGCTTTAGATAAGCGGTGATTGGCTGCTTCACCACGACAATGCGCCAGCGCATTCATCGAACCTTGTGCAGCAATATTTAACAAAGCACCAAGTCGTACAGCTTCACCAGCCTCCGTACAGTCCCAACGTAGCTCCCTGCGACTTTTGGCTATTTCCCAGATTAAAAATGCCGGTCAAAGGATACCCCTTCGATGACAAAGAGACGGTTGAAACTAATGTGACGAATGCACTGAAGGCAATTCCGAAAACTGACTTCCAGGACTGCTTCAGGAAGTGGAAATATCGTTGGAAAAGTATTATTTAATTAAATGGGGACTACTTTGAAGGATGTCACTTACCGGATGATAAAGAATAACATTAATGCGGAGATATGAAGGTAGGCTCGATACCTTTGGGAAAAACCTCGTATGTTAACGATATCCTTGCTTGTTTTATAAGTAATGAAATCGAATTGGGAGGTACAGTAAAACATCTCAACACTATACACAACAAAATAAAATAGAAATAGAAAAAGAGGTACATAATAAAATTTTTTAGACATTACCACTACAAAAATAAACAACAGTTTTTCCTTTGACATTTACAGAAAACATACTCTTACTGACTCCACTATTCCACAACACTTAATACACTGTGTATCTTATACACTTGCAGCATACAATTCTATGATAGATAGAGCATTGACTCAGAGACTCAGATAAGAAAAAATGATTCATTACTATAAAACAAATTGCATTAAACAATGGTTATAGTGAAGAGCACATTAACAATTTAATAAATAAAAAACAAAAACAAACTATACTCAACCAAATATACCAGCCCAACATTTATAAAAATAACATTAAATACACCATCCTTACGTATTTTGGAACAATTTCAGATAGAATAGCTAATATTTAAAAAAGAACGAAATTCAAAAATACCATTCAAATCGTCACAAAAGTTGTCACACATGTTTAGTACCAAAGAAAAACATTCCCATCCACAAAAGTAAGAAGTTTATAAAGTAAATTGTTCGGATTGCAATAGTTGTTACATTAGACAAACGGGGAGAAATTTCCATACGAGATTTAAAGAACACAAAACTTCATTTTTATTAACAAGACATAATTCAAATTTTGTTAACCATTTAACAGAAACAAGCCACAGTTTCCCAGATGTTAACAATATTCAAATTTTGCATACCGTACCCAAACGTAAAAACTTAATATCTTAGAGACATAGAAAGTTGTAACTGCAATAAGACCGGTATAATTAACCTTCTTAAAGATCAAAGGGACCTAAGAAATTCTCCGTTGTTCGATGTTCTGTCATGAGTACCCCGATAGTAGTAATAAAAAATGTGCGAAATAAAAAAGCCCTATAAAATAATACAATCCATAGTTTTTAATACATTGCGTTTGAGAATGTAACAGGGTTACGAAACCGAGGTCCCGTCAATTTAACAAAGTAAATTAAGATTCTTTAATTATCTATTAATAATAATATGCCTACTGGGAAAATCACGTTTAAAAATGCGTCAAGTGGAATACCTTATAGGTACCTGAACTAACCTGACCTTTGACCTGGAATAAAACTTTCAGCAGGCATATGGTCAGTGGGGACTTTTGATATTTTATTTCGAATAGTGTAATTAAGATCTAAGACTGGGAAAATTATGTTGAATATCGAATTTAAAGTTTAAATTACTACTAACTTAAAGTAAATTATGGTGCAATACTTTATAAACGATATTGCGTTCATAAGATATTTTTCTTGCTCAAAAAATGTTTGACAGGTATAATGCAAAGATTACTTTTTATTAAAATTTCGTTTATTTTTATGGTTTAGTACTGAGCCTAAAAAAAATATTATTCTAATCTTGATAAGAAGTGACTAAAATTATATAGATTTTATACTATCTTTTTTGACCACCATGTATATGAATTCTTTAATAATGAAATTTTTAAAACTTAAATTTTTGCAATTTTGCATGTCTTTATTACAAAAAAAAATGTGAAAACATTTTTAATAATTTTGCTGGTTGTGGCTAACCACATTCGGAGATACCCTGTACAGGGTGAGTCAACGATTGGATGAAGTAAATTTGTGCCTTTTCGGTGAAATTTACAAAGAAACTATATTTATTGTTTGATACAGTTTATTTTTACGCAGATTTTAAAAATATTTAGAACTCTACAGGGTGAGCCAATAAACTAGGACAGCATAAAGTTGTATTTTTTTAAATAGAACACCCTATATACGAATCGTATTTTCGATTTAGCTTATAATTTTAAATCTTTTTTATTAAGGATTTACTATAACAAAACTTTATAGTTTCTGAGATAATTAAGTTTAAAGAAAAAAAGTCACATTTTCAAGCATCAATTCAATCCTAAATAACGTTTTCAATTTTATGACAAATATATTCAAATTTGGAATTTGGCAAGGCCAAGGACAAGTTAACATAATTTTTACCTAATATTTGTAATAAAAGCTACAGGGTGTTGAACACATCGGCTCAAATTGGAACAAGTTTAAATGAATAAATATCTTTTTTTTTAAATGGTACACCCTGTATATTTTCATGTTATTTAATAGAGTAATAAAAACTCTAAAAGTTTTGTTCAATATATCCTATACCTATTTATAATAGTTTTTGAGATATTTCAGTTTTTCTTATTTTCCATACTTTTTTACAGAAATAGTCTTCATTATCATAGTAGCCATGTAAAATAATAAAAAGAAACTACAGAACCAAACAGAATGTGGTTAAATATGATGAAATACATTATTCGTTATATTACAACGGCAATAGTTTAATTAAACATAATGTGAAAAAATTAACACAACAATAACGACAAGGCAAATACATATTTACTTTTATACTAAATTGAAACAAAAAAATTACCTATTAAATACTGAGATTAATTATTTCTTTTTAATAAGTGTTCGAATAAACGACCCTCTTGTGCAATGCACAAATTTAGTCTTTTTTGCAGATTTTCTTGGACCCTGGACAAAATTAGTGACGTTATTGTTCTACAGGTATCCCTAATCCTGTTTCGCATATCTTCCACTGTTGTTGGTGGATTAACATACACCTTATTTTTAATATAATCCCATAGGAAGAAATCTAATGGGGTGATGTTGTAAGACCTTGGTGGCCACTCAATGAAACCTCCACGTCCAATCCATTTTTGCGGATATCATTGGTCCAAAAACGCACGAACTTCACGATGGTAATGCGGAGGCGCACCATCGTGCTGGAACCACATACTGTCGAGCTCATCCCTATCGAGACCTTGAAGCAGTTGGGGTAGTTCTTCTTGTAGAAAGTTCAGGTAACTATGGCCATTTAGTGGTTCATTAAAAAAGTGGGGTCCAATAATTCGATTATGATGAATACCACACCAAACATTTAATGACCAGTGGTTTTAATGTTGCACCTCTCTAATCCAAAATGGGTTTTCTGTGGCATAATAATGCATGTTGCGTCTATTTACGGCACCGTTACTTCTAAAAGTAGCTTCATCACTAAACATTACCTTGCATAATAAATTTGGATTTAATTGAATCTCCGCATTTATTGTACGACAACAGTTTACACGACTTTCAAAATCCTGTCCATGCAATTCTTGGTGTAATTCCATGTGATATGGATGATACCTATATTTCTTGGTAGTACGATTAGCGGTGGATTGTGATGTTTCACATAATGCTGCTAACTGACGGCTACCAATATAAGGATTTTCCTGAACATTTAAGAATACTTGTAGTTCTTTTTCTTCATTAGTTACTGGTTTGTTGACCACTTTATGTTTTGGATAATCAACAGTACCAGAAGAATCAAATCTTTGCATTAAGTTTTGAAAAGTATGGGTATTAGGCTGGCGTCGATCAGGATACTTCATTTTGTAAATTCTTTGAGCAAGAAGGTAATTTTTTTGAGCCCCTCCTATTGTATAAATCATATCTATTAACTCATTCTTTGGAAAATTCATTTTACAATATAAGATGAATGCAAAAAAAAAACCAAACTACACTACATAAAAACCAAAAGAAGCGATTGCGGTTATAAATTTGACACACAGAAAAATGTTCTTTTACATTGTTTTTGCTATGGCTACTATGATAATGAAGACTATTTCTGTAAAAAAGTATGGAAAATAAGAAAAACTGAAATATCTCAAAAACTATTATAAATAGGTATAGGATATATTGAACAAAACTTTTAGGGTCTTTATTACTCTATTAAATAACATGAAAATATACAGGGTGTACCATTTAAAAAAAAAGATATTTATTCATTTAAACTTGTTCAAATTTGAGCCGATGTGTTCAACACCCTGTAGCTTTTATTACAAATATTAGGTAAAAATTATGTTAACTTGTCCTTGGCCTTGCTAAATTCCAAATTTGAATATATTTGTCACAAAATTGAAAACGTTATTTAGGATTGAATTGATGCTTGAAAATGTGACTTTTTTTCTTTAAACTTAATTATCTCAGAAACTATAAAGTTTTGTTATAGTAAATCTTTAATAAAAAAGATTTAAAATTGTAAGCTAAATCGAAAATACGATCGTATATAGGGTGTTCTATTTAAAAAAATACAACTTTATGCTGTCCTAGTTTTTTGGCTTACCCTGTAGAGTCCTAAATATTTTTAAAATCTGCGTAAAAATAAACTGTATCAAACAATAAATATAGTTTCTTTGTAAATTTCACCGAAAAGGCACAAACTTACTTCATCCAATCGTTGACTCACCCTGTACACGTGAAAGAATAATCATTCAATATATTTTTTCGAAGTTTATGAAAATCTAAAATATTGCTCCCTGAATCTAATTTTTCAGGTTATTTTTCATATTAATATTCCAGGTTTTTCATTATTTTTTTGGTGGTATTCGTTTTCCTGACACAACTTCCTTAAACAAACACGTTTGATTTACTTTTATGGAGGCACAGGACGACGTGGCGAACAAGAAAACAGGAGAAATAACAAAAAATAAAAGAGGGACCAATTCATCTGAAAAAACAGACCTATTTATTTTATTCTTTCCATTCGAGTGCGTTTTTAAATATTTAATAAAGAAATTTTTTTAAATTTAAATTTAAACCTTTTCCTGATTATAGTATATGTTTTAGTGTAATTTTCTACGGATAAATGTCTAATTTCATTTGAAAATTAAATAATTGCAGATATTTAAAAAAAAAATTAATTTTCTAACTAAACATGTGTTGTAATCAGTTTCACATGAAATATCTTTATAACAGACTAAAATCAGTCTAATGCCAAAAGAATGAAAAATAAATTATACATGGTACCCTCATGTTGCTTCGAGCAGCCGTTTATGAGATTATCAAATTTAAATGTTTTATGGCTTACTGCGACTCGTAGATCCCTTTACACTTTATCCAGAATTTGGAACATGTTTAAGGGCCAACTGGCTAACAAAAGATTACATAGTAACAATGATATGTATCGTCATTACTTGCAAAATAGTATTGTCAAAAGATTAAGCCTGACAAACATTTATCCTTTAATTGTAAATTTATCATTTAGTTCTTAAATTTTACACTAACGCAGAAATAACCGATATGATATTAGCTCTCGATCATTGCCAAGAAAATGGTCGGGAGTTGGTCAGAGTATACAGAGAAAGAGTTCCAAAGAGACGATCACCAAACCAAAAAACATTTCCCTTGTTAAAAGGGTCTTCGAGAAACCGGTAGTCTGGCTTCTGCAACGATCAAGTGTGGACGAAAACTTACGACTAAGACATCTGGGAGGTTGAGGAAGAAATTTTAGAACAAGTTGAAAATCCGACACTGAGCTAAAGATAAGACTTTAAGAGAACAGCTGTTGCATCCACTCCACTTCCAGGCAGTGCAAGAGCTTTTATAACCTGACCTCGAATTAAGACAATACTTTTGTCAATTTCTTAATGAATGGAGAAAACATGGTGAAAATATTCATATTTTTTTTTGATCTATGTGTGTTGCTTTACTAGAACGAGTATAACAATTTTACATAATGAACACATTTATGCTGGCAAAAACTCGTATGCAATAAAGGTTGTGCCTTAGAAAAGTTAAATTAAAATTAACGTATGGACAGAGATTACTGATCGCCCATAGACGCCGTTGAGTGAGCTTTGAAAATGGTGAATGAGATTTCACCAAAACGTCTTAATTTTTAAGTTTTGCACTACTCCGGTGAATGTATAGATCTCACTGAACTGGCGATATCGAATAAAATCAAAATCTCCCATGCCTATCGATGTAGAATCAACTTAATACTCATCTGCATTCTTCCCTTTATCGCTTGTTGTCCTAGGTCTGGTGCTTAGTTCCTTTCCACTAAATCTTTTTTCTTTCCGCTACTTCCCTAATATCGTCGTTCCATTTTCTTCTTGGTCTTCTTCCCTTATTTTCTCTGTCACTCGCGTGTCCTTCACTTTTTTTTACAGTCTCTCGCTAATCATACATGGCCGGACCACCGTATCTGTTTTTTCTATTATTGATTTGATTTCCAGGTTCCACCAGTGTATTTCATTGCTTCTTTTATCTCTCTTGGTCTTATCATCTATTCTTCTTAGAGATCGCACATCTATTGCATTCACATGTATTTTAGTGTTTTCTGTCATTGCCCATATCTCACTATTGTACATTATTTTTCGTCTTATCACTTTTTCCAGTATTTGCGTCTTGAGTTGTTTTGGGATTTCATTTTTTCCTAAAAACGTTGTTCTTATCATATAGAATGTTCTTCTTGCGTTTTTCATTCTGCCATTTATATCCTAATCTAGTTTTTCACCGCTGTATATTATTGTTCCCAGATATTTATAATTTTCGATCTCTTCCAATGTTTTTCCTTTTATTTTAATGTCACTGTCTTTTTCATTCTCCTGCTATTATCATTGTTTTGGTCTTCTCAATTTTTATCTTCATATGTATCTTCGTACTTGTCTAAAACTTCTAAATTCCTTTGTAGATCTTCAGTTGTTTTAGCTATAATTGACATAACGTCAGTAAATATCATTTCACCCAAATACGTCAATGGCATTCGTCAACATTCTATTTTAAGCGTTCTCTTTGACTTCTTGGCCACCATTATGGCTTCATCTAATACTATCGTGGATAGTTCTGGGATTTACATACCTCCTATTTCACTCCTACCTTTGTTTCGCGTTATTTAGACTCCCTGTTGTTGATTCTTACCATGTTTGTGTTCTTATATGTATATTTTAATTATTTCTATTGTTCTTTTACCTATTTTCTTCTTTTTTTTTGCACAGCCTTTCATATGTCTTCTCTACTTACACAACCAAAATCCTTTTCTGAGGATATTAAACAAACATGCCTTTTTTCATGTTTATAGATTTCTCGCTATCAATATCTTATATGATATTCTTGATTATTTTTTTTATCCTTGCCATCATGCTTGCTAATATATTCCGAGAATGCTCGCCAACATAGTTGCCTTATATTTATCATAATTCCTTTTCTCATCCTTTTTATATATGGTTAATATTTTTCCCGAATTCCATTTTTTCGAAATTTTTACTTCTTGTGTAATCTTATTCGGTATTATGTTTCATTGTTTTATTCCTTTTCCTTCCACATACTTTATTATTTTGAATTTGCTTTGAATATTATATTCTCTTCTGGGTGCCTTTCCAACTGCTTTTATATTCTGTATCATCATTTTCTCATCGCTTTTTTCCTCTTTTTCTGTGTTTATATAAAATAATTCTTAAAAATTTCGCCTATTATTTTCTTTTTCTCTATAATTATGTATCCCTCTTTATTTTTTATGTTAATCATATTATATTTTTTCTTTTATCTTAGTTATTTAAGTGTATTCAAAAATAATTTTTGGTTTTCTTTGTAATTCTTTTCCATTTTCTTACCAAATTTCACCAATGAGTTCCTTTTCCCATTGTAGTTTCCCTTTAACCTTCTTCCGTTTTTTCTTGTATTTTTCGTAATCCTCTGAGCTTTTTGTTCCTATATATCGTCTCAATTACTTATATTTTTGTGGTCATTCAGTTCTATTTGTATGCTTGTTTGTTATGTTTGTACATTCATAGCATTCCCTTTCTGTATCTAATAACCTTGTTTAATTTATTCCACTTCTCTTCTATTTGATTTCCTTCCAACTCCTCAAATTTGTTATTTAATATTTCCTCGTATTTCTCTCGCTAATCCAATTCTTGCAGTTCACAATTTTTTATTTTCAGGTTTATTTTCTATCTTCTCTTCCATTTTTCATCCCTTTTTGTTGAATCATGTCCAGTTATACCAAGTTGTGGTCGCTTTCCTTTTGCTAATAAATATTAATTAGCTTTTCTGTGTAAATAAATTGATTTTTGCAATTAAGAATGTAAAAAAATTTTGAATTTTAGAAAAACGAACAAAATACTTTCTCTTTCTGTTAGACAATTTAACATATTATCAATATGTTTGGTTAAATTTAATCTAATTGTGATTTAACTTATTGTTTTAAATAGCAATGCATTTGGAATCACACGAATATTTACCGATTCTGGTAAAAATGTTGAAATATTTCAAAAATATTGAAAACAGGATGGGACATGGTTAAGAAAAATTTAAAAGTTTGTTCTGTAAAAGGAAAAAAAAAAGACATAGAGTTTCTCATTTAAAATAGCGATAAATTTAATTTAAAATTTTAAATTCGGACGTTTATATTAACAACCCTGTTACCTTTAATTTAAAAGTTTAGTTTAAATCCTAAAAAAATGAATTCTTATTTAGACCACGTATACTTATAAAACACATGTTTAGAACACGTATAATAAAACGGCTATTTACCTCTAACTAGGAAGCCAGTTAGATTTATACATTTTTTCAGTGATCTTCCACTATTCTACCATAAAAAAACTTATTTTAATCTTTTGATGTACCTTCTGCACATCCTGTATAAATATATAAGGGTGAAAAAAACAACCTTTGAATATATGCTTTAAATCTACTCAAAATATTCTGATTTCTTGCTATACGACAATATAACTATGTCGCTTATTTAATATAGCAAAAAAATATTTTTAGTTTAAAATATTCCTTAGAAGTACTTTTTTAATATACACAAAAAATATTTTTCTGCATCAGTGCTTACACCAAGGGTGTACTTATGACATATATTGAATATAAACGCCGAAGACGGGAGTAGAATCACGGAAGTACACTGAATAATTTGATAAAATTTTAGAGAGATTCGCTTCACTCCGTTCGTGTCAATTGGATGAAAATGCCTTAAAATGTATATTTTTACGCTTCAAAAAAATCTACTTGCCTCAAGAGATTTTTTCGTTTCAAATATAACAACATTTTTTTAAATGAAATATAACATTTTTTTCTTGAATATGTGGAGCTATTCTATACGAACGAATAATAACGTTAGAATTTTTTTAAACCTTTATTTGACGTTAGTAGGTATAGGTAAATATAGGATGATCCATAGCGCCATAAATTTTAATATTTCTATTCATAGATGGAATAGGATTTAACTTCTGTATTAAAGATATAAGTTAAAAGAATACCATTATTAATACAAGTGAGAGTGAGAGTGAGTCCACACGATACCAAAAATTTCGGCGTAGGCGTATTACGCCCATTTATGTTAAAAATGTCTCGTCCACACGGGGAATTTTTATCGTGCAGTCGTGCAGTCGTAATGTTTTTTTTTGTGGTAACCTAACTTTTTTCTGATTTTTTGATAATATTTATTTATGTATAAATTAAAATGAAAGAAAATAAAAAATATAATTGTAGCAATGTTGTTATGTAGAAAAAGAAAACTAAAGAAAAAATTACATAAGATAAGGATATTATTAATATATTCTTTATTAAAAAAACGGAAAAGTCGTCGCTACTAGGTCCGATCTATTTTTGAGAAAAACATTGGAGAAAGGCTTGGACATACTAATGATTTAATTCAAGAAATGCGAGAAATTGATCCTGATTTTTAAAAAATATTTTCCTGTTACTCTTGGTGAGTTTGAAAACCTGTTGTTGGGCCAATAATTAGGAAACACGCTATGGAAATGTGTACAGCTATACACTTATTACTAGGTTTGAAAAAACATTATGATATTTAGCTGATGAAATCAGCATGTGAAAGCAACAGTGCGAATTCCGAGTCGGTAAACAGTGTTTTTGGAATTAGACATGTTACTTGTGCAATAATATGAGACTCTTTAAAACAAGTTTTATTTCCGAAGTTTGCCACTTCTGCCTGGTAAAGAATTGCCAAGGTGTTTAAAAACGAGAGTTTCAATATAAAGTATCATTTTAACAATCGTTTTAATAATTACAATTGTTTGTAGTTTTTCGAAGAATATATTACGTATGACACTAACTGGATTTCTGTTATTAAATTTCCATCAATGTTAATTTTTACTTTTTAATTGTTTATAATAGGTTTATATAAAATTTGCTAAGGGTAGGGTTACTAGACGACAGGAATTTTCCTGACATGTCTGAAATTTTAGCCCCTTGTTAGGAAGAAACAGGAAAAAACTGCAATTGTCAGTATTTTTTTGAAATTAAAAGAGGAAAATATAAGTAATGAAAAAATATTTATTAATCATTCTAGTGAGAAAAAATAAATTGATTAAACGTTAACAAAATGAGTGAATTGTTAATTTAGTATATTAATAAATTTAGTTTCATACTTTTTATTGCTTGATGTTTCTTTTGGCAATTGCTGGACTTTTATAACTATTTCATGACATTCTTCACATGATATGTTCTTTAAGTTAAATTGTGTCTAGAGTAGAACCTTAACAGAAGACATTGTTGTAAACCAAATATTACTACAAATTATTAATTATTAAATTACTATATATATTTTTAAGTTACTCTTATGGATTAATAGATAATTATAGTCTAATATTTAATACTCCCTTAAGAAACAGTTATATCTTAAGTAAATTTATGTTCTAATAGGCTCAAACAAAAGCATGCCTTAATCTCCGAAACTCTAAAATTTTACTTTTTACAGAGATCATTAGTTTTGTTCATATTGTCATTGTCCCATAAATACACACTTTTTCATTTCAGTAATCATGTAAATAAATAGTTATAAGTTATATTTGTTAGTACGCCTATGACTGTAAAATATATGATTTAGATACAGAATAGAATATAACTAGGACATGAACATTGAGACGAGAGGAACTAAAATCAAAAAACTACAATAGTAACATTAAATTAGTAAGTAAGAACAAAAACTGTTGTTACCTCATGATTTAGTGAACATTATGATAAAATATTAAAAAAATAATATTAGAAGATTTATTGGAATTCATCGAAACCAGTGATAAACTAAAAGCAGAACTAGCAAAGTTATAACATTGGTGGCAGCGAACGGTAAAGCTTATAACAATTTAGACAGTCTATATCTCTCCTTAGTCCACTACGCTCCCATTAATGAGAAGACTCACTCGATATTGGCATTTGATGCTTTGATTGCAAAAATTTTGAAAATCTCACTGCCTTAACATACAACATTCAGATAAAATGTCCGGATATTTACAGAAACGTTAGGGATATTGTCAGGGAACCTCATTTGATCTGGTAAGCATAGCAAAGGGCATGTCTGTGGATTAGCGTCTCGATAACACAGATTGTCGTTGAATAGAAATTGTATTATATAATGGCCTTTATTTCGTAAGCTTTAATTTATATAACGAACACCTGTATTATTGCAATTGTTATAAAATTAATAAACAATGAACACAAATCGTTTTTTTTTTTGAGGACCAAGCAGTAATGATCTTCGGTAACAAGCATTTTTAATAAATTAAAACAATTTAACATAGTTCATAAATATCCATTATTTCAAAACTCGCTAAATAAAATACATAAATAAAACAACAAAGTTAAAAAAAAAAACATAGGTTATGTTTCCATACAAAATATTGAAAATAAACAGTTTCCGCCATTTTTAAAGCAGTCCGTTGAAAAGTTCAACATGATTTGGCGTAATGACCTTGGGAAAGGCGGATTTAGGCGGGAAATCCTCGGTCTTTGTCTTTTTTTAAATCTAACAAATCACAATGCTTGAAATTTGACATATGTCTTATTACGCTACGCTGCCGCCCAGATTTTTCTTATCGTGTGGACTCACTCTGAGTTCACACGATAAGAAAAATTTGGGCGTAGGCGTATTACGCGCTTTTGTGTTAAAAATGTCTCCTCCACACGGGACTTTTCGTTACGCGGTCGTAAGGGGTATGGTTTTTTGTCATAACCTAACTTTTATAAGGATTTTTGTTTATAATTTATTTAAAAATTAAAATGAAGCAAAATAAAACATTAATTGCGGCAGTATTTTAATCTAAAAAAAAGTTTCAAAATGTAAGGAGATTATTGATATATTCTTTATTAAAAAAATAGGAAAGTCGTCGCTACTGGGTCCGGTCTGTATTTGAGGAAAACATTGGAGAAAGGCTTGGACATACTAATAATTTAATTCAAGAAATGTGAGAAAATGATCCTAGTTTTTTAAAAATATTTTCCTGTTACTATTGATGAATTTGAAGAGCTCTTCACTGTTATTGGGGCAATAATTAGGAAACACGATATGGAAATGTGTACAGCTGTACCCTTATTACTAGGTTGGAAATAACACTGTGATATTTAGCTGATGAAATCGGCATGTGAAAGTAACAGTGCGAATTCCGAGTCGGTAAACAATGTTTCTGAAATTATCCAGGTTACTTGTGCGGTAATATGAGACTCTTTAAAAGAAGTTTTATTTCCAAAATTTACCACTTCTACCTAGTAAAGAATTGCCAAGGACTTCAAAGACGTGAATTTCAATATAACAGTATAATTTTAACAATCGTTTTAATAATTACAATTGTTTGTAGTTTTTAGAAGAATACATTACATACGACACTAACTGGATATCTGTTATTAAATTTTCAACAATGTTAATTTTTACTTTTTAATTGTTTATAATAGGTTTGTATAAAATTTGCTAAGGGTAGAGTTATCAGACGACAGGAATTTTCCCGACATGTCTGAAATTTTAGCCCCCTGTTAGGAAGAAACAGGAAAAAGCTGCAATTGTCAGTATTTTTTTGAAATTAAAAGAGGAAAATATAAGTAATAAAAAAATATTTATTAATCATTCCAGTAAGAAAAAATGAATTAATTAAACATTAACAAAATGAGTGAATTGTTAATTTAGTTTCATACTTTTTA
Source organism: Diaprepes abbreviatus (assembly GCA_034092305.1). Taxonomy (NCBI): domain Eukaryota; kingdom Metazoa; phylum Arthropoda; class Insecta; order Coleoptera; family Curculionidae; genus Diaprepes; species Diaprepes abbreviatus. The sequence goes on along the minus strand of JASJET010000090.1, from coordinate 1,006,012 downwards.
TCGCTTGATGTTTCTTTTGCTGGACTTTTATAACCATTTCATGACATTCTTCACATGATGTTTTCTTTAAGTTAAATTGCGTCTAGAGTAAAACCTTAACAGAAGATATTGTAAACCAACTATTACTACAAATTATTAATTATTAAATTACTATGTATAAATATTTTTAAGTTATTCTTATGGATTAATAGATAATTATAGTCTAATATTTAATACTCTCTTAAGAAGAAGTTATATCTTAAGTAAATTTATATTCTAATAGGCTCAAACAAAAGCATGCCTTAATCTCTGAAACTCTAAATCTTTACTTTTTACAGAGACCATTAGCTTTGTTCATATTGTCATCGTCCCATATATATATATATATATATATATATATATATATATATATACATATATATATATATATATATATATATATATATACATATATATATATATATATATATATATATATATATATATATATATATATATACACTTTTTCATTTCAGTAATCATGTAAAAAAATAGTTTTAAGTTATATTTGTTAGTACGCCTATGAATGTAAAATAATTTAGATATAGAAATAGAATATAACTAGGACATGAACATAGAGACGAGAGGAACTAAAATAAAAAACTACAATAGTGACATTAAATTAGTAAGAAGAAAAACTGTTGTTACCTCATGATTTAGTGAACATTTTAATAAAATATTAAAAGTAATATTAGAAGATTTATTTGAATTCATTGAAACCAGTGATAAACTAAAAGTAAAACCAGCAAAGTTATAACATTGGTGGCAGCGAAAAGTAAAGCTTATAACAATATAGACAGCCAATATCTCTCCTTAGTCCACTACGCTAACATTAATGAGAACACTCACTCGATATTTGCATTTGATGCTTTGACTGCAAATATTTTGAAAATTTCACTGCCTTAACATACAACATTCAGATAAAATGTAAGGATATTTACTGAAAAGTCAGGGATATTGTCAGGAAATCTCATTATTTGACCTGGTAACCATAGCTAAGGGCATGTCTATGGACCAGCCTCTCTATATCAGAGATTGTCGTTGAATAGAAATTGTACTATATAATGGCTTTTATTTCATAAGCTTCAATTTATGTAACGAAAAACTGTATTATTGCAATTGTTATAAAATTAATAAAAAAATTAACAAGAATTGCTTTTTTTTTGAGGACCAAGCAGTAATGATCTTCGGTAACAAGAATTTTTAATAAATTAAAACAATTTAACATAGTTCATAAATATCCATTATGTCAAAACTCCCAAAATAAAGATATAAATAAAACAACAAACTTCTGAAAAAAAAATAGGTTATGTTTTCATACAAAATATTGAAAATAAACAATTTCCACCATATTTAAAGCAGTCCGCTGAAAAGTTCAACATGATTTGGCGTAATGACCTTGGAAAAGGCGGATTTAGGCGGGAAATCTTCGGTCTTTGTCTTTTTTTAAATCTAACAAATCACAATGCTTGAAATTTGACATATGTTTTATTACGCTACGCTTATGCCCAGATTTTTCTTATCGTGTGGACTCACTCTCAAAGAAAAAATTTGCTAGAAGCTTAATTAGTGTTTAAAGTAATTCCTTCAACTGACTAAGATTGTGTCACTTTAAAATTGGTCTAAAGTGATATTAAAGGATTTTAATTGACAAGTGCAACATTAAGTCAATCGAGTTTTGAGCCTACTACTATTGTATAATAAAAATATCGTTTTTATCTATTTTCTTTTCAAAATTTTATTTATTTTTGGGAAACAACTATTTCCCTTACCGAGAGATTTATTTCTACATTTATATCAACAATTTTTCACTATACAGGTTTATTTGTTGACATATAGAATACCAAATTAACTTATAGACGAAACAAAATAGCTCATTTAGAAAGTCTAACTTTCATGGCACTAGATCCTATACGAAACAAACCTTTTCAACCAAAGTTAAATTCTTAGAATATAGGTTAGAGCTCTTTAATCTCTAAAAATGGTAAATGGCCTTAAATTTAAATAAATATTATGTGCATGACGATTCCAAGTCACGAACCAAATAGATCAGTGAGTCAACAAGTCAATTCTTTTGTAAAAAAACTACTTATCAATCACAACTCGCTGAAAGTATATAGGCTCCGAAATAGAACATTTTATTAAAAAATAAAAAAGTACGTAGATGAAAACAGGAATATGATCAAATTATTTCATCATGTCGCAACAAATCTGAAGCTAATAAAATTTTTATAAAAAATTGAAACGAGTCCTAGAAGAGCTCTAAAAAGCGAAAAATAACAATATAAAATAAAAAGAATGAAAAATAATTTATTTGCAATGGCTTTCTTAGAGTAGCATGGATTGTATGTATCTCGTGTTGTATTTAGTTTTATTTAGTAATAACTTGTCACACTTCAAAATTTCGTTTAAGTTTCCTATGACTAATTCAGTTAATTTACTTTATTTTTGTAAATACGCTCATTATGGGCAACACTAACATTTCGGCTGAAAAAAATCAAATAAGTATTCCAACAGTTAGTTTTAAATTAAAGAAATATGTTTCGAATAAAGGAATAAATTTCCTGCAACCGAAAATACATACAATTCGACTCAAATAGTAGTAGGCAGGAAAGTCGAGATCTATCTGCATAAAAAAAGGTAACAATTAATTTAGGATAGATAATAAATAACTAAGCATAATGTAGTGAAATACCAGAAAAATAGTTAAACTCAAAAATAAAATTAATTAAAGCTGTGTTTCGCACAATGCTTTCATTCTAAGAACCTATGAGATATACTTAAGAAAAATGATATTGTGTTTCCCATAACGAGGGTATTTGCAAAAATAACGTAAAATTAACTGGATTAGCCATAGTGAAAACAATTTTAAATTCGTAATTTACACCATCAAAAACCCTTCATTCCGACTTTGGAAAAAAACGAGACATGTTAAGTTTTTAGTTCACCATATTTTAAAATCGTAATTTAAAGCTTGAAAAATCGCTCTATACTAATTTTTAGTCCGCCATGTCGAATTTTTTAAACTAATTTTAAATTCGTAACTTACACCCTCAAAACCCCCTCTACCAATTTCGGACAGATTCGAGAGATGCAAAATTTTTAATCGGTTATGTTGGATCCGCCATACTGAATTTTCTGAAAATAATTTTAGATTCGTGTCTGGGGAACTTGCTCTGACACTATAGATCAATGTTTTTTTAGAAAAGCATTAACTCAAAATCAATATATAGTAATTAATATCAGTCATACTGAATTTTTTGAAAATAATTTTAGATTCGTATCAGGGAAACTTGCTCTGATACTATGGAGCAATGCTTTTTTAGAAAAGCATTAACTCAAAAATCAATACATAATAATTAATATCAGAGATGCTAAAATTCTTATGCATGTTTTTGTATCAAATATTTCAAGTGCAATAAAAATGGCACATTACTTACATACATGACATTTTTTATTTCCAGTATAACCGAAATAATATATTAAAATCAAAAGTTGCTGACGCTGCTACAATTCAACGAATTTGAATGAAACTTTGCACAATGCAGCTTCATGGATTAACATAGAGAATATTTTTCAACTAAAAAACGGCCTTAATTGGAATAAAGAAGCAACAACCTGGAAATTACTTTTATAAAGAAATTTCTACTTGAAAATTTTTATCTCAATATGAATACCCTTTTTTATAGATTTTTGCAAGCTGTTTGATTCAAGATAAAAGTGTATAAGTTTATCAGAGAAAGTAAATTAAATTTTTTGACAATAATAAAAACCGAAATTTATTTAAAAATTTTGAATAATATTTTGTTTACTGTCTGTATGATACCTAGACCAAATATATATTAGACCACAAAGCTTAATTTCAAAAATGGTAAATTTACGATGTTAAGATAGTTTTGGGGACGCGCACTACGAAATATCCAGCCCGTCATCCAAGGGTGGATCCAGCCTCTCTCTTTAGGGGGAGCGGTGATATCACAAAAGTACAGTATGGCAAGGGAAACCAAGTTGTCGATGGTGGGGGAGACACCAGCAACATTCCCATTTCAAGTGTAAAAGGCAGGGAAGTGCCTATTTTTCTGAATTTGAAGCTCTTGAAGAGGGGGGCGATACCAAGAAAAAACAAGTTGCCGTCAGGGAGGTGGATGCCAGCAGCATATATATTTCTAGTATAAGAGGCAGAATCGGGTCTATTTTCCTGAATTCAAAGCTATTTGGGGAGGGGGGGCTATCGCAAGAAAAACAAGTTGTCAACGGTAGAGGGAGTGAATATGAGCGAAGATAGCTTTACTAATTTTGATTACGAATTAGATACGTAATGTTTACCAGTGCAAACACAATTTATTATTTAAATTTTTGTTTTTGTTGTATTTTATTGTTTAATGTTGTTTAGATATTATTTTATATATTTTTATTTTAGTGTGTCCCACTTTTTAATTTTATATATATTTAATTTCAATTAGCCCTAATTTTTTTATTATTGTATTTGTGTCTTTTTCTTAATCGTGTAGAATTAACACGTTTATTTTATTTTTTTGGGGCTATCGGATTTCCATTTAATAAAGTAAATTAAATTAAGATGTCAGTGCAATAGTAATAAAAATAAGTAGGTCTATTTTAACTGTAACATATAAAAAATAATTACATTTGAATCCCTTTGTAGTATTTAATTGCAATTCTGCAGATGGTTTAAGAAATAAATAAACTGAAACGTCAAATATCCTAAACATGTTTTTTATTTATAATAAAATGACTAATGACCTCAAAAAAAAATTAATATTATATGGTCGAATTTATTTTTTTTATATATATATTTAACTTCTTGTATTTCTGACAATGGGTATTTTGTAAATATTTAAATTATAACTTAGAATTTTTTGAGAGATAAGGCTATGTTTTAGTCTCAATGTGCCTAAAACGGTTTTGATGCCAAAATGAAAAACAATAACAATACAGTTGTGATTTTTGTTAAATATGTCAAAATTATCTATATTTTGCAATGTATGTGAATTATCAAAAAATCATAAGAAATAAAATAAAATTATAAAAATTTTTATTTTAAGTTTATTACGGAAATAATATTCTATGGCATAAATATTTAGTGATAAAATAAACCTTCTTCCGACATCTATGACAAGGATTAAAATCCTTTTTAACACTTCACACTTCCAAATATCTATTGTTATCTAAGTCAAAAAGTCCATTATTATAGACTGGTATTTTTGATTATAAAATTTCTAACCCATTCCTGTGAAAAATATATGAGTCTAACAGATTTTTCCAAAGACACCGGACTAAAGAACACATGTAGCTTGCGAAGAAAAAAATGTAAAAAATTATTTATTACTCTCCCTAGTTCTTGAATACATATATAGTATAAGAGGAAAAATCGGGTCCCCCCCATGGATCTGCGCCTGCTGTCATCAACAGGACCGAACTTAGAAAATCTGTTTTCATTTGATTTGGCAAAACGTACCACACTTTGAGGTATCGATTATACAAAATAAAATACACAAAAATTAAATAAGTCAGTTAAAATGCTACAGATCTAACTAAATTGAACAATACTGACAAGGCAAAAACTATAAAACATAAAAATTGCTTAGAACCGATACTGCTCACTTACCAGTGACTCTATTAAACCCGGCAATCGTCACAGGAAGTCGTTTGTACACAAGCCGATAAGTACGGCCTTTTTAAAAATGTGACTGGTGTCCAATATGAACAAATGCAGTTTTTTGTTCGTTTCTAGCTGTTTTTGACTTTAAAACTTACCAAGAGTCAGAGGTCTTCTTTGAAGGTCAGTAATATGACAGATATAAAAAAAAGTATAAGTTTTTAGTTGAATTTTAACGTTTTCTGTGTTTATTTTAACATTATCTTTCTCATGATAACTAGGGATACAGTTGCTTTCTATTAATGTCAATTTCTAATAATATGAAGGTTTTAAAATTCTGTCCCAAAGATGAGTATTAAGTTACTTGCCTTAAGGGTTTTGTTAAGGAAATTTAATAATTAAAGATACTAAATATTCATAGATTCAAATGTTATTTAACATAATATTACACGAGAAGTGATATATTTTTTTTCCTTGTTGAAATATTTATTAAAATTTTCTTTTTAATTAATTCAAGATCTAATTAAATTTGTTCGATTTAAGTTATATTTAATTATGTTTTATTAAAAAATAATAATCCGGCTTAGAAAATTATTTAAATGACTTTCCATTGAAGTATTATTTTTTAAACAGAATGCCTTGTGTGCAAGCCACAATTTAACTGACCTATTTTTAAAAGGTCAGGGTTAAAATGTTTACTATCAGAAAATTTCAAAAATAAATAATCCTCTTTAAGACATTATATTACTATTAGGGGGGATCAACGATGGAATATATGGCAATGATTTGACCTTCAAAATACAGCATTCATAATAATAACCTTCAATATCTAAGCAGATGCCTCACACCGGGATTAACGTGATTACCACTTCTTAATTACTCGTTTTAAAGTACTTAATTATTTAAGTAATTCTACTATTCTACACACCCCCAATATGCCCATATTGTCAGTGTGTAACAAACACAATAAAAGTAATTTAGGCTTTTTTAGTTACTCGGTAAGCATAGTTAAAGGAATATTGTGCAATCGGTCTTTTAAAATTTTTAGGCCAGTTTTTTCTTTACTTTTTATTCTACATATTTCCTGTCTTGTTTTATTTATGGGGAAATTTATTGACTGTGGAGCTGATAATTTTGAACCACCAAAGATTTATTAATCATTCGAAAATGAATAAAAATTCTTGATTTAAAATCCATGTGACTTAAAAAAAAATGTATAAATTACAAATTAAAGACTGTATAGCAACTTTGCTTATAAATTTCTTCCTAGAAGTCGACGGCATCGTTTTTCGGTTTAGCCATTACTAGATACCCCCCTAATTTACTTTGAGGAAACCATGAAAGAAAAGTTAACGATTTAAATCACAAGTACAAACAAAGCAAAAAGGAGTACATTTAAATTAAATATAAGGTAGATATTTTCTGTTAGGTGGATCAAATATATTAACGTTAAGTTATTCTAAATTACCTTTTATATTGTATTGTAGTATTGAGTTAAACAAGTAAAACTGCAAAAAGGGCTTAATTGCATTAATCATTAATCTATTTGAATGGATTTTAAAATTAGTATTCCGAACGTTTCGATTTAGTAAAATAGGCTATTCTCTAACTTGATATAACAAATAACAAGCGCTTGTTAGAGGAGAATTAGCTTTAATACATTTACATAGCGAGTACCAGATTGAATCGATGGTCTTCCAGTTCAGGGTTCAATTGGCTCTTGATTTTCGTACTTCATTATAAACCTCGCAATGTTAATATTATGAAAATAGTTAATTTAAATAAGTCAAGGGCGTGTTGTGCAATGGTTTTTAAAGTTTGGAAATGAATTGCATACATATTTATATAAATATAAGGCAAATAAAATTGTATTAAAGCAATAGTTATTACAAAAAATGTAAGATAATTTTATTTATTAGCGTATGTGCATTGAAATACAAATTTGGTGATCATGAGCAAATTTTCCGTAAAATTTACAACATATATAACCAGTTGAAAGAAAATATAGCGAGGAAACATCAATATAAACTGGAGAAACTAAAATCACAACAACAACCTGAACTACCTGAAACAACTTCAAGAAAAACCATCTTAAACCTATCTTCAGGAATACTATCAGCAGCAGAAGAACAACTAATAAACAAGGGGCTTATTTTGCAGTAACACCTAAAAGCATACCTGTTTTATACATCATAAGCTTTGTAGAATCCATATAAGTTGACGAAAACCATTCCGATGAGTTAAGGTGGAAAATAAAATCAACCTTGGAAGACTAAAAAATTTCAGTTCAAAATCTCTCCAAGTTAAAAATATCAACCTGAAAAGAAGATTCTATCTGCGAAAAAGGGAAATGCAACGGTGATCATGGACATCGTAACGTACAACCAAAAAGTCGAAGATATCATGGAAAAACGAAAATGTAGACAACTATCTCGTGGCTCCACTAAATCTATAGAGTCAAAAATCTACAGAACACTAAGGAAATAACAAGACCATATACCTGAAAACTTACGATCAGCACTCACACCACACTACAGTAAGCCATCATGTCTTTACGGAATACCGAAAATTTATAAAACGAACATACCATTGACACCAATAAACAGCTCCAGCGGATCCCAACAAGTGCACTGGCGAAGTTTCTTTTAAAAATTGTACAACCTTTAGAAGATAAAACGAACATATATTTGTCAAATATTTCACACATTTCGTAAACAACATTACTAGCATTAATCTAGGGCCAGATGAGAGACTAATAAGTTTTGAAGTCTCTATAATAATGTGACATTAAGAAAATCATTCGATATAATCAAAACTAGACTTTCTAGTGATACAACTATCAGATCGAACCACGTTACCACTGGACGGGGTGCTGGACCTTTTGGAATGTTGCCTGCGTAGTGCTTACTTTCAAGTAAAGGACAAGTTCTACGTTCAGAACGACAGGCTTCCGATGGTTCTTCACTCTCTCCTGTCGTCGCAAATATGTATATGGAATAGTTCGAAACTCATGCCATAGAAATAGCAACAGTGAAACCGAAAGTATAGTTAAGATATGTCGATGATACCTTCATTGTATGGAAGGGCATTCATCAGGAACTTAATAATTTCTTGAAACATCTAAACACTATTCGATCTACCATGGTTTACCATGAAAAAAGAGGTAAATGATCAATTTCGCTTCAGTATACAGGAAGTCAACACATACTGGACAATATTTTAACCACAGTTCTAATCATTCTATTGTAACAAAACGGGAAATTATACGCAACCTCCATAATCGTGCTATGTCTATATGCGCCGATTCATTGGAAAAAGAGGCAGCAAATATTAAATCTGATTTACAACAGAATGATTATCCTTTAAAATTAATTGATGATATTATAAATAACTTTAGAACAACGATCACTGGACAGCAGGAAATACATTTCCTTTTCACAATTCCGTACTTTAAGGGAACCTTGGAGAAAATAAAATGAATTTCCAGCAGTTATTAAATAAAATCACCCTCTAAATCAGGAAACCCATTTAGAGCTCATTTAACAAAAACAAAACCAAAAACTACCGATGAGGAAGAATGCGTTTACTAAGTTCCATATGAGGGTTGTGAAATGTATATTGGAGAGACCAAGCGACCACTAGAAGTTAGAATTAAGGAACATAAAACTCATTCACAAAAAGGCGAAACGTCGAGACCAGGTATTACAGAATACGCCTGGGATGTACAACACTATACAAAATGGTCTGAAGCTGCGGCAATATTATATATAAATATATATGTATATATATATATATATATATATATATATATATATATATATATATATATGAAACCCAACATAAAAAAAATAAAATATATAGAAGCAGCTTACATTAAAAATAATAATGAAATCTTCAGTAAACCTAGTGTTGAGATATCTAGTCTTTGGCAACCACTACTTTTTAACATCAAATCATTGAGCTTTGTGCTTCAACGGATACACTCCCTACATAAGATCGTAATCTTAAAACAAAACATTCAGTTTATACTTGACAATGATAAAAGTTATAACTTAATCGAAACCTCGTAAAACAAAAATTAAGACAATGCAAGTCCGACAACCACATTTTAGTCGAAATACAAATTACTAAAAAATTTTGATATTTATAATCTTTATTTGTGTTTAATTATAAGCATTGAATTTTATTAGTTCTTACCATAATTGGGAGCTCAGAATTCAAGTATTTTTATCATTTTCTGAAGAAAGTAGAAGGAAAACATCCTGCGCTATTCTTGAATAAAATATGTAACAACAATATATATACTAAAAATATATATTGAGTTGAAATGCTCGGTTCAAAAGAAATCAGTTCTATGTGTTAAAAGATTTTGACTGTGAATAACTTTACTGCCTGATTTTGGATAAAGTATTTTGTAAGTTGGGTTTAATTTGATGGAAATTCTCTTAAGTGCTTTAAAATTTTGAGACCATATACAATGTTGAATTGAAAGGCAAAGAGCTCACTACTTTATATTTTCACCTAGACCAAGAGAAAGGGAAAGTTAAGACTTTTTGTATCAATTAAGAATATATAAGATTAAAAATGAATATATATATATATATATATATATATATATATATATATATATATATATATATATATATATATATATATATATATATATATATATATATATATATATATATATATATATATATATATATATATATATATATATATATATATATATATATATATATATATAGTAATTATTTTTAATTGGAATAAACAATGAGAATATAAATGATGTTCTTGTGAGTAATACAGCATCCAGTAATACATTTCTAACAGCATAGCATAACATTTTAATTGCAGTATCTCTCGCAATAATCGCCTTTATTATTGTTGTTTGATAATTTCAAAATGATTGCACCAAAAAGTAATAAATAAATTAATTTCAATTAATACAATAATTGCAGATTTAGTGATATACTTAGATTTTTTTTAAGTCTGCGCCATAATTAAAATTTCAGAAACATATATTACAACTGTAGAATTAGTTAAATAAGCTATTGCTTTACTTCTCTTTCAGATCGTTAAAGGAAAAAAGACACATAGATAGTTTATTTTCTGTAAATTCAGCTCTGAATCTCTCTCCATAAGCGTTTCGATTAGCATCAGTGGAACTGTAACGAACAAAGAGCAAAACTCGCAAGCAACAACCATTCATATAAAATCTAAATTTCCAAACATGTTGACAGATGTTAATCCCGTAGACATTTTCGATGGCAGAGAGTAAAATACATACATCAAACAACATCTATGTATACACTAGAGTAGTGAGGTAACTGAAAATTAGAATTGCAGTAAGATATAAAGTGCTATCTTACGACCGAAAAATTAGTTTAATAAACTACAGTTTTGACAAGAAAATTAAGAAAAATAAATTCCTCTTAAATAATAAAAATGCACGAGTAGTTTAATATATTGAATTGACAATATCTTTTCATCGATTTAAGCAATATCCAACTCCCCTATTTTGAATCAAAAAGTAATAATTAAACTTACTCGAACAGTTAGAAATTAAAAAATCTTTAAATGACAATTTATTTATAAATAATAAGAAGCTACAAAATTTTCAAGATTCTATAATTATAGACAAATATTTAAAAACAGCCGGAAACTTTAATATACGCCAATAATAAACAGTTACTTAAAAGTCATAAAAGTTGGTAAAATTTATTAAATGAAACTATGTAGAGTAATATTCTAATCAAGCAAATACCAACCTTTTTCTTCTTGCAAACCCCTTCTAAAAATCGGAATAAACTGGCTAACCCCCCTTCATTAGGAAAAATAAATGAAATAGTAAAATTATTAAAATTTATTTTCATATTGAATAACAATTCACAACGAAAAACTAAAACATAATTGTCAAACATGTACAGATAAACATTATTAAAACTTATTAGGAAAATAGTCTTTGAACAATAATTGATATTATTTGAGATATTCAGTAATATCTCTTTTAATATTTTCTTTAAGTTGAATTTAATTTGCCAAGAGAACCAAAATATTCGTACTCATTCATTTGCAGGCATTGAAGCCAAAAGTTGAACTTCTCTAGAATGGCTGCTATTTCACCATGCACATTGAAAATTGTGACACCTGGGACTTATAAAGATATATTTAGATCATTTAATTAAGAAAAAATGTTGGTTAGGTATTCAAGTTTTTGCAGCCACAGAATACCAGAAATATATGAGGACAAATGAAGTCAAAAAATGCTTGAACTCCAGACTTCAACATTTGTTTGAAGGTTGTAGACAATGTTGAAGATTGACTAAAATGTGGTAGTCGGACTTGCATTGTCTTTATTTTTATTTATTTTTACAATGTTTCGATTAGGTTGTATCTCTAATCAATATCAAGTATAAACTGAATGTTTTCTCTTAAGACTACGAGCTTATGTTGGGACTGTGTCCGTTGAAGCGCAAAGTTTCGCTCCACTGTACACACCTCAATGCTGTTACAGAGTGGTGGTTGCCAAAGATTAGATATCTCAACACTTGGTTTATTGATGATTCTATTATTGTTTTTAATGTAAGCTGCTTCTATAAATCTTCTTTTTTTCATATTATAACTACTGGCAATTTATCTTATTTTCTCCGAAGTTCCTTTAATGTATGGAATTGTGAAGAAGGAATTTGTTTCTTGCTGTCCAGCATGAATCGGCATTATTGCATATAAATATAGCGCGATTATAGAGGTTGCGTATAATTACCCGTTTTGTTACAATAGAATCATTAGAACTATGATTAAGATATTGTCTAGTATGTGTTGGCTTTCTGTATACTGAAGTTTTAATAGTTTCGTTTGAACGGTTTACCATGACATCTAGGAAGGGCAATTGATCATTTACCTCTTTTTTCATGGTAAACTTAATTGTAAGTCGAATGTATTTAGATGTTTCAAGAAATCATTAAGTTTTGGATCATTGTACTTCCATACGATAAAGGTATCATCGACATATCTCAACCAGACTTTCGATTTTACTGTTACCGCTTCTATGGGAGTTTCGAATCATTCCATATATATATATATATATATATATATATATATATATATATATATATATAAATATATATATATATATATATATATATATATATATATACATATATATATATATATATATATATATATATATATATATATATATATATATATATATATATATATATATATATATAAATATGTAGATAAGTTTTTTTCGTGTAATTTAAAATATAATAGAATAAAATATTGGCGAAGCGGACGTAAAAATTTGTCAATCTACATGATTCTCGTATTAAAAAGTGCGGAGCACTCCAAAGTATGGAATAACTCCGGGTCCGACAGATGGCGACAGCGCTGTTTCGTCCTAATATGGGACTCGTCAGGCCACCGCAGTCGGTACAAACCATCATCTCGCCCTTGCATCGTATAAGCCATACTTATAATCAAAATACGGCAAATAAGACGACAAAGGCGACATCTCGATGGTCCACTTGATAATACAAGAACCATACAGATTAACAAAGTTTGTAAGAGAACCGTCATATGGTGGCGCGACGGTGAATTAAAACACAAATATGTAAAATCGAGTACACGAGTATCTTTTGGGCAGCGCGTTTCGTGTACTCGATTTTACATATTTGTGTTTTAATTCACCGTCGCGCCACCATATGACGGTTCTCTTACAAACTTTGTTAATCTGTATGGTTCTTGTATTATCAAGTGGACCATCGAGATGTCGCCTTTGTCGTCTTATTTGCCGTATTTTGATTATAAGTATGGCTTATACGATGCAAGGGCGAGATGATGGTTTGTACCGACTGCGGTGGCCTGACGAGTCCCATATTAGGACGAAACAGCGCTGTCGCCATCTGTCGGACCCGGAGTTATTCCATACTTTGGAGTGCTCCGCACTTTTTAATACGAGAATCATGTAGATTGACAAATTTTCACGTCCGCTTCGCCAATATTTTATTCTATTTTATTATATATATATATATATATATATATATATATATATATATATAAATATATATATATATATATATATATATATATATATATATATATATATATATAAATATATATATATATATATATATATATATATATATATATATATATATATATATACATATATTGGTGGCGACTAGAGAGAGTGAAGAACCCATAGGAACCCCGTGGTGCTGACCGTAAAACTTGTCTTCTACCTGAAAGTAAGCACTACGCAGGCAACACTCCAAAAGGTCCTTCACCCCGTCCAGTTGTAACCTGGTTCGATCTGATATAGAAGTATCATTTGAAAGTCTAGTTTTGATTATATCTAGTAACTCCCCTAATGGTACATTAGTATACAGACTTTTCACATCAAAGCTTATTAGTCTGTCGTCTGACTCTAGATTGATGATACTAATAATTTTCACGAAATGTGTAGAATTTTTTTTTCGTCTTACCTTCTAAAGGTTGTATGATTTCAGAGTTCAGTTCAAATAAGTGGATCAAAACCTTGCCACGAGAAAGCCATCTAAGTTCTGTATGAAGTAGTAGAGAAATGAGGGGGCTTCCAAAGAGCTCACAAAGCGCACGTAAGAGACGCGAGTTTGCATGACACGATTTTTGTAAATTTTATAGCGGCGTTTAAAGTACTGGATAACTCAACAGAAATACATTTACATGACAATGTTTGGCTATGAATATACCAATGATTTCATTGAATATTCTCGTTGATCTTCTTTATCTACACCAGAAAATGTTTCACTCATTATTGTTGGATAAGGTAACAAGGTCAATTCTCTTGGCTGCTTTTTATTCAAGCATACACTTCGTGATGTCTTTAGCACATGGTCTAATCAATTTTTTGCTACTATATGTCCTTGTCCAGATCTTGCAATTCTTTAACTAACTGCCTCGAGATCTACGTTTAAACCTGTTAGAAAAGAAGAAACACTGGACTTTTTATTACCCACCAATTTTCCTTTAAAACACTCGACAGGATTATCCCTGTGATCTGAATGTCTTATTTCAAGGTGTCTACGAAGAAGAGATGGTTTTAAGCTGCTGTTGGCTAGCATTTCACTACATATTACACAAAGTGGCTTAGGTTCTGTCTGACTGCTCCCCGGAAACAAAAACACCCATTTTTGAATAGTCACTGTCGTATTTTCATTCCTTTCCTTTTTTTGCACTCTGTTTGCCTGCTTTCTCTTTGGTTTCAACTTGCGGAGATGGTAGCTCACTACAATTCCCATCACGTATTGATTCCAAATCAAGGACTGAAGTAAGAGAAGCAATCGATTGCCCGTCCAAGTTTTCGTCAGACGTGACAAAACTACAGATTTTTTACCAACGATGAATCATACATTTATGAAGCTATAATTATTTACTTTTACGTTCGACGTGCGCACGTTCGATTTGTAAAGCTTGGATATTTGTTGTAATTTATTTACACAAGAAGAAATAACTAAACTGGCTTACTCTCCTAATATTTATGTTCACACTATGCAATAACTACTAACTCATTTTTCGTTTTGAAAGCACTCGAAGTTCTTAAGCTCATCGTAAGATTCATTTCGACTCTACTCTTCCTTATATGCGATTAGGGCGTTTTTATATTGGCAGACATTATTTTTGTTCTTTTGTGCGCATTCGGAAAAGTCTTGGTTTGCCTAAGTAAAAGTTGCTGGCTCCTTGGATATTATATTCTCATTGCCAGCGGCGTAGCGACTTGTCGCGTTACAGATTATTGCCAGTTGCGATGTTTAATTTAAAATTCCTCAATTATAATATTTTTTTCGCTAACCCCTTTCCAGAGCTCGGAAACGACCGCTTGGGAAACGCTGTTCTTAACCAAACCTGGAAGACTAAAATACGAAAATTGCGTTTTACATCATTATTTCAAAAATGTTTCATAAATAACTTACTGCAGATTTCGTCAAATATAACAATATACCATTATTTGTACATATGAAGGTATAAAATGTATATTGAACGGTAACAGGTGAATGCGATTTAAAACATACTATTCAGAGTAGTGAAGTAAATTTTAATTTTGCCATCATTCATGCCGTATTTATAGCAAAATCGTGAAATTGTTCGGTAGGTTGCCGCTGCATGAATAAAGTGCATAAATATATTGAGTTAGACGAAACAATCATTTGTGCTACCTAAGCAGCCTTCAAGATATAAATTTAGGCGCTGCATACTGACTTCATTAAATTTGGAACAGCAACTTAATTGTCTTTATAAATTGAGAAAATTTAACATTATTTAGTTATTGTGTTAAGAAACATGTTTACGTAATTGATGTGAAGCCGGAAAAAGTATTTAAGTCGAAAAAAGAGATATCTCTAGTTTGGTTACTTTAGCCTGTTGGTTACCAGAAAATTATTATATTTTCTAAATTAATATCCGTTCCTTAAAAATGGGAAGAGAGCGTATACATTTTTTTAAAATTTAATGTCCTATTGAATTCGCCATATTTTCTTATTAGGTTCTTCCAGCGTTGCCAGTTTTCGTGTGTTCTTATTCGGTTCGGATATAGGCAAATTTTTGAAGACGTGTAATCGCTTGAACCTATTATTCTTAAAATAATTTGGCAACCATTGAAATTATTCGCGTAGATCGGAAGCTCGCAGAGTGGCTAGCTTTAAACTTGCCGTTAAGTCGGAAATCAAGTGCAATGTAGTCTTTTGAGACTCGAACATCTTTCATATCCTATTTACCCCGCAGAATTATATATTGACATAATTTCTTTAACTTAAGGTAAGTCTCCTTCTTAAGTGACATCTTTAGGCAAGAAATATTGTTTTAGGTCCAAGCTCAAGTCCAAAGTCCAGGTTCAGTCTCTTCACAGGATTTCTGTCACATTTTCAATACAAGTTAAAAATAAAGTTTTTGAGATTTTTGTTGCTTTGTGATACATCGTCAATGGCAAAGAAATACCGTAATGCATCTTGAAACGTTAAAGATTTACGATACTCAAGTAACCTAGAACGTGAGAGGCAAGGAGACTCATGCTAAATCAAGCACCTCAAACGAATAGAGATTACTACATCCACGTCGTTATTCCTGAGTAATGATAAACGTAATTATAGTATTCTAACACAAATGACCTTTAAGATTAACGAAGGGCCGTGTTTAAGATCACACCTCATTTAAACAAAGAAAAAATCAAGTCATTACAATTTTTTATGAAAATTTGCAATTCTCAGAGATGATCAAACCTTGTTTAAGTATAACCTTTGTATAGGTATCAAGGTCACACCTGGGCTGAAGACTGAGAATATTCTTACACGTAAAATTCTCTGCTCTCTCGATTGCTGATATCAAAAAGGGAGTTCCTAGTAAAACAAAAAGTTGACCTTAAAAAGACCTTGCAGAGCATCGGCAAGGTTGAACCTAAGGTCACTACTCAATGAACTTTATTAAAGTAAGTAAGTAAGGCAAGTATTAATGATTTTCAGAAGCTCGGCTTCGCAAAAGGTGGAACTTGTTAAAGTTTCAATAACCTTTAAATGGCCATTAAGGTCACATCTGACCTATGACTTGAGAACCTTTTTGAACGTAAAATTTCACAGTTTTTTGATTTCCGACGTCAAAAAGGGGAGGTTTAATTTTAAAAAATAAAGACGACCTTGAAATAATGTTTTAGGTCATTGTCAAGTTCCAAACCAACGTTTTTGAATGTGATGTCGGATATTCTCACGGGTGTGATGTGTAATCGAAGGTTTTCGGACATCCCGTGTATGTGCTGCTTTACAGTCCCTCTCAGGACTGTAAGGCAGCTGACGTTTTGGTGAAATTTCATTTACCATTTTCAGAGCTCACTGTATGGAGTCTACGAGCGAACTGACGCCTGCAAGTCGGGTGCTGTCGGTCCCGTGTGTACGTCGGACATGTTCGTTTTCCGAATGGTTCTGGCCAATCAGGTTGCGAGACCTACTGCGTGTCATCGGCCCTGTTACCAGTGTTTGGGGTTGCGTTGCCGAGTTGTAATCTGTTTTGTTAGTAAGTGGTACTGGTTGATGTTTTGTAATTTTAAATTAGGCACTCGCTGGCTATCATCTCTGCTATTTAAGTTGTTGGGCCTCTTTGCAATTTCAATAGCTTCCCTTATAACTCTTGTGGACAGGTTTTCACATCTCGATAGCATTTTTGTTCCTGAGAAATTTATTTTATGTCCTGTGTTTAACCAGTGTTGGGCCAGAATAGAAGAAGTTGTTTTTTGCTTGATAGCGTTTATACGTTCGTCTCTTCTGGCGCTTATTTTATGGTTGGTTTGGCCTACGTAAGATGAGCTGCATTCTCCGCATTGAATTTCGTACATTCCCTGGTTTTTTTAGAGGGATTCTTTCTTATATATATATCGCAATTACGCAATATATATATATATATATATATATATATATATATATATATATATATATATATATATATATATATATATATATATCGCAATTACGAAAGAAAATGTAAAAAAATTAGTAATATATCTACTATAATTTGGGTAATTTAACACGAAACATTTAAAAAATATATTAATTATGAAAGCTCACTTCAATCAGAATTTTAAAAAACTAGAAAAAAAAAATTAGTATGCGCATTCGGGCCCCACGTTAGGCGCCATTTTATATAGCCTCGTTTTTTATGTATATTTTTTATTTTATTTTAAAGTAACTAGGTCGGCGACGGCAGCTTTTTGTCAATGAGCAAATAGTTATGAGTTGGGAGTACTCATACTGGGACGTCACTCAGTTCCTTGGTATTCTTTTTGGTGCCTCAGTCGTCAAATTGAGAAGAGCGATTGGGATTCAAATAAGTGGTAAAAAACATATAAGACTTAGTTAGCTCTGAACATCTAATAACTAAAGGTTACCATATATAAACATGTAACATTCTATTACTTAAACCAAAGTCAAAATAATTTGCAACATAATGACAAAAAAAAATTAAACCACGATGGAATATTAAATTTTCACCCCATGAAAGTTTAATTCTCTGGGCTTAGCACATCGTTATGGTGCAGAGAAATTTTACTTTATTTTAAAACTTTAGTTAATAGATTTTCAGAACTAATCTTAGTCTATTTTTTTTACAATTTATGAAAATCTCAACCGTGCTTCTCAATTTGGCGATTTAAATGTAAAAATGGAATGCCAAAAAACTCAGTGGCGCCCCAGTATAAGTACTCACAATTATCTGCTCACCGATAAAAAGCTACCATTTGCTGTCCAACTTATTTTAAAATAAAAAAATATACATAAAGGAACGAGGCAGTATTTCGCTAACGAAAATAATGACTAAGCAGCTAATCACTAACTTTTTGATTTAATCCTGGATTAATTAAACTACATTTTCAAAGCATTTGAAATGGTTTCATAAAAATTTAGTTGCTTGTAATAAGAAGTTCTGTTGTAAAACTGGATTATTAATTTTTAGAAGGGTAGACTAAATACACCGATCATAATAACTTATTATTCAGCTTTTGAAGTGCTCTTTTGAAGATATTTTGTTCAATAGAAAAGGCTGATTGATATTTAAATCTCTATAACTTTTACGTAGAAAACTAACTTCAAATTTACATATTTTAATTGAAAAAGTAAGAGGGGAATCGTTTCCATATTTTTTGTCAAGCTTACTTTATATATTTTTAAACAAATCATTCCAGGTATCACGTTTTTTGTACCTTAAGTTTTATGAAATAAAACTAAAATTATTTTTGTGTCATGCTAAATAAAGAAGTTCTATGTCAAATTTAAGCCCACATAGAGTTAATAAATTTATCATTTTTCATTATTTTAGCTTAACCGATCAAATTAACCCTAAAATTTGTTACTTCGGGTTAATTTTGATTAAAGCAATAAATTAGAGTTGGCGTTTTTGGATAGAGAATAAGAGACTCATACTGTAATTAATATATAGCTTATCAAATTAAAAATGTTATTTTTAATCGACTTGAAAAAAAAGTAGGGTTTCAATTCGACGCCTATATTTTTTTAATGTTTGTTAACTCATACTCTTTTATGGGTTTTTCAGCATATTGTAAGGGGCCTCGTAAAAATTTTTTATGGGGTTTAAGGTAAAAACAAAATAAAATACAATTGTTTTGAAATTTTGACAAAGGAAAGATATTTTGAGGTAGTTTTCGTCATAATCCAGGTCTATACCTTGATTGCTTCAAGGTTTTTGACTACTTGCACCTCTACATGCTCTTTAAAAAACCATCTAGATATGGTATTAGAAAGAATGCATTGAAACGGATAAAGTCATGTCTTACTAAAAGAGTACAAAGGGCTATTTTGAAAGTAGAAAACAACAAATACAGTTTGATATAGATGAAATAAAGTAGAAGTAGGTGCACCTGAAGGCAGTATATTAGAACCATCGTTTCCTGAAATTTTTCTAAATGATCTCCCAACAATAAGCTCTGATTATAATACTCTTTTTAACTATACAGACGACACAAAGTATGTCGGTTCCAAACTTTTAAATCAAATAGATGACAATTTCAAACAACATAAACTCTGGTCATTTGCATTTAAATTCTAAAAAAACTTAAGGTGTTATTTTTAGACATCCCAAAGAAATGTTGATTTAACATCCTTAGTCGTAGTAATATTACAAAGATCGATATAGGCCTAAGAAACTGGTTACATTCTTATTTAAAGTGAACTGTACAAATAAACTTTCGAATGCTTGTTATCCTTTAAGAGTGGTATCTAAAAATCTTGAACTTTGTTCCTCGAGATGGTGTATTATGCAAATTTTATTCTAGGATACAATACTGTATACTTCTTTGGGGACAGACGCCTATTTCTCACAGGGTATTTAAAATAGGTAGTATTTTATGAGTAAATTATAAAATAGCATACAGAGAATAGTTTGAAAACACAATTTGCTAACCGTGACTGCATTCTATATGTACAAATATATTAGGTATTCTATTAAATACTGAAACGAATTTAACGGACATGAGATATCTCATTTTGATTTTACGAGGGTTAAAAACACATTCAATATAGTAATCCACTCACTAACACCAACGGAGCAAACAACAACTGTATAATTCGATACAACTCTCTTCGGTCAGAAATTAAAAATTTCGAAAATATAAAAAAATCGAATACAATTAGATATCAAAAGGGGTAAAATGCGAAAAAAAATAGACTAAGCTAGATTTTTTACACATCTATATTTTGACCTCCTAACCATTTCCTAAAAAGGCTTCTTAATTATTAATTTTTTGACACAAATAGTGAAATTCTATACAAAAAGCGTCATATACTTTTTTCATAGAATCAATGGTTTTTGAGTAAACAATACAGCACAATTGAATATCCGCTTTTTTTTTAAGTATTCTTTTCCATATGCCCGTGGCAGGGTACTAGGCACTTTGTGACTATACTTTTTACAATTTTCAAGAGTAAAATGTAAAGTTATAAATAACTTGTTGAACAAATAATGCTGAATAAATGAGAAATAAGATTAGTGAAACATTTACATTATTTTTTTGTCAAGGAAGGAATATGTCCATTTATACTGACTACTTCAGATTGATTATTCTACTTTTCTAAGAGCCATTATAAAATAGTTATTCAGAGCATGCAGATTACTGTTTCTTGAACGTAGTTACCATGTGAACTACCTCCACAACAGGTACTGGATTGTGACTGTCAATCGTAAATATCTTAAAAACGACATTATTAGAAGCAAACTGAAAAAAAGGTCAGTTTCTGATGAATAAACTAAACGGCTCAGAAAGATAAACTGTCGGAACTTCGCTGAATCGAAATGTGATCGGTTAAACCTAAGCTTGATAACATATCTAAAGTCATTGAAACCTGAATCATCTGATCGACATAAATGTCCTTTATCTAGCTGAAATTAGTACAGCGTAAGTAATCGAAGTGCATATTAATTTATATGAATTTAAATTCTTTTTGGGTTTTCGGGTATTACCGTTTCGAAGAACCGTTGTAAATTAGGTGCCACCTAATTGTCCAATGGTTTAGCATTTCAGACATTGGGAAATGTCCATTATTATCTTTTGCTAAAAATCGAATTTCTTTACAAATTATTTTGGTAATAAGTTCTATTATTTTAAGCCATTCTCCTTCTTTATTGCAATTTTTTTCTTACCATAAATTTAAATTGGTAACATATATTGTATCAGTAAAGCAAATAATAGATACAAAAGTGATTTGACTTGATATTAAAAGGTGTTTCTCATACAATTACTTTAGTTTGGTTTTAATAGTCAAGTTACTGGGAAGGTATTTCCAGTATACCTCTGATAATTCTTTTAATATAAACTGGAAGTCATCATTTTCTTCAATGCTGCTTCAAAACGATACGGTAACGTAAACAATGATACTTGGCTTTAAGAGATAACTAAACTTTCTAAAATAATCCTACTTTTGACTGTCATTGTTAAATATCCACTATTTTTATCAGGAGTGGCAATTATAAATTTTTTAAAGTATTGTGTAGATACTGATAAAATTCTACTACATTTAAAACCTTAAGATCAAATTATATTTTAAAATCAAGCGAAGATTGCCAATTCAGAAATAATCTAGTTCGATGTGGATTTGAACTAAAAGACATACCAGGACTAGACCTTTCATGTTCTCTTTTTGAAACAAAGCTTGTATTGCTATTTGTACTAGCATAATTAATAGGAACTTTAATGGAACTAACATCAAAAACATGTTCTAATCTTACAACGTTCCTTCCCTTACTCGCTTATCGGAAATTTAAATACTATGTTCCACCACAGCAGTATGATCATCTGATCAAAAATTGCAACAGCGACACACCTTTCTTATATTTTTACTCTATTTTTTGAAATCGGGTTGCTATGAATTTTCAAGAATGGTGTTGTAGATCGAGAAATGTATTTACAGCAACACTAACACAGATAAAAAAAACATACTATACAGATGCACTAATATGACTTATAAAAAGGCAAGTAACATTTTTCTTGTTTATCCAAACATATGTCCTTCAAGGTTACATGAGAGCTCAAACGGGATAAATATTGTAACCTTTAAAGTTTAGTTCTTCTATAGATACTTCTAGACTATTTTTCAATAGCAAAATATCTCTAATATAAACTCAAAAATCACGTATAATTTAGCGGTGAGAGCAACATATGTTCAGATATAATATATACTATAATCTTGAAAAATTGATAATTTTCGATATATCTGCCATAAACTGAAATTAATCTGCGTTCACTACCTAAAAAAATCATGGTTCAAACCAAGGAGACTTTTAGGATATGCCAAGGATATCAAAGTAAAGGTGTCCAAATAATAAATATATGTAATCATTTTTATATTTTTAATCGTGATGTATCGTCTGCCAAAATAAAGATTGTACACCAGTGGATTTTTTGCTCGACATGAATAAATTTTCCTTCTTTATTTCATGAAGAATAACGCAAGAGACCATAATAAAAATATTCTTTTTATTTTCAGTTTTATCAACGATTTAAATAAAGTTGATTGATATTATTTTTCTTGAATAGTTAAAAATCAACAGATACAAGGTTTGTTCCAAAAGTATCGAGCCTACCTTCATATCTCCGCATCGGTGTTATTCTTTATCATCCGGTGAGTGACATCCTTCAAAGTAGTCCCCATTTAATTGAATAACACATTCCCAGCGATGTTTCCACTTCCTGAAGCAGTTCTGGAAGTCAGTTCTTGGAATTACCTTCAGTGCATTCGTCGTATTAATTTCAACCGTCTCTTTGTCATCGAACCGGTGTCCTTTGAGCGGCATTTTTAATCTGGGAAAGAGCCAAAAGTCACAAGGAGCTACGTCGGGACCGTACGGAGGCTGGCAAAGCTGTACGACTTGGTGCTTTGTTAAATATTGCTGTACAAGGTTCGATGAATGCGCTGGCGCATTATCGTGGTGAAGCAGCCAATCACCGCTTGTCCAAAGCTGTGGCCGTTTTCTTCTGACTGCGTCACGCAATCTTTTCAATACTTCAACGTGTTATTCTTTAGTGATCGTGTGACCTCTCGGAGCTTATTCGTGGTGCATAACACTTTCATAATCCAAGAAAACAGTCAACATTGTCTTCATTTTGCTCCGACTTTGACGTGTTTTTTTTTTGGCCTTGGCGATTCAGAATGCTTCCACTGTGAAGACTGTCGCTTTGTTTCTCTAAATGCCTTATTTATCATATTAATTGTTTCCGAGCAACTTTTTCCATGATTAAAGCAAAACTTGATGCAAATTCGTTGATCGTAATTTTTCCGTCATTTTTTACAATAACAAAATGCGACGAATGAAAAAGAGACACTGTAAACAAACGCACACCGTGCACGAACTAACACGTCCAGTCGGTAACCGTGCACACCAGCGAATTCGTGAAGACTTACTGGTGACGTCCATGCCCCACAGAGATCGCTCGGAAGTTTTGACGTGGAGATATGAATGCAGGCTCGATACTTTTGGGACAAACCTCGTATTAAAAGACAAAAGAAAATTCGAATAGTTTTACTTACCTGATATTCATAGGAAGGCTTTAAGTAGTACAATGCCATTTCTTGATGAAAAACAGGAGTCGCTGATGCAGATAATGGCGGTACAATCCATACCCAGTCAGCTGGACATCCATTTCTTAATCTTACTTCATTTTCCAGATGTTTCATGAACGACTCTGAAGCAGTATGATGGTCAACTATGGTGACACCTCTTTCTTGAAAACTGTGAAGTACTGCCAGGTTACATTCTATCATTGCTTTGTCTTTCCATAGCGTTACTGGGGTGCGAACGTCTAAGCCCATGTTAAGAGCTACGGTCTGAAAAAAAAATTTTAATTGAGTCAACCTTGAAGGTAAAATATTGTTTAATTTGGATTTGCTGTGCGTCAATTGTAGGAATTTTTTATTAGGGCTTGATTAACTGTTCACTCATATGTATGGTTTACTTTTATTTAATGTTAGTCGATAGTCGGTTTTATTCCTTCTTAATAATGAAGTGAAGGGTTAAATTGCTAAAAAATTTTAGTGTACATAACCTGGGATATTGTTGGGTATGATGGTGTTTTGTGGAGCATAAGAGAATTTTCTAATGTACTGCTGGAAACAACGAGGAATTACACATGTATTATAGAACACTGAATGAAGGAACGGATGAATGAATGCATGAATAGAAGTGACCTTCGATGTGTAAGCCTGGTTATGCCCCTTATATTCCACCATGGCTGCAAGTTATTTAAGGCCGATAGTTTTTGCGAATCCCAGCAGGTTTATTTACCGAACTTGCCTAATGGCTTCAGGTGACAACATTGTATCTCTAGAATCTCTTTACATCAGCTTGTTGAGTGCTGAACCATCCCTGAGGATATAGTTAAAAGTTTTATCATTCTATAGATACCATAGGCACATCAGATTATCCATGACTCCAATCCTATGAAGATGCACTTGCAGGTGACATTGTCCTGTCAGTAGTGCCATCACGATTCAAAGTTCATTCCTCTCCAAGGAGAGAAGCTCACTAGTAAGCAGTGCTTTAGTTCAGTTATACAAGTCTGTGCAGTCGTTCCTTGTTAGACTATTCAGTACATCTTTGCACTTAAATACCAGTGGGGAATATACGTCACTAGTTCAGTATCAGTATTGCAGCCAGTGGCAGATCCAGCCTCTCTCCTTGGGGAAGGGGAGGGTGATATCATAAAAACACAAGCAACTTGTTGTCGGGAGGGAGACCCCAGCAGTTCTGAATTTGAAGCTTTTTTTTTGGGGGGGGGGCAATCGCAAGCGAAAGCGAGTTGTCGACGGGGGAGAGGGGAGAAATGCTAACAACATTAACATTCATAGGTTAGAGGCAGGGTCGGGTCTATTTTTCTAAATTCAATGTTCTTGGGTGGGAGCAGTCGTAAGCGAGAGCGAGGTGTCGACGGGAGGTGGGGAGATGCCAACAACATTCATATTCGTAGTGAAAGAAGTAGAGTGGGGTCTATTTTCTTGAATTCAAAGCTTTTGGGAGGAGAGATTGCTCTCACAGCCCCCCCCCCTGGATCCACCACTGACTGCAGCTATAGTATCTGAGTATATGGTTATTATTTTATTCCTGTTTATGACCCTCTCATAGAGATAATACATTGTCTGAGATAGTAAGACTCTCTGACTTCTGTGCTTCTACTGAGCACTTCGTCTCCAGCTCTTTCATCTTGTCGAGATCCATCGGTAAACCATCAAGATCCACATCTAGGAAGATTTTTTTTCTCCTGCAAATCTACTCTGCATGACAAAATTATCTCAAGAGAATGGTTGGGTTTCAAAATCAGCGCCATGTAGTCTGTTTGTATGGGAAGTGATGGACATCTCTTCACCATGCTTCCTCAACCACATGTTCAGTTCCAGTTCCGAAATGCCATAGGCAACAAAGACGATAAACAACCTTCAGGACCTTATTCTCTATGTATAAGGGTTCATTAGGACTTCCAGAGCACTAGTGGGGGTATTTTTTTATCGCACTCATTATTCTCACACAAGATTTTCTTTCAGTTTCGTCGAGTTGAAGATGATGTTTGAGTTTTGTTGTACTAGGCTACTATTCAATAGCGGATACTAAACACAAGGCGGATGACTAAACTGTATATCTAAAATAGTACTTTCGATGTCAGCCTCTATGGGCACCCTAAGTTTCATTTACAAGCCCAGAAAGAACATATGACCTTCCTGACACGAGTCCCAGTATGATTATTTCAGCTGTCATGATGAATCCAGAATTACTCCCAGGTATTTAACTGCTCCTTTGTATTGAAAGATTTTTCCCGTCATTGTAATTGTGGGCAGTCTCTCCATTTTCCTCTTGTTTTTGTAAAAAGTACCATATCGATCTTGTCCGGCTTTATTCCGAGCTCTTCCTTATGGCACCATCATTCCACGATTCAGAGGTTTCCCCAGGCCTCGGATGTCGTGACTAGAACACAGAATAACCAGGTCGTCGACATAGGCCTGTGCATATAAATTAGCCTCGTTTAGTTTAATTAATAACCTGTCCCCTACAGGCTGCACAACAAGGATGATAGGACTCCTCCCTGTGGACAAACAACTGCTTGACAGTGCTTTATTAGTTATACTTCGCATATATTAGTGTCTGAGTTAACAGAAAGAATTGTCAGATACTACAGGGAAGTTCGAAAATTTTCATAACTGTGTGTGTCAAATAATATTTCGTCCATACCGTGAGTTAAATAAATTTTTACCTTCATTCATTAACATAAAATTTAAAATATGGGTACTAATTCAACAGTAAATTTTCCTCTCAGCTAAATCCGAGAGAATTAAACAAGCAACTGGCTACTTAATACGACAAAAAATGGTTTTTCTTACAACGTTTTTATAAGACACATAGGGACATTATTTCTACCTGTGTCATGTGTTCGTTATATGGGACAGTAATATACTACCGTTATTTTTCTTATTTTGAAACATTCTGCTAAATCCACACAAAAGCTAACTAGTGTATTTTTTTTATACTTTTAAGACTTAAAATATAGGTAACTCTTTCACTTATGTATACTGTGTGGCACGTACATATATTTTGATTCGTGTGACAATTTTAGACTTGATTTAGTCAATAGATTAAATAGTGATAAGTTCAATATTTTGGACAAAAATTTATGAAATAGTACAGTATTTTATATAATTTTGCTACAAAGACTTAAGGAAAAGCTTTTTTACATTATCATTAATACCATATGAAATATACGAAGTGTCTGGAAAAGGAAGGCTAATCCTTTAACTATATATTATTTGGGTCGAAAAACTAGAACTTTCTCTAGGTCATTTTTTTATTTTGGTGCTCCCTGTTTTCAGTACAGGATATCGAGAATAAATTTAAAAACATATTTTCACTTACAACTCAGACATTTTTTAGTATATCGAAATAAAATTATATATAATAAACATTTGAAAAATAGGAGCGTTTTATAATCTCTACCTCTTCATTTTTTTTTGACGCACACCTATGATTATTTCTTTAACTACTTTATTTCTTTATAATATTACAATTAGTTAGTTATAGTTTTTGGGATATGTTAATATTTTGATTATTGTATAGATATGTTTACCATGTAATTTGGAACTCAAAAAAATGTCGGCAGAACAATAAAAATAATAAAATCTCAAAAACTATGACTTTAAATAAGTTTTTAAAACGGTTAAAGGAAGTTACATATTTTTTATAAAAAATACATGTTAACTCCACAGGCGCGCGTCAGAAAAAAATGAGGGTTCTTATGTAATTAGACACCCCGAATCCCAATCTGAGGGTTGCTAATCTCTATCAAGTCAGGTTCAAGGTTATTTCGAGGTCAAATGGAGTAAAATTTACTAAATAAATGTGAAGAAGTAGATACGTTTTTAAGGTCGCTAAATCCAAATTCGTGGATTGTTTATTCTCCCAAGGTCAATGGGAAGTCATTCTAGGGTCATTACAAGGTCAAATTCACAAAAATATACTAAATAAATCTAAAAAAAATGTGGGTTTTTGGGATCGCTGAATCCGAATTTGTGGTTTATTTAATTCCCAAAGGTCAGTCAGAGGTCATTTCAGGGTCATTTCAATTTTAAATTGAGAAAAATCCACTAAATAAATCTTAAAAAGAAGATATGTAGGTTTTTAGGGTCGCTGAATCCAAACTCGTGGTTTGTTTAATCCCCTAAGGTCAGCAAGAGCTCTTTTCAGCGTCATTTCAAGATCTAATTGAGAAAAATCGACTAAATAGATTTGTAAAAGAAGACAGGTAGACTTTTGAGGGCGCTAAGTCTGAATTCGTGGTCTGCTTAATACCTCAAGGCTAGCCAGAGAACATTTCAAGGTCATTTTAAGGTCAAGTTGAAAAAATATACTAAATAAATTTGTTAAAAAAGAGAACCCACGCGCATTACATAGCAGATAGGCAAGCGGATCAAGTTTTTGAGCCGAAACTCAAGCTCCCAAAACCTCGTACTCCACGCACAACTAGGTAAATTTAAGGGAATTAAAGGTTTATGCTATTGTACAAAATATGCTTCTCGTTATTTTTGTTATTCATATTTCCTAAATAATTAAGAAAAAACATATAAGTTTTAAAGTATTTTCTAAATTATTTCTTACAAGATCCCTTTAAAACATTGAAAGGAAAAAAATATAATTAATAAAAGGAAAAAATTATCATCTTTTTTTGCTAACACCTTATTTTTATATTTTCTCTCTTCGGATATTTTAAGAAAACCCGTAATTATTATAAACCATATAAAAATGGTTTTTATTTGTATAAAAGTCAGATATAAAGCTTGTATTATACTAAGCTTAATTAAGAGCTTTAATCAAGCTTACTTTAACCCTCTTTTTAGGGGGAATGTTTGGGAAAGCTTATAACGGGTTAATAACTTTTATTATTACTTTTTCTTTAATGGGTTTTATTTTCTTGTGAAACAGTAAAGAGGAAGATTAATGTATCAATTGATCTCCAATTTTTAGTTTAGCATATTTTCATGGAGATGAGTCGAAATTAAAACCTCAAAAATTTAATATTTACTAACAATAATAGAGGATTATAGATATTCAAGCATCACAACGTTAATAAACAAATTAAGATAATCACGAAATATATATATATATATATATATATATATATATATATATATATATATATATATATATATATATATATATATCTTTTAAGCAACATAAAAAGAAAATTCGGTCTGTCGTAGTATGACAAACTTCGAATTGTTTTAATAAAACTTTTAAAAATGCTCATATGCACTAAGAAACATTATTGGCTAACTTCAATAAAATATTTCTGAATAAAGGACAACACACGAAATAGGGTTTCCACAACATTTTCGATAAGTTTATTCCTTTTCAGTCTGTTATCTTGACAAACATTTTAGTTGTGTTGGTTGTAAATAATATCATTTAAGAATAATGATTGTACACATGTTTTTTAATTTGATTTATGTTCTATTTAAAATGATCTAAAAAAATTTTGAAATAAATATTAAGGCATATTTTTTCTTTTTGAAAACCCTAGGGAACCATTGAAACTTGTTAATTGGCATAAAATTATAACAGCAAATTATATTAGATATTGCTACTTACTTCTAACATGTTTAATCTATGGTTATCACAAAAATTTCTACAGCCAATCTCAGTACTCATATACCATCCGTTAAAAGGGGCTGCTGTAAACTGAAGACCGCCACAGTCAAACATCATGTTGGATACTGCTGGGAGTGAATACCATCTTAGACCGAGATTTTCAAACCAACTTAGGCTGAAAATAAAAATATCTAGTTAATTCTAAAAAACTATTAACTTGTAAGACAAGTAATCAACAACACAGGTTTACAAAAAAAAATAGATGCTTATCTAGACCATTTCATTTTAAGATCATTATGAGGTCAAATTAACAAAAATCCACCAAAAAAATCTGAAAGAGAAGATATGTAGGTAGGTAGGCTGAATCCAAATTCGTGATTTCTTTAATCCCCCAGGTCAGCCAGAGTTAACTTCAGCGTCATTTCAAGGTCAAGCTGAGAAAAATCTACTGAATAGATCTATAAAAGAAGATAGCTAGACTTTTGAGGGCGCTGAGTCTGAATTTGTGGTTCGTTTAATACCTCAAGGTTAACCAGAAGCCATTTCAAGATCATTTCAAGGTCAACTTGAAAAAATCTACTAAATAAATATGTAAAAGAAAAGAACTCATGCACAGCTAGATCAGTATTCGTTACATAGCAGACAGGCAAGCGAATCAAGTTTGTGGAACGAAACTCAAGAGCGAATCGAGTTTTTAAGGCGAAACCCATGCTGCCAAAACTACACACTCTACGTACAGCTAGATTGATGGCCACTACACAGCAGACAGGCGAGCGGACCAAGTTTTTATAAATATGCAAAAACATAAGCTCTCATAACCCTATATCCCACGCTCAGCGAGATTATTGCTCGTTACGCAGCAGACAGAAGCGAAAGTAAGGATTTACGAGTGTATGAAATAAAACCCAAGTTCTCCAAAAACCATATAACCCAGGCACAGCATGTATGGGGCTTGTGTTATACATTTCTAAAAACTCGATTCGCTAACCTAGCTGTTATGTAATGGATAGCGATCTAGCAGTGCGAGGCGTATGTGGTTTTAGAAGCTTGTGTTTCGCCTTGAAAACTCGCTCCGTTCACGTGCCTGCGTGGAGTACGTGATTTTGGGAGCTTGAGTTTCGGTTAAAAATACTCGATCCGCTTGCCTGCCTGCTGTGTAACGGATATTGATTTACTTGCGCATGTGTTCTCTTTTTTACAAATTTGTTTGGTGGATTTTTCAATTTGACCTTGAAATGACTTTGAAATTGTCTCTGGTTAACTTCGAAGTGTTAAACAAACCACTAATTCAGATTCAACACCCCCAAAAATCTACATATATATTTTTTTACAGATCTATTTAGTAGATATTTCTCAATTAAATCTTAAAATGACCCTGAAATGACCTCCGGCTGAATTTGGAGGATTAAACAAACCACGAATTCGGATTCAGCAGCCTCAAAAGCATACGTATCTTCTTTTTCAGATATATTTAGTGTTCTCGTTCTATTTTATTTTGAAATGACCTTGAACCTGACGTGATAGAGGTTATCGAATCTCAGATTTGGATTCAGGGCGTCTAATTATATAACAACAAAATGGTTTGGTCAAATAAGCACCCACTATTTTATTTTGTAAACCTGTGTAATTAAATAAGGATAGAAAATACTTTGAATTGTGGCAAATTGTAGTAAGATAATTAAAAATCTCGCTACTGATAATTATTTTCTTAAAAGTTCTGCAGATAAAACTGTTTAAAAGCAATTTTGAAAGTGCTTTGGAGAAAAGAGAGTGGTAGACGCAAACTTATTTTTTATTTAAATTAGCGCTTTTTACTGCTAATAAAATCAGTTGGTGTTGACAAATTTTTTACCTTTGAGGAAATAAGCACAAAACCTGCATAATTAAATAAAATTAGATGTAGAAATCCATTTAATTACTATACATAATGTTTGCCGCTGCTTCTTGCTTGATATGACACTGTTATAATGTAATTTTCCAGTGAATTCGATGGAATACTGCTAGATAGTTGGGCATGTGCTCCAGTCAATTCTTCTTAGATGACTGTTACTTCTGAAAGACAAGGTGTCTTTCAGAAGTAACAGAGTCACCCCTTGTGATTGTTTAGTTTGCCAATTTCAGGATCAAAAAAAAATCGCAGTATTTTGTGAAATGTTTTCTACAGAAGTTGTTGGATGACACGGGGGCTAAGCGGTAGTGACCTTCAATATTATCTTGACCTTGACCCTAAAGTTTTCCCCGTGCGAGGGGGTATGAAATGAGCAACCAATAACTACGCTTCTGAAAGCAGCAATTGTTGCGATTTGTTCGCAACGTACCAGTTATTTGAGCAATTGCCTTTTGATCTCATACCCAATAACATAAATTTTCAGATTTCACTATCACATTCTCGCAGTTGTCTCTCGCGAAATATTTTGATTTTTCCCGCCCTAATTTTAGGTTTTTCAAAACTTCATTTTAATGGATTGTAAAAAAGTTTTGTAACGTGTCGAAAAAGAAGTTTGTTGAATATTTCAATTTTTAAAGTTTAATTATTTTATTAAACGTTTATAAAGAAAATCTCTCTGCTGTTGTTTTTCCCTTTATAAGCAACGAAATAACAAAAACAAATCTTTGATTTAGTGCTACAAAGACTTGGGTCCAGCGGTTAATGGAAAAGTGTATTAGGATAATAATACACGATTAAGTAGGAGAATCAGAGTATTTCCCCGCAGGTATTATTAGATAAACGAAGAAAAAAAAACTCAAATTGGAATTAAATTAAATTAAATTAACATAAATAATCCCAATCTTCCGTTTTACAGACTTACATGTGAAACATAATTTTAAGTACTGCTTTCGCTAAGGATTCGTAAAATAAGTTAGAAAAGTTTATATTAAAAATCGATGTTTTTTTTTTAACACGTACTGTAAATAATTGGTCATCAAATGTATATCATTTGCTAAAAGTAATAAATGAGTAACTATTGATGTGAATAATTTAAAAAAAGATTAGTTGAAAACTGATTAGAGTTTACCGTTGAAGTTTTCTTTCAAATTTATTATCATATAAAAATATCAGTGAACTTTTGTAAATTATGTAAAAAGAAAGCCTTTATTAATTTTTTTACATTCGATTTGCAAACTGAATATGATAATTTGATCTTTCCCTTGAGGTCACGGACATATCTGATGATGAAATTACTATGATATTGATCGGTCTTTCCATCTCCGGGAATCAAATTGAGGGTTTTCTTTTTAAATATTGAAATTGAGCTTCAAGTGACCTTGAAGATCAATGTTAAGGTTATTTTCAAGGACCCTACCGCCTAGCCGCGGTGCCACCTAACAACTTTTGTATGAAATATTTCACGAAATACTGCGATCTTTTTGTTTTAGCCTTGAAATGTCCTTGTTGTTTGATATTCACCTGGAAGTCAAGGTCATATTTGATGGTAAAATTTTTTTATTCCAGGGGGCGAAATTGGGGAATCCAATTTAAAATTCTAAAGTTTACCTTTAAATGACCTTGAAGACCAGGGTCACGAGCATTTACAAGGTAACTACTAGTTAGCCCCCTGCCACCATATAATTTTTGTATAAAATATTTTTTAAAAAAATGTGATCTCACCTAGATATTCCGTTGTCTCAAGGTAAATGCCGCACCCTGCATAAAAAATGTTTGCTTCCTGGCGATTTCTCGTATCCATAAAATTATTTTTTGTAGATGACTTGAATATATAAAGTTTGGCAGAGTTTGGGAAGAATCTCTTTATTAACAACAAGGTTTGAAGTATATGTCGGTGAAATGCACGACACATAATTATATTGCGACCGGCGCGGTATGGTCTTTTTATATTCAGCTTGCTGTATGAATCAAAAAGAGTTTCAGAGCAATGAATTTCTCATAGGAAATTTAGAATACTTCTATATTTTATTGGATTTTCACTTTATTTTGTTATAAATAATAACATTAAAGTTATGTGTGAACTTTTGTAAAATCCACATAAATTAGTTTAGTATTAAGGATATTATTTACTGACTGACTGAACTGTACAGGATTGTAGTAAAGAAATGGACCAGCTTTTTTAAGAAACAGATTAGCGGTGAATTTTCCTTTTTTGAAATGCATTTTTTCATAAGAAAATATTATTTAGGGTAGATCAGAACACTGCTACGTGTATACACCTAAATTTGTTTAATAAAACATAGACTGTTAATTAAAACTTTTATTTCTAAAATAAATTCTAGGCATTTTTCGTAAAATGTACCCCACACCACCTGTTTTCGAAATTTTTACATATTTGAATTTTAAAATCACTTGCTGATATAATTGTATTTAACATATTTTAGCTCAAGGTGTTTATAACTTTAACTCCCCACTATAGTAAAATCACACACTGAGGAGGAGTCAGAACCTAAACCGCTCTGTCTAATCTGTAATGAAATCTTGACCAACAGCAGTTTAAAATTATTTCTTATTCGTAGACAGCTTGAAATAAGACAAGCGGATAACAAGGGTAAACCTATTGAGTATTTTAAAAGGAAATTGGCAGGTAATAAAAAGTCTAGTGTTCCTTTTCTCTAACAGATTTAAATGAAGATAGTAAAATGGCTCGTAAGGCAGAATTTCGAGTTAGTTACAAGATTGCAAGATGTGGACAGGCTAATAATTTGATTGGACGAGTGCTAAAGTTCTCACCAAGTGTATGGTTGGAGAAAAAGCGGTAAAGAAAACTGAATTTGGTTCCTTATCAAACAACACATGGTCGCGGAGAATTAATGATTTGATAAATGATGTGGAAAGCGAACTTTTAAGAAAAATAAAACTGAATTATTTCGTTACTCAGCTAGATGAGTAGGTCAATGCAGAAAACGATTCAGCATTGCTTGTTTATTTTAGACATATTTTTAATCTATTCAAGAATATATTATATTCTTTGCAAAACCATTGAAAATCTATACGAAAAGTGTAGCAGTTTTTGATATGATTAATGATTATTTCGAAAAAAAAATAAAAAAAATTGTCTTTTTTATTTTTCAATTAGTTTTGGTTTAATCCTACAAAAAAATCTCCCAAATATCTTGTGTACAATCAAGTTTGTATTATTTTTAATCTGTAAGTTTTCAACAACATTTTCTTTATGCTTAGGCCAAAACTACTTCGAATTCTATAACGAAATTTATGTATCTAAGGAAGGGTTAATAATGGGAAATCCGTTGAGTTCGCTCCTTGCCGAAATATTTATTAATAACATAGAAAACAAGAATTACCAAAAAGATCAAAAAAAAAATTTACTTTACTGGTATCAGTATGCTGACGACATTTATGGTTGTTTCGGGGGTACTGACAGAAATCTCCAAACCTTTCTTAATTTTATTAATAATTTACGTCCGAATATAGAGTTCACTTTAGAAAGAGAAAAAAACAACTCCATCAACTTTTTAGATTTAACTATAACTGAAATTAACAATAGACTTGAATTCTCCATATATCACAAATCTTCTCATATAGATATTACAATATACAATACCTCTTCACCCTCATACCCATAAGATTTCAGCATATAATTCATTCATTCATAAAATAGTTAATATTCCTATGTCACAAGAAAATCATAATAATGAACTAAATATAATTAAACAAATAGCAATTAACAATGGATATCAGGTTTAATATGATTTACCAAATCATCAATAAAAACAATACAATAAAGCAATTAAATAAACGTATCCAATAACAGAAGTCAAAATTAACATAGTCTATAAAACCTTTACATATACCAGTAAACTTATGAAACAAGTAGCCAAAGATTTGACTAAAAAAGGATTCAAGATTTCATACATATATGGGGGGGGGGAGCGGAGATATCACAAAAGTATGGCAAACGAAAGCAAGTTATCGATGGAGGGGGGGACACCAGCAACATTTACATTTCTAGTGTAAAAGGCTATTTTTCTGAATATGAACTTCTTGGAGAGAGGGGGGGGGGGGCGATCACAAGAAAAAACAAGTTGCCGACAGGGGGAAGGATGCGAGCAGCATACACATTCCTACTATAACAGGCAGAATCGGGTCTATTTTCCCGAACTCAATACACTTGGAGAAGGAAGGGGCGATCGCAATAATACACATTCATATACTCCATTCAAGAACTAGATAGATTAATAAAACTGTTACCGAAACCTCCAACGTACTTGCTCCAGTGCCGCAGGTAACTGAGAACTGCCGTAAATCTAATTATATTTAAATATTATAAGCTTTTATAAATTGACTGCAACAATAAAATTTCCGATAGTCCAATTTAATTTATATCATTGAGCAAAGACACCTTACAGTGTGTCCTTAGTTATTTATGTTGTTTGTGCTTGTTTTTATGTATTATTTGAGATTAGTGAGATATCCTAAAGATATGGCTTCCACCTCTATATTTATTTCAAAATCGTTAAACCAGGGCATTTTCTCCTCAACGAAAAACTTATTACGATGAATGTTTATGATGCCTTCAGATATCAATATGTTGATAATAATATTACAAGCTTTGTTGAGATATGTTACAACATGACAGGAGTTGGAAAATCTATTATGTACCTTAATAGGTACATAGTAGATTTTAGTAATCTAAATGAGAAAAAAAAATTAGTGGAATTTTTAGTACTCCCAAGCTACATTCGATCACAGGCAGACGAATCAATAAAGATCGGGATTTACCTGAAATTAAAAGAACTTAGCTCTGGAAATTGCTCAGAGAACTTAATTTTTGCTGGGAAAAACCAGATAGGAAATCTGTTCTTACAGATCGTCCGGAAAATGTACGTTGGGGAAGGAAATATCTCTCTCAAGTAAAAGGTAGAGTTGCTAGAAATGACACAACTTATAAAATTAGTAATTTAACTGAACTTTTGAAAGATTTTTTTTTGAATGAAGTTACTGCAGAAAATTGGGAAAAATCCGTACAATAAAAGAATAAAAGAAAATGTGGAAATTCGATCTCATGATCGATGAGATAGAGGAATCAATTATAATTTATTTGAGTGAAGATAGCTTCACTGACTTTGATTATGAATTAGATACTTAATGTTTACCAGGTAAACACAATTTATTATTTAAATTTTCTGTAACATATAAAAATTAATTACATTTGAATCCCTTTTTAGTGTCAGTGTAATTCTGCAGATGGTATAAGAAATAAATAAACTGAAATATCAAATATCCTAAAAATCTTTTTAATTAATAATAGCCCGATGGCCCCAAAAAATTTTAATATTATATGGACGAATATATTTCTTTATATATGTTTAACTTCTTGTATTTTTAACAATGGGTATTTTGTAAGTAATTAAATTATAACTTAGAATTTTTTTAGAGAAAAAGGCTCCGTTTTAGTCTGAATGTGCCTAAAACGGTTTCTATGCCAAAACTAAAAAATAATAGAAATACAGTTGTGAATTGTGTCAAATATGTCAAAATTACCTATATTTTCCAATATATGTGAATTATTAAGAAATTATAAGAAATAAAATAATATTATAAAAACTTTTTATTTTAAATATATTAACGAAATAATATTCTATGCCATAAATACTTAGTAATAAAATAAACCTCCTTCCAACGCTTATGACAAGGATTAACACTTCACATATCCAAATATCTGTTATTATCCAACCCAAGTAGTCCATTATTATAGACCGGTATTTTTGATTATAAAATTTCTTACCCATAAAGACACCGGACTAAAGAACACAATTTGTGAAGAAAAAATGATTTATTACTCTCTCTAGTTCTTGAATAAACTATAGTTTATAGGCATAATCGGGTCTATTTTCCTGAACTAAAAGTTCTTGCCTGACTTTAACGCAAATTAATAAAAAATAATAAAACTAAAACTAAAATTAAAAAAATAAAATAAATGTGGTGTTTATAAATTAAAATGTGGAAGTTGCCCTAAAATATATATAGGGTAAACGGGCAGAAGCTTTATTAAAAGAATAAAAGAACATAAAACCAGTTATTTCAAAAAGCCCACAAATTCTCACTACGCTTTACATTTAAACAATGAACGACAATCTTTTAATCATAATTTTGATATTTTACATTTGGAAAATAAATAGTCAAAATTAAATCCATTAGAATGCCTGAAAATCAATAAGCATAAAAAATTAAACATTTTATGAAATGATCAATTGGATTTAAATGGTTCCCCTTTACTAAATATGCAACTGCAATAACCTAAACTAATAAAATTAATTTTGATTTTTCCATAATTTTATGGATACAGGTAAATATCTTTTTGAATGTAAAATTTAGAGTTTAGATGTTATCTACCATCTGAAGAAGACATTGTGTGTTGAAACAATTGTTATGGTTAATGTAATATAGTGGATATTATAATACGTTGTATTATTTAACTATTATATAATGGATTTTCATCAAGTAACGGCTAACACAATACAATATGCTAGAGAAGATCAACTTTTGGATTCAATGTCTGTAGGTGAATGAGTACGAATGTTTTGGTCCTCTCAGATCATTTTATTAGAAAATGAAATTCCACTTAATGAAAATGATAAAAGAGATATTATTTATTCTCTAAAAACTGTTTTTAAAGATCACTATTTAATTGATTTTTGGCTCAGTGTAAGAATTGAGTATCCTGTTTTGGCGAAAGAAGTCACTAAAGTTCTATTACCCTTTTATGTAACATATTTATGTGAGAAAGGATTTTTCAACACACGTTTACCTGAAAGATAAGCACAGGAAAAATTAAATGTAAAACCTGATCTTAGACTAATATCGAACCAAATTTTGAATTTATTTGGTCCACCAAACAGGCATCTATATCCCACCGAGGGTATTTTTCAAGTTCGGTATTATTGTATTCATATTGTAATAATTCTTTTTTGTAGGTTAAGCTATCACTTTAGTCTTAATAATATCTGTTTTTAAATATTTTACTATTATGTTTTAGTTTTTGGTTATGAACTGTTATTCAATATGGAAAATAAATTTTAATAACCCAATTTTACTATCTGGCTGACTGTTCTTAATAACTACACGGGGGATTCGCCAATTTATTTCTGATTTTTAGAAGGTCTTCGTAAGAAGAAAAAGATTGGGAAGCACTGGTATAGCCAAACTACTATCTATAGTAAAGCTAAACATTTTCCAAAATTTAAAAGACCTGGAACTGTAAACAGGAACATAGAATGAGTTAAATAGTTTTTTTTTGCGCACAAATTAATTCAGTAGTGATTTAAGGGCAATTAATATTATTTTTAATAATGAAAATATTTGAATTATCTGCATAGAAATTAATAGGAATAACTACAAAATAATTATAAAGAAAGCCTATAAGATCGTTGTCGAAAATTTGATGTAACAAAATAAAACTTTGTTAAACACCTTAATTTAAAATAATTCAACTAGTATTTGAATTATTAATAATAACATATTGCGTTATATTTTTAGGTATGACGTAATTGGTTGTAAAGATTAATCTCGAATATTGTAAGCATGTAGAATATTGTAATTTACACAGTCGAAAGCGTGAGAGAAATCTATAAATCGTCGTTACTGACAGTTTTTTTTATCTACTACACCAATAATTCTTCTTTAAAAGTTACAAGATATTATTTCGGTGCTTTTAAGATAAGTAAAACCGTAGTGAGAAAAAGTTGGCAATCTATTCTTCTGTAGAAACGTAGGACACTTTCTAGCTAGCTTATAGCCCTACTGTATTTGGAATAATCATTTGAATCACCTTTTTTAAAGAGAGAAATTACATATGCTAATTTTAGTTATTTTGTAAAATATTCATTTTTAATAGATTAGTTAATTAAGAAAGACAAACCATCACATAAATACTATTGGCATCTTTTCAGCAGTTTGTATAGAGGATAATATATGTTTTTTATGGCTTTTGTAGTTGGTAAATGAGCTCTGAGTATATTTTCTTGTTTGAAAAATAATATGCAAGTTCGATGACTGACTTTTAGTTTTCAACAAATATTACGCATAAATCTAATCTTACATCCCACATTCGTAACTTATTTTCTGTTTTCTATGCAAATTATGTGTCTACCAAATGAGACATATTTTATACTAAAACAACATAAACGTTTTCGACTTGGTAGTTTGTCCTGTAAAATCATTATATGAGGTGGAAATACGATAATTTATTACCATTTAAAAGTTTGTAGTTGGTTTGCATATCTATTCCAGCAAAGTCGAAATAAGTTAGTTTAATTGCACAAGGTTTGTGACTGAAATATTATGACAAAAGAGTTTAGAGAGTTTTGAATAATAGATTTTCCGAGGAATACTAGTAACAGTTTATATAATTTTTCAATCTTATAGTTCTAGAATTACTTGTATCTTTCATATATTTGTTCTTCAATGTCTTGCTATTTGTTATTCAAAGTCTTGCTACTAACGTTCAAAATAAGTTCTTCATAGTAACATTTATGTAAAAAACGTGGGAAAATAAATATTGCTTCCAGCCAGTCCGGGTAGTAATACTGAATATTTCAATTATCTCGGAAACTACAAGACCTACCATCGTTTTCCTATATTAAAGTTTTATTGCCCTTTTGTACAATTTATCTATGTAAGAAAAGATTTTTAAAACACATTTACTTGAAAGATAAGTACGGAAACAGGCTAAATGCAGAACCTAATCTATAACTCAAACTTTTACACATCGAACCAAATTTTGAATTTCTTTGTTCCACCAAACAGATAAGTTCCCATTGAGGGTATTTTTTAAGTTCTGTATTATTTTATTCATTTTGTATTAATTTTTTTTTGTACATTAAACTATCACTTTAATTTTAATAGCGTTTGTCTGTAAATGTTTTATGATGTTTTAGCTTTTTGTTAGGGACTGTTATTCAATATGAAAAATAAAATTTAATAACCCAATTTTATTGTTTCATTCAAGATAAGCCAAGAAGACATGAAATAAGAATTGAAAAAAGATATGACGAAAAATCAAGATGATACGAAACAAGAATTGATGACACTGAAAACAAGCCAACACGATATGAAACAAGAATTAAAAACAAGTCAAGACGATGTGAAACAAGAACTAAAGTCAAGCCAAGATGACATGAAATAAGAATTGATGACTAGCCAAGAAGATATAAAGAAGAGCCAAGAAGAGGTGAAGCAAGAATTAAAGACAAGCCAAGAGGATATAAAGCAAAAATTAAAGACAAGCCAAGATGATATGAAACAAGATTTCAAAGAAGACATTAGGAAAAATCAAGAAACTAGAAAACAAGACCTACAAACAAGCCTGAAGGACATGAAACAGGAATTTAAAACAAGTCAAGAAGATATGAAACAAGAATTGAAAGAAGACATTAAAAAAAAGAAGATATCAAGCGCTTGGAACAAGAAATGCAACAGAAGATTAGCAAAATTTGGGAAGACGTACTGGGCGAAGTTCAACATGAGGTGACTGGAATCCAAAAACAGATACAACAATTACTTTTGCAAATCGACAAGGTAGCCGCAGGTAAAATAAAGATAAAACTAATGCAGCTAGTGTGATGAAGTCACCAACCTGCGACCGTAAAGTACCTTGGCTTACCAATGTGCTCTACACATTCCTGTAGAAAAACAGAATGATTAGGAGTTTATTGTTACTTTTCTGGAGAAGCGTTATGGGGAAGCCCAACTCCAAGAAGTTTATAAAGCTCAACTCCAATAAAGAAAACAAAAATACAACGATGCAAGAATATGAGGCAGATATAATTAGGCTAATAAATTTGACTTACCCAAAAATATCCGGGAGAAGCAAAGCAAGAGTTAGCAGTAAATAGTTTTATCGAAGACACACCACCCAGAAACATGTCAAGTTCTAAGAATGGCCCGACTAAACAAAATTTTCGATGTTCTTGCTTTTGTCTTTCAATTTGAAACAGCGAAACAGACCTCAAGGAACCAAGGAAGAATCATAAAAAGGGTCAATGTTTTTCCCAGGACTATCGCAAGACCAACGAGGAAATTTTCATGAATCTAATGAGAGAGTTGAAAGAATTTTTGAACAAAACAAAAACACAATCTTTCGTGCCAGAAATAGAATTCGTTGTTGAAAGTGTGGCTAAGAGGAGCAAGTACAACGCCACTGTACTTGCAGTAGTGTTAAAGACAAATATCCTGATGACTATCGGCTTCATATTGCTAATATGGGTGATGAAGTCTTTGCTCCTTATGGTGAACTTAAAGAAGTCTGGTTGAGTAATAGTATCCCCTGTTCTGGATTTGCAAAGATAAAAAAGATGCTGCCATTGCCGTCAAGGCTTGTGATGGAGTTGAAGTATGCGGTTGTCGCATTAGAGTGACATGCCAGACCGGGAAAAATGGGTCAAGGTCGCCGGTATCATTCAAATAATATACGTTGTTACCAGTGCGGATACAACTGTCACTTTTACAGAGGTTACCCGGAAATTACTACTTGTGGAGGCGATAGAAAAAAAGACCATTACTGAAGAGATATAAGGAGTTTTTGTGGAGACCATGGAGAACGAGACGAGAGGAACCGTGACCGCGAAAGGGACTACGGAAGAAGAACGTTCTACAGGTCGTCCTTGAAAAGGTATACCGAGAGGAACCGCAACCGCGAAAGGGACTACGGCAGAAGAAATTCGTACAGATAATTCTCGAGAAGGTACATCGAGAGGGACATCGATCGTGAAAGACACAATGGAAGACGAATATCTTCCAAGTCATCCTCAAAAAGGTACAGCGACGACTACCAATAGAAAGCGACATAATTAAGACCCGCTATGATTTCAAAGTCAATAGTGATGGATCCATGTTTGGTGAAAAATTGTGGTTGTACAATTCGAAAAGAACCAAAGGGCGTTTACCGGAGCTTCAGAAGTCAGGGGAAGATCTGTTAAACGTAATTATCCTGCATCTTGACATATTGGTCCATTATCAAGATCAAGTAGGTTGATCGGGACGATCAATACTTGGAAGGGGGCAATGTAACGGACTTTATAGTATACACTTCATAGTATTAGTCTATGTTTCTAGTTTTTATGGTTTTAGGTTTATTTTCTACGAGTTCATAATTTATATATTTAATTCTACCTTTTGTTAATTTCCTAAATGAAAGAAGACCTGGAACTTTTTAGTAAATTCTATTTCCTTATTTTGAACATTGATCGCTTATGACAGAAAGTCTATAAATCGCCAAATTACTGCTTTTTCTTATTTTTATTACACCATGTAGTATGGCAATACTTCTAGAAAATTAAAGAATCTTCTAGCATCGACCAAAAGAGTATATAAAGGGTCCAGATCGGTTCTCGTGGACAGTTTGGTTCTAGACCTTCTCAATGTAACTTGAAGTGTTTGACGAGTGTCAGAAATTGTGATGTTGATAATAAAAAGGTTTTGAAATGATAGAGTGTGTTCAAAAATCGGCCATCCGGAACAATAAGTTAATTAAGAAAGACAAACTATCATATAAATATTTTTGGCATCTTTTCAACAGTTTGTATGTAGGGAATTTTTTTTTATTTTTTTTAGTTAATAGATGAGCTCTGAGTGTATTTTCTTATTTGAAAGAGACTCTGCAGGTCCGATGCCTGTTTTTTAGTTTTCAATAAATATTACGTATAGATCTAATCTTACATCCTACACTTGTAACTGATTTTCGGTTTTCTAGCTATGTAAATTATGTATTTACCCAATGAAACATATTTTATACTGAAACAACAAACTTAATTATATTTACTTAAACATGAACGTTTTCAACTTGGTAGTTTGTCCTATAAAATCACTATATGAGGTGGAAATACGATAATTTATTACAATTTAAAAGTTCATATTTAGTTTGCTTATCTATTCCAGCGAAGTTGAAGTTAGTTTAATTAAATAAGGTTTGTGACTGAAGCATTATCACAAAAGAGTTTAAAAAGTTTTGGGTAAACAGTTTTCCTAGGAATACTAATAATAGTTTATATAACTTTTCAATCATTTATTTCTGGAATTGTTGGTATGTGTTCTGTCAAATATGACTGGCAAATGTATTGAAATTTCCTACACAATTGTAATTTAAATATAAAAATTTTGGATATTGAAATTATAATTTTTGTCTTTAAATGGAAAAAGTTTTGCTACTAACGTATAAAATAAATCAAACGTAGTAAAATATATATAAATGATATAAGGAATAAATGTCGGTTCTAGCCAGTAATATAGAA
This sequence comes from Diaprepes abbreviatus, assembly GCA_034092305.1. NCBI lineage: Eukaryota > Metazoa > Arthropoda > Insecta > Coleoptera > Curculionidae > Diaprepes > Diaprepes abbreviatus. The sequence continues at coordinate 962,022 of JASJET010000090.1, read as the reverse complement.
TAAATCAAATATCTTAAAAACTATGAGATCTACCATCGTTGCCTTAGTTTTCTTGTAAATTTTAAATATACATTTTTTATGACCATTTTTTCCAAAACTAGCTTTACAATTTCAGAAAATAGAGGGAAAGTAATAATTTCTGAGCCATGTTTCCAATATCTACCCCACTTTAAATTTAAACCGCGCGATTCTATATTCGCATGTGTCTTTCTTTTATTTTGGTACAATAAATAAATGACAATCGTATGACATTTCGTAACGCTACACAGATTCATAAACAAGCTACAGTGAATTTAGTCAGATATTGTTTGTGACATTTCCTAATGTCACCATCTCTAAATTTTAAGAACCAAATTTCTTTCCTATAAAGATGTCATACCAACTCAATTTACGGTTGTTAAAAAAATATTTGAAAGGAACAAATAATGATAAAAATGGCGTAAAATATTTAGCAGCGTCAAGTGAAGGCAATAGAACTACAAAGTCCCATAATTAAATATAATATATAAATTAGTCGTGATTGCAATTCCAAAAAATGAACTTTAAAAATGCGAAATTCAACTTTTTAAAAAAGCATATTTTTTATTAAATTCCTCAGGTTCTTTAAGTTTATTAACTTCTTGTGGCACATATTAAACAAAAACAATTTTTACTCTTCTTGTTTTCATCAGAAGTTTTACAATTTCTTGGTGATGATATTGTTCAAAGATTTAAAGAAGCGGGTGACACAACTTGATGGATTTAATCCACCATTCATCAAAAAGATGCGGATTTCTCTGCTCTCTAAAAACGTGCCTTAATTCAATTAGAAAGTATGCATTTTGTTCGTAATTTAGCGATTTACTTTCAAGCTATTTTAGCTTTCTTTGTTTTGATAAGTCCATGGTTATAAATTAAAATTGGTTTGTTAAAATAAATTAATAAAACCATAGCGGTAACAGTTATATGCCACAATTGAATCTAACCTTTATTTATATATCCGATTTCTTATGTATATATATATATATATATATATATATATATATATATATATATATATACATATATATAATGGATAACATTAATAAAATATTTACAAAAATTGGAAAGGTCTAACGGACCATCATGAATTGTTCTATTTGTAAACCTTAATAAGTTTTTTTTTTACTTTTAACCCCACCAATTCATAAATACTTTTTCTAGGTTCATACTACCAGTATCAATAAATTTAAACACAATCACATATATATATATATATATATATATATATATATATATATACATATATATATATATATATATATATATATATATATATATATATATATATATATATATATATATATATATAACGACTAATACATGTTTAACATAATCTAAATTTTTAGTTTTTAATTATTACTTACGATGGATGACTTATAGGTACTTCCAAAATGTACTCCTTAGGAATATCGAAATAATCTGGATCATGTCCGTTTGCAGAAACGACCAGCGGTAAGATATCCCATCTTGTGCCTTTGCCTCTCCATCCAAGCTTTTGACAGACCTCGGTAAATTCTACATTTAATGGATCCCCTGAAAATAAGGAATTTTTAGTTCTGTACTGTATTAAGAATATAGTTTGTTGTTTACTAAGAATTGATTCCTTAAGGTGATTGATTCAAGGATGATTATATATCTATTTTTCTTTTAGATATACAGGGCGTCCGGAAAATACGTCTACATCGTTTGATGATAGACTCTTGACGTTAAAATAGGTCGATTTAAGCCAACTTACTTATATACGATACTGCTTTGTTTAGGCGATAGAAGACGTTCAAGTTTTAAGAAAATATTGACTTTTCCAAATTTCTTGAAAACGTGGTAACTGAATGGTGATATAGCGACCGGCTATAAAGTAATGAAAATGTTATAAAAGTAACGTCATTTCGATCCGATTTTTTTTACATCATTAACTTTGTATATGCGTAGAGTTGTGGTATGTACACTGCGACTTCGTAGATCTATTGTGGCCCCCTTCTGCTGCCCAGTCATAAGAGTTACCTTAGGGTCCTTCAGTCCTATTTCCCTCAGGAACCTTAGGACGTTGGACGGCTTCAAGGTGGGTAGCTTCCATTCTTCGATTTGGTGTGTTTCCAAGAACTGCATCCTAGGGCTATCTAGAGCACTGCACTTTGAAAGGATATGAACAGAGGTTTCATCCTCCTCCTCACAGAATCTACACTCTTCTTTTTCTACCAGTCCGAGTTTCTTGAGTTGGCAATGCCCCGTCAGGACTCCTGTCAGAACTCTGAGTTAGTTTTTACTTAAGCTTTGCATTCTTTGAATCTCTTCTGGTCGTAGTTTCCCAGAAATATCTGCACTTGTCTCACTCCTTGCAGCTCCTTCCAATAATTGGATCTCCTGCTTTTTTCTTCTATCTTTAGTTCTTCCAGCATTAAGCTGCTATCGATTTCACAGAAAGGCTCTGGTCCCAGAAATGGTGTCTCAGCCCCTTTCCTCACGAGCCTTTCTACTATTTCATTCTCCTCTATCCCGGTGTGTCTCAATACCCACATGAGGATGCCTTTTTTATTCTTACTTAAATCATTTAATTCCTTTAGGCATTCCCAGACAATCTTTGACCTGATAACTTCAGAGTTCAGTGCACTGATGACTGCTTAACTGTCTGAGATGATAATCTTTTGGCCGTGATAATTTTTCTCCTTGTTAAATTGAATATATATCCTAATGGCATGTATTTCTGCCTGGAAAATGTTTGTTGACTTAGCCAAGCTTTCCTAGTGTCTGGTGCTGGGTCTATACACTTCAATTCCAGTTCCCTCCGTTGTTTTGGAACCATCTGTATAACATATAATGGACTTCTTGCTGAGTTTTTCTGTCCTATTCGCTCTTGCGAATTAACTTTGTGCTGAAGTTTTTTACAAAGTTGAATTTCTTTTTCATTTCATCTCAGATTTGTTGATTTCTGGATAAGACATTGGGCCCTCGTTTTATGATCTCATCTCCTATCATCCTATAATTCGTCATGTTCTCTATAAGTATATGTAGAGGTGTGAGGTTTAGAAGTACTTCAACGGCGATCGTTGGGCAGGTTTTCATGGCCCTGTCATCAAAGTTGGGACAACCTCGATAGTTATATCAGATAATTGCATGTATTTAGACGCTCTTTTTCCTCTAGAAAAATTTTCGTTGGATGAGCGTAAGTACATGTACATATTTTAATAAGATTGGAAAAATTAACTAAAAAGAAAACATTAATTAAGCAAATGTGCAAAATGACCACCACTTTCCTGAATACATTTATTAACACCTTTAAAAAAATGAAATTCGGCTCTATCTAATGTCTCAAGATTATTAAAAACATTGTCAGCGTCTAAAATGCTCATGAATAATTCTTCGCGAGTATTCACCGGAGTCTTGTATGCTCTTGTTTTAAGAGGTCACACATTTAATTCTAGAGAACGTGATGCCCATCTTACTGGTACCTCAGTACTTCTTCCAATCTATCAGTTAGGATCTTGGTCGTGTAAATATTGCTGAACAATAATAGAAAAATGCGGTGGTGCACCAGCATGTATATACCATAGTTACAGTAAAATAGGCAAATTTTCCAGTAGAATTGATAATGTGTTTTGCAAAAAATTTAGATAAACATTTCCATTTACCCTGTCTGGAATCACAACAGGACGAATAAGGTAGAGATCAATAATGCCTACCCAAACATTAATTTTAAGGTAATGTTGATGGCGTGAAACTTTGATGGCATATAGATTTTCAGACTAATAAACATATTCGTTACACAGGTTGGTGACTCCAGGTCTTGTAAAGCACACTTCATCAGTAAATAATCTTTTATAACAAAATTTAGATCATGAGTTCCTTTATTTCGGAAACGTCGGGAACGTAAAACGCATGTGTGGATTAATCGGTAAAAGTTCCTAAACCTTTTGGACGTGATATTGATGTAGAAATTGTAGATTTACAATAGTTTTAAGGATGTTCAACTCACGTTCTAAGAAGCGGGTATTAATACTTGGTCCTTCTTCAACTCGTTCCAAAATTTCCTTTTCTCTATTGAATGTTCGAGTGGTTCGGATACAATCCCTACCATCAAATTTCATTTCAAAACTGCCTGTTTTTAGAAAATTACGCTCAATACTGGCAAATGTTTGAAGGTTTGGTATTCGGCGGTTAGGAAATATCTCCATGTAAACACTAACACTTTGACGCCCATTCCCGTTACAAAACACACACACCTCAACCTTCTCGGAGTGAGTATCTATGTTTAATGGTAAAATAGGCTTAAAAATTTAGAATATTGATCTTACTTTAGTCTACTTCTTAGACAGTGATGGGAATTTGTTAATAGTCAAATTATTGTTACATGTAGTTTTTATTATTTCCGTTAATTGGTGTATGCACGTAACTAAAAATATTTTTTTAATGGTGAAAGTGCCCATCTAATGAAAATTTTTCAAGAGGTAAAATAGCTTTCAAAAGCATGTGGTTCTTCTATAGAAATATTTAGGTTTTCATAACGTTAATGACATAAAAAATCAGAAGCGATATTAACAAGTGACATCAATTTTATTACACTTACACTACTTTATAGCCTATCGCAATACTACTAGAAAATATCATATTACAGTGTTAGATCACACACCAAAATCATTGAATTTAGTTACTACGTTTTCAAGAAATTTGGGACAATCATTATTTTCTTAAAACATTGACGTCTTCTACCGCCTAAATGAAGTAGTGTCAGATATAAATTGGCTTAAATCACCCTTATTTGACGTCTAGAATCTGTCATAAAAATGTTTTACACATATTTTCCTGACACCTATAGTGAATACGTATAGAATTTTTCAATAAGTAATTAATAACTCAAAAAAAACTCGTGTCTACTGGTGCAAGACAAGGTAATAAAATACGACAACGGTAATTTAAAAAATATTACCAAGATTTTGACAAGTGACGGGTCATAAATCTATGCATATGAGCACGAAAGTAAACAGCAGTCAACGGTACGGGTTTGCCATAATGAGCCAAAACGAATAAAAGCTGCTGGAGTACAAAGCACTTCGAAACAAATATTCGCTTGTTCGTCTATTGTGTCGGATAAACTCGACATGTCGTCGTACCTTTGGAGAGTCATAGAATAGTCAATTCTGAGTTTATTTGCAAATTTGCAAATCTTCGGTGAATTGAGGAAAACAAACCACAGACGATGGCTCATCCTCCACCATGACTCCCAGCTCTAACACATCAATTCAATGAAGCCACTTTTAGAGCAATCAAAATGTAGAGTTGATGGGTCATCCGCCATACAGCCCTGATTTGGCACCCAGTGATTTATTTTTGTTCCCGTAGATGAAGAAGAACCTGTTTGGCGAATGTTTTTCTACGCCAGAAGAAACCGTTAAAGTATCCAAAAACCATATTTTGGGCACAACATCTTAACTATTGTAAAAATGCATTTTGAATCAGTTCAAACGTTTGCAAAAAGTTATCGATCATCATAAAGAATATTTTGAAAGATAATGACGTCATTTTCAATGATAATTTTTTTTTGCTATTTCCGAAATATAAACGATGACCCACGTAACATCTTTTGAAATTTTTTCATCTAATAAATCACTAGAGAGCCAAATTATTTACAAGAAAGACCAGTTTCTATATGAAAACTAGTTAAGGAAATTCATATGATTTTTAACCAAAATCAAAGTTGTGAATATAAAATGCTTGAAAGTCGGTGATACGAACTAGAAAAAAAAAATTAACACACTTTTTACCACGGTGTCAGTAATGAAGAGGCAGGACCGTTCTAATTTCTTCGACAGTCATGCAGAAAGCATTAAAGTAGATCTGAAATTGTGTTCTAGACCTCATCGTCCTGGCAACACACAACAAGGTTACTCTTGCGTGGGTATCAGAGCATCCTGGGCAATGAAAAAGCTGACCAACTTGGAAGCCAAGGATATGCTACCATATTTATTGGATCACAACCAGTAATTGGAATTATTAAGTATATCCTGGTGGACCACATTGCGTGCCACAGGCACATCAGGCTATTGCTGAGCGGACAATTTGGCAAACTAAGTCTCGAAATCCTGCGTTTAAGCAGATGCAGATCAGATTGGTGCCAGGACTAATAACCAGCCACCATAGCTTAAGTAAGCATATACACACAACAGGCACCTTTATTGAAGCACCAGTATGCAGACTATGTGATAAAGAGAATAAAACAGCCTCATATTGCCCACTGGAGACACTTTCAGGGAAAGATCAGTCCGAAAGGTTAACACTTAGAGGATACACTAGTGAACACGTTGCTAAACCTGATCATGGTAATCAACTTATTCACATAGAACAGACATAACAGGCTACACAATAAATTTAAGGCTACCATGTAAGGGCTTCTTAACCCTGGTCTGCTATATGACTCAATCAGTCAATCAATCCTTAAAGCCTAATCAAACATCTATTTAATATGAGTTTTTGTACAATCTCAAGGTAAAAACATTTTAATTAAACTATGGTACATATACTTAGAAACACTCTTTATAAGTAATTTCTAAAAAAAAAATATTTGTTTTTAATACAGTAGTGTTTTAATCAAAGTAAAAAACTAAATTGTTTCTCTTTCCAAATCTCCGAGGTTTAAATCCTGTAAATAGAGCCTGAAAATTCCTGATATAAAATTTCTATTTACTATACCTCTAAGGATTACTCCTTAAAATGTAGTAAACTATTTTCTGAAACTCGTTATTTCTATATTTACAAAACTTGGTAGAGAATAAGTATAAAGATGTACCGGATGACCTAAGAATCATTGCCAGTTCACTATTTCATTAAATTTCTGAAAAATTTACAAGTTGTACTTAAAATATTAGAACTAAGTTGTATTTGTTTCTTGTACGTCTAAATATGCACCACATTCGAATATAGAACCGAATGTGATGGAATGGTGAACCGAAAATTCGACAATTGTAGAAAAACGAGATGATTATTGACTCAAATGTAAAGGACCCCTCTCGAACCTTATGGACATTGGTTTTCAGTAAATTTCTCTATAACTGAGATTTGTTATAGTTCTCGATGCCCATATGAAATATAGCCACAACCCTCAAAAACCAAAAGTTTTAGAGGTATCGGGGGGTTAAAGTAACAAAAATCAACTTGTCTCATTTCTTGCATATCCGTCCAGTAACCAGTCTCCTGTTCTCTTGCTCTCTTCTTAGTTTTTCCAGCATTACACTGCTACTGATTCCACAAAAAAGTTCGAGCCCCAGAAATAGTGTCGCAGTCCCCCCGTCTCTCGAGATTTTCCACTATTTGATTCCCCTCTACACCGGAAGATGATCTTATAACTCCTAACCAATTCATTTAGTTCTTTCAGGTATTATCAGACCATCTTGGAATTGATTACTGAAGAACTCAGTGCACTGATAGCTGCTTGGCTATCCGACATGATAATAATCTCCTGTCCGCGATCGCTTCTTTCTTTGCTGAATTGAATGCATTTCCTGATGGTATGTATTTCCACCTGAAAAATGCTTTCATGGTGTTTGGTCCATACACTCCAATTCTCTCCGTTGTTTTGGAGCCATTTGTTTATAATTTGATGGAACTCTTATTAAGTTTTTCAGTGGTATTTCTGCCCCATTCATTTCTGCGACTCCACTTTATGTTGAAGTTTTTCCCTAACTTGAACTAACCTGAACTTCTTGTAATTTCATCTTGGGGCATGTCCCAGATTTGTTGATTTCTGAATAAGAGATCGGGCTTTCATTTTATAACTTCATCCCTCATCATCCTATATACTGTCCTCTTCGACATACTTTCCACAATTATAAGTAGAGCTGTACGGTTTAGGATTACTTCCATGGCGGATGTTGAGTAGTCCCATTATCTAACGCCATTCTTTATTGTGTGACTCGCAGAGTGTATTCTCGAATATTTCCCTGGCGATTATGACCATGTTTTCGGCATAACCCTGACAAGATATGCCGATGTCAGTCAAATCACAGAAGAGTCGATCTACAATTGTAATCCATATAAGTAGGAAACTACTGAGGGCATCTTTTGGTGTTACAGAGGGCGATAGTGTTCTGTCCTATCTCTGTCTCTGCTATTCTAGTGGAGAGAAGTCCCGCCAAATATTTGGACTTCGGTCCGTTTACTGCACCTTTTTCAACAATTATTCTAAAAGCAATTTTAAAGTATAACATGAAATAGTATGGTAACATGGGCTAATATTAGGCAGAGTGGAAGATGAAGTTCAGATTAAACCGGAAAATCGTAGCTAAGACCACAATAGTAAGAATTTTCGAATTCTGCGGCAACTGTATATAATGATGTCATTCTTAATGCATTAGATGAAAACGCAATATAAATACCAATGTAATTCCAAGAATAAGAATAATATTCATCAATAGAATCCTTGAATATTGTGATTGCAACTCTCTCACATAGGATTATGCTAATTAAGAAGTCCGTATTTAATGGCAGTATTATTGGTTATGGATATTTTCTATCGAAAGAACCTTTTGAAGATATCTTTTACCATTCAATGTGATATCTTTTCAAATATTTCACGAAGGCCATGCAATATATATATATATATATATATATATATATATATATATATATATATATATATATATATATATATATATATATATATATATAAATGCCATCGGAAGTCGTGTGATCATTATTGTTTTACGAAGACCATGGAGGAAAGAATTTACTCCCGGGTTGCATTGACTTTGAAAATTTGTCATCAAGGTTGACATTAAGACTGCGATCAAGAACAAGGTCATCTCAAAGTACCATTTAACGGTAACCGTCATGATTTGTGAAGAGATTCTAAATTCAGTCCGATAATACAGAAATGTGCCTGCTCAAACCGTATGCAATAGTTACAAGGTCGGCGTTGATCTTGATGATGACTTTTCACTTTGATGTCGAGAATTATAACATATCTCAGTTATAGAGAAATTTTCTCTGGGAACCAATTTTCATAAGATTCAAGCTGGGGGGGGGGGGAGGGAATTAATTAAAAACTATTATAAACAGTAACGTATTTCGAATATTTCGTAAATCTTAAAATAACTACTAGTACATCCTGTACGTGACCTAAAATAAAAAATATAAGATCGCATTAGAGCTGTTTTCTTACCAATAATTGAACCGTCAGGCTGACGATATCCCGCGTAGCTGATAAGCTGAGGATTCCATACACGATAATCGTGTTTATCGTCAGTTCGTTGGGGAAAAATTGTTATTGCTGATCTGCAAAAAATAATATCAGAATTAATTCCAATTCACTCCTAAAGAATATAAGTCAATGACTTAACAAGATTACTTAAGCTTAAAGAAGATACTAACGCCGCGAAGAGGGATCTATTTCTGGTCCAGAGTTATATGATTAAATAAAATTTCGACGCATTTCGTATCAATAAAATAATTCGTAATATTTATTCATATTGTATATAACGTATGTATTGAGAACGTAAAGTTTGGAATAAATTCGTTTGTTAAAAAAAACTGAGTTCTGTGAAAAAAATGTTCCGATATGTCAACTCTGTTTTTTTGGTACGAAATATAATAAACCATACAGGGTGACACGAAAAAAATTGTGTTTTACTTAACTTTCATTTTTTAAATAATAAACCTCAATTTTTGTACACTTTTAGACTCGATTTCTTGGAAAATAGATTTTGGAAAATTTTCAAAATTTGGCAGTTCTCTAAAGTTGATAGGGGCAATACGGCTAAACTATTTTCAAGATAATAATACTTCCGGTTATACCGGAAGTAGCTGCAAAATTATGTCGGTAACTCCTGTCTTTCGTCTCAGATCTTCATTTCTAACTGGGTCACGCAGCGATATACTTAGCATTGACCTTTCCATCTTTCTCTGAGCTATTTGCAGCGTTTTAGAAGTTGCTGTTGTCAATGTCAAAGTTTGGGCACCGGAGGTCGTAACCGGTAACACACATTTGTCACATATTTTACGTTTTAAAGAAATTGATATATCGCTTTTAAAGATGTCTTTAGATTTTCCATAGGCTGCCTATGCGAGATTTATTCTTCTCCGTAACTAGCATGTTTGATAATCTCTTGTGATCTTTATTTCGTGTTCAAGATATATGTATTTTTCCACAAGCTCCACTTCGTTGTCTCCAATATTGAGATTTCCATTAGTCATAAATTTCGTTTTTGATATATTTATTTTAAGACCAACATTGGCGCACACTAGCTGAAGTTCACGTAACATTGTACATATCTCCTTGAGATTATCGGAAAACAAAACTATGTCGTCCGCGAACCTCAAATTTGTTAGTTTTTGGCCGTCTACATTCAGGCCTCTTTTTTCCCAGTTAAGTTTTTTACAGGCGTATTCTAGTACTGCAGTAAACAGTTTAGGCGATAAAGTATCATCCTGTCGGACTCCTCTGCCAATTGAGATATGATCCGTGTTTCTGTGTAGTTTCACCGACATAGTTGCATTCCTGTATACCCCGTGAGGGGTTGCTGGTCTCCCATCGGGCGCCTCCCCGAGTGGCGGATAGGGGAATACCTCCCAGATATGGGTGGTATCAGGGAAATTAAATACCTGGGGCGGACCAAAACTAACATAGCAACGTCTGACCCAGAGTGGGCGGTTGCAAACAGCGTCAGACCCCGAATGGGCGGCTGAAACTAACACTCACCAACACGTCTAACCAGCGAAGTGTTTTAAAGGTTAAATACCCCTTATGAAAATGTCAGATGTCTAATAAACCTACAAAAAATTGTTTATCACCACTTCACATAAAATTAGGTTTAGTTATAAACTTTGTCGAAGCTTTAGACAAAACTAGCGTAGCCATTAGGCACCTTTGCTCTGCTTTTCCTAGTCTTTCTGAGGCGAAACTAAAGGAAAGTGTTTTTATCGGACCACAAATTAAAAAAATGTTAAGCGATGAGATATTTGAAAAAAGTCTTGAAATTACCGACAGTTAGTTGCAGACTTATTACATAATTTTGAACGAATGGGTGTCAACATGTCACTGAAAGTTCATTTCATTCACTCGCATCTCGATTTCTTTCCTAAAAATCTCGAACACGTGACGGAGCATAAAGAGCGTTTTCACCAGGATTTGAAATTTTTTGAGCAAAATTATCAGGAATAGTGGGACGAAGCCGTGTTAGGTGACTATTGTTGCTCTATTGGAAGAGACATAGATAAAAACAAATACAAAAAAAAAGGCTAAAGTAGTTCATTTTTAATTCTTTTGTATGTATTTTCTTTGTATATAAAAAAATAATATTATGGATTCTTTAAATATATTTTTTTAAACTTGGGGCACCTCAATGGTTAAGAAAGACTTTTCATTTCAAGGACAAAAACCATGTAAACTAGTTTAATTATTCAAGAGTAATATGCAGACTCCAGAGGCCGCCAACCTCGTGACTATTTTTGACAGTAGTACTACTAACATGGATTTCATGAATTTGATTTATTAAACCAACATTAAATTGTAGGTCTTGAAGGTGAAATACCTGGACTAAAATAAAGAAAATCTAGTTGAATTACACGATAGCCTTAAGAAAAATAAATTATAAAACTCATTTACATTTACGAGTACACTCTAATAGCGCTGAGTGTGCAATTTGGCGGAAATTAAGAATAACAAACAGAAAAACAGGTAGCTTTTGCGGCTTCTGTAAATACCCCTTTTAGGCGATAAATTTTTTCGTAATCTAAATCCTTTTTAACTGCGCAATGAGATATCGTGAAATCAAGAAATATATCATTTTGTGGATTTGTGCATGAAATAGCATTAATGTTTTGTAAATACATAATTTTGGGATCAAATAATGAAACGAATTATACGTTGTACAGAACGTAAAAAAAAATATATGAACCCGAAAATACTGGCTCTACGTGATATGGCGTATTAAGGATTGAATTTGAAAGCCAGGCCTAAAAAAAATAAATGAAATGATTGAGTGTAGTATTTTTAATTAAAAAACAACTGACTTTGAGTAAATAAAAAGTAAGAAATAATGGTTAGAAAAGTACAAATCATGGTAAAACTAAAACATATTTGCTGACACGAATTTTTCAATAATATCTTAGATTAAATTTTATTATGGTGGACGTAAATTAGTCTATGGAATGACAATAAATACGGGACATTAATATACTGATAGATGTGTATGTTAACTGCAGCTACTTTTGGTTCTGGGATTTTGCACTTTATATATTTGCCCAGTTTCTATTTTTCTTCTTTTAATGGATTGCACACTCAAGAATATCTGGGCCCATATCCTCGAAAGTATGATGTGAAAGGTGATGTGAATGGCGATGTGAACTTTTTGACAGTAAAAGCCGTATTCTTGAAAAGGCAATGTTGCCAGATATGAACGTGCTAAAACCCGAGAATTTCAAAAAATAAAATGGATGACAGATTGAATTGAGCTGTCAGATCGAAAATGTCCATATTATGTTTGGTTGCCATTTTGGGCAAAAAGTAGTTTTGATACGTTAAATTAATCGTCAAAAGTAAAAAAATAGGGCTGTTGTTATTATTTTTGTGAAGTTATTGATTGCCATTACAATATTTGTACTTTGCCTAGATTATCTTAAATTGACACTCTAGAACTGTTAAGCAAAAATGCATACAAAGAACCAAGTACTTTAAGATTCTAATATATAAAGAAAAAGGGATATCAAAAAAAAACAGCAATCATATATACAAAGTAATATACTGACGGTAATTGCAGAAAGCCAGCACCGATAAACCTTGAACCGGTGGAAATTACAACTCTACGCAGTATGACTAAAAGCCATCATCTCAATCCACTACGGAAACTATCCAATCAGTATTTATTTTATGAATTCACAAAATATCCAACCTCTTACTGCAAGATGTGCTGTCCTGACAACTAAATTTGAAAGAAAACCTGAAACTTGAACAATGATTGAGAAACTGTGTATGACCAGGGACCAAAACCAAAGGCCAGACCGAAGATGTCCACTAAAGATTCTGGCGGTTCTCACATTCAACTTTTAATATATATTTTTTTTATTTTATAAAGATTTGTAGAGGCTTGAAGTTCAAATGTACCATAAATAAGGTTTTTATGCTGAAGGACCTCATTCATTGGTCTGTAGGGTTCATATTTATATGTCCCGATAAATTATAATCAGAATATTTATTTAATTGTAGTATTGTATAGTGTTTAACACAGTCTAATTAAGTTAAGTGTTGTAGTTAACATAATTTAAATATAACATTTGTTACTTATTTTAATAAAAGTTTCAGATAGCTTACAAATTGTGATTTCTCAAATTTATTATAAGTTGCGTCGTGAAAAGAATTATGTTAAATTTAACTGTTAAAAACTAAGATACTCGGCTGTTATGGACACAAGTATTTATGTTAAATCCATAAGCAGAACTGACCTTAGAAAAACATTTTTAAATAGCACGCTCATACAATTGAGTTATGAACAGAATCTCCTGTAATAATTTTATATGTCTGTAATCTCAAATTTACTTAATATTTGCGAGACATATTCAACTTTCTAAGGATATTTTATTAAAAAATTTGAAAATATTAAAAATATCGGGTACCACCTAATTAACGTTTCAACTGTTTATTAAAAAATTAAAACGTCTTAAAGAAACGGTTCGTCAACATATTATCTTTTTTAATGACGAGTTATTTTGAAGAACCAAAAATAAAATAAAAATTTTTAATATTATTTTATTTTTTGAAATTCGTGCGTTAAATATGTCATTTAGCGGCTGACATTTCATTTGCACCGTTCACTGCACGTTCCCCAGTTCGAGGGTACGGCCCCTGACAATCACCATAGTTCGATATACCGAAAATGAATCATACCAGGTGCGTTAGTGAGTTTTTCATTCTCTTTTTTGAAAGATTGTTAGACTGTTGTACTTCCAAAAATTTTGCTTCAGAGAATCTGCTAGGTAGTAGGAAGGATAAGTTGACATAGGAGAAATTTTCTATTATATATTTAGAGTTTCATGTGATTATAATCTAGATAATTCATGATAGTTTTAATTAGTTATTATTTATATTATATCTTGATACAGATTATTATAGGGCTATCTATATGTAACAACAAAAATATTTTCTTGCCGCCCAATGTTTAATAAAATATTTTATTAGTATCTGGAAGATTTATATTCAAATTTAAAATCTGGTCATGATGTGTTTCAGAATCCTTTCTATTTTTAACCCATTTTCACAAACCTTAAATTTCTCTGAGAGATTTTGAGGTCTTTCTAGATTTAATTCAGGATCCATGTTATAGGTAGAAGATTGTTAAAAATCTTCCCAGAAACACCCTTGCATGGTAGACAGAAGTGTTTTTGAGTTAAATTTATATTCTAAAATTTTCATATTGTTCTTCATTTACTTTTTAGAGGGGAAAGCTGTCTGATGTTGTGCAAAATGCCCGATTTTTTTAAACACTCTCTTAGTTTCTGCTTTAATTTTTTCTTTTTTTTCTTCGCAGCATATTATCCATTGTAGGATTGATATAATTATTAATAAATTATTTTCTTCGGGTCAGCTCCTGTTACACTTCTTATCCCCCTACGGAACCCTTTGTACAAATCCATTTTTTACTTCAGTTTTTGGATTTACCTGGTGTGTTGAAGAATCAATAGGATATAAGAATCTCACATTTCGGCAACCTACCAGGACCTTGTTATAATAAATATTCATCCAGTTAACTCTTTTAAAAATATCTTCTCTATATAATTTTTACCTTATTGGAAGTACTATCTTGCCCGCACTTTATAAAAATTGGAAACTGCTCACTATTATCACAATCATTCAATGTTTTCCATGAAATTTTAGAGAATATCATTATTTGGAGTTATATTAAAATAGTCCCGAGAATTAATTATGATCCTACCATTATGGTTAATTACTAAACCAACCCAGGTGAGGTGATTAGCACTCATTATATATATATATATATATATATATATATATATATATATATATATATATATATATATAATAGGTGTGTAAATTAAGTAATAGGACTGACGTTCAATCTGGTAATACTTGCGGAGTGGAACTTGAAGGGACGGTAGGTGAACACCGATGAAATTGTCGACAAAATCCGGGATTTTGTCCATTCAGATCGTTGGTTCCTATT
Source organism: Diaprepes abbreviatus (assembly GCA_034092305.1). Taxonomy (NCBI): domain Eukaryota; kingdom Metazoa; phylum Arthropoda; class Insecta; order Coleoptera; family Curculionidae; genus Diaprepes; species Diaprepes abbreviatus. The sequence goes on along the minus strand of JASJET010000090.1, from coordinate 946,840 downwards.
GTCGGAAAATAGTTGAAATTGACTATATCACCCTTCATCAGATTTTGATCAAAGAATTGGGGATATGAAAAATCTGCGCAAAATTTTTATAAAAAAAATTGAACCGACTTCTAAAAGTGTGCTAAAAAGTGAAAAATAACTATACATTTTTATTTGAAATTGAAATTTTTGAAGTGGGGCCAAACTAATACCTGACAAAACATAATTGGCATAAACAGATTCAAATATGTTATTTGCAATTGCTTGTTTACCATAATTTGCATATATTAATAGTTATTTATTTCATTTAGAAACAATTTCGCGCCGACTTCAAAAATTTCAATTTCATCCAAAAATTGATAGTTATTTTTCACTTTTTAGCGCACTTTTAGAAGTTAGTTCCATTTTTTTATAAAAATTTTATTTTTCTATTTTTAGTTTTCAATTCATTAGGATATCCATAAATTATTTGAACTAAGTACTAATCGAGATTAGTGTACCTCGCAATGACTCCGAGGTGGCAAAAAAAGTACCCATTTTATTCAGAGTTTTAAATCACCCTAAAATGAACCACTAAGAATTCTTTGATTCTTGGAATTCTCCAATTACCAGTGAAATTGTATCAAACAAATATTTAGTGTGTCATAATAAATCCACTGTTTTTAATTGCAAATTAATTTTAGATTGGTAATATAGGCCCTAAAACCTTCCAATATCCATATTTAAAGAAATTGAGACGTAAATTTTTTAGCCAGATTTTATACTGCACATTGAGTTTGTATACGCCCCAAGATCCCCGCAATATCAATTTTAGACAAAATCGGAAAATGTAGAATTTTCAGTTTCTCATATTGTATGTTATCAACCTAATAGTTGTAAAAAATTAATTTCATATTCGTAATACACGACTCCGAAAATACCCTAATACCAAAATCGAAAAAATGCGAATAAGGTAAAATTTTCAACTCACCATATTGGATCCGCCATACTGAATTTCAAAAAAATAATTTTAACATCTTAATCTAAATCTTAACCCGTTAAAGCCCCCTAATACCAACATTTAATGAAATCCAGAAATTTAAAATATCTAGACCGTCATATTGGGTTTAACATATTAGATTTTCTTAAAATAATTTTATATTCTTTATTTACAACCTGAAAAACGATTCAGTCCCAAATTCGAACGAAATCGAAATATGTAAAATTTTTAGTCCGTCATACTGAATTGTGAAAAAATACTATTAAGTTCATAATCCACACCCCCAAGAACCCCCTATATCAGTATTGGAGAAAATCGAAAAATGTAAAATTTTTAAGACGCCATATTGAATCCGCCAGATTGAGTTTTTTAAAAAATATTTTAAATTCATAATTAACACTAACAGAAATCCCCCAAAACTGATTTTAGACAAAATCGAGAGATGTGGAATCTTTAATCCGCCATATTTAATTTTTTAAAGATTATGTCTGATTCATAATGTGCCACCCAAAAACTACCCCATATCAATATTGAAAAAATCGGACAAAATTAATTTGTTATTCGCCATATTGGATGCGCCATATTGAATTTACTAAAAATAATTTTAGATTCGTTATGCGCGACCCCGAAAACTCCTCATACCAGTTTTGGAGAAAATTGAACAAAATTGATTTTTCCATCCACCATATTGAATTTTTTGATTCGGCTGACGCCTAAATTGAGTCTTTGTGACTGTTTATTTCCTTCGAGAATAATAAAAATCATTTTAAGGGATGTCATTTTGGGACACTCAACAAGATTCAAACGGCTGTAAGAATATTGAATTGTAATTCTGTTCGAACAATACAATTGAAAAAAAAAACATCACTCAAATTACTTACTTGACACATCTTGTAAAGGGTGTTTTTATAGAGGTATAGAACTTTAAGTTGGCAACACTTTTTTAACTTGCGGCCATTTTGTCAGCTGTCAAGTGATTTATGTTTAGTTTGGTTTGGCATTTCAACATGAATAGACTGACGCCTGAACAACGCTTCCAAATTGTGCAAATTTATTTTGAAAATCATGGTTCTGTTCGAAATACGTATCGCGCATTACGTCCATTTTACGGTCAACATAATCGTCCATCAGAGCAATTAATTCGATTAACTATGGAACATTTTCGCACCACGTTTACTCTAAATGATAATACGCATCCACAGAGATGTACAGTGCGTACAGAAGAAGTCATTGCTGCTGTAGAGCGTAGCGTTGAGGAAGACCCGAATCAGTCTATCCGCCATCGTGCACAGGAATTGGATATGTGTCCATTCACTTTATGGAAGATTTTGCGGAAAGATCTTGGTTTGCGTGCTTACAAAATCCAACTGGTGCAAGAATTGAAGCCACACGATCACCTAGCAAGGCGTAGATTCGGTGAATGGGCCCAAAACAAGATTGCCGTTGATCCCGATTTTCATAAGCGAATTTTGTTTAGCGATGAAGCTCACTTTTGTTTGAATGGATACGTCAATAAACAAAACTGCCGTATTTGGAGTGATGATAATCCTCAAGTGTATGTTGAGACACCGTTACATCTAGAAAAACTGACTGTTTAGTGTGCTTTATGGGCTGGTGGAATCATTGGTCCGTACTTCTTTAAAAACGATGCTGGTCAGAACGTTACAGTCAATGGTCACCGCTATAGAGCCATGATTACTGACTTTATCGTTCATCAATTGAACAACCATGATGTGCAGGAGCTGTGGTTTCAACAAGACGGCGCAACATGTCACACACCTCGTGCCACAATCGATTTATTGAAGGAAATGTTTGGTCACCGCATAGTTTCACGTTTCGGACCCGTGAATTGGCCTCCAAGATCGTCCGACTTAACGCCGCTATACTATTTTCTGTGAGGATATGTGAAGTCGCTAGTCTACGCCGATAAGCCCGAAACGATTGATCACTTAGAGGACAACATTCGCCGCGTTATTGCCGATATACTGCCACAAATGTTGGAAAAAGTCATCGAAAATTGGGCCTCCAGATTAGACTACGTCCGAGCCAGCCGTGGCGCTCATATGCCAGAAGTCATACTTAAATTATAATGACAGAAGGTTATCTTTCGAATATAGTAAATTTTATGTCAATTTAAAAAATTCATCTTTGTTTTATTCCATTTAAAAGTTCTATACCTCTATAAAAAACACCCTTTATATATAAATCCTTGTTCGTTAAATAACTATATTGTCTCGCCTATACAAGAAGTATCTAAATTACACTTTGTTAATTATAATTCATCTCTGACATAGAAAGATAGTCCACTCTTTCCGTCAGTATAATTATGTCGGAAATCACAGTATTTTGAAAAGTTGGATGTAACGAATTTAGCCAAGTCTCATTTAGAGCTATTATATCTAGGGTTATTTAGTAATTTATAAAATTTGCTGGTAGACTTGATATATTCCATTACAATATTTTTATATATAAAATATTTTTTTTATCTGTACATTAACAATCGGTGTTTGAACGTTTGGAGTGTGGGATCGATATACTCTCATCAGTAAAGATGTCGGTTGAGTATTTGCTTTTTTAAATAATAATTATTGTTGTAAAATAAAACAAGCCCGGAGACCTGCAAATCACTGTCGTTGATTATTAAGGTGTCAAAAAGGAAATCCCTAATTACAACTGGCAAAAAACGACAGTTTAAAAAGCTTGGAGCATAAACAAAGTCTTACTTTGTTTGATATGAGATAACAAAATAGCTTAAATAACAAATCATCATAGTAAATAGGCTTCATGAATATCAAGGGCAACAGCGTTGCTCCAAATATGTATTATTTAAGAAAGTAGGTCTCCTGTTAATCTCTGTAATATTAAATTTTGAACATAAGACAAGTAGCAATGTTCATAAGTTTCTATATTATCGATATTCTTTATTTAAGTTAATACTGAAAGCAGATCAGAAACTATTTTTAATAAGTACTTATAACTTTTAAAGGATGACGCAAATTTGATAAAAATTATTTTAGAAGAAGTTTCTTCTTTTGTAATATATAATATAGGGACCGCTTTTAGAACTTGGGAAACTAAATAGTTATATTAGTATTTCCACCCGTTAAAATAGCACTCGCAAAAGACAATAAATCAGTTTAAATTATAGCTCTATTAAGTTGATTAATAGATACTCTGTAATTAGTTTCCATAAAAATTATCCGCGTAACAATATTTTAAAAAGTTTTGCTTTTAAATTTGGGTCTTCACAAGCTAGATACTAAAATAATATTACATTTTGTTTAGGAGATTAATTAGCTAAATTAATTTAACTGTACTAAGCTAATTAGGAGACATTAAAGCTAAGACAGGAGCAAAAGCTTTTTTGGACCCTACAAAAAGATGATAGGTATAAATTGGCAAGGGCAAATGGGATTATAATCCAAAATGAATTGCATGTAAAAAAGGATTAAATAGAAAAATTAGGTACTTTGTTTAAATAAATTTCATGATACAAGTTATTGTAGAATCTGCATATTTTAAGCTTTTTAAAGAAGAAGGTAATTTTGAAAAATAAAGTATTTTTGGTCATATTAAGTCTCGTAAATTTGACCGCTTAACAAGAGAAGATCCTCAGCATTATTCCTACCAGTTGAAGCTATTTTAGCGGCTTTCACAACACTATATTGTGTTTACTGCTTACTAAAGCTAATACAACGCTATTTTATACTTTTTGTTTAATGAGCGGTAAGTTAGTACATGCATAAGCGCATATGTAGGATCTCCATATGTCAGGGCTAACAAAAAATTTCAGGGACTGGATTGGAGGTTATTGAAGAAGAAGGATATATTTTTTTTTGAATTTTTACATGCGTTCCAATAAATATATAATAAAGATAAACAAAATGTAATCTTGAAAAACCATTCTCAAATTTTTGACATTTTGCTCCCAATTAGAATTCTTTTCTACAATTTTTATTAGCAATATTTCAAAATTTTATAGTATGAATCCTATCAATTTTTTCGCATTTCTTATTCGTCTTCAAAGTAAAATATTTCACCATAAATTTAATACGTTTTCTTCCTTATCTAATTTGCTAAAATCAGCTGTCTGTTTGCTAAGAATATTAATATTTTGAAGTTGGCATAATCAACATTACAGTGGCAGTTTCGGCATTTTAAAACTGTGTGGCATTGTTTCAAAGCATAAAATTTAAATCTTGTTATGAGAAAGACGTTGGTAAATTATAAAGACTTATAAATATTAATAATTTGCTTTGTAAAAAATTCACCCTTTGATTAAAATTATTCTCATTTTAGTCTATGTGTAACAAATAATATGGGAAAATAACTGTTGAAATGAAAATATTTCAAGTTTAAAAATTTCAGTAATAAACAAATCTAAACCATCAATCTTACAATTTAGGCGATTTTCTAATTTCAGATTATAAACGCATATATATTTATAGATATTGTAAATTAAAACAGAGACAGACACAGTCTAGAAAAATTCTGGCCGAAATTTCGACCCTGTGTAAACAAAAATTGGGGTCTAAGAGTATCTGTGCAATCAGAGTAACCGCCTGGTGGTGATCTGCCTTGTTGCTAAGTCCATATTATTTTGTAAAAAAATATGAAGTTTTTATGACTAAAACAGCGTGTGTTAACATTTTTTAATTATCTAAGTATCATAAGATATCAAATAACGGAATTCTTAAAATGTATAGAATTTTTCTACTTATAAACAAATGTCTTTACTTAAGATTCCTTGCTTCTATGCATACTGTTTTTTCAACAAATCACTACAATTCGAAATATTATAGCTTTTCCGGATTAATTCCACAACTCGGCAATGTTGCTTAGAAACAGTCTTGTTACTACTTTTGACAACTGACATTTCTTTTGTTGTTTCTTTCAATTTGGATTCGAAGTATTTTTAGTATTATTTTAAATAATATATATATGTATATATATATAGGGGAAGAGTAGTTCTTGACGGACTACTTAGAAAGGAAAATTCTAAGTTTTGAGATAGCGGTCCTAGGTCTGAATGAAACTCTCTTTTTTACAAACACCAAGCTTTCGGAAGTTTATTACTTCCTTCTTCAGGGCTACAATACAGAAGAGTTCTGTTAATTATTATTTTAAAATTTACAATGTAGGATGTTTAATAAAAAATGATTCTAAATTCAAAGACTTACGTGCAAAATGAGTCCAATAATGGCTTTTAGAAAATAAAGCGGAAAATCCATGCAGGAACTATTGATTTTTGCATAATTTTTTATTACATCTTATTATTAAAATGGCTTTTTAAAAACACTAATATATAATTTTATCTTGTGAGTCATTTTAGTTGTACTGAATATAGGTTTATCTGAAAATTCTTGAAACACTCTATTTTTGGTAGATGGGATATGTCAGAAATGTCATTAACATTTCCCCTGAAATTTCTCATTACCTTACATCAACCAGGTCACACAAAAATTGAATAAAATTCTTTCTATGCATAATATGTAATAAACACATATTAACGGTTGGCCAAACCTTCTTCAGACTGAAAGACACGAATAACAACCCCAACAAATCAGGGGTAGTATACCGTTTAAAATGTATAGACTGTGACAAACATTTCATCGGTCAAATATCAGCTGTTTTGAAACATGGAATCACCAGACACATGAGTGATTGTAGATTGCAAAAGAGGACATGCACCTTATCAGAACATGTAATCGATGAGGATCACAGGTTTGATTTTGTCAGTGTTGAGATGAGCAACAATATAATAATAATAACAATAAAAGACATTTCCTGGAGATGGTGGAAATTTATTTAGATGATAACTGTATCAACAAAAGAAAGGATATTGAAAATCAGTGTAATCTACTCTCATCTCTTGTCCACCTTAAATAATAAAAATACAAGACAGCAGGTTCCCCAGCCTCTTAACTTCACAGTTTCTCCTTAGTTTTCTACAAATTGCGTAAGTGTATTTTTGTCAGTTCCCTATAACAACTACATGGCTAGTAGATATATTGAGAGGGCGAGAGGTTGGGTGACTGTTTTCTAACCTTCTTTATTCTATATAAATAATTTTCATTAATCATTTCCTTGTTACCTTCTCACAATTATCACAATTTTTAAATGCAACAAGACTCATATGAACTTAATTATTCATTAAAAAACATAAACCTTATCAATATAAAAATAAAGAAAAATTAATATTATTACATACCTAACTTATAAATTAAAATTAATATTTTTTGTAAAACATAGATGATTCCACATTCAAAATTATCGCTAAAATAAAATTAGACATTTCTGACATCCCAGCTACCAAAAAAAAGAGTGTTTCAAGGATTTTCTTATCAGATAAACCTACATTCAGTAGAACTAAAATGACCCACAAGATAAAATTACATATTAATGTTTTTAAAAACCCATTTTGATAATAAAATGTAATAAAAAATTATGCAAAAATCAATAGTTCTGTATGGATTTTCCGTTTTATTCTCTAAAAGCCATTAATGGACTCATTTTGCACGTTAGTCTTTGAATTTAGAATCATTTTTTTATTAAACTTCTTAAATTGTAAATTTTAAAATAATAACAGGACTCTTATGTATTGTTGCCCTGAAGAAGGAAATAATAAACTTCCGAAAGCTTGGCGTTTGTAAAAAACAGAGTGTCATTCAGCCCTAGGGCCGCTATCCCAAGACTTAGAATTTTTCTTTAAATATATATATATATATATATATATATATATATATATATATATATATATATATATATATATATATGTCTTTGTGAAACAAATAGAATTTAACTGTGAACAGCAGTGAAATTCTGTATAATATGAAAAAATAAATTTAAAAAGGGCCAAAAAAAAAGAAGTTTTTTTCTAGATAAGTGTTTGATAATTTTATGGGTGTCACTCTGTGGGGGAACGCTGTTTTAATCAGGAATTGCTAATATAATGTGTAACGTATTTTTGTAATAAAGATACAGCATAGAAAATCTTAAATCACTTATATAAATAATTAATTTTATTTTATTATTTCTCCCAATGCTTTAATTTTTTTTTGTTATATTTAATAATTTTTAATTAGCACGGTTTTTTGCAGAGTGGAATTTTTAAGATATTTGACAACTTAAAAGTCAGTTTATTAAATTTATTTATATACACTCTACCCTTATGCATTTTTAAGGGTTAGTTGGATTTGGTATTGGTAGCAAAATGGAAAACGATTTATATTCTTGCGAAAACAAAATAAAATATGTTTTTTTCATCATTTGCGTAATGATTGAAGCATTTTGTAAAATAGATATTCATAGGAGAGAAAGTTTGTTAAGGATTTTATGATTACTTCAAATGAATTTAATTCAAAAGACTAAAGGACTATCCTTGCAAATAAATATTCATCCATATGTTGCATGTAAATGACGTATATTTAGTTTTTCATTCCCCTTTACCATTTTCAAATGTATATAAATTAATAAGTAATATGTGATAAAATGTTGTTTTTTGCAAAACTCTTATTCATATAGAACATGAACAGTACCCTTTTTTGCAATGATTTATATAAGTATCGGATTATCAAAGAGACTTTAGGTTAAAATAGAGATAGACACAAACAAAAAAACTCTGCCCAAATTTCCTGAGCTATAACCGCACTCAATTTGTAAGAAATTATTCTTAGGATTTACATTTTTTATTAATAGTTTTTAATATTTAAATATTATAAAAAAGTAATTTATGGAAAACAGAGAGTTATTTACCTATAAATAATTGTTTTTACCTAAAAGTCTTTGGCTTTTGCCTAACATGTGTTTCCAAGAAATACTAGAATTCGTAACATTATAACTTCCCCTGATTAACTATACGACTTGGCAACGTTGTTTTTTTTATCGTTATTAATTGTGCTATAATTTGTTAAAATTGGCATTTTTTCTTTCACTCATGGTTTTATTTTGGTTTTAATCTAATCTTAGTTCTGTTGTAAAAATATTGGTTTGTCTTTGTAAAATAAAGTGAATTAAGTGGTGAACAGTAGTAAAATACTGTGTGAAAGTGAGGAGTACATCAATCTCTTAAAAAAATTTCAACTTGGGATAAGAGCTGTGCTAAGGGCATAGTGATTCAAATAGGGATATTCTCAATATTTTTTTAATGAGATTAATTTTGAAATTAGTGTTACTAAGTAGAATTTCGGGCGGTACTCAACAAATAAGCAGGTATTAGGTAATAAGATAAATTATTATATATTATATCAACAATTAAAAACAAGAAAATTTTGTTTCTAATTTCATTACTTTGGTTTTCAGAATTTAAGAGCTAAAAATATAGTTATTGAAGATCTAGCAAAATTGTCTTATCTACTCTTTAGTAAAACAAAAATATATTAACTTCTAGTTTATATATAGTTTAAAAAACCTTATATCTCAAACTCCCTATAATTTTAGTTATAAAATTGTGATTACATCTGAATATTTACGAAAGTTTTTTGCACTAAAATAGTAAAGTTTGATATATAGATAAGTTTGGCATTGACGTTACAGAACTTTATCACGTAACTTGTCTTTTCTTATTTAAAGTAATTTACAGTTATGATAGTAATTTGTAAAACTGCAGTAGCTTGTTTAAAATTTTAAAAGAAAATAAAATTGTCATTAGATGCTTGTACTGATTTTATTTCCTCTTCTCCTTGAAAACGTTCAAGCTCAATATTTAATTTTATTATGTCAGAGGCTGCTAATTAAGGTTGTCGTAAATTACAAGTTTTTACTAATATTCACATTAAAGAAAGTTGCTAATCTGATACCATCTAAAACATTTTTTAATCCGAATAGGTGATAACAAAATCTAAATTATGCATTCTGAAAAAAATTTATTTTGAAAATACAATATAGAAACACCGAATTTCCCAAGTTTCTTTGGCGGTCTCAAACAGATTTTTTCAAAAGAATTGTTTCCACTTTCACACAAAGAAGTTATATTTTTCCATTTTCACCTTCAAAATTTCCCACTTATAGTAAAGTACACAAACATGAGAGGTTATTTAAACATTTTTAAAAAAAAAAGTAACATTTAAAAACTGAAGCAAAAAGTTACCTTTCAATAAAAGCCTATCGATTGCTCTTATTTTTTCGAAAGAAACATCTGCTGCGAAATGCAATGTTGTCACTTTGTATTAGCAGTATGTTTTACTCAATGTATTTAGGCTTTTATCTAGAAACTCGGTTCATAATCTTGTATTTTTACTAAAAAATGAAGAAATAGAGGAATTTTGTTTTCTTGTATTAGTATATTTAAATATTAACCTAAAAAATGGCCCAAAACAACTGAAAAGTTATTTATTTTTTAGAAAAATAATTTCGGAACGACGACAATGTAACAGTTTTTCGAAGTAAATATTATATATGTCGATGAAAGTCTTCAAAAGTAGGGATTTTTAATTAAATTTTGAATTTCGACCGGTGTTATTGAAAAATTAAAGTCGAAATATGAACCAAATTTCCAATTTCAATGATTATTTCGAATTTAGCATTATAATCTCCTTGTATTCTTCAGAAAAGTTTTAACAGAAAGATCGATAATGCTGGTTTTTTAAGGCATTGTATAAAATAAAACCAGAAAGAGAAATTTCCTTTTTTCTTTAGTAAAATTAATTTCGGGATGCGAATTTAATAGAAACGGCCTCTTTTTAGTTTTCTATCTAAAAACATAATCCTGAATTTTTATTTAAAAAAAGAAGAGAGATAATTAATTTTAATCGGGTGACTTGGAACAAGGACCTTTAATATACATGTTTTAAAATCTACTGTGTTGAAAAAAAATTAATAAACAGTTTTAGGTGTACCCTCATGAGTATCAAAATGCACCAATACAATTAACTGATGAGATTCAAGAAGCACTGAACACTAAGGAAACTGTAAAATGTACCTTTCTTCATATAAAAGGGGTTTTTGACAACACTCCACATAAAGCAGTCAAAAGAGCACTCGTCGACAGGGAAGTGGACGAAACAACATCCAAATAGACAGCATGAGCTCTCTTCACAAGAATAGCAGAGACAGGGATAAGACAGAACACTATTGCCCTCTGTACTCCCAGAGGATGCCCCCAGGGGAAAGTAGCCTCTCCACTTATATGGAACTTAATTGTAGACCGATTCCTTTTTGATCTGACTGACCTCAGCATATCTGTCAGGGCTATGCCGATGACGTGGTCGTCATCGCAAGAGGGAAATTCGAGAATATCCTCTGTGACATAGTTCAAAGACTGCTTAAATACACTAGGGAATGGTGCCAGATGAAAACCATCAAAATGGATGGGAATATTATTGAGTGTAAGTCAGAGGTTAAATATCTGGGACTGACCCTAGATAACAAACTCCTCTGAAAGAAGCATGAGGAAAAATAATCAACAAGTCTACAAAATCCTTGATTGTCTGTGGAAACTTTGTGGGAAAAAGATGGGGTACAAACCCAAAAATTCCGCAGTGGATGTAGTGTGAAATAGTGAGACCAATCATCACATATGGGCAGAAATCTGGAGCAAAGGAACCAGTCTGGCTAATACGAGAGCTAATCTCTAGAAAGTTCAAAGACTGGTAGAAAGAGAAGAGTAAAGATTCTGTGAGGAGGAGGATGAAACCTTTATTCATATCCTTTCAGAGTGCAGTGCTCTAGAAAACCCTAGGATGCGGTTCTTGGGAACACACCCAATCGATGAAGAGGAGCTACCCACCATCCTAAGTTTCCTTAGGGAAATAGGACTGGAAGACCAGCTCTAGCCGATAAGGTAACTCTTATGACTTGGCAGTAGTAGCCACAATAGATCTACCAGGTCGCAGTGTACAGACCCCAACTCCACGTACATACCTAGGTTAAACGTGTTAAAAGTTGTGGGTTCAATTTCTATAACACTTATATTAGATAAACTAAATTAGATCATGATTTATTGTAATATGTTATTTTCTTAAAATATGAGATCTGTACAGTATTTATATGTTATGCAGTATTTAATATTTTTCTAAATAAAACTTTTTCAAACAAAAAAATTGTTGAAAGAAGTATACGCAAGTAGAAAAAAAGTTCGGAAACAGAAAAATCCTCAATGAGAACTTTTTAGCTTTTGACGTGAGAAGAAAGTTATTTGGTATTTTTAGAAACTTTATTAATTACTTCATCGAAAACGCTTAAAGTTTTTTTTTTTGGAATATATGATGATTTTATCTTAGGAATGTAAAAGTAATCTAAGATAAAAAATGTAATAAAGAAATTGCCCCTTAGCAATTTTTGATGTGCCTTTACTTGTTAAAAGAATAATAAGTTTTTTAGTAATGTCTTTTCTGTTCTTTGATAATTATGCAAATAATTTTTAGGGCGAATTTTTGTCGTTAGGGAATATGGTAATAATTGTGAATGTTAAATTTTCAGCGTAATTGATAGGGGGAAAATATAAAAAAACTTGTATGATAATTATCTTATTCTTATGGGATATTTTAGATTCCGATTTTGAAATGCTGCTTTGTTCAGGGGCATCTAAATTTTTTAGCCTTTTTTTATCATACTGTAATTTTGAATTACGGACCAATTTTCACATTGGAACTTGCCGCTAAGTTAAATATTTATAACGACACCAGGGTAGACTCTACTCAGTTAGCAATTCATTGCGAAGGACAATTCATTGCGAAGGAGGTAGACGACTCACTTGCTGTACGTTACCTATTATTATGAATACTTAGGACCATGCTTAATGTATAGTAGTGTCATCTTGCGAGTGAAGCTCTATTTGTGGTAGATTTTGCAAACGAAATAATGGGTGCTTTAAAAATAAATTTCGAATTTAGTTTTTCAAATTTTGGTGCAATAGCAAACAATATCAAGATTTTTGAAAAATTTTTTAATGCCGATATAGAAATCTTCCCCATAACTTCAAATGGAAATGGTTCATTTACATGAAGGGCTATATTTTAATGTCATCATTGCTTGAATTTTATGTGTTGTCTTGCATTTACATAGTTTGATCAGTTGCGTAAATTTTCTCGTGGCCTTATTTTTTGCTTACAGTACTAATCTGTGTGAAAAAATATTCTCCAAAATGAAATACAAGGAAAATATTTACCAAAAATGTGTGATTAATTAAACTGAAGATTTTATCACTAGTATATCTAGCTATGTGCTAGAGGAACACCGTTAGCTATTCAATTAACTATCTTTGTTATTATTATTTATTAACAAGTTTTATTTGACCCACATGGTTACTTGCGTATCTATTTTTTTTTCTTTACTTGCGTATTTATAGGAGTAGAGTTAAAAGCTAGTCCTAACGACATCGGAGACGGTTTCTATATTCAACCTAGCTACTGATGCAGTGGCGCCCTGAATAACCCACCCCTACTCTCCGGCATAAGAATTAGCCTGCCATATTTGCTCGCTGGTGCGGTTACTAACTTTCAACTAAACTCTAGTGATTTTATTTCAATATTTATTTTCGTATACTCTACTTTCTATTTTTTTGTGGTGTCTTTAGATATCATACATAAATTCATTTTCTTCTAGAGTAAACTTTCTGTATCAATTTTCATTCTATAAAATTATATAATTTTCTTTCTGTAAACATTTAAATATATAAACGTTATTAAAAGTTGCATTTATACAAGTTTGCATTTAGTAATTTATCTAGTAATGACACTGATCTATTGTGCGCACAGTCATAGCCTTATAATTGATCTTTTGTTTAAGTGTGCCACTGCTTTTAACTTGGGCTTAAATTTGTTTCTTCAATTTAATTTATTTCAGTATTATTTTGAATTTATCGTGTGTTTTTAATAAAATTTTACATCTACATCTGATATCGTTAAAGTGAATTTTCAAAATCGTCTTATGAACATGTTGCTTAAAATACTATATTTTAAAAATATATTAAAATCTATATTTAGACATACACATTTTTTCGACTATTCAACGTGGGATTTCATAATTCCAAAATTTAGCGTCTCCTGACTCTTTAAAATAAGATTTTTACTTTCATGTAATCTATTCCTTAATCCACTCTAGTCTGTCTAATTATACACGATATATTACACCCCGTACAGCTAATACAAAACCATGTTAATCAAACTTTCTCATATAATGAATATAAATCAAATTGCACTACTTCCGTATAATTTCATATCTTGCCTAAAACAAAGGTAGGAGATTAAAACGATAAATCTCATGGTTTCGAACTTCATATCTTCTACATATTCTCTCTACTGTACACGTACGCATATATAAGCTTACGAAATAAATATTCATATTTCCTATAATATTATAAGCATATACATTTTACTGACACCATTGTATTTATTTTATTCGATCTATTAAAACTTAGACTATATTTGTCAACTTGCAGTTAATTGCATAAAATTTTTATAAACATAATTCAATTTATTTTAATTAATAGTCAAAACTATAGTAGTGTGTTTTCTGTTAACACCAATAAACAGGACTACATTTAATGTAATTATATTATATATATATATATATATATATATATATATATATATATATATATATATACATATTCCGGTTTTCAATTCGTTCGTCAGTAGAAAAATCTTCACGACGTTTCGCCAACATCTCAGTTGGCATTTTAAAGCAAACTTGCATTTTTTATTATTATATTTTTAATTATTTATAGCTCATAGAAAGGTGTAAAAATACCGAAATTTCCTTTGATTGATATAATGCCTGAAACTAAGATGATTCCGTCCTAATAACAACATAGATCAATAGTTCGGTACAATTCTTAACCCCGTCACCTTTTTATTTGCACTTATTAGTTTTATTTTTGATCCCTACGCGTTTCGTGTTCGGTTTTACTCACGTTTTCCCTAATCGTTTATGAAAGTTATCTCGTGTTTGGCTTTAGCCATCTTAACGTAATTTGTTTTCGATTTTGATTCTAATTCTTAAACCCACTACTTCTTTTTAACCATTTTAAAAGTACAATTTATGTTTGGTTTAGCCACATTTTCCTAATTTCACAAAACCCCTATCTTATTACCACGAAATGTCACCGCTGATTTCCCACATATACGGCGAGGATCAGTAATAATGGAGGCCGAACCAAAAATCCTACAAATCACATCTCTCTATCTATCTATCCATCTAAAGAAGACGAATTTGACCAAGTTATCTACGAAACTATATAAATCCTTGAGATGGATACCCCTACCAGCAGAAATTACGAAAGATTTGTCGGCGCTGGAATAAGCACTGACAAACTAAAGGGTTTTCCAATAAGAGGTGTCATTTTGAAAAGCCCGCTATTTCGGTAGATGTCACTTTTGAAGCTGTAAGTTTTTGACGTTTGACAAGTAGAAACTACGCCATAAATAAAGATGGAACGATACACGCTTCAACAACGCATTGAAATTATTAAAATTCACTATAAAAATGGTGAAAATTTGGCAGAGACGGTTCGTAAAACTCGAACATTTTTGGGTCGTCATGAAGCACCTTGTCGGAGCGCAATAAAGAAATTGGTGAAAAAATTCGAGCTGTTGGGACAAGTTAGTTATGTGAAGAAGAAAACCCGTGCACGTCGCTCAAGAACAGCCGAGAATATTGCTGCTGTAGCCGAAAGTGTTGAAGAAAACCCAGGTTTGTCCATTCCTCGTCGTTCTTTGGAATTAGGGATTCCACAAACGTCATTACACCGTATTTTGCATAAAGATTTGGGTCTTAAGGCTTATAAAGTTCAGTTAACGCAAGAACTCAAGCCGGCCGATCATCAACAACGTCGTGCCTTTGCTGATTGGGTTCTTGAAATGCATGAAAATGATCCGGAATTCCATCGAAAAATCATCTTCAGTGATGAGGCCCATTTCTACCTCGGTGGCTTCGTCAACAAACAAAATTGTCGCATCTGGGGCTCGGAAAACCCAAGAGTTATTGTTGAAAAGCCTCTCTATCCTGAACGTGTGACTGTTTGGTGCGGTTTATGGTCCGGCGGGGTCATTGGACCTTACTTTTTCGAAAATGAGTCTGGAGCAACAGTTACGGTGAATGGATTGCGCTATCGAGAGATGATTAATGATTTTTTATGGCCGGAATTGGATGGTATTTATCTGGACCACGTTTACTTTCAACAAGACGGCGCTACGTGCCACACAAGCAACGAAACCATTGATCTTTTACGGGAAAAGTTTCCGGGCCGTGTTATCTCTCGAAGAGGTGATCACAATTGGCCACCGAGATCTTGTGATGTGACACCTTGCGATTTCTTCCTTTGGGGCCACGTGAAAGACAAGGTCTACGCCAACAGCCCAGCGTCGATTCAAGACCTCAAAGATGGAATTCGTGAGGCTATCGAGGACATAGGGCAGCCACTTTGCGATTTGGTTATGGAAAATTTCATGAAAAGGATATGGTCCTGTAGGCATGGTCGTGGTGGTCATTTGGCTGATGTTATTTTCCATCATTAACGGCATACCTTCCTCTTTATAATGTAATAAATATCCGATCATTTATCTTAAAAAATGGCATTTTTCTTTGAATATCAAAATAACACCTCTTATTGGAAAACCCTTTAGTATATACCGAGAGGCTACCAAAAAATACATTCCTGGTTAATACGAAAACAGTGAGGAATTGTACGATTAATTCCTAGAAAACAGTAGACGGAAACTGTGGAAAGTCTGAGCTTCCAGACATCGAGTAGAGAAGCATGGACACTGTTAGGGAAAGTAGAAAGTGCCCCCCCCCCCATTTGATGAAACATCCAGAACTCCAAAGGACAAAGTGCGCCCAGTGAAGGTGAAACGAAAACTCTGAACCTTGAAGCCAAGGCGACAGAAACCAAATACTCCTGCCTCTTTATTTGCGAAGAGGCTTTAACAGCGCTTAGTGATGTCACGCCAGGGAAAGTCCCAGAGTTGGACAATATTCACTATGAATTTCTAATAAACTATGGCAATTACACAAAAGTGTGGTCGGCTCATTTCGTAACAGACATGCAAATCGGAAATATAGCACAAGAATTTAAACGCTCAAAAATAAGCTCTAAGAGCAATAACTTAACAGCCCTGTTTTCTGTTACCTGCAAGCTACTGGAACGATTTGTACATAACAGAATCAACACAACATTATCTGAAGCCAAAAAAATTGCACAGGTTAGGTCTTCTCGGTCCCTACCTACATCGAGGTATGATTTCATAGAAAAATTAAATCCGCAGCTGTCTTCATTGATCAATCAGCGGCCTACGATACAATGTGAAGAGGGACATGATATGTAATCTTATTCGTGCAATGTTTAGTAAAACAATTGTTTGATTAATCGACAATATGGTAAACGACCAAGTATTTTAAGTAGTCTTGGGATCCAAATTCAGCTACCGAAGAAAGCCAAAAATGCGCGCCTTCTTTTCAGCTTATACATTGTGTATATGTCATAAACAAGATCAAGAAAATTTGGTCATGTCGATAACTGGAGACTTGCGACAAGCTATAACACTATCAAACAATCAGAAGGTGTCCTAATGGGGGAAACCTAAATGTAATAAAGAGGCACTTTTATAAGTGGAAATTACAACCAAATGACACCAAGGTGGAAGTCACCTGTTTCCATCTAAGTAATAAAATCGCAGGAAGAAAACTTAACATACAGTTTGAAAACACCACACTTCCTCATAATAAAACACCGAAATATCGGGGGGTAACTCTTCGTAGAACGTTATCATTCAAACAGCACTTAAAAAAAAACATCCGAAAAATTAGTAATAACAAATTGCATCATCGAAAAGCTATGGGGTACAATATGGGGAGCTGTGGTCTCCATTTTGCGTTGTTCAATGGACCTTTTCTCCTCAGCCGCGGAATATTGTAACCCAGTCGGACTGAATACCTCACATGCAAAAAAGACAGATTCAGCTAAATAACAGCATGAAAATAATTGCTGGTGTTATCAAATTAACCTTACGCAATGGCCTCCAGTACTAAGCCGCAGTGTACCTCCTCGACTCCGACGCATATTGTAAATGCTGTAACGAAGGAGTACGAAAAGATTATGGAAAATGGAAACCTACCAATTCATCGAGACATAGATGATACTAACCAAAACCGACAAACACTGCTCCACAAGATCATATGCTGACAGACCAGAAGCTTGTTGTTGGAGACCATAAATTTCAGAGATATTTATTTGTAACTCTTGCATTATATGTTTTGTTATCTATTTTATACTCTACTTTTTGTTATTGTTTGCTACTTATATGTGTAAGTCTTAAATTTTAAATGTGTTAAGTGCCATACGATAAACAAATAAAGGCCATTTAAATAAAATATATTCCAGCTGCTTTTATTAAATAAAACATGTCTTTCACGAAGTCTATTTGCGATTTATAGATAGCGTTACAAAGTTTTATTATAAAGACAATATTACTATCTAGAATAAATATAAAATATTTTTGTGTTTCTTATTTCAATTAAACTACATTCTCTTTATGGTTAAAACAGAAATTTTTGCAGCACTAATTATATCCTTATATATGTATTTCTTTTTAAATATTATCTTTTACATAGATTTTTCTTTAATGAGTGGGTTTTTTAATATTATCTGTAATTTTCGGACATACAAAACGATTGTTAATTTTCTTAGAAAAGTGGTTTGGGATTAATTTTTTATATGCTAACCCTGGGTTCAGAGAAATTTATTATTCCCTTTTTTGAGATTGCAATCCGTTGTGAACATTTTCTGAATGAAATGTCTATAGCATAATCTCTTTATTGATTGGTAATATGTTGTTTATAGAAGAAAAAAAATAGTTGCTTGCATTATCCAATATAATTTGAAATAGAAAATTAATTGATAAGTATGAATTTTAGGCTAAAGGCATCATCGGATGTTTTACAATAAATGAAGAACACCACAGGAACACAATATATGGTATCAACAAGATGATGCAACATACATGTATCCCAGGAAATAATCAATTTATTGAGCGATAAGTTTGTGTAATCTCAAGAAACGCCAAGATCATGTGATATAACTCCTTTAGACTTTTTTTTATCTCTGAGATTGTGTTAAATATTTAGTTTATGTCAATAAACAGCAAATATTATAAGATCTAATAAAATTTTTATAAAAAAATTTAACCGACTTCTAAAAGTGCGTTAAAAAGTGAAAAATAACTCTAAATTTCTATATGAAATTGAAATTTTTGAAGTCGGCGCCAAACTAATACCTGACAAAATGCGATTCGCATAAACAGATTAAAAATACTTTATTTTACCCTCTTAGCATAATTTGTATATATTAGTAGTTATTTATTTCATTTAGGAATAATTTGGAGTCGACTTCAAAAATTTCAAATAAAAATTTCTACTTATTTTTCACTTTTTAGTACATTTTTAGAAGTCGGTTCAATTTTTTTATAAAAAGTGTATTTTTAGATTTTTAGTTTTGAATTCATTATGATATTCATAAATTATTTGAACTAAGTGCTAATCAGTATTAGTGTACCTCGCAATGACTCCCAGGCAAAAAAGTAACCATTTTATCCAGAATTGTAAATTACCCTAAAATGAAACACTAAAAATTCTTTGATTCTTAGAGTTCTCCAAATACCAATGAAATTGTGTCAAACAAATATTTAGTGTAAATCCACTATCTTAAATTTCGAATTAATTTTAGATTGGTAATATAGGCCCCAAAACCCTCAAATATCGATATTTAAAGAATTTGGGACGTATATTTCTTAGCCCGATATATTTTATATTGTACATTGAGTTTGTATACGTACCGCAATATCAATTTATATAAAACCAGAAAATGTAAAATTAGCCCCTCATATTGTATCTTATTAACTTAATAATTGTAAAAAATTAACTTCATATTCTTAATACACCACCCCCCAACCCCCTAATATCAAATTTGAAAAAATGCGAATAAGGTAAAATTTTCTTCCTACCATGTTGGATCCGCCATATTGAATTTCAAAAAAATATTTTTAACGTCCTAATCTCCCTTCAAAGCCCCTTAGTACCAATTTTAGATGAAATCCGTAAATTAAAAATTTCTAAACGGTCATATTGCGTCTGACGTTTAATTTTTCTTAAAATAATTTTATTTTCGTTATTTACATCCTCAAAAACGTTTCGGTTCCACATTTGAACAAAATTGAAAAATATAAAATCTTTAGTCAGCTATATTGCATTCGCCATATTGAATCCTGAACAATCCTATTAAATTCGTAATTTACAGCTTCAAAAACCCTCTGTATCAATTTTGGAGAAAGTCGAAAAATGTAAAATTTTTAGGACACCATATTGAATATGCCAGATTGAGTTTTTCAAGAATTGTTTTAATTTCGTAATTAACACTAACAAAAATCCCCCAATACTGACTTTAGACAAAATCGAGAGATGTAGAATCTTTAATCCGCCATCCTAGATCCGCCATATTTAATTTTTTTTTTAAATATAATCAGATTTGTAATGTGCTATCCCAAAAACTCCCCCATATCAACAATCCACCATATTGGATAAGCCATATTGAATTTTTTAAAAATAATTGTAGATTCGTCATGTGCGATCCCGAAAACTCCCCCGTATCAATTTTGGAGAAAATCGGACAAAATTGATTTTTTCGTCCGCCATATTGAATCCGCCATATTTAGTTTTTTAAAAATAATTTCAGATTCTTTTATGTGAGGCCCCGAAAACTTCCCCATACCAATTTTGGAGAAAATCGGACAAAATTGATTTTTTCGTCCGCCATATTGGATCCGCTATATTGATTTTTTTTAAAAGTAATTTAAGATTTGTTATGTGAGACCTTCCCAATACCAATTTTGGAGAGAATCGGTCATAATTGATTTTTTCGTCCGCCATATTGGATCATCTGACATATTGAATTTTTTAAATATAATTTTGAATTTGTCATGTGCGACCCCGAAAACTCTTCCGTACCAATTTTGGAGAAAATTGGACAAAATTAAATTTTTTGGCCGCCATATTGTCAGCGCGCCATCTTGGATTTTACTGCACCAATTTCATCTAAAAAAAATATGAGATCACCCAAGCAACTTCCTGAACGTAATGTAAAAAATTTCATTCAAATCGGTGCCGTCGTTCCGGAGTAATCGGTGTACATACATAAAAAAAAATTCATTCGCGACCAATTGAGAATCTCTTTCTTTCAGAAGTCGGTTAAAAAGAACATTATACCAGGTTATTAGTAAAGTAAGTACCGATTTTTATGAAAAAGTAGCTTAAAATTGCTGTTTCAGAAACGATTTCTTAGAGAACTCACGAAGCAGTAATTTAAAAGTAATTTTTTTCTAATAAAAATGCGCCGATTTAATAACTGCAATTAGAAAACCATTGATAACTTATTCGGTTATGGTTTAGTTACAAATTAGTATCACAAAGCTTTTATTTGATGATCCTTTATTTAAAGTTGTGCCCCTTTAAGTCTCGGGGGCACATAAGCCGACTCTGGCCCTAAAGCTAGCTTGCAAACGATTTATCAAAGATTTACATGTGTATACTCACCTAATATTACCCTTATTTGTGCTGTATTTTATGTGATTACACAAGGCTTCAAACATTCCACTGGTAGTAGTTACGTATCGACAGTCGAATACCTGAAACAGAAAACAATATATACTGTTTAACTATTGACAGTGAAAGCTTTGATAAGGTAGATGAATTGTTGCGTTTTCACTAACTAAAGCAATAATTACATTATTGTTGAACCGTAGTGTTTACAAGAATAGAATATTTGTTTTAAATTAGTCAAAATTACAACTGAATAACTATTTTTCCGTCCTTGACCAAGTTTAAACTTACAGCCGTAAACATTTTATTATATCCTATTTAATTTTTAAGGTTCTCACCACTTTTTAGGTTTTCATTACTACTGTGTAAATGTCATTTGTCTGTTGATATTTTACAACCTGGTATCAAGTAGATTTAACATCTTGCCGATGTGTTTCAGAACGGAAATTTTATATAGACAGCTGTTTTCTGTGAATTTTATTCTTGATTTATTACAGATCAATTCATGAGATCTTGAAGGGACTAAAAAGTATATGGAGAGGTTAGCAGAGTGGAATTTTTAAGAAATAGACTGTCAATCTTTTCATTGAAACATGGATGTTGAAGGTCCTATGTTTTATTCTGATTTCTTTTACACATAAATTATGTTTAATTTTGCGTGTTCCATAAAATATTTATTTTATTTTATAATCCTGGAGTTAAGAAGATACACAGTCAATGTTTAAGATATATAATTGATTTACATGCCTTAATTGAATGTACAGCTCTGTGTTACTGAAAGAGGACAACATTATGAATATTCTTTCAACACCAGAACATAACTTGGCATAAAAAGAATTTTACCGTTTGCTACACCACGAGAGAAAGAGAATTAAAATGAATATGAATGAATGAAAATTAAATATTGAATGCTTCTGTACAGGTGGTTATTTTTTCGGTGTTGATTGCTCGTTCTTTTAGGGCAGTGCCTAGGCTAGCATGCCGGAGATTAGGGGGGTTATATAAATTCATAGCGCCACCTGTTTTAGGCCCGTCGGTAAGAAGAAGCGATGATGTTAACGAAAACAGGAAACAACTAGATTCAAAAATAAAACACACCGATTCCAAAAACAATTAAAATCTATATTTAACAATAAAAAAAAGATTCTGTTTTACAAACTAAGTGAATTTTATCTTAAACTAAAGAAATATGTGACTATTTGCTAAATAATAAGTACAAAAAAACAAGGAGAGGAACAATGAATAATACTATTATTCAAATTACGCAAAGTCAGTTAGATCTAGGTCAAGCCTTAATTTTCACTATCGGCTGAACTGAATAACCTTACTTTTTAGATAAAGTTGTATTTTGCACTAATAAATTATCTAGTACGCCGATTTAGGAACTAAATTAAAAGTGCTGGACTTTTAATGGGTGAAATAATGTTTTAAATTACCTAGTGTATACGTATACCTTCGGTTTACAAGGTATTTTAACTTAAAATTAAATATAAAGTGTCTTGTGATCGCACGCAGAAAGTCTTATTAGTTCCCAATCACAGGGGGAAAATGAAAGCATACGATAAATTAGGTAATACCACAGTTTATTATATATAGTTCTAATACCTGAAGTGTGGTTTTATCACTGAGTGTAAGTTCTTTCAGCAAGCACTAACCTGTAACTTCTTTGGAACCAATGAAGTGTTTTATGCCAGGCTCTGACATAGAAATAGAAAAGGAAGATCCCGGTTTAATAAAATCTGATTGAGGCATGCACCTGTTTGCCTTTACGGGTGTAACAAGTATCGAAAGTCACAAAGATGGTGTTGACCTCTTAGAGGTGATAACTTTCACTATACTTTACTTAAGGGTAAACGAGGACAGTTTTAACTTTCTTTATCCCCCAAAATCTGGCAAATGTTGCCCTAAAACACTAAATATGGTTTTAGCTGTTTACTGGGATAAACGTAGTTCTGTATCAGTAGAAAAATCAGACAAAATATTGGTTTCTAAGCTTATGCCAATTTTCACAACCAAGGCTTGGCCCAGAATCTCTCTACTGACGCTTTTAGAAATCTCAAGAGCGCCAAGAAAAAAAAAAAAGATTAACTAACTACACCCTTGATGAAAGTGGCAAAAGTGGAGTGTTTGATTCATTTTTAGGCACACTTGATTTTTTTTTTACAAAACCGGTTTTTAATGTGACAGTGACAAAAACATTTAGTTTTTATTTTATATGTATTTGTTAAAGAGACTACTTGATGGAAATAAGGGATTGATTTATGGCGAGTATTGGATTGATTGTTGGTATTTGGCAAAATTATTTATAGTTTTGTTCGTAAAATAACAAAACCGTAACATGTTAATTCTTACCTGTAAAACACTTTTGATAAAATTAAAAATTTGAAGAAAACTTCCGATATTATATCGATTGAAGCAACGATAATTTAAGCTCGATTGATCTAAATTAGATTTATGAATTTACTATTCAGAGACTTTGTTTGTATATTAGAGTAATCCAAAATATCTAAGCTCGACTAGCTTTCATCAGGTTCTTATCAGCACCATTGTCACTATAAACCGATAATCATAGTTGTTTAACGCAGCAGAGTTAAAATAATCAGTAGATTCACTCAGCTTCACGAAAGCAGAAGTTTTGATTTCTAAAAGGTAAAACCCTAATTTTGTCAAATTTTAAATGTTTCCAAAATGGAAATCATTAGCTATCTATCCTTAAAAGCAGATACAATTTAAGGATTATCTCAAAAATTAAATATTCCAGAAATTTTCTTTTTATTTTATTAATTTTTATATATATATATATATATATATATATATATATATATATATATATATATATATATTTACAGTTGTATGAAGAAAACGACAAAAATTTTAATCAGTTACTCTTCATACTGAAGTATACTGACTGTCGAAGTACTTATGTTTGGCAAGGTTTTTTTTTAGTTTTTGAGACAGTTTTAGTATATATATATATATATATATATATATATATATACATATATATATATATATATATATATATATATATATATATATATATATATATATATATATATACTAAAAGTGTCTCAAAAACTAAAAAAAAACCTTGCCAAACATAAGTATTTCGACAGTCAGTATACTTCAGTATGAAGAGTAACTGATTAAAATTTTCGTCGTTTTCTTCATACAACTGTAAATATAACCTAGAATTTAGCGCGTTGCTCCGAATTTTGTTAACCGCGTTTATTACGAATTAAAGAGATTGATGATGTCTGCTTTCAAAGTTCTCACAAAAAGCAATTCTTCGTGGTATATAACAAATCAACCATATACCAGTAACAGTGCCTCACTAATAGATAAGTTGACTCGTCTAGTTATATAGACAACTGAATCTTTTGCAGATAATGACTCAGGAAGCTTTCAACTTCATAATTAATTTTATGAAAAAGTCTTTGGATTGTGCTGTTGCTCAGAGGGATGGCAGTGGCTGGAAAATTAGCTCTTTCCTGATTTCGCTAACAGTATATATATATATATATATATATATATATATATATATATATATATATATATATATATATATATATATATATATATATATGATTCAGTATTAATCCGGGAATACATCCGTTCGTTCGTTTGGTTTCCTATGGAAGTTTGCAAACGTTTCGCCAAAATCTTATTTGGCATTTTCTATGCTTGATGGTTGTAGATCAACTGAAAGGGATTCAACATGCAGCGTGCTTTATACGCGGTCGCAGATAGTAACGGTTGGTTGGCGTTGGCTCTGCCTCCCTCTCGAGCACCACCGTTGGTGTCAGGTTAAGGGTGGCATGCATGTCGGTACAATGGTCCCGCTTAAAGAGAGTTTTTCAAGTAGAAGGAACACATGGTTGCATGAAGCCAGCAAGATATTTTTCTAGTTTTTGAGTGTGAGGGTGCCGCCTCTTACGTCAAAAGCTCGGAGCACTTCTTAACCATTCTACACTCCGTAAAAATTGACAAGGACGACATCATTGCAAGCTTCGACGTAGCCAATACCCTAATATCAAGATCCCTTCGCCTAACTGATGACCAAGGAAAAGAAAAGGAACTGTCACACATAAAAAGGGTCCTCCAACAAAACAGCTACAAGACACCAACAATAAATAAAGCAATAAAATTACAACAAAAAGCAACTCAAGAAACAAGGCCACCTGCCGAGGATAGACAAATCACCGTACTTCCTTACATAAAAGGCACAACAGACAGAATCGGCAGATTACTCCAGAAACACAACATATCTACAGCCTATAAACCATATAAAACCATAGGCTCTTCTTTAAGAAAACCAAAAGACAAAATTAATTTAGAAAATCAAGGCGTATATAAAATCGCATGTGGCACCTGCAATAAAACATACATAGGCCAGACCAACAGAAGAATATCAGCTAGACTAGAAGAACACACACTCTGTATAAGAAACAAACAGACAACATAGGCCCTTTTTCAACACCAGCACGAGACGGGACACCAAATTGATTTTGAGACTGGCCAGCAAATCGCCAATATACAACACTACAAGGCAAGATTGATCCGTGAATCCATCGAAATTGAAAAGAACGGCACTCTGAATAAGAGAGACGATGCACTCAATCTTCCTTCTAGTTGGAAAACTCTCTTTAAGCGGGACTATTGTACCGAAACGCACGCCACCCTTAACCTGACACCAACGGTGGTGCTCGAGAGGGAGGCAGAGCCAACGCCAACCAACTGTTACTATCTGCGACCGCGTATAAAGCACGCTGCACGTTTTTTCTTTCAGTTGATCTACAACCACCAAGCACAGAAGATGCCAAATGAGATTTTGGCGAAACGTTTGCAAACTTCCACAGGAAACCAAAAGAACGAATGAATGTATTCCCGGATTAATACTGAATCACATGTTCCCATCCGTGAAACACTACGAAATATATATATATATATATATATATATATATATATATATATATATATATATATATATATATATATATATATATATATATATATATTTATATATAAATATTATTCTCAAGTTAAAAAGTGCTAAGAACTCCAAGATCATGGAAAAACTCCGGGTCCGAAAAATGACGACAGCTTTCTTTCGTCCTTATCAGGCCATTGCATTCGGTATAAACCATTATCTCGCATCTGTATCCTCTGAACAGATTTCACAGTTGAAAAATAGTAAATAAGACATAGTAGAGACATGATAGTTCATTCAATAACACAAGGACAACACAAACCAACAATGTTGTATAAAACTGCCATGTGGTAGCACGATGGTAAATTTAAAAAGGAATATATCAAAAATCGACACATGAAACGTGGTACTCGAAAGATAGAGGTCACATTTTAAGTAAAGTGTAGCACCAATGATCTCCCTAAGAGAGCTGTTGCGTGTTTTTGGGTCAACAAATATAAAAACAGAGAAATTCTCGTCCGTGTAATTTTAAAATAAAATAGGAAATCATCCACTGTAGACTTAAAGACCGTTGATAAATATTACTCTCATGTTAAAAAGCGCGGAGAACTCCATGATCATGGAAAAACTCAGGGTTCGGAAAATAACGACAGCGCTGTTTCCTCCTAGTATGGGACTCATCAAGCCATGGCATTACAGGGTAACGAACAGTTTACACTAGTATTAACTTTTTCAATTTTTTTATTATTTTTTTTTAATTTTATCAATCGGTATTATTTACTTTCATCTTTTCTTCTTTCTCTGTGAATCATTATTTTTTTTTTCTGTACTTAACTATAAAAGGCCAGCGACTACCATAAAAATTAAAATAAGGTTTCAGGTGTGGAATCACTTTCCAAGTGCTAAGTTTTATCATTTTTAAATATCTTCTTTTTTCACAGATAACAGCTACTAAACATCGCCGAATCTAAAAGGAAATATAGGCAGTATCGCTTCTATTATTTGAAGTTCTATGTCATTTCATCGTTGTCGGAAAACATCTGCCTATGTGCCATATATGCAACAGAGTTTTAAGTTGATGATATGAAACAATCCAAGTTGGAAGAAGTTGTCATTCTAATAAGACAGGTAAAGATTTGAAATATTTTCAAACAATGGAAGTAAAGCATCAAAAAAAACCATGGTGAATAGTATGTTCGCGCCAATGTCAAAAAGAAACCATGATGGTTTACGAAAGTTTTATAACACCTTTCTACTGTGCGAAATCAGGAGGAGCTGTCCGGAAAGAGCTAATCTTTCGACCACTGGCATCGCTCTGAGCAACAACACAGTCGAGACTTTTTGATAAAATTAATTATGTAGTTGAAAGCTTCCTGTGTCATTATCTGCAAAAGATTCAGTTGTCCATATAACTAGACGAGTCAACTTTATTTATTAGAGAGGCACTGTTACTGGCATATGTTTGATTTGTTATTTACCACGAATAATTGCTTTTTGTGAGAGCTTTGACAGCAGACATCATCAATCTCTTTAATTCGTAATAAACGCGGTTAACAAAATTCGGGGCAACGCGCTGAATTCTAGGTTATATTTGCAGTTGTGTGAAGAAAACGACGAAAACTTTAACCAGTTAGTCTTTCATACTGACATATGCTGACTATCGAAATACTTATGTTTGGAAATGTTGTTTCAGTTTTTGAGACAGTTTTAGGGTTTTCTTATGCTAAAGATCCCATTTTAAAGAAAACTTATTAAATGAAAACCAAACATAGTCTATTTAACAGATTTGTTTACCAAATTTAGCGAAATTTACTGGCACTGGCAAGGTGACAGTCTGAATGTAATAAAAACAAAGTCCATCATTGCAACTTTTCTTGCTAAAGTTAACTTTATGAAGCAAAGCATTTAAATACCTTGTACAGAGACTTTGAAACCAGATTTAAGGATGTTATGATCATGAAAGTAACGCGGTATATGGTGCTGATAATGAATGGGATGTCATATTACAAATAGAACTGGAAACATATTACAATAAGTTCTAGCAAAAAACTGAAGGTGTAGTTTAGAAATGGATATCAGCAATTTTGGTTTCATTGAGACATATCTTCTACTCATCCTGCACTATGGATAATCGCGAGTAAATTTTTGATAATTTTTTCATTTTGATATCTCGTGGAAAGGATTTCAGGGCGATTGCCAATTTTCTTACAGCAAAAATTAACTAGCATGCAAATTATTGGCCGAGGAGATCTGAAATTATACCGGACTAATTTGAAGTCAAATATTGAAAATTTTTGCTTCTCATACTAGTCTGTCTTTTATACTAATTGGGTGGGGGTTATTTCGATCTATTCTCTGCTCTTGTGATGTTGTCTCCCCCAAAAAAAAACCACTGGGGCTGGCTCCACCCCTAAGCTCATCCCTCCCATTAAAAGCTTCTTATAACTATCGCCAAAGGTTATGGCAGGTGAGAAATAATGCACTAAAACGAAAAAAATGGTAGCTGCGATGAAATTTTATGAAAAAAAATTAAAGGATTAATTTTTTTGTGTATTTAGTTTATATAAGAATTTTAAAAGATCTGATGCCGTTTTAAAAAATAAATGTATTAGTTGTAACTGAATTTTAAAAAATATTTTCCATCCTACAGTAAAATTTATTAAATTGCGAGGCTCTATGATAAATTCTGATCTGGTGATAAAACGCACAACGCGGAGGTGAGTATTGCGCGGCACTGTGTCCAAATTATGAAAAAGTCATGCGTCTGTTGTTACTTTGGCATTTTTCATTCTGTTCTCGCGTTGTTCATTCGATTATCAAACTAAGTCTTCTTATGTCAAAAACACGTTTAAGTTGTGTTGCGGTAAGAACATCCCACCGTTGTTTTCCAACAAATTTGGCTTAAGTAAGAGTTCCAAGTTGT
The DNA here is from genome assembly GCA_034092305.1 of Diaprepes abbreviatus. Lineage (NCBI taxonomy): Eukaryota > Metazoa > Arthropoda > Insecta > Coleoptera > Curculionidae > Diaprepes > Diaprepes abbreviatus. Next base: position 917,500 of record JASJET010000090.1, on the reverse strand, counting down.
GGAAAGCATGACAAGGATGTCTGGTAAAGGCATCGGTGGATCCCACTGATGAGTCCACCACTGATACCGCGACAAAACATCCTAACATTTTAACGGTAGTTATATGCCCTTAACATCAGGGGCATTACTACGACAGTTGATAAAATTCTAAAAATTCAATATAAGGAAGACAGACGGGGATCTACGGAATGCAGAAAAAATTGACTCGCGTTCTGTGGGACAAAAAAGTTTGAGGAACTCTGATCTACACGAATAAAATGTTTTCTGAGTTAATATAAATTTCTTATAAAATTTATGATACCACGTAAACTGGCAAAAATCGAAATAAATGAATTAATATCCTAAAGCATAATTTATAAAAATAACTTTTTTTATATTTATATAGACTATCTATTATTTAACGTCGTACATTATCACGAAAATCCAATTTTAAGAAACGTCCGGCCGAACAGTATTGAAAAATAATCTGAACACTAATCTACAAATTGCGTGCCGAAGTAAATTGACTAGATATCGAGAAAAATATAAATGTTCTCATTCGAAAAATTATTAAACAAAGTATGAGTAAAGCTTTTATTTAATTTGGTTCTGAAAATACGATTCAATTATTTTATTGTTTCGAATAAAAGAGCTTTCCTAAGTTTTTTAATGTTTATTTTATATTTTGTATTTTAGGCCAAATTTAAACTTTTCATTTACCAAGATTTTTTAAATTAAAAGCGGTCTGATTTGAAAAATACAAGTTTTAAAAGTTTAATATTGAATAAATTTGAAGAGAATTATAAAAAAATATTTTTTTTATCACTTTGGTTACTGATTTCAATAGCCTTAACCCTAGTTTTTAATAGACTTCTAAAAGAAGGAGATACACAATTCGTCGACTATGTATTTTTTAAATTTTATTATACCTAAGGTATTAAGGAAATGATTCTAATAAATTTGATTAACATTCTGCCCATCATCTAAAAGAGAAAAGTTCCTTACAAAAAGGGTCTAAGGTAAATATGTCTAAATGTATATTTTTTGCAAATATAAATTAGTGGTTATTTAGTGAATAAACTAATTAACATTATTTAAGCAATTTTTTAAATTAAAAAAAAATATTTATATTTACCAAATCGGATGTGACTTCGTCGCAAGAATTTGTAAAACTCGTATGGTACCTCCAGAGATGTAGCATCAATTTTTATTAATAAAAAAGCCATTAAGCAAATACTATGTTAAAACAGCTTCTTTGCAAATGCTGAAACTCAATAGCGAGACAATTTCAATGGAAATTTTGATTTTCTTCCAATAATTTCTTATTTGTCCTTTGATAGCCTATATATCAATAAAGATTTGTTAGGGCTAACTAATTTAAGCCGTATTCCTTATAATTAGTTATCTGCGATGGAAGTAAAAATGATAATTTTTTTTTGATACACAATTGGTAAACATTTTGCTGAAGTAATTATGATTATTTTAAATTGTTAAAAGTGATGGATTTGGATGTAATTATGCATTTAGTCTTTTACTTCCTTGCTTCCAGAAAAGTAGTACGTGTTTTATGGGAAATGGATATATTGAATTGTTGAATAAATTTTTTAATACATAGATCATTGAGCGTATTTTGATTCGAGTTAAAATCAAAAATGTACTTTGTATCCTTTGAAGTTTTTCTTTTGAAGCTATAAATCCAATCAGGTTTGTTTTTAAAATACGGAATGAAAATCATTTGTGACAACTTATTTTTGCTGCTGTTGTTAGAAATGTATGAGGAGTTATTCAACATATTTGGCAAAAGTGGTTAAGAAGTTACCAGGCTTGTAAAGGCGTAATGGGGGACATTTAATCTAATAAAAACAATATGCATGTGTTTCTTAATGTGAAGTGAGTTTTACGGTAAGAAATATTTCAGTTAATAATTTTAATACTTAACAGAAAAAGCCAAATTTATATTGAAACGTATGGACTATAAAAATTCAAATAAATTTTATTTACACAACATTCCTAACAAACGCCGCACCGAGTGGTTATTGAAATAAATGAGACTTTGCCTGTTTTTAAGAAAATTAGAAATGTTCTGACCTATTTTTCGAAGAAATGGTTACACTTCGAATAGATGCTTTAATTAACTTTTTTGTTTAAAAATAATATGTAAAGTTGTTAATCAAATTTACGAAAAATATTGGTATAGAATTACTGAAGCACGCCAATGATTCAGTTCATGTTCTATTGATTGTTGCTATTATATATTTGATTGTATTTTCTTTCGGTAAAAATAATTTATAATAATTTAGTGATGAATGTGTACTGCTGAATTGTGTTCACAAATAATCTTGTTCTGTTATAATAAAAAACCAGGAAAAGTAAAAAATACCATACAAAATTGTGAATCTTTATCTTGTATGCCTTCTTCTCAATATTCGTTTTTTAGATTTAGTGTGAGGAATCATTGTGATCCGGGAAACGCTGTCAAAGTAGATAGCTATCTTTGTTAGTGACGCCGTTAAGCTTCCTGTAATCAACACAAAATCTTATAGTTCCATTCTTTTTGGCTACTAGTACAACGGGAGATGACCAAGGACAAGACGATTCTTTTATAACTTCATTTAAAATTTTATCAACAAGTAATTCAACTTACTGGCATTTGTCTATGGAAGGTCTTCTAGGTAGTTGGCGTATTGGTTGTGCACTGCCAGTATTTATTTGAAGCTGGATTATGTTCGTCCTACCGGTATTACCATCTTTTGCTTTAAAAACATTATTATGCTTCCTTATAAACGAACGAACACATATAACTAAAGAAGAAATACTATAGGCTGTAAAAACAATGAAGAATGGTAAATAACCGGGTCCAGATAGGATTACATCGGAACTTTTCAAGCTTGTGGAAGGTAAATATGTGAATATTCTTGTCGATCTTTTTAACTGCATTTACAAAACAGGAAAAATACCAAAAGAATGTCTCCTGTCAACTTTTGTCACCATACAAACGCAAAACAGTGCACTGACCATCGCACAATAAGCCTAATGGGATACACATTAAAAGTATTCCTCAAAGTGATTCACACAAGAATTCACAGAAAACTAGATGTGGATATTAGTGATACTCAATTTGGATTTCGGAACGGGTTTGGAACAAGAGTAGCACTATTTGCACTTGATGTCATGTGCCAAAGATGTCTAGATATGAACCAAGATATGTATATGTGCTTCATTGACTACAATAAAGCGTTCGATAAAGTATGTCACGATCATCTAATGAGACTGCTGGTAGAAAAAAAACTTGGATAAAAGAGATATCAGGATTATTTCCAAGATTTACTAAAACCAGAAAGCGAATATTCGAATAGAGCAAGAGACAACGGAGGAACTCGAGATTAAGAAAGGAATAAGACAGGGATGTATACTTTCACCAATCTTATTCAACCTATACTCAGAGGACATCGTAAACAGAGCACTTTCAGAGCAAAAAAATATAGGTATTAAAAGAAATGGCATTCCAATAAACAACTTGAGATATGCCGATGACACGGTTGTAATTGCAGAAACTTCGGAGGATCTTCAGATACTAATTAACAGAATAGTAGAATGCAGTGAAGAATATGGATTATCACTTAACATCAGTAAAACAAAAATAATGGTGGTATCTAAATCACCACAAAACTTCCTTGACATAACCGTTCATGATCAAAGAATTGAACGTGTGAGAAAATTTAATTACCTGGGAACTGTTATCAACGTAAATAACGATAGCTCTGAAGAAATCAGAATCAATGTGGAAAAAGCTAGAGCTACATTTATTAAAATAAAGAAGGACGAGATTTAAACCTTAAACTTAAAATTTGCCTTGTGAGATGTTACGTGCTGTCAGTTCTTTACTACGGAATGGAAGCGTGGACACTGAAAAAGATTGATACCAAGAGGATGGAAGCATTTGAGATGTGGATGTACCGTAGAATATTAAGAATATCGTGGACAGAGAGAGTAACAAATGTGGAGGTTTTGCGAAGAATGCGGTAAGAGAAAGAATTAGTACTTACTTTTAAAGAACGCAAACTGCAATACTTGGGACATGTTATGAGGGGAGATAAATACGAGTTGCTGCAATTAATTATCTAGGGAAAAATAATAGGCAAAAGATCCATAGGAAGAAGAAGGCATTCATGGTTAAAGAACTTAAGAGAATGGTACAATTGCAGCAACTGCCAACTGTTTAGATCTGCAGTGTCAAAGATACGCATAGCTTTGATGATAGCAAAACTTCGGAACGAGGACGGCACCTAAAGAAGAAGAAGATAAACATATTCCTTTAAGTTCTTGGCGAAAGGTCTTTCAAATTTATCTGGAGCTGCTCAATTAGTCAGCTACTTGACGATTTTGAAGTAGCTTTAGAGGAAGTTAACATTTTACCACCCATTTTACTGCTATAGTTCTACTTCGCCTCCTTTATTATTTTTAAAATAGTTAGGAAGAATATTGACTACTCGTATTGGTATGATGTCATCTGAATTGACTAATACCTTCGCAACCAGGTATTTACAGAGTTTATTGAGGTATGGAACCAATCCAAAGTGGTTCCAAAACTTTTTTCTAGTCTTGTGTAAACAATTTTCTCTTTGCGTCTATTTATTCTGGTTGTTTGTGCGGCAATTCCTCTGATTGGTTCGGTATTATAGTTCTTTGACAGAATACATTTTTCGGTGCCATACTTTAAGATGTTAAGCTTGTTGTCGAAAGAAAATCTATGTTGACGAATAAGATTCATTCATTCCAATCACATCAACTGCTTCTCCAGTTACAGCTCTCACTATTACTTTTCTGGACAATGGTAGGATTTTATATTTGTCAACAAGGGTTGACTTTATCAGAGATACTGCTGCACCAGTGTTAACAGTTATGGTAATAGGTGTAGCATTGACTTTTCCTTCAATTATAAGACCGTTTCATAAGCATAATATTTCTCTAAGGACGCATCAAAAAATTCTTCTAGTCCTTCTTTACCATATTTAAATAAAAATACGTAATTTTTCATAATTTATCGATTATTTTGAAAATACCAGACCCAATTTGGAAAATAATTTTTTTTAAAGTAACATCCTATTAGTCTTTTTCATTTTCCTCTTAATATAAATACTTTTTCTAGTCAGCACGCAGCTAACAACTTTTAATTACAAAACATAACCATAACAGGTTCTGATATGCCAAAAATCATAACATTCCTTTGGCAGACCTAAGATCTTAAATAGAATTGTTATATATCCTTCGATGATACCTTCTAAGTAATTTTCATTCTTCACCTTCAGATATTACGTGGGTGAATTATTAAGATTTGCGGAAATATTTAAAGGGTCAAATACCATTAGGCTGTCCCAACAGTAAGTAATTTGGTTTTGCAAATAAACTTATTTTGAAAAGTGCGAATGTATATATTGGATTATTAGGACATTTTATAAAATTTTTTTTAAAAATGTATACCGAATTTTTGTCCTAGTAATAAGGACATTTAAATTATTACTAGAAAATATTTATTTTTTAAATATATGTCACAAGAAGTATAAACATTTTTAAGAGAAACCCAAAAAAAGCCTCCAAGGTGCGATAATTTGAATCTCCGGGTCAATTTTAAAGATTACGAAGTAAATTTTGTTCCATTTTTCATTGTCTGTGAGGGCACCTCCCAAGGAAGGTTTTTACGTATAATGTATCGATATATAACGTTAAGTAAGGAGCAATGTCAATCTTTTCACTATGACCTAAAATTATCGTATTTAACGTTTAATAATTGGTAAAAAAATTGTATATGTGTAAAGTATAAAATGTTTAAACTAGCTTCATTGGCACAAGAGTGGATCCAGAAATTTTTTTTGGTGAGATCATAAAAATTATTCAAGAAACTAAAGGTATATATATATATATGTATATATATATATATATATATATATATATATATATATATATCACAATCTGGAAATACATCCATTCGTTCTTTTGGTTTCTTGTGAAAATTTGCAAATATTTCACCTAAATCTCAGATGGAATTTTCTGTTCTTGCTGGTTGTAGGTCAACAACAACAAATTTTGATATAAAATTCCTGTATCCGAGCATATCGATGAATGAAGCATTGGACCAGATCGCCCGAAGAGAGGATTATCAACTCAGATTATAGATCTCACCAGATATTGCCTTAAGAACGCATATTTCTTGTTTGATGGCCAGATATACAGACAGACAGAAGGCGCTGTCATGAACTCATCACTATCTTGTGGCAAATTTATTCATGACTTATTTGGAATCCAAAGCTTTTGAAGAATCCCATTTCAAACCCAAACTCTGGCATCGCTACGCGGATGATATATTTGTGATATGGTCTTACAGTAAACAACAGCTTAACTACTTCCATGAGTTTCTTTATTCTATCCACCCGAAGACACAGTCCACTCTGAAACTTGAGGAAAATATTAAGGTTCCGTTTCTGAATGTCCTTATAACCGAGAAACTTGCATCATACAGTATATCGAAAATCAACCCACAGGGACAAAACCTCAATGCTGATTCTTACCATCGCCCCTCACAAATACAGGGCGTAGTTAACACCCTAATATCAAAATCCTTTTATATAATCGACAACCAAGGAAAAGAAAAGGATACTATCACAAATAAGAAGCCCTCATGCAAAATAACTACGAACCAATTACCTCAAATACAGCAATAACTTTCTAAAATCCACACAAGATATAAAACCATCAGTCGGAAATAGATAAATTACTATATTTTCCTACTTAAAAGGCAAGATAGACCTAATCAGCATATTGCTTCGGAAACATAACCTATTCATAGCCTACAAACCACACAAAACTCATCTTGCTCATCTCCAAGAAATCCAAAGGACAAAATCAATCTAGAAAATAATTCATAGAATAATACATACGTGTGGTGGATGAACCTATATATGTTAGACATCCAGAAATTTTAAAGGCATAACTGCATCACATTAAAGTAATTGCAACAGAAATGTAAAAAGTTGTGCCTTGTCACAACATGTCATCGAAAACAATCACATGATAGACTGGGGTATAGCTGAAGTTTTAGATAAAGAAAAATGGTACACATACACCTCAAAAGATGTAATATGAACAAAATCAGATACCCAAAATTTGAGCTCTATTTACCATTATATTTTTAAATTACAAAAAGAAAAATATCTATCATTGATGGATTCTGCCGCCTCTATTGTCTCTATTGTCTATTCATAAGCTTACGACACGCATGTCGACATTTGCTTAAACCTTATAAATATAAAAAAAATGTAAATATAATAAACTAAATTCCTTAACTTGATAAATGTCGATCACTTCCATTTTGATAAGTAAAAATGTAATTTATAGTTTATAACTATTATTTTTCAATTTCCTATTGAGTAATGTTTTTCCTGTTTTCAACTTAACTCCACATTGGTGAGTTTACTCTAAAATATAATTAGTTAATATAGTATTAGTTAACGTATTAATTGTTGATTGTCCTGATGAAGAGCATAATAAATACTCGAAAGCTTGACAAAAAAAAAAGGGTTTGTTTGAAGGTTGTAGACAATGTTGAAGATTGACTAAAATGTGGTCGGACTTGCATTGTTCCATTAGGATGTATCTCTAGTCGTTATCCAGTATAAACTGAATGTTTTGCCTTAAGACTATGAATTTATATAGGGATTGTGTCCACTGAAGCGCAAAGTTTCGCTGTACATACCTCAATGATTTGATGTTACAAAGTAGTGGTTGCCAAAGATTAGGTATCTCAATATTGGGTTTACTGAAGATTCCATTATTGTTTTTAATGTATGCTGCTTCTATAAATTTTCTTTTTTTCATATTGGGTTCCATATATATTGCCGTTGCCTCAGACCATTTTATATGGTGTTGTTTATCCCAAGAGTGTTCTGCAATACCTGATCTCGACGTTTCCCCTTTTTGTGTATGAGTTTTATGTTCCTTAATTCTAACTTCTAGTGGTCGTTTGGAAGGGCAATGATCAACAATCTAATGATTTCCTGAAACATCTACCTACAGTTTACCATGGAAAAAGAGGTCAATGATCAATTGCCCTTCCTAGATGTCATGGTGAACCGTTCAAACGAAACTATTAAAACTTCAGTATATAGAAAGCCAACACATACTGGACAATATCTTAATCATAGTTCTAATCATTCTGTTGTAACAAAACGAAGAATTATATGCAACCTCTATAATCGCGCTATATCTATATGCAATAATGCCGAATCATTGGAAAAAGAGGTAGCAAATATTAAATCCGATTTACAACAGAATGGTTATCCTTTAAAATTAATTGACGATGTTATAAATAATTTTAGAACAACGAACACTGGACAGCAAGAAACACATTCCTTCTTCACAATTCCCTACATTAAGGGAACGTCGGAGAAAATAAGACGAATTTCCAGTAGTTATAATATAAAATAGCCTTTAAATCAGGAAATACACTTAGAGCTCATTTAACAAAAACAAAACCTAAAACTTTCGATAAGAAAGAATGTGTTTACAAAGTTCCATGTGAATGTGGTGAAATGTATATTGGAGAAACCAAACGACCACTAGAAGTTAGAATTAGGGAACATAAAACATACACAAAAAGGGAAGACGTCGAGATCAGGTATTGCAGAACACTCCTGGGATAAACAACACCATATAAAATGGTCTGACGCTGCGGCAATATATATGGAACCCAATATGAAAAAAAGAGAATTTGTGGAAGCAGCATACATTAAAAACAATAAAAATACTTCAGTAAACCGAGTGTTGAGATACCTAATCTTTGGCAACCACTACTTTGTAACATCAAATCATTGAGGTGTGTACAGTAAATCGAAACTTTGCTCTTCAATGGACACAGTCCCTATATAAGCTCGTAGTCTTAAGACAAAACATTCAGTTTATACTTGATAACGATTAGAGATACAACCTAATCAAAACGTCGTAAAAATAAAAAATAAATAAAAATAAAGTCAATGCAAGTCCGACCACATTTTAGTCAAAAAAGGATTTTTCTTCAAACCATAAAAGACGGCAACCCCACTAACTTATAAATATATATACATATATATATATATATATATATATATATATATATATATATATATATAATATATATATATATATATATATATATATATATATATATATATATACATATATACTTATTTATTTATTAAATTACACCAAAATAATTTTTTGTTATGGAGGTTTTCTGCAAAAGCTATTGCGGGAACAAGAAAAAAACGCTAATTTTAACATTTATTTTTTGCGTTTTAGCAGTAACTTATGAACAGAATAAATCATAGCTCAAATTATAGATTTTCTTACTGTCTGAAACTGATTATTTAAACTTTTTAGTCTATAATCAATATCAAAGCTTTTAACATTAAAAAACAACATCTTTTGACGTCTCCAAACGCTCGTAGTTAATTACGGAACATTACCAACAGTCGCCAACTGTCATGGCTAGTCTTATATTTGCCCTCTTTGTAACCTCCAAAAGTGGGTTACCTCTTACCATAAATTGTCTAAAATACATTGGGTCAATTTTTTGCCGATTGTACTATAAAAGCTATATATGTTTGTGGTAATTTACCTGTAAAAGATCTCGTATTTTAAAACTTAAAAACACAAAGCATCACACATTACTCATGCCTTAGAAAACATAATGTTGCAGACCCAAATCGTATGCTGCAAGCTCAAAGAATAATACGTAGCAATTTAAAGCTACATGTTTTATTTTGACAAATTTCTGTTTATAATTTTTTACATTTTTATAAACTAACAGCAAATATATTCATACTGTTTTCGCACAATTTGGTTTAATATGCCTTTAAATTAGTCGTTTAAATAAAAATTATTAAAATTATGAAAACAATATACCACTTTAATGATAAAGAAGACGAATAAGGATCTTAGTTCATAATAACCATAAACCTTATATAATTAATCTCTTTAAAAAAATAATCCAAACTAAATATTTTTCTAATTTATTACTTGAGGTAGCTATAATGGACTCATAAGAAAGGCTGTATATATAAAATTAAAAATGGTTACCAAAATTATTTTATTTCGTAATAATAAATCAGATCGAAATTCAAATATTTATTTGGTTCAACTTATACCTCTTTGTTAGTGCAACTTAACTGTCGGCAATGATTTATATAGAACAGATAAGGTGAGAAGAAAACTATGTGTGTTGTTTATAAGGTGCATCTATTATAATGACTCGTTTAGATTTTCAAAACTAATGCCTCTGGTTTTTCTCCAATAATTTTTTTCATTTAACTTCAGGCAAATTAACATAAACGAATTAAAACAGGAATATAAATTTTAATAAGCTTTTATGATCTATTCGGGACGCTAACTTAAAAAGAAACATTATATATATAAAGACTTGGTAAGAATAAATTTTTTGATCATGAAACATTCATTATTTGTTACGACTAATTTAATCATTAAATACTGATTTAATATTTCACAATATTTTATCATAACTTTCAATTATTTGCCAGATTAAGCAGAATAATTTATTTGGTCTCTATTTTGTCATCTTCTGGCCTTTATCATTAATATCCAAAGAGGTCCATATAAACCTCGGCGACCTGCAATTTGTCCCTGACAACAGAAAAAAAAATTGTTGGTGCATGAGATGTAAATAAGAATCCACGAAGGTGAATTCTATTTCGGCAGATCATTATCAAATTGCATCAATATCTTCAATTCGTCATAAAGGCAGTTAACAGAATTAGAAGCAATTCGTTCAATTTAAGGTTGTGTGAAAAAATGACGAAACTTTCATCAATCACTTCTTCATATCCGCTAACTGTCAAAGAGATTACGTTTGACTATAATTTTTTTTCATTTTCTGAAACTATTACAGAGTTTTTGTATGCTAAAGATCCCATTTTAAGAGAAAACTTTATCGAACTGCTTACTTAAGATATTTGTTGGCAAAATTTAACGAGATTACCTTACAATTGTAAGAGACAGTCAGAATTTAATAAAAATAAAGTCAATCATTGTTACTTTTCTTGCTAGAATCAACCTTATGAAGTAAACATTGGACGGCGAAAATTTTCCCAATTCCCAAACTTTGACACAGACATGTTGCCAGGATGATAATGTTCAATATGTGAAAGCTTTCTACACAGACTTTAAAAGACATACTGTCAGAATGATGATGTATTGTCGTACGTTCAACATTTGAATGCCTTGTATACAGATTTTAAAACCAGATTTGAGGATGTTCTGATCATGGAAATGCCACAAAGGACTATCAACCCATATGATGATATTGATAAATCGGATGCCATATTACAAGAAAAACTAACGAAGTACTTAAGGTTTAGATTAGAAATGAATATAAGCAATTTCAGCTTCAGGGAGATATACCTGCTACTTGTCCTGCATTATAGGTGATCGCAAGAAAGGTTTTGACAGTTTTTCCATCTTCATGCCTCGTGTTTAGCACAGTTTCCAATCTTTTCACCAAAAAAGAACCAGATTGGAAGAGACTTAAGATTAGATTTGTTAAATTTGATGCTAAATATTGAAAATTTGTTATCGAAGCAGCAAGCTTATCCTTTTCATTAAAATATTTTATTACAATCTCCAAAGTTTATGGCAGGAGGGGAATGATATGCTGAAAGAAGAAATGGAAGCATCATCCTCCACCCCCCATATAATTTGCCGAGTATATTAAAAGAATTGTTCTTTTTGTATATTTAATATATGTAAAAATGTTCCGATCTTGTATTGTTTTAATAATTATAAGTATGAATTGTAACTCAAACATGTTCTTTGTATTTTAAATTTTCTTCTCTACAACAAACTTTACCGATTTGAGCAGCTCTGTGTCAAGCATTGCGCGGCGATGTGCGTTGCGCCGACTGTATAGGAAATATTATGAAGAATGTCAACAATGTGTGTTGTTACGTTAACATTTTTCATAATATTTCCGTATAGCCGCGTTGTGCATTCGATCATAAGAATAGACGTCAAAACAGACACACTTAAATCGATAAAATTGTAAAAATTTAATATTAGGAAGAAAGGGGTGAGTCTACGGAAAACGACTCGTGGTATACGGGATAAGAAAATAATGGAATCTCTGCTTTAGTTGGGTGATTTGAGCAATCTCGCACTGCGATGTATAATATATTATTCTAATAAAGGCCAGGTATATCAAGGCTCTTGAACGAATATTAAAAATGACACTATATTATTGAGATAATGTCTTAAAAGCAAATGTCACGTGGGGAGACTGGCTAACCGTTGAGTGTTACTTGAGGATGCTCGTGAAGCTCTTTTGGAGTCTTTGGTATAGATTTAGGAATCCTTTAGAATGTTTTATATCAGGCATGCTACCCTACGTCAGCTGTGTTTAATTCTATACACAAGCCACTTTTTGATGGTTTTGGATCGAGGAACAAAGTTTTTCCACCATGTTTTTCTGGACTCTTTGGTTCAATCCTTTAATTTTCTTTTACCTTGATACATCAAGGCTTGCAACAGATATTATTTGAGATATCTTAGGGAACAGCTGTTTGATTCAAGAGCTTTTTGCGCTATTTTTGCTTTCTGAGAGTCTTCAAAAAGGTGCAAAGTGAAAGAGTAAATTGACAATTATTAAGTTAACTGAAATTAAAACAGTTTATTATTTATTTTCTATGTTTTAATACAATTTTTTGAGGCCGCTTTAGTTTTTTTTTTATAAATTTATTTTATTTCAGAAATGCAGAAAAAATATTTAGAATGGTAACGAAAAGAAATTTTATTGAGATAAAATGAAAATGGCTATAAATAAAAAAGAAACAGGTTAAGTTAGCTAACCAACAATTTGGTTTTTGATTTTTCAATTATCAATTTCTTTGTAACAAATCGACCGTGAAAATATTTTGAAGATATGTTTTGTGAGTATCTGATACAATATGCTTAAAACTGAATCAAAACATCTCACTCCAATCAAAAATTATACCCAAAAAAATTTCGCTTATGAAAAGATTCTTTTCCATTTTTTAGCCTTTTTGTATTAATCTACAATGAGAATATTTTTAAGAGATTCCGCTGGTAGTATATGCCAATAAAGTCGATTAACAGTTTACTCAACAAGTATTTAAGTGTTTAATCGCTTTGAATAAAACCAATTTTGAAAACATTTTTACAGGGCCGCTCCAGTGAACCTCTTAGAATGTACTACAACTCTTGTCAGAAGTTATATTCGAATAAAATCGGTTAAAAAGTTAGCTAGTCACCAATTTTTTTAAACATTTTTTATAGATTTCAATCTGTTTACAAGAAATATTTTCATAAAGTTACCCTTAGAACATATTGAAAATTTGATTAAAATCTCACTTTTATTAAAAGTTAAATATCTGTCGCCCAAAGACCTTTTTCCATTTCTCTTTTAGGAATTTATTTTTTTATCCTCTTCCTGAATATCTTTCTTGGCCTTCGAAGGCCAATATGGTAAATTATATTTATTTGTTGACGATACAGCTTTTACGATGTCCTCGTGGTCATTTTAGAGAAATGGATGGTCAGCTAGAAAATTAAGTTATGTTAGTGATGTTCACTAGAGTGCGATTTGTGATCCCAGACGATAGACTATCCATCTCAAACACTGAGATTCCTTGAAGAGACCACGCAAAATTCTTAGGGCTAGTCTTCGACGGTGAGCTCAATTGGCTTTTGAGTACTGTTTACTAAGTAAAGCCAAAACTTATTTGATAGCTTTCTATTCCCTGAATCGTAACAGCAAGCCGACTTTAAAACTTAAACTGCTAATTTACACTCTTTTTATCTTTGAATCCTCTCCTTTGGTGCTCCCACATGGATCACCATAGGCAGATCAAGATTCAGTAGATTAGAGAGCGTTCAAAACACAGTTCTCCGTTTGATGTCCCTTCCTATGTAAGGAATAACATAATTACAGATACCTCGGATGTGAAATCTTTTCATTCTTCCTTCCCAATTCCATAACTAATTATCTTGATAAAGCTCAGCACTCTTCTAACGAGCTCATACAAAGTTCACACTGTTTCACTGCCACACCACAACAGCTTTCTTAAAAATTGGATACTCCACCATTAAACTGCGGTCTTTCCAAATACCAGTAACTAGCTCAAAAGTCAAAGGCAATAGTTTTTTAACCTTAAAGAGACCACTTTATTCAACAAACACATCCTGTGGGATGTCCAATGGATAATTTGTCTTGATGACAGAGTTTTGTCCATACCTTGCACTTATTCATACTATTATAGTTGGTTTATTTTTAATCTTTTACAATACTCTGTTTAATTCCCATTATCTTGCTTAATTGTTACCGATTTTTCCACTTCTGATTTTTCCACCGCTCGACTCCATAAATCCAGCTTTGTCGTTTTGAAACCTTTTTTGAGCTACCATAATCATTGCTGTATTAGGTATTCGATGTTTATTTCACTTTAATATTTTTTGATCCTATAGGAATGTTCCTGTCCATTATCACTTCATCTATAATAAGTACGGTTGCGTGTTATATTCATACACAAATATATTTGGGAAATGTGCTTTATTTGCCTTCTCTGACTAGTTTTTGTTAGATTGTCGAACTGAAAACCTTGCTTTTTTCATATAGGTTAAAATGTACAAACAAATGTTGGTTAAATTATTAATTCTACTTGAAAGTATTAAGATTTCAGATATTAAAAAATTATTAGGAGACAGTTGCATCCTAGGAAAGGTATTATACGAGAATAAACAAACCAGAAATGTGAGTGAATTTTAAAGTCAAGTTAGGTTGATTTAATGAGCTCTATGCTTGCAGCGATACAAAACTTTACCTACATTAAAATCTGGAACGCTTTTAAAGTGCAAACTTGTCTTTCAAACTACGTATAATGTCTTTTATGTTAAGTCACACGGAAGTTCACTTTAATAAAATTTACTTAGTGAATATAATATATATTGCTAATGAAATTTATGCTATTTAAATATTGTCCAAGTCAACGATTCAATTTTTTTTAGTTCTTGATGATCTTTTATTGGTATCTCGTTTTATCTGCGTTATTAAAAAATTATTTTTATTTTTAAAAATCATCGAATAACTAAAAATGCATTCAAATCACTACAGCTAAATCTATCAGTGATAAGGCTAACATACCGTTTGAAACACTGGTCTATATTTGCTTTTAGTGAGTTCCTTTTTTAGCTTGGTAAAAATAGGTTTCTAAGGTTGTTACCAAATATATTTTCAATGAAAGTGATTTAGTTTTAGGAGATAGATGGTCTAAAACCTGAAAATTAACGACTTGAAAATAAACTTAGAATTATATGAATAGATTTTTAAAGGTTAGCAGGAATATTTCGTTTACAGAAGATATCTACAAAAGGGGTGAAACCGGTCAAAATTTGCAGTTTTTTCGTTTGTTTTTTGGTTTTCTTACCAAAATAAAATCTCAAAAAAATATATGTTAAAGCTTGACGTTTCGAACATTTATAAATGTCAACCCTGTTAAATAACGACAGCTTTTTTTTTATGTATTTTTTAAAAGTTGGTCGGTTTCATCCCGTATCAGTGTGAACTTTAGTAACTTCTAGAGTAAAATCAATCGTTTATCCTCGTTTTATAAAAAACTTTCATTTTTAAATTTAAGAAAAAGTTAAAAAATCAGAAAAAAAGTGTATATATACTATCAAAAGTAGATATTTATCTTAAACTGGTTTCTACTGACTATTTTAACAACAAAAATCCAAAAATTCAAGATTATAATCAAAAAGATTTTTAAAGATATGTAACCCTTCTTCTTTTTTCTCATTATTTGTTTAACTTCGTATATGCCTTGCATGTGTTTCTTTTTGTAATTTTTTTTTTTCGTAAGCAGTTGACAGTAAAATTTTTGTCTGTCTCATTAATTTGCTCAATTTTAGCGACAAAAAATCTGTCTCTGTTATTGGTGGAAATTTTCTGTGACCAAGTCTACATGGTCAAAAATTTACTTTTTATTGCTTCCCTTACTGCTTAAATCGAAATTATTCTGGGCCTCCTCAACGTTAGAAGGATCTGATAAATCATAGTACATTCCAGGGAATTGGTCTTCAACCATTTCTTCTTTGTGCTCTAGAGGTTCTTTCTCCATAAGGGTCTTAATTAAATCTCTAACAGAAACACTTTTGTCAGCTTCCACGCTTAATCTTTCGCGTCGATTCGGAGCGCTTTCACCTTCTGTTCTTAATTATCTTAGATGGAAAACAATTATTAACTCCATGTTTACTCTACCTCATTTTCATTTTCAGTATGACGTTTTTTTAGCGTTTCCTCTGGTTTAAAGGGAATTATCTCACATGCCTTAAAGCCTGCTTTTGTGTTATTCCCGCTTCTTAAACCGTTTAAACGTCTCGTAACACTTTTAAGTTTCCAATCTTCTAAGGTTTTTTTCTATACATACATGTTTGAGGGGGCGGAAGTAGGCAATATCCAGAGGCTGTAGTAAGTTGGTTGAATTGGGAGGAAGCAAAACAAATTAAATGTTTTGATGGTCTCTACAACGTTGACTTAATTTAAAGTTTTCTAACCTTATTTCTTTTCCTATTAGACCGTACATAATTTACATTTTTGGGCTTATGAAAACCCGCACGATTTAAATCAAAACAAACACCAACAAAGGATTATTGTAAATATGTGGGCTGGCATAGTCGGAAATAGCCTTAGAGGTCCATTTGTTTTCGAAGAAAGACTCAATGGTGAGATTTATTTACAACTTTTGCAGCAAAATTTAAATAATTTATTGGAAGACGTACCTTTTGATAGAAGAATACAAATGTGGTACATGCTTGATGATGTTTCACCTCGTTTTAACCGTATAGTACATCAAAACTAAACTAATATTTTCGGCCCTCGATGGATAGGGCGAGGTGGACCTATTTTATGGCCACTAAGGTCTCCAGACCTAAATCCCTTAAACTTTTACTTCTGAGGACATCTAAAAACTAGTTTATTCAACACCAGTAGTATGGTTTAATGATCTTTTATGGCCCGTATAAAATATTTAAATTTCATTAAATTATACAAGTTGGTTCAAAATTTAGAACCGATAAGGTAAATCACTGGGTACCTCGTTAGGGCTCTGTATTTCCGTTAAGGGACACTTTAGGATTTTTTTTTCTATGACAACCTCCCTTGTATTCTCCCGAGAATTTAGGAGGAACTTACCGAACACCCTGTATAAACAATTATTTAAATTCGGCAGATAGATTTCTTATGTCGCATGATAATCTTAAATTATCGGTTGACGCACACCACTGATGTTAGACGACCTTCAAGCCACCCGTCTGTGAGCGAACGATGGTAAATTCACCAAAACAGTAGTATACAGTGATATTTATAGATGCTTCATCACCATATATAGAATTAAATTTATCGATACACTCTTGTTGATGTAAGCATGTTGAAAGCTGTGAAAAATAATCGCGTGAAAATTTTGTCGCGTTAATTCCATTTTTTGGCCGAGAAGAGCTTTTGAAGTTTCTGTAAACCACACAAATATCATGTCTGTATGTCAGATCTTACCTAGCAACGCCTACAGTTGGATGAGTCGTATGTAGTCAATACGTATAATTGATTCCTCTAATGAAGAAATATAACAATTACCTAATCGCATTCTCTAGGACATGATGTCACATTGTGTCCAACGTGGGTGTAATTCATTAGTACTTTTGTGCTGTCAAGAACATTTTTAATTTATTAAAGTAATTAATTTATTATTTATTTAATTAGATTAAAAATGGATTTATTCTGTTTTTTTCCAATAATATTCAAGACAATCACCTAGTTAAACAAACAGCTCCTAACAACCCTGGCTTTGCAAATCCTGGTCCTGAATTCACAATGAAAGAGACGCATCAACAAAAAAAACCTGTGAATAAAATAGATATGTAAACCCTAACGGGCAGAATATTTAGTAGGAAACCAATTGGCATTGAATTTTATAATAAGGTCTGATCCTTCATTCGTACCACTCAAACTGTAAGTCGATCGAAACCGATCTATAGGGCGAAGTGCGAACGGACTTAAAGTAAATAAAATTACACCAGCAGTAAAACCACTATTTAAATTACTGATAATTTTTGATATGGTTTAATTTAATTATTTAATTAAATATTTTGAGCTAAAATTGTTTTTCAATTATTAGTCTTATTTTCACTATATTAGAAACAAAAGCAATAAATTTATTTAATCGTTAGTTATATATCTTGCGCCAAAAGCTAGTGCGGTTTAAATATTTGACTCCTAATTTGTAAGCGTTCTTGGCGAACCAGTAAGCAACTAAAGTAAATAGCCCAAATAAAATTTATAAGGCCATAAAAGTGGAATTTTATGCAAATGTAGTAGATAGAAAGATAAAATAGATAATGTCTACGAGAAAAATTGCATTTTTAGGGATTTTTAGTGTTCATCTCTTCCTTCAATATTAAATTATGTTTTATATGTCCTAGAAACATAATACACTAATTTTAAATATTTCTAAAATATTTAGTTCCATTTCTAGTCTAAATAATTATGAGGGGACAAAGAAGTAATTATTTCATTACATTTAATTTTTAAGAGACACACACACACCCTGTATATATATATATATATATATATATATATATATATATATACAGGGTATCTCACGGTGATCGTCCATTTGAATATCTCCGGAAGCAATGCGATCTGAACCTTGCAAATTTGTAAAATGGGGTTTTCGGTGAAGCTTCCTTCAGATAAAGTAATAACGATCTTGTGCGACTTCCGGTTATAGCGGAAGTTTTCCAGAATATACTTATTTAAATGGAGTATAACATCCCGAATACCGAGTTTCATTAATTTATTTTTGAGGCGATATTCAATTTTAGGCGACATCATGTTAAATATCAAAATTTGAAAAAAATATCCTTTTCCTCAAAAACGGCTATAGTAGAGCAAAATAACTTTGAGTAAAATTTATCGAAAATGAAGAAGGAAATACGAGAAAATGTAATATACATTATTTAAAAAAAGTAAGTTCCAGGCAAGTTCCGGTATAATTAAAAGTCGCACAAAATCGCTGTTGCTACATCTGAAGACAGCATCACAGAAAACTCCATTACATATACAAATTTTCAGGATTCAAATTTCATATCTTAACGAGATATTTAAATAGAAGGCCACCGTTAAATACCCTTTATATATATACCCGGAATTTTGCCATGACCTTGGAATTCTCCGCAGTTTTTTACATGAGAATAATATTTATCGATGGTCTTTGTCCGCATAGCCGAGAATTTCTTATTTTGTTAAATATATATATATATATATATATATATATATATATATATATATATATATAGTTAAATATATATATATATATATATATATATATATATATATATATGTATATATTTCTTTTTTATTTCTTTGTGCTGGTGTTATGTTCCAAACCTTTAAGGGTTTCCTCTCTTCGCGCATTCATCGCAGGTGTTCATACCATTTAAACTGCCTTTCGTGGTCCATTATTGTACTTTTTGCTTCCATTCTTTCTCTGATAGTCTCATTTCTTACATGATCAAGTAAAGTTAAACCGGAACATCTTCTCCAGTACATACACATCGGTTGAAAGAAGCTTTTGTGACATATTTTTATCTGTGATCTACACTTCTAACCCATACATCAATACTGGCTGAATCATAGCCTGATTTATTCTTCTTTTTGTTTTCTTTGTTAGCTTATTACTCTACTAGATTGGATGTAGTGCTTTAATCATATTTTTTCCTTTTCCTATTTTCTTTAGTGTACCTTTATTATCTTTTCCGTGTTCATGTATTGTGGCTTTTGTATGTTTCTCTCATTTAGTGAATTCTTCTATGAGTTTATTGATCATGTAAATCATGTCTTGCTGGTCTTCTTCAAGAACTACCTGATCATCTGCAAAGAGGATTGTATACAAGTGAGTTTCCTCCATCCATAACCCCATGGGGCTACATTTGAAGCGCTGGAAGATAAATTTTAAATAGAGTTAGAGAGATGCCAAAGCCCTGTTTAACCCATTTTGTTTGTGAGAAAGCCTCAGAAATTTGATTTTCGACCTTAACAACCGCTTGGTTTACTCCATACAGTGTTTTACTGCAGTCGCTCCTGTTTCCCTTTTTGTAAATGGAATTTATAGAAGAGCGCCTCCAATCTCTTGGAATCCTTTCCCTTTTCAGGCACTTGCTAAAAATTACACAATGCAGCTCATACGTTCTTGTGGTTGCTTGCTTAATTAACTCGGTAGGTAAATCCCCTGGTCCTGGTGCTTTATTATTTTTTATTTTTTGTAATACTGTTTTCATTTCTTCCAATTTAATGGTATTTACTCGGTTAACTCCTGTTTCGTCTATATCTAGGTGTTCGTCTAAATACTCTCCACGTCGTTCTTCCAGTAGGTTATTATAGTACTCTTTCCACTGATCTATTCTTATCGAATGTATTTTTCTTCTTTTGTTTGTGTTTCTTTTAAGACTATTTATCCTCCCACCATTGAGCTAATTTCAGCTCACTTGGTGTCTCATATTTTTATTTTTTTTACTTTTTAAATTTCTTTTTTCACTATATATTTATATTGATTATAGTTTTTTCGGTCTTCATTGTCTTTTGTATTTAACCACGTAAGAAATAGGTTTTTCTTCTCTCCTACCAATGATATTATTGAGAATACCTATTTATTTAATCATTTTGATTTTATATACAATTTTATGGAGGTGAGATTTTTTAAGTTCGTTTTCTAAACAAATTGCCGACTTAAACTTAGAACTAAAAGGCCAAAAATAAAACACAAGAATGTATCCAAACTAAATAATACATTTATTAAGTAATAAGTTTTACCCTATAAAGAATACATATTTTATAGTCAATATATACAAAAATTAAACAGTTACTGTTTATTTTAACAGAACTTTTGTCATTTTCTTTGATATGTAGGTTAACACGAATTTTTATAGAAATCGTCAGTTCGACACAGTTCTATAGCCAGATTGAGTAGATACACACGTTAGAAAACTTTTTAATAGTGAACTAACCTCAACATTTACTTGTCTTTATTTAGTTTAAAACGAGTTTATATGGTTGAACATTGTTTCTTATGGACTACTACTAGAACTTCCCGAGACTTATTGATCAGAACGATATAAGTTTAAAACTTTTTTATTATTCTTTTTGTTAATACACCTTAACATAACTGGACTTATTGGGTGAATTTTAATGTTGGTCTTCCTCTTCTTTCTAATTTTCTCTAATATGTGCATAGGAAATAGATTTTGAACTGAACGGGAATAGTAATTAATTCCTCTGGCATCTGGACTTATCTTTCTGTTTGTCTCCCTCTTCTCGATTTTTTCAATGTGTTGAGGATCAGGAACTGAACGGGAACAGTAATTGATTCCTCTCGCACCGGGACTGATCTTCATGTTTGTCTCCCTCTTCTCGATTTTTTCAATGTGTTGAGGATCTGGAACTGAACGGGAACAGTAATTTATTCCTCTCGCACCCGGACTTATTTTCATGGTTGTCTCCCTCTTCTCGATTTTTTCTATGTGATGAGGATCTGGAACTGATCGGGAACGATAATTAATTCCTCTCGCACCAAAACTTATCTTCATGTTTGTCTCCCTCTTCTCGATTTTTTCTATGTATTGAGGATCCGGAACTGAACTGGAACAGTAATTAATTGCTCTCTGACACGAACTTATCGGGTGAAGTTTGATGTCTGTTTTCCTCTTCGCTTTTTTCTCTAATACGTCTTTAGGAAATTGATTTGGAACTGAACGGGAACAATAATGGCCTCTCTTATGTTGAACTAAATGGTTACTATAGTTGGTAAACATCGTATTACTTTTTACGAGTACTGGTGATTCCATTATCATTTGATGTCAATTTTCTTTATAGGACGGGTACTGTTTGTGATTTTTTAACACTTAGTAATTTACAACACTTCTGCTATGTTAACTGTTTGAAGGATATAAGAGAACTAACGCCTTTTCCTATTATTTCAGAGTCCTTTTTGTTCAGGTATAGAGGCAAATTTAAAATCTCATTATCTTCATAATAACAGTTCAAAAGGTTGACTTTTATTGCCCCAAACACAGGTATATTTATTACAATATATCAATTATCGTAGATTTATCCTAATTATTGTATAATATGGACTAAGTAGCGCCTTTGTGTACAATAGTACTTTAAAATTCTTTAACAATAAAATTTATTAAAGGAAATATCCCTATAATTATCTTTATTGGTATATAGTTCCATAAACCCTTTACTAAATCGATTGATATGGTTCCATTTGCCATTTTTAAGAAGATTTTTTATGTCTCATAATTTTATTCTGAATAGATGATGTTGTATTGTTATAATTTTATAATTTTTTCAAATTTATATTAAATCAAATAGCCTTCTCATTATTCCTTTATATTTAGAGAAATCTTTTTTTTTTAATTATAAGAAGGTTTCATCTTTGGTGCGTTACAGTGATATTCCCTCTTTAACTGAATTTTGAAATATTTTATTGGGTACATATTGATTATACAACATTTTATTTTAAAAGGTATTGGAAAAGTTTTTCGGTCAAACATCCAATAATTATAATATATATATATATATATATATATATATATATATATATATATATATATATATATATATATGTATATATATATATATATATATATATATATATGTATATATATATATATATATATATATATATATATATATATATATATATATATATATAGAAAAAGCCATCTAAACCAGGAGGTTTAAGGCACTTTTGTGGGGCTGCAGTCAGAAGGATGGTGGGCCAGAAAAGAAAACTATTTTTTGTTACTATATATACAAAGCCAGGTTTTGTTCAACAGATACAGTCATTAGTACTCAACACTAAGACCACCTAATAAGTGCTAATGACTGTATCTATCTGGCTTTTCATATATACTCACTTTTTTAGGTCTTTTCCTTTATTTTTATTTTATAAAAATTTGTAGATGTTCTGATGAAGGGAATACAATTTCTCGAAAGCGATTAAAAAAAAAAGAGTTTTCTTTTCTGACCAACCATCCATCTGTCTGCAGCCACTCAAAAGTGAGGCACATTTTTAGGTGAAATTTTTGCGCGTTACAAATAAAACTTCATTATTATTTAACATACAATATATGTGTACCTAATTAGTTAAGAGTGTTTGTCAATTAACGGTAATTAAGCAAATTCTCATAAGTTTGGTCATTAAAATCCTAAACAAACTTCCAAAACAACGTCAAAGAGGAATTTGTTAAAGCACAAAATATAATTTGTTCCTAGTCTGACCCAGGCGTTCTTACATTGATAATATGTAATGAAAACGCAAGAAAAATATACATAGGTGGAACATTTAATTAAACTTTTCGTGTAGTATAAACGTTAGGGCACCATAATTACTTTTTAAAATAAATTTAGTCTTTTCCCTCCTTTCAAGTTTGTTTGCCCAGATTAGCCTTTTCAGATGATCCATAAAAAGATAAAGGCCTTCAAGCGAATCTTGAACTTCCGCATATACAATAAACCGTATGATTTACAGTATCAGATCCTTTTTTAAAGCCGAAATTGCCACAACATATTTTCAGCTATAATATAACTTCCTCTTTGCTATCATATAAATGCCCCTTAACTGTTCCTTCAACTTTTTAGCCAGCATTCTTTCATAATATGATTATCTCAATCTTAGAATATGCATCCCAAGTTTGGTCAGTTCATTATTTTACATACAAAGAAAAAGTAGAAAGAGTACAAAGAAAGTTTTTAAGTTTCATTGCCTTTAAACAGTAAATGCAGCAGGAGCGGTCTGTATATGATGATAGTGCCGATGCTTTGAGGTTGCTACCATTGTGTGTGAGACGCATATATCTTGACCTCGTTCTACTTTATAAGATTGTTAACTCTTGTATTGATTCTCCTGAATTGCTCAATAATTTGGATTATCAGTTCCTCAAATAGCTTTTAGAGCGCACAATTTGTTTGATGTGATATATCACCGAACGAATTATGGCATTAACAGTCCTATTTCTCGAATGTGTATAGAAATGAATTCAGTTCCTACCGAGATTGATATTTTTCATTTGCCAATTAATGTCTTTAAATTAAAAATTTTGCAATTCTTGAAAAACTAGTTTACTAATATTGTCAATTGTCAATACTTCTCTTTTGAAGCACTTTGATGTATGTTTAGATTTGTAGTTTTTTTTTTATATCTGACTGTTTTAAATAGTGATTTTATTTTTTATTTTTGAAATTGAAATTGTCAGTTGTCAATACTTGTCTTTGAAGCACTTTAATGCAGGTTTGGATTTGTAAGTTTTTTAATTATGACTGTTTTAGATAGTGTTTGTATTTTTTATTTTTGAAATGGATTGTATTTATTTGATCCGTTAATATACTATTATTATTATTAATTTTTTCAATTACACTCAATTGATCGATGCAGAAATCTATAGAACTTTCTGGAGAACTGAAATTTCTCATTCGGTAGGATGGCAACTTGAATGGAAAATACTTGCCGAAGACTAGTTGCTTCTCGGTTAAATATTGAGAAAATATCGGGATATGCAGTAAAATAAATAATTCTTAAAAGAAGTTTTTGGCCCATGATAATAACACTGTTCTGCATGAAAATCTTCCCCGCCAAATTAACTTATTATTTCGATAATTTCTACGCATGTAACCCTTACGTTGACCTGATAAATTGCCGTGTCACATAGCATATATGAGTGAAGTGCGCAGAACTAGCGATGTAGTAGTGCTATTATTTTTGCCGTAAGTAAACGATGTTGTCGCGATCCTGTGTGCACAAACCGAACAGTTTCTGTTACATATGTGGTGAAGTGGCACTGAAAGCTCAATGAGAGAGTATGAACCCTCTTGTAAGACTTGGGTGCAAAGTTGACGATGAAGACAAAACTTGATACAGAATTTGATCGTAGACTCCTGCGAACGGAATATGTTGGGGTAGCGTATGGCCTTTCCATCTACAATTAAACTGTTGTCCCATATTAATAGCTATTTTAAAAACCTATAGATAAATGTCACAGTGACAAAAACACTTAGGATGTCGGATCGTTCCTCTTGGCTTTTGCAGTTTTAGTACCAAATAACTACAGATTATATACGGCTTGCCACTACCAAAACTCTGGACTTGAAGACTCAGGTATCGTGCCAGTACAATGGTCCCTCTTAAGGAGAGTTTTCCAGGTGGCGGGAAAGTTAAGTTCATTTTCTCTCTTATTTAGAGTGCTATTCTTTTCAATATGGATGGATTCGCAAATCAATCTTCGAGATTTGTTGGCAGTTATCAGAATCAGTTTTGTGCCCGCTTTTGTGCTGATGTCAAAAAAGAGCTGACGTTGTCTGTTTTTTTCTTATGCTGAGTTTATGTTCTTCTAGTTTTGCCGATATTCTTCTGGTTGTCTGGCCTATGAATGTTTTCCTGCAGGTGCCACATGCGATCATATATACTCCTTGGTTTTTTAGATTGGTTTTATCCTTAGAGTCTCATATAAATGAGCCCATTGTTTTGTGTGGTTTGTAGACTGTGGACATGTCATGTTTCTGGAGCAATCTGCCAATTCTCTCTGTTGTTTCTTTTATGTAATGGTGTATGGTGATTTGCCTATTTTCTACAGATGGCTTTTTTCTTGGGTGAGTTTTTATTGTTTTTTTTTTATTTATTTATGGTTGGTGGTTTGTAGCTATTTTGTTTGTGTACCCTTTTTATGTGTAATGGTTTCTTTTCTTTTCTCAGGCTGTGGGATAGACGAAAGGATCTTGATATTAGGGTGTTGACTACGCCATACATTTGACAGGGGTGATGGTGGGAATCAGCATTGACGTGTTGGTTGATTTTCGATTCGATATAGTATCGGTATATATATATATATATATATATATATATATATATATATATATATATATATATATATATACCGATAGATAGAGAGAGAGCGAAATTATCGTCTGTGTAATTTTAAAATGAAATAGGAAATTCTCGGCTTTGCGGACAAAGACCGTTAATAAATATTACTCTCATGTTGTCCACAATGCTGAGAATTTCCTATTTTATTTTAAAATTACGCGAACGAGAACTTGTCTATTTTTTACTTGTTGATTTAAAAACACGCAGTAGCTCTCTTAAGGAGATCGTTGGTGCGGCACTTTACTTAAACTGAATTCATAGTTGGTTTGGTTGTCGATGCCGGATAATGCGACCTTTATCCTCGGAGTAGCACATTTCGTGTGTTGAGTTTTAATATATTTCTTTCCTAATTTACCGTCGCGCAACCACACGGTGGTTTTATATAACATTGTTGATTTGTTTTGTCTTGTGCTATTGAGTGAGCCATCGAGATGTCGCCACTGTGTCTTATTTACTATTTTTCAACTGTGAAATCTGTTTATAGAACATAGATGCGAGATGATGATCTGTACCGAATGCAATGGCCTGATGAGTTCCATAATTGGACGAAACAGCGCTGTCGTCATTTTTCGGACCGGGAGTTCTTCCATGATCTTGGAGGTCTCCGCACTTTTTAACATGAGAGTAATATTTATCAATAACAACAATTATTTTTAATATTGCCCGAAAATGTATTTAGTTATTTCATTTCCTCCAGAATAGGGGGTCTAAATTTATAACAATCAATGCAAGGAATTAGCTTCATACTTTTTTATTCATTATATCAAATGCCTGTACAAGAAATAGAATAACATGAAACGAATCTAAAAATCTCTTTCTTACCAAATTATTAAATTCTTGTCATGTAAAATATTTTCCCTTAAATGGATCTATACTTTTAAAAAATAAATACAATAACCTTAAGTCCGAAAGTTCTAGAAGTAAAGGCAGATATATATTTCGAAAAGATTATTTTCAGGTGGACCGTTAAAAGGTGTTTTATTTTCTAAATCAAATCATGCCCAAAACTCGAAATTACTTTTTTTAAAAGATTCTTTAAAACTTTTATAAAGGAAACAGCAATGAGGAATCTGCAAGGATGAGTATTTTCGAAGCTTTGCGCTTAATTTCTTCTTTATGTAAGATCTAATTATTTTAATTTCAAGAAAATATTATATCTATTTTACAATTATATTAAATAAACAAACGTGCGTTTTTGATTTGTTAAGTATTGCACGACAAACCTAATTAGTATTAAACTACATTATTAGAAGATTTTATTATAAAGGGTGTTTTTTATAGAGGTATATAATTTTAAGTTGGCAACACTTTTTTAACTGTCGGCCATTTTGTCAGCTCTCAAGTGATTTATGTTTAATTTGGTTTGGCATTTCAACATGAATAGACTGACGCCTGAACAATGCTTCCAAATTTGCAAATTTATTTTGAAAATCATGGTTCTGTTCGAAATACGTATCGCGCACTACGTCCATTTTATGGTCAACATAATCGTCCATCAGAGCAATTAATTCGATTAACTATGGAATGTTTTCGCACCACAGTTACTCTAAATGATAATATGCATCAACAAAGGCGCCGTACAGTGCGTACAGAAGAAGTCATTGCTACTGTAGAGCGTAGCGTAGAAGAAGACCCGAATCAGTCTATCCGCCATCGTGCACAGGAATTGGATATGTGTCCATTCACTTTATGGAAGATTTTGCGGAAAGATCTTGGCTTGCGTGCTTACAAAATCCAACTCGTGCAAGAATTGAAGCCACACGATCACCTAGCAAGGCGTAAATTCGGTGAATGGGCCCAAAACAAGATTGCCGTTGATCCCGATTTTCATAAGCGAATTTTGTTTAGCGATGAAGCTCACTTTTGTTTGAATGGATACGTCAATAAACAAAACTGCCGTATTTGGAGTGATGATAATTCTCAAGTGTATGTTGAGACACCGTTACATCCAGAAAAACTGACTGTTTGGTGTGCTTTATGGGCTGGTGGAATCATTTCTCCGTACTTCTTTAAAAACGATGCTGGTCAGAACGTGACAGTCAATGGTGACCGCTATAGAGCCATGATTACTGACTTTTTCGTTCATCAATTGAACAACCATGATGTGCAGGAGCTGTGGTATCAACAAGACGGCGCAACATGTCAAACAGCTCGTGCCACAATTGATTTATTGAAGGAAACGTTTGGTAACCGCATAGTTTCACGTTTCGGACCCGGGAATTGGCTTCCAAGTTCGTGCGATTTAACGCCGCTAGACTATTTTCTGTGAGAATATGTGAAGTCGCTAGTCTACGCCGATAAGCCCGAAACGATTGATCACTTGGAGGACAACATTCGCCGCGTTATTGCCGATATACGGCCACAAATGTTGGAAAAAGTCATCGAAAATTGGACCTCCAGATTAGACTACGTCCGAGCCAGCCGTGGCGGTCATATGCCAGAAGTCATATTTAAATTATAATGCCAGAAGGTTATCTTTCGAAAAAAGTAAATTTCATGTCAATTTAAAAAATTCATCTTTGTTTTATTTCATTTAAAAGTTCTATACCTCTATAAAAAACACCCTTTACTTATAATAAAAATCGAGACTAATTTGGATTATCTATCTTTGAGCAAAAAAAGGGTGTAGTAGTATTTAAAGTGGCATTCCATTGATCAAGACGGGTTTTGAATTTATTAGAGACAAACTAATATAGTGATATTTTGCACAAATTAAAATAAAACAGTAATTTATATTTAAATACATCAGTGTTGTAGTCGCCATATTGGTCTTTGATGAAACAAAGAGCTCATCAGCATTTTGGAATAACCAATTTAAAATTTAAAGGTAGATAATAAAATGTTAATAATTTATTTATGCTTGGCAAGACCCGAAATATGTGATGTAATCATTTCCAGGTGAAATTCTACTAGGGCAAGCTAGCCGGGTAGTTCGCACCGATTGTGAAAAGACTAATAAAAAAAGAAGTTTAAAGGCGCACAGCCTATTGTTCGGTCGAGCTGAGAATAATGGAGAAAGTATCCTGAACTGTTATAGAGGCACGGGAAAAGCCGTAGGGGACAGTGTTCATATATTCTGCTCCGAGCTTAGGTTTTTTGGATATAAAAATATAAGTTTACAGCTACCGTAAAAGCTCAAACATTACTGACAAATAAAAAATTCAAAATATATTTTTTATGACTTACATTTTTTAAACGACATGAGGCTACCCTGGAAGGACAAAAGTTGGATTTTACTGGCTTTAGTATTAAAATTGATAAACTAACGTAGTAAAAAAAATCTTGGAAAGTTTGACATGTTTGAACAACTTAACACCAACATTAAAAAATCGATGAATGAAATTGTAAATAATCTAAGGGAGGAAATTTGTAACCATCTTCAAGTCCTTGAATGTGAAATTCAACATTATTTCTCGGAGTTATTTGAACGAAAAGCTGCATTAATACAAAATCCCCTTCTTTTATTTGTGGATGTTGCCGACATTCCCGATGGATGAGTTTTTAGAGCTGGGAAGTGAGTCCTCAGTGCGTATGATATATTTCAGGAAATATCGTAACTTTAATTTTGATATACTATGTGTCATTTATGTCTTAAAGTGTCCATGCTCTCTTTTCAAACATTTGTGGTTCTATTTACCTCTGCGAAACTAAATTTTCAACTTTTCTGCAGATCAAGACAAAACCCTGAATTTAGCTGGATGATCAAGATTACATGAGATTTTCTCAACTAAGAATTATAATATTTAATAGTTACCATTTAAAAAAAATCATTTTCGTGCCCTTAACGGAGATACAGGGCCCTAAAGGGCAGTTGTATCATTTAATGAAATTTTAATATGTTATATTGAAGCCACAAAGACTCATTAAATCATACTCCAATAGATATTTTATATCATCACAGAAGTCAGGAATAGACTTGCAGCCACAGTCGTTGGGAATAATTTTTGACAGACAAAAGTTCGCCCATACCAAAGGAAAGATGTTCAAGACCGGAAAACCGATCAAGTTCGTTTTCTTTTGCTTGTTTCGACTTAGGTTCATCTCTTCAGTCAGGGATATAACTTGAGACAAGAGAATCTTTTGTGCAATGCACTTTTGACTTTTGCCTTTGCTTTTGACTTGACATCCTTGGAAACTGGGTCCTTTGATCGAGGATCTTCGTAAACCTGGCGTTTATGTTGTATCCCATTTCGGTTTAATTCAGAATGCTTTCGACCTATCTGAGTCTCGTCAGTTTGGCGAAGTAGTCAAAGAGCTTAGAAATTTGATTTTAAATTTGAAAATTCAAGTAGAATTGCTCAAATGCAGGGAGTAAAGTTTACTCAAAATGCACGAACACAACCAAAAGCTGTGCCAGGTTGGTGCTTTGCAGAGCTTTTCACAAAGAGAACGAGAAATCGGATCAAAGTAGCGAATTCTGCTACAAATTCTGATCTTTGGTTTCAAACCTTGTTCTCCATTCTATGTTTACTACATCAGCACATTCTTAAAATCTTTTTTGTTTCGGGGTATTTCCTTGACTGAAGACACGAACCTAAGTCGAAACAAGCAAAAGAAAACGAACTTGATCGGTTTTTCGGTCTTGAACATCTTTCCTTTGGTGTGGAGTCTTTGACGGGCTTTTGTCTTTTGTGCAATGCACTTTTGACTTTTGGCTTTGCTTTTGACTTTACATCCTTGGAAACTGTTGTATCTCATTTCGGTTTAATTCACAATACTCTCGACCTATCGGATCTCGTCAGTTTGGCGAAGTAGCCAAAGAGCTTTGAAATTTGATCTTGATCTTTAGGTTTTTATTATTAATACACCTCAATAACTATTTATTTGTTGACATATATCATAAGAAAAAAAAACTGACCGGTTAGCAAATCTAACTTCGATAGCAACTGAGTCGGCTCCAAGTCTTAAATCTTCTTAGTGAATCTGGTTGTAAATTTTTGTTTTATTGTTCAAATAAGCTGGATTTAAAAAAAAAATCGAACAAGGGTGGCGACTAAAAAAGGTTGAGAATCACTGATTTAGAGGAATGTATAAAAATGGATGTAAGGAATATTATACGACTTATAGATACCAAAGATTTTCAGGTACTAGAAATAGGACTTAGGCTATAGGACTGCATGAAAAGATATTTGTGCGAACATGCAAGTGAACTCGTCTAATTAAAAAAAAGTTGTAAATTACAATTTAGAATTTAGAAAAGTTATTTTTTATATTAAACTTGCATATTTTTGAATGTAGCAAGATGACTCAATAAAATCAGTAGCAAGAAAAAGTTTTTGTTTGCCAGAAATTATTACGGTGAAAAAGGAATTAAGATGAATAGTGTTTTGAACCATTTATTTTAACTTTTTCTACGAAACATTTTCTACTAATGTAAACAGAACGCAATTTAAATGTAAAATTGAAGCAGTCTAATGAGAATTAGCCGTCGGCAAAACACAACTGTAAACATTTTAAAATCGAGCAAGCTTTAGCTTTGCATACTTGTTTGAAAAGTATAGAGCATTAAGGAAAATTTTTGAGAGAAGAATAAAACGAGGATAATAATTCACTTTTAATGAATAAAAAAGTAAGAAGAGTCTTCGACTACGTAAGAATATTTTAGTTATTATATAAAGATAAATTTTGAGAGGTGTCTGTTCGCAAATATATTGTGACCTATACTCCATGGAAAATAGACTTTCGTCAGTAACAAAAATGTAACATTGGTTTTTTTTGGTGGAATGTGTTCATTTCGGCATCCTATAAAACATATCTCGATGGTAACTCTGAAAGACCTGTGCAAAAAAAATGGCGGACCAAAACCGTCACGACTTTCAGTGTTTTGAGTTTTTCTGGAAAAGTAAAAGTTGTATCGAAAAATGTTTCAAACAAAAGTTGTAGAAAATTAAAAAACCCATCTATTCATATAATATAAGTTATAGATGACGTCACTAGTTATTGAGATATTTTTTTTCGGTAAAATTTACGGTTTTTGTTTTTTTTTAAAAAAAAAAGACATTTATTAACAAATTACTGATTTAAAATTTAACATAAATATAGGTATTGTTATTCTAAAAAAGTATGTCCAACTCGGAATCTGTGAGTTGTTTATTTTCCGAGAAATTCGATGTCAAAATTGAAAATTCAACCTCAGTTTTCCGCTTTCCTAATTAAGATACAATGCTCAATTTTAATGGAAATTGTTTGTATTATTTTATATTTTGAAATTCTCTAAAAAATTTTTTTTTCAATCGTGGGCTGAGAAATTTTGCAAAAATCATTTTTTGCACCAAAAAAATTACGATAACTTTTCACCGAATGGCGATAAATTTTTTTAATGCTTGCATTGATTTTAGATGTATCATTTCCAATCTCAAAAAAAAAAATTAATTTTGAAAAAAAAAAACGTTTTTCTTTCAAAAATTCATAATGGCGTGGCAAATGAATATTAATGGCTTAAATTTGCAGAAAATGCTTTTTAATACTTGTATTTTACCTGTAAATTTTTTGGATCCAAGAAATACACTTCCATACGATCTGCGAATCTTCGAAAATTGGGCCGAATCTAATCGAAAATAGCTGCTACAGGCCGCTGTCGGTGGGTTGCTATAGTTCAGGCGCATTATTCATTGGCGCTTCAAGGAAACTTATGCATTACAAGTAATATTTATAATATTGATGTTGTTTTATTAATTTATATGATAGCAACAATTTGTTTAGTCATATTAACTATTAATTTGTTTATTAACAAAATTTTTACCAAAAATTATAGAGAAAATATTCAGTTATATATTACATTTGTTTGCGAACGACACCACGGCTGCTGTGTCGACAAATTTACTAAAAAACACTTTATCGGAGGTCGACAGGGTGCAGAGAAATATTGAGGAGTGGTTTTGTGCAAACAGACTACTTCTCAATAAAAGCAAAACCAATAAAATGGTGTTCTCATTCAGAAATATAGAGGAAGTAAATGAGAAACCAAATGTCAAGTTTTTGGAAGTGCAGATGGATGAGGGGCTTCGTTGGCACCGCCATATCCAGGAAGTAGCTAAAAAGCTTAATACTGCTTTATATGCTCTTCGTTCTTTAGTAGAAAGTGTCTCAAGGTCTATTTTAAGAACAGCATACTTTGAACTTTTTCATCCAGTCGTGTCCTATTCCATATTGACTTGGGGGCATGCACCCCAGGTATCTCGAGTATTTAAAATTCAGAGAAGGACTATCGGGTCTTAACTATAGGGACTGCTGTAGGGAGGCCTTCGGGGCTCTTGGTATACTAACCATCCCTTTTTTGTATATACTTGAGAATCTGCTTTATATTCATAAGAATAGGCATGTTTATGGAACTCATGCAGAGGTGCATGACCATAATATTAGATTTAAGGATAGATTAGTGCTTATGTACCAACGTGTGGAGAGGTGTCGGAGTGGCCCGGGATATTGGGATATCAAACTTTTTAATAAAATTCCTCTAGAATTACAAGATCTACCCTATTTAAATTTTAAATATAAAATAAAACAAATTCTTGTCCAAAATGCCTTTTATGTCACTGAGGAATTTATAAATTGTAACTTTTAAATAATATGTTATTTAACAAAGTGTTGTTCCTGTTCTTTTCATTTAAATGTTTATATTGTTTAAGCAAGCATATCTGTTGTTACTTTGTCTTGGTAACCTATATGTTTCTTGTATTTTTTACTTGCACACATTTTAATTTTTATACACACACTAATTTTATTATTACTTAAGCTATTTGATTGTATACTATTTTTATTAAATGACTTCTGTAAGTACCTTTCGTACATTGACATTAATAAATGATCTTATCTTATCTTATCTTATCTTACATATTATACTGTTTTTTTCCTTTATATTATTATTGTCTAATAATTTATTAACAAAATTTTTATAAGCAGATCATATAAATATTTAATAATACATTAATAGTTTATTAACATAATTATTATATATTATTATTATATTTTTTTATAATTTGCTTATAGAAATGTTTGTAAAAATTTTGTTAATAAACTATTAGGTAATAATAATTTAAATTAAAAAACTGCATAATATGTAATATTTAATAGAATATTTCTATGACTTTCTCTATAACTTTTTGTAAAAAGTTTATTAATAAACAAATAAATAATTAATATGACTAAACAAATTGTTACTCTCATAAAAATTAATAAAATTACATCAATATTATAAATATTACTAGTGATGCATAAGTTTCCTTGTAGTGCCAATGAATAATGCGCCTGAACTATGGCAACCCGACGACAGCGGCCTGTAACAGCTATTTTCGATTAGATTCGATCTAATTTTCGAAGGTTCACAGATCGTATGTATTTCTTGGATCTAAAAAATTCTCAGGTAAAGTACAAGTATTAAAAAGCATCTTCTGCAAATTTCAGCCCTTAATATTCATTAGCCCCACTATTATGAATTTTTGAAAAAAAAAAACGTTTTTTTTAACCAAAATTAAAAATTAATTTTTTTGAGATTGGAAATGATACATCTAAATCCAATATTCGCAAAAAAAATTTTTATCTCCATCCGGTGAAAATTTTTCGCAATTTTTTTGGTGCAAAAATTGTTTTTGCAAAATTTCTCGGCCCACAATTGAAGAAAAATTTTTTTTTAATAATTATTCAAAATATAAAATAATACAAATAATTTTCATTAAAATTGAATATAGTATCTTAATAAGGAAAGCGGAAAGTTGAGGTTGAATTTTCTACTTCGACATCGAATTTCTCGAAAAATAAAAAACTCACAGATTCCGGGTTTGACACACGTTTTTACAATGATAATCCCTATATCTATGTTAAATTTTAAATCGGTAATTTGTTAATAAATGTCTTTTTTTTAACAAAATAAAAACCGTAAATTTTCTCGAAAAAAAAAAATCTCGATAACTAGTGGCGCCACCTATAACTTATGTTATATGAGTCGATAGGTTTTTTAATTATCTACAATTTTTGTTTGAAATATTTTTCGATAGAACTTTTACTTTGAAGATAAACTCAAAAAACCGAAAATCGTGATCATTTTTGTTCCGCCATTTGTTTTGCTCAGGTCTTTCAGAGTTACCATCGGGATATGTTTTATAGGATGCCGAAATGAACACATTCCAGCAAAAAAAAAACAATGTTTCATTTTTGTTAACAAAACAGTTCTTTTTTGATCTAATTTCCATGAAGTACTAAAAATGATTAAAAACGTATTTTTTACGTCTCTTAAAAATGGCATTTAAAAAATCTACATGAGTTAAATTGTTCAGTTAGAGCATGTTAAAGTGTGTAATTAAATAATTTTAAGCAGGCTTTTAACCACTTTATTTCGCGCTTTTGAAGTGATGCTATTTTGTCAAGATTTAACCGCCTAACGTAACTCCTGTTTGATCTTTTGTATTACCACAGTTGGGTAACCTCAGTTAACAAACAAAGCCGATCATGATTGTCCTTTTATTAATTTCGTTAAAATTGGTTTCCAGCTTCTATATGTTGCACAAAAGAATACGATAACAATACTTTTGAGCATATAGAACTATGTGCAATAGAGCACAAATAAATTATTAGGTTTTATATAAGTGTGTATTTTTCTTCATTTGAAATAAAATAACAGCAGTTTTCTGCCGGGTTTCACCCACTAAGACACCCATTTTGTTAAAAAAGATTCACGAAAAGTTAGAAGTATAAAACTTTTTGCCATAAAAATGAAGTATTTCAAACCTACTTGCTAAACTACAATAAGTTTTCACAAAATAAAGAAAAGTGTATTTGCTACGTCTCCACAATATCAATAAAACTTCGGACAACTGCTCTGTGTTCAGGGCCGAATTAAATCCATTTGGCATTTTGACTATAACTGCCCTTTCTGATGATCATAGTCTAGATAGTAAGTTAATTCGAATACATATTTTTTAAGCAAGAACTATATCTAACTGTATAAGTCCAATTATTATAAGAAAACAGTTCGCCAAATAATATATATATATATATATATATATATATATATATATATATATATATATATATATATATATATATATACAGGGTGCGCCATCCTTTATGTCGATATGTAAACATCGAATAACTTCAAAAAAAACAAACTGATTTGTATATATGAGGTATTTTTATTAAATTTGGTCCTTCACAATTTATTGGGACTAGTTTTTGAATACTACATCGATCAAGTGGCCACGTTTATTGGCCAAAGCAAAATGTGACCTTTTTGCTGCGTTTTCCATTACCTTTTCGAGCATCTTGGGTGATATAGCGGTGATTTCGGCACGAATGTTTGCCTTGAGCTCTTTAATGATCTTAAGCTTGCTGGCGTCCACTTTGCTTTTTAAATAATCCGTCAAAAAGAAGTCCGGAGCGGTCAAATCTGGAGATCTGGATGGCCAGTCAATGTCGCCTTTTTTTGACATCGGACGTCCAGGGATTTTCCGTTGCAGGAAGTAGATTGTTTGATTTGCAGTGTGGCATGGCCAGAAACCATCAAGACCTTTTTCACGCATTTGTGGGCAGACATAATGAGCCAACATCCACCGATATCGATTTCCATCATTGTTTCGTTTTCTTTGAAAAAAAAAATGTCCCAATGATGGTTTTGGCGCAAACGCCGACCCAAACAGTTACTTTTCGGTCATGCAATGGCGTTTCGTGGATCTCGTGTAGATTCTTCGTCCCCCAAATGCCGCAATTTTGCTTATTAACGCCGCCAGAGAGTGTGAAATGGGCCTCGTCGGTCATCAAAATTTGTTTCCAAAAATCAGGTTCAGTGTTAATCATTCGAGCGACTGTTTGGCCGTATTTCAAGCGACGTGGAGAGTTTGTCGGCAATATTCTTTGTATAAACTGCACTTTATATGGAAACAAATGCAAATCATCCTTTAAAATATGCCCCAAAGTAGTTCCACTGACGCCAAAATGTTGAGCGCGGTGACTATATGGCACTTTTGGGTTCTGGGCAACGCTTTCTCTAACTGCTTCAACCATTTCATTGGAACGTCTTGGTCGTTGATGAACGGTATGTTGCCGATCTCCCACTGTCCGGCACGCAACAAAATTCGAAACCAAACGACGGATAGTGTTGTCAGGCGATTCCTGTTGGCCGCTATATTTTCGACGATATGCACGTTGAGTTAACACAACTGAATGACCATTTTCAATGTACATTTTCACTATTTCGGCGCGTTGTTTCGGTATAAAGCGATTCGTGGTTAAAATTGTACAGAATTGACGTTTCAAAAACACGTATAACCAAATCAATATATATATATATATATATATATATATATATATATATATATATATATATATATATATATATATATATATATATATATATATAATATAAACTTTAATACCAATCACCAAATCAATTTAAACCATAATAAAACCCAAACTACTGTACTCCGGTTCGCTTCGCAGCTCATATTCAAGATCCGGACGTTTACTAGGTAATAATGATGACGATGGAGTGGATAATGTGGTTGTTTCGGTTCAAATTTACGTTTAGGTTTATTATGGCTAATACAATTAATTTTACCATTTTTTTTGCAAAAACTCAAGTTATGGTCAAAAAAAATATCCTTTTATTTCAGTCTGTCATAAATTCTTTGGGTAAAAGCATATTAGTTCGTTAGTTTCATTTTTTGTTTTACTACCAATCCTCGTAGTTCTGCTTCCTTGTCAATTCCTTTTTCAGCTCGATTATTTTATCTTTACAAATTTTGGCTACATTCTTACTTTACGAAGTACAGCTTTATCTTCCATTTGGTTATCACTATATATATATATATATATATATATATATATATATATATATATATATATTTATATATACACATATATTTTTTTTTGCCAATTGATTACCCTCCCTATTCAAAATTTGACGTAACGTAGAGAATTCTTTATAGACTCATTTTGAAGCTATACTTATGTATTTTTTAACTATGGCCTTTTAGGAAAAATCAAAATGGCTGATTCAATATAGGACAAACTTTTTAAAACGCAGAGAAAATCAATTTAAAGAGTTTTTTGTGATGGCTAAATATTCCGTTTTAAGGCTCATTTCGTAGTCTTTGGGTGCGTTGACCACGAATCTGGCATCAGAATATCGA
Organism: Diaprepes abbreviatus; assembly: GCA_034092305.1. Lineage (NCBI taxonomy): Eukaryota > Metazoa > Arthropoda > Insecta > Coleoptera > Curculionidae > Diaprepes > Diaprepes abbreviatus. The sequence goes on along the minus strand of JASJET010000090.1, from coordinate 879,366 downwards.
AATTTCAAATGACGTGTCGTATATGGCGACGAATAACCTCCGAAATGCATATTATGGCCACAATGATGGTTAGAGCCTACTCGAAAGATTGATTATGGAGATTTATCATTACGAATCTGACATCAAAATCTTGAAATTCAAAATGACGGATTCAATATGGCGGCCAATAACCCCCCCAAATTTATATTATGGTTACAAAGGAGGATACAACTTACTTGAAAGTTCAGTTACGAGGTTTATGACATCACTAATTACGAATCTTCCATCAAAATATCGGAATATAAAATGGTGTACCAATAGAGCGGCCGTCGATCACCGAAGTATTTTATTATTTCTATAATGGAAAATAAAATCAAGATGAAAATTTTTTCATATGTTGCAATGGGTTGTTTTTACTTAGATCATTTTCGAACATTTCATTTAAAAAAAAGAGATAATTTACCTGCGAATGAACTAATTCAATGATCTTTTTAAATAATTAAACAACATGTAAATTTCCTTTTTTATTATCGTTTTTTCAAAAGTAGTTCTCAGAATAGCAGTTTTTTTCCCCTACTGAATCAAATGTATGAAATGTTAGCACTTTTTAGCAGAATTAACAAAGATCAACAAAATTTTATATAATCTTCTCCATTAATTGGTCATAGATCTTTTATTTTCGACATATTATACATATTGGTGCTACTTCAGAGGTGCTACAGTGAATATAAAATGTTTCTTATCATCGTTTCCTCACCCAAAATTAATCGTAAAATTGTTCTTCTTTGGGTAGTCGTCGCTGGTTTCTTAATTATGTCAAGGTTTTAGTGGAGGGAGAGACAACGCTTTCTAGAACTTTAACTTAAATCATTTTTTAAAAAGTTATTTCTCTTTTTCTTAAATGAATCAAAAATCAAATCAAAAATCATCTAAGTAAAAATAACCCATTGCTACATATGAAAAAACTTTCATCTGGATTTTACCCTTCTTTATAGCTATAATAAATATCTCTGTGATCAATTGCCACCATATTGGACACAATATTCGTAATCAGCGATGTCATAAACCCCAGTAACCGACCTTTCAAGTAGGTTGTACCCTTTTTTATATCCATAATATGCATTTCGGAAGTTAGTGGCCGCCATATTGAAGACGCCATTTTAAATTTTGATGCACGATTTGTCATCAACTATGTCATGAACCCCAGCAGCCGAACTTCCAAGTAGGTTGTACCCTTTTTTATAGTCATAATAAGTATTTCGGGGATAACTAGTAGCTATATTAGACACGCCGTTTTAAATTTCTGTATTCTGATGCAAGATTCGTAATCAGCTATGTCATAAAACCCCGTAATCAAACTTTCAAGTGGGTTGTACCCTTGTTTATATCCATAATATGCATTTTAGGAGTTATTGGTTGCCGTATTGCATCCGCCATTTTGAATTTCAATATCTTGATGCCAGCTTCGAGATCAACGCACTCAAATACTACGAACTGAGCCCTAAAACAAAATATTTTCTAGTCACAAGAAATTCTATTAATTGTTTTTCTTTGTATTTTCGAAACTTTGTTCTTTGAAAGCACCATATTGGATCTGCCATCTTGACTTTTCCAAAAATGCCACGGTTTAAAAAAACTACATAAGTATAGCTTCAAAATGAGCTCACATGGCGTTGCGTCAAATTTTGGACAGAGGGGGGGTGATCCATTTGGCAAAAAACGATATATATATATATATATATATATATATATATATATATATATATATATATATATATATATATATATATATATATATATATACATATATATTCAAGTTTTTGGCTTTCTTGGGGGTAAAATTAATTTTATTAATTAAACTGTATATGTTTTATTTATTATGCATATTTATTCATTCATTCACACCATTTCAAGTTCGATACTATAGAGGGAACAAGCCTCAAACATAATATTGTTATCGGGTCAACGATTGGTGTTTTAAAATAACCCGCCAAATCTTCAATCACACCCGTAGAGTTTAACAACCATAAATTTGTTTAGTAAGCTGAGGCTTTCTTCTTCTTCAGGTCGTTTAAAATAAAGAAGATGACAGACAGTTTATTTCCTGTGAATTGAGCTCTCATTCTCTCTCAACTTACTTTTCGATCACCTAATGATCTAATCAGTGGAGCCGTGATGAATCAAGAGCAAGATTCATAAGAAGGAACTGTCCATATAAAATTTAAATTCGGAGACGTGTCGGCAGGATGTCATTCTGCAGACATTTTAGTTGTCAGACCGAATAATATCAACAGTTAAACGACATGGATACAGTAGTGGAAAGCTTAATATTAAAATTTTGGAAAGATATAAAGAATATGGATAATTGTTGTTTGTGAGTTTTGCTCTTGGCTCGTTATAGTTTCACTGATGATATCATTAGGTGATCAAAACACGTATGAAGGGATTCACGGCTAAATTCGCAGGAAGCAAACTGTCTGTCTACCTTTTTTTTTCTTCTAAAAGGCCTGAAGGACAAGAAAAGCGGTATTTTACTAAAATAATTGTACTATCGTGAAATATTCTTTTGCTTCTTACTGAAATTTTAAATTTAATCAAAAATTTCTTTGAACTTCTGTTTAGGGTTGGTGAGGAGGTGCTTTTTTGATCTTTGATAGATACAAATATTTTAATATATTTTTTTTTCAGATTTTTTCTTACCGTGATTTCTTTCGGTGTTTTTAAGTAATAAAAACTGCTAAATTTACAATTCAGTAATAAATAATATCAACAAAAGAAGGACTTTTTTGTCGGCAAATCTTGTTTACATAATAAAAATGTGGCAGCCAGAAAATCATGCTTTTGCTGTATAATCCGGTCACTTTGTTCTTTAAATGATGTACCAATTGGTATGTTATATTAGTTTAATTAATTTAATTAGAAAATGATAAAATGGAAACGGTGGAGGTATTTTTCTCTGAATCTTTTTTTTTTCAATGTTTTTGACTTTTTCGAGATATCTCGCTCACCCAAAAGGCTGTTTACAACGTTCAAGGCGTCACAATGCATCACTGCATTTAAAAAGTCCACTCGACAACAACAATGTAGCTTTAGGGCGATTTTAAGTAAAAGGATAAGGGAACAAGTTAAAATAAGGCAAACTCCTTACAACTTGTCGCTTGTTTCTGCATTTGAACAAAGAAATGATGTAGTAACGGGCTTAATATTAAATCTGTTATTAAGAAAAACAACGTTTGCGTTTCAATGTAAAACATTATTGTTAGCTTTAGTTAATTACACATTCGTCCCATTAAAATATGCGAATGGTTTTCAGGAAATAAACTGAGCTTGAAATACAACTAAAATAATTTCATTTCAGATTATCTCTAAATTAAAGGTACAATTCAAAAGAAGAGGACAATGAAATCCGTTTCCTAACACAACCTAATTAAACAAATTTAACGTTTAACATTTTAAGTAAATCCACTTTTTCAAAAATGCTACAAATTTTTGAAGTGTCGATTAAATAATTCGTTACTTGCAAACAACCTAGATAGAATGAGGAATTTTAATATTTAATTAATGTTTCACCTAATGAGATTTAGTGGACAAAGTTAACATTCGTAGTAGTAGTAACATTTAGGTAGGCTGTTGTGTTTTAGTTGTAATTTTTACGGTATGTTCTCCTGAGAAATGATAAACGTATCATAATAGAAGTAGTTATAGAGTGAAAGCAGAAGAATGATCTGGATAAATCGTTTTATACCGTTTGCAATATCTGATACAGATATTTTACGTCTTTAAAAGTGTTGTATCTCTTCAAACTTGCTTGTAACCTTTAATATTTTTAAGATGGTATAAAATACTATTTATATTATAGAAGTAACATATTTTCTTGGAATATTTGTGTTTTATTACACCACTTTGTAATCGCCTGACAATAAGTATTAAAATATTTATAAAGAAAATTAACTAACTTCTAAAAACGTGTTAAAAAGCGGGAAAAAACAAAATAAATTTTTATATGAAATTGAAATTTTTGAAGTAAGCCTAAATTAATACCTCACAAAATGTGATTCACATAAAAAGATCGTGAAATACTTTATCTGCAGTTCCCTTCTTACTGTAGCTTATATATATATATATATATATATATATATATATATATATATATATATATATATATATATGAAGTAAAATGCGAAACAGTAACTGCAAACTTCCTTCCATCATATCCTTTCTGTGTTAGAGGTTGCACAGTTAGAATAAATTGTTACAAAACGCAATTTATCCTATTCCACCACCATCGAGATGATGGCCTACCTGTACCACCAAACCGAGAAGAAAGTCAAAACTTACCCTCCCCGCCACAGTGATACGGCAGAGGTACATGTTTCGTCTCTACTAGACTCATCAGGGTACCGACATGCACCTGGCTGTACAAAGGACAGATCGGAAGGAAGCATGCAAACACTGAACGCGGCTTCGCCGACCTCCCGCCGGATGGCGTATATATGTTTATGTGGCTTTCACGGATTCCCCCGTGTGAGATGCAATAGCAGTGGATATACTATATATATATATAGTTTGCAGTTACTGTTTCGCATTTTACTTCATTCATTTACGGAGCTGCATATAGTTGTACGTTTGCTGAATGTGATTTCAGCACTACAACGGCATAATGTGGATATATCCACTGCTATTGCATCTCACACGGGGGAATCCGTGAAAGCCACATAAACATATATACGCCATCCGGCGGGAGGTCGGCGAAGCCGCGTTCAGTGTTTGCATGCTTCCTTCCGATCTGTCCTTTGTACAGCCAGGTGCATGTCGGTACCCTGATGAGTCTAGTAGAGACGAAACATGTACCTCTGCCGTATCACTGTGGCGCGGAGGGTAAGTTTTGACTTTCTTCTCGGTATGGTGGTACAGGTAGGCCATCATCTCGATGGTGGTGGAATAGGATAAATTGCGTTTTGTAACAATTTATTCTAACTGTGCAACCTCTAACACAGAAAGGATATGATGGAAGGAAGTTTGCAGTTACTGTTTCGCATTTTACTTCATTCATTTACGGAGCTGCATATAGTTGTACGTTTGCTGAATGTGATTTCAGCACTACAACGGCATAATGTGGATATATCCACTGCTATTGCATCTCACACGGGGGAATCCGTGAAAGCCACATAAACATATATACGCCATCCGGCGGGAGGTCGGCGAAGCCGCGTTCAGTGTTTGCATGCTTCCTTCCGATCTGTCCTTTGTACAGCCAGGTGCATGTCGGTACCCTGATGAGTCTAGTAGAGACGAAACATGTACCTCTGCCGTATCACTGTGGCGGGGAGGGTAAGTTTTGACTTTCTTCTCGGTATGGTGGTACAGGTAGGCCATCATCTCGATGGTGGTGGAATAGGATAAATTGCGTTTTGTAACAATTTATTCTAACTGTGCAACCTCTAACACAGAAAGGATATGATGGAAGGAAGTTTGCAGTTACTGTTTCGCATTTTACTTCATTCATTTACGGAGCTGCATATAGTTGTACGTTTGCTGAATGTGATTTCAGCACTACAACGGCATAATGTGGATATATCCACTAATATTGCATCTCACACGGGGGAATCCGTGAAAGCCACATAAACATATATATATATATATATATATATATATATATATATATATATATATATATATATATATATATATATATATCCATATGTCGTGTTAGTAGTTTTTTGTTTAATAGAATAATATTTTGGCCTCGATTTCAAGTGGGTTCAATTTTTTAAAATTTTTATTTCGATTTTTATTTTTGGAATGAGTTGAAATTCCAAGGATGCCGAAAAACATCCATTTTATCTATATTTGTAGATCACAGTAAATTGAACAACAAAAAATTCTTTGATTTTGAGAATGTTCAAAATAACAGTTTTGAATGAAATTGTTCCAAAAAATATTTAGTCTACTCTAGTAAATTTGCAATCTTAAACATTAAGAAATTAATTTTAGGTTCGTAACCTAGGCCTCCAAAAACCCCCACCACCGATAATGAAAGAACGTGGGGCATGTAAATTTTTAATAAGACATATTTTATCCTGCATATTGAGTTAGAAGAAATTAATTTAAGATCCATAATATACGCCACAAGATCCCACCAATATCAATCTAGACAAAATCGGAACAATGTAAAATTTTTATTCCCCTATGTTGTATCTGCCATATTAAATTGTAAAAAACTAACTTCAGATTCGCAACCTACGATCCCGAAGACTCCCTAATGCCAATTTTGAACTTTGGATGTTTTATACTGAATTTCAAAAAAAACAATTATAAATTCTTAATTTGATCTTAATCAACACCGTCAAGAAACAACCCAGTATCAATTTTGGACGTAAACCGTGAAATTTTTAGACCGCTTATTGCATCTGCTATAATGTATTTTTTTAAATCAAATTTAAATTCGTTATTTTCACTCTAAGAGACATTAGTTACAAATTTTAAACAAATATCGAAAGATATTAAATATTTAGTCCTCCGTTATCAAACCGCCGTATTGAATTTTTAAACATAATGAAAAAGTTCGTAATTTACACGTTCAAAAACCTCTCTATACCAATATTGGATAAAATCGACAGATGTAGGAATTTTATTCCGCCATATTGGATAAGCGATATTGAATTTTTTAAAAATAATTTTAAAATCGTAATTTAAATTAATTCGCCATATAGAGTAATGAATTAAATAATTTTATAATTTGGAAGAAAATCGATCTAATTTTTTCTGTCCGCCATATTATCAGCTTCAAAATATTACGGGGTTACCGCAACAACTTTCTGATTAGAAAATGGTTAATTAGGTTCTTGAATATACCTTCTGGAGATCTGTATGTATTGCTTTGTACTTAAAAACACTTCCATCTAGTGTAAGCTCATTCTGTTCATAGAATTCTATTAATCGGTTTTCCTTCTATTGTATATATGTTTTTGGTTGACCAAAACAAAAAAAAAAACAAACCGTGGATGACTGACGAAATATTGAACTTGATGGCTGAACGTCGGATTGTTAAAATCCAGCATGATAAATATAAGGAACTGAATCGCACTGTGAAAAGAAATATAAGGGAAGCTTAGGAGAAATGGACTCAAGAACAATGTGATGAAGCTGAAAGACTTCACCAGCTGCATGATTCCTTTAATTTCCATAGAAAAATCAAGGAAATAACTGGAACAACTAGAACAACGGCATTGCCGTCAATAAGAAATAAACAAAGAAGACCGATATTGGATACCGACGAATTAAAGGAAACTTGAAAGAACTATGAGGAGCCTTTGTTCAGTGACCAACGAATAGATGCCCCGATGAATGACACTAAAAACATGAGTGGTCCAAAAATTCTTGAATCTGAAGTCGAAATGAATTGTATGAAGAAAGATAAAAGTGCAGGTCACGATGATATGATTATGTAGAAGTTTTAAAGCAAGTCGATATAAAACAACTTACATGTATCTTTAACTTGATATATGACTCTGGGCAAATCCCAGTGGATTGGTTAAAGTCTACGTTTATTCCTATCCTAAAGAAAACAAACCCCAAGAACTGCAAAGACTACAGGCTCATAAGCTTGATGAGCCACGCTCTTAAAACGTTCCTTCGAGTAATTTATTCAAGAATATACAGAAAGTGTGAGGATATGAGTGGCGATATACAGTTTGGCTTTATCAGGGGACTTGGTACTAGAGAAGTTCTGTTCTCAATGAAATTATTGGTGCAAAAGTGCTATGACCAAAGACAAGATGTTTTGATCTGCTTTATTGACAGTCAAAAAGCTTTTGACAATGTAAAACACGAACCGCTATTGAAAAGATTACTGGAAATCGGTATAGATGATAAAGATATTAGAATAATAAGAGATCTTTATTGGCAACAGTTAGGTGAGATCCGTATTGATGGCGATCTGTCAACAGAGACGTTTAATATACTGAGAAAATATTTTAGTTAGCATTAGAAAATGAAACGCGAGGTATCAAAGTCAATACTATCCCAATAAACAATATTCGCTATCCAGATGATACTGCAGTCTTAGTTAACAACTTTGAAGATTTCTAGTCAATATTAAAAAAACTCAACGAGTACGCTGAACAGTTCGGGCTACATATTAATACAGCCAAAACAAAAATGTTGATGATTAGTAGGCATAAGTACATAACTGCTCTTAACATCAACGGGAAAAATATTGGACGTGTCGGACGGTTCACGTATCTTGGCGCTACTCTAAATGAAAAGTGGGAATGTGACGAAGAAGTGAAGGGAATAATTGGCCGTGCAAAAACAACTTTCTTTAAACTTAAGAATCTTCTCCTTCACAGAAATATGCCACATAACGAATGATGAAGTTCTACGAGGAGCTGGCATAGAAAGACAACTAATGGACACTGTAAAACAACGAAAGTGTCATATCTAGGGCATATACTACCTCTGATAATAACTAATATACATGTCAATATGACAAATTTCTATTTTGTTATTGAGTGATCCATCGAGATGTCCTTGTTTGTATCTTGTCTGCTGAGAAGAGGTACGACTGCGGACAATTAGCGGTTGTAAAATACTTGGAAAAACCTGCTAACAAAAGGTAGTAGGTTATTAATAGGTAGTAAAGATAATAATCATAACTCGGCAACACGACTTCAAACACTGACAACAAGGCCGATGATATAAATATATATATATATATATATATATATATATATATATATATATATATATATCCAAGGCTATTGTGAGAGTTTTAGCGATATTAAATGGCCTTGTCTACTTCCTTTTATAGTCTTTGATGGCTGATAACTGTCTAGTTTATGTATATATATATATATATATATATATATATATATATATATATATATATATATATATATATATATATATATATATATACGCCATCCGGCGGGAGGTCGGCGAAACGGCCTTCAGTATTTGCATGCTTCGTTCCAATCTGTCCGTTGCACAGCCAGGTGCATGTCGGTACCCTGATGAGTCTAGTAGAGACGAAACATGTGCATCTCGATGGTGGTGAAATTGGATAGATTGTGTTCTGTAGCAATCTATTCAAATTGTGCAACGTCTAAAACGGAAAGGATATGATGGAACGAAGTTTGCATTTACTGCTCGCATTTTACTTCACTTATACACGGAGTTGCATATAGTTGTACGTTTGCTGAATGTGATTTCAGCACTACAACGGCATAATTTTTATTTCCAAGATGGCGTATTCTAAATGGCGTATCAAAATTTACATAAAATGATATTGGTGTCTAAAAAATTTCCCTTGGCGGTTTTGGAGTCGCTGGTTAGGAATATTGATTCAGAAAATAAAAAATTTTATTTTTTATATGGTAGATTCAAAATGGTGGATCGAAGATTAAAAAAAAAAAGATACTGGTCTATAAAAACCTTCCAACTTGTACTTAAAATGAAGATAAGTCGTAGGTGACCGCTCAATAACTAATTTTGAAGGGTAAGAGTAGTATTAAATGATGCAACTAGAAAAAAGTACATAACCTCAAATATTTCAAAATTTTGACGTGATGGGTCAATTCTGATCTCAGATTTCGATTCTATGTAGCTAGTTTTTTCGAAAATGATCCTCAGCTACTCAGCAACAATCATAATCCCATTTTTGCCTCAACCTTAATATTTCTTAAGAAAAAAATAATTATATCATGGCCAGGTATAATATTCAGCATTTTGTCAATAAATTGCCACATTGTACACTGGCAACATAAAGAACTGATCCGTAAATAGATTATTAAATTAAATGAAACTTAAACCAGCCCGTAATGTAGTTTTTATATTTTAGTTAGATTTTTTTTTTAAATTGGTTACAATCTTGTTCGATAATTTTTTCTTTCTATTTGCTTTCAATTAGTCTTTAAATGATTTGGCATAAGAGGAATGTTACGCGAATGCGTGAAACATGTTTAAAAGGAAGTGAAAAGCAGAAGAGATCTCGTTTAGATAAGGGGAAAAAGGCGATGGCTCAAAAGCGAGACGCAAAGACGCGATAAAGTTCGCTAACAAATAATTTTTTTTCAATTTTTTACCTTACAATGATATTAATCAATCAAACTCTGGAGGGCGAGACTTAAATAATTTTTTTTCGGGAACATGTGTTCAAGGATTATTTTTATTGTACAAAATCTTGCTTTTTTTTAATTGACGAAAAAGTGCTGAACCAATTTTCGTGAAATTAACGTGAGATCGATTTGTATGTAATGATTAAAAGATATTTACTTTATTTACACGACAAATATTGGAAAATTTCAAAAATTTTGGCACCATTAAGGCAAAAATACATAAAAGGACACCCATTCTCAATGTTGTCTTTGGAGTAAAATTGGAAACAATAAATAACGGGGAAAACCAAAGTTCTGTCTGGTCATTAAGCAAATTTACATTTTTATTTTTACTATGTTTATATATTTCGAAAGATTCAAGAATATTTAACTTTTGGCCCTTCGTTGAATAATGTAATATATCAGTGTTGCTTTAATCAAGGAAACTGTGGCTGTGTTCTAATCAATGGTTGGCAAAACTCGAGTCTGTTTTTTTTAGTCTATATGATCGATGGTGTTCTGAAAAGCGAGTTTTACCCCTTACAATACAAAATGGCTGCATACTATTCAATGATACATAGAGCATTCTCTTTGCCTCTCTCTGAAGATCTTCAAGAGGAACTAAATATCATTGAAAGGATTGCAATATCAAACAATTTCTCCCAATAAACCATAAAGAAATTAATAACTAAAAAACAAAAACAACTAGCTTTTAATTCAATATATCCCAAAATAAAAAATGCTGAAGATAGTTCATCTTATATATCTTTGTCATACTGTGGTACCCTATCAGAAAACATAGCTAATACTCTTTGCAAACATAACATAAAAGTAGCCTTTAAATCTCAACACAATCTGATCACTTTCCTTTACAATGCGAAAGATAAAATTAATAAATTTGATAAATCAGGAGTTTATAAGTTAAAATGTTCAGAGTGTGATAGCTTGTATATTGGACAAAGTGGTAGAAGCTTTAAAACACGCTTTTCAGAACACCACCGATCATATAGACTACAAAAAACATTGCTTAGAACACAGCCACAGTTTTCCTGATTTAAGCAACGCTAACATATTACATTATTCAATAAAGGGTCAAAAGTTAAATATTCTTGAATCTTTAGAAATATATATACATAGTAAAAATAAAGATGTAAATTTGCTTAGTGACCAGACAGAACTTAGGTTTTCCCCGTTATTTGTTGTTGCCAAATAATAATTAGTTCCCAAAATTTAGTACCTCCCCTTTGTGATAATGTAATTTATCAGGTAGTTTTTATTTATTGTTAAATTTTCTCATGTTTCTGTATTGAATATTTAGTTTGTAATTCAGTTTGAAAATGACTCTGTGAGTTGAAACTGCAGTCACTGTTTTCTTAATAAATTTAGTGGTATAAAACATAGTAATTCCTTTTTTAACATTTCCCGAATATGAGGGAAGGTATTCAGACATAAGACTGTCTGGATAAAGTATGAAGGAAGGTACACAGAAACAAAACAAAGAATAAACATTAGTTGTGACCTTAAAATAATAAAATGAAAAAATTAATAAAAAGTTAAAAAACGCACACCCGTGGAAAGTTTAAAAGATTTCTATTATTTTTCATGGCACCACGGACCTGTGAAAACAATTGGTTTTTGCAATCAACGTGATATTAGTTATTCTTCTGGCAATAATTATGATACAAATAAAGCTATCAATTTAATTTTTTTACATTCTCTCTTGAAAATTTAGTCTACTTTCCGAATATGATATAAAAACTGTGTCTTTCCATTTAAAAGTTCGGAGTAAAATTGAAAAAAGAGAGAAGGGTTCCAAATAATGTCCTCTAGCGAGAGCCGCGAAACTCATTGTAACAAAGTTATTATTTTGTTTTAATTGTCAAACCTTTTTTTCTTAAACCAGATCAATGTACCAAATTCGGCTCAGCCGGGATTTTTTCCCAAAGTTCCTGGTCTTTCATTTTCTGAGATATGGTACCCGGCCACCCTTAATGAATTACTGAAATACCCAATATATATACATATTTATATATATATATATATATATATATATATATATATATATATATATATATATATATATAGGGGGCCCGGAAAAAAGTTATACAATGTTTCATGACAGATTCTTGACGTCAAAATAGATCGATATGTCAGTTTAGTTACATCCGATACTGCTTCGTTTAGGCGGTAAAAGGCGTCAAAGTTTTAAGAAAATATTCATTTTTCCCAAATTTCTTGAAAATGTGATAACTGAAGTTAATGATTTTTGGTATGTGGTCTAACACTATAATATGACGTTTTCTGGTCGTATATCGACTGGCTATAAAGTAGTGACGTCACTTGCTTCTGATTTTTTATTTCAACGGCGTTATGACAACCTAGATCTTTCTATCGAATAATTATATATATTTGGAAGCTTTTTTACCTCTTGAAAAATTTTTGTAGGATAAGCGGTTTCGCTAGGAAAAAAAATATTTTCATATATATATATATATATATATATATATATATATATATATATGTATATTTATATATATATATATATATATATATATATATATATATATATGTATATATATATATATATATATATATATATATATATATATATATATATATATATATATATATATATATATATATATATATATATATATATATATATTAGCCGGTCAAATAATCTCCTGCTGTTTTAATGTCGTTTACAAACAGCCTTACTTCTTTAAGGCTATTTTTATTATAATTGCCACAACCATTATTTCGGGTTAAATTTTGAATAAAATTTGCATGCAAGACCAACAAAAGACCGCATAAGATGCATAAGATTTATTCAATTCGTTCATTCTATTTACTTGCTGGTTCACTTGGAAAGCTGAACAAATTAAAGTCAAATAAAACAAGCAAACTTGTAAGTTCAAGATATTTAATTTCCATTTAAATGATTGTTCGTACCCTGTTTGTTTAAAAGGTGAATGACATTATAATGTTTATCATCTGAATGAATCAATATAAAAATAAAAATATAATTAATTGTGGCAATATCATGTTACCTAAATTACTCTGCTACTGTTGATTTAAGAAGTGGTAAAATCAAAATCTTCCAATCAGTCAACAGTAAAACACTAATGTTCGTATTCCTTACAGTGATTTTCTGTAACTTAATGATTATTTTGAGGTGTGGAAATTGTACCACAAATTATCGCATTTTATAGATGCGACAGCTTTGGCGGTGCTGTTGAGGTTTGAGTCCTATTTTCGTGATCATGCATTCCTCGCGACCAGCTGTTATACAGGGAGAAATAGCAAAAATTAGATTGTTAGAGTACTTCCAGGAGACTACTGTTGGGGTGTGATGCCAACGCTTGCATCAAAATTTGAGGAAGCAAGGACACAAATCAAAGAGGTGAGCCACTTTTAGAATACATTTTCAAATGTAATAATCGTATTCAGTTTAGAAGCCGACCTTTCTGAGTCAGTCCTCAGAAAGAAGCGTGGAAAAAATTCACCACCAAAATGAAAACAGACTTAACACATATTCAGACCAGAGGAGTCATAAGCATCATCTGGAGCTGAAAAATGATCTAAAAGATGTAAATGAGCTTACGAATCCAGGTGCCCCTTAGAAACAAGCAGAAGTTGTACCTTGGTGGAAGGATCATCTGTCAGAGCTAAGGTCCAAAATGTGCAAACTCTTTAATAGAGCTAAGCATGACGGTAAATTATGACTGAACTACAGTAATAAACTTGGAACCTATAACAAATAAATTAGGAACGCTGAAAGAAACGGCCTCAATAAATTCTGTGAAAACATTCAATCTATGCCTGCCACAGCGAGGCTGAACAAAGTTATGTCGATGGATAGGGTTGAAACAGCAATGGCACTCAGAAAGCCAGAACACTACTCTTCCTCAACACTTACTTTCCAGGGAGCAAGTCTAGCATCGTGAAAGACACAATGAAACCCTACAAAAAATCCACCAGAGAAGCTATAGCAATGGCCAGACACACATGCAATTGCGGTCATCTTAAATGAGCAATGGCCACCTTCCGACCATTTAAAACTTTAGAAGTCGCTTAAATAATTCTATCCCTACTCCAACGACGGCAGAAAAAGATTTTATTATATATTTTATTATAAGTGAATCAGTCAAAGTAGCCTGGAATTGGGTTACATACTAGAAATATGGTGGAAGGCCAGAATCACCTTCATTCCGAAAGCAGGGAAAAAGGACACTATACACCCGAAATCTCTGCGACCTACCAACCTTTCATCGTTCATGTTAAAAACGATGGAGAAAGTAGTTGTTAACTATATCAAAACAGTAATTCTTGAACAGGCTCCACTGCACCCTCATTAGCACGCGTATCAAGCAGATAGGTCTACGGAAACCGCATTGATACAATTAACAGATTATATTCAAGATGCACTCAACAGCAAAGAAACCGTAGTATGTGCCTTTCTTGATACAGAAAAGGTTTTTGATCATACTCCACAGTAGACAGTCAAAGGAAAACTCAACAAAATCGCTCCATTAGAAGCCGAGAAAATGAATTTCTTTTTCAGTTATGTATTTTGAATTTTCAAATTCAATTTTAAAATGAAAGCTCCCCACCTCTTTTTTTCATTTTTTATTAAAGCTTCCGACAACACAAACATTTAAATAATTGTATTAAAAAAGAACTCGGCAAGACAAAGTTTTTGGTTCAAGAATCAGGTTTGTATTGTTTATAGATTCATCATAACAGGCTGTCCACTTTGACAGTTTGTATCTCGGAAACCATATGACGGATTTGAATTTTTTTTCACGAAAGGAAGCATCTCTCCATGTACTTTGAAACCATATATTGAGAAAAAAAATCCAATGAAAATCCGCCGAGATAATCTATTTGTTTATAAGCAAAAATATCAACAATGTCTTTAAACAATTCCGGAGAGCGTCCAAATCATCCGATTTTGATTCTGAAAAAAGCATTGGAAAACTTGAGTTCCCTACTATATGTCGAAAATGAATTTAAATACGTTAACGTGATATTTTGGACTCAGACAAACTTGAAGAATCGTCAATTTGTGTAAACGAAATCGGATTGCAAAATTATTGTGCAAAAACTATCTTTTCGATCCTAATGAATTTTAGCGAGTTATTTTATCATGGCATAAACTTTTCTTTTCTCTAATATGAAGGTCCTCAGAGAAATTTAAATGGTCGAAAAAAATTGATTAAAAATTTGCTTTTTTTAACTTTTTTTTTTAAATATTGCTATTTTGCAATAAGGGAAATATATTTTGAGATTTTCGGCCAACTCTATCTTATGGAAAATTTAATTACAAAACTTTTTTTCCTTTTCAACTTTCCTCTAAAATGAATACGTTCAAAGTTACACGAGAGAAAGTTTGAAAAAAAAACGTTTTTTTTCATTAATTTTATATTTTTATTAATAAAAACAATGTTGCCCAACCTTTTGAATTGACGCATATCAGATTTATCGTTACTCAGGTTAGTTTGAAGGCTCTCGTGCAAAAATCTCTGTTTCATTTCACATCCACCTAAAAACAGATAAGCCCTGGTCTATCATGAAATGGAATCAAAATAAGATGAATGTTTTATTAGTAGCAGACCTGAAATTAACTAAAAAAAAACGATATTTTGTACAAACGAAAAAAGTATTATCCAGTAAATTCAATAATTTATGAAATTAAATTTAATCGGGATAACTTTCAGATCTTAAATTCACAATACAATTTTAAAGAATACTCATCCCTGATTTCAATTATTTGTACACAAATCGAAGAGTACAATAGAGTCAACTATTCTCTTTCGAAAAGAAAAAACAAACAACAATTGTTACGCTTTTCACGCACACATTTTCCAAATCAACTTAAGTTGACATCTTAAAGCCAACGAGGCAACACTATTTTGAATATAAAGGCAAACAAGAGAGATTTGGCCCGTTGAGATTTGGATTTTCGTCTGATTAGCCACGGATTAGACTGAATAGGCGACGTTTTCATGTTTTCCTTCCCTTTCCTTTCTAAAGAGGGAAAGTCTTCGTGCCCATTTATCTTGTTTTCTAGCCTTTTACTATGTAGTTCTTTATTTAAACTAACTTTCTAAGGATTGATCGATGCTAAGGGTAAACAGTAAAGATTTTCTTTACTTTAAGCGAAACCGAGAATGAGTCGTTTTGAATTGGTTTTGCTATTTAAGATTTTTCGACTGAAAAGAAATGTGAATAAATTATTTAAAAGAGAATCGTTTTCAGATAACTGCTCCAAAAATAAAAAATGGAACTAAATTAATAATTGTAGATTTACTTATTCACATACACCACTAGCGCCGAAGTAATTGAAGGAGTTATTATAAAATTAATTATCAACAAACTGGCATTTTTGCAATATCCTTAATATATTTTTTATGTTCCTTTTGATTTATATTCAAATTGTTCTTGCCCCGAGTTCATTTCAACTAAACGCCAATGCTGATTGTACGGAGTAACAGAACATCATACTGTTTTTATTTATAGGTCCATACGCCTTATTGACCCAGGTATACCTCTCATCAGGGGCGGATCCAGCCTCTCTCTTTGGGGGGGGGGTGATATCACAAAGTACAGTATGGCAATATGGCAAGGGAAAGCAAGTTGTTGACGGGGGGGGGGGGGGGGGGGGGGCATCGGAAACATTCCCATATTTAGTGTAAAAGGCAGGGTCGAATCTATTTTTTTTTTGAATTTGAAGCTCTTGGAGAGGGGGGGATGCCAGCAGCATACACCTTCCTAGTACAAGAGGCAGAAACGGGTCTATTTTCCTGAACTCAAAGCTCTTGGGGGCGGTTATCGCAAGAAAAACAAGTTGTCAAAGGGGAGAGGGAGCGCCAGCAGCATACACATTCCTAATATAAACGGCAGAATCAGTTCTATTTTCCTGAACTCGAAACTTTTAGAAGGGGGGGGGGGTGGCAAGCATACACATTTCTAGACTCTACTCAAGAAGTAGAGAGAGT
Source organism: Diaprepes abbreviatus (assembly GCA_034092305.1). Classification (NCBI taxonomy): domain Eukaryota; kingdom Metazoa; phylum Arthropoda; class Insecta; order Coleoptera; family Curculionidae; genus Diaprepes; species Diaprepes abbreviatus. Next base: position 862,289 of record JASJET010000090.1, on the reverse strand, counting down.
AATAAAACTGTTACCGAAACCTCCAACGTACCGGCTCCAGTGCCGCAGGTAACTGAGGAGTGCCGTAAATTTAATTATATTTAATTATATTTAAATATTATAAGCTTTTATAAATTTACTTCAACAATAAAATTTCTGATAGTTCAATTTAATTTCTGTCAGTGAGCAAAGTACATCTTACAGTGTGACTTTAGTGATTTTTCTTGTTTGCGCTTGTTTTAATATATTATTTGAGATTCGTGAGATACCCAAAAGATATCGCTTTCACCTCAATATTTATTCCAAAATCGTTAAACCAGGGCATTTTTTCCTCAACGAAAAACTTATTACGATGAATGTTTATGATGCCTTAAGATATCAATATCTAGATAATAATGTTAAAAGCTCTGTTGAGATGTATTCCAACATGACAGGAGTTGGAAAATCTACTAGGTACCGAATACTGAAGGAGTAAAAACGACTGAAATTGTTAATACAAAGCCACATTCGATCACAGACAGATGAAAAACCTCGTTGGAAGAAGAGATGAAAATTGCAATAAAAGGAGATGTACATACATTTTATTATGAGAAGCAGATCTCAACCGTCGACAAAATTCTAACTAAAATCAATGAATATCGGGATTTACTTGAAATTAAAAGAACTTGAGCTCTGGAAATTGCTCAGAGAACTTAATTTTTACTGGGAAAAACCATATAGATCGTCCGGAAACAGTCCGTTGGAGAAGGAAATATCTCTCTCAAGTAAAAGGCAGAGTTGCTAGAAATAACAGAACTTACAAAATTAGTAATTTAACTGAACTTTTGAAGGATTTTTTTGAATAAAGTTTATACGAAAAATTGGGAAAAATCCATATAATAAAGGAATAAAACAAAATGTGGAAACTCGATGTCATGATCGTTGAGATAGAGGAACCAAGCATAATTAATTTGAGCGAAGACAGCTTCACTGACTTTGATTACCAATTAGATATGTAATGTTCACCAGTGTAAACACAATTTATTACTTAAATTTTTGTTTTTGTTATATTTATTGTTTAATGTTGTTTATATATGTTATATATATATATATATATATATATATATATATATATATATATATATATTATTTTAGCGTGTCTCACTCTAATTTTATATAATTGCAATTAGCGGTAATTTTTTTATTACTTTATTATGGTATTTGTCTTTTTCTTAAGCGTGTAGAATTAACACGTTTATTTTATTTTTTTGGGGTTATCGGATTTCCATATAATAGAGTGAATTAAATTAAGATGTCTGAGCAATAGAAATAAAAATGAGTAGGTCTAATTTTAACTGTAACATGTAAAAATTAATTACATTTGAACCACTTTTTAGTGTTTAATTGTAATTCTGCAGATGGCTTAAGAAATAAATAAACTGAAACGTCAAATGTCCTAGAAATGTTTTTAATTAACAATAAAATGACCGATAGCCCCAAAAAATTTTTAATATTATATGGACGAACTTATTTTTTTAATATATGTTTAACATCTTGTATTTTTGAAAATGAGTATTTTTATAAGTATTTAAATTATAACTTAGATTTTTTTGAGAAAATAAGGTTACGTTTTAGTCTGAATGTGCCTAAAACGGTTGCTATGCCAAAATTAAAAATAATTAAAATACAGTTGTGATTTGCGTTAAATATGTCAAAATTATCTATATTTTGTATGTATGTGAATTATTAAGAAATCATAAGAAATAAAATAATATTATAAAAAGTTTTTATTTTAAGTTTATTACCGAAATAATATTCTATGCCATAAATACTTGGTAATAAAAAAACCTCCTTCCGAAGCCTATGACAAGGATTAAAATCCTTTCTAACACTTCACACTTCCAAATATCTATTGTTCTCCAAGCCAAACAGTCCATTATTATAGACCTGTATTTTTAATTATAAAATATCGAATCCATTCCTATGAAAAATATATGTGTCTAACAGATTTTACCAAAGACACCAGACTAAAGAACACAGGTGGATTGTGAAGAAAAAAGGGTAAAAAATGATTTATTACTCTCTCTAGTTCTTGAATAAACTATAGTATAAGAAGCAAAATCGGGTCTATTTTCCTGAACTCAAAGTTCTTGGGGGGGGGGGGCGGTCGCCCCCCCTTGGATCCGCTCCTGCCTCTCATTGAACTTGATAAGATCAAGGTGATAAATTGAAATCTGATTAAAAAGAAAGCGCCAAATCTGGATAGTCTGCTGAACTCGGCTTTGAAAAGAGCTTCGGATAAGATCCTTTGCTGCATAACCACTGCTCTTTTACAATGTGGTCACTTTCCCTCAGATTGAAAAGTAGCTGAATTACTCTTGTTGAAAAAAAGTCTATCGTGCCACCAACATAAACAGTAACACGCCCATTATATTACTTTTTAAACAGGGAAAATAATAGAAAGAGTAATTTTAAATCGTTTTGACCGACTTCGTAGTTGAAAAGAATATCTTGCCTCCGGAGCAATTTCAATTCAAAGGGAGTTACAATGGCGTTCAGCAGGCTACCAGACTGGCATCGTTTATAACGCAGGGATTTAACAGAAAGATCCAAACGAGCCCAATCTTTTTCGATATCAGCAAGACCTTTGACAAAGGTGGCATAATGGACTTATAATTAATCTTGTAAGGCTAGGAATCCCCAACTACCTCGTAAGATAGGTCTTAAGTTTCCTAGAGGGGAGAACTTTCGTTGTATCTTCAGACGATGCTATATGCAATATCCCTCAAGATCAATATAGCCAAATATATTTATTCGCTGAAAATACAGTTTTTGCAACATACTCAGTACCATTTCACCTAATTATCTTGGCATTAAAACGACGTATAGATAAGCTGCAGAAATGGATGGCCGATGGGACAATTAAGTTAAATCCTGACATAACTCTGGCAGTAATGTTTACTAAAGCTAGATTTGCAATCCCAGATTGGCTATATATCTCTAATACTTAGGATTCCTTAGAGAAATTACTCAAAATACTTAGGGATAGTGTTCGATAAAAGGTTCAACTGGCTTGTCAACACGAACTATATTCTAAGTAAATCCAAAACTTCTTTGATAGCTTACTATTCTCAGCTTAATCATAACAGCAAGCTGAATTTAGAGAGTGGGCTGCTAATTTATAAGATATTTGTCCGTTCGTTGTGTGCTTTGATGTCTCCATATGGATCACCATCGACACATCAAGATTAGAGACCTTCAAAAACTAAGTCCTTTGTTTAATCTGTAAAACCCGTCTCTATGAGAGGGACGTCGTCATTTACAAAGACCTTGGATGCAGTGGCGTAAATACCGATCCCTCAGACCACACAATGCAGGGGCGCCCCCAAGTTACTTGATGAAAATAAATAAATACGAAGGAAGGAAAACGATATACAGTCTTCAGGGTCTCAAAGGATCAAGATTGGTGCAAAAAAGTAGGGCGCATTCAAAGATCTGCGTGGAAGCGCACATGCTCTCAGTTACGCCACTGCTTAGATGCACGACCTTTTCGGTTTTCATTGCGAACTCAATAACAAAATATCGAGATAGAGCTCAGAACTCCACCAACGAGCTCATGTAAACCTCACACATATAAATTAACGGGGCGACTGGCACCTCCTTGGTTCCTACACTAATCTAAATCTGCTTTAAATTTGTACAGTTTGTACAAGTTTTTTCTATAAATATAAAGTTTGACGCCGATTTAAAAAAATGCTAAATAAGGAAGAAACTCGACAACTTTTAAGATAAGAAGCAGTATAAAAATACTTGGTTTATTTTTTACTGTTTAGTGCAAAATTCGTATGGTGCTTGTATTGAATCCTTTATAATAAATCAAAATTAGTAAATAAAATATATGCCATTAATCAAAAATACCAAATATGATACATACATCGTCCCATAAAACTTAACTTCTTTTTATCACAACCATTTAGCTGTTTAAAGTTCAGGGATTTAAATTGAGTAATAGGAATGTCGTGTTTACAATTCAACTTTTCTCCGTTTCACTCCAAAAAAATGCATAAATATTCATAGCCAGTTTAATGTTTTATTTAACTTTGCCTACACGTCTCCACGTACAAATGAAAAATAAAACATTTTGCAGATTGAGAGGGATAAAGTGATAAAATAATACTAAAATCTTGGTGCGACTGTGGGTGATTTAAATAAATAAATTCAATTAGTCGGATTTGAAATCTTAATAGATTCATTGTTTCTCGGCCTGTGAAGTTTGGAGTATAAAGTTGATCCAGAGAAAAAATATCTATGAGTATCTATGAAGTTACCAAAGAGAGTTTTAAAACATATTCATATTAATTTGTCTATCAGTAAAAAAAAGACATAATTATTTTAATCTAACATTTTGGGTAAAGCAAGATAGAAAGATTACGACTATAATCGTTCGTTAGGCCCTTCAGTGACAAGATTATTTTATTGAAAGTTATGATTCAAATTATATTTATATTGTAATTTTGAGAAATTTTGGGTAGTTAAGTGAATATAACACAGAAGGTTATTTCATATAAAAGCTATTAATTATTTTTTTATAATTTAGTTTGGGTAACTATGTGAATGAATCAATGAATAAATAAGAAAAGTGGTGATACTTGATCATCGATGCCTAGGCCTCCTTGGGCCCTTTATATCCTACCATAGCTGCAGGTCATTCGAGGCCAATCGCCTTTGCAAATCCAAATAGCCTCGTTAATTGAACTTGCTTAACTGCTTCCGATAACAAAATTAAGTCTCCGAAATATCCTTGTCTCAGTCCGTTGAGTGCTAAGTACTATCTGAGGATATAGTCAGTTTTATCTTCCTTCAGACACCATCTACACGTCGGTTCGTCTACGATATCGATCTTATGAATATGGCTCTTCAAGTTACAATATCCTATCAAGAATCTTAGTACATTCGCAGTTCTTTCCTTCCTAAGAAAAAAGTATACCCAGTAAGCTATGTTCCTTGACACACCTCAGTCCAGTAGCTCTTGTCTACGATTCAATAAATCTGGTTCAGTTGTGCACCCCAACTTTGTCAGCCGGTCCACTTCCACATTCCCGCGTATACCCGAGTGATCTGGGACCCATACGAGTCTAATAGTGCAGTTGTTCTTTGTCAGACTGTTCCTTGCACTCACACACCAGTCGCGAAGTTACGAAACTGGAATTCACTGCCATTATCGCAGCCTTGCTGTCTGAGCATATGTATATTACCCTATTCTTGTTTATGTCTCTCTCACAGAGATGAGAACACTGCACACTCTCTTGTCGAGATCCATCTGTATACCAACGGGATCTATTTCTCGGGCGATTTTGCTCAACCTCCTAATTCTCTCTGCTTGGCAAAATATCTCCATAGAGTGGTTGGGATTTAAAAGTAGCCCATGTAATATGTCTGCATGGGAAGTGGTGGACACCTCTCCATCACGCTTTCCCAAACCTGAGTAGTCACCCGTTTCAATTTCGAGGTGCTCTAGGTAACTGAGACGATATACAGTCTTCAGGGCCTCGTTCTTTATGTATAAGTAGACAGGAGGCAGGTTCACCAGGACTTTTAGAGCTCTGGTGGGGACAATCTTCATCACACTCAATATTCCCACATAAGCCATTCTTTGAGCTTTGTCAAGGTGAAGACGGTGTTTGCGTTTTGCTGTACTAGGCCACCATCAATAGCGACGTACATTATCATGGGGCGGATCACCATGGTATATATTCAAAATAGCACTCTTGGTGTCAGCCCCATGTACACCCAAAATCTCGTTTACAAGATCAATAAGGAGATATAGTCTTCTTATTTCGAGTCTCAATATGATCATTTCAGCTCAGTCGTGAATCCGAAATTACACCAAGATATTTAACTGTGACCTAGTATTGAAGCGTCCTTCCTGACAATGTAATTGTGGGAAATCTCCCTATTTTCCTCTTGCTTGTAAATTGTACCACCTCGGCCTTGCCCAGGTTTATTCCGAGATCTTCCCTGTAGCACTCCCGCATCATTAGTCCCTTCAGGTTTCGGATACCGCGACCAGGCCCTAAAATGACCAGGTTATCGGTGTAGGCTTGTGTATACAAATTAGCGTCATTCCTGATAAATATGTATTCTTTTAATTGAAAACCTAAATCTAACAACATAAATATTCTAACCCACAAATTTGCCTCCAATGCCTAAATACCCGACACCGTCATCAATTTTAAAATGTGTTTCGCGTTATTTTAATCGGTTCTAATAACCGGGCATTAAAAATTAAATTGAAGTAATTAGATTCGATTTGTTCCTTTAGATAATGGATGAGCATCAGTGCATAAATTTGTATGACTATTTCGAGTTGGAGAAGAGAAATTGTGGTTCTGTGAAAGCTGATTCATCTGTTCAAGAGGTAGAAAAACTAATTTTATTTTTAGAAATAAATAGCTTCAATTAGGTATCATTATTTCTAGAGAGCAATCACTGCTCCTAAAATTTCAAGGAAAACCCTATTCGGTATTAGAAAAAGAAAATAAAGCAATATAATTATTTGCTCTTCTGAAAAAATAGACCTCGCAGAAGAAAACTACAGATCTTCTCAAAATGGAAGTTAGACATACACTCTACAATATGTGCCGAGACAGTAAGAGTATAACCTCTATTATAATATATGCTAACCTTCAAGGTAATATCATTGGTCTATACTTAACAATCTGAATATTTTTTATTTTTAGAAGAGCTTAAACATCGAACTCTTCAACAAAAATATTGTGTCTATGGGTAAATTATCTTTAAGTATTCCGTTTAAAGAGCTGGGATTCGAATACAAAAAGGTAAACAAAGAAAAGAGTATTAATTAAAAGAAAAAGCACTGTTTCTCCAAGAGTTCGTTTCCTTCAGATGGTTATCTCTTACAGTCTGATATTACTCATCTGAATGCATGGTACATTGCATATTAATCAGTGTATGATTTTTAAACGAAATTATGACATTTACAATATATCATTTTTGATAGTAATAATAGATTTAGGTATTTTGTTTCAGATTGTAGGCGTCCTCCACTCAATTTCAACTATCTTTCTTTAAAAATATTGCATTCAATTTAGTATTATTACAACTAATACAAAAACAAAAGCGACTGGAGGTGACAGAATTAATATAATCTTCTTGAAGTTGTTCTGCCCCTTTATCACGGCTCAATTAACGGCGAACGCTAGGTGATAGCAGATCCGGGTTTTCTTCAACCTGCAAAACTACAATTAATCTATTTGCATTCCATATACCAGTGACATCAGCAACTGTCAAATAACGATCCAACTTATAATTTTTTTAAATTGAGCATCCTGTGTGTTATTAGTTATTTTAAATCTCCAACAAATTAAAATTGTTTTTGTACAGCACAGCCTATTTTTAAATTTAACTGTTGTTAAAAATTATAGGTATAAAGATACAAACTCTTTTAATAAAAAAATAAGAAATGGTAATTTAGTTAAAGACCTATATAATTAAATGTTTGAAATGTTTTCGTTTGGCAACGTGATAATATACAAGCTGTTCTGAATGCACATTCCATAAATGTTTATGAGGGATATTAGGCACTGCATTTTTTTAAATGGCTCTCAAGATAAAAGTCTAAAGGGGTTAGATGGGGTAACCCAATAGGCCATTCTACTTACTAACTTTCCTGGAAATGCTTTATCCTGTCAGTCCACTTCATAAGGATGCATTTTATTTTGTCATTCGTATAATGAATCTTTCGTGTTGTCATCTAGAGCAAGTTTTGGTGTGGAAATCCGTGGTTCCACTTGCAAGGTGAGCATTATATGCAAGGATAGGTAGCTGTTTCTGAACGCTTCGATTTTGCTGGTTTCTTACATTACCTATATGTTTAAAATTATAGAATATCCTATTGGCGGTTGATTTGAAAACGGACTCTCATTCAAGGAAAGTTCGATTAAAAAAGTCGATGGCATGTTGGAAGGATCCACGTCTATTCCCGTATCCCATCATCATAAGCAGAGTAAAACGTTCTTGTTCAGTTAGCTGAACTATATTATATTTTGTTTTGATAAGTACTGGTTGACTAGGTAATAAAAAGACTATCACCACTGATCAGAAACTAAGTCAGATAAACCATCAAAACCTATTTTAATAAATACCTATTAGCCATGAAAACTGAAATTCTTAATTAGGTGGGAGAATAAAATAAAAGAGTAGAATTTGGATATGATATATTATGAGTTAATTTATCAATATTTTCAAAACAGTTCAATTTATCCACAAAGTATTTTATGCAAAAAATATTCTAAATTTTAATTGATATCGTAGCACATGGAATGCAAAGTCAAATAGAAATCGGTATTTCTGAAGGTTGAAGAAAACCTGGACCCACTATCACTTTTCGTTAGCTCTTCATTAAGTCGTTTCTGAATATTTGCCTAACTCTGTACGACTTATTTAACTAACCAATGTTTACTCTCCTTTTATTTTTCTATTTTATGAATACTAGTTCAAATCGTTCCGCTACCCAAGGTTAGCAACCCAGCAGAATATATTTAGTTGCCCTCAATTAGCATTCTTCAGACCCTTTCTCGAAAAAGTAACAGAAACGCAGGTAAGAATTGTTTTAAATCGTCATAAAATGCTACGACTAAATCTATCAGGATTTAGAGTTGGGTAGAGCTGTGAAATTGCCCTTACTAGTTCGAGTATAAACGAAAACATTTTAAAAGCATATAATATAAATAGAATAATCATTTTAACTGTGAAAGATCTCAATAAAGCTTTTGATATGCTTAACTACCAAAAACTCTTATCAGCTCTCGAATATATTGGTTTTGATGAAAGTGTTTATTAAACATTTGGTGCATTCTTTTTTTAAATGATCGTTTACAGCAAGGTGTACTTAACAATTAAAACTCAAATCTTCAAAATATTTATTCGAAATTCCCTTAAGGCAGAATACTAGATCCAGTATTGTACACCGTGTATACTTCTAATTTCTTTAGTCAATTGTAGTTTTCCCTTTTATGCAGATGATACGCAGATATAATTTACTTTTGAGAGTTGAGTATATGAGAGTGAAAGTAATAAATACCGACCTGGAGTGTTTTTACAATTTAATATCAGATCATCTTTTACGACATAACCGAAATAAATTTTCCATATTTATTTTTGGAAACAACTCTCAATTAGTTTATTTTCAAAACAATATTTAAATTAAATTTTAAAGAATTCTCTTCTACCTTATTTAGCTTACCGTAAAAGTTCAGGATTTATTCTTAATACGAAATTATATTTAGGGAATATGTTAAAACCAAGGAGAGCATGTGGAAGCTTTATAAGGTCCTGTCACAGGATAAGAAAAAAATAATTTGTAGTTCTTAGTTCCATCAAATTTTAATCATTATAGCAGTGCATAGTGTGCCTTCTCTGATTGTAGTAGATCGTTATCCCACTCAAAATTCACGTTTGAGGCTGGTAAGTGGAATAAAGAGAAGACACCACACAACTCCATTTCTCCTCCAATTTATGTAGCTAAACATGCTTACTCAATCAAGATTATAAATTATTAGGTTTAAATCTCCAGCATACTTTTACCAAATAGTCATATTTGAAATTTCTGTTCAAGGCTTGAATTTGCATGAAAGAAAATGCAGAGCCTTACCTATGAACGGAACTTTTGAAATAACCTTTTCCTACAAAATTATTTTGATTTTAATTAGTCACCTGCAATATTTCAAACCGTCCGCTTCTATTGCAGAGTTAGATGTTCGCTTTTTTTTAATGTGTCATGAGTAAACTTTCTTTATTATTCTTCTTATAATTTTCTCTCTTCTTTTTATTTAAAAGGTGTAGAGTAGTATTTCTTTTTATTTTAGCTCTTATTTTATCATTGCCTATTTTTTTTAATTAGTTCATACTATTTTTCGTTAGTGGTTATATAGTTTAAATCCTAAACTGTATCTGGATAATGAGATGACTTTATTTTGCAATTTGGCTTAACAATAAATGTAGTATTACATAGACTTAGCCAAATTGCTCTTGTACTCCTTCCAGGGGAATAATCACTCATCCCAAATATACTTAGATATCATAAGGATGGAGTTGTTTGTGGTGCCTTTCGATGTTGTCGGACTGTAGGTGATGATATGGTCCTTTTCATTTCCCATAAACTTCCGGATAGTACAAGCACCCCAAGTAGCACTACCTTTTGTATAGGTGTCCATTAAAGCCCAGTATTAAGCAAGAAACTCTCCGGTACGACGCCGATTGTTGATATAATTATGGGGATGGGACAGAATTTGATCATAGACTCCTGTAAATGATACACTGCCTCATATTAATTTGTAGCTATTTTGATAACCTATAATTGAATTTTATAGTAATAAAGACACTCTGGAAGTCTGGACGTTCATCTTCTCTCTTGCAGCTTTAGTTCGAAACAACTACGGTTATTTAAGTTTACCAACCATAACTCCGACCTTCAGCACTCAGGCAGTGTTGCTAATTAGCTGGACGGTTGTCATCTCTTGTTTACAGGTCCCACAGCAGTACGTCTGCAAATTAATTCACGAGAAGGTTTTTAATTAAATTAAATAAAACAAGTTTCTCAAAATACTTAGTCTATTAACAAAAATAAATAGAATAAAAACGAACTATTTACAACTAATAACAATTACGAAAAAAACTAACATATTTGCTCTTATTGGTCGTCTTATTTACCAAAAATATAAAACCCAATTTTGAAAAAAAACACGTATAAATAGCTTACTAAAATAATAAACAGAAAAATAAATAAAAGGCGAAAAACAGCTATTTATATTACTTAATCAAACCGTATAAAAATCGCGAAATGCCCGACTAAAATAACACAGATTATTCCCTTAATTTCCCAAATTAACTGAAAAACAAATCAAACAAAGAAAACCTTCGTTCCCGACGAATATACCCGTCATGTAATTTGCTACACTGGAACACCCATACCGACTATGACGATTTCCAGAAAGGAACTTACTTTAATTAATTTCTAAAAATCAAATCCAACTTTCATCCCTTGGAACCTCCCTTCTTTTAGACGCGTTGGTTCCGACATGCGTGCTTTTACACCAATAGAATGTATTTACGTGATATATCCCCGCCCGCGTAGGGTAGTTTATATTTCCGAGCGTCTGTACGTTTTCGGTCCCCTGGTTCATAGATGGCATAAATCATCCATGAGTCGAATGTAATTCAATTTAATATTAAAACTGACCAGAGCTCAAAACTAATAATTATTTTATACAAATGTGATCGGTAACTATTCTACAATTATACTAAAAGATCGTGAAAGAACCCATAGAAAAAAACTCCAAGGTTTTAACCAATTTTACATTTTCTTATTCTTATTTTCGTCAATTGGGGAAAAAATGGATAACAGACGCGAACTTTGTACATAATAACAAATACTAATATTGCATTTTAGTGATTTTATTTAAATATTCTTTTGTTTTCTAATGATGGGAAAATTTGCTCAGTTTAAGTAAAAGAAAGCTCTCTCATGGTCGGCCACGTGTGGTTATCACTTTACACTTCGAGAGGGTAGAACAGTTTAGATTTTGTGTCACATAAATTCACTAAATTTATGTTGTTCTGAGCTTAAGTTTAAATATGTTAATGGATTTATATTTTCCTGATATGTGAATATTTTTGGTCAGGCATAAACTATACATTTCAACGGTTCAAATCTTTATAGAGAGGGATTCAAGTAAATTCTTCCATTTAGTAGAATTTTATTTAGAGTTAATAAATATTAAAATAATTTAAACTCACAATAAACTTTTGTTTCTTTACGGGGATTATCCGAACGCTGCTCATTCCCCACTGTCTGCGTATTTGTACGTATTTCGCGATTTTATACTTTTCCCTGGGATTGTTGTTGTTATGGATGACGTTTTCTATTAGTATTGTTCGCCCCTAAAATGGGATCTGGTCTGCTATGTGCAACTATATGATCTGTAAGCACCGTTCGATCCTAGTACAGCTTAAGCTCGTTGTTCTCAATTATAGGTTCCGGGTTTTATTGACAGCATGGCACTTTGTCTACCTGCAACAGTTTGAATTTCTCTGCAAACTTTTTATAGATGATCTTGGCGGCTGAACCGTATTTCCTCTTGTATCTAATGGGGCAAAACCTTGGCATTCTCCTGTTATCTGCTTGATTATCTCCGATGTTTGACATCCATAGGTCTACTTCGCAAAAATGCCTCTGCTCATACGAGTCTTGGCTTTCTTTCTCCCGGTTCCATTATCGGAGGTAGAGAATGAAAGGATATAGGTAAAAATCGATAAATTATATATGGCTATAATAGATAGTATTGTTAAAGATTTTAAAGAGAGTGTCCTGTGATTTCCTTTTCTTTAAGACATTAGGGATTGTGTCATGCCCTTGGAACGGTTAAAATTATGAGGTTATAATTATCAGATTTAGAGTTTGTTCAATTTGCGATACTTTTTTATCTGAGGATATTGAGAATAGAAAATTTCAAATTGTCAGATAATTTCTTCTGGAAATCTTTAGTGTGAACAGTGTCTTATTAATCTTATTTTGTCAGACTTTTAGAAATATACGTATTTTTAGTATGAAAAATTTTACAAAGTTTTATTTAAAGCAGCATATGTAATCTTACTTTAAACTGAAGCTTAGACATATTCTCGTTAAATAAATTCCTTACTACGGAATATTATCGTACCAGAGGTATGAAAATAAATATTCTCAATAGCTTTAATATAATATCGTAATGGTCGGTTTCTATTTTCCATGGTCTGCACTTATCCAGATTACATTTTTCGTTTAAGAAATTTATTTCTCCAGTTAAATTTTAAATAAATGTGGCTTCTATGAATTCACGAATTTCTCCAATGATTCAAAAAAGGTCACTAATTGAAAGTATTGTAGATATATGAGAATATTTTGGCAATTATACCTCAATTTGTCAATTAAAATATTCGTCAATTGTATTAATTTACAAATTAACAAATAGCAATAACTACTTTACAGTCAATTTGCGACTGTAAAATAAAACGTAATCTTTGGTTAATTATTGGTCTCAAAATGTGAAAATGATGGTAAAAAATTCCTAACAGGTAAGATTTTTGAATTATGATTTTTTCAGAAAAAATGATTCAGTATTTTAACAACATTATTTTAAAAAGTAATTTGTTATATATCCGAGGGGAACGTTGCCAAATTTACGTTTCCATAAGTTAGGGAAATTGTGCACAATCTGGCAACATCATAGGGCTTAAAATAACGGAAGTACCCATTTAAACGCATCTAATTTCAAATTTCACTATGCCCCGTAGCTAAATCTACTTATAGATGGTCCCTTTAAATAAGAAGTACGCTGTCGCTTTTTGAACTTCCGATACCCGATATTTCTAGAAAATACGAGAAGTACGGAACAAGTATAAAAGCAGCTGGCCAGCAGTCGTATCATCAGTCTTGGTTTAGCACGAGTAGTGGTCAGTATTAGATAGAGAAGCGAAGTGCGCGAACAAGTCAATAGTAAGAGCCTTATATTAGTGTTATCTTTATGTTGAATAAAGTTTGTTGACACCAGTAAATGTAGTATTACATCTCTGAATCGACTTACGCGACAGTACAAAAATGTCTCAAGTACAATTTACAATAAATAATTACAGAGCCAGAGTGAAACATAACGATGTGAAATCAATAATAGTATAACAAAGTGCACACTTGTTAATCTGTAACAGCAAAAACACAAAACATAAATCGACAATCAATTACAATAGCATTCGTTTAAAATGATTTAAGGATGTATCAAAGAAAATCAAGTCACCCAGCCCATTAGCATATCCAGCCACCCTTGGTATAAAAGAATGGCTTACATAATTTGTTCTGTGAAAAGGCCGGTGAAATATATGGGAAGTGCGAGTACTCCTGGGAGGGGCCCTCAGGCCAGTACTCGACAGCAGGTGCGGGCAATCGGTGATACTGTTTATAATTTTTAAGAGAAGTTGTAAGTCTCTACCCTTTCTTCTATTAGCAGGGGGGAGTAAATTTAACTCGCAGTACAAAGCAGCATTATCAAGATCAGCACCCCTATTGAATTTCCAGTTAATATAGCTGACAATCATTTTCTGTACCTGTTCGAGCCGGTGCACTTGTGATTTATAGTGGCGATTACAAACACAAGAAGCATACTCAAGGTGTGTTCGAACCAATGACCAATAGAGTATTTTAAAGGACTTAACAGTGGAAAGCTTCTTAGCATTACGTGTAATAAAACCTAACATCCTGAGGGACTTACTAACAATGTCCACGATGTGAGAAACGAATGTAAGGGTGGACTCAAAAAGCACCCCCAAGTCCCGCACAGAACGAATGGAGGTCAGCGGCCTACCATCCAAGTGATGGTGAATGTTCAGTGGATAACGCAATTTGGAAAACTTAATGAATATTCAATATCTTCTAATTCACTCCGCATCAGGAAACAAATCTATCAAGGTCTCCCTGAAGCTCCAAGCAATTGCTGTAATTATCGATGACCTTATACACCTTCATGTCATTCGCAAAGAATAAGAATTTGCTTTTCTTAGAAGGATATATTACTAATGAATAAGTTGAATAATAATGAACCGATGGGGGATCCCTGAGGAAAAAATATACTAATATCTCAGATGATACAAAATCATTCACCCGCACTACCTGACGACGATTACAAAGATAGGTCTCAATCCAACCAAACAGTAGACCAGAGACAGCCTCCGACGCTTATCCAACAGAATTTCATGAGGCACCCAATCAAAGGCCTTCGACAAATCAGCATACACCGAGTGGATCTCAGATCCGCTCTCCAAGGTCTCAGACAAACCGGTCACATAAAAGACCAGATTCACCTCAGCGTTCCTGCCAGACCAAAAATCAAACTGCTCCTCAATGATAGCAGACTTAAAAATAGAGGTAAGAAAAGCATTAACCAGTTTTTCGAAAATTTCAGAAATAGTATTATTTATGCTGATAGGTATATAGTTCCAAATGTCAGCCCTGTTGCCGGCCTTCTGAATAGAAACCACAAAACTCGTTTTCCAAAATTGAGGGAAAATATTCCGTTGAAATGATTCACTGAAAATGCAATGAAGTGGGCGAGCCAGAATGAATGAACAGTTTTTCAGTAACGTTTGATGGACGCCATCAGAGCCCTGACCCTTATAGGGGTTAAAACCATTCAGCTCGGCGTAAATGTCAGAAATAGATATGGCGAAGTTGGAGACATTTATATCAGCTGAGACAGCCATCGGGCACTTCACGATTACATCATTGTACACTTTGCTAAAATATTTAGCAAAAAGTTCAGCAACCCCAGGACTTCAATTTTATTAATATGTATAAATTTATTTCTTGCAGTAAACGATCGTCGTGATCAAAACTATGCGATAATCCTGCTAAAAGTGTATTGGAAAGAAATATACACGAAAATAAAATCTCGTTCTTCTAAAACAAGAATGTCATTCTACTATCAACAAGGATGGACAAGTCTTGGTCAAATACGAAAATGCGTATTTCAATCCCAAATTTATAATGTATTTCCAAGAAAAATGATTTATTTTTATATTGAGGTACTTATAACCCGTAACATCACATTATTTTTTATTTTATACTAGCTTTTACCCGCGAACTCGTCCGCCTAAAACTTAGAAAATAAATATTACATACAATTGTTATAAACAATAAAGGATTTAAAAAAAACAGTTTATATCACTCCTAGTAATCTCCTCTTCATGTGTGCAAAGTTTCATAGAAATCGGTTCAGCCATTTTGAAGATTAGTCTGTACCGACAGACACTTCAATTTTATTTATATGCATAGATGTATAGATTAACTTTTTATTATTTTCTTGCCAAACACAGGTGACAATAAGGTTGATAAAATCTCATTTTTCCTTGTTTTAAAATATTCAAAACAAGATTTATTCTATACAGGTCCACAGTTTGTCCTGTATGTCTAATAAGATCTACGGAAGTAAAACTTAAAGATAATTTTAAAGTTTCGTTTTCTGAACATAAGCAATGTATCGAATTTAAAAAGAGTTATTTATGGGATTTGAGTTAAAATGCCATTTCATTTTGCGAGAAAGTTTTGCCGACTCGTTGCGTTTAAAGCCTATCAAATTTTATTAAAGCTGCATAAAAACGGCACAATTTCAAAATTTATTAGGAAAAATAAAGTCAAAAATATATGGTTTACGACTTGATCATAATATTGACTGTTTTATGATATTGGTTACAGAAGAGCTTATATTAATTTCATAAAAAAACTGCTGTATTGAAGTTTTATGATGGATAATGGATAATAAGTTACGGAAATCATCAACGTTACGATCATATGATTCAATGAATAAAACAACATAAAACAGAGAAACTTAAATAAGTAACTCAAGTTGTTTCATAGCGCAAGGTAGGCAACCGTGCAGGAATTAGTAAGTTGAGCTCAATTAGTACCGTCTCGGCAATTAGATCCTTAGAAAAGTAATGGCAATGTGCATTAAATTTTTTTAAATGGTCGTAAAATTGCCTCTAAAGCAATCAGAATTTATAGTTGTCTAGATCTATAAAACTTCTCTCGCTAATATAACGAAGATCTACGTTTATATTAAAGAAACTATTTTAGTTCCCCAACATCGGAGAAAACCTTTTACTATAAGGACAGTTCTGTTCTAAAACCGTAAGAGACAAAACACTATCTCAATTTGTAAAAAAGTACCAGGAAATATTGAAAGCCTCTCTCGTGGTAGTGCTTTTGCGGTACATACTGGTTTCAAAATCAATGGTTCTTGTAGGTAGGTAGGCAAGCGCACCTAAACATAAGAAAAGGAATTGCTTTTTTTGGCACTGAAATACACCCTTTTGATGTAATATCACATAGATATCTCGACCTAAACAAAGAGGTTTATCCATGCTTTATTGACTTTAATAAAGGCATTTAATAAATATACTTAAGGATAAGCTGAGGCCACAGATATATCAGAAAAATCTCAACATTATATTACAGTTAGAAAGTCAATATACGAATAGACCGACGAACATTTAAAGAAACTGAAATATAAAGAAGTGAGAGATAGGTATGCACGCTATCTAAAAAATAAACTGGTCAGCCTGATCCATAGACATAATATAAACATACCAGACCGCGAATCCTATTGAAGGAAGTTGGCTTACGTTTAGAAGGAGACAGAGCATTTTCGATGAATATTACTTTTCTTTTTAATCGCGGAGCTAAAAACGATACTTCAAACGCCATTGGATACCTCTTTTCACCTGACCGAAATTAGAAAGAGAGATACTCATCGAAAACGCTCCAGCTCTTTCAAAGCGTGAGTCAACTTTCTGCTACAGATCCGCAGTCTAAGTAATATTAATTTCTCTTGCGTCTATGACTATTAATTACCCTTATATTTATGGCTTGATCTCGCCATTAACTTCGCATTTTTTAATATCGTTTCGTTTATTTTTTCTATTGTAAACGTTTTGTTTTAAAAATTTTTGTAATTACAACAAAAAAAGAGGCGGTTCATTTGGGTCAAAGTGAGTCTTAGAGGGTTGGTTGAAAACCATCCGATCCCACTGAAGTTACAAGATGTTCATTACAAAATAAAATTCTATAAAAACAGAATTATTCAAGCTGGATATATGCTATAAGCAATCTCTGAATGTAGATGTGAGAAGCAAAGTTCAAACGTTAAGATTCCAATTTAAGGGATAACAACGGCTTCTTTAAAAACAGGTACGGGCACAACAGAAGTAAATAAACCCATACTGTGGTGTTTCAAAAACTTGATGTTTTTCAAGGATGATAAGTTTATGTAATTTGGTAAGCTAATTTTAAATAATTTCGGAGTACCAGTACCGTCGAAACAATTTGATATAGTAGTGTTAAATTAAGACACTTGTATCAATATAACCCAAGCAATTCAAGAGTCAGGCCAAAATTCTAACTCAGAAATAATTTATCATGTCTCAATGGAAGAACTGAATATGGATACATGTTCCACTGCCTCTACGATAAAATTAAGGTCTAATGTTCAGCACAAACATTAATAAGCGATGCAACTGAAATGTTATAAGAAAATTGTAGAAGAGATGACTATAGATGTTCAAGGTACCGTTATTTGTATTTCTATGCTGAGTGGTTACCAACATGTCTAATCGGGCACTTTCAATATAAAATATAATAATTCTTAGTCTAAATTTCTGTGGCACATAAACTCTGATTTTTGTAAAAAGACTTTTTGTAAAACTTAGAGGTGAATATTATTATTAATCTGTGCAACTGTTAGTTATGTTACACTTTCGTCTATGGTTACATCAATATACCTTTATAAAATATGCTTTTACCTTTATACAATTAGTTTGATAATTTAAAATAATTTTCATTTTAGACTGAAGCTAAAAAAATTTTCAAAAATTAAACATAAAAATAGGCTAAGAAAATTGAAACGAGTAATAATGAATTCCATTTTTAGAATCACAAGAAGGAGAATAGGAAGAAATAAATTAATTTCTTTTTTTTTTGGTTTCTATAAATAAAACAGTCTCAAACATATATTGATTTATTCATTAATTTAACAATATCACAATATACCAGTGCTAGGGAAATCACTTAGTCTACATTATACAGGTATGGAAAATCCAAAACAGAACCTCTAAATAATAGAAATATAACAGAAAGAGACGGACAACCCGTTTAGCCATGTTGAAGAAGTGAAATAAAGCATACTGTTGTATCGTAACTTGCTTTCTGGTTTCCAGCAAAGATGGTTGGGGGAGGGGTCGTCAAAATACAGTGGGTTGAAAGCACGGATTTAATATTAAAAATAAAAATCGGATCCAACATAACAGACTGAATCTTTAAAATCATGGAAATAAATTCGAAAAAGTCTAATGTGGTTCAATAGCTGTTAAATATGCAATTTAAAAACAAAATAAAAAGAACAATTGTATTTCCATGAATAAAATATTTCACTTGAGTCCAAGGTGGATTTAAAAAATAATACTATAATAATAAATAAGTGGATATCGATAATCGTTAAAATGGCCAAATTACTTTTTCCTCTATGCTTAGGACTTTTTAACAAATACCAATGCAAATAATTTGTACATAATATAATATGTAAGTGTAAGGATCCATCGACGCCAAAAGTTTTGGAACACATCCTCCATATTTTTCTCGGGAAGATTTTCGGGCAAAGTCTAGGCGATAGTTTCTTAATAACTTGTCCGTTGATTTTTGTGCATCTTTCGATAGTTTACCTATCGGTAATATTATAAATGCTATGATGTCTGGTCAATGGAGTAAGTAATTTGTGGATTCCTGTTGGCATGTTGTACAAAGAATATCCCTTGAAGAATAATCTTGCTCTTTGAAGTTTGCGTTCCCAAATCTTCTCTATTGCAGTTTAATGTCCGCATCCAATAGTTTGCAAAATGACGGGAAAACGTAGGATCAGTTTTCGCTTTACTCTTCTTATAATGGCTGACTCATCACTGTTCTCGAAGAAACGTCGCACTATGTTGCCATCGTTAGTGCTTCCTAACCCTTTCTTTGGCATGTCAACAAGAAGTCCTAATCTCTCTCCTTAAAGGCCTGTTGGATGATAGCCTTTGTCTGTGCTTTCACCTCTTTGTCTTTCTGCTTACGGGCTTGCCACTGCTGTGTGCCACGTTGATACGACAAATACAAGCAGCATTCGCAGAATCGAATACATGCGTGTAGATTTAACAGTTGTAGCTTGAAATACTCTGTATTTACTGGGACACAGTATCAATGTTGTTGAACTGAGATATTGTTTGGCAGAGGTAGCAACGTTGGACCGATTTCGCTCCAGCGAAAGCATTCACCTAGCCGTCTATTATCGTTATAGGTAAGTTGTATTGTACTGAAGCTCGGGTGGTAAAGAAAACTCTTTTATATGGTGCAAGTTGTCTGATTCGAGTTCAGGAGGGCTTGGAATTGTACAACCAAGATCTGTTCTTGTTGAGTTTGCGTGTTAATACCTGCTGAAATATTCGGATCAGGGAATTTCATTTTGTACTGACTCTGAGCTGACGTTCCACCGAAGCCTCATTTGTAAATGAAACTCATATCTATAAATCTAATTTGTCGATTTGTTCAAGAGTGTCTAATTGAAGCAATTTGTTTCTCGACAATCCAATGTCAAATAGAAGAGCGGCGCACAAATGTAAATGGGCGCGATGCAACCACAACACTGTTGCCTTTGACCTGAGGCGAAACTTTAGAAAGAAAAGACTGGCCATTCATATTTTCGAGGTTTAATAGAAACGTTACTATAGCCAACCTTCTATTTTAAATTTCTTAACTAGAAATTATTTTGACCCTTTTCACAAATTCTGACCCACTAAGAACGTCTAATTTCTTTCAGGTTAGTTTGGGACAAAAGATCGTGGGGAACGTCTACGCGCAATATTACCCCTGCTAACTTCCGTGCGACACGAAGACGAGAAATACCTTGAAACGAATGAGTGGGTGTATTTACTTTTCGTCTAGACTAATAACGTAATTGACGAAATTTGGAATATCAAATTACTATTTGATACATTGATTGTTTTAAATACATCAAATAGTCGAAATACAAAAAAAAATATAGTTTTTGTTGGCCATTGAGCATAAAGAAAATTGATATTTCTGTTACAAAATAAACATTTATTCTAATAAAAATACTAGTAAGACGTAACGGTAATTTCTAAATAAATAAGCTAATAGACTACTTTAAAATTAAAAATCATTCTCAAAAATAAACTTTTATTCTGGTAAAAAATAAAAGTAATACGTTCAGTAATTGTAAATAAATAAACAAATAATTAAATTCAATTTAAATCAACAAAAACACCTAAAAGTCTACAAGAGGTGTTCAAACATGCCTCCACTTTGAGCGAGACAAAAACCCAGTCTATTGTAAAATACGGTTCACGTATTTGCCAAAACTTCTGGGGCTATATCCCTATTAGCCCTTTCCATCATGTCCTCACAAACACCATTCGTATTTCCTGGTCTTTCAGAAAAATTTTTTTAGTTATTCGCAATTTGTAACAGCTTTAAAATATTCCGAACTGTTCAAGCGTTCATATCAAGTTCTTCGGCAATTACGATACTATTGCAAGGAAAATTAATTTGTGCTAAACTACAAACGTCAGTCTCCCGATTTGCTCGTTCTTCAGTAATTTGAGGAACCGGTTGCTCCTCATTATTATCAGTGCATTTTTTTCAAATTTTTAGACAACCGGTTGTCTGAAAGTTTTTAATAATTTCCGAAATTCTAAATTTTCAAGGAACAGGACGATTTTCGCACGTAAATGCAAATCTGCCGATTATTTAACAGAATAGTACCACTTAATTATCTGCTCTTTTTATTCCGTGGAATAAATTATCATTGTAACCAAAAAATTTGTCGCGAAACACGGTACTTACGCTTCGATGGCCTGAATGAAAGCAAATAACTTGGAATCATCTTGTTGTGCTAGGGCGTGGCGTATGCTGCCGCCCGCTCTCACCGCGCCAGCATTGAATTACCCCTCACCCTAGGGCCAAATGGGTAATTTGTTAAATTTGAGCACGTATGTTGATGCATATATTCTGTCTCATTCTGATTTGATGAATAATATAGTCTATAGTTTATATTTATAGTTTATCTTACTTAAGAAACGTCCGGGTTCCGGTTTGGATTTTCCACACCTGTATTCATTTAAGTAGTAAAGCATACTGAGAAGTCACAAGACACAAATCCTAAATATCGATGGTCATGTCAGGTATTATATTTTATATAGTTAAACGCCCAACTGAAAATGAATATTGCAGGTCTTGCAAGTTACCAAAGGCCACGCTCAAGCTGAAGTTATTGAATATTTCAAATATTTTTTAATTACTTTTTATGTAACAATTCAGCCAGAATGTTTACAGTTCAATCAAATCTTCAGATGTGGCGTTATCCATTTGCTAAACGCATTTATCAGGAATACCATCTAATTCATTATTTATTAAAAACAAATTTCCTGTGTTCTACAGTGTTAAAACTTTTAAACTGTTTTGTTAGCTATTTTATTACAGAACAGGTTGGCCACATTTTCTTGGATAAATATTTTTAAAAGAATACTTTGTAGGATTCTTTTGTAATTTTATTATATTCGGTCATAAAACTCATATAACTTACAGCTTTTATATAAGAATGACTAGTCTTTATAATATAAGAAGATATTTAGTAAAGGTGTAATAAAAATGTAGGTATTTCATTTCTATTGGAAAATGTAAATAGGTTTTGTTGACCGTAAAAACAGGCAAATATTGATTTTCAGTAGATCAGCGCTGAATTGTAACGTTTGCAGATATAATAGAAACAAATTTCTATCAAAAAAAAATTATAATAAATTACTACAGAAAAATTTTGTTAGCTTTAGAAAAAAAACTTAAAAATATTTAAATAAAATTATTTCAATTAATTTAGGAACATACCAAAGTTTGTTTACTGAAACTAGTTTTTTTCTGTGTATCTAATGGAACTAAAAATTAGAATAATAAAGAATTAGCCAAGTGCGCGTCGGACACGCGTTATGTTAGGGTTCCGTAGCAGTAATTGGTGTAACACTGTAAAGGAGCTTTTACACATTTTTTTTTGTATCTTATAAATTAGTAGACGTAACTTAATTGTATCAGTTTTCATTAGAAATATTTACTAAATACTATAATGACTATATAGAGTTTGAGATTTATGTCTAAAATAAATAAAAATTGAATTAATGCTACAAATATGGTGCCTTTGTTCCATCCTAGGGTTCCAGGGACCCATTTCCTTTTTTGCATAAATAATTAAGAATAACCTCTTCTTTATTAAAATGTTTAATATAAAAATATAAACTACATAGTCATAGTCAAAACTTATTAGTTTATACAGCTAGGACAAATTTCTTTTGCACATTATAAATAATTAGGTTGTTGACACCTTACGTAGTGCTCGCGGGTTTTCTTATCACTTCCGCTGGAGCAAAAAGCGCATTTCTTCCTCTTAAACCTAGAAATAGTGTTTTGGGGTACTTTCTCAACTGATAAAAAGTTCTAATCATTTTTGCCGTGTATTCTCGAAACTGGCGAATAATGTTTTTGCTGGATATTTTCTCTCGAATATATGGCTCACACAAGGAAAATTTAAGCTGTTTTAGGAAAGCATAACGAGATATCTCATGCCCGTAACTTAAACACTGATAAATTATTCTACTGTTATCTCGTGCAATGTTTAGTACACAGTGAAAAATTGTCATTGGCCAGCGGAAAGTTCTCCTGGAAGTAGAATATGTTACATAATATTTCATCTAAGGCATCAACTCCCGCTTTAGTACAATTATAATACTCATAAAGTTCTGATTTGTTTATTTCGTCATTTATATTGGTATGATGCTGTCCCTTTTTTTTGACACATGATTGACGATAGTTGTCTTTTCATGAAATCCGAAAAGTGAAGGAAATATACACTTTTCATACAACAAATAAACTGAAACTTGTTGTTTAGTGTTATCTACCTATTACGTCCAACAAAAATATTACCGCAGATAAATTTCAAATGAATTATTAAAGCTAAACTTTACTTATATTGGTTCACTGAAAAAATAAATAAAAGGAAAATCCTTCCAGAATATCGGGGTGGTCACCTAGGAACAAAATGGCGCTTCAAAATTTACAAAAAATAATATTGGTATCCAAAAAATTTTACTTGAGATTTTTTTGAGTCGCTAAATAGAAATTTTTATTTTTAAGATGATGGATTCAAAACGGCGTAATGAAATTTGCCTAAAACAATATTAGTCTCTAAACCTACTAACCAATACTGAAAATGACGATTACTTTATAATAAGAAGTTGTAGGTAGCTGCTCAATAGCTTATTTTTAAAGGGTAAAGCCGCTTATATACGAAGCCAGTTGCCGAGCCAGGCCAGTAAGCTAGGCAAGTATGGTCTTCGTGTGCATGGTAATATTAAGACAGCGCAACTGTCTCTAGCTAGCATTGTTACCAATATACCATGTTAAGCTTAAGAAAATCAATATAAATACAAATCGGTTTTATTATTTTTTTTAATTAACTTGCCGACTTACGTTACTATCCCTACTCTTGTAATTGAGTAATTTCTGTCAACCTCTCTGTTACCAAATCTGTTCTATATGAGAAAAGTCAGATTTGCATCTGTTCTTTTGTGACAGAATTTGATCATAGACTCCTGCAAATGATATATGTGGTAACGTTAGCCATTCCATCTATTATCATCCTGCTGTCCCATATTAGCAGCTATTTTAAAAACCCTATAATTAAATTTTACAGTAACCAAGATACTCTGGAAGTGTGGTCGTTCGTCTTCTCTTTTGCAGCTTTAGTTCAAAACAACTATGGTTATTTAAGCTAACCAAAACCATAACTCAGAATCCAGGCAAGGCTGCTAATTAGCTGATCAGATGACATCTTTTGTTTATGCTCTCACAGCAGTACGTCCACCAGTTTAGTCGTGTGAAGGTTTATAATTAAATTAAATAAACAAATTTCTTAAAACACTTAGTTTATTAACAAAAATAAACACGTATAAATAGCTTCCTAAAATAATAAACAGAAAAAGAATAAAACGCGAAAAACAGCTATTTATATTACTTAATCATACGGTATTGAAATCGCTAAATGCTCAAGTAAAATAGTACACGATATTCTCTTAACTTCCCAATTAAATATAAAACAAAACGAAATAAAGAAAACCTTCTTTCCCGACAAATATATCAATCACGTAATTTTCTACGACCCTGTTCTTGAGAACGGTACCGATCTCAGCAATTTCCAGACTGTAACTAAAGTTTAGTATTCGTTATAAGGTCGAACTTGTACCTCCTTGGTACGCCGCGAATCCCGTTAGTACCCGTACCACCCCATGGAATCCAATAAACGTCATTCTGATTCATGAAATGTAGAGGGCGTTAGCTCTTCTATACCGGATACTTAATTCCCGAATTGGCCCCTGAGTGTCTTAATCAGAATTTTTATATAAAAAAATAGTAAAACAAACTAATCTACATCTTCCTATAATGAAAAGAATATATGACAAAGACTGAAAAAAAACTATTCACTTAGCTGTTTTGGCAATGAACATCTTAACTCGTTATTTTTTGTGAATAGAAAAACAGTTATTATACAAATTCTTTGTACGAATTGTCAAACAATATATTTCTATAATAGTGAGTTTATTTGATCATTCTTTTGTTTCCTAATAATGGGAAAATCGTTCAATATTTTAATACATTTTAACGGTATTTCATATAACACATGTTAAAAACCTCTTTTGGCCCTTATCTCTTCGGTTTTATTTACATGACCAGGATAGGATTTCTTTGACAGATTTATAGACAAATCTTAAAGAGGGTCTTTCAGCGGGTCGTCATAAATTGATTGAGTTTATATATTTTTAAGAAAACATTTTAACGACTTTTAGATAATAAAGTTGAGGTTATGATAATTGATTTATTTTTCCTTTAGACTTTTTTGGGTGATAATAACACTTTTTTATTGTGCACTGATAAACAAGGATAGAAAAACAATGGATTTAACTCGTGCGGCTTAGTGATTTGAAGAAAAATTTTCGGCCTTTAAGCATAAAATCGTTTAGATTTCGTAATGCACCTATTTTATAATTAGTGTCACAATATTATTATGCAATAATAATAGGGTTAATAAATATGAAATAAATTATAATTCAAACGGTTAGTGTAAAAATTGTAGTAGCAATACTACAAGCCAGTAATCAAGACAGGAGAGTTGATAGACTGCCAGTCTAACTTTTAAAGATAGTAACGTTCTTTTTTATTGCACTGGTAAACAAGGATAGAATAACAGCGTGCTTATGTGTGCAGCGTAGCGCCACCTAGTGAATTGAAAAAAACTCGCTGGATCTTAAGCATGACAGCGATTAGTTTCCGTAGCGTATCTGTTTTATAATTAAAATAATGATAATATTATGCAATAATACTAGTTTTTTGTAATTGCTTTAAATAAATATGTAATAAATTATAACTCAAACATTGAATAAAAAATCGGTAGATCACTTATAAAAACGGATAGAACGGTTGTTCTCATTGAAAAATGGTAGATCTACCATTAGAACGGTAGGTTTGGCAACACTGCTGGACAGTCCCACTAGACTGGCTTACTGTCCTGGCTTTATGTGCAACCGACATTAAAGTCATATTAAATGATGCAACTAGAAAATATGTCAAAAAAATGTTATACATCCTGCACATAACGTCAAAAGTCGTCAAGAACCATTTTTCGAGTACCTAACCCCTAATATTTCAAAATCCTGATCTCGTGGTAGAACTCTACGGAACAATTTACTTCGAAAATGACACCCAGCTGCCTAACAACAATAATAACTCCCTTTTTTTAGATCTGTGTAATTAAATGAAATAAATTTGTTAAATTTTATAAAAATTTCATCTACTCTAGACGTTAAAATTTTGTAAAGTGAAATTAAGTTTTCTAAATAGTTCATTGTTTAGCAAAATAATAGGATATTTATATCTTTTTTATTAAAATTTTCGCAACTCAATTATTCAAAATTGTTTATTTTTATTGGGTATCTTAAATAAACCCAGCGTGAAACTTTTTTATATTATACATCATTGATGCTGATAACTATATAATATTCCAAATATCTTCTTTAGTCTTTCTAGACTGAGGCACTCTAAACACAAAGACAAAGATAGTCCATCTAATTCAATGATAGCTGCGCGCTCCAGATAAAAATTATATACATCACACAAAGGCTCTTTTTTATATAAATATAATTTTCCAAATGAAAGCTAAGTGCGAGATTTAATTTCAATATTTGGCTTTATTTGAGTATCCTTGGATTACGTGCTTTTTTCACAGCTTAACAGTATAATAAAAATAAGGTAAACATCTCATTAACTAATCCATCAAACCCTAATCTCTCCAGTTTAACAAATATTAAGAAGAAAATAAAAGTTTAAGTAATTAGCAAGAAAGGTAAAGTCAAACACAACAAAGCAAGCCGTATAAAAAGAACTTGTGTTTTTTCATGTTTATCTCAGCCAAAAGAAAGGAAAAATGTGGAAAGATACAGGGTGGTCCATATGAAAGCACGCATGGTTTGTTATTATTAAAAATTAAAAAAGATGATGAATAGCGGTGATACTAGATTTTCGATACCTAGGTCTTGTTGGATCCTAGACATCCTATTATAACCGCATTTCATTCGAGGCTGATAGCTTTTACGAATCCGGGCAATCTCGTTAACTGAACTTGCCTTCAGGTGTTAATATTTTATTTCCAAAAATTTCTAGATCTAAGCTGCCCTAGACAACTAGTAGAGGGGGTAGGTTCATTAAGAACGCCAGTGCCCTAATAGAGGCAGTCCTCATGGCACTCGTTATTCCCACTTGAGCCATTCTTTGAATCTTATTATCTTAAAGGTTAGTTGTAATAGGCCACCATATAATTGTGGCGAACATGTTCATAGGGCGGATCATATTGGTGTATAACCAATATAACACTTTCTGTATCAGCCCACATATGAACCCAAAGGCTCGTTTACTAGCTCAGAAAGCAAAAATGGTATTTGTATTAGTTTTAATATGATCACTCCAGCTCACTCGTGAGCTTAGAATTACTGTCAGATATTTTATTGTTCCCTTTTATTGAAGGATGCCTCCTGTCAGTGTAACTGTCGGCAATCTCCCTATTTTCTATTTTTTTGTAGAAAGCATCACCTTTATTCGGAGCCCGTTCTTATAACACCATCGCTTCGGGATAATGGATATATTTGCTTTTTTAAATATGTCAAAAATAGTAGAGAAATGAATTCTAAAAACACCGAAATATTAGAACAATAATTTTTTCGCATACAAAAATTACCGATATTTATCTCCAATTTATCTCTCGATATTATACGATCTCCAAGTTTTTAATACTGAGCATTAAATTTGTGCCATCCTGTACATAACCTTTGACCGTTTCTCTTTTTTGAAGAAATAATATGAAAAAGATATATTTGGGTTAGGTAATTAGCAAGAGAGGTAAAGTTAAATATTCCACAAAGCAAACTGTACAAAAACAACTTCTGTGTTATTTTTTTGTACAACTCAGCAAAAGAAAAGGAAAAGCTTGCAAAGGTATAATGATTGTTATCCTACTCGCTTATAGTTGCTGTTTTCCTTTCCAAAAAAGCTTATATTTACTTATCGCGGATAGCGCCATTATGGTTATAGAAAAAAAGTTACAAAACTTTTATATTGTGTTGATATTTTATTACTAAAGGATTTTTATCACTTCTAGAAACTGAATAATATTACGTCTTCATAAACGCATGGCTTGATATATTTATCTAGGACAAAATCTCATTGAAAGAATGAGCAGGGTCTTTGTCTTTATATGGTAATATAAATGTGACATCTCTGATTAATAAATTTTTTGGTTCTAAGGATCATCTCCAGAATTTTAAGGATGATATTCTGGGTATATCGATAATTCTACGTTTGTTGGACAGAATAGATTGATTAAGGGTGGAGGCATATATCTAAAAATTCTATAGATTTCAACATTACTTTTTTCAAGAATGTAGAGACTATCTAGAGAAATTCTGGGTTGAGGTTAAAGTATTTCACTAGAGCATAATTGTAGATAACATTTATAGCTCACCTAATAATTAACTAAATATATTTTCTCTATGGAGACTACCATAACTAATATTTATACATTTAAATTAATAATTGTATTAATGAATTTTAATGTAGATATGCTTAATTATGACTATAAAAATTCAAACTTACTTATGGATGTAAAAAATTCTTTTAATTTGATGCAGATTATGTCGGAACCCACCAGAATTATCAATAGCAGCACATCTCCTATTGATTTAATATTTTACAATTTTGATGTAAAGGGGTTCGATACAATGAATATTGAAGTTTCAGATCATTTATTGTAGCTATATAATATGATAACGATATTGAGAATTTGCCGTATAAAATAATGTATAGAATGGGGAAATAGACAGTAAGGTCAGTTTTTTTACTAGCAACATATTGAAGATATATAAACACCAAGTAAAAAGAAACATTACTAGCCCTGGATCACTCTAAATGCAAAAATTTGTAAACAAATATCAGAGCATTGTATACATTATGAAATACTACGAAATTTTACTTCGAAAAAGTCAGACGAAAAGGAATATTTAAATAATAAGTTTAGTAATTTTATTTAAAAACAGAAATGGTAGGAATTAAAAAATATAATCTCATTCCAGGTAGTGTTGATTAAGCTTCTTATCCCAGTAATAATACATTAACACCAATGCATTTTTGTTTTCCCTTATTTCGAAAGAAACAAAATAAATATTGAAAAAATATTAAAAACTTTGTGTTCCAATAAACTCAATATGATATTAATTCAGGGGCGAATCCAGCCCCTCTCTTTGGGGGGGGGGGGACGGTGAAACTTATTACTATGAATGTTTATGATGCCTTAAAATATCAATATCTAAATAATAATGTTAAAAGCTCTCTTGAGATGTGTTCTAACATGGTAGGAGTTGGAAAATCTACTATGTACCGAATACTGAAGGAGAAAAAAACGACTGGAATTGTTAATACTCCCAAGTCACATTCGATCACAGGCAGACGAAAAACCTCGTTGGAAGAAGAGATATAAACTGCAATAAAAGGAGTTGTTCATACATCTTATTATGAGAAGCAGATAACAACCGTCAACAAAATTCTAACTAAAATCAATGAAGATCGGAATTTACCTGAAATCAAAAGAACTGACCTCTGGAAATTGCTCAGAGAACTTAATTTTTGCTGGGTAAAACCAAATAGGAAATGTCTTCTTATAGATCGTCCAGAAAATGTCTCTTGACGAAGGAAATATCTCTCTCAAGTAAAAGGTAGAGTTGCTAGAAATAACACAACTTACAAAATTAGTAATTTATCAGAACTTTGAAAGATTTTTTGGAATAAAGTTACTACAGAAAATTTGGAAAAATCCATATAATATAAGAATAAAAGAAAATGTGGAAACTCGATCTCATGATCCGTGAAATAGAGGAACCAATTATAATTAATTAAGGCGAAGATAGCGTCACTGACTTGGATCACGAATTAGATACATAATGTTTACCAGCGTAAACACAATTTATTATTTAAATATTTTTAACATATAAAAATTAATTACATTTGAATCCCTTTTTAATGTTTAATTATAATTCTGCAGATGGTTTAAGAAATAAATAAACTGAAACGTCAAATGTCCTAAAAATGTTTTTAATTAATAATAAAATGACCGATAGCCCAAAAAAATTTTCACATTATATGGACGAATTTATTTTTTTATATATGTTTAACTTATTGTGTTTTAGACAATGGGTATTTTGTAAGTATTTAAATTATAACTTAGAATTTTTTGAGAAAAAAAAACTACGTTTTATTCTGAATATGCCTAAAACGGGTTCAATGCCAAAATAAAAAATAATAAAAATACAGTTGTGATTTGTGTTACATATGTCAAAATTATCTATATTTTCTAATGTATGTGAATTATTAAAAAATCATAAGAAATAAAATAATATTATAAAAACTTTTTATTTTAAGTTTATTACCGAAATAATATTCTATGCCATAAATACTTAGTGATAAATAAACCTTTTTCCGACGCCGATGACAAGGATTAAAATCCTATTTAACACTTCATACATCCAAATATCTATTGTTATTCAACTCAACTGGTCCATTATTATAGACCGGTATTTTTTATTAAAAAAATTCTAACTCATTCATATGAAAAATATATGTGTCTAACAGATTTTGCCAAAGACACCGGACTAAAGAACACAGATATTTTGCGAAGAAAAAAAGCGTACAAAATGATTTATTACTCTCTCTAGTTCTTGAATAAACTATAGTATAAGAGGCAAAATCGGTTCTATTTTCCTGAACTCAAAACTCTTGGGGGGGGGGGGCGATCGCCCCCACCGCCCCTCCTTTTAATCCGCTCCTGTATTAATTTCACAATATTATTTTGCTACTTTATGTCCACCTTTCTATGTTAACTTGGTCACATTATTATTAATACCTGTATTAGAAACCCTTACGTTCTTCTAAATGCAAGAGGCTAATGTTATTCTACTTCCCAGAGTTAAGAACCTAACATATGTATGTCAACTACGATCTATTTTTATTCGATCCCCTCTACCAATAGTCTTCAAAAAGATTATGGTAAACCAGGTTGTAAAATTCTTGCATACAGGTGTAATGGAACAAATACTAATTATTTTGTGCTGATTAACTTGAAGTATATTCCACTAAAAAGAGCAATTAAATAAGAACTCTATAGATAGATTTTAACCATGGGAATTGAGACAGTATATATCCTATATTACCAGCCATGAAAATTCAAAAGAAAAATAAATCAATTACCGTCATAAAGAACAAAAGCTTTCACGGCTTTGGTCAAGTTGATAGTTATGGTTCTTGAGGTAAAACCGTGTCAAATTGGAATTATTATCAGACGTTTCGCCTACGATTGCACAAGGCATCTTCAGGGATCTTTGCTCCACGAGATTAGAAATCAATTATCGTAGCTAAGCCTAAACTCAGTTTTATTACTTTTGTCGTTTAAATGTTTTCTTCAAAATTTATAAACCCAGACAATTTTTGACGACATAAACTAAAAAGATCTATCCTGATTACGTAATTAAAGCCAAAGGAAAATTACCAAGGTTAGTCTGAACATGTGGTACGATTTTCCCATTGTTAGAAAATAAAAGAGTAATCAAATAAAATCACTCTAGTGCTATATAATGGATTGATTTTTGTACGAAGAATTCGTATAGCGACTGTTTTTCCTGACTGCAAGAAATAATGATTTAGATAACAGCATAAAGAATAAAATGGTGCTCAGTTTTTTTACAGATGCTATTGGTTTTATTTTAGTTATAGGAAGACGGAGATTGATTTGATTAACTTTTTTATATATAAAAAATAAGACTAAGATGCTCAGAATTCAATGCGGGAATTAAGTGTTCGGCACAGAATGGCTGACGGCCTCTACGAACGAAAGAACCGAAACTTTTCGAACTGTTGGGAATGAAACTTGTCATTACATGTAAATTCTTAAAAAATATATTTGTTTCACATATTCAGGATGGTTAAGAAAATATATTTTATGTGGTTTCTAATATCAGTTTAAAAATTAAAATTTCAAAACAGAAACGGGATACATCACTTAACTGACCAGTTTATTTAAAATAAAGAGATTTGAACACATTGTTGTATATTTTATTTACCATATTTAAATTATTTATTCAATATTTTACTCATTCATTCACCTAAAAAATATTCGATCAAATTTTCCTTAGCTTGTTTGTTTTCTTTTAACTTGTGCCCGCTTGAAGATTTATTAGATGCCTTAAGTATCGCTTTTACAAATTTGTAAAGTCTTTTTCTTAAATTTAGATTGTACTTGGATTATAGCCAGTCCTAAAAGTTTTTTAAAAATAGGTTTTTTATCTCTGAACTGAGGAAAAGTCGTTTGCAGAAAATGAGTAAATATATTTCATTTCCAGAGAAAGCTTCATTTAATGCTAATATAACATTTATTTTGTAGATCGAAGAAATTTTAAAAATATATCTACATAAGTTTTGTTCCTAGTAAAATTTCATCAATAAAAGTTTTTAAGTAATTCGTTAATTATTTAACAATAAGTTTGACGAGGCATAGGCTTGCAGTTTGTCGAAAATTTCGGACACAAGGAGAAACAACAACACTCTACTTCCGTAATAGCGGTTTTGTTAAGTAAAGTGTGCTATCCTCACAAAGCCACTTTTTTTATACGAGAAATTCGAAACTAAATGTGACAAAATTACATAAGGGAATAAAGGTCAAAAGAGATCTCTTGTTTAAAAGCATTAGATGTTACGTATGTGCGTAGAGTTGAGATCTGTACACTACGACCTGGTATATCTATTGTGCCCCCGTACTGCTGCCCTATCGTAAAAGTTACTTTATTGGCAAGAGCCGGTCCTCCAGTCCTATTTCTCTCAGGAATATCAGAATGTTGGACGGCTTCAAGGTGGGAAGCTCACCTTGTTCGATTTGGTTTGCTCCCAAGAACCGCATCCTAGGGTTTTCTAGAGCTCTGCACTCTGCAAGAATATGAATAGAGGTTTAGTCCTCTTTCTTACAGAATCTACACTATTTTCTTTCTTGAGGTGTCCCTTTAGGTGGCAATGCCCCATAAAGACCCTTGTCAGAACTCTGAGTTTGTTCGTACTGAAGCTTATGCACTTTTTGAATCTCTTCTGGTCTTAGTTCCCCAGAAGTATCTTCATTTGTCTCAATCCTTGCAGCTCAGTCCAATAATTGAATCTCCTGCTTTCTTCTTCTATCTTTAGTTCTTCCAGCATTACACTGCTACTGATTCCACAGAAAGGCTCTGGCCCCAGAAAAGATATCTCAGCCCTTTTCCTCGCGGACTTGTCTACTATTGCATTCCCCTCTATCCTGGTATGTCCCGGTATCCACATGAGGGTGACTTTATTATTCTCATTCGAATCATTTAATTCCTCTAGGCATTCCCAGACCATCTTGGAACTGATAACTTGAGAGCTCAGCGCACTGTCCCATTCGCTCTTGCGATTCAACTTTGTGCTGAAGTTTTTCACAAAGTTGAATTTCTTTTTCATTTCATCTTGGGGCATGTCCCAGATTTGTTGATTCCTGGCTGAGAGATTGGTCCTTCGTTTTATGACGTCATCTCTCATCATCCTATAAATCGTCCTCTTCGCCATGTTCTCTAGAAATATATTTAGCGGTGTGAGGTTTAGGATTACTTCCATGGCTGCCATTGGGCAGGTTTTCATTGCCCCGGTTATACATACACAGGCCGGTGTTTGAACTTTCGAGAGGTTAGCTCTCGTATTAGCCAGACTAGTTCTTTTGCTCCAGATCACTACCCCATATGTGACGATTGGTCTCACTGTTGCAGTGTACATCCACTGCGGGATTTTTAGGTTTGTACCCCATCTTTTTCCCGCAAAGTTTCTATAGACCATCTAGGCTTTTGTAGCCTTGTTCATTACTTCTTTTTCATGCTTATTCTAGAGGAGTTTGTTATCTAGGATCAGTTATAGATATTTGACCTTTGACTGTCACTCAATAACATTCCCGTTAATTTTGATGGTATTCAGATTGAGGTTTCTTTTCCTTATGAAGGCTCCTAGGGTGGTTTTGGTGGAGTTGATGTTTAGTCCCATCATCTGACATTATTCTATAATGTATTTAAGCCTTCTTTGAACTATGTCACAGAGATTATTCTCGAATTTGCCTCTTGCGACCATCGGCATAGCTCTGACAAAATATGTCGTGGTCAGTCAGATCACAGTGGAGCTGATCTACAATTAAGCTCTACATAAGTAGCGAGGCTACTCCTCCCTGAGGGCATTCTCTAGTGGTACAGAGAGCGATAGTGTCTGTCTTATT
The DNA here is from genome assembly GCA_034092305.1 of Diaprepes abbreviatus. Lineage (NCBI taxonomy): Eukaryota > Metazoa > Arthropoda > Insecta > Coleoptera > Curculionidae > Diaprepes > Diaprepes abbreviatus. The sequence continues at coordinate 827,733 of JASJET010000090.1, read as the reverse complement.
TCTGTCTCGGCTATTCCAGTGGAGAGAAGTCGTGCTATCCATTTGAATGTCGTTGCGTTCACTTCTCCGTCGTCAAATGCTCTTTTGACTACCTCATGTGGAGTGTTATCAAAAGTCCCTTCTATATCAAGAAATGCACATATTACAGTTTCCTTCCTGTTCAATGCTTCTTGAATCTCATCTGTTAATTGTTTCAGTACGGTTTCCGCAGACCTACTCGCTTGATACGCATGTTGATGAAGATGCAGTGGTGCCTCTTCAAGAATATCTATTTTGATATAATTATCTACTGCTTTCTCCGTTTACTATGTGAGACTGATGGGTCGCAGCCCAGTGTCAGGCTGCTTTGAATGATGCGCACTATGTTTGGTAAAATCTCTTTCTACCCTTGTTGGAGTAGAAGTTGATAGTTTTCGAAATACAGAGTCTCAAAGTTATAATTTTTTAACACTTAATTGTAAATATTTATCTTAATAAGAGTTTCAATTGCACTAAATTTTGGTTCTTTGAAGTTTCACAATTCTTTTGCGGTATTTATAGGACAATATGAAATATACCATCTGTTTAAGAGTTCCCGATAAAAAGTAATCGATAGGCGTTAAATCAGGCGAATGGGGTGGCCAATTTGCAGGAGCATCATTCCCTCTGTCAATCCATCGATTTTGAAAATTCTCAGTGATTTTTAATATTTAATATGAAGTGTAGGGTGACACCGTCGTGCCAGTGAAAGATTACCTAATAAATTTTAAAAATTTACCAAGTATTTTAGGTAATTTAAACAAGGTGGTAAGATGACAGGATTAATAATAAATGTGTCAATGATCCCTGCTCATTAATTTTAAATTCATATTGATAACGCACAACCTTTACTGCATGTAAATTTTTTCTTCACAGGCAATATCTGCCTGTCTGTTTGATTGTTTTTTTACTTATAGCTGGACGAAAACTTATTTATAGTTTCTGATGATTTGTAACTGTTGCTAATTATTAGAAGATATCTAGAAGATTTTTGTATATGAAACATTAGACTATGAAAAAAGGAACTTCTTATAGAAGTTGTTTTTATTATTAATAACTTTAGTGCATTATACTTTTGTCTATTGGGGAGACCTAAAATTTATGTCATTCATAATATAATTTTTGAAACAATGTTCTAGATAAATTTACAATAAATTATAAGAAATAGATACTTTCATGTAACATTTTAAATTAACCTAAAAAATAAATGTTTCCTTTTAACAGATCTAAGTATGAATGAAAATTGTTAGTGTTTTATATAGTTAATTTTTATGCATAGGCCAATTATTTTGCTAAGAGGTAATAACTTTCGTCATATATAAAGTGCACAGACCAAATTATAGCCATTTAAAGTTCAATCAACCATATAAACGTAAAACTAAATGAAAATTTAATGCGCATTTGAAACGAACGCTCGTAAATATTGCCGATATAAAATGTCCATTTTTCCGGATATTAACCTGAAAATTGTCGCCTGTATTTTAAAAAATAATTAAAAAATAAAGACCTAGGATTTTAAAGTTTTAATAAGTGCAATTTACGGAAGTTTAGAAGTATATTTTTGAACTCTAATAAGGTTTTTGCTTCAAATTTATTTTTTGAACAGGTAAAATTTTCTTGTTGAATTAATAAAAGTAAGGTTTTATTGTAGCTTAAAATTTCTTTTAAATTTCAAATTTCGTTGAAATGAAAAAATATATTTTAAATAAAATTGTACTCCGCGGAAAAGTTTTCATAGAGAATGACTAAAATTTATTATAAGGATAAACTAATACTTTCAGAAGAATTTGGACCAGGATACAATTTTTTCATATATATTTTCAATAGGAAGCTGTTAAAATAAATAATTTTGAGAAGCTCTCACCTATTTTAATATATTTTTTTTTTAATTCAATATTTATGTGAGTTTTTGTTTATTGTCGGTGACAGTTCAATATCACATTTGCAAATATATGCAGGAAAAGTAAAAATGAAGTCACTCGGGTACAGACATAAATACCAGATTCGTTTGCTTGAATTCACTGACGAAATGGTTTATATGTTAAAAATTTTATTTGTCACTTGTATGAAAACAGATACCTTGGAGCACGTATAGATGAAACATACTCTTAAATTTTGTACTTGTATAAAAGAACTTCTGTGTAATAGTTGTGATAAAGCCACTGTCAAAAATTAAAAAAAGGCGGGTTTATATGGTATGGTTTCTGTATTTGTATAGTGACCTCTACCAATTTTTTTTCAGATAAAATCAAAGTATGATTTTTGCTTAGTAAAAGCTAAAAAAAACTCAAATGAAAAGTGGACTAAGGCCGGATTTACATTAGGGGCAAAAGGGTGCTCGGCCAGCCCATCCACTTTTGAGGCCCCCATAAACTTGAATCTAAGGTTAAGATTATTCATTTATTAATTAGGTGTTTTTAGATAAAACTAATTTGTATTATATATATATATATATATATATATATATATATATATATATATATATATATATATATATATATATATATATATATATATATATATATATATATATTGATTGTTAAATAAATTATCTTTTATTAATCTGAGATTTTTTAAAGTAAATCGACAAATTTCACTTTCCTTAAGAGATGCCCCACATATTTTTGCCCAGAGCTCCATAATACATAAATCTATCCTTGAAGCGTAATATATGTGATAGCTGCAATAACTATATGATATAACAAGTTTCCATTATTCTCCTTGATACAGTTAAAGGAAAATAATACAACTCTGATCTTTTCTTTATAAGCATTGTGACTAACTCAGCAGTAGAGTTGTCACGAACCAAGAGCAACATTAATAGGAAACAATCGTCTATAGAAGATCTAAATTCCAAAATATGTAGGCAGGATATTAAAACTAATTCTTCTTCTTCAAGTGCCATATCAGGTTCCCCTGACGTTGGCAATTACATTGGCAAGTCTTTCACGGTCCTGTGCCAGCTGAAACAGTTCCCCCGCGCTACGTATACCTGTCCATTCACGAATATTCCTCAACCAGGAAGCTTGTCTCCTTCCTACCCCTCTACGTCCCTCTACTTTACCCATCATGATTAGCTGAAGAATTCTATATCGCTCCCCTCTGAATATATGTCCAAAGTATGAAATTTTTCTACACTTCACAGTGTTTAATAGTAAACGAGTTGTGTCGGCCCTATTGAGTACCATTTCATTGGTCTGCCTAGCTGTCCAAGGTATTCTCAACATTCGCCGGTGTAACCACATTTCGAGAGCCTCCAACCGATTAACAGTGGCAGCCTTAATTGTCCAGATCTCTGCCCCATATAGCAACACCGGCCAGACGTATGATCTAATCATTCTCTGTCGTAGTTTTAGGTTGAGGTTATCATTGCAGAAAAGTGGTTTTTATTTTTTGAAAAGTTGTTCTAGCAGTCTCTATTCTACACCTTATCTCTTTATCTGGGTTTAGATTTTCGGTGATATAACATCCAAGATATTTATTTATTTAACTAATTATACGGCACTAAAGATTTCTTTTGTTTTTACTAAATTTTAACTTTTAAACCATATAACGTTGGAAAAATTAGCTATAAAACTTTATTCAAATTGATATATTTTCTAAAAATATACAGTGTGATGGAAGAATAAGTAAAAAAAAAAGATTTTGGATAGATAGTTAAAGTGCCTTTGAGATATCGCCCATAAAATTTCAGTCGAAAAGATTACATTACATTATATTGTTTTAAAAATATTTTTATTTTCCATTCATTGTACTAAAGCTAAATGAAAGATACCTTTAAAACATAAAAATAATTGAGAAAAAATTTTTAGCTCCCAATAACAGGTAAAATTGTTCCTTTCTAAAAGATATTTTAGATTGGTTAATATCACCAAAAATGTAAAAAATTAAATATTTATTTTACAGTTTTTCTAAAAAAATCTAGCAATAGTATAAAAGCTAAAATTTTTTTATATTTTTATGTTTATATAAGAAAAATCAGTTTAATTTTAGTTTTGTAATAATATTTAATACTTATCATATACACTTCTGGATAATTAACTTTAAACATTATTAATAATTACTGTAAACTCAATATGAATAATTAAAAAAAAAATTTATATGTAGGATTATGGCGTAATTAAAATATAGGAGTCATTCACCTAAAAATTAATAAGAGAAATATTGGTGTATCATAAGTTAACAGATTAAGAAAACAATTTTCAAGCCTTACCTATTCTACAAGACAAAGAGAAAGTTTTGGGTTTACCGAAGACTATTCAAAATATTAATTTATTCGTGTGAAATATCTGGAATTAGAAACAGAAAATTTTTATTCTGTGTAAAGTATATTAGAAACAGTTAATTTCTGCAAATACTCTGGTTCTCCCTCCATAAGCGTTTCGAACACCTTATAGTCTCGTCAGTTGAGCTGTATCAAACCGAGAGCAACATTCGCAGAAAACAGCTGTTACATAAAATATAAATTCCGAGGTATGTCGGCAGTATTTTAAAAAATCAGAATTTCAGTAAGAAATAAATGACTTGTACCTCTGCTCTGTCTAAATAGTTTTTTTCGTTTTCTCTGCCTAAGAGGAAAATAACATATAGGCAACTATTTGAATACGGCAGATATAGATTTCATTTATTTGCTACTGAAATTAAGATTTTTTAAAGCTTGCTACCATGACTGCAGATCCGTAAAATATTCTAGGTTTTAATCACACGAAAATTAATTTTATATTAAAAGTCCCTAAACAAACATTACAGTTTGACACCCAACACAGACCCCAGAAACAAAACCAGGGTCGTTTTGGTGCAAGATCAATCATTTGACCACTAAACCAATGCAGGCACACAATTGAAAATTTTTGGTTATTTTCTGTTTAACTTAGGTACTGTTTTATCAAAAACCAAATCTATAATTGGACTATATATATACAATTTACTAAAGTTTTTGATGTCAATTTATAGATAACTGTTTAGGTAACATAGTTTTTCTTATTAACTACATTTAACCTGAACTAATACATTACAAATTTAAAAAATGGATAATTTTATTCACTATAATCCGTTTTCACAGTTTACCAATTCAGTTTTGATTTCGGAATTTAACGGTTTGTAAATTTGGTCATAGCGTAGCACATTCAAACTTGTTATACGTTTAATCTGGAAAATTTCATTTGCCTTAATAATTTTTCGCGACGAATTTTTGTTACGCGTCAATGGATTTTTGACACAAAAATGTGAGCGGTTTTAATTTACTTTATATTGGTTTCTGATTTTCTGAGCGTTTTATATTAACGTCTAGTTTAAGTTAATATATAACATTCTAGAAAATTTTATTGTAAAGAAAAAACAAAAAGTTTTGAGTTAGCAAATTGTTTACAGATTTTGAATTTAATATATATATATATATATATATATATATATATATATATATATATAATAGAATAAAATATTGGCGAAGCGGACGTGAAAATTTGTCAATCTACATGATTCTCGTGTTAAAAAGTGCGGAGCACTCCAAAATATGGAAAAACTCCGGGTCCGACAGATGGCGACAGCGCTGGTTCGTCCTAATATGGGACTCGTCAGTCCACCGCAGTCGGTACAAATCATCATCTTGCCTTTGCATCGTATAAAACTGAATTTATAATCAAAACACAGCAAATAAGACGACAAAGGCGACATCTCGATGGTCCACTTGATAATACAAGAACCACACAGATTAACAAAGTTTGTAAAAGAACCATCATATGGTGGCGCGACGGTGAATTAATACAGAAATATGTAAAATCGAGAACACGAAACGCGCTTATTTATATATATATATATATATATATATATATATATATATATATATATATATATATATATATAGTGAGCTCTAATTTTTAGCTCTACGAGATTAATTATTCAGATGGCGTGGAATGCTGGGAGATGGTGGTGCTTGTCTTAGACTTCATATGTTGTTTCATATCAGTTGCTTAATAAATTTTTTTTATGCTTAATTAACATAGTTGGCACATTCAACTAATCATTTAAAAATTTCTTCTCTTTTAGTAATAACGTCTTAATTTTATCATAGATTTATTAAGTAATTATTGCATTTAGACAGTTAACTTTTGGGCATTATGACAAAACAAAAAACACGCTAAATTTTTGACAAAATATTCGGTTTTCTGAAACTAATTAAATAAAAACCATTTATATAGTAAGATATCCGTTTAATATCAGTATCCTCGTTATCCATTTTATCTAAAATTACACGTAACTACATCTATAAAACTTACCTGTAATTTCGACCATTGAATGCGTCCAATACACCTTACTGAATTTCGCCAAGCCAATTTAGCGCCGTAAATAAGCTCAGTTTCGGTAAGTTGATAACTGCCTGTTGTTGCTACTTCCTTCTGAACTTGCTCCCAACGAGATATGTGCGCTGGGCTTTGAGACCTGTAACAAAACATTCAGAAGTTTAGAGGGAGATTTCAAGAACTTTGTTGGTATATGGGAGATTATTATATTCTTTGTAATATTACATATAACTACACAAAGTAACATATAATACCTTTTTCAGTTATATAACCAGCAAACAGAAGAGAGAAAATACTTAAAAATAATAACATAAGTTTAAATAAAAATCATTATTCGTTTTACTTAAGATTATTTCTTATTTTTTTGTTTTAAGTTTTTTTAATAAATATTTTTAAAAACTATTAAATTACACACATAATTCTAAAATATCGTACAGCTTGGGAATATAATTGATCTTTCCGAAAAGTCTTAAAATATTCACATTGATTTACAATACACATTACTAGAGTTTTGTGTCGTTTAGTTATTTAAGTAAATGGTTTATTCTCAATTTTTCAGTTTTGCCTTTATATTATTTAGTTCGAAAGGACACATTAAATAAAATATCAAAGGTGTATATACATCACATGTTGCAGATCGCAATGAAAATTTTAACCCAATTTCTTAATTTTGTAAATGGAATTTCCAAATATTTGATCTAATGTTGGAAAGATTTATTACACAACATAATATAGTCTTGTGAATTTAACTCAAAACTTGATCTCCCCTTTTGCATCCTTAGAAGTTGTTCAAAATCAGCACAAATATTTCACATTATTGTAATGGAACAAATGTTAATTATTTTTCATTGTTCAATGTCAGCTATATTCTGTTAAAATAAATAATTAAATAATCACTCTGTGAATAGATTTCCCGTGGGAATAGGGTAGTTATATTTTTTTTATCACTATCCACGAAAGTCTAAAGGAAAAATAAATCAGTTATCGAGCTTAACTTTTATTATCTTTGTCGTTTTCTTAAAAATATATAAACTCAGTAAATTTATGAAGACATAAAACTACGAGACCCTTTCTAAGATTTGGCTATAAATCTGTCAAAATTATCCTACTCATTATGTAAGTAAAACCAGACGTGTTAAGGGTAGTTTTTAACATATGGTATATAAAATACCGTTAAAATGTATTAAAATATTGAACGATTTCCCCATTATTAGGAAACAAAAGAATAATCAAATAAACTCATTATACTGTAATATAACGTTTGATCTGTGAAAGGAGGTATGTAGCGTCTGTTTTTCCTGATTGCAAGAAAGAATGATTCAAATACCAGCATTATGAATAAAAGGGCACTCAGGTTTTCTCACAGACGTTATATTATCTTATTCCTTTAGTTATAGAAAGAAATAGAATAGTTTTATTAATTGTGTTTATATAAAAATTAAGATTAAGACGCTCACAGGCCAATTCGTGAATCAAGCATCCGGTATAGAATAGCTAACGCCCTCAGCACGTAACGATCGAAACCTTCGAACTTTAAGGGAAAGAAATTGACGTTTACCGGGTTCCATCGGGTAATATGGGTACAAACGGGAAACAGAGGGGTGTCGAGGGGTGTAAGATTCGAAGACACTCTTTTAAGGAATAGTAAATTTCAGTCATAATTTGAATGTCGTTAGAACGGTACCGTGAGTACCAGTGCCATAGGATAAATACGTCACGGGCATAATCGTCGGGAAAGAAGGTTATTTTTATTTAATTTGGGAAACTAAGGGATTATCGTTTGTTATTTTAGTGAGGCATTTCGCAATTTTCATACGGTTTGATTAAGTAATATAAATAGCTGTTTTTCGCGTATTATTTCTTTTTTGTTTAATATTTTATTAAGCTATTTATACGTGTTTTTTCAAAATTGGGTTTTAAGTTTTTGGTTAAATAACGGCCGAGAAGAGCAATTATGTTAATTTTTCGTAATTGTTATTAGTTTTAAGTTTCTCACTGTAAATAGTTAATTTTTCTATTTATTTTTGTTAAATAGATATGTGTTTTAAGAAACTTGTTTTATTCAATTTAAATAAAACCTTCACGCGAATAAACTTGCGAACGCGCTGTTTCGAGACCTACAAAACAAGAGGTGTCTTCTGACCAACTAATTAGCCGCCTTTCCTGAGTCCTGAAGTTCTGAGTTGTGGTTGGTAAGCTTAAATTACCGTAGTTGTTTGGTACTAAAGTTGCAAGAGAGAAGATGCACGGCCAGACTACCAGAGTGTCTTTATTACTGTGAAATTTAATTGTAGGTTATTAAAATAGTTACTAATTAATATGGGACAAAAAATGATTATAGATAAAATGATTAACGCTACCTCAATATGTCATTGGCAGGAGTCTATAACCAAATTCTGTCACATTATCTATCATAATAAATACAATTTTATAGCTGCTGAATTACATATTTTACTCCTTAAGGATTAAATTTCAACTAACCTCGAAAATCGCGATTCTGATTTAATTAAATTCAAGGTATGAAGAAATATGTACAACAAAGAAAATCGAAAGGAACCTCGCATATCTAATTATCACCTCCAGCCTCAATCCAGAAGAAAAGAGAGCCGTTAAACCAAGCAACTCCAAGATTCCGCGCCTCTATGGATTGCTAAAAATACATAAAGAAAATGTACCAGTATGTTCAATTGTCAGCGCAATAGACTCTCCATCCCACAAAATAGATAAATATTTGGCCAAACTTTTACATCTCTTTACAGAAAATCCGTTATTAAGAACTCTGGACACTTAATCCAAAGATTAAAAACCATCCAATTAGAGCCCGGAGATATATTAATCAGTTTTGATGTAGAATCCCGGTACACAAATGTTCCTATAAATGATTTGGTTTCCATAATATTGGACATATTACGAAATAACAACATGGACTCTGCCCTGCTGGAATTAATTAAAGCATGTCTGATTTCCACTTATTTCACTTTTCAAGAAACTTTCTACGAGCAGTCTTCGGGAGCGACCATGGGGTTTCCGTGGTAGCTAACATCCTCATGGAAGGTTTCGAAGAAAACGCCTTGTCTTCTGTTCCTCCAAAACCTAAATTTCGGTGCAGATATGTAGATGATACGTTCGTAGTTTGGTCTCATGGTGCAGATAATCTCTATAATTTCCTGGATCATCTATATCAACAACACCATAGCATAAAATTCACCATGGAAACTTAATGAAATGGTGCCCTTCCCTTTCTTGATGTACTAGTACAATGGAAAATTATGACATTCTGTATACAGAAAACCAACATATACAAACCGATATTTCAATGCAACGTCACACTATCATCCTATTTAAAAACAGTCGGTCATAAACTCGTTGATTCATAGAACACTTTTAATATAAGACTAACAATCACTGAAATCAGAAACAAAAAACTGATTAATGGACAGTTTTGTCTTACCTTACATACACGGGACCACCGACAAGATTGCCAGATTGCTTCGAAAATCAAACATTCGGACAATTTTCAACACATGTAAGAAAGTTGGACAATGTTTGAAGTCTTCAAAAGACGCAATTCCATTTCAAACAGAAGCAGTTTACAAGATACCTTGCTATTGTGATAAAGTGTATGTAGGTGAAACAAAACGGTCTATATCCACTGGGGTTAAGGAACATGAAAAATGTTTAAAAAAGAAACAAATTGTACAATCTGCAGTAGCTGAACACCAGCATTACTCAGGTCACACTTTTAATGTAAAAGAAACTAAAATGCTAGCATCAGTGTCTGGTTTCTTTAAACGCAAAATTAAAGAGTCAATCGAAATTTTTAAATATCCAAATAATATTAATAGAGATGCAGGTTACAGTCTACATCACACGTGGAAATTCATTGTAACGCTGGATCATGGTTCACGGAGCACCAGTCGGGTATAAATACCGGGCTGTTGCTCCCCGATAGTCATTCAGTGTTCTAATTTCGTGGAGTAATGATCCCTGAAGATGCCTCGTGTAATCGTAGGCGAAACGTCGCATAATAATTCCAATTTGACACGGTTTAAACCCAAGAACCATGATTTTTTTTAGAGATATTTATGGATTGAACAATGTGATTTAAAAAATGCCTATAATTTAAAAGGGCATTAATATATTACAGTTAAATGGGTATTAACAAATTAGACCATAATATATGAGCAGTAAAAAAATTCGGAGATACCACTTTTTTTATATATATATTATCGGGTCCGTGCTAAAGCCGGATGCACTGCGACCAGAGTAGGCCTATTGTGCTCACCCTAGACATTACAGCCACTCTGTCAACCTAGCCCCCTGGCTCAATCTGTACAGTCCTGCTAAGGAGTGAGTGAGTATTTCTCCCGGTTCCAATTTTACTGACCCGAAAGTTTGTTGTCTAAATCTCACCAGTGACTCACAGTCACATATGATATGCTTCACCGTTTCCTCGGCTTGTCCACACAGTCTGCAGCCGAGGTTTCCGTTATATAGATTCATTCTATTCAGATGTACTTTGACGGCCATGTGTCCCGTCATTATACCTGTAATAGTCCTTAATTGGTTTCTACTCATTTGTAGTAGTTTCTTTGCCAGTTTCGGCTCCGGATTCCCAATAAATAGCTTGCTGTGGTTTAAACCCTGTCTGGTCATCCAGTGGTTTTTATGTTCTCTTTTGATCCATTCTTTGACTGCTTCTCGTGCTGCACACCGCGGCACCCCAAAGGCCGGTTCTGGACCAATGTATTGAGATGCTGACCCTGCTCTAGCTAGTTCGTCAGCTTTTTCATTTCCATGTATGCCTTCGTGTCCTGGTACCCACTTTAACATAACTCTGTTGTCTTTTGTCAGAGTTTCCAGCTCGCTCTGACATTCCCAAACCAGCCTCGATGATACCTTTTGGCCCTTGAGGGCCCTTGGAGATACCACTTCATTCTATCGTTTCTAATAACGTCAGTTTTAAAATATGCCAACTTACCAAGTTTGAGTATTTGCAAATGCTCATAAAAATCCGATTAGAAGTTGGTGCAGTCCACTTAACTAAGTAACATATTTGTCTTCTACAGTCTTAAAGTTTTTGTCGTTAGTCAATTGAAATTGAATACTTTTAAGATTTTAAAAATCTTTCTGACACAATTTTTTAAAAAATAAGTCAAATATTGTCTTAAATATAATTTTACAGAATTTTTAAAAATAGTAACAGAAATACGGAAAATTAACTTTAATGGAACAACATTCATGACAAGGGTTGGCAAACAATTTAACTTATTTAAAAATAATTGTTGTCAAACAAGTTAGTCAACATCACGAAGAAACAAACATTTTAACATCAGGGTACAATGCCCTCATAATATAGAACCTACATAGTTTCCAAGTGAAGTTTAATGCATTGTTTGCAAATTTGGGTTTCCCTAGTATTTCAGCCGCTATCCAGTTAAACGCATTCCAAATATTTTAGTAAACAAACTACATAAAGAATTTTAAATGAATAAATTTATTCACTTAAGTTTTACGCTCTTTAAATTTTAGCCTTTATAGAGCCTTATTGTCGATTCGTTTGTCTGTTGCCGTATTTATCCAGTCAAATAGGAATATAATCTTGAAATAAAGGATAATGAGCTATAAACTTGTATAATTCTTTGTTTTGACATTTTGAATAAATTAACTCAAAAAATCTCTAAAATCTCGTGTACGCTAATGAAGACATTCAAAGACAAAGTTCGCAACAACCTTTTTTTTATAAATATCTTATTTCCCTTGATCTAAATGACATTTGAAAGAATTAGAAAAGTTGTAGAGCTTAAAATTCTCTATAAATTTGGTTTTAAGCAATATTTTATACAATTGCCAGTTTTTGAGATAGAGCACTAAGAGTGGAAAGCGTTTAGCCGTAAGTATGATAATGTTAGGTCCATTGGGGAATCTGATAAATAGTAGGATAAATTTCCGTAGTTCCGGACAAAACATGTCGCAACCTAATACAGCGCGCTCTTTCATGTACGTCTGTAGCAAGACGCTGCATTCGACCGGAAAAGCCCCTGCACGGCGCAGGAGACCTCAGTCTTGCGCAATACAGGCTACAGATGACACGTTTTGTGAGGAAAACCATTGCATTTTCTAACATTGGCATTGTCATAAATTACTATTCGGAGAGAATATATTGTATAGAATACCTCCTGTTTATGCATTTTACATTGTCAGTATATTAATAAATTTTATTATAATTGAAATTTTACTGCCATATGAAATGTCCCTACGTCCGAACAATTAAAGATTTCCTAGCACCAGACAAGTTTATTTTGATCCATCCAAGTTCCCATTTTAACAAAATGGTATCCTTTTACTATGCTGTATAATTTAGTAAGGGCTATGATTTACCTTTTCCGATTGTTTGAAATAAAAGAGAGGAAAAAATGGAGTTGGCAGTCAAAAATTTAAAATTAGCAGTTGATAATGTTTTGAATAAGAAGATGAGAATAAAAGAAGCATCTGAACCTTTCAAGGTACCAAAAAGCACTTTGTTTGATAAAATAAAATTTTTGAATCAGGGTAAAGAGGTTCAATATAAACCTGTCATTTGAAAATTAAAAAAAAAATATTTTCAGAAGAATACGAACAATTGTTGGAAAGTCATGTTAAAGAGTTAGATAATCGTTGCATGCCTCTGTTAAAAAACGAGTTTTTAAAGCTTGCTTACGAGTTAGCTAAAAAGCCTAAATTCCTGCATCGCATTAACAAAGAAAAAAAGATTGCAGGAAAACATGTTAATGATGATTTTGTGAACAGATATCCGGATATAACTTTAAGAACTGCATAATCCACAAGCATGGTGTTGTTTTAATAAAAGTCGAGCAGACATATTTTTTGCAAATTTACACAAACTGATAGATAAATATAACCTAGATCCATCAAATATTTACAAATGTGATGAGATAGGCGTTACTACTGTCCAAAAGCATGAAAAAGTCACAGCAAAAAATATACTCTTAGCTAGGCAAATTAACATCAGTAGAACAAGGAAAAAATTAAACTATAATGTTTTGTATGAGTGCAATGGGAGAATTTATTTCCCATTTTTTCATACTCCCTTATCAAAGAATAAACGAGTTTTAGTGATTAATGCACAACCAGAAAGTGAAGCTATAGCTCAACGTAAAGGATGGATGAATATGACATTGCAGATCTTGTAGCAGAAGTTGCCCGCTATGAAATGGCAGAGATAGGATATGGATGTGCGGGAATTCATCCATTCGACAAAAATATATTTACAGATCAGGATTATTTACTCAGTAATGAACCAACAAATGAGCCGAAAGCAACTAATATCGTATTTAATGATTCGTAGTTACGTCTATTTAATAATCTGAGATTGCACAAATGTACAAGTTTCATCCACTGACAGTGCTACACCTCATGCTTTTCAATCAACGCCTATTTTGGAGTCGGATACCATGTAAGATTCACACCTGGAAGTTACTTCTTTAAAATCACCGCAACCTTCTAAAATTCTACAAGCTAAAAATCTCAATAAATTGTCAAGTCCACAGTTAGTCGACATAACAAATGTAAGGAAAACGATTCTTGACATTTCACCATTACAAGATGCTGTTAATAAAAGAGCACAAGCAAGAAAATTTCGAGCTGGAAAAACTGAAATTTTAACTGATTCGTCATATAAAGAACGTTTAGAAGAAGAAGGGGATGAAAAAAAGAAAAAAGAAGAAGGCAATCGTAAATATTAAAAGAAAAATGACACAGGAAAAGCAAAACCAATTGAAAAGTAGCTGGTTAGGTTATCTTTAGATTATTATTCTTCCAATGTTTAATTATTGTTTACGTTGTTTTAACTGAAAGTCGCTCAACTTGAATTTCCAATTTATTCTAATCATCCTTGTCGTCGGTTATATTCGGCTCTGAAGTTTTAATTACTTTAGGTACTTATTCACTTTCTTCATCAAGATGAGTTTGATATAATGAAGCGTTGAGGCATGCTTGTCCATTACAGTGACTACAAACTGAAGAGCAGTTTGATATCAACAGGTGCCATATTGTTATATAATTTCCCTTTCTTGTTTTTTTTTTTCATGCAAGTATTATCAAATAAATATGTCGGATACGCACTCAGTTCCTATTGTAGATATTCTTTCAGATTACTTTCAAGCTTTTTGTACACAGTTATTTTCTGAAAGAATAGCAATGGATCAGAAGAAATTTAAAATTGTTGATCACGAATTATTGGTTAACTGCTGAAATTGATATAACTTTATCAATGTGATATCAGTAAATTTTAAAGTAGAATACTGCAGTGGAGTCTAAACCTAATCAGATTCCAGAACCAAAGAGTTTAACTACTAATTAGAAAGAATAGCGAATTAGACAGTATTCAGCATTCAAAAACGCGTTAGAAACAAATCTAAAGTTAATCAGATGAACAGTGTTCAATATAGTGTTCAGTATATATTCACCTGGAGCTAGTATGTACAATGAATATATTTGAAATTCGGTGTCTAGGTCTCTGATATAAACACGAGATTTGTTAAAAAAACGCCCTCATGTAAAACTATAAGTCAAATTTAGCTGACCTGAAAATAATTTCACCAATTTACTTGATTATAATTTTCCTCAACCCATCTACTACTAATAGAAAAATGTAATTAAAATACTAAAATTGAGATTGTTTCATCACCACAACAATACCAATTTGCTACATTACATATTCGTCATTTACATTATTAAAACCCGATGTACGTTATTTAAAATACAACAACATAACAGATGCAAAATGTTTATTTAGGATAGTATAAATTAAATAATGTTAATTAACTCACTGATTTCAACAAGCCGAAAACTCATTTGTACACCAACACGGGCATAATTTATTTTCTCTTATGTATCATATCAGTTAATGAATTAACTGGAGCACAAACATTTGTCTTTTTTTTTTGATTTTAGGTTTCAGTAATAGACCGATAGCGCATATTGTAATTATTAATATTAAAATAGGAATAATTAAAATTTTTGAAACTTAGGTAGGTAGTTAGATTTAACAAAGAAAAGCTATATGTCAAAGAAAAGATGTTAAATCTCAATGGTTTCCTCGCTTCGTAGTGTATTTTGTTTCTAAACAATATTTAATTTATTTCTTGATAGATTAAGTTGATGTTAGGCCTTAAAGGTTTGGCATAATACACAGTCTGATCCACAGATAAAAAAATTTTCCTTAGCTTTCTACCAGACATTTTACCTTAAATTCAAAATGTATTCTTTTCAAAACTTATTAAGTGATAAGACAAAATACAACTTATTTTTAAAGTAACAAAAAATTAAGCAAAATACTTTACTATTTAATTACCCTGGTTCGCCAAATCGATATTAAGACTTTCAAAAAAAAAAATCAACATTATTTGATATATTTTCCAAATTTTTAAAAATGACACAATCATTTGGTCGAGACTGTTAATATAAAAAAAAATTTAAGGCCAAGTATGCTCTGATGACAAATAAGGTAAGCAATTTTACCTGAGGATGAAACGGTTCTTTAGACTTATCTTTGATGCCAGATATCCACGGTTAAATAAATAAACTATCTCAGTTTTTAATTATTGTTAAAATACTACGAGAAAGAGATTTTTGAAGAGGAGACTCATATAAAAATCTATTTCGGAATGAACAGTTACTTAACTAAAATAATCGAGCACTATTCGATAAATCGTTTTTATGATACGCCATTTTGGGTTTATTACAAGCTTTTCTACAGAATACTATAACAATTTTTCCTATGCATTCGTCGAGTTACCAACCACCCTATGTTATATTTATTATGTTTAATAATTTGATTTATTTTTTACAATTCCTGGAAACTTTTATTCAGTTTAAAGAGTATTTGAGAAAAAATAGAATTTAATATTTTGTGGTAAGAAGCAATATCTTGTTCCCTCAGCTGTAACGGCGTTGAATCGTCTGCCTTGCATATTGTTCTATGTAGTGTGGAAGAGTCCGCTAATTTGTGGAAATATGAACGTAAGTTTATTATTTGTTGGTCGAGCTGCTTAGCAATTTCCACCAATCCTCTTTTTCCTTGGTGTCTTGGAAGCATTGTACGTTCAATAGCACTCCGAGGGTCTTGTTTTTGTGCTTTTGTTAGGAGTGTCCTTATTTTTCTTTGCAGATTTTGGATGTCCATCCTCTCTCAGATCTTAAACTGATGACTGCTACCAGAAAGCTGCGGAAACAAACTCTCAACACGTATGCTTGCTCTGCACTAAGCTACTCTTTTGGAATTGTAAAATGATCATCCATGTATAGATGATTCACTCTTACTACCTCTTCGTTGTTATACACTAAAGCCATATCTGGTGGAGTTCAAACGGCGTGATAGTGGGTTTATTGCCAGGCAGATCCACAATGGGCTAAGTGAATCGCTTTGAAATATTCTTCTTCGTATTGGAATTGTGTTAGTTTCGATGGTATCGCTGGATTGCAATCGCAATTGGATTGTAGTTCTCCAGGTAGACATGGTGCGTTCTAAAAAGGAAACAAAATGATTATCGACCCTATATATTCTAAATATAATTTTGAGCCACTCATGTGGCACAGAGTCGAAGGCCTTCTTATAATCCATGTAGGCAGCAAAGAGGCTCCTTCGATTGGTACAGGTTTGATTACATATGATACAGTCAATAATCAATTGTTCCTTACATTCCGTTGCATCCTTTCTGTTGAGTTGCAATGTCATTCTGCTCACAATGTGGATGCATTGGATCAAGCAGGGGGTGATCACCTTATTCAGTGTGAGTAGGCAGATGATTGGCCTCTACTTACCTGGGTCATGTGTGTTGTGTTAGTCCTTTGGTAGAAGGTACATAATATCTTCGGTCAAGAACAATGGCATTTTAGCTGGGTTAAGAAAAACATCATTAATAAAATTAGCCAGTTGATGGTGCATCCACCAGAACTTTTTGAGCTCGTAGTTCTGGATCCCATCGAAACCTGGAGCTTTCCAGTTATGGGATTCCTTGATTATTGTTGAAATTTCCTCGGTGGTAAATGGCTCAAACTGCATCTGGCTGTAGTCTCGGCAGATTTGGTGTTCTTTATTGATCCAGTCGGCTGCAAAGTTACAATTGGCGGATGTGGAAAGTTGGTTTCCACAGAACTCTTCTGCCTGCTCTCTATTGGGATATCTATTATCTGCCATATTATGTGGAGAGTTCAGCTTATGGTAGAAAGTATTTTCTGATCGTTGGAACAGCGCATTGCCATGTTTTCAGTTATTGCTGGTCTTATATCTCTTTAGCCGTCCTGCAATAAGAGAGAGCTTCTGTTTCAGCGTAGCAAGGCATTGCTGAGCCGATCTTCTTAACGGATTACGTTAGTTGTACTTCAGCACCGCAGCACAGTGTTGTCGTGTTGGATATCGTCATTCAGCTGTTCTTATTGTTCTTTGACCGCAGGTTACGGTTGAGGCTCAGGTCCAGCAATCGGATTATTGTATTTGGGTGCTGGGACACTTGTATGTATGGGTACTCCCTGCAAAATTCGGCGTGTATTTGTTGTCTGTAGCCGATCATCTCTCGTCCTAGTTGAATCACCCTATAAAAAAAGGCTCATTATTGTCTCGTTTTTGGGCATAGTCCATTTCATTCTCTGTCTTGGTCGTCCCGCCTGAGTAAGAATTGGTTGGGATTTCTGCACAGCATGTTCAGCGGGTGGAGCTCTTGGAGTTGTTTGTCCCTCGTACTGATGTAGTTGTTATTGTTGTTGCTGCATATCTTTAGCGATGTCGTCTCTCATTCTATTCATTATTATTATTTCTTTTATTATTGCTATTTTTTTTAGTGAAGTTTTCTGAAATGAAATAGACTTTAAAAAGAGAATGAATTCGCTAATAAAACGTAATTTTCAATATAATATTTAGTTTAATTCGTCAATACCATAGAAACGTCTTTAGGAATGTAAAAATTGTATTAACTAATTAATTTTATTTTAATGTTATCTATGACGCATGAGTATTCTTTCATTGGAACAACTGTAATAACTATTTTTTTAATAACTATTTGTTATTATGAGGCCACAGTTAATATTGTTTTACATTTCCATTAATATAACTCCATTAATACAGTCATAATTTATGCAAATTGTCCTGTTTTATTTAGCATACCACATGATGTGACAAATCCATAAGCTCTCTAAAATCCCAATGTATTTTCACGCCTCCGGGCGCAACAGTTTTTGACGGGACCAAAATCACCGGCAATAAAGCGCTTTTACACGGTTTATCCCGGCCTGTCGCCTAATTGATGAGTTCAAATTGAGCTTTACCTAAAATATGGCTTATCTTGACCTCCCGTGTTATTTAGTCTGTGACATGACTAAATGATGAAGCTTAAAAGCTAAATGTTATCCGACAGGTGAGACATGTGAATTTATATGCAGAGTACGGAGAAAATATATGATTATCTTGACGTGGTTACCTTCATGAATTTTTTATATACGCCTAAAATTATAAACCCACCAAAAACAAAAGTAAAAAAAAATACCTTTGGAAATATACATATTTATAAGTATATATATTTTTTTACAGCTACTGGAGACTCAAGGGACAGCAAACTTCATTACGGTGAATATTTTGCATGTAACAATAAATAAAACAAGATGTGAACATTTCTATATTTGAATATTTTGTACCGATTTTTTTTCCTTGAAATATATAGAAACTTTACTCACAGTAATATTTCACGAGCCTACGAAACCTGTAATTTTCCCCCTTCAGTTATGAAGAAATATAGTAGATATCAGGGGTAATAATTAAAATAGTAGAAACTGAATTTTTCATTGGTTTGTTACATACCCCCCCTTATTTTGGAGCCGTAGAGTAAGAATCTGAAGCGTCATATCTATATTTTTCACTTTTACTCGTACTTTTCGATCTATTCTACAAGTTTTGATAATTTTTCTAAAACATATTTGCACGTCGTGAACCATGGCACAAGTGCAGTCGAAAAAGTCTAATAAAAAAATGCCGCCCATCTCAACAAACCAATGCAACTTTGCTGAATGTTATAATAATCACAAAATGACACTAAAGTTAATTCAGCAATTCTTTATTTTTTTGGCCTTTCTGTCTTAAGAACAGAATGGTCGTTGGAAATTAATCAATAGAGTCGATGACGTTACAAGAGAGTTCATCTAATTAAAACTGGTAGAAATGTTTAAAATTATAGTTAGCGTTATTCTCATTAATTTAGGAGGAGATTTTCTGACCACAAAAAAATGTATTATAATTTTTTTACTACTTGGGACAAATCTATGCTTCCTTAAAATGATAATAAGTATGAGCCAGGTTATGCAATTTATATGCTTGTATATGCCCGGAAATAAAAGAAAAATAAGAACATGTAAAACAACTGATAATAATATTACCTATGTATAGACCTGAAAGTACAAATACACAGACAGTGGGGAATAAGTAGCGTCTGGATGATCCCACAATCCTATCTACGACCAGCGTAGTACTGAAGAGTATTCTAGTTAATATCGAGGGATTGGGCCTTTTCAAATACCTGCATAAGGCTATGCCAAAGGCAGTGCTACTTAAGACCACTCGAACTATCTGGAAGTTTATGGAAAATACAGAACACCATGTTATCATCCAGGGTAGGGGCGGATCCCGCCTCTCTCTTTGGGGGGGGGGGTGATATCACAAAAGTATAGTATGGCAAGCGAAAGCAAGTTGTCGACGGGGAGGGGGGGGGGAGACATCAGCAACATTCTCATTCCTAGTGTAAAAGGCAGGGGCGGGTCTATTTTTCTGAATTTGAAGTTCTTGGAGAGGGGAGGCGATCACAAGAAAAAACAAATTGTCGATAGGGGGGGAGGACGCGGGCAACATACACATTCCTAGTATAAGAGACAGAATCGTCTTTATTTTTCTTAACTAAAAGCTCTTGGGGAGAGTTGCTATCGCAAGAAAAACAATTGTCAACGGGAGGGGACTGCTAGCAGCGTACACATTCCTAATATAAAAGGCAGAATCGGTTCTATTTTCCTGAACTCAAAGCTTTTGGAAAGGGAAGGGGCGATCGCAAGCATACACATTCCTATATTCTATTCAAGAACTAGAGAGAGTAATAAAACTCTTACCGAAACCTTCAACTTACCTGCTCCAGTGCCGCAGGTAACTGAGAACTACCGTGAATCTAATTATATTTAATTATATTTAAACATTAAAAGGTTTTATAAATTTACTGTAACCATAGAGTTTCTGATTTCTGGCAGTGTGTCCTTAGTGATTTATCTTGGTTGCGGTTGTTTTTATATATTATATGAGATTAGTGAGATACCCAAAAGATATGGCTACTGCATCTATAATTATTCTAAAATCGTTAAACCAGGGCATTTTTTCCTCAACGAAAAACTTATTACTATGAATGTTTATGATCCCTTAAAATATCAATATCTAGATAATATTGTTAAAAGTTCTGTTGAGATGTGTTCCAACATAACAGGAGTTGGAAAATCTACTATGAAGGAGAAAAAAACAACTAGAATTGTTAGTTCTCCCAAGTCACATTCGATCACAGGCAGAAGAAAAACCTCGTTGGAAGAAGAGCTGTAAACTGCAATAAAAGGAGTTGTACATACATCTTATTATGAGAAGCAGACCCTAACCGTCGACAAAGTTCTAACTAAAATCAATGAAGATCGGGATTTACCTGAAATAAAAAGAACTGAACTCTGAAAATTGCTCAGAGAAACTAATTTTTGCTGGGAAAAACCAAATAGGAAATCCGTTCTTATAGATCGTCCGGAAAATGTCCCTTGGCGAAGGACATATCTCTCAAGTAAAAGGTAGAGTTGCTAGAAATAACACAACTTACAAAATTAGTAATTTAACAGAACTTTTGAAAGATTTTTTGGAATAAAGTTACTGCAGAAAATTTGGAAAAATCCATATAATAAAAGAATAAAAGCAAATGTGGAAACTTCATCTCATGATCCGTGAGATAGAGGAACCAATTATAATTAATTTGAGCGGAGATAGCTTCACTGACTTGGATTACGAATTAGATACGTAATGTTTACCATCGTAAACACAATTTATTATTTAAATATTTTTAACATATTAAAATTAATTACATTTGAATCCCTTTTTAGTGTTTAATTGTAATTCTGCAGATGGTTTAAGAAATAAATAAACTAAAAAGTCAAATGTCCTAGAAAGGTTTTTAATTAATAATAAAATGACCGCTAGCCCAAAAAAATTTTCACATTATATGGACAAATTTATTTTTTTATATATGTTTAACTTCTTGTATTTTTGACAATGGGTATTTTATAAGTATTTAAATTATAACTTAGAATTTTTTGAGAAAAAAAGGCTTCGTTTTATCCTGAATGTGCCTCAAACGGTTTCTATGCCAAAATTAAAAATAATAAAAATACAGTTGTGATTTGTGTTAAATATGTCAAAATTATCTATATTTTCTAATGTATGTAAATTATTAAAAAATCATAAGAAATAAAATAATATTATAACAACGTTTTATTTTAAGTTTATTACCGAAATAATATTCTATGCCATAAATACTTAGTGATAAAATAAACTTCTTTCCGACGCCTGAGACAAGGATTAAAATCCTTTTTAACACTTCACACATCCAAATATCTATTGTTATCCAACCCAAATGGTCCATTATTATAGACCGGTATTTTTGATTATAAAATTTTTAACCCATTCCTATGGAAAAAATATATGTCTAACAGATTTTGCCAAAGACACCGGACTAAAAAACATATGTATTTCGAGAAGAAAAAAAAAGCTTAAAAAATGATTTATTACTCTCTCTAGTTCTTGAATAAACTATAGTATAAGAGACAAAATCGGGTCTATTTTCCTGAACTCAAGGCTCTTGGGGGGGGGCGATCAATCCCCCCGCCCCGGCCCCCTTGGATCCGCGCCTGATCCAGGGTAGCACAATATGGAAAGAGCTCCCACATAGCTTCAATTTTTTGATATCTGACTATAACAAAACACCAATATAAGATTCAACGCAGTACCCATACAAAGAATAACCAAATTTAAATATCTGGGCACATGGATATTCGAAGAATGGACTTCTGACAATGAAGTAAACAGGCGCAACAGGCTTTTGTAAAACTCAGGCGAGTGCTTACGTGTTCGGATTTTGACTTGAAATTAAGACTGAGGTTCATAAAAGGTTACGTATGGTTAATACTTCTTTATGGTGTGGAGGGTTGGACATTAAAGACAAGCGCTATCAATAAATTAGAGACTTTCGAGATGTGGATATACAGAAGAATCCTTAAGATATCATGGACAGCGAGAATGACCAATGAAGAAGTTCTATCACGTATTTTGAAAGAACGTGAACTATTCAATATAATCAAGAAAAAAAAGACGGCCTATCTTGGGCACATCATGCGAAATGAGAGATACCAATTCCTACAGTTCATGATTGAAGGCAAGATCGGGGGCAAAAGAGGAATTGGAAGAAAGAAGATGTCATGGCTCCGTAATATCAGACAGTGGACAGGGATGCACGATATTTAGACACTGATACATACCGCGAGAAGTAGGGAAGAAATGGAAACTGTAATCGCAAACATCCATTAGTGGATATGCATTTGAAGGAGAAGAAGACTATAACTGGAATGTATGAATGTTTCCCTTTAGAAAATTCGTCAGCCTCTTGGCTAAGTCTATAAGATGTCTGTATTTGGCAATTTTCTCGTTAAGTTTTATCCTTAGATTATTGTTGTTAGGGATGGCAACTTCTATTAATGTTGAGGGCTTGGATGCTTTACTGTATGATCCGTAACCACAGTTTGATTCCAGTATAACTTGAACTGATTCTCCAGTATGGGTTCAGGGCTATATTCATAGTATAGTACTTTCTCTATCTGCAATGGATTCAGTTTTTTTGCCAACTCCTGACGGATGATCTTTGAAGCTGAATGCGGCAAATGCTTGGCATCTTCCTGTTATGTGCTGGATTATCTCTGATGTTGGATATTCATATCGGCACTGGATTGAGAGGCTTTTGATTAAATATTTCAGGTAGTTTCCTATTAGCATGACCTAATCTTTGATAGCTAATAATGTCTTTTATTTTGATGTAAAGATAATTTTAGGTAAATAACTGCAAATAGGTGGTAAAATTTAGCTTAGCTACTCTATTTTATGAAAATGACCTCCAAAACACGATCGATCCATCGGCTCTATAAGAAGATGATTCCTCCTATAAACATCAAAACTATGCACAAGCTTCACTAATAGTGACTTCACCGGTATACTATTTCCGTTAGTATATTTCAAAAGTCAGCTGGTCCTTTATTCGTTTTTGGAATAAAAAGAGGAAGCGAAGTGATATATTGAATTGCAAATGGAATTTAATGGTCGTTTAATATCCGGCAACAATGCACGAACTTTTACACAATATTCAAAATTCTTCACCTTTCCTTCGGTTAGATTTTTAGGGTTTTCTGCTATATTTTAACGAAATATTATGTACAGTTTTATTGAAAATGTGCGATATTTCAAAATATGCAATTGCGTTTTAATGAAGGTGGCAAAATTTTAAGGGAACGGTGAGAATTTTTTTTCTTTAGAGAACTATGCGAGCAAAAAATATCCAGATTCGTGTTACAATATCAGCGAAAAATTTGGTGTTTTAACTATTCCGAATAAATATCCGAATTTTGATTAATCTTCTTCTTCTTCCTCCTGTTATAGGCTTACAGCCTGTTTTTTCCAACTCAATCATTCATCTCATTTGATGTTGAAATCCAGGACTCTCTCCATATTTTCAGTGGTCTACCTATTGGTCTTCTGGTTTCTGGTGTTCCATCTCGGGCGATTCTCGCTATCCTATTTTGCGCCATTCTTCCTACGTGCTCATTCCAGGCTCTTCTGCGCTTCCGTCCCCATCTTACTATATCCTGCATTCCATGTTTCTCGCGTATTGTTGAATTGCGTATGTGATCTCTTAATGTGTATCCCGATATTCTTCTTAGTACTTTCATTTCGGCAGTTCTTAGAATTGATTTTGTTTTTGTGTTGTCAGCTCTCGTCTCTATTGCATACGTCGTTATCGGTCGAATACAGGTGTTGTAGATTTTTGTTTTTGCGTCCTTGCTCATGTATGTGTTGTGCCATATTATATCCGCCAGGCTTCCTGAGATTCTATTTGCTTT
Organism: Diaprepes abbreviatus; assembly: GCA_034092305.1. NCBI lineage: Eukaryota > Metazoa > Arthropoda > Insecta > Coleoptera > Curculionidae > Diaprepes > Diaprepes abbreviatus. Next base: position 803,197 of record JASJET010000090.1, on the reverse strand, counting down.
GTTTACTTGGTTTCTTACTTCTCTTGTTCTGTCTTGGTTTGCGGATATCTCAACTCCTAAGTAATTAAAGGTCATGAGTTGTTCTATTGATTTGTCATCCACTACTAGTTTGGTACTTAAGGGCACTTTGCTTATTACAATTGATTTAGTTTTATCGATGGATATTTTCATGTTGAATTGCTTGCTTATGGTGTGGAATGCAAATAGAAGTCTTCATTTTCTGAGACTATGACGGCGTCATCAGCATAACATATTATTGTTATTTCCCCGGTATTCATTCTGTACCCTGGTGCCGCTCTTTTGGCGTTCTCAATTATTTGGTTCATTACTATGTTAAACAGTAATGGACTCGGAGAGTCCCCCTGTCGTATGCCCGACGCTATCGGTACATCCTTAGTTAGGTTGCCGCTTACTGAGATTTGTGTTGTGGTGTTGGAGTTTAGCTGTTCAACTATGTTAATTAAATTATTTGGGATGCCTTTAATTCGCATTATTTGATTAATGAAACTCAAAAATTACCTGATGTTTTCTGTAGAATATTTTTCGAATATAAGGAACCGAAAATTTATAAATAAGTATCTTTGCTAATTTAAGATGTTTTTTATTTTTGATGTTACAAAATTACAAATTATAAATTAAATTTTTTCTCTTTACGTACACTGTTAAAAATAACCTTAAATTTAATGCAAATTTAATGTCCATTCTACATTAGATTTAATGATTTTCTACCAAAAATCCTGAATAATTTACGTTTATCTTGTATTTAAAGCAATTCATTCAAATATCAATTCGTTGTACATTAATTTGATTAAATGGTATTTTAAATTTCATTAATGTAACCTAAACTTCTGTACATTAAAATTTATTCACATAGACCCTAATATTATAGAAATATACATTATAATTTAATGTACATTGCATGAGAATCCGAAAGATGGCGCAAATTGTATTGAAATTTTTGTTAGTATGATATAATTGCTCAAAGGAGTCAATGTTTTTATGGTGGGGTGTACATGTCTGCCTCGTATTGATGAAAAACAATGAGTTCGAAATCGATCTAGATGGCGGATACTACCTATATGAAAAATGTCCACCTTTTCCTGATAGTTTCAGAATTTATTGAACTCATAAATGTTGGTGTATTAAGTATATGATAACATATCTCAAATTTAATGAACACTGGATGTTTATTTACTATACATAGTCACCTTAGAAAGTAATGTAAGTTTACATTAACTTTAATGAATTAAATTAATTAAGATTAATTTAAATTTTCAAATTTCTGCACTACGTTAAATGCATTTAATAAACGTTTGTGAAATTTGCTTCCAGCACATTTGCAATAAATGTAATATATTTGCTTTCACAGTGCAGCTCTAAATCCTGATAGATCTAATTTTACATTTTTGTTATATTTTATGACTATTTAAAACAGAAATATTAAGTAGTTCGCATTAAAGTTGATTAAAATATTTCTGAAATCTTCCATAAATATTTCAACAGACGTTTGTTGTAATATTTCATTAAGCTTTCATGTAGTATTGTCGAAATTTTTTGGAATCTTTTCAAAAGCATTTATTTCTGTGGCCTATCGTTATTTCTGAAACGTTTCAACGTAATCTTACTGAAACATTTAGATCTTTGCATGAAATGTTTATAAAACATTTCTGGAACATTTCGTTTTATGTGGGTATGGCTTCTTGATAAATTTTACTTAAAATACATAAAATTACTACATTTAATCATTGACTCACCCTGTAGATGTAATTTAAAAAATCCCTACGTAATTTTGTTAATATATCATAGTAAATAACAGCAATTATTGTAGGACCCTTCGGCGTATATTTAATAAGAATAACTTCTGGTTGGTTCCAAAAGATGGTGGTCATGAGCTTTCCAGCTGAAGATTGTATGATGTCATTTTTTGGAAGTAGAGAGAGGCAGGATTTTTTAAATAAGAAATAGCAATATCTGGGTGGTCAAGCGATTAGCTTCGCAATACCGAAGGTGCAGGTTCAAATCCGTATCTGGATGTTTTTTTAAATTACATATTAAAAATTGAAATCTAAGTTGATTTCATTGTATGACTGATTGAATGGCTTACTAGCCCAAACCCAAAATAAAAAGAACTAAAATATAGTAGTATATTTCTGCATATACTACCGTATGGTAATGGTATAGAAATATTATTATTTATTACACTTTTTATTGACAGCAAATATTTTTATCTTTTCTTTTTCTGAATATAAATTCGATTCAATCACTTTAAGCGGGTAAATCTAAAACATTTTTAGACCTTTCTAAGCTACTTAAGTCCGTTTTTTTCTTTGCGAGATTTAAAATAGCCACAAAGAGCATACGAAAAGTTTACGAGGCATTTATTTAAGAATTCGGAAATCCTTTCATGTTTTATTTATTTCTAATAACATTTCCTTTAACTTAGAGACAAGAAACTTTTAAGAATAAAGGATATTAGGTGACTTTTTTACTGCTAAGAAGCAAATATTATGTTTTTTTAGGCATGCGAAAGAATACCTTAACAGATGAATAAAGAGAGAGAGCTTGTTTTCTTGGTCAGTTAGATAATGCTTTAACATGCATACGTTACTCTATACAAATTGCTGATAAGGACTTATTGTTTGCTTTTAATAAAATAGGATAAGTGAAGGAGAGTTGTCGCCGATAGAGAGACTCCAGACGCTTTTCATTTTGCTCACATACAGCAGAGGACGCCGCAGATAATTTTATACGATATAAATAAACGGTTTGCGATTTATTGAACATTTTGCAATCGTAAATATTTAATTTATATAAAAGATTTTATTTGTTAGTTTATTTTAATTATTAAAAAATTAATAACTGTGAATTATCTGATCTGTGTTACCTCTGGTGTTTCTCAGGGTACTCACCTCGCTCCGCTCCTTTTTAACTGCTTTATTAACGATATTGAGGACATCATAACTTTCTGCAGATGATTTAAAGATATTTGGGTATGTCGGGAGTAGCAACGATTGCGAGGGTATTCAGCAGGATCTAGCTCGATTCTTTGAATGGTGCAAGTTAAATTGTATGCACCTCAATGTTAATAAATGCTCCATTATAATTTTTTATCGTAAAAGGGATTGGATAAATTTTAATTACTTTCTTGATAATAACATGATTAATCGCGTTGAAGGTGTGAAGGATCTGGGTGTTACATTTGATCGGGTCCTTTGCTTCGACATATATATTGATAATATTGTGAACAGGGGTTTGAACTTGCTCGGGTTTGTGAAGAGAATGCTTACAAATTTTAATAGTGTAGACTGTTTTAAAGTGATATACTGCTCTGTAGTTCGATCAGTCTTAGAATATGGGTCCCAGGTTTGGTCGCCTCATTATTTTATATACAAAGAAAAAGTGGAAAGAGCTCAAAAAAAGTTTTTAAGTTTCATTGCCTTTAAACAGGGAATGCAGCAGGAGCGGTATGTATATAATGATATTGTCGATGCTTTGAAGTTTCTACCATTGTGTGCGAGACGCATATATCTTGACCTCGTTCTACTTTATAACATTGTTAGCTCTTGTATTGATTCTCCTGAACGACTCAATAATATTGGATTATCGGTTCCTTAAAGAGCTTTTAGAGCGCACAATTTGTTTGATGTGATATATGACCGAACAAACTATGGCATTAACAGTCCTATTTCTCGAATGTGTAGGGAAATGAATTAAGTTCCTACCGAGATTGATATTTTTCATTTGCCAGTTAATGTCTTTAAATTAAAAATTTTACAATTCTTGAAGAACTAGTTAATATTGTCAGTTGTCAATACTTGTCTTTTGAAGCACTTTAATGCATGTTTAGATTTGTAAGTTTTTTTATTCTGACTGTTTTAAATAGTGTTTGTATTTTTTATTTTTGAAATGGATATATTTGATCCGTTATTATTTATTATATAAAAAGCTGTTTATTACAATATTTGCATGTTAGCTGGCTTAGTTGTTGTCCTAGATATCCTTTGAAACTCTTGTATAAATGTTAGATAAAATGTGTTTACCATTTCAAGAACAATAGCATATGGCGTCTTTCCCAACAAAAAAAAAATAGACGCTGCTCTGGAAGTTGGTATAAATGTCGCATAGTGCAACACTGAGTATTTAGCGGAAACCGTCTTAAACTTTTTAGAAAATCATGATATTCCTACAAAAGATTACTGAGGACAAAGCTACGACCATGCTTCAAATATGTCGGCATAGTATGCTAGGAGAAATGTGAAATAGATCTTTTTGTACCATGTTCGGAACATTCTCTAAATTTGGTAGATGTCCATGTCTCTGAGTGCATATCAGGGGCAACAAGTTGGTTTCAAATGATTTAGGAACTGTACAGCTTTTTTCCAGGTTCTGCTTACAGAGGGAATACATTGAAAAATATTTAGGTTCAAGAAAGCTTCTCAAAAGTCTGTCACACACCAGGTGGTCTCCGCGAGCAAATGCAGTAAGCGTTTTATATCAAGGTTAAAAAAATTATAAAAGCTTTGATGTATATCGCAGAGTAGCCAGAGAAACTAGCCACGAAACCCTTAGTCTGTACAGAAATTTGAGAAACTTAGAATTTACTATATTGACCAAAATTTGGAGCACCATGTTGCTAAGAATAGACAAAACAAGTAATTATGAAAATCATGGTTATTGAGTTTAGACCGTGTTAAATTGGAAGTATTATCCAACATTTTGCCTAAGATTGAACGAAGCATCTTCAGGGATATATATTCACGAGATTAGAACACTAAATAACCATCGAGAAGCAACAGCCCGGTATTTATATCCGACTGTGGGTCAGCGAATCGTGGTAGTGAACATGTTCATGGAAGCTTTTGAAGAAAACGCATTGTCTTCTGCTCCAAGAGGCAAAAGTTTTCGGCAGACATTTTTTGACGGCTCTGCGCCATTTGTTCAACTGAGTGGAAGGAATAAATTTAAAGTAAAAACCTTTCTTCCTATAATTATTAATCTGAGCGCGAGTCTAAAACAGCCTTTAAGTTCGTACAAAGATATAAACCATCGATTTAGTTTTGTTTCTCGCTTGAAAACTCAGAATTCCACGGAGTTGAGACAAAGCCGTAAAGACTTTGCTGAAATCTATTATAAAGACGTTATCGAGAAAGAGTCAGAAGTGGAATGTCTGCATTTAGCAGAATACTTAAAAATTGCAAAATCATTAGTTCTAAGTTAAGAATATTTGAAAAGTTCCATGCGGCGAAAAAGGCATCTTGCCGATAACTTGTTGCATTGCCATTGCAGCTGGATAGGCTTTGTTATTTATATGCTGAATACAAAATGGGAAACACATGCTTCCATACCATCTGCTATGCGGACGATGTTGTTCTTATTGCAGACTCTGAAGATAACCTCCAAAGACTACTGCACTCTTTTAATACTAAAGCGAAAGAATTAAACATGATCATCAACACCAAGAAAACTAAATGCTTAATAACATCCAAAGAACCAATACGATGCAAGTTGGAAATCGACTCCAAAATTGTCGAACAGATAAATCACTTCAAATATCTGGGAGCAAAAATAACGAACCATGAAAAACTTTTTAATGAAGTAAGAGAGCAAACAATAAAATCGGCTAGAATTTTTGGATGCCTAAAAGAAATTGTGTGAAAGAACAAATATCTTAATACCGAAAGCAAAACTAAGATATATAAATCGGCTGTAAGACCCATCATAACATACGCGGTCGAAACAAGACCAGATACAGGCAGAACTCTACAAATGATGAGAACAGTCGAAATGAAAACATTAAGAAGTATACAAGGCAAAACTCTACATGACAGGATACGGAATGAAGATATCAGACAATAATGCGGGATACAGGACATAGGAAGATGGGTTTGACAAAGGCGAAGATTCTGGAACAAACATATAGGGAGAATGGAGGACGGTAGACTCGTTAAAAGTGCAAAAATGAATAACCCAGTAGGAAAAAGATCACAGGGAACACCACCAAAACGATGGCGAGAATGCTGGACCTCATCTTCCGAGGAAGACGTGATGACAATGAACAGGCAACAGCGTACTAGCATGTGTTAGAAAGAAGAAGAAGAAGAAGAAGAAGAAGAAGAAGAAGAAGAACTTTGTGAATCAGAAAGCACCTTAGATCAACAGTGTGATTACCATTTTAATGTTGACTTTTCTCAAGTTGATATCCGTTAGATGATATTTGGAATTTTGTTAGGACTAAGTTTGTTTATTTGAATTTTTTAAAGAACGTTATTGGTTATTGATTGATTCACAAAGTAGTCTATAAAAAATTAACGTATTATTAATCTATTCAATTAGATACCTGGAAAAGAATTTGCTAAGTTAACTAAGAAATCTTTATTTTGTTTGAGTAGATTTCTATTTTGCATTTTTGTTGATTTGTTTTTAAGATTAAAAGCTTCTTAATTCTTATCATTCCTACCAACAACCAAAGTGTCATTAAACTGATTTGAAATTAAAATTATTATTTTTAAATGTTAGGGAAACTATATTTTGCTAAAGAAAATTTTCTGTGAAACTACTGTGAAATTTTAAAATTTAGTTGTTTTGATATTTTATGTTGATTTGAATTACTTATTATGTTCTAATGTAAGTGGAACCTAAATGATAGTTTTGATGATAACTATTTAAAAAATTAGCAGTACAATTTCTATTTATTTTAAAATCTTCCTTAGTCCACTGTGCTCCCGAAGATGACTCATTATGTACTCCTCTAAGGATACAATAGATCAATATCTATTTTTTTAAAAGAAATATTGATTTCCAGATTCCATCAAATTTAATTAAATGACTTTTTAGAACACAATCTACTTAAATAGGCAATTTTTCTTTCAGTATTAATTCAATATTAGTATCTCAAATAATTTTGGAAGTATATAACTTTGCAAAAAAGGTCACCTATTGTTGCCACAACGACCCTACATTAAATACCTCGATGAAAACATTTTTACTCGTAAGGTCGCCCAAAAGTAAATTATATTTCAGATTTGTTTTTCATCCATCTATAATCGTCAAATATTAAAAAACAAATTCATATTGAGTTTTTTTATTATTTTCTTTACATCTTACCGTATGAAAGTATACGATGAAAAAGCTGCAAAAATATTTGTTCCACAGTTTATTTTATTTTCTTTTAACTTTAATAAGAAAATTTTGTTATACGCCATACAAAACCTTTATCAAAAGACTAATATTTAAGGTATTTTTTATTTAAAAATATTTTTTGAGCATAAAAGTTTTTGTATACTTACCTTTCAAATAAAATACGTAATATGAAAGTAGAAACAATTTAACTTGACATGTTTAGAAGTAGATATGTAATATATAGGTATAGTGATGTGTAACATATAGGTGAGACAGGAAATGGTAATTACTATTAACTGAGCATTCGATTTATAGAATTTATATGATTATTTTGGTAAGCTTGACTTGTATTTTTTTAGGAATAAATAAAAATCATTTTTAAGTTTTTATTTATATTAAAGTATTTAGTTTGCCACCTTTATGGAATAGAATAAAGTATATCCAATAAAAGAACCACAATAAAGGGTATCTTATGTTTTAGCTTCATTTGTGTTGGTTAATTACAAAGAAATTTTAGATTAACTTAGAGAACGTCAAACCTTTTTCAAACTATAGAATTGTTTACAGCCAAAATTGCAATGGATACGTGAAGTAAAAACTATATCATTTTATGCATCCTAACAAAATCCGATACTTCCCATACACCTTTTTTTTTGTAATAGATGTGTCTTCTTCTCATGTTCGTTTTGTTAATTTGACAAATTATCGAAAATTTTACCATTGTTTACAATTTAATTCACTTTGTTTCACATAGACAAACCAATATCTTTAAAATAGCAAAAAGTCGACTAAAGTGAAAGTGAAATCACCAGAAAAAGAAAACAAAGAAGTTTCAAATGTCACAAATATAGTACAATGACTAATGACATTGCCGGAATTTGCGACTATTCTGGAGAAGTTATAATGTTACTTCTAGTTATTTATTGTTTACACATTATAGGTAGCGAAGCATCTTCAGGTCAGAACAATTGTTTATAGATCGAAACAGTCCAGAAATTAAGTTATTTAATATCTTATGATATTTAAATAAGAAAAAATATTAATAAAAAATAGAATTTATTTTGTACAAACTTAGCGCGGAGTAAGCAACAAGGCAAGTCATCACCTGGCCATTATCATGGTTTCGCTAGTACTTGTGAGATACTAAATATTCAAATAGGTCGCGAATTTTGGAAAAGGTTTTTCTCCTGTGTATGCCTGTCCCTGTTTTAATTTAAAATATCTTTGGTTAATAATAAACGTATATTTTTACATAAATTCCACTTTTGTTACAAAGCTTTTGATTTTATTTACATAATAATTCGAACGAAAATTATTATGTATTATGTTTAAAATTTGAGTTATCTTTTATATTTTTAAAATCTAATTGTAAAAAACATGAAAAATTGCATCAGCTTTTACGAATAATTCTTGAATCAAGAGTCAATCGTGGAGTCTACAAAAGAGTAACACTTTCATTTGTTTTAAGAAAAAAAGGTGAATGATCTAATGGACATTAATAATGACAACTATTCAAGAGGATGAAGTGAGTAAGTGTGATTATTCCATATTAGTTACTTTATTTTCTTATAAAGGGTGGGTCAATAGAAACACTGGATTTGATGTATTAATAAAATACCATAAAAATTTGAGAATATGCGTTATTTTTATTTCGACATAAAGTACGCAACTTTCAATTATTCATGAAACAAAATATCCGACAAATACCCACTGCTGGTACACCCTCGCTCTTTTAATAAAATTTTTGGTAGCATCTTCGCATATCTGAGGCTAAATTTCACCATTAACCCGTGTTTAAGTTGGTGAATTGTTGTGGCTTTGTTGGAGTAGGTTTTATACTTTACAAAATATTGCTGAGAAATTTCTGTCTCGGTTGCGTTAAATTAATCTACCAGGAAATTTTTCATGCAATGGGTCCATCGTTTCTTGCGCCATATGACAGGTAGCACTATCTTGCTGGAACCATAAGTTTACTTGATTTATAAGGTTCAATTCAGGCCACGGAAAGTCAGTTATCATCTGGCGATAATGTGCCACTGCAGGTTTCAACCTCGAAAAAGTGGGGCCCAATTATGCCGCCAGCTCAAATTCCATATCAAACAGCCACTCGTTGGAGATGCATAGGTTTCTCGTGAATCACTTGAAGATTTTCTTCGTCGCAAATTCTGCAGTTTTGTTTGTTGACGTAGCCATTGACGTGAAAGTGCGCTTCATCGCTGAACAAAATTTGTTTTGAAAATTTAACATCTTCTTATTGCTTTACCAGAACCCAATTAACAAATTCATGGCTTTAGGTCCTTTCTCAATTGAATTTTGTAAGGATGCAAATGAAGATTTTTGGTTAAAAATTTGCTTCTCGGAACACCAACTTGGAAACTATGACGAATCGAGGTTCCAGAATTTTCGTTACCACTTTCGTGTACTTCGGTAATTTTTTCAGTGTATCGACTAGTATTAACTAACCTTCACACTGTCCATTCATTTGGAGCATTATCGCGACCGAAAATAGCACGTAACTTTCGAACGGGTTCTGCATAGCATTCTCCATATTTTTAATGGGTCTTAATAATGATAACACGTTGTTCTAGAGAGTATCGGTCCATGACTGATAAAATCGTAACAATCATATATTAAAGGTTGTATTTTGCACTAAATAGGAAACTGGCGAAATTTAAATCCGGCCTTCCTATTGGAACATTCTCTATATAGGAAAATTTCATAAGTTAAATAAAATTTATTATTATTCTTATAGACCATTATTTTATTCGTAAAATACAGATAAAACTGTCGACTTTGACAGTTTGTATCTCGGATATCAATTGACTGATTTGAATTTTTTTTTCACGAAAAGATGCATCTTTCTAAGTGCTCTCAAACCATGTATTGCAAAAAAATCCAATGAAAATTGGCCGAGATAATCTATTTGTTTATAAGCAAAAATATCAACAATATCTTTAAACAATTCCTGAGGGCGTCCAAATCATCCGATTTTGATTCTAAAAAAAGCGTTGGAAAACTTGAGTTCCCTACTATATGTCAAACATAAATTTAAATACGTTAGCGTGATATTTTGAACTCAGATAAACTTGAAAAATGGTCAGTTTATCATGGCATAAAATTTTCTTTGCTCTAATATGAAGGTCCTCAGAGAAATTTAAATGGTCGAAAAAAATTGATTAAAAACCTGCTTTTTTTCCTTTTTTTTTAATTATTGCTCTTTTGCAATAAGGAAAATATACTTTGAGATTTCCGACTAACTCTATCTTATGGAAAATTTAATTAAAAAACTTTTCTATTTAACTTTCCTCTAAAATGAATAACTTCAAAGTTAAACGAGAGAAAAGTTAAATAAAAAAGGTTTTTTTTTTCGTTAATTTTATATTTTTATTAATAAAAACAATGTTGCCCAACTTTTTGAATGTAAACATATCAAATTTATCGTTATTCAGGTTATTTTGAATACTTTCATGCAAAAATCGCCATGTTCCATTTCACATCCACGAAACCCCGATATTTTACAGATAAGCCCTGGTCTATTACCAATAAAATTATATTTAATTTATATATAAGACTCTTGTTACCTTCGAAAGTCACACAAGAGGCTAGTCGTCTTTTATGTTTTTAGGGGCAGGTATGAAGTTTATTATTGTTTAGAATTTTTAGAACTAAATTTTTCACCACCTAGAAAATATCTAAATGGCAAATGTGCAGAATCAGAATACTAGCCTTTGGTCGAGCTCTAACTTCATCTGTTATTTGAATATATCAGGAACAGTTGCCAGCTCACTTTAAATTAATATTAGAAAAATATAAAAGGCATGTTTGGTATCCAGGTCAATCAATAGAGAAAAATATATGTGATTCTCTCACAAAAATACTATGAAGATACCGATCATGCCATTACACAATCTGCTGTGACATGTTAGGTTTTCCATTCTCAACTACTCCCCAATTAAATCAAAAAAATGTGTTCTTACTGTTTTTTTGCTTATAAAGTCTAAAATAATGTAACAATCTCGATAACGTAAAGAAATGAATTATAGAGAATAAAAATATCAACAAAATGAACCCTAGAACGAGTCAATTAGATTATCAATAACGGAGAAAAACAGAAAAAATCAGAAGAATCGGCGTTTATACAAAAATTCATATCTCCATCAGTTTTTAAGTTGTAGCGTTGCCCCTTCTCGAAATAAACCTTACCTATATGAACTTTATATGTACCAAATCAGGTAATCAGGTTTACCAGTTTTTGCTCAACTGCCATTTGAAATTTTTGGTACACAGTGCAATCTTTCAGTTCGCCCCGATGAGTTACTGATGGTTCGATTTTAACTTTTTAAACAGATTTTGCAAGTATAAGTATCATTCTTTGGTCCTATATTTTCATTTTGCGTCAAAAAGTTTGTGAAATGCGTGAAAAATGCTGTCAAATATGACTAAAAACGGCCCAGACCGTAAAATTAGAGAAGTAGTGGGTTAACGCGGCTGCTGTGTACTATATTCATATGACTCGCCTAGACAGACGTGCTGCAATCACTACTCTTTCACTTTTAAGCGCTCTCGACCTTTTTCGGTCATACTTGCTAGTATTTTTCAGGCATTTCACATATTTTTAAGGCAAAATCAAATTAAAGGTTTGTAGAATGATACTTCTACTTTCAAAATCTTAATACAAAATGTTAATCGAACCATCTATGATGCATCCCTATAGTTTTTGTTTAGTGTAATAAAGTCTGTATCCTGGTAGTATCCCGATTGTACACATTTTCCAGTTAAATTATATATGACCGATTCCATTTAAAATCATGTAGTGAGAATAGCCAAAAAAATGCTTTCTCCATAAAATATATAATTCTAGAATCCAAAAAAGTGTATCCGTATTTTATCGTTTTGCCAAAACATCATTTTCAAGGAATTTACTGAGAAAATGAAATTTATTTTTTATTCAAAATTCTGTATTTTTATGACTAATTGACATAATTCAATTTTCTCTTTTGATTAAGGTCATATAAGTCATAAACCTTCAGAAAAAAAATTACGAACCGAAAAAGTTTAAAATTAACACCGCTTATCGCAAAAAAAACGCGATTTTCTCAAAAATTACTCTTTTTTTACGTACACTGTGAAAAGAAAATGCATTAAATTTAATGTAAATGAGCAGGAAGCAAATTTCACAAACGTTTATTAAATGCATTTAACGTAATGCATTAAATTTAGTAATTAATCGAAATTAATTTATTTCATGAAATTTAATGTAATCTTACATTAAATATGCAGCCAGTGTTCATTGAATTTGAGATACGTTATCACATACTAACTGTACCAACATTCATTCTAAAATTCCTAGGAAACGGTTGACATTTTTCCCATAGGTAGTGTCAGGTATCAAGACCGAACTAACTGATTCCCCTCAGTACGGGGCAGACATGCACCATAAGAAAAATGAGTCCTTTAGGCAACTTATATCATACTAAACAAATAGTTCAATAGATGTTGCGCCATCTGCCGGAATCTCATGCAATGTATATTGACTAATAGTGTAAATTCCTTTAGTATTAGGGTATATGGGAATTAATTTTAATGTACTGAATTTAAAATATCTTTTCAGTTATTTTATTCAAATATAAGATGTCATTTAATCAAATTTAATGTACAACGAACTGATATTTGAATGAATTGCCTTAAATTCAAAGTAAATGTGAATTATTCACGATTTTTGATTCAAAATCATTAAATTTAATGTAAAATGAACATTAAATTTGCATTAAATTTAAAGTTATTTTTAACAGTTTGACTAATGGACATAATTTAATTTTCTCTTTTGAATCAAGTCACATGAGTCATAGACTTCAGGAAAAATACTTGAAAGCTAAAAAGTTTTCAAAATTAACAAAATTGCAGTCGTTTTTTTTTACAGTTGTCTGTAATATGTTTCATTATATAATTATAATTTTTGAAATATTTTTATATAATTTATCAAAAAAGTAGAATAATATGAGCAAATATTTGCAACTAATATCTCCTTTACGAAGTTGATTTATTACCATAATACTTCGTGAACAAGTTGGTACCTATAAATATTTGCTCATATTATTCTTCTTCGGTCGAATATATTTGATTTCTTGTTATTTAATAATAATTTTTTGAATATTTCAATAAAATATTACAGTACATAAATACAAAATCTTGACATCAGTTTAATATAACTTTGACAACAGTGCTATAACACTCTACATACCAAATACCTTAAGATATGAAAAGATTCTCACTATAGGGCCGCTCTCAATACGCTCTCGGTCCGGTAAAATAATCTTACAGGAGAAACGATGAACCTATTCACACTATCTGTTTCGCGGAGATTTCGATATTGTAAACTCTTTTTCATTTAAAAATATGTATCGAACCGAGAGCGAACCGAGATCGTATCGAGAGCAGCACTATAGTAAGAATCAAGCTTACATATCTATTTATTTTCAGAACACTAACTTTTTATGATTTGCGATGAATTACCGAACAAATGTATCATTGTTCATCACTTCAACAAACCAGTCAAAAATTTTACTCCAGAATGAAAAGCAATCCTTCAGACCATGTTTTCACATATCAAAATTTTATCCATGCACCTCAAATTATAATTTAAGGTCAACAGAGAGAATTGCAAGAAATTTTTTCGAAAATTTAAATATATAAAATGTATAGCGTTGAAATTTTTGCATTAAAATATTTTGGGTACATTAAAACTTTTATCAAAGTAACAAAAATTATTGTAAAGGTTGAACGATAGAAATATAGTCAAATTTATATTATCGTGTTTACCGTCTTACAAACTTTAACTAGTGACACGGTCTCTTAATGTAAGTTCAAGATAATTTGGCACGGTCGCGGTCGGTGTGAAGTTTCTTGGGGCGACTTAATGTCGGAAGGAATATCACCTTTCATGCTGTAATAACTAGCTTTACCGACTAAGATACACTTTTGATGATGATATAAGCCATATTTTATGGATATTAATCACTGCCAGGACTAATCATTTTCTCCAAAAGATTAATGAAAATATCATTAAAATACATTCTATAATAATTATAAAAGATTAAATTTATTGATAAGTATTTGCTAAGGGTCATTTCGAAGAGATGTAAATTGTTACTATTTTAAATAGTTCATATTTTGGTTATTACGCCTAATTTAGTTAAGAAACTTAATTATTCTCTAAAATAATATTTGTAATTTATGGCTCTGCTTTAGTTTATAAAAATAAAATTAGGTCAGATACTATATTTATATTTTAATGTCCTCTTTCATAGTAACAGTGAATTTATGTTTAAAACGAATCTAGAAAAAGAACCAAAGGAAGAAAATAATATTTGAAAAGCTTTAGATAATTTTTATGAATAAAAATTATGTTATAAAAAATTGGTCCTTTTAAAACACATGTTACGTTATGGTTTTGTCGCAGTTATTGAGGTTGTTAGTTTTTCTGAACTGAGAAAGATAAGAAAAGGGAATGTCAAAAAATAGGCTTGTGGAATCTAATTTAAAATGTATATGAACTTTAACTACATAACGAGCATGCATCTCGAATATAATTCAAACTTTTTATATAGTGCAACGTTATTTGTTCTTGTCTAGTTTTAGAAATAATGAGGTTTTGCATCCAAATAACAAGAATTATTTTGCTGCAGAAGGCCTATTTTCAAAACAAAAGGTATAACAACTAACTCATTGATCACCTAATGTTTAGTGTGATATTTATAACAACAAAACTACCTTACAACCTTTTTGAATGAGCCATTCAATGACCCTAGTTGCTGAGCGAACTACTTCAATTGTATGAAAACTCCAATTTCGATAAACCCAGTAACATATAGTAACTTCCACATTACTGTCATGGATTTTGGGCATTTCTGAATCAACTTTTTACACACAAATGGATTGTGCGTGGGGCCATCAAGATCTTATCAGACTTTCCTCATAAACTTAGGGTTAGGTAAAAGACCGATTGTATGTGAATCTATCTGCCACAAAAGAACATATGCAAAACAGGAATCGAGACATCTACAAAACAATAAGACCCCTGATAGTTGCGTCGCTATTCGCTAGTTCTTTGCACTTCGCTCATATATCCAATACGGATCCTCCAACGACTGGCCAACTGCTTATACACCCGTTTCGTATATTAGGTGTTTTCTTCCGTGACTACGGGGTATCGTGAAATTTGGAACTACCTGGAGTTTAATGGGTATCCTCGTTATTTTAAGCTCTAGGGGGTTAAGACTTCATAGATGGTGGTCATCCCCAGACGCCAGCCATGCGGTGTTACTAGATTGGGCACAATTTTCCTAAACTTAGAGAAAGCGTCCCCATATGCTATAACAACTTACATATCGCATAGATACATCTTTATACTTGCTTTGCAATCAATCAAAATGTGTTGCTGATGTTCTCTGGATTTTGTTACGTGATACTACAATTTATAGGTCAGTGTAAAAGTTACATAGCTAGAAAATATAGTTTGCCGAAATCATGTTGTCAGTTTGATTGTCGATACCGAATGACGGGAGAACTATCCTTTGGGCAGCATTGTTCGATGGATTGATTGATTGCATGATATAGCAGGCCAGAGTTGAAAAGTCCTTAGACTGCAGCCTTCAAACTTATTATATTTCCTGTCATATCCATTCTAGGGCAACAGGTTAGTTGCCTTCATTAGGTTTAACAGACTGCTCAATAGTTTACCCTCTGTGCTTTCTGTATAGATTGATTCCTGAAAGTGCCTCCAGCAGGTCAAAACTTCGCACTCGAAGATGATGTGTGAGGTCGTCTCGCCCTCTTCATCACATGGCCTGCATAGTAGTTCCTCGCTAAAGATACCTATGTATGTCGATGTTTTCTAAAGCTACAGTGGCCACTTATGTCCTCTCACCAGCCCAATTTGTTGTCTGCTAAGACGCCGAATTTTTCGGCTTACTTTGCTGAATGATCTCCTCAAGAATAGCTTGCTGTGCCTGTGGCTGCAAGGTGGTTCCAGTGAGTGGGATGTTGTTGATTTGTCCACCATGACAGCCACTAACGAATAGCAGTCTTAGTAATTTCAAATGCTGGCTCTGGTTCAATAAATGGAGTGGCAGACCCTTGTCTTGCAAGTTGGTCCGCTTTTTCATCGCTTGAGACCCCTAGGGCCCTGGTACCCACGCAAAGAAGACCTTGTTGTGTTTTTCCAGAGAGACAATGTTTTGAAGACAATCCCAGATCTGTTTTGATGTTATTTGATAACACACTAGAGCCTTCTGCGTTGCCTGACTGGCAGAAAAGATGAGAACGTTCCTGCCCCTGTAACCTCTTCTCAAATTCTCCAGAAAACAGACAGCAATAGCGTGAATTACTGCCTTATATTTTGTGGTTGTATAGTGCTACAACACTCATATTAAGTCTGGGTGTGTGTCCGTGTATTACGGTGCTTGTATCATGATCAGTTTTGGACCTGTCCATGCACCAGACGAGGTTTTCTGGCTAACTCATTTTTTAGTCAGATCGCCCCTTCCAATCAAACTGAATTTTGTAAGGTTTGTCAAAGTTGTAGGTTCTTGGCATGGTATCACTGCTTATTTCTAGCAATGAGTTCGTTACCACGCCATTGATTCTGGTGTGTCCGAGGGCAGGTCCAGTCCACCAGACCTTGTTTCTTTCCAGCCTATAAGCCCCATTCTCGCATAACCCCTTATTATTACATTAAGGGGAGAGAGCTTTAATAGAGTTTTCATGGCTGCTGTTGGGATGCTTCTCATGGCACCAGTGGTGCATAAGCAGGCCAGTCTCTGGAGTTTGGAAAACTCAAGAGTGGCTCATCTTGGCATGGTTTTTGTCCATTGCATTACCGAGTCATAGGTTATCATGGGTCTTACCACTCCAGTGTACAGCCAGTGCGCAATATGGGGCTTTAGTTCCCATATCTTGCCCCGTGTCCTTTTTGCTGCCACGATGGATATTTTACCTCTGAAGATAATTTTCTGCAGGTGAGTTCCAAGCAAGCTTTGCATCAAGGATTATACTTAGATATTTAACCTCCTGCCTCATTTGCAATTGTGTATTGAAAAGAGTTGGTTATTTTAATTCGCTCAACTTTCTTCTTTTATTAAAGGGTATGAGTGTAGTTTTTCCATGGTTTACCCTAAGGTGCTCTTTAGTACACCACTTCTCCACCTACATGAGCTCCGCAATGAGTATGGGTAGTATGCTTCGTGTATCAGATATGATAGATTTTTAGATTCATTTTATTGTCGCGCCACAACATGGTGGTTTTATACTGCAATGTTAGTGGGTGTTGCTCTTATGTTATTGAGTGAGTCGCGGAGATGTCGCTATGGTGTTTTACCTTCTGTTTTCTTGGCCAGAAAATAGTAAATTGGGCGCGATTGTAAAATGAAGGAATATACTAGATGCCATGGTCTGATAATTCCTAATGGAGACGGAACAGCACTATCGTTATTTTCCGGATCCGGAGCTTCTTCATTGTCGTGTACTTCTCCTCATTTTTTAATACTAGAGTAATATTTCTAACAATATACATATATATGGTCCAGTTCAAAACCTAATCAAAATATCTATAAAAGTAAAAATTATTATAAATTTTATATTTAAGGTTACTTTGATATGAATTATATTGGACTAGCAAATGACTTGGTTTGCTATCAGATTACAGTATCTTATATTTGATCGGATGGTGATTATTTTTACTTGAGATACCAGTAATAAATTTCATCACTGAAATTTTAAAAAATGTATAATGTTTGTAAAGCAATATCGTTCTGATATTGCTGAAGAGGGCGTAATGTTACACAATTTACAACTTAGAGCGGGAATATGTATACAGTCGGGTTTTCTTTGAAGTTCGCAACAAATAAAGATTTTTCAGTCCCAAACGGTATCAAAGACGCCATATACGTAAGTATTGTGGTTAGTATTTCAAGCGTGATAGTTTTTGCTTTCTTAATTAATAGTGTGGGTGCCCAAGGACTTTCGTGACCGATTGAGTTTTATAGTTGATTCTTATGTATTTTGAGTTGCTTTCAATATGAAAAGTTGTCATGTAATAAGTTCACTGGTTATAATGCCATAAAATTGTTAACAAATGAGGTGTTAAATTCAGACCTATGACGTTTTGTTTCAAATTTAATAACGAAAACGGTGGTTGACTAAAATGTGGTTGTCGGGCTTGCATTGTCTTTATTTTTGTTTATTTTTACGATGTTTCAATTAAGTTGTATCTCTAATTGAAACGTCGTAAAAACAAACAAAAATAAAGACAATGCAAGTCCGACAACCACATTTTAGCCAATCTTCAACTTTGTCTACAACCTTCAAACAAGACGGTGGTATTTTCAAAATTGAAAAAAGTTTATTAGAAACAGAGATATTGAAACACTAATGTAAATAAAATTTTTATAAAAAAAATTGAACCGACTCACACTGGGGCAGGAGATGCTCATAACTGCCATCAAATATACTAAAGCTGTTAGACCTTCTAAAGTGAAGAAAATTATTTTTAATATTAAAAAAAAAACACATTAAAGTATTTTTTTATACAAAAAAAGCAGTATTTATTACTGTATGTTATGGTAACCACCGAAATTATTGGGAAACGGTACGGTTTTCACTAAACATCAAGATAAAGTATTGAAGGGTGATTAATAAAAATATTTGAATATTTAGGAATTTTGGAAAAACTAAAATCAAATCTAAATACATATTTGTTGATAAGTCCAAATAAATAATTAGTACTCCAAAATTACTTCATTATGAGTAAGATATTATAATACCTAATTATTTAAAAAGCATCATCATCTTCATCATTATCATCGACATCAACTGTTGCGTTATCATCTGACTTATTTAGGGATGGAGCTCTCAACATAAACAGTGCTTCTTTAGGAATATTTCAAACTTTATTTTTGACTGGTTTTTGTTTACTGGTGATTACCGGATCAGAGCTCAGTAAAAAGGAATTTAAAATATTCCTCTTAGACTTTTCTCTGCTACATTTTCTCGAACTATGCTCTCTATAGCACTTAAAGTCCTTGTTTCTCTCCTCCTGTGATTCTTCTGTTAATTGTCCAATAGGAGGAGTGCAACGGATATTATTTCTGGTCTATGAATCAAACACTTATATAGAGTAGGTGGCATGTTGTACTATGGGTAGAAAGAAATGAAATATCTAGCAGTATCAAGTGCAAATACACTGTACTTTTCAGCATCTATGTCAGATCCACTTGATATAGTGATCAAAATAATGTGAAATTTTTTTATTAAATTAAAGTGATGTCTCAAGCCACTCTTCATTATATTTATTAAATTTTTCTTCTATTCTACTCGCTTTCGCCCATCTTGACTTATATTTAAACTTAAAATTACTCAAGTTCTTTTTTAGATCCTCGACATGATAACTTGTCCGTTTTTCTAGCTATCTTATCAAATACATATATTGTTGCTTGAAACTATTTTCCTCAGAACTATGCATTATATTTAAAAATTCTTCTCTTGTAATAAATAATGTATTAGATATTCCTAAAACAAAATAATTAATTTTGAATGACAATGACTAATTCGGATAAAATTATTTTCTGTAAGTCAAATATTAAAAATTGATCTATAACGTAAAGTAGCCAAAAGTAGCGAAAAAGAAAAATTGTTTGTAAGAGTTTATATAATAAAGATTATTTTGCAGATAACAGCCATAGTTTTGATATTGCTTAGAACCTGAACAAAATATCTATATTTAATAATTTAAATTTTTGTTGAATATCACAACGTTTCGGCTAGTAATTATCTCTTTCAAGTGAAACTAAATAAATCCCTTAGCTACATGACTATTTATACTAAAAGTAAATGCAGTAGAGTATGACTGAGATGGGTGTAGTCATGCCTGCTATGGCAAAATCATTTTTTTTTCGCCAACCGTTCGAAGAAATTAATGAATATATATTAGAAGAAGACTACGCCCCCATCCTAAGAAGAATTGACGGTGCTTGTGGTAAAGTGAGAACAAAACAAGAAATCATACATCAAAAGAAATTTTCCAAATACCAGAGCAGACAAGAACGACAACAGCCATCTCAAAGCCAAAGGACAATTGTTGATATATCTGCCAAGGAATCAACCTCAGCAGAAAACTCACTACTTGCCAAAGGTTTGAACTTCACGGTTGCTCCAAAAGAGGTTCCCATTCTCGATATAATTAGCGCCGCAGACTCAGCGAACATCGAAGACCCTTTTGCAGATGAGTTCAGGTGGAAAATAAGAGAAACTCTACAAAAATCTAGAAAAACCGAACCAAACATCAGCAAAGACGAGAAAACTGCCCTAGCTAACCTACAAAAGGACTCCAGTATTGAAATTCTACCAGCGGATAAAGGAAATGCTACGGTCGTAATGAATACTGAAACATACAATCAACAAATTGACGAAGTTTTAAGTAAATGAAATTATACATCTCTTTCTAAAGATCCCACATCTGCAATTGAAGGAAGAATCTATCGCGTTCTCAAGAAACATGAACGGTATATTCCTGAGAGGATCCGGACTCAGTTGACGCCACACCATAGCAAAACTCCACATCTTTATGGACTCCCGAAAATATATTAGCAAGACATGCCCTTACGACCTATCACGAGTTCCCGGAACTCTCCGACTTCTGAACTTGCCAAATTTTTTCTTCCAATCCTGAGACCATTACAAGGAAATACATCGTCCTGGGTTAAGAACTCGCAACATTTCGTAGAAATTATACGTGAAATAAAAGTACAACCAGAAGACCATTTTATTAGCTTTAACGTGGAAAGCCTATAAACCAACGTTCCAGTTAAAGACTCACTAAAAATCATAAGAAAGACACTTGAAGAAGACCAGACTTTAGCAGAAAGAACATCTTTACCACCGCACGCTATTATGGACTTGTTGGAAAGTTGTTTGACTAATTCCTATTTTCAAAAAAAGGAAAAATTCTACATCCAGTATGATGGACTACCGATGGGATCTTCACTCTCACCAGTGATCCAAATATTTTCATGGAATAGTTCGAGATGTTTGCAATTGAATCCACAACTAAGAAACCAAAGTTATGGCTCAGATACGTAGACGATACTTTTATTATTTGGAGTGGAAACGACAAAGAATTTCGAAACTTCCTTTTTCATCTCAACAATATCAGCCCAACTATTAAACTCACCATGGAGAAAGAAGTAGAAAATAAATTACCATTCCTAGATGTCTTGGTTGAAAGAAATGGCAGACAAATTTGAACTTCGGTTTACAGAAAAGCCACGCACACAGGACAATACCTTAATTATTCATCTAATCACTCCAACAACACCAAACAAGGAATTATAAGAAATCTCGTAGATAGAGCCTTAACTCTCTGCAACTCCAACGAGAACTTGATGAAAGAGATAGATTATATTAAAAATGATCTGACTGCCAATGGATACCCAGTATATCTATTTGATAAATTTCTTGAACAACGCAGAAATAGGATAATATTCCATGGCTAAATAATACCGAAAAAATAATTTACTTTAGCTCGAAACTGCTCTAAAATTGCACGCAAATAAATAATACTCAATAAGTCAGCAAGACATAAATTCGCTTCATTGTAATAACGAATTGGGTTTGTTATGGAGCATTTAAATAGTGTCAAATAGTACATTTGTTAGTATCCTAATTAAATAATATACTGAGGATATTCTGAAATTACATTTTTTTTTATTAATTTCCAGCAGTTTTTGCGGGCATCTGCCCCAATGTACGACTTCTAAAAATGTGCTAAAAAGTGAAAAACAAATATAAATTTTTATAAGAAATTGAAATTTTTGAAGTCGGCGCCAAATTATTTCTAAATGAAATTACAAATAACTATTTTTAATCTGTTTATCAGAATCACATTTTGTCAAGTATTAGTTTGTCTCTTGAAATTTCTTCGTTTTTACACTTTTCTGAACAAGCACAAAGTTCGCAACATTTAAAACTTTAGAATAAACACAAACGAATTACTTCATCTATGCAAGATGATTTCCCACTGCATGAATGAATGAATTTTTGGAAAGGTTCAATTGACGTATTTCCCTGAAAGTAATGTATACTTAATACATTATTCTTTAATTTTCGGCCACATGAAGTAGGGTCAAAAGCCGAAAATAAGATATATAGATATTGATTTTTGAACGGACACAAAATTTAATAATATATATCGTATAATAATTTATTTAGTTTATTGATGACATGTAATGTTAATTTAGTTTATTTACTGTATTTAATAAAAAAATGTATTTTATAGAAATATATTTCGTTGAAAGTTAATTGAAACGGTTTTCAGGTCGATTATATGACACTTCTATATTATCACCCCTTATGAAAATTCGATTGTAAAATTCACAAGAAAAATGAAGAAGAGCCTATTTGAAATAAATATTACGTTAAACTACAACTCTCAACGATTATTTCACTCCTAAGAATGGCCGAAAAGACTTGAAAGGGGATTTTTGAGGAATTTTTGAAAATTGCCGTTTTTGGTCATTCTTCGGCAATTAGCTTAAGGGAGAGTGGGGGAAACCCGGACGGCGGGTAATGGCGGACACGCCATAGCTATGTTAGAAAAAGATAACAGATATTTTAACCGCCACAATCGCGAGTCGCGCCCGTATGCAGTTCCGAACAGTGAATGGTGAGGTGAGGTCGCATTCGCCGTACAAGGTGAGTTAAGTCGATTTTTTTTCAACATTTTTATCTTATTTTTTAGTAAAATTGAATTCGTGTATATTATTTCAAGCTAAACATAGGATTTACGTTATGTGAACTAACGTCTAATTAAGCAACGTTTGTAAGTAATCGCCAAGTGCATTACGATATTCTAACCTCAAATAAATATATAGTTTTTTGTTTTTTTGTGAGTCGGGTAATGGCGGACGATTTGTATGGGGTAATCACAGACATCCGTAGTTACCCCAATATGGGTTATTATAGGCCGAATACCCAGTTATATAGACTTTTTATAAATCTACTCAAATAATTTTTTATAAACCCACCTAAACCTTTTTATATTTCAGATGACTCGAAATTACCAAAGAAAGACGGAGACCAAATACAAATTAGAAGATGACCATCTTAATAAAGAAATTATAAAGACCCCAAAAAGTGGAAGAAAAGCTATATTTTCTGAAGACCAAGAAAAAGTATTAAAAGAACAGATTTTAAAATGCAATAAACTATTTTATGGCGTAACTATTGAGATGGTGAGGAAAATAGCTTTCAAATTTGCTGAAGTAAATTAGTTAAAGCATAATTTTGACCAAACATCACAAATAGCGGGAAAGGACTGGTTTTATGGATTTCGAAAAAGACATCCCAACATTTCTCTCCGCAAACCTGAATCCACTTCTATTAATAGAATTACAGCGTTTAATGAAACAGAAGTGAGAATCTTTTTCGAAAACTTGGAAGCCTTACAAAGGAAATATCAGTTTGATGCCAATCACATTTACAATGTTGACGAGACCGGCGTTTCTAACGTCCAGAAAATTCTAGAATTCTAGCTCCGAAAGGCCAGAAACAAGTCGGCATGGCTACAAGTGGTGAAAGAGGCACAACAACAACAATTGTTTGCGCATTCAGTGCTTCGGGGAAGTATGTCTCTCCATTTTTTATTTTCAAGAGGAAGAGAATGAATGCTCATCTATTGCATGGAGGCAATGCTGATATGGTTGCAGCCGTGAGCGATTCGGGTTGGATTAATGAAAACCTATTCATAGATTGGTTACATCATTTTATCTCTTACGCTAAACCAACTGTTGAAGAACCTACTCTTCTTATTTCCAACAACCATGAAAGTCATATTAGCCTGGCTTGCTACCTGCTTTGTCGCCAGAATGGAAAAATACTGTTATCTCTTCCACCACATACGTCACATCGTATGCAACCGGTGGACTTAACATATTTTGGACCGCTCAAAACTGCATACAACAGGGAATGTGACTTATACATGGTTTCAAATATAGGCCGAAAAATTACATAGTATGAATATATCAAGCTTTTTACTGAAGCTTTCAATCGAATCCGTAATATAGAAAAAGCTGCAAATGGTTTTCGGGCAGTTGGTATTTTGCCATTAGATACAACAAAATTTGACGAACATTTCTTTGATTCGACATTACCTGATGTACAGACCGCATCGACATCAAATATGCAAAGAACAGTAACACCTGATGCCCAGATAGCACCGACACCATCTGTGCAACGAGCAGTAACATTTGATACCTAGATTGCACCGACACTATCTATGTAGAGAACAATGTCACCTAATATACAAGTAGTTCCATTATCAGTTGTGCAGCAGCGATCAGTAACACCTTTACCTGTGTTGGACAAATCAATTCCACTTCAAGATGTTGTTAATGTTCCCCAACTGCCACAACAGAAAAGTAGGCAATGTTCCAGAAAGAAACATTCAATTATAATCACTAGTACTCCTATGAAAGACGCTTTAGAAGAAAAGAAAAAAAGGAAGAAAAATAAAGAAGAGGCAAAAGAAAATGATAAGTCTGTACGAACCACTGAAAGAAAGAAAGGTATGAAGAATCTTAAAGCATTTGAAGATGACATGAAGGCTAAAGATAGGAACGTACAGCGCAAGAAAAAGAAAGTCAACAAAAGTGCTACAAAGGTTGATGAAGGGTATTATTGTCTTATTTGTAATGAAAAGTATGAAGAACCAATTACAGAAGATTGGATAATGTGCATCAAATGTAAATTGTGGGCCCCCGAAAATTGCACGAGTGGTGCAAGCAAATCAAGGGGATTTATCTGTGATTTTTGTACCAATCAGACCATGTCCGTGATTACTCCATACACCATCCGTAATTACCCCCCAAGCTATGGGGTAATGTCGGACACCAGAGGTTTTGTTTTTTGTTGAAATTTGATTTTATTTTTGAAAATTTATCTAAGTTGATTATGAGAACATAAGAATGATCAGTTTAAGTAAATATTAAGCAATAAATAAGCTTTGTAACTTCATTTGGTTTTATTGTATTTCAGTTCTCCCTTAAGTGTTCGCAATTACGCCACCTTCCCCTATAACTCGAAAGTGGTGCATTTTTCGAAAAAATGGCAAAGAATAAAAATTGTTTATTTTGGCGCAGTTAATCTAAAAAATGTTGCGTTTTCTCAACTGGTTCATAATTTTGCAAGTTTTTTCTTAATAACAAATTAAGAAACACTTGGATAGAAAAATATTATTGAGGTTTTTTTTGGCAAAAATGAAATGAATCGGTTGCAAGAGATTTCATCCCAGCGCACTTTTTCGGTCAGTTAATTTGTATTTTTATGCATCTTTTTAGTGGTTGGCCGCTCGCCTATAATAACAAATACATTTACGGGACTCTGCCTGCAGAAAAATAAGCAACGTTCGGAGCTATATTTGCCATTTTTGCGGTTGCTCAGCTGAAACAGTAGAACACTTGCTATGTGAATACATTGTTCAGCAAGAGACTTAAATTCCTGGGAGGCGTCACGATGACGTCTGAAGAAGCAAAGCACCCACCCTCCGGCAGAATAATAAATTCATAAAAAGTCTCAATATCCCGAGCTTATATTAGATCAAGATGACGTATAAAAGATCTTATAGATATATGTGATATAAAGAGGCAAAGACAGCCTTAACGACCTACTCGCGATCTACAACCTATCGTATTTTTTGTAGATTTATGTAACGTATGCCACTTTTCACCCTTAAACTACATGACTTACTTTTTTGTCTTAAAATTTATTTTTGGAAAGCATCATATCATCATAATGTCTGTTAAAGATTATTAGACATAATTAGTGAATCAGCAAAAATCTAACTTCAATTTTGAGATATATTTTTAAATTATATAAAACTAAAATTATAATAATGTTAAATATAGCTAAACCAACTTTGAGCTTAATTTTATTTTAAAAGGCTCAAAACGCTTAAAGATTACGTATATTCAATACAATATTAATAGCTAAGTTGATATCTGCTGCCTACACATATTTGTTACTAACCGACATTCATTAAAAGTTATTAATATAAAGAATTTTGTCACCTTCTCGGTATAATGGGAAAATATCGATAATAATAATAACGTCAACGCGAGGTAACAGAATTTTCGTCATTTCTATTGAAATTCCTGCTAAATCATGCTGTAAAATTAATAAAATGTTATGGCTCAAATCAATTAAAAGTTTAAATACTCATATGATATTACAATTTATTGATTTCAAATTTTTAGAAAGTTTAGATCCATTATCCCACACAGCACTAGACGTCTTATAGACGTCATTTTTATATCCAGATTATGTCTGAACGTCTTAAGACATAAATAAGGCGTCTTATAGACGTTGTTTTAAAGACGTCCATAAGACGTCTATATACAACGTCTTTAAGATATCTTTTAAAAGTCTACATACTATATTTTATATGAAAATAAATACAGTTGTGAATAATTTAGTTGATAAAAACTAAAAAGCATTTCCTTCCCTATGGATTTTGTCGCAGTTGGGTAATAAGTTTGCAACGCCGCATAGAGCTCAGCTGAATACAAGTTGAGGTTAAAATTTTTGATTGAACGACAAATTTTTAGTAGCTTTACTACGACCTTGGTTAATAGAACTTTTGCATGATCTTTTTTATTAATACTTTGGTGCTTTTTGTCACAGACTGTTTGATGTACCGATAACAATGACACACATAAATATGATGCCAGCGAAACTATAACTTTAAAAAACCCGCCTTTTGTTTCTGTCAACTGTCATTTTTCAGTTTTGTATTTGTGTTTAGTCATGTCGTTATTCATTTTTAATATTGTTGGGGTGCCGACTGTGAAAATTTAGCTTTTGAAAGAATTTTATTAAAATAGTTGATTTATCTATGTGCCTCTGGAAATCTTTTTTATTCGTGTTTATGTAATACTTAAGGTAAGATCAAGAATCATATGTACTTAGGAAAAACAGTAACGTTATTTATAGGTTGTGTTACAGGAAATTCCCGAATGCTTTACCGCTTATATTTTTTAGTAACTCTATGTTATTAGAAGTATGAAATGAAATCTTCAAAAATATTATCTGTGCAAAAAAGGCTTGCACAGCTCATCCAGGCCCGGTCCTAAATATTACAAGAAATATTACTAATGAAGTGGAAGGCGAAATGTTTGTTTATGGAGTGCTCCACTAATGACACCTGTAAGATTTATTTTATTCCTGATGATTGGTTTATATTTAAAGAACATAGAAAATAGAGTTTTGTTAATTACACGGAGTAATCTTGTTTAAGGTTTTAGAAATTTTAAAACTGGGAGTAGGGAGCATTTATGACTTTGTAAAGCGAGCTTGTAAAATTATCATGTACAGTTGATTAGTACGAAAAGGAAAGAGAAAGTTCTACGATTCCAACTTGGAGAGACTTATTATGAGTAAGTTCTGTCTTTCTTTATACATATTAACCTTGAAATAGCATAAGTCATGATTCTATAGTAGAGGACAATTATAAAAATTCGCAAAAATATCAAAAAATTTACTCTCACAAATGATAAACTTTATCCTAATATTAAAATCAGTTTGTTATTAGGATCTACAGAGACAACAGGGCTGGCAAAAAGTCGGAAGAATGAGGAAATTTCAATCCAAACATGGCTGAAAAGGGCATCAGACCAGATTTGTTATTCGACTAAATAAAAATTCTTGTTTTTAAAACTATTTAAAGATTTGTGTACTTTTTATTTCAATAAACTTTTATTTTGTTGATAGTCTACCTTTTAGAGTTATTATATCGAAGAGATAAACTAAGGCTTAAATTTGATAGGTTCACTTATAGTTCGAACAGTGGAAGTTCTGAGAATATTTGCTTTTCTACCTCACTTTTCAAATTAGAAAAAGTTTACATTATGCTTAAGTTATGTATTTTTTTGTATAAAGAGATTATGTGGAATATATTTTTTAAAGCAAATTATTCATGCGGAACTTGTAGTTATTTAAAATGGTAGTGTATATTTTGTTCTTGATTTTTTCTTAATTAAAGTTATTTCTTGGACCTTTGAATAATCACCGTTTGACTTTGTAAACAAGACAAACAAAAAAATTAAAAGGTACCCTTTTTAATGTACATAATTTTAATGGTGGAATATGTTGTTTTAATGTTGGGAAGGGACGTCCATAAGACGTTGTAAGCAAATGTCTTAAAGACGTTACCTTTTGTAACATAAGACGTCTATACAACGTCTTATGGACGTCATTCGACTTTATCCATCCATAAGACGTCCTGAATGTTGAAATCAAACGTTTTATGGACGTCTTTAAGACGTATTTGTGCTGGTTGAGACATTGTCTCTCAACTTAATGTTTTCTGTAATATACCTGTAAAAAACTGAATATAAAATCTGAAAGAAGATATTATCTAGGTGCATATAGGTATTCTCCTTTCAAGCAGAGAAAAAAGAATAGAATATAAAGTAACAGTCCATTTTTTGCAAATACAACTCTGGTCCTCCCTCCGTACGCATTTCGACCACCTTATGGTCTCGGGTCTCGTCAGTGCAGCTGTATCAAACCAAGAGCAACATTCGCAGAAAGCAACTGCTACATAAAATATAAATTCCGAGAAATGTCTGTAGGATAGTAAAATCCTGCCAACTTCAATATCAGACTGAAAAATATCGCCAGTCGAACAACATGTATACATTTATTAGAGTACTGCAAACTTTTAAAAATCAAAATTTCTGT
Organism: Diaprepes abbreviatus; assembly: GCA_034092305.1. Classification (NCBI taxonomy): domain Eukaryota; kingdom Metazoa; phylum Arthropoda; class Insecta; order Coleoptera; family Curculionidae; genus Diaprepes; species Diaprepes abbreviatus. The sequence continues at coordinate 774,292 of JASJET010000090.1, read as the reverse complement.
AAGAAATAAATTAAATCTATCTACTGTGTTCAAATAGTTGCCTATATATGTTCTCCTTTCAAGCAAAGAAAAAATAAAGGAATAGAGGGAAACAATTTATTTCCTGCAAATACAACTCTAGTCCTCTCTTCATAAGTGTTTCGACCACCTTATGACCTCGTCAGTGGAGCTGAAGCGAACCAAGAGAAACATTCGCAGCAAACAACCACTATATAAAATAAAAATTTCGAGACGTGTCGGCAGGATAGTAAAAACCTGCCGACTTCGATGTCAGGGTAAAAATATTCGTCCGACATGTTTCGGAATTTATGTTCTATATATCAGCTGTTTCCTGCGAATATTGTTCTCGGTTCGATACAGCTCCATTGACGAAACCGTAAGATGGTCGAAACGCATATGGAGAAAAAACCAGAGTTGCATTTGTAGCAAATAAACTGATTCAATATATAATTTTCCTACTGAAATTTTAATTTTTTAAGATATTTATCTATTTATAGCATGCTTCATTACAAGATAATTAACATTTTAACGAACAGTAAATAGTTTCTAGCATTAAAATTCTTTAAAATTTTTCTTAATTTTAAAATTATAACTCCTGGATGTATTCAAGGATAAATATGCACCAAGCCAAGAGCCATAAATAAATTCCATTGTTAGAGTCGTAGCGTAAAGCTAAAGAAATATTAATTGTGTCATCTTTCAGCGATGTCCGATATTTTTGCTATTCTCTTGCCTAGTTCTGTCGTACATATTATTTTAAAATAACTAGACCGTTGGAATATGCTGAAAGGATACACGTATTAACTGCTTCAAGACAATGATTCCTAAATTTTTAAATCTCAACCCTCTCTTAATTTTTTAATATGCGCGACCACATATTCCCAACTCCGAGATTTAATCATTAAAACAAAATATAAAGGGTTGGAAAAATTTTATTTTAGGACTTAACAAAATGATGATATTTTTTATTAAGTATTAACATAGAAAAAATATACCAAGAATTTCTTGCCTGTGCTATAATTTTGACGCATGTAAAATGTATGCAAAATTTGTACGCTAACTCATTCAATTTACAATGTTGCCAATAATTAGATTCATGCTTTTGATAGAAACACGAAGAAAAGAATTGTAATTTTCGGATTTACGGTCAAACCGTTGCAATATTGCATATTCCTTCTAAAATGCAAGGTTGCTACATACTAGCTACTTTTCTTGACATCACTCAAATCACTACAACTTTGCCAATACTTGAATATCATTAATAAGAAGCTAGATATTTTTATAGAAAAATGTATCTATCGCTGCATAATATTTCTTTTTTGATTCCAGAAATACAAAAAGTAATAATGCGTCAGACGATAGAAGCACTAAATGAGGAAAGGGCGGGATGATTAGAGACTGCTAATTTTTATAACATTCCTCAAATTACATTGAGAAAAAGAGTAAACAAAAAATGTGTCAAAAGAACAGACAACTATTTAGGGAGATTGGCAACAGTTTTTGCTTAAAAGATAGATGATGAAATAGTAACACACCTAAAGCTTTTAAAATAAAGATAATTTAGTTTGCCAAGAACTGAAATAAGACAGTCGGCATATTATTTTGCAGAAAAATTGATAAAGATCACAAATTTATCAAAGAACAAAAAATTACTGCAAAAGAATTCCTAGGGGCATTTAGATCAAGACATCCACATATTTTATTGCACCAATCAGAAGCCTTTCCTACTGCTAGGGCGATGGCAATTAATTAATAAACCCCCATTATCTAATTATGTTTCTTTATTAAGCGAGATTCTTCAATCGAAAAATATTCACGTGTATAATATTTATAACATGGATAAGTGCGGCTTGTCAACTGTATCGAAATTACTCAAGATATTGACAACGACTGGGAGACAAGTCGGCTGACTGACGAGTACTGATGAGACCCAACACGTTTATGTTGTGTTTCACCAGCACTAATATTCAATTGAAAATCTTTTTGATAATGTCTCTACTTGAACTTTGGGACGCTTTCAAGAGTCAGAGTGAACAAACACAGATGAGTGAAACATTTGAGCAAATTTGTTAAACTAACCAAAGGAAACTATTTTTGCTGCTCTTGGACGGTTCATATTAGTCAGAAGTCTTTGGAAGCACTAAGTATTGCTAAGGAAAACGACGTTATTATGTTTTGTTATTCAGCCCATTACACACACACAGAATGTAACCTCTTGATATGATTTTTTTGTATCTACTAAAGATATATAATCAATAGTACTCTCTACGATTAAAAACCAGTCAGAAAGAACTTCATTGATTACAAAGTACCCGAATGGTTTACTATATCTTACTTCAAAGTTGCTATAACACAAAATACACTAAGTCGATTTACTAGAACAGGAGCTAACTTGTTCAACCTGTATCCCGGCAGAAAATATATCTCGGAGCAGGTATGTACAGGGTGAGTCAACGATTGGATGAAGTAAGTTTGTGCTTTTTCGGTGAATTTTACAAAGAAACTATATTTATTGTTTGATACAGTTTATTTTTATGCAGATTTTAAAAATATTTAGGACCCTACAGGGTGAGCCAAAAAACTAGGACAGCATAAAGTTGTATTTTTTTAAATAGAACACCCTATATACGAATCGTATTTTCGATTTAGCTTATAATTTTAAATCTTTTTTATTAAGGGTTTACTATAACAAAACTTTATAGTTTCTGAGATAATTAAGTTTAAAGAAAAAAAGTCACATTTTCAAGCATCAATTCAATCCTAAATAACGTTTTCAATTTTGTGACAAATATATTCAAATTTGGAATTTAGCAAGGCCAAGGACAAATTAACATAATTTTTACCTAATATTTGCAATAAAAGCTACAGGGTGTTGAACACATCGGCTCAAATTTGAACAAGTTTAAATAAATAAATATATTTTTTTTAAATGGTACACCCTGTATATTTTCATGTTATTTAATAGAGTAATAAAAACCCTAAAAGTTTTGTTCAATATATCCTATACCTATTTATAATAGTTATTGAGATATTTCAGTTTTTCTTATTTTCCATACTTTTTTACAGAAATAGTCTTCATTATCATAGTAGCCATGGCAAAAACAATGTAAAAGAACATTTTTGTGTGTGTCAAATTTATAACCTCAATCGCTTCTTTTGGTTTTTATGTAGTGTAGTTTGGTTTTTTTTTTGCATTCATCTTAAATGAATTTTCCAAAGAATGAGTTAATAGATATGATTTATACAATAGGAGAGGCTCAAAAAAATTGCCTTCTTGCTCAAAGAATTTACAAAATGAAGTATCCTGATCGACGCCAGCCTAATACCCATACTTTTCAAAACTTAATGCAAAGATTTGATTCTTCTGGTACTGTTGATTATCCAAAACGTAAAGTGGTCAACAAACCAGTAACTAATGAAGAAAAAGAACTACAAGTATTGTTAAATGTTCAGGAAAATCCTTATATTGGTAGCCGTCAGTTAGCAGCATTATGTGAATCATCACAATCCACCGCTAATCGTACTACCAAGAAATATAGGTATCATCCATATCACATGGAATTACACTAAGAATTGCATGGACAGGATTTTGAAAGTCGTGTAAACTTTTGTCGTACAATAAATGCGGAGATTCAATTAAATCCAAATTTATTATGCAAGGTAATGTTTAGTGATGAAGCTACTTTTAGAAGTAACGGTGCCGTAAATAGACGCAGCATGCATTATTATGCCACAGAAAACCCATTTTGGATTAGAGAGGTGCAACATCAAAACCACTGGTCATTAAATGTTTGGTGTGGTATTCATCATAATCGAATTATTGGACCCCACTTTTTTAATGAACCACTAAATGGCCATAGTTACCTCAACTTTCTACAAGAAGAACTACCCCAACTGCTTCAAGGTCTCGATAGGGATGAGCTCGACAGTATGTGGTTCCAGAACGATGGTGCGCCTCCGCATTACCATCGTGAAGTTCGTGCGTTTTTGGACCAACGATATCCGCAAAAATGGATTGGACGTGGGGGTTTCATTGAGTGGCCACCAAGGTCTTGCGACATCACCCCATTAGATTTCTTCCTATGGGGTTATATTAAAAATAAGGTGTATGTTAATCCACCAACAACAGTGGAAGATATGCGAAAAAGCATTAGGGATACCTGTAGAACAATAACGCCACTAATTTTGTACAGGGTCCGAGAAAATCTGCAAAAAATACTAAATTTGTGCATTGCACAAGAGGGTCGTTTATTCGAACACTTATTAAAAAGAAATAATTAATCTCAGTATTTAATAGGTATTTTTTTTGTTTCAATTTAGTATAAAAGTAAATATGTATTTGCCTTGTCGTTATTGTTGTGTTAATTTTTTCACATTATGTTTAATTAAACTATTGCCGTTGTAATATAACGAATAATGTATTTCATCATATTTAACCACATTCTGTTTGTTTCTGTAGTTTCTTTTTATTATTTTACATGGCTACTATGATAATGAAGACTATTTCTGTAAAAAAGTATGGAAAATAAGAAAAACTGAAATATCTCAAAAACTATTATAAATAGATATAGGATATATTGAACAAAACTTTTAGGGTTTTTATTACTCTATTAAATAACATGAAAATATACAGGGTGTACCATTTAAAAAAAAAGATATTTATTCATTTAAACTTGTTCAAATTTGAGCCGATGTGTTCAACACCCTGTAGCTTTTATTGCAAATATTAGGTAAAAATTATGTTAACTTGTCCTTGGCCTTGCTAAATTCCGAATTTGAATATATTTGTCACAAAATTGAAAACGTTATTTAGGATTGAATTGATGCTTGAAAATGTGACTTTTTTTCTTTAAACTTAATTATCTCAGAAACTATATAGTTTTGTTATAGTAAACCCTTAATAAAAAAGATTTAAAATTATAAGTTAAATCGAAAATACGATTCGTATATAGGGTGTTCTATTTAAAAAAATACAACTTTATGCTGTCCTAGTTTTTTGGCTCACCCTGTAGAGTCTTAAATATTTTTAAAATCTGCGTAAAAATAAACTGTATCAAACAATAAATATAGTTTTTTTGTAAATTTCACCGAAAAGGCACAAACTTACTTCATCCAATCGTTAACTCACCCTGTACAAATAATATTCCGGCAAGCTCGTCGAAAGATCACTAGTCTCAGGCTAACAATGAAAATACGGAAAATAAATGTATTATATTTACAGAAAAAAGATGTGGGAGAAGAAAACCTAATAGAAAAATAATAAAAGTTTCACCTTTATCAGGCGAAACAAGAAAAATAAACAAAACAGAATATAAATTGTAGGTGTTAATATGCGCCCCCAATATTAATGACCGAGTAAAAGAAAAAAGTACAGTTGAACCAGCGAAAAAAGCTAAAAGACAGTCTAATAGAGACTCCTCCTATGAGAACAAAATATAAGACGAAAATTCATATCTTGATGATGGTTTTAGAAACCCTCATTCCGAAAAGTTTATCTGCTATATACCTACTTAAAAAAGTGTTTTACATCTTGTTGAGGATTATCAGAAATAATGGTAATTAAAAAAGCATTTTGTGCATTTTTCTTGATAGTAGTTTTTGTGTCGTGCAAAGTGATATTATTATTACGCAGCACTTAACATGAATTATATATTTTTTTATTATTTAAGGGGTAATCTTCATATTACCATACAATCTTAAAAAATGAGTTTTCGTGTAATTTATACGTTTTTAAATTTAGATGCGGTTTAAAAAAGTATGTCATCTCAAGGCACACACTATTTAAATTTGAACTATCAGAACAGAAAGCATAACGGTTATAGCTTACGTATTTTGGAAGTTGAAAATCATTAGGGAATGAAGAAATAATAATTTTCAACTTGCTTTTCGGAGTCGTGGACAACGTTCTCTCTAAGTTGGCTAGCTCTATATTACCCAACAAAACAAGTTCTATCATGCCGAAGGAAACTTTTGAACTCCAGGAGACATATTTGAAACAAGATATGTAAATTTATTCATACCTCGGACTCGGAATTCATTTCAGCTATTTGGTTACTAATTCCTTATAACACTAGTTTTCTCATGTTCAAAACAATATAGGGATGAATAATATCCTGCATTTTACTTTAATAGAGTAGAAACACCTTTCATAAATGTTTGTGCATTTTAATAAAAGATAATATGTTATCACATTCATTAATGTATTGTATACTGATCTGTATATCATATTCATCAATGTTGAATAAAATATTTTATTTTTAGAACCTTTTTAAAATGCATGAAATAGTTATGAAGGGTGGAAATTAAGGAAGCTGAGTGACAGCTCACCATTTGTTTCTGTTACTCGGAAAATATTTTTGTTTTTGCTGTATAAGTGGTATAGGGATAGTATGATAGCTTCTCTACGTTGAAGCTCCAAAATTGTTAATTCAATGTGAGTAATAAAAGTAGTGACCAAAATTTTGTGTTAGTTAAATTTGGAATTAAGTGTTTATCCAAAACTTTTTAAAAATATACAGTATTCGGCGAGAAGTCAGCATCATATGAAAAATGTTAGATAATTATTTCGATTAAATGTAATCTAGGAAAACGCAGTTTTATCTGTGGGGGTACCTCAGGGCTCCATTTTAGTCCATTTGATTTTTGTTGTATTTGAATGATCTTCCATGTGTTATTAAATTTGCTGATGATACCACCATTCATTGGTATCATAAAAGCTCGTCAGAGCTTAACGATTTATTAAAGACTGATTTGGCTCATATCAAGGAATGGTACGATTGTAACCTATTGTCCTTTAGTATATTAAGAACAGATGTTTTGAGGTTCAAATATCACTCAGGCGCGAATTGAAGGGGGGGGGGCGGTGGGAGCGATCGCTCTCCCCAAAGAGCTTTGAGTTTAGGAAAATAGACCCGATCGTGACATCGAGTTTCCACATTTTCTTTTATTCTTTTATTATTATATGGATTTTTTCCAATTTTTTGCAGTAACTTTATTCAGAAAAATCTTCGAAAAGTTCAGTTAAATTACTAATTTTGTAGGTTGTGTTATTTCTAGCACCTCTACTTTTTACTTCAGAGAGATATTTCCTTCTCCAATGGATATTTTCCAGACGATCTATAAGAACAGATTTCCTATCTGGTTTTTCCCAGCAAAAATTAAGTTCTCTGAGCAATTTCCAGAGGTCAGTTCTTTTAATTTCAGATAAATCCCGATCTTCATTGATTTTAGTTGGAATTTTGTCGATGGTTGGGATCTGCTTCTCATAATAAAATATGTAACTCCTTTTATTGCAGTTCACATCTCTTCTTCCAACGAAGTTTTTCGTCTGCCTGTGATCGAATGTGGCTTGGGAGTACCAACAATTCCAGTCGTGTTTTTCTCCTTCAGTATTCGGTAGATAGTAGATTTTCCAACTCCTGTCATGTTGGAACGCATGTCAACAGAGCCTTTTAACATTATTATCTAGTATTGATATCTTAAGGCAACATAAACATTCATCGTAATAAGTTTTTCGTTGATGAAAAAATGCCCTGGTTTAACGATTTTGGAATAAATATAGAGGTGGAAGTCATATTTTTTAGATATGTCACGAATCTCAAATAATATATGAAAACAAGCACAAACAAGATAAATCACAAATGACACACTATGAGGTGTACTTTGCTCACTGACAGAAATTAAATTGAACTATCAGAAATTTTATTGTTGCAGTAAATTTATAAAAGCTTATAATATTTAAATATTATTAAATATAATTAGATTTACGGCAATCCTGCGGCACTGGAGCAGGTACGTTGGAGCTTTCGATAACAGTTTTATTACTCTCTCTAGTTCTTGAATAGAGTATAGAAATGTGTATGCTTGACTTAGAAATTTCTAAGTCGAGCAGCTATCGAGGAAACATCACTTGAAAATGCCAGCTGAGATATTTTCAAAACGCCGTGAAGACATTTCTACTGACGAACGGATTGAAAACCGGAAAAACACCAGTACACACACACACACACATATATATATATATATATATATATATATATATATATATATATATATATATATATATATATATATATATAATTTTTCTTTATTTTGTCTTTTCTTAGGTTTGGGAACCTAAACCCATGAAAAGACAAAATAAAGAAAAATGATATAATCTATGGTTCAAGAATCAAGAAAATAAATAAATATATTTATATATATATATATATATATATATATATATATATATATATATATATATATATATATATATATATATATTGTATTATTAGAGATTTAAATTACGATTAGTGCCAATAATGCTTGTTGTCGATCCATTTAGTTTAGTGTTGTTTTGAATATTCTATTGATGTAAATTTCCCTTGTAAGTTTAATTGATTTTCATAACAATTCACTTAAGGTTTCAGTTGAAACTTTCGTTTTAAAAGAAAACCTCAACAAATCAGTTATTCTCTAGTTTATAGTCACACTGATAAACAAGATTATATAAGTTTACGTGTTTTGTTTAGCTTTAAGTGTTAATCCCCTCAACTGTAATCATTGTTTAATGCACTTTAAAGTATTAAAGTCGGTCTTAATTAAAATTTAATATCTGAGCTAAAATTGTAGTTTTATTATTTAGTGTGAGTAGGCTTAATATGACACTAATTTACTAGAATAGCACCAAAAAAAAAACAGGTGGAATCGAAAATGGAGATACAAAAACCGATGCCGCGCTTGAAAATTTAACAGCAAAATTTCAAGTTATAGGTGAAGCATATCTAAACATAAATCTGTCTAGAAGTACAACCAGTCTTTTCTTCTGACTAATTAGACCGTATTTAAATTTGGAACATTTTTTGTTTGCATCGTAGGAAAACATGTTAAATAGAAAATATTATTTTAAATTGAAAATATATGGGAAGAAATTGACAGAAAGGTTCATGAAAAAAAAACTTGGATTATATTGAAAAACTTTTGAAATCTATGAAGAAAAAATGCGAAGTAGTTATCAAGAGTAAAGGATATGCCACCGGATATTAAATATGATTTGTAATATTCTTATGGTAATGAACATTAAGTTTAGATGCTTTACTTTTGAGCCATATATTTTGAAAAATATCTTACTTAATTACTGATATACAAAGTTTTGTAAATTAAAATTTTGTCCTTAAAAAATTGTTTCAGTATTATTACATATAAATTAGCAGACTTGATGTTGGCATAAAACAATCTGACCTGAAACCTTAATTTCTACGAACTGGCGACGGTCTATATATATATATATATATATATATATATATATATATATATATATATATATATATATATATATATATAAAACAGAAAAAATAAAATCTTTATTTTTATATTACACGGACAAGAACTTTATTTATTTATTTATATATATATATATATATATATATATATATATATATATATATATATATGTATATATACAGGTGTAGAAAATTCAAAACAGAACCTCTAAATAATGGGAATGTAACAGAAACGACAACCCGTTTAGCCATGTTGAAGAAGTGAAATAAGCATACTGTTTTATCGTAGCTTGCTTGCTGGTTTCCATCAAAGATGGTTGGGGGTCATCAAAACACAGTGGGTTGAAAGCGCGGATTTAATATTAAAAATAAAAATCGAATCCAACATACCAGACTGAATCTATAAAATCATGAAAATAAATTCGAAAAGTGCCTAATGTGGTTCAATAACTTTTAAATATGCAATTTAAAAACACAATAAATGAATAAAATATTGCGCTTGAGTTCAAGGTGCATTTTAAAAATAATACTATAATAATAAATACATGGATATCGATAATAGTTAAGAAAGCGAAAGTACTTTTTCCTCTATGCTTAGGACTTCTTAGTAAATACCAATGCAAATAATTTGGAAGTAATATAATATTTATTGATTCACATAAATGCATATATAATACGACTGCAATAAAAATAATAAAAAGACCTTTTTAATCATTGCCTTCTTTTGTTAACAGCTCCTTTCTCATTCTCAAAAGTTTTGGAACACATCCTCCATATATTTTCTAGAGAAGATTTTCGGACAAAGTCTAGGCGATAGTTTCTTATCAACTTGTCCGTTGATTTTTGTGCATCTTTCGATAGCTCACCTATCGATAATATTGCAAACACTATGAAGTCTGGCCAATCGGATAAGTTATTTGTGGATTTCTGTTGGCACATTGTAGCAAGAATATTCTTTAAAAAACAATCTTGTTGTTTAAAGTGCGTATTCTCAAATCTTCTCTATTGCAGTTTAATGTCCGTTTCCAATAATCTGCAAAATGGCGGGAAACCGTAGGATCAGTTTTTGCTTTACTTTTGTTATAATAGTTGACTCAAAGAAACATCGAGTTGTGTTGCCATCATTAGTGCTTCCTAAGGTGAGAAATAAGTTTGTATCAGAAATATTCGGATCAGTGAATTTCAATTTGTACTGGCCCTGACTTGACGTTTCGTCGAAGCCCCATTTGTAAATGAAAATCATATTTACAAATCTAATTTATCGATTTGTTCAAGGGCATCTAATTGACGCAATATAATTCGATCTACTGTGTGATCCAGTAACCTTGGAATTTAACCTCGGCTTTTGATTTAGTAGAGGTTAGATAATCGTCATGTGGATAACATGCTTTTTTGTATTTTACGCAATAGAGTACGGCGAAAATTTATTCCTGCCTTTTTGTTTACCCCAATTTCGTAATCGTTAATATTTGTCTCTCGAAAATCCAATGTCAAATAGAAGAGCGGCGCACAAATGTAACTGGGCGCGACGCAACGACAAGACTGTTGCCTTTGACCTGAGTCGAAACTTTAGAAAGAAAAGACTAGTCGTTCATATTACCGAGATTTAATAGAAACGTTACTATAGCCAACCTTGTAGTTTAAATTTCTTAACTAGAAATTATTTTTGGTCAGTTTCCTCAAATTCTGACCCACTACGCCCTTCTAACTTCTTTCGGGTTAGTTCGGGAAAGAAGATCGTAGGGAATGCCTACGCGCAATATTACCCCCGCTAACTTCCGTGCGACAGGAAAACGAACAGTACCTTGAAACGAACGAGTGGGTATATTTACTTTTCGTCTTAACTTATAACGTAAGCGACGGAATTTGGAATATTTAATGACTATTTGATACATTGATTGCTTCAAATGCATCAAATAGCCGAAATATAAAAAAAAATATTTTTTGTTGACCCTTGATCGTAAAGAAAATTGATATTTCTGTTCCAAAATAAACATTTATTCTAATAAAAATACTAGTTAAACGCAACGGTAATTTTTAAGTAAAAAAGCTAATAGGCCACTTTAAAATTAAAAATCATTCTCAAAAATAAACTTTTATTCTGATAAAAAATAAAGATAACACGTTTAGTAATTGTAAATAAATAAACACATAAATAAATTCAATTAAAATCAACAAAAACACCTAAAAGTCTACAAGTGGCGTTCAAACAGGCCTCCACTTTGAGCGAGACAATAACCCAGTCTGTTGTAAAATAAAGTTTGCGTATTTGCCAAAATTTCCCTTTCTATCATCTTACAAAATACCATACATGTTTCCTGGTCTTCCGATAAACTTTCTTACGTACTATTGCAAGGAAAATTAATTTCTGCGCAACTATAAAACGTCAGTCTCCCGATTTGCTCATTCTTCAGTAATTTCAGGAACCGGTTGCTCCTCATTATTATCAGTGCATTTTTTACAAATTTTTAGACAACTGGTTGTCTCAAATTTTTAATAATTTCCGAAATTCTAGATTTTAAAGGAATAAGATAATTTTCGCACGTAATTGCAAATCTGCCGATTATCTCATCCATAACTTTACCAGAATAGTATCACTTAATAATCTGCATTTTTTGTTCCGTGGAATAAACTACCATTTCAAATAAAAAAAATTTAGCGCGAAACACGGAAATACCAATACTCGGTACTTACGCTTCGACGGCCTGAATGAAAGTAAATAACTTGGAATCCTCTTGTTGTGCTAGGGCGTGGCGTACGCTGCAGCCCGCTCTCACCGCGCCATTATACAAATAATAAAGATTGAACGATAAAAATTCTAGCGTTAAAATCAACTTAAACCTTTTCCCATTTTAATAAAAAATGCTAAACATAGAATTCATAATACACTTATATCATAAAAATCTATACAATTTTGAAAGAAAAACAAAAAGTTTTCCATAACCACTTTTATTCATATATGCATTAAAATTGCGACGAGGTACGTTTTTCACTTGGGAAAAACATCTGTAACATATTTATATGATATTTATAAGCAGCTAAATCATAAAATTTAAATTTGCGAAAGTAAATAAAATATTCAAAGGGAAATAAAAATTTGAAGGGGGAATAAAATAAAACTGGAGATTATTGTACATAAAATTTTTAAAACAGGTATAAAAGGTGAATTATAAATGTATTTACTGGGTGATCACATAAAGTTACAGAAGAGTTATATCTCGAGAACTATTTGTTGCAGGATTTTAGTTTAAAAACTTAATTATGAAACTCTAACTCTTATAAAAAAATAACAAAGTTGTGCTATAAGGAAAACATAATTTTATATTTACGTTCAAACTAGGAAGCAGATTTTAAAATAAACAAAAATCAAAAAATATTTATAAATATTTATTTAAAGAAATTTGAAATACGAAAAAATACACTGATAATTATGGAACCTAATTTTTATTACCCAATTTCATTATCCACCACTATACTGTATAAGATTTACTCTTTTTTAATTCGTATTTAATGTTTCCATTTGAATATTGTTAAATAGTGAAAATATTTTTTTTTTCTAGATTATTCACCATATTTCCTGGTTTTAGTTATTTTCTCCAAAGATACAATTTCTAGACTACCTTTACGTCAGAGTACCCGAATAATAAAATATAAGTATTAATCTGTGTATAAGAAAAATGATCTCAACTCTGAGAATACTTAACAAGACCAATCTGCGCAAAAAAAAAAAGATTATTCTACTAACGAACGGATTGAAAACCGGAAAAGCACCAGAGCACATTCCACCATCAGTAAAAATCTACGTTACAACATATACAGTGTGACCAGTAAAGTCGGCATCATAAGGGAATTTTTTTATTAATAGCTTAATTCGAAATTTGATTTCAGCAACAATTTCTGCTTCGATCGAAATGAAAATTAATGAAAAAAATAGTAGTCACGTGATAAGCATTATCTGTCATATATATATATATATATATATATATATATATATATATATATATATATATATATATATATATATATATATATATATTATTGTAACAATGGTATTAAATGGCAAAACCTCACAATTAAGTGAGAAGGAAAGAAAGTTGAAGACTAGTAGCAGCACCAGTGAGAAAAATTCCGAGTTAAGCCCTATGCCGGAGAGTAGTGGTGGATTATTCAGGACGCCACTGCATCTATAGCTAGGCCGAATTAAGAAACCTTCCGCGATGTCATTAAGAACTAGCTTTCAACTTTATACCTATTGATAACTACAATTAAATGTACGCAAGTTAGCACGTGGGTCAAATAAAACTCGGATATAAGTGTTGCTGTGCCTTAAGCTGCATATATTATAATATAAATCGAGCCCTTGTACACTATAACCTACTGGCGTTAAAAATATAAAACAAAGACGTTTATTTTATGATTAATGGATAGTATGCTGGATTATTGCGCAACGCCTAACAAAATGGAATAAATTTATTACAAAGTTAGAAATATAAAATAAATTAATAAAGTTTGCCTGTCGAATAGTGTGGCTATCAGCTGAATGATCTCTTTTGTTTAACGGCGTAGGCACTAGTGTAACATCAACACGTAAATGCAGAATATTAACTAAAAAAACAACCATTAACAAGGGCCCGTAGGTAGAACCCTGTGAGTAGAACCCGGAGATACAACAACCAGTTATAAAAAAACCACTAGGAAGGATTTCAGTAGTAAGATAACCAGTAGGGAGGATTCCAGTAATAAGATGACCAGCAAGGAGGGCCCTACAAAAAGAGACGTTTCTAAGACTACTATAAAAATTAAATTAAAAAGGCAAATTAATTTATTAACAATCTTAGCCAGTGCCTCAAAAATTTTAATTTAAAATTTTAAAGTTTCCACATATTCATAAATATATTATCGAAGGTGATCTTTAAGTTAACGGAGAAATAAAATATCAATGAAGAAAAAAAATTAGGAATAATTAAAAAAATCATTAACTTAGAGCAATCAACTGTTATAACTAATGAACTCAAGAAAAGTCCGATTATAAATACATAAGCATATAATAATAAATATATAATAAATACCACCCTGACTCTAGGTGATCACCAATAACTAGGTTAACATATGATAAAACAAAATATTTACTGTACAAAATAAATTAATTACCTAATTAAATTAAAACAACAGTATTTAGGATTCGAGACTACTGAATGATGATGTTACGTGCTTGGTTTATAACATTAATTACTACTAAATAAATCAGCTTAACCTAGCAAAAGTAAACAACTTTAATTAAACTAAAAGGTGCAAATAATAAATAAAAATATAATGAAAACATAATTTTAAAATTCACCTTAATATTTTGAAGAGCCAGGATGCACTTTTGGCATTAACTTTTCAATTAAATAAAAATAAATAGACCTTTTTTTGATAATTTTTTGAATTTTATTTTAATTTGGCCAGTCTCAAGTTCCTAAACACTGTAATTGAAAACAAAAAAAAACTGGAGTCAAACTGAAGGTGATCGAGGTAACAATATATCACTAAGTTACTTTATTCTATTTTCAGTAATTTAGAGCCCAGACTAGACAGAAGAGATTGAATAAAATTCAAACAAACTTTAAAATATATGACGTAAATTAATTTTCTTATAAACAAAAAGAAAATACGTAACAAAATATAGTAAATTTACAATCAACAGCCAAGTTACACTCAAAATTATGTCTCACCAATATAACAGAAATAATTAAATTATTTACAAATTACAGCTATCCAGTACTAAAAAAATTTTGGAAAAATTAATCAATAATCATAAAAAACACAGCAAAACCCAAATTAAACTTAATAATAGTCTATAGTAGTTAACTTAGGTATTAATGAGATTTAAAATAGCATGCTACGGCCAAATTCAAATTAGACATTAATTTTAAATGCTAAAAATCAATTTTGAGTTCAAATCTTAGGTAAATCAGAAATTCAGACAGGATGGTTTTATCAAATTGCAATTAAAGGATTTTATCCGTCGCTATTGGGATCTAACAAAGTTTCTTAGTTGACACGTGCAAACTGCCCGTGTCTTCAAGTTTATACCGATAAAAAAATACCATAAACGCCAAAAAGGCAAAAGATATAGTAACTCAATATCTCAACACAATTACCGGTATAATACACAAGTTTCCAACCATTCCGAAGGATGGCAAATATAAATTGTGATGAAAGTTTGCAGTTGCTTCGGCTGAATCAAACTAGGAAAAAGTGAAAGTCAAGGCATAGTAGTCTCACTTTTTATCCAAGATCATTGCCTGCGCACAACACTACTTCTTTTAGGCGCGTTGAATTGACACGTTTGAAAGAAATGACAACTTAAAAATGATCCTGGCCAACAACAGTCGGCTGACATAAATTTGTTAAATAAGCCAAATCATTAATCATTAACATTTGCCGTTCAAAAATTAAATAAGTATCCCAATAGTTATTTTTAAATTAAAGAAATACATTTCAAGCCACAGAAATGTAGGCAACCCAAAATTAATCTACCAAATATTTGTAGGCAGGAAAACCGAAATCTATTAAAAAAGGTAACATAATGGAAATTAGATCATTTATAAAACAGCTAGTTCGTTGTCAACTGATAATGAAATTTAAATCCTCGTATCATCAGATGTAATACTCAGTTTTACATATTTTTTTTTAGCAGTCTTCAGCAGAATGCTATCAATCTCTTAAATGTAGATGAAAATTTTTCAAGTTATTCCAAGTTGTCTATAACCTTCTGAACATGGCGAATTTTGAGGTATATACATCTCAAAAAAAGCATAATAAATGTTACGCCAAGGATTATAAGTAATTATGAGTTACATAATTTTTTTTAATTTTCGAAAACTGCAACTAACTCCCGAAAATTTATAAATAAATTACAATTACTGCTAAGCTATAAAATGACAGTTATGATTCCTGGAAAGAAGTATAAATTCTGAAATATTCACTAAATTTTCTGCCTTAACAAGTACTATTTTTAATTTAAAAAAAAATATATTTTTATTCTTTCCACGAGATTTTCCCATCCTTCAGGAAAATATTTATTCTTATATAAAATTACATCGTAAATAATAAATAATAAGAAAACTTTTTAATTCGAGGTTTACTTTCTGAGCTATTCAGCTTTTTTGTTGAATAGCTCGATTTTCTCACATACATTTTTTACTAAAAACTTTGACATGACTCTTGCGTAAATACGAAAAAGATATTTTTATTTTTTAATTTTAATTATTCCACACAGAACAGCCTCTTCCTCACTTTTTCTCAATGTACCAAAAATTACCATAAAAATAACTTAGAGACCAGAACGGAATTGATTCTAAAAGGCTTTTTATAAGGAACGCCAACTCTCAACCTGCTACATGACTGCTACTAATGAGTAGAAAGCTACTGACTTGCATTGCAAAATGAACTTTTATAATGGGACCAAAACTGTGGTGAAGAAACTGAGATGGTGAAGCATATTGTATCACTGCGAAGTTGTTTCTCCTGATGTCTTTGGGCAAACAAGTTTAAAGCTATATGAAATTATTACCTTCCTCCTTAACAGACTTTTACAAGTTTGTATGAGAAGCTAGAATAATAAAATTGATTTAAATAAAACTATGGTGAGCGCAATAAATGAGTTTCTGGATTGGGGACGGTAACTTATTTCACTTTAAAAGTTATTGGAACTTTATTTTGAAAAACAAAGGTTAGCGACTCATGGGCAACCTAATTACGCGTTTGCAACAACAGAGTTTCGTGCGCGTATTTTATGCTCTGCATTTAAAGCAAATACTGCTGGTTGTAATAAAACGACGTTAGACCAAACAACTGTCCAGCATAATTTGAGTTACCTTGGCTTCCCTCCATAGAAAATTAAACGTATTCGTTTCCAACAACTGAAGAGAATAACTTAATTTTCCGAACCGATACAAGCTGTATGATTTGACGACCAAAAAATCCAAGAATTATTGAGAAAATATTTTTGTATCTCGTAAAATATGCCGTTTAATGTGAAGTGATAACTGAGGGTATCCTCGAACCCTCTTTCTTTGAAACCGAAAACCATAAGTAGTGAACGGTAGAATTTTATTCGTCAAGGTTTACAATATAGAGCAGATATGTGATTTTTAGAAAAATGAAGGCACGTCTTATATGACCAGGCCAACACTGCAGCTTCTAACAAAATTATTTGGTGAGCAAATAATTTAAGAACGATCCATATCCACCAATTTTAACACATTCACCTGATTTGACACCCACTGACTTTTTTCTGTGAGGCCCCTTACAGGAGGGGTAACATTAATTCACCTAGAACACACGACACGGAAATCTGGTTCTTACAGAAAAATATCCTAATTTTTGTCATAGAACATACACACACACACACACACACACACACACATATATATATATATATATATATATATATATATATATATATATATATATATATATTACCAAAAGTTGAATTGTCAATAAAATAGAAGCATTTATTCAATCCGAAAATATTACAGAAATTAAAAGCGATCCTACAAAAGTTTTTCAAACAAATTTGAAACAAATTTTGTCAAACATAACAGCCATTTTTTCAGAATTCGATAAAAAAAGAATAATCAATATGAACCCACAAGCACCAAAACTCTATGGCCTTATAAAAAATCACAAACCAGGAAATCCCATTCGCCCAGTCGTTTCATACATAAATAGCCCCACGAGAGAACTCAGTATGAAACTAAATTCATTCTTCAAACAAATAAGCAACTCTAAACCAAGTCACAGTTTAAATAATTCAGTAGATCTCATCCAAAAACTGAAAAACATAAAAACCCCAGATAACTCCATACTAGTTTCTTTTGACCTAAAAAGCATGTTTTCTCATATTCCAACAGATGAATGTTTTATAATTATCCAAGAAATCTTACAGGAACGAAATATAAATCCAATAGTTACTACTGAAATTTTGTCCTCTTTTGAACTTTGCCTATCACAAACCTATTTCCAGTTTAATAACAAATTTTATTTACAAAATTCAGGCTTACCAATGGGTTTTCCTCTTAGCCCTCTCCTGGCAGACATTTTCATGTCAAACATAGAAAACAAAATTCTTAATTCCCCTTTAAGCAAAAACTATGTTCAATTTTGGTACAGATATGTGGATGATGTTCTAGCATGTTTTAAAGGCACTACTAGACAGCTTCAAAAATTCTTACATTACATTAATAATTGCCATCCAGAAACTCAATTTACTCTGGAAACTGAAAATAACCGTAAAATAAATTTTCTAGATCTCATCATATTTCACCTCAATAATCAGTGTTTTTTAAAATTTTTACAAAACCAACGTTTACAGGTAATACTATATCTAATGACTCTTTTCACCCCTTACAACACAAAATGGCTGCATACAATTCAATGATACATAAAGCATTCTCTTTGCCTCTCTCTGAAGAAGATCTTCAAGAGGAACTAAATATCATTGAAAGGATTGCAATATCAAACAATTTCTCCCAACAAACCATAAAGAAATTAATAATTAAAAACAAAAACAACTAGCTTTTAATTCAATATATCCCAAAATAAAAAATTATATCATCATATATATCTTTGTCATACTGTGGTACCCTATCAGAAAATATAGCTAATACTCTTTCAAAAAATAACATAAAAGTAGCCTTTAAATCTCAACACAATCTGTCCATTGCTAAAGATAAAACTATTAAATTTGATATATCAAGAGTTTATAAGTTAAAATGTTCAGAGTGTGATAGCTTATATGTTGGACAAAGTGGTAGAAGCTTTAAAACTCGCTTTTCAGAACACCACCGTTCATATAGACTACAAAAAAACAGACTCGAGCTTTGCCAACCATTGCTTAGAACACAGCCACAGTTTTCCTGATTTAAGCAACACTAACATATTACATTATTCAACAAAGGGCCAAAAGTTAAATATTCTTGAATCTTTAGAAATATATAAACATAGTAAAAATAAAAATATAAATTTGCTTAATGACCAGACAGAACTTCGGTTTTCCCCGTGATTTTGTTGTCGCCAAATAATAATTAGTTCCCAAAATTTAGTATCTCCCCTTTGTAATAATGTAATTTCTCAGATAGTTTTTATTTATTGTTAAATTTTCTCATGTTTCTGTATTGAATACTTTTGTAATTCAGTTTGAAAATGACTCTGTGAGTTGAAACTGCAGTCACTGTTTTCTTAATAAATTTAGTGGTATAAAACATAGTAGTTCCTTTTAAACATTTCCCGAATTTACAAGATATACTTAATTATGTACAAAACTCGTTTATAATAAGATTGTTCTTAAAAAAATATTAGCTGCAAATCATTAGGAATTTATGGACCACCCTATAGGACTATTAGGAAAAATGCAAAGAATTATCTGCATATATTAAAGTCGATAAATCCTTGAAACGAGAAGAATTGTATAAAAAGCTCTTAAAGACGTTTATCCGCCACAAAAAAATACCGACTATTAATAAAGGTAATTTGGCTTTCTGGTTCGTAAATGTAAAAAATGTTGCTATTAACTTGTAAAACAAGTCAGGTGTAATAAATTATCAGTGGAGATTACGGTTAAACAATTTTAAAATGGGAGTTTGAAAATCTTTTAGGAAAATATAAATTATATTTATAAGCTAACAATTGAGTATTTTAAAATTCATTTTAGGATTTTTTAGTATTATTAAATTAAATCAGCAGTGATACTTTTTTAATGAATTTTTACAATTTTTCCCTTTCAAATGTGTTTTTGTTATGGTTTTCTAATCAATCTTAGGAGTCTCAATTAATGGTGGAAGTGTGTTTCAACAAGACTGAGAATTTTTGTATTCTTTTTAATTTGAAATTTATAAATGCCTGTAATTCGTATATTTCCTGAGAGAAGATAGCCAGATAAAAGAATATTATTGAGGATAAAATCCTCCTGCTCACAATGTGAAAATTGTAAGGACCTATTTGGACAGTAATTTTCATTCCCTCTGGACACTAATTTTCAATCTCCTAGATCTCTATTTGAAAAGTATTTTCCTTTGACAAAATTACTAACAATAAGTAACAGCGTCTTAAACATTATTATAGAAATACAATAGTTTTATCCAGCTTAAGTAAAAAATCTGTTACTATTCGTATTCTCGTTGGATATTTTATTCCTTAACTCCATAAATTCTTTGAAATAGTAAATCCCAAGGAGAAATAATTGCAGGTTCGTCAAAACCGATAAGTGAATTACATTTAAAGACATCTTAAGCATTATTACTTTATAAAATATATTGTAGATTGAAAACTGGAAACTAATATAATGCTAAATAATTGAAATTATTTCGTTCTGAATCCCGTCAAGAGCAAATCTAATAGCAGGTAAAGATCTGTAATTAATTGTTATAGATATTGGAGAAATACAAAGAAACAATAATTATTCACTTTTAGGGCTGGAAATATTATTATTACAATATTCATTTGTGTAATAACAGGCTAATACTAAGGTAATTATTTTTTGAGAAATAATTTGTTTTACAATGCTTCCTAATTAGTATTTAAATAAATTAATTACGCAAATCATTCCGTTTTTGTTAAGTAGGTTTTCAATTCTTTCTGGAGAAGTTAATGATAGGATTAGCTTAGGTAAACTTTCCATCTTTACATCTCTGGTTTATCTGTAACTTCTCTTACGCTAGTTGTTGTAAATAATTGCAGTGGATATACATATCTAGATGGACACTTGGTTGCTAACACGTTTATAAGCCAGGAAATAGAAGAAAAAATAAAAATATAATATTTTCTATACAAGGTGGAGAAGTGGGGGATAATATGAAATAAAAAAATAATGCTTACAGTTACAGTTTGAAGTGAATTATCTAATGGGGAGTGTAGACTATGAGTAAGTCTTTCATGCCCCTCTACAGAACTTCAACCTATGAAATCTTGTGAACGTTACCCTAATCTAACCAGTGGCCAAGGGAGACTCTGTCTCTTACACTAGAAATATGACTGCTGTTGGCATCTTACATCCAATCGACAACTCGCGATCGCCCCTACCACAAGAGCTTTGCCTTCAGAAAAATAGACCCGACCCTGCATCTTACTTAGAAATGTAAGTGTTTGTTTGTATCTTCTTCCCCCCCCCCCCCATCAACTACTCGCGTTCGCTTTCGATCATCTTCTCCTCCAAGAGCTTTGAATTCAAAAAAATAGACCCGACTATGCCTTTTACCTAGCCATGTAAATGTTGTTGGCTTTTTCTTGTAATCACCCTCGCCCAGAAGCTTCAATTTCAGAACTATTGGTATTTCCATCCTCCCCGTCGACAACTTGCTTACACTTGCCATAATGTATTTTTATATTATCATCGCCTCCCCCCCCCCCCCCAAAGAGAGAGGCTGAATCCGCCGCTGAATCTAATATCAGCACGGAATATTTCGACTTTTACCGAAGTCTATTATCTTTTTAGGGGATAAATGCTTTATTTCTGCGGGAGTCAACGAGACGCCTTCCAGTAATTTAGTTTCTTGTAAAACACTGCTCAGTGCATTGGCAGAGCAGGAGTTTAGCTGTTACGATTGCACGGTCGCAGGAAAATCAAATTTGGTCCTCCGTTTTACCCAAATTTTTGAGCTGGTATCTCTGGTATCAATTTCTTCGCCTGTATAAGACCAGACGTAGAGTTATTCTTAATTTTAACTGAGTTTGTTCCCAACTCCGAAGCTCCTATTTTATGTGGCTTTTGGTAATCCACAGAAAGGTTTCTGGCTGTGAAAATGATTTTTTGCCTGTTCTTTAGCAAAGCTGTCGACTTTCTTATTTTTATTAAACACCCTGGAACCCTAGCACCTATATTAGGGTTACTCTGTTGCGCTTTACGAACTACTTTAGAGCTTGTCTATACTTTTGAGTCAACCTAGACTCATAGGTGTTTGACCTGAGAGTTTTTAGCGCTATTGACAGAATATATATTTGGGCTTTCTTAGTGTTTCTAATAGGGTACTCGTCGGCACAGATATAAATTGCATACATCTTTGCAGACAGGGCTGACAAAATTCCTGGGGTATTTCCCAGGAATTTTGTCAGCTCTGTCGCTCAATCATCTCTTTCTTTAATTTGTCGCTAAATCATATGATTGAATCTTTCTGTAGTCGAGATAATCAGATATCACATCATAGTTCTTGTCACAGTCTTTTGGCTTGACTATGGATTCTGTAGGGATTCTATCCATAGTCATCATATGCTCAAAACAATTTCTGGGTTTGAGATTTCCTGTTTGGAGTAGTTTAAGGGCATTTGTTGCTATCGCTTTCACCACAGATATGTGTAATTAAAGGATATTAAGCCGCATGATAGCATAGCATTTATGACCCTTATACAAGGTAGCCTTAGGATTTTTACAGTATTTGCTTACTACTTCCATACGAAAAAAGCATATATGATCATGGTTTGATCCTTAATGATCATTGTATATGACTATAAGACCATTTTCAGTCCCGAAACCCAGATTTTGTCTCTTGTTACTTCTACATATGTAAAGTTTTTATCTTCCTTGTAAATGACCGTTTTGTTAGAATCATCATGTAGTCATTCCTCTGGGCACCAGTTATTGATTTGGCTTAAAGCAGCTAGTGCGGATAGATGCCTCTTTAATGACAGATATAGTAAACAACTAAAATGATATGGTTACATTTAAATGAAGAACGAGAGAAGCATATCAAAAAAAGATGAATCAATTAATACTATCGAATCGCAGAAAAAGTGGAAATAAATATATCTGAAAAAAGGGGATAGCTAAGCCAATCGATTCCAGAGATCTAAGAGAAGGTCAGCAGGTGAAGTGATAGTGAAGATAAGCATCGGAAATATATCTTTCATGCAAGTTTAAATTAATAGAAAGTCTTGTAATAATAATATAATAATATCAGTAGTTACGGCATAAAATTAATTACAAAACTTAAATGTAGTGGGTATATAATTGTCTGATTATGAATAAACTTGCTTTGAGATAATTTGGTACGGTAATACTCTATGCAAAGTTTCTTGAGGCAGCTTAATGTCAGATATAGTATCCACTTAGCACGTTGCAACAGCTTTACTAGACTCGAAGTTTGCAGAGAAGTTTGCGTGATAATGGATTAGGATACCTCGTGTCTTATGGCAATTTTGTATCTTTTAATGTTATGTATAAAGATTAAAAACAAAAAAAATGCTAATAATAAAATTTATGACAAACTAGCGACCGCTGTTTTCTCTGATATAGTGTAAGATGTTCAAAATCAAATTCGAAACATGCTTTATTGCCATAAATACAAACTATTTCTGGACAAATTTCATTAAAATTTAACGTATGATATATAGAAGAAAGAAATTTTTAACTTACATATATAATACAAATAAAATATCACAACTCCCTAAAAAATTAAACGGTAGCAAAGTAAATGTCAACAAGGCCCTATTCTTAAGGAGTGATGCAACAGACTTTCTGAAGAATATAAGTCTTTACTTAGTCGTAATATCATTCGGTTTAAATAAATTAAGGAGTTCCTAGGCAATTTCATCGTCGGAACAGGCATTGGAATTTTAAATTTTTAGTCTAGTCTTATGGGGTTTACTAGAATAAATGCCATTGAGATACCTTACAAATTTTTTAAAGAAGAAAATTTTCTCTAACTTAAACAAACAGCATAATGTTAATATTTTTAAGCCCTACAGCCTAAGGCCTACAGAACTCACCTAATTGCTCTTTTTTGTAAAATAAAAACGGAATTAAAACGTAACTCCGTACCGCAAGTGTCTTTCAATACGAGAAAAATATACCAAACGTGCAGTATCAGTATAGTACCCCCTAGCCAATCTCCGTATCAAGGCTGAAATGTGGTTATGAAACTTCAACCAATCATCGATGAATATTCCAAGAAATCTGTTACAGTTATCCGTCTCTAATTACTCATCCTAAATCATCACTTGATCCGAGCAAACAAACTTGAAGCTCAACAACTTAGTCTTATTTGCATTCAGAGATAAATGATTAGCATTACATCATTGTTTAATTTTTAATAAATCCTCTGAGACGATCCTCGTCAACGATTTTTGCTCTTCATGGGATCATAGAAGGCTGTGATATTAGCGAAAATCGTGAAACGGCCTCTTATGTCAAGTGATGCAATGTTACTTATATAAAGAAGAGAAAGAGTAAAGCCAAGCACAGAACCCTTTAGAATCCCATGGCTCACCAGACAAACATCAGACAAAACACGGATCGACTCAACAACCTGCCTATCACCCGATAAGAGTGATTGAAACCCTCACAGAGCAATACATCTAAATTCTTAGTTGATAAGGTTACTGAGTAACACTCCATGATTCACGCAATCAAACGCTTTAAAGAAATCACAAAACACTGCAGCGCCCACATCCTCCACCCTTAGACTCAAATAAAAGTCTTCCAGGAAGGAAAACAATGCATTATTCCCTCTTGAAAACCAAACTGACATTTACTTAAAATGTTGTTTTTCAGAATAAACACACTTTTGGAATTAATGAATTATCTATTAGTATTCTTAAATGTCTGCTAGACCAGGCACTTTCTTTCCTGGCTTATGCCAAAAGTATCTCTTTTAAAACTACGATCTTTCCAAATAATCTTAAAATTTTCCTTGTAAAACCTCTATTAATGGGAGACGAACTGAATGATCCAGCTAATTACAGACCCAACTCACTCTTACCATGTTTGTCTAAGATCATCGAGATAATAGTTAAGGAAAGAATGATACCTTTTCTAACTAAACACAATATTTTCAGTAAACCTGATTAAGTTAATAAGGCTATCGACTTATTTTATTTATAGAACACTATATACAAATTTTGATATTAAAAATAAAGGTTTCTTTATATGTCTTTTTACGTTGGAGTTACTACTAATAATTAGAAAGAGGGTACTATAAACTCCTCGCAAAAAATCCTAATGACTAAAAGTAAAGTTTTGTATGCTTATGAAGTTTTGAAAACTTATCTATTAATAAAAATATTTAAAAACTTTAAAAAGCAATAACAATCAAAAATATAAAACTTAGTAATTATTATGGTAATAAACAGTGCAATTGAGCTAACCCGGTTTGAAACTCTGCATAATGTAGTTTTCAATTGCGGTTTTGCTGAAGTCACCGGATGCTAACCTCAGCACGAAGCGGCTTGGTAGCAAGATAGGATGACTGGACATTCAGACGAGTCACATTAATTTTAAGGGGATATACACATAGCAATTAAGTAAATGTATTTTGATGGTTTTCCTGAATATCAATGTTTTAATTAACCTGAAGATTGTCGTGTTTTATTTTGTTTAGGCGTTACGCTGAGTAGATCGATGGTGAAAAAAATGAATTAAACAGAAACGTATGATTTATGCTGTTTTATAGCGGTTAGGAAGACAAGGTAGCGTAAGGGTTGTTGGTTTCCACTTGATGATAAATGCCGAAGATCAAGTGATAAACGGGTCAGATAGCAGTCTGCAGTGTAATGTAGCCTTAATGTATATAGTACTTCAGTCTTCCTATTGAATTAGTAGCGATTTCATGTAAAAATTTATTGCAGATATCTGAAAGTTGCAAGTCGTAGGGGGCACCTAGTAGATGATAAATACGTAAAAAAGTACAGCTAGATCAGCCCTGTTTTTTATAAGCAACATCCAAAGTCGGAAAATTCAATTTTTTGTACGTACAATTTTCCGGTTACATTTTAGAGAAAACTTGTCCAAATGAAAGTTGTGGGTATTGAAAAGACCTTTAACTTAGTTTTTGTACGTCAAAATCGATAAATAATATATCGAGATAATGGCAAAAAACCACCATTTTTGCACTATTTTATAAATGTTAATAACTTTGCCAGAAAGGTCGAAAGTGATGTATAACCTCTTGATTATAAAGCCATTATGTGCTTTTATAACTGTGCAGGGTGAGCACAATAGGCCTACTCTGGTCGCAGTGCATCCGGCTTTAGGACGGACCCGGGAATATATATAAAAAAAAAACTGTGCAAAAGCTGGACCAAATCGGTTTGGTAGTTTATGAATAATCTTAATTGTTTATCCCAGACACTGAATGTTCAAACAATTGTCCTTGCTCTAAGGATGATTCTACAGATACTTTCAAAAGAGGAATGGATTCTTTGAAGTTCAAACTACAAGCAAAGATGAAAAAACGATGGATTAAAAAAAATTGTTGTTAAAAAAACCGTTTAAAGAACGGGTACCTTCTTTATGTACAAACAATTGGAATAGCTTTGCTAATTTTAATCATACAAGTTTGTGAATAAGTCGACTTGAAAGCTTGTGAAAAAATAAAAATTTAAAAAAAAAGTCCTACGATCAATTGGAGGTAAGATAGAATTTTTTTAAAGTCATATCTCTTTTGTTTATAAACATTAAGAGTAGAAATTTTCACAGATTTTAAACGAAGATCTACATTTCATGATACAATTGATAAGTATGAAATTCATGCATCGTTAGTAAAGTTATAGCCCTTCGAAGTGAAGGTACTTTTGTCAGTGCGTTGTAGCGACTGGTAGGAGAAGCTCGGCTTTCTCACGGTGTGCTTCTGAAATTCAAACTTCAAACTGGAGCGCGCAACAAAATTGTACGATATCTCGGGTTCCAGATAACGTAGAGCCTTCATTTTAAATTGGGGTAACTTGACGAAATATTACGAATTGATTTATTTTCAGTATCATAGGAAATCGGGAAATACCGGAAAATTGACATTTCAGAAGCACACCGTGAGAAAGCCGAGCTTCCCCTACCACTCGCTACAACGCACTGGCAAAAGTGCCTTCACTTCGAAGGGTTATAACTTTACTAATGATGCATGAATTTCATACTTATCAATTGCGTCATAAAATATAGGTCTTCGTTTAGAATCTGTAAAAATTTCGACTCTTAATGTTTATAAATAAAAAAAGAGATATGACTTTTAAAAAAATTCTATCTTAGCTCCTATTGGTCGTGGGAGACTTTTTTTTTAATTCGTGTTTTTTCACCAGCTTTCAAGACCACTTATTCACAAACCTGTACCATTAAAATTAGCAAAACTATTTCAGTTATGTATACGTAAAAAAGGTACCCCTTCTTTAAAGGGTTTTATTAACAACATTTTTTTTCAAAATCCATCGTTTTTTCATCTTTGCTTGTGGTTTGAACATCAAAGAATCAATTCCGCTTTTGCAAAACTATCAAACCGATTTGGTCCAGCTTTCGCACAGTTATAAAGGCACATAATGGCTTTATCATCAAGGGGTTATAAATCACTTTCGGCCTTTCTTGCAAAAATATTAACTGTAGCATTTAAATTTACCAGTTAGCATCAATGCTACATGTTTTTAGTAATATGATATAATTTATATATTTTTACCTGATCAAAATTAATTATTTATCCCGTAATTTAAAATAGTAGACATGGAATTTGTTTTTTTTTTGGTTCACAACTCTTTTGGAATTTAAAAGTCATAAAATATTTTATTTTTAATAAACTCTCATTTATTTACATTCCATTTCAGTATTAAAAGTATAAGGTTATAGTCGGTAATGTGAGGATGTATTCCCGATTCGTTGACACGAGCACGGCATGTCAAGACCGATCATTTAAGGTTGAGTATGCAGTATGGAATTTGTGACAATTTTTTTTGAACTTTGTTTTAATCATGATTAGTAACTTTGGACTGTTTGATCATAATTTTCTTTTTGATAATTTTCCATGGCATGCCAATATTTGATGTATTACCTGGTGGTCAGTGTAAGTTCGGAACTAGGTTAGAGTGCTCCAGGTTGAGAATAAGGTTGGCAAGAGTTAATACAAATATCCCTAACATTTGTCACGTCTGGTTGCAAGAGAGATTTTTATTTTCGTTCCCTTTTACTGTTGAACCGTCGAAGGCAGCAGACCAATCCTGCCACTAGCTTTGAAAGGGCAGACGGTCAAGTGTTTTTTTTTAAAAAAGTTCACTAATCAATGAGGGCTATTTGAAGCCAGTTCTTTTTTATCTTTGGGCTTCATCTCACTCTTTTCATCTTGATATTGCTGTTAAGGCTTTCTGATGGTTCCGGCCCTAGTTTTCCTGTCCTTGTGACCACGACTATTTTAACCTTACCCTGCGTTTGGTTGGTGAGTTGGAAGTGGCCCTGTGAAGCGTCCATTCATCCACAACACAACAGGAATCCTAGCAACAGCGCTAAAAGTGAGAGGTACCATAGCATAGACCAGGTAGGAGAAAACTTTAAGTTAAAGAATTGGAGCTATAAATCAATTTTTTTTTAAATACAAACAAAACAACATAAATATATTTTAATGTGATATAATAACATGTAAGAACTTTTTGATAACTCTATAAAATTTACGTTATTGGCAATTAAAGGTTCTAGAACATTTGCGGCCAAATTTTATATAACCTTTTAAAAACGAGGTAACAACCATAGTTATCAAGAGAGTACAAAAACATTGTAGGCACCATTCTAATTTATGTACATAATAATTTTTTTTGGGAATAAAATGGAATTATTATTTTGTTTTAATTAGGTCGTTTCATTGTGGAGCTATACACCAACCGTCAATAATTTAAAATCATTCCTCATACCTAAGTGTTTTCCTGTTTAATCACTAGGTAAGTAACACAGATAATGTAAAACAGGTGGGGCCTATTGGATAATCAAAGCAGAGCACAACTATCTCTAAAAGAGATACGAACCTAGCCTCCGACATATTGAGCTGCCGTACGCATCCGTTGCCGTACCCTGTAAAAAGGGAGACGCCGCATAACATTTATAAAATAGTGCAAAAACGATGGTTTTTCGCCATTATCTCGATAACTTATTTATCGATTTTGACGTATAAAAAACGATGTTAAAGGTCTTTTCAATACCCACAACTTTCATTTGGACAAGTTTTCTCTAAAATGTAACTGAAAAATTCTACGGACAAAAAATCGAATTTTCCGACTTTGGATGTTGTTTATAAAAAAAACAGGGCTGATCTAGCTGTACTTTTTTACGTATTTATCATCTACTGGGTGCCACCTACGACTTGAAACTTTCAGATATCTGCAATAAATTTTTTCGCCTTCTCTCATGAGAAGACTGGAGTATGGGGCATTTCGCCTTAAATGCGTCTCGAGGGCAAAATTTCAGTATTTTGAACTTGTGTACTAGATACTGATAATGATTCAAAAAACTTTTCAAGTTGATATTTTTAATGCACTTTTTTCAAGACCAAAAGCCAAAATGGTTATTGGAAAAATCTTTTACATTAATTTCAGAATCAAAAACAATCATTCAAACTACTGCGAGTTTCCTCTCGCGCGCTGTGTTAGAAAGTTTTAGGCGAAATGCCCCATATGACTTTTCAAATTCGCAATCTTATAACAAGAAAAAGTAAGTGGAGGTAATGGTGCAAGAAAGTGTTTAAATTGCTGTTTGACATTGGTTAATTATTCTCTACAATAATATTTTTATAAAAAAATTGAACCGACTTCTAAAAGTGCGCTAAAAAGTGAAAAATAACCATAAATTTTTATATGAAATTGAACTTTTTGACGTGGGCGCCAAACTAATACCTGACAAAATGTGATTTGCATGAACAGATTAAAAATACTTTATTTGTAATTGCTTTCTTACCATAATTTGTATATATTAGTACTTATTAATTTCGTGTACAAATAATTTGGCGCCGATTTCAAAAAGTTTAATTTCATACAAAAATTTATGGTTATTTTTCACTTTTTAGCGCACTTTTAGAAGTCGGTTCAATTTTTTTATAAAAATATTATTTTTCTATTTTTAGTTTTAGAATTCATTATGATATTCATAAATTATTTGAACTGAGTACTAATCGAGATTAGTATAACTCACAATGATTTCAAACTGGCAAAAAAGTACCCATTTTAATATCACCCTAAAATGAACCACTGAAAGTTTTTTAGTTCTTAGAGTTTTCCAAATACCAATCAAATTGGGTCAAACGAATATTTAATCTCATCATAGAAAATCCACTATCTTAAATTTATAATTAATTTTAGATTGGTAATATAGGCCCCAAAACCTTCCAATATCGATATTTAAAGAAAATAAATTAATTTTTTATCCACCATATTGGATACGCCATATTGAATTTTTTTTAAATAATTTTAGATTCGTCATGTGTGATCCCGAAAACTCCCCCGTACCAATTTTGGAGAAAATCGGACAAAAACGATTTTTTTGTCGGCCATATTGAATCCGCAAAATTGAATTTTTTAAAAATTATTTTAGATTCGTTATATGCGACCCCGAAAACTCCCCCTTACTAATTTTGGAGAAAATCGGACAAAATTAATTTTTTTGTCGGCCATATTGGATCCGCCATATTGAATTTTTTAAAAATTATTTTAGATTCGTCATATGCGACCGCGTAAACTCCCCGATACCAATTTTGGTAAAAATCGGTCAAAATTAATTTTTTCGTCCGCCATACTGGATCCGCCATATTGAATTATTTTAAAATAATATCAGATTCGTTATGTGTAACCTCGAAAACTCCTCCATACCAATTTCGGAGAAAATCGGACTAAATTAAATTTTTTTGTCCGCCATATAGGATCCGACATTTTGAATTTTTTAAAAATAATTTCAGATTCGTTGGGTACAATCCCGAAAATTCCTCCATACCAATTTTGGAGAAAATCGGACAAAATTATTTTTTTTGCCGCCATATTGTAAGCGCCATCTTGGATTTTACTGCAGCAATTTCATCTAAAAAAATATAGGACCACCGCAGCAACTTTCTTTACATAACGTAAAAAATTTCATTCAAATCGGTGCAGCCGTTCCGGAGTAATCGGTGTACATACATAAAAAAAAATACATAGTCGACGAATTGAGAACCTCCTTCTTTTAGAAGTCGGTTAAAAATAGAATTAATTTGTATTTTTTAGATGGATGCCATAGTTTCTAGAAAAGGAAAATGCCTCGGTAAGATAGCAAAGAGGGAAAAGTATCATAATCTAAAAAATAAAGTAAAAAATAATATAGTTAGAAAAAGGTTAGCTAAAAAAATGAGCTAAAAAGGAGAAAGTGACGAAATCG
The DNA here is from genome assembly GCA_034092305.1 of Diaprepes abbreviatus. Lineage (NCBI taxonomy): Eukaryota > Metazoa > Arthropoda > Insecta > Coleoptera > Curculionidae > Diaprepes > Diaprepes abbreviatus. The sequence continues at coordinate 742,918 of JASJET010000090.1, read as the reverse complement.
ATACTGAACCACTAACTAAATAGATCAACAAAAGCAACAAATAAACGAGAACAGTGACAAATCCTTACCCAAAACGTAAAACTTAACATCAAAAAATTATGTAGTTTTTAAATCAACTCTCTAACCTTACTTAAAGGTAATCAGAAAAAAAAAAGCTAATAAGAGAAACCATAAAATGAAAATAACAACAAGTATGAAACTATAGAAGCAGTTCAAGGAGAGAAGTCTATTATTGTGTAAAATGCTTTAAAAAACACAATAAAGCTTAATAAAGGAGAATTGGCTCATACCTCAATTATTTATTGTACGGTATATCCAAATGTTTCTAAAATAAGTAATACTTAATCAAAAAAATAAAACACTAGGGCTTTTTTTACACAACTCGTTTATCTGTGACGTGCTCATCATTTTCGTCTGTTTAAATATCGAACGTAATGTACTTTTTTTAAATTTCCAATAATGTTATATCCGGAATCAGTCACCAACTGCTTCAGGTTGTCTGAACAAAGAGCTAGTTTACTTTCAGATATTTCAAGTCTGCGAATGTTACCTTGCAATTTATGTTCCCATTGCACATGATCGATTGGTACCTGATAACTTTAACCACAAATCTTATTGTTGGATTATTGAGGTGAAAAGATTTGAAAAAATAAGAGACAAAGAAAGAATTTAAAATTGGACTCAATATTTATCACTAAGACGCATTTATATTAGTTTTTTAGAAGTCTTTTAGCCTTATTGTATCATATTTTCCGTAAAGTAGCGAGAACGAAAAAGTATAAAAATGTAAATATGGCACACGTAGAATTTAGACTGTCAAATATAAATGATAAAAGATTTTTGGTTTGGTTTCTTCCAAGATTTTATATTCGAAACTGGAAGTGAGTTAGCTGAGATTACCTTAGAGGGTTTCAGATAATGCGATAAGAATTATAAATCTTTTTAAAGACAACGATATCAGGGATACGTAATACCAGTGAAGGTTATAAAAGCAGGAAAAACGCACCTTTTATAGAGCAATAATAGTATATTTTTATAATGTTTCGTACCCTTTATCACTACGTCCTTGTATCCCTGTATTTGATATATTTTTTTGTTAAATTTTTGTGAGTTGACACTAAGATAAGCCACCGTGTACAAGTTTTAATATATTCTGTTTTAATTAAGGTTGAGAATAACTACTTTTTACTTTTTAGAATTTTTTTTTAGAGCGCAGTATATTGAAAAAGTTTTTATATTTACACAAATCAAGACATTTGTTTTGAATACGTAAGGCCTTACACATAAATAAAAGGTACACTATGAAAGTTGTAGGGACACATGCTTCTATGACATGAACAGGACGATGGTGGAAGGAAAGAATTGTATGAAGATATAGCCACTACTCTAAGTCAGGATGAGTCGTACTTTGATCTCATTATAGAAGAATTAAGCTCAAAAGTTGGACGTAAACTAGGTAAGAAAGAATCTTTGTTTTAGGGAAAAAAACTGTAGAAGCCAAATGTAAACTTCTCGCAACACCAATAGGAATGCGAATATGGTTAATTCCTAATGAACGCCCAGAGAATGAGATTGACCCTGTTTAAACTCAAGACATATTGTATCAGACGTGAAAGTATTGAATAAAATATCGATTGGCAGTGATCATAGACTAGCCCGAGCTACAATAAAGACAGATAAAAAAAGAAATAAAGTAATAGAGAAAAAGTTACTTAAAAAAATGAAAAACACCTGGAGATATCCAAGCTTTTGAAACCTGAATCACATCTATAACAGAAAAATCTGAAACTCATCCAAAATATATTGACTAGTATTTCAGACCAAAACCTCACAATTATGTGAGAAGAAATTCAAAAATTAATCAATAAAAACTAAAGCAAAACCAGCATAGTTCAGTTTAAGGTTAGTACCCATGCCAGCGTGCAAAAATGCTACGCTCACCGCAATGCTGGAGAGTAGGGGTGCGTTATTTAGGGTGCCACTGCATCTGTCACTAGGTTAAATGCAGAAACGTTCCACGACGTCGCAAGGAACTAGTTTTCAACATTACTTCTATAGATAAATGAGTAAGTATCTTAAGGTATCTGTCTAGCATAAAGCTAGATGTGCTAAAAATAAAATTATCCGGTAGAAATAATAATCTTACAATCAAATAAAATTTAACATATAATACTCTATTATCTATTGGTGGAAAAAAAACTCAAATCGTGATCATGGAATGCCGGAAAATTGAGCAACGTCTTACAAAACAAAAGAATGGATTGTTCTTAATTTGAGGTTATTATGAACATAAAAAAATATTATTAAAAGAGTGCCTACTAATTAGATGGTGAGTTCTGTGATCATTCTGCTTGACTGCGTAGGTATGTGTGTAACATTATAAAATTTAACGCAAAAGATAAACCAAAAAAATAATGATATAAAAAAACCAGTAGGAAGAACCCTATAAAAAGAAGAAACATCTAAGACTATATACAAATATTAAATCAAGAAGCAAATTAATTTATTAATTAACTTTCGCTAAACTAATGAGAAATACTTAATTTAAAATTTAAAATTTTCTGTATATTCAAAAAAAGAAATCGAAGGTGATCTTTAAGTTACCAAATAATTAATTTAAAGTAATAAACTGCTTAAATTGATGAACTTAATCTATATAATAGCAAAGATATACGAACGTTATTTAAAAATCCAGTCTGACTACATATTATCACCATTATTTAGTTTAAAATAAGATAAAACAAAAGATTTACCAAACAAAATAATTAATTACTCAACTAAATTAACCATCACATAATTGGAAATAATAATAAAATAAAATAGATAATATTTAGGATTTGAAACTACATGCTTGGTTTTATTAACGCTAATTACTATTAAATAAATTAGCATAAATCTGGCTAAAATAGACGCAATTTTAATTAAACTTCGAGGCAAAAATAATAAGACTAAATATCAAAACATAATCACAATCACAAAAGATAAGATATTTAATCAATTAAACTCAATTACCAAAATAATTTAACACATTTTACGACCCAGAATCCCAAAGGATAAAAAATATAAATTTAAATGTAGAACTATAGCTTTTCTCGTCGTTTCAAACAGGAAAAATTGAAAATCAATAAAAAATTGGCCTCTACTCTATATACAAAATCCATACTTGCGCACCACGCGTCTTCTTTCAAAGGTCAAAAAAGAAATTTTAAAGGGTAACAAGTTTGAAAGAAATGATAGCTGAAAAATTACCGTGGACAACAACCGTCGGCTGAAATAGATTTGTTAAATAAGCCAATTGATTAATCATTAACATTATTTTTTTAAATTACAAAATATATTTCAAATAAAGTTTGAAAGTTTGGGAACCTGGTAGTATTTCGCTAAGGCAAGCCACAGAAATTTATGCATCCCAAAAAAAAACATTAAAACTAATAGGTGGTGTGAAACCACTTGATAATGCAAATTCGAAAGTGGCATGACCTTAATCTAAGAATAATATAAACAAAAACTAAGAAATTATTAAAAATAATTTCAAGAAAACTGCCATTAGAAAGGAGGAAAGGAAGAATTTTACTCGAATAGTAGTAGACAGGAAACCCGAAATCTATCTAAAAAAAAGGCATCAATAAAAACAACCATGCACAGTGTAATAAATCATCAATAGTGCTGGTCAAATTGATAATCAAATGTAACTTGATATCTTACTTTGTAGTGTAAAAATGAAGACAAAATTCAGGAAGATAAAAATAACCGACCCAGGAAATAAATTGTTAAGGAAATATAACTAGGAGGGTTCGTAATATAGTAGAACCAAAAATGCAAGGAATGAAATGCTTTGATTTAAAGAGTTTATGAGGGACGCTTGAAGAAAAGGCTATTGTTTTTACCCACAAAGGGAGTATTTGCAACAAAAAGGTAAAATTAATCGAATTAGCCATAGCCAATTTGAAGTGAAATTCGAACTGTTACAATATCCAATTACAACACTTATCAATATCAATATTAAAGTAGTAGAAAAATATTTTACGAAAAATGAGAAGAACTTAGCTAAACCATTACGAAGAACGGAGGAAAATTAGGAAGAGACATAAAAATCCAGAAGATTTTACGGAAATTATATTTAGAGAAATTTGTAAAAACATAAGAGAGTTCAACATCATGCATATAAAAGAAACAATAGAAAATATAAGAACAACAGAAGAGTCCATCAAGGAATTGCACAAAAATATACGAACAGGGAAGAAAAATTGTCAAGCTGAATGTAGGAAGCCAAAGAAGTTAAATTAGGGTTCCGAAGAACTGTCAAACATAACAAAAAATTATAAAATACAGTCTTAAGACAGACAAAGAACAATAAATCATATTTAGGGCACTAAATAGTCATGGAGAGAATAAAAATAAAGAAGAATAAGGATATGAAGCTAATGAAATTATCAACTCTCTTAGTGCTACCCTCATTTTGTTTACAGCTTTGTTTCTATGATGCTAAAATAAATCGAAGGAAATTTTGGAATAGAGGTTTTTGATGTTTTTTTTTTCAGCTTTTCGATGGTATAGTGAGATTTTTAAAATTTCGTTTTTTGACCTTAAAAAAATTACAAAACATATTGCTTACGGCATTTTTCATATATACTTTTGATAATCTAGCTTAGCGGTATTCAGCTTAAGGCCTGCAATGATTCCTAAAATAAGGACCAACATACTGTAGTTTTGAATTACGGGCAAGTTTTCATATTGGGACTAGCCGAGGAGTGAGTTATCAATCACGCAGGGTACATTCGCAATTTCGGGCGGTACTTTTGGGCAAATATCAAGAATATTTCAATGCGGTTGAGATAGGCTATGCGAGTGATGTGCGTTACATATTGTTACAACAACTTACGACCATGCTAAATATATAGTAGTGACATCTTGCGGAGAGTAGAGAAGTAAAGTGCACGATGAGACAAAGCTACACTTGTATAGCGCCATTTTGTGGGAAGCGGTGGAATTACTTTAGAACCTCAATTATGCTTGTTTAGTCAAAATATTCATCTCCATCATGTAAAGAGTAGGAGAACTATTGCGTGACCACTTATCGAGAAGATTCGAGAATTTTCGGTAGTTCTAGGATATGTTCTACGTATCAAGGACGCGTGTCACAAATACAGGTGAAATAAACAGCTCAAAAGTTTGAATTCTAAGTAAGAAGTGCGAGCTGAAGGCAAAACATTGTGCGATTAGTGTGTTTTGTGATTGTGGTTCTTAGTGAAAATACAGTAAGTTTAATTGTGAGTGGTCAAAACATGTGTAGAAAAAATAAAGGTGACGTTGTTCTAATATCAAAAAAAGAAAAAAATTACATTAAAAATCATTTACCATACATTGCATCATTCATCAGCTGTCATTGTGTCGAACAAGCTTGGATATGTCACATTTTTAAAGCCAGTCATATCAGCAGTAATTATATCAAATTACATTATTGAAGAGATTAGAGAAAAATGTCTTACTATATTATACAACAGTACGCCGCTGGCTTAGCTGTTGAAAAGTTCTAATGCGATTTTTGAGCTCCGAGCAATAATCGAAATTCTCTTGAATAAAAGGAATCGTCTAGTGGCTGACTTACAAAACAATGGATTATCATTTTACACATTTAACTAAAGATAAGAATGACGTCAATTTAAAATTACAAGGAGAAAACCAGCTTTTTCCTGATTTATACACTCATATTAAGTCCATTCTATAGAAAATTGTTTTATTTCAATCTCAATTAAACAAAAAATGTGTCACGCATTTTAATATGCGTCAAACATTCAGCAAACTGAGACTCCATTTCGCAATTGAAGCTATGAGTGGTTTCAAAATCCTTGTAATGCCGATATAGATAACCGTGCCCCTTTACAGGGAAATAGTTGGTTTGTAGTGTGGCGATATTTAAAAAGAAAAATATTTAAAATCATCATTGCTGAAATTTTCGATCATACTCTATAGATTTAAACAACCATAGATTTGTTTGAAGGTTGTTTATGGTCGGTGGGGGAGAGGTTTCTTTGATATTCGACAGACATAAACAGCTCAGCGAATATCGAAGACCCTTTTGCAGATGAGTTCAGGTGGAAAATAAGAGAAACTCTACAAAAATCTAGAAAAACCGAACCAATCATCAGCAAAGACGAGAAAACTGCCCTAGCCAACCTACAGAAGGACTCCAGTATTAAAATTCTACCAGCGGATAAAGGAAATGCTACAGTCGTAATGAATGCTGAAACATACAATCAAAAAATTGACAAAGTTTTAAGCAAAGGAAATTATACATCTCTTTCTAAAGATCCTACATCTGCAATTGAAGGAAGAATATATCGCGTTCTTAAGAAACATGAACGGTATATTCCTGAGAAGATCCGGACTCAGTTGACGCCACACCATAGCAAAACTCCACATCTTTATGGACTCCCGAAAATACATAAGCAAGACATGCCCTTACGACCTATCACGAGTTCCCGGAACTCTCCGACTTCTGAACTTGCCAAATTTCTTCTTCCAGTCCTGAGACCATTACAAGGAAACACATCGTCCTGGGTTAAAAACTCGCAACATTTCGTAGAAATTATACAAGAAATAGAAGTACAACCAGAAGAGCATTTTATTAGCTTTAACTTAGAAAGTCTATATACCAACGTTCCAGTTAAGGACTCACCAAAAATCATGAAAAAGAAACTTGAAGAAGACCAGACCTTAGCAGAAAGAACATCTTTACTACCGCACGCCATTATGGACTTGTTGGAAAGTTTTTTGACTAGTTCCTATTTTCAAGAAAAGGAAAAATTCTACATCCAGGACTACCGATGGGATCTTCACTCTTACCGGTGGTCGCAAATATTTTCATGGAATGGTTCGAGACGTTTGCAATTGAATCCAAATCTAAGAAACCAAAGTTATGGTTCAGATACGTAGACGATACTTTTATTATTTGGAGTGGAAACGACGAATAACTTCAAAACTTCCTTTTTCATCTCAACAAAATCAGCCCAACTATTAAACTCACCATGGAGAAAGAACTAGAAAATAAATTACCATTCTTAGATGTCTTGGTTGAAGGAAATTGCAGACAAATTCGAACTTCGGTTTACAGAAAAGCCACGCACACAGGACAACACCTTAATTATTCATCTAATCACTCCAACAACACCAAACAAGGAATTATAAGAAATCTCGTAGATAGAGCGTTAACTCTCTGCAACTCCAACGAGAACTTGATGAAAGAGATAGATTACATTAAAAATAATCTGACAGCCAACGGATACCTAGTATATCTAGTGGATAAATTTCTTGAACAACGCAGAAATAGGACAATATCGACAACGAATGAAGAACGAAAAACAGGATTGAACATCCCCTATGTTAAAGACATTTCAGAAAATGTTAGAAGGATAGGAAAACCATATAAAATCAACGTTGTTTTCAATTCAAATAACTCTCTGAGAAGTCGGCTCACTAGGGTTAAACCAATAACTCAAAGAGACATGAAGAACTGTATATATCAGATACCATGTGAATGTGGCAATTCCTACATTGGCGAAACAAAGAGACCTCTTGACGTAAGGATCAAAGAATACCAAAAATACACATCTCGAGGAGAAACAGAAAATTCTGGTGCCGCCAACCATGCCTGGACTCATGGACACCACATAAAATGGTCTGAAGCTAAAATACTACACCGAGAACAACATTGGAGAAAACGAAAATTCAAAGAAGCCGCGGTTATACATCAGAAACAGAAGTTGTTTTAGTAAACCATCTTTAGATATAAGAGAAGTGTGGAAACCACTTCTTAGTAATTGTAAACTAAAACTAAATGTAGCATAAACAAAAAATATGATTTTGCCATAGCAGGCATGACTGCACCCATCTCAGTCATACTCTACTGCATATACTTGAAAACGGCTAGAGATAACTACTAGCCGAAACGTCGTGATATTCAATAAAAATAAAGACAATGGAAGTCCAACAGATATCTACTACTTCGCAAGACAAAAACATGTTTACTGTTTACTTATCTTTTCTTTCAGTTTAATTGTTTATCGTGACTCTTTTCAGTATTTTTAAGTGTTAGAAATTACTATAAATGCGAAGTTTGCAATTAATATTAACAAAAAGAGGATTTAAGAACTTATTTTTATTGATAAATATTGTTAGATATTGTTTATATATTGAAAATAACAAATAATTTAGACAACCATATATTCATACTTTTATGTATTCAGAATTGACCTACCGATTATTATATGATACTCGTTTAAATAATGCAATTAGAAAAGGATAGCATAAAATCGGTATTTGTGTAACACGAAGTTAAATATCTACTATTTATCAAAACTTTTTCGAATATAAATAAAAATATTATTACGTTACTCAGCGTTCAAACAACCGGGCCCTAGTTCTGACGTTATGCTAATTCTACTGGGGTATGTTCGAAGACTTGTATAAGTCTCCTTATACCACAGTTTGATCAGTTGTATAAATTTGTTAGGGGCTTTCTTTTTTTCTTTCGACAACTGTGTGAGAAAATGATATATACAAAAATATTTACAGATTTAAATTAACTTATAAGCATTTGAAGTCGCTAGTGACAATATCCACCAGTAAACTACATCCATAACTCCAAATCATTTAAAATGTTTAATTTCGTTATGTGAATTGCATATGCATGTCACTTATTTTAAGTTTTTAGGATAAATTTCCTATCATTAATTACAGTTAAAATGTCTGTCAGTTATTGTATTTCTTAAATGGTTGTTAAATATAAACATCTTTTTATAATTTTAGATGATTTACTGGCGTTGTAAAGTTTATAAAGTAAGTAAAATAAACTATAACTGGTTGAGTTCGTGGTACTCGAGGGTTAGTATTGGCATGCAAGCAGTAGTTTGAAGATCCCTGCCCTAGATCAAAAGTTGATACTTTTTCACTGATACAGGCACTTTCCAGAAAGGACTTTTTTAGTGTTTTCGAGCAATAACGCTATGAACATTATACTACTTGTCAAATACGCATGAATTCATATAATTCGGATCAGTAGCCACGGATGTGCTACATTCACGAAGAATTGACAAGCAATCCAATGTTTTATTCCTCGAAAATATCAAAAAGTCCATACTTGGGAGTGCCTATATCGATTTAAAAAGAAATCAGCTTTGGAGGTTGATAGGGGTCAAATTTGTTTGTAAGTCTATTAGTTATAATCCTTGTAAGTAATTTGTACGAATGTTACAGAAGATTTATAGGGCGATAATTTCCGATGTCTAATTTGTCGCTTTTTTTCTTACACAAAAATGACTCGGGCGTTTTGCCAGTTATCAGGGATTTAACCGTTTTGAAGACTTTTTCTCAAAATAATACTCATTGAATGTAGCGTTGCAGACCCTCCAAGTTCCAACATTTCTTTAGATATAGCAACTTCATTTAGGGCACGATCAGATTTCGCTTGTGACAAAGCATGTTTCAACTCTTCGATTGTAATGTCAGGTATTTCTTCTGAACCAACATTTGTAACATTGGGGAGCTTGATGTCTGGTTTTGGATTAACTGAAATGTTCAAATTGGAATAGAACTCTTCTATGATGTTATCTACTTTGCTTCTTTGTTTCTCCTTCTTTATCTTCTTTTGTTTCTTCTTCTTTATGAATTTTAATGCCTTCATATTTTTGTTGTTTTCTATGGTTGTTCTAATACTTTCCGCTTATGCTTCCTGATATCATGTCTATTTTTCTTTCTGATTTGTTTGTTTCGTTGGACGTAGTCTGCTATGCCTTTTTCCATGTTTTTTTCTTTTATTTATCAGGTCTTTGGTCTGTTGTCATAATTTACTGTTTGCTTGTCTTCTAACAGTGCAGATTTTCTTTATTGCAGTTTGGATACCTTTTTAAATTTTATTTTCCAGTTCGTTTATTGTCAATGTATTAAGTTTATCCATTGGTGTAAATTTTTTCGTCATATACTCCTGATATGTATTTTCATTTCCTACGATGTCGGAAAACGTTGGAGTTTAATAAGTTTGTTCTCTTCTTTTTTAATGTTGATGTTTATTTTTGCTCGAACGAGCCTGTGGTCACTACCCAGGACGAATTTGTTCAAAGCTCTTACAGCGGACGCAATATATTTTTTGTTGGTAATAATACAATCTATTTCATTCTTTGTTCGATGATCTGACGCTGACTCTGACTACATCATTAAAAAGTTTAAAAAAAATATGTGGTATTCCTACTCAAATTTTTTTTTATTCATTTTTGTTTCACAAATACAAATTATAAACTGTATGATTTTATGCTCTTGAGCTGAGCTAGGAGAGTTGACGAAAAAGTATCACAAAGAGAAAGAATAATAGCGAATACTTTAAAAGTAAGCTGATCCACAAAAAATCGTTTACTTAGAAATAGTTGAACTGTATCAAATGTAAACTTCACATTAATTATGATGTTTAAATATTTTGGAATATACATACATTAGATAAATATATATAATATGTCAATCTCAATTAAACAAAAAATGTTTCACGTATTTTAATATACGTCAAACATTCAGTAAGCTGAGACTCCATTCTGATTCTGGAGGTAGCTTAAAATCAGAACTTAATTTATAAAATTCCAACTATTACTAGATTAAAAATTTTTGGGAATTTTGATGCATTAATGATTATAACAGCTTTATTTATTTATCACGTTCACTATAATAAAATAAATAAAATCCTATATAATACAAACAAAATGAACTACTATTATCTAAACAAAAATAAAGACTATAAGTACACCCTGTAGAGTGTAATTTTAATGAAAATTTCTCCCCTAGTATTACTTTACTCCAAATCCTTCTCACCCCACGATAATATTATGGCATAAAATACCGAACAAAACTTATAGTAAAAGTAATATACCTATAAGTCTGTGATTAAGTATAAAGTTGGTATAAGATAATTTCGCACGGTATGATTTCATTCGAAGTTTCTCGAGGCAGATTAACGTCAGATATAATATCCACTTAGCACGTTGCAATAACTTTACTAGACTAAAAGTTTGGATTTAGTATTTTGATGGACTCCTGTTTCGTGATTAGACTATATTTCTTTATTAATAACACACTAAAATAAATCAGCTTTTTAATATAGTCTTAACTTTCATTTTAAACTTAATTAATGAAATTTGTATCATAAAATCAGATATTGTGAAAAGTATGCCTAAACAAAAATAAGTTATCGTATAATATCGAAAGTATTGGAGTCCCCAAATATGAATAAAATGAACCATATTTTTTTTTGTTACTATGTCAAAAAAGTTAGATTGGTTGGGAAGCAAAACATCATAAACATTTGCAGATAACATGTTTTTGATTGATTATAAGTATTTAGAGAATTATTTTTGTTGCGTTTCTTGCCAAACGAATTTTGTAATTTTCTTGTATTTCATGAAATTTTCGCTGTTGACAGAGTAAGAATTATTGCTTTACATGATGCGAGACATTCAAATCTCTTTTTACTTTTACATTTTCTTTAAATATTCCTCCACTACTTTAATGATACCAAGCTACCAACTTTCAATCGACATATGAAAACAGGAGTTGGCCTTTTGGAGAATAGCGATGGATCATATTTAATAATAAAACCAGAATTGGATAAATAAAAACGTAATAAACTGGTTGATAATGCAAGGCTAAATAGAGCAAGAGTGGTTCGGGAGGCATTTGAAGAGGAGAGTATCACCACATTGAATCAAGTAAAGCAGCAAAAAGTTTCTTCGGTTGGTACAGGCTTGGTTACATATCACAGAGTCAATAATCAATTGCTCCTTGCATCACATTGCTCCACTGGTACATCCTTTCTGTTGAGTTATCATGATGTTATTTTGTTTACAATGTGCATAGATGCGTTGTGTCAAGCAGGAAGTGATTATCTTATATAGTGTGGGAAGACAGGTGATTGGCCTATACTGAGCTGGGCCCTGCGTGTTATGTTGGTCCTTTGACAAGAGATACGTAATACCTTCTGTCAGGAACTATGACATTTTTGTTGGGTTAAGGAAAGCATCATTAATAAGATTAGTCAGAATTTCTTTAGCGAGTAGTTCTAGACCCGGTCGAGATCTGGACTTTTCCAGTTATGGAATTCCTTGATTATTCCTTAGATTTTCTCGGTGGTAAATGGCTCAAACTTCATCTGGCTGTAGTCTTGGCAGATTTGGTGTTCTTCATTGATCCAGCCAACTGCGATGTTACAATGAACGGTTGTGGAAAGTTGGTTTCCCCAGAACTCTTGTACCTGCTCTCTGTTGGGATATCTATTACCTGTCATGATAGATAAAGAGTTAAGCTTAGGGTAGAAAGTCTTTTCTGACGGTTGAAACAGCGCATTCTCTCGTTTTCGGTTATTGCTGGTTTTGTATCTCTTTAGCCGTCCTGCAGTAACAGAGAGCTTTTATTTTAGCGTGTCGAGGCATTGCTGAGCCGTACTATTAGCTGGATCGTGTTGCGAATGGTACCGGGCTCGATTCATTATTTCTTCAACTCGTCTTTGAAGTGTTCTTGTTCTCACGCCTCTGTTATACTCCGTCAGCTGTCCTATATCGTTTCGAAGATTTTCAATTTTGTTATTTAAACGCCTCCCCCATGGTGGTGTGTTGGGTTCCGTTCTTGCTGATCGGAGCTCTGTTGTAATTTTAATTTCTAAAGCTCTAGCTATTGTAGTCGCAGCACAATAAATTGTCATTTATACGAACTCCAGAGTATAGGCCTCTGAAACATATGCTAGCAAAATCCGATTGTTCATTATGTCTTATATGATACCCAGTTTTTTAGATGAATTAGTTTTTGGCAGTTCTGATCTGCACCACGGATTGGTTCCATTATACTTCAATACCGCAGTACTCATTCCTGTTGCTAATTTCTGATAAAGAAATTCAGCGTTGTCCTGTTGGGTATCATCATTCTGATTCTGGCTCAGGGTTTAGTAATCGGATCGTTGTTATTTTCAGCACCCCTGATCTTACGTTTAACTTCTGCGTTGATGACATTAAACCGCTTACGGGCTTTTTCGGAAAATAACTCTGTATTGGTCAGCTATTCTCTGTTCTGATATTTGCTTGCAGAAATCGGAGTGAAGTTGTGCCTGGTCCTAGATGAGTTACCCTGTAAAAAATGCGCATTATAGACTCGTTCATGGGCACAGTCCATTACATGCGTTGTCTTGGTTGTCCTGGTTGAGTGAGCGTTAGTTGAGGCTCCTGCGCAGAATCTTCGGCGTCTGGAGCTCGTGAAGTTGTTTGGCCCTCGTGCTGATATAGTTGTTGTTGTTGTTGTTGCTGCTGTTGGTCTTCAATGATGTCGTCTCTCATGCCTTTGTTTGGTTGTTCTTCAACTTCGGGGTCTGGTTGTGGCGCAGGTTCTGCGACTTGGTCATTGTTATCGCCGGTGCTTCTTGTCTCTCGTTCGATTTACGTTTTAACAATGTTAAGTAGTGCTTCTGAGATTAGTTTATTTCGGAGAATGGTCCTGTATTGGTCTACCATTCTTTGTTGCGACACTACTATGTGTGAGTGTTTCCTGCAGAATTCGGCGTGTAGTTGTCTGTAGCCAGTCATCTCTTGTTCTAGAAGAGTTACTCCGTAAAAAATTATCTCATTCATAGGCCCAGTCCATTTCATGCGCTGTTTTGGTCGTCCAGCTTAAGTGAGAGCTAGCTGAGGTTATTGTTATTATTAATAACTATATACTAGTTAAAATGAGATTACGTAACAGATAGAATTGTTAGTTCAAAATTTGACCCTTTTCTGATTTCTCAGAAAAAATTTAACAAGTTTGCATCACTCAATATTATGATAAATTGGCAATTCATCATGTGTCTTAGCAAGTATATAGCAAAAACCTAATGATATTTTTTGACGCACAACAGTTTGGGATAAATCATGGATTATTATTAGCCTCCAAATTTTTCTTTGGTCAGATTATTGTGTTTTAATAACTGCGAATTTGTGTTGTATTCAAAACCTAGATACAGTAAAATGTTCCAAAAATGAAGTAATTCACATCCAAATATTACTTTTTACAAATAAATTTAATAATTTAAGGATTTCTGCTGAAAAAAATATATTAATAAGCTATAAGACTGCAGTAATAGGGAGTGTTCGATACAAAGTAAACATAAATTTTTCCATGAAGCTAATTTTTTGTTAGACCAGAGTATCGGACTCCACTTAAGTTAAATTATTTTATTCCCACTACTGTTTGACTTTGAAATAAATTGCGGCAAATTTACCATCAACCGAAAAATTTTAAACTGAACGATGAACGTTTCATGAAATATCATATTCCTCTGGTTTATCGTTAAATACAGAAAAACAATCGACCAAACAATTCGTAATAGACAAGTTCGTGTGACACCTTATTCCAAAGTTGAGTTGCAAAGTTAGCCATTTCATTTGATTTCACAGCTAATCATAACTACTGCTCTTAACTCCAAAACCTATTAACAATATTTTATAAGTATGTCAGTGGACGTTGAATAAAATTACGAGTAAAGTGCTTTTCGAAAGATAGATTTAAAAAAACATTTTTTCTATTTAGTATTCTTGGTTGCTAATATCTATATTATCTGCAATCTCATTTTAAAAATTAGAACAAATGACACTCATTAATTTAAATTTATTTATTTTGTCTATTTTTAAAATAAAAGTAACCGTAGCTGATATACCTGGGAATTTTAATTTTTATTTATTTTTCTATAGTGAACAAATAAACATCGGCAGTCATATACATTTAAAAATTTATTTAGTAAAATGATAAAATAATATAATTTATCAAGCAAACATGTATATTTCTTTTAGAAAATATGATATTTTGATGCATATATATATATATATATATATATATATATATATATATATATATATATATATATATATATATATATATATCCGGTTTTATAGGGTTCTACGCCTTCCAGTTCCCAGTCTCCATTGTTTTCGGTCTTCCCAATCCCCTGGAAGTAAGTTTCTTTGGGACATGGCTCGGTTAATGCCCTTAATCCAGGTAACTCTTGGTCTTTCTCTTTTTATTTTTTCATTTGGTGTCCATTTTAGGATTTGCTTTGATAGACGTTCGTCCGTCATTCTCTCCACATGTCCATACCATACCAGCTGAAACTGTTCGATTTCATCGAGAATAATTTTCTTTACGTCCATAATCTCTCTAAATCTCTCTGTGGTTATCCGTTCGATCCTTGACTTTCCCGCAGATCTTCGCCAAAAGTCCATTTCAAGAGCCAGCAGTTTACGTTCTATAGTTTTATTTATCTGCCATGTTTCACATCCATACAATACAATGTTTTTAAATATTGCATTGTATAAAAGATGTTTTCTTTCCTTGGAGATGTTTGTTGACCATAATAGTGAGTTTAGGCAACTAAACATAAATATATTAGCTATTGGCTGCGGTTTAACGATGAAATTGACTTTGTAATTATTTGTTTCTTTGTATTTATTTTATCTCGTTGGGCCTATGTTTTCGACTTTGATTATTCTTCCTTAAGAAAAAAATTTATGAACATAATTGACCTCGTTTTCACCTCCGGCAGTCGAATTTAAAAAAATGCTACTATGTGTTATTAAACTTCCCAAACGAAACCGATGGATCAAAATAAAGAATCCAACCTAACAAATGTATAACAATTAAACCAGCATCTATACTATTAATAACGAAAGGAAATGCAATCTTTCATTAGATAATTTCGGGAATTGCTACGTGCAAACAAACAAATTACATTTTACCTATAATAATAGAAACTTTTTAATTTATAAATTTCGATTATGTATTTTATAAGCCTCTCTTGGATACATAAAAACAAAGAAAAATCATTTAACTTCAAAAAACACGCTTAGAATTGCGAGCGCATAGTTTCCTACTTTAGCTCTTGGACTATATCATATTTCATTATATCGTACAAATAAGTTACATATCTCTATTATATTAGTATAGAAAATTTAACGATATCTACATCATTATGTAAAAAAAGTGGATTTCTATTTTTTACAGATCAACGAAAAACCCACTTAAATATAATTTAAAACTGTATTTTTATCTCGAACAAAGCCTAAATGCAAAAAATAACGTTAAAAAGCATAGTATGTTCTCCGCTAAATGGCAGATACGATGTGTTACGCTACACCAGTGATGGTAGATCGGAATGGCTTTTTAATATCTATGTATCTCTTTTACGTACATAAAAGTAGTATAGATAGAGCGCGTAATTATTCTCTATGTAAAATGTTTTTAGTAAATGAATTCTTTCACAATTTTGAAGGAGAAAATTATATATTTATTAAAACGCCTAAATAAACAGATTCAGGTATGCTGGCCGCTAGATGGCAAACAGCTAACCACTTATAGTAATTCAGGGTTAAAAGATTGAGGAATTTTGTCACAATTTTAGAAAAAATGTTTTTGCGAAAAGGAAGTAAGAAAAACTTGTTATAAAAAAATTAAATTATGGGAAAATCGTGGGAAGAATGTCCGACATTCTTATCTATTGAATAAATGAGCACATGAATTTTGCCTGTCTCCATTTTGCTTCGTTACGTTCTTGTGACGATATTTTCATCATGTGTTATTTGAAATATTTTTAACATGATATCTTAACTTGTTTTACTGGTATACCTAGATAACTGACACTGTTTTTTAACTTTATAAATACCATTTACTCTAACATTAAATTTTCAGTAGAAAAAGAAATAAATTACAAAAAAAATTTCAACATTTAACAATATCACGAGATAAAAACATACATGTCTTTTCAATCTTTCATGAACCGACACATATGGACACAGCTCTTCTTGTAACCCAATACAACATAAACTAGCAACGTTCAATAGTATGATACATAGATGTATTAAAATTTTGACAAAGAACTAAATATTATTAAACAAAGTGCTGTCAAAAGCGGATACACCCCAGAAATAATAAATAAAATTTTGAATACAAAATTATACAGTGCCTTCATTTCAAAACGAACCATCCTTAATAACTTTGTTAAATAGAAAAATTTAAAAAAAAGAAAAAACACGTCGATTTAGATATACAGGGGGAAGTTTAATTTTGCATTTGTTAAAAGTCTGTCAATCACCTCCTCACCTCCAGCTAACCTCACTTTGATATGTCAAATGGGAACCCCCACCTTGTGACACATCATTGTAAGCAGCATAAAATTGTCTATCCAACCGTATAAAAAAAATTAAATCGGTTGACGTACAAGCGAACAGTGTGCAAAAATGTCTTGTAATAATGCATAATATATCGGCCTCGAACTTTAGTATGTCAAATGATTACCCTATAGTGTGATACATCATTTTAAAGGGCATACTATCTCCTATTTAGCCAATAAAAAAAAAACAAAATCTGTTGATGTACAAGCGAATAGTAAGAAAAGATGTGTGGTAATAATAGACATCTTATCACATTAAACTTTATTATGTCAAATGGCTACTTCATAGAGTAAAATATTATTTTAAATTTAAAATAAATATTTTTTTAAAATAATAAACAGTTAAAATATTTGCGAGAAAAAAACTAAGCCTGTTTTAAAATTAATCGCAAAATTCATTGCAGTCTAATCAATCTAGTGTATTTATTTCAATGATATTTTTTGCGGTACCTGATAGGTACAAAAAATCACTGCAATAAATAAAATTTTTAAGATCTTTAAACACCAGTTGTTTATTATTGTTAAAATTGTCATTGTGACGCCTAGTTGAAACGTGAATATAAATGGTGTATACGCTAGCCGAAAGAATAGAAATAATTTTTCTCTATGGAGCTGAAGATCGGTGCGCTCGTAGAACCGCCAGAGCATTTAACGAGAGGCATCAAGACAAAAACGTGGGCCATAAATATGTACTCGAATTGGTACGAAAGTTTGAAGAAACGGGATCCGTTTGTAATAAAAAATATATTGAGAAAAGGGTTGTAGATGAAGCATGCCAAATCGAGGTACTAGGACAGTTTGCAATAGATCCAACTTTATCCATCTCAAAGGTCGCAGATTTAACCAACATTTCTGCTGGCTCTGTGCATAAAGTTTTAAAACAAAATAAGTTTTTTCCCTACAAAATTCAAATTCTTCAAGAACTCGGAGAAGACGATTTTGATAGGAGAATTCAATTTTGCGAATTAATGTGCCAACGAATTGACGAGGACCCCCATTTACCTAAGAATATCTGCTTTAGTGATGAATCAACTTTTTTTCTAAATGGACTGGTTAACAGACATAACTGCAGATACTGGGATAATGAAAATCCGCACCTTTTCCGAGAAGGGCATACTCAATATCCCGAAAAAATTAACGTGTGGGCAGGAATTTATGGCAATGAAATCATCGGGCCATTTTTTTTGGTAGATAATTTAACTGGGCAAATTTATTTAAACCTTTTAGAAAACACAATATACCCTGCCATTGTGCAATCTTTAGAAAATCAAGTGGATGAAAATGCTGTTATGGTACTAAATGAAAATAATTTGCATTTCCAGCAAGATGGAGCTCCCCCGCACTACGCTTCGACAATTCGAGAGTGGCTTGATGAACATTTTCCAGGGACGTGGATTGGCAGACGTGGTGCAATTGAATGGCCAGCACGGTCTCCAGACCTAACCTCTCTAGACTTTTTTCTTTGGGGGTATTTAAAAAGCAAGGTTTATAAAACCCCACCTGAAAATATTGACGATTTAAAATATCGAATTGTTCGGGAATGTAGAGGAATTAGCAGAGAAACCCTTGCCAATGTTCGTGGGGAATTTCAAAATAGGCTTTTTTATTGTCTCGCTAATAACGGCGCACATTTTGAACATTTAATAAAATAATTTTCTTCAACTGAATAAAACTGAATAAACTGCTTATATTTAACACACATTTTTGCATCCTAATTGCCTATAACGTCTATTAACTTAATTTTTTTTGACATCGTTGGATAGCAGATCGTACGTCCTTTAAAATGATGTATCACACTATAGGGTAATCATTTGACATACCAAAGTTCGAGGCCGATATATTATGCATTATTACAAGACATTTTTGCACACTATTCGCTTGTACGTCAACCGATTTAATTTTTTTTATACGGTTGGATAGACAATTTTATGCTGCTTACAATGATGTGTCACAAGGTGGGGGTTCCCATTTGACATATCAAAGTGAGGTTAGCTGGAGGTGAGGAGGTGATTGACAGACTTTTAACAAATGCAAAATTAAACTTCCCCCTGTATATCTAAATTGACGTGTTTTTTCTTTTTTTTAAATTTTTCTATTTAACAAAGTTATTAAGGATGGTTCCTTTTGAAATGAAGGCACTGTATATAAAACCATTTAATCTGATGTTTCCCGTGATAAAAAATGTTACAAAAAAAATTTAAACTATTTCATATTTCGGCCGGCACGTAATTAAATAGAAAAAATCCTAAAAAATTCAATAAAAATGTGGACTTTAAAACACCTCAAATGGCAAGATTATAAAAAGCAACAAAACAAAAAAAGAAAATAAATCTGGTATACATAAAATAATATGTAGAAATTGCCTAAAGTTATATATAGAAGTTTCTCAATAAGAATGAAAGAACACTTTAATAGTTTTATTAAAGGAAAAACAGATTCTCATTATTCCAACCACTTAACAGAATCCAGACATAATTTCGATCTAAATTTCCAAATTTTACACACAGACAATAAAGGTACTAAATTAGATGCGTTGGAGTCCCTGAAATAAATAAATCTAAAAATACCGATCCTTTGTTAAATTGTTAACTAGATCTAAACAACTCACCCTATTGAACCTGTTTTTATGACCTATTGCAATAAGCTGCTTAGTATTGAAAAAACCCAAGGTTAGTAAGTCCTACATAGATATAAGAATTTGTATTAACATTGTTCATTCTTGATAAATTTACCGTGTAGCGAAACATGCCGAATGTTTATTAATTGGAGTTTCAACTACTGTTAAATTTTTAAGTGATAATTTGAGTTTTATTTCATTGTCGCTTAATTATTAAAAATAAAGTTCTGTAGTCCCTCAGAAGGTTTGACTGGAAAATAAATATATCTGTAAATAAAAGTCCAATATACACTTGCTTAGGTATTTATTTACTAGCATTTTCTCAGCTAGAAGATTGCGCCATATTATTTGAATCCAAGTTGATTTACCCATAAAATTCTATCTCGTCTAACTTTACGAAGTTTATTTTCAATTGCATTCTAAACCTATCTCACAGTAAAATGAAAAACGAGGCTTTATATTATTGAGTTTGATAAAGTGTAGATTTACCAGTTGAATAAAAGTTAATATTCTGTGGTATGTTTTTAACGTAAATGATATTATTTTCTTATTCATTCCAGAGGTGGCTCGTCATATTAAATCATATATATATATATATATATATATATATATATATATATATATATATATATATAATAAAATAGAATAAAATATTGGCGAAGCGGACGTGAAAATTTGTCAATCTACATGATTCTTGTGTTAAAAAGTGCGGAGCACTCCAAAATATGGAAAAACTCCGGGTCCGACAGATGGCGACAGCGCTGTTTCGTCCTAATATGAGACTCGTCAGGCCACCGCATTCGGTACAAACCATCATCTCGCCTTTGCATCCTATAAAGCTGAGTTTACAATCAAAAAACAGCAAACAGGACGACAAAGGCGACATCTCGATGGTCCACTTGATAATACAAGAACCACAACGATTAACAAAGTTTGTAAAAGAACCGTCATATGGTGGCGCGACGGTGAATTAAAACAGAAATATATAAAATCGAGTACACGAAACGCGCTGCCCAAAGGATAGGGGTCGCATTTTTCGGTACTGGCAAGCAAGCCTACCGCTTATTTTAGCAGTCAAAGCCACTTGCCGCACCAAACGATCCCACCATGAGAGCATCGTTTAGCGTGTTTCAAAGCCAAACAAGTACATAAATAAGTAGATAAGTTTTTGTCCGTGTAATTTAAAATAAAATAGAATAAAATATTGACGAAGCGGACGTGAAAATTTATCAATCTACAAGATTCTTGTGTTAAAAAGTGCGGAGCACTCCTAAATATGGAAAAACTCCGGGTCCGACAGATGGCGACAGCGCTGTTTCGTCCTAATATGGGACTCGTCAGGCCACCGCATTCGGTACAAACCATCATCTCGCCTTAGCATCCTATAAAGCTGAGTTTATAATAAAAAAACAGCAAACAGGACGAGAAGGGCGACATCTCGATGGTCCACTTGATAATACAAGAACCACAACGATTAACAAATTTTGTAAAAGAACCGTCATATGGTGGCGCGACGGTGAATTAAATAAGTGGTAGGCTTGCTTGCCAGTACCGAAAAATGCGACCCCTATCCTTTGGGCAGCGCGTTTCGTGTACTCGATTTTACATATTTCTCTTTTAATTCACCATCGCGCCACCATATGACGGTTCTTTTACAAACTTTGTTAATCGTTGTGGTTCTTGTATTATCAAGTGGACCATCGAGATGTAGCCTTTGTCGTCCTGTTTGCTGTTTTTTGATTGCAAACTCAGCTTTATAGGATGCAAAGGCGAGATGATGGTTTGTACCGAATGCGGTGGCCTGACGAGTCCCATATTAGGACGAAACAGCACTGTCGCCATCTGTCGGACCCGGAGTTTTTCCATATTTTGGAGTGCTCCGCACATTTTAACACAAGAATCATGTAGATTAACAAATTTTCACGTCCGCTTCGCCAATATTTTTTTCTATTTTATTTTAAATTACACGGACAAAAACTTATCTACATATATATATATATATATATATATATATATATATATATATATATATATATATATATATATATATATATATATATATATATATGATTCAGTATCTCATTTTGGTGTAGATGAAATAAAAGAAATTCAAGGTGCAGTCTGCTTTATACGCGGTCGCAGATCGTAACGGTTGGTTGGTGTTGGCTCCGCCTCCCTCTCGAGCGCCGCCGGATGTCAGTTTAAGCGTGGCATGCGTATCGGTACAATGGTCCTGCTTAAAAAGAGTTTTCCAAGAATCAATCTTGCTGCAAGTTGCTAATACAGAACACTACAGTGTTCTATATTAGCGACTTGTTGGCAGGTGTCAAAATTAATTTTATGTCCTGTTTCGTGCTGGTGTTGACAAAGTGCCGATGTTGTCTGTATGTTTCTTATACTGAGTTTATATTCTTCTAATCTCGCTGATATTCCTCTGTTGGTCTGGCCAATGTATATTTTATTGCAGGTGCCACATGTGATTTTATATACGCCTTGATTCTCTAGATTGATTTTGTTTTTTGGATTTCTTAAAGAAGAGCCTGTTGTTTTGTGTGGTTTGTAGGCTGTAGTTATGTTATGTTCCCGGATTAATCTGCCGATCCTGTCTGTTGTGCCTTTTATGTAAAGAAGTATGGTGACTTTTCTATCCTCGGTAGGTGGCCTTGTTTCTTGCGTTGGTTTTTGTTGCAATTATATTGCCTTATTTATGGTTGGTGTCTTGTAGCTATTTTGTTTAAGTGCCGTTTTTATGTGTGACTGTTGGTTTTCTTTTCCCTGATCATCAACCTAACTGATTTCTGAAAATTGTCCCCGTAGAATGCAATTGGCAAACTGGCTATTGAATCGGAAATGAAATAATATAAATTTCATTAGCATGCAACTATTGTCTCTCATCATTAACATTCAGTTCCAATCAATTAATGTTTGAGCAAAAATTATTGGCAATTTTTTAATTGGACCATTCTTACTGGCGGCATTATTGAATGGAGAATTTTATTTCGGGTTCCTCAAGAACCCTTTTCATGATTTAGTAGAGCACTCACCACTGGGAACCCGCTGAAACAAGTACTACGTGCTGTGTGGGAGCACCTGAATAACGTCTATCCAAACCGTCGGATAGGTTAAGGAGGACCTATTGCCTGGACTCCTCGATCTCCCAGTTTAAAGCCATTTGATTTTTACCTATGGGGACACCTCAAAATCCTGGTGTGTTCCACTCTGGTCGATAGTAGGGAGGAATTTCTACAGAGAACCACGTTTCATTGTGATCAAATAAGGAACAATGCTGAGCTAATGTGGCGGGTACAGCAATCCTGTCGTCATGCCCGCGTATGTATCAGACTTCACGAAGCCCATGTTAAAGCTTCTAATGAAGTTTTTAACTAACCAGTTAGTTCAACTTTCTATTGAAAGTATGGTGAGAGGGAAAATTCCGCTTTTTCATATTTAACCCGACTAAAGTTAGGGGACTAACAGTGTAAATAAAATGTTGTTTTTTCGAAAACGGTTAGGATTAGCGACATCAGAGAAGACTACTGAATTTTTAGTCAATTGTGGAAGATATGTAAAAAACGTTTTCCAAAGTTCTTATCATACAGAGCGTAAAAAAAATGGAGTCATATATGTCACAACTAGTACATCCTTGCAACTGTGAATAATTCACAACACTTTCTTGGATAGTAATTTGAAGTGTCTTACCTTGTATACATCATATCACAAAAAAATCGAAAACTGGGAAAAACTTGATTTTAGGGATATACGAAAAAAGTATATATGATTTTTTATTTCTCTCATATATTTTCTTCATATCTGGGAGATTTCCCACATTTCTCTGGACAATCTGTATAACAAAGGTCAGACTCAATAAACTATAGAAGAAAACAAAAACATGAATGTATTACGTAAAAGACTTAGACCGGAAAAAGGTAAATAATGATAATCAAGAGCCAACAAGGAAATATAGTAACAAGTAAAGAAAAAATTCAGAAAGCGGTCAAAGAATTCTACCAGCTCTTGCATAAACCCCACAGGAAAAATACTGTAGATCCAGAATCAAAAATACTACCAGATATTAGGTTGGAAGAAATAGAACTATCCTTAAAGAGAACAAAGAATAAATTCTTTAAAAGCTTTAAAATTGGTGAACGAGATTTCACTTAAACGTCAGCGGCCTTACAGTCCAGAAAGGGACTCAGCAGATACACGGAAAACCTTCGATTACATATATATATATATATATATATATATATATATATATATATATATATATATATATATATATATATATATATATGCAAACTTCGTTCCATCATATCCTTTCCGTTTGGATAAATTGCAACAGAACACAATTTATCCCATTCCACAAACATCGAGATGATGGCCTACCTGTACCACAATACCGAGAAGAAAGTCAAAACTTACCCTCCCCGCTAGAGTGATACGGAAGAGGCACATATTTCGTCTCTACTAGACTCATTAGGGTACCGACATTCACCTGTTTGTGCAAAAGATAGATCGAAAGGAAGTATGCAACAATGAACGCGGCTTCGCCAACCTCCCGCCGGATGGCGTGTATATGTTTCACGGTTTTCACGGATTCCTCCGTGTGATATGCAGTAGCGGTGGATATATCCACATTATGCCGTTGTAGTGCTGAAATCACATTCAGCAAACGTATAACTATATGCAAGTCCGTGTTTAAATGAAATAAATTACGAACAGTAAATGCAAACTTTGTTCCAACATGGAAAGGATATGATGGAACGAAGAAAGAGGCCTAAATATAGATGGTTAAAACTAAACATATCTACTTTTGCGGATGATACAGTTTAGTTATCTGATAACCTTGGCAATAAGAGGTAGCATTAGTGAATAAATACACTGACCTGGATTATGAAATGTAATCTCCAGAAACAAACCAAATAGGCGAACTGAAGAGAAGAGTAACTCCGTGGGCCGCCGATGGAAGACTTGAGGAAACCTTCAAAAGCGATCCGCCAATTTGTTTTAAAACAAAAGTTTTCGACCATTGTGTTCTACCAGGTATAACAATGAAACATCACTCTTAACCGTGGAATGTGTTAAAAAAGTTAGAAACGAATATCTAAGCCGAAGAACAGATATTACTGAAGTGGTTACACGTTGGGCCAGTTATGTGGCCCAAAAGAAACATATGGAGAAAAAGACCGTTCAGTTGAGACCGAGAGCCAACAAGTGAAACAGAGGGAGACCTTCCATACTCTGGACAGATTAGAATAATTAAAAATTGGATGCAGCGAGCTCAAGTGCAGAAAGGGCTGATTGATGATGGTGGTAATGGTGATGATATTTTTCCCTAAAATTATCATCAGGTTCGAATAATTTTAAAAAGTGATGGAAACATCTTTATTTAAAAAGTCCTTAAATTTTCAAATAAAAAGTTAAAGTTAAAAACCGGTTTATATATATATATATATATATATATATATATATATATATATATATATATATATAACATACTATTAGCGATATTGTATGATTCCTTTTTTTAGAAATAATTTTGTAATACTAATAAAGTATACTTTCATAAAAATGACTTGCATTCGATTTTTACTTTATGTGAGTCTTTAAATGCTCTCTGTATTACTTTGATTTTTTTCACTCATAAATCAATTTCTTAGATTTAGTTTGGCATATTTCAATATCAAGTGCAAAATCTTTTACGGTGCCAAAATTTTTCGAATTCCTCATTCCTCAAACAATATAAAAAAATAAAATTTATAAAAAAGCGTAAATAAATTTGGATTCTCATTAACACGTCTTTAACTATACCTCATTTGTATAGTCTTAATAATAATATAGCATCACATTTTGATATAAATAAAACTTTACTTCCATGAGTCAAACAGTAGTCGGCAAGCATGGAAGCATTCCACTTTCCCTGGTACCTTGTCTCCATTGTTAGTATATCCTGATCGAAGAGTTCGCCGTGCTTATCACTTACAGCTCCACAGTTGTCAGGAAAAAAGTCCAGATGTGAGTTTAAGAAATGGATCTCTAGAGACACATTACAACACATTTTGTGTGTAATGTGTAATGTAATTGTCAGCTTTTTTATTTCCGAAGAAATTAGTGATCACGAGGCGAAATTCACTCCAAGCATTTTTTAATATCTGATAGAGTGCTGTCAAAATGTTTGTCTTTCAGGATATTTCGAATCAGTGGCCTAACAAAAATACCTTTTTTAATTTTTGCTTCACTTAGAATTGGGAATTTCTGACGCAAGTACTGAAAAGATGACCCTTATCCATGTTGTAAAAAAATCTTTCATTATTTAGTTATATGACCAAGGCGATAAAATAAAATAACAGATTCAAAATCTGAAGAAACCAGCTCCTGCGAGAAACTAAGTTAGTAAGCCAAATGTATAAATTTGTAAAACAGATAAAACAATTCCAATATTAATTTTAAAGGCTTACCTTCTTATCGACGTAAAGTATTGGTCCAAAAAATCCTTAGCTTGTCGCAAAATTTCTTTCGGTGTTCTTACTGGTTCGTTTTTTCCCTGTTGTCCCATTACGCTGCCGAGACATACTTGATAGGAGCATGGTCCAGGCTAAAAATCAAAAAATATATATAGTTAATAGTTTTGATAAAATATTAATATCTCTATATATAAATATTTAAAACTTTTAGTGATTTAAGCTGCAATATTTTCATCAGAATCATTATCAAAAAATTAGACAATACAAATAAATAAAAGTAGATCATAAAACTCATTGTACATTTACTTTTGTATCTGAGAAACCCTTTTTGGATAAAGTACGAAGATAATTTTCTTTTTACCTACATATTATAGTGAATAATAAGCTTATGTTTGTACTGTTTCTATACCTCAGCATTAAAAGTATAATTGTGAATTACAAGTTATGTCTAGCCAAAAAGGTTTATGTCCATTGTCAGGCTGTGTTGGTGAGAGGATTGCGAGCACATTGAACCTAGGATTTTTATGATTTACTGAAAACTTCTTAAATACGGCTACAAAATGAAAGATTAAGCTTTATTTCTTCACATTCTATTTAATCTTAACAACGAATTATGTAGAAAGTATTTAGTAAGAAGGCCATCGGAAGATAATTTTTAACAGCGATAAAGTTGCAGAATGTGTCAACAAAATTATTTTCCATATTGCGATTAAATTAGTCCCAAAACTCCAGCAATAGTAAACAGGCTTTAACATTCGCCTTGAAGTTAGAAAGTTCCAATTAATGTAGTACTCCAGAAAACTGAGTGGTTAGGAACAAAACAAGATGCGTGGGAAAATATGAGGGTCGTTTGATAAGCCCGTGATTTCTCACAAGGTGGCACTCCAATCACAAATTTGGATTCACTGTACACAAGTTTTATCTTATACTAGTATATATAAGAAGTTTTAAGCCAGTCTGTTGCATCAAAAATTTTTAGTCTATTAGGTTTGCGTGGTAGTGTATATTTAAGGTCATGGTGAAACATGCATTTCGTGCGCTTTTAAGCAATCCTTTTGAGGAGAAAAACTACCAAAGAAACCGAAGAGAAGCTTAAGAATTATTATTGAGAATGTGCTTCATCGCAAGAAGTGGTTCACAAGTGTTTTACTGAATTACGTTGTAGCCATAGGAGCAGAAGACATGATGCTGAGCATGCTAGATGTCCAAAAAAGGTCACTTCCATCTATCACTACACGCCGAAAAAAAACCAGCAATCAATGTAAATTGAACCTTGGGAACGCGTTCTGAAACAGGCAAAGACAGTTCCTACAACTGGAAAGATCATGGCCTCGGATTTTTGGTATTCACACGTCATGATATTTACCGATTACCTATAGAAGGAAAAATGAATCGCAGAAGAATATTATCCTTCACTATTGGATCGATTTGATGTTGTATTGAAGAAATAGCAGCCATACCTGGAGAAAGAACTGTACTTTCACTACGATAATGATCCAGCTTATTACAGTGAAATTACAAAGGAAAAATTACAAAAAGTACGGGGTGTCCCATTTTCGACACTTTTGGGGCATATTGGAGTTATTATCAAAGATATAGTGTTGCGGTTTTCACTTTAGTGTCCTTTTTAACGAAAGGAAAGATTTCGGTGTCAAATTTGGCATGGGGTGATTTTGAAAATCTTCGTTTTTTAGGCACATCTCATATTTCCGTTGTGTTCACTTACCAAAAAGATAAAAACTGAGAGTTTTTTACGTAAAGTTCAGTGGCGCAATCAGTTTTGTTCTAAATAGTTTAGTTTTTGAGATAGTAACCAAACTTATGATTTTTTTTTAGATATTGATTAAGTATAATATAGGCTTTTCAAAAATATATAATGTAAAAAACAAGAACAACATTATTCCATAAAACTAAAGTAACAAAAACAAAAGAAACACTGAAACTAAATGCAACCAAGGATTTTTTTAAAGATGGTTTTCAAAACGACGTCAGTTTTATCGAATGCAATATCGGCACAGTTTTGTTATTCTTCTAATTGCACATAAAAGAATCATAGATCTATTATGAAGAGTTTGGAAGGTCAAACTAATTATCTCATGAAGTTGGTGGCCCTAACAGCCTAGATTTGTATCGCGGGCACCTTCTTATTGAACATAAATTGAATTAAAATGGGCCAATGAAACATTTTCAAGCAATTCTGAAATAGATTCAAGGATTTCTAGGTATCTACGTGCTGCGAGATCCCCTTCATACATTCTGTAGGCTATGTATCGGCCCTTTCGAAAATTAAATGGTTATTTTCTACAGACCAATGCCTCGTGTTGTGATGACAAATCGTCCAATAGATTCATTGGTATGGATTTGTTCTAAATACCATTACCAAAACGTTACTCGCCGCTCATGATCTCCTGGGTGTAAATGTTGCACTATTTTAAATTTATATGGATGGTATCTATACTTTTTCAAAATTCTTCCAGCATCAGAGTTTGCTACTCCAACTTCTTCATCTATTTTTCTACAGGATGATGAAGTTGTTGCTGCTGCGTAAAATAACACATTTGTTTATTTTCTCTCCCTGTCTTCTTTGACGAATGTTTTGGCATGACACTGAATAAAAGATCCATGTTCAAACTAGGTTTCTTTTAAAACGAGCAAAAATGTGTGGAACGCGTTGCCTTCTTTCTGGATACCTAACATGAATAAAAGATCACCAGATATATGAAGTTTTCCTAATAATAACGATTTAAATACATTACATAACAAAAATATTTCATAAATAATAACAATCTGACAAGACTGTGAAGTTGTGGACATCTGCCGTTTGTTTCTTATAAATTGGCCATGGTCCTCTGTTACAAATAAAGTAAATTATTGAAAATATTAAATTCTGACCTTGTTTTGCAAAATAAAATAAACGCATTACATATTTTTGAAAAGCCTAAATTATACTAAATCAATATCTAAAATAATATACAGGGTGTCCTATTTAAAAAATCATGAGTTGGGTTAATATCTCAAAAACTATACTTTAAAAAAAAACTGACTACGCTACTGAACACTAAGTAAAAACCTCTATAAAAATCAGTTTTTATCTTTTTAATAAATTAATGCATAATGGAAATACGAGATGTACCTCAAAACCGAGCTATGGCAAATTTGACTCCGGAATTACTCATTTCGTTAAATAGTAGAACAATAAATAAAAACCGTAACACTATATCTTTGATAATAACTCCAATACCTCCTAAAAGTGGCAAAAATGGAACATCCCGTATGTTAAATATTACTTCTTTATACACCTTGTTCGCCAAATTAAGCACTTAATGACTATATTCTGTTCGTCAACATGAAGAATTGACTTAAAGGAAAAAAAAATTATCAAACAAGCTGAATATTACTCAGGTGAATGAACATTTTAAGACGCTTGATAAAGATTATTTTTCGAAAGGAATAAATAAGCTTGAGTATCATTTCAATGTATAGAGTTAAAAGGAGATTATGTTAAAAAATAAATAGACATATTCTTAAAAAATTGTTTTTTTTTGGTTCATGTAACTGATTTATAAAAACGCCCCAGTAGATTCCTCTACAGTTGATCAAACTTATATTGATATTGAGACTGATATTGAAACAAGATTATATTGTTTAAATTTACATTTACATGAAATTTAAAAAAAAAAATCACACTTGCGCCAATTCTACGTTAATTTGAGATACCTAAAACAACACTTATTCCATATAATCAATAAACATACAATCATTTTAATAATTAGCGTTAATCCTAAGTAACAAATGAAAGTTTCCCATGTTTCATCTATTATATGTAAATTATTTTGATTTTCCAACGTATTTAATTCAACGGTGACAATAAGTATTTTAAGTTTAGAAGAAATACCAGGATACTAGTAAATTTGAACAATTACCATTCATGATTATCTGGGACAGATATAAAGTCAATACACTGAAAATACACGAAAAAAAAATGGAAAAAAAAACAGCTAAACAAGAGTAGCTTGAGCGATAATGAACGAACTACAGGGAAAGCCGGATAAGTTGTCATGAACGGGCAAAACAACATTTTCCATATTTATTCAATTCTCTAAATATGATTAATTCATAAAAATAGTGACATGGCAATAAAATTTGTCTCGGTCTGTGTTGCCTTTATCGTGCGCATTCGGGATATTTGTATTTTCCTATGATGTAAGTGTAGTATCTCGATTCAAAAAATATAATAACAAAGTATAAATTATTTTAAAATATCGAGCCATAACTTTTGTTAATATTGTTATGTATTTATAGGCTATAAGTTACCAATAAAATTTTTATTGTGTTTTCAGATTTACAAACCAAACAGAGGGAGTACCCTCCGGGGATTATTGACTCGTACCAGGTATATAAAGACACCAAAAGTATGAAGCTCTGTGGGGACCTTTACCATGTTATCGGGCCCTAGGTGGCGTGGTCTTCTATACTTCTAACAAACTTTTGAACCATCTGCGCGGTTGCAAGGAGACCTGCTTTCTGAATAGTGTTACACAGATGATCACTAAGGCCCAGTTCCTTGATGTTCTGCAGGAGGTTCTTTGGTATCACTCCAGTTGTTGATAGTATTATGAGAATCGTGTAGACGCTGTTCATTGCCCACTGTCTGCGGATTTGCACCTCCAGACCTCTGTATTTGGTGATCTTCTCATGTATTTTGGTCTTAGGTTGTTATTAGGTATTGTAATGTCAATCAGTGTCATTTGCCTAGAAATTTTATCTGTATAGTTTAATGTCTGGCCTATTATGAGTAACTGTTTGATCTGTTAGAACCGTTCGATCCCAATATAACTTGAACTCGTTGTTTTCAAGAATAGGCTCCGGATTGTATTTATAGTAAGGCACTTTTTCTATCTATAATAGTTTCAACTTATCTGCTAACTCTTGGTGAAGTATCTTAGCGGCTGACTCGTGTTTTTTCCTTATACTCGGTTGCGGCAAACGCTTGAAATTCTCCAGGTATGTGCTGGATTGTCTCTGATGTTCGCCATCCATAACTACATTGATAATTTTCTATTGAGGGATCTCTGATGATGAACTCCCGATAGTTCTTCGTCGGAATAATCCAGTCTTGGATAGCTAACAGGAAGCCCTCCGTTTCCGGAAATATCTGTCCTGAAATCAATTAGTAGTTCGACGCTGAGTTGTCGACATTATCCTGGATGATCTCATTTGTATGCCGTCCATGAAGTGGGTTCTGTATCCAGGTTTGTAACTTCTCTTGATCTGTTCAGTGGTGAGAGGCAATATCCCTTTCTCTCAGCCGCAGCGGTGTTGAATAGTCTTGCATAATGCATAATGTATTTATTATTTGTGCTATTGTTGTTTTATTATTTTGCTTTTTATTGATAAAGTTGAAAGAGGATATCTTACGGGCAAAATAACATGCCAATATGGCAGGGAAGGATAAGCTACAGGGTCTTTAGAATATCAATTGTCCATCGTTTATTTCTGTCTGTATTTGTTTGTAACTGGTTTATTGATATGAAATGGGACGTTGAAAAAATACATATGTGGCATAGGCCGTAAGAGCTGTTGGTAATAAAGAAATAAATTGACTTAAATAAAGTAAAATATTTAGTATACCTATAGTCTCTTTAGAACGTGCCGCAGACAACAAAAATAAAATTGGAACCAAACTGAAAACATTTTAGGTCTTTGAAATATGTTCTAAGTGAAGAATTGAAAGCTGCGTTAGCTAAGTTCCGTTTAATCAAAAATATGACAGTTAACATTTAATTAGGGAAAAAAAGAAGATGGCTGGTAAAAAGTGGTTGAGGGGAGAACAGCCTCGGAACCTACTTGCCACCAGCAATTATTTATTCCCGAAAAAACATTCTGAATACTGTGCTGCACTGTTAAAAATAACCTTAAATTTACTGCAAATGTAAAGTTCATTCTACATTAAATTTAATAATTTTGAACTTTGAATAATTTACATTTACATTGAATTTAAAGCAAATTCATTGTTGTCCTTTGTACATTAAATTTTATTAAATGGTATATTAAATTTCAATAAAGTGACTGAAAAGATATCTCAACTTCTGTACATTAAAATTAATTCACATATACCCTACTACTAAAGGAATTTACATTATTTTTCAATTTACATTACATGAGATTCCGGGGGGATGGCGGAACTTGTATTTAATTTTTTGTTTAGTATGATATAAGTTGTTTAAAGGACTCAATTTGCTTATGGTAAAGTGTACATGTCTATTCCGTACTGACGGAAATCACTGAGTTCAAAACCCGTTTAAATGGCGGACACTACCTATGGGAAAAATGTCCACCATTTCCTGATTTTCAGAATTTACTGAACGCATTTTAATGTTGGTGCATTAAATATGTGAGAACATATTTTAAATTGAATGAACGCTGGCTGTATATTTAATACACATAATCACCTTAAAAAACAATGACCAAACTTTAAATTTAATGTATGATTACCTAAAATTTAATGAAATAAATTAATTTAGATTAATGTAAGAATTATTAAATTTAATGCATTACATTAAATCCATTTAATATATGTTTATAAAACTTGCTTTCAGCACATTTACATTAAATTTAATGAATTTCCTTTTTACGGTGTATAGTACTCTACCAATCTCATCTACACAAATTTTTGCGGCCATTTCAAAAACATTATAACAAACATGTGGCATCATGACTCAAGCAAAGCCCAGACACACCATTACCGTTTATCAAATATTCAAATCTCATTATTCAATCGTAATATTTTTTTTTAAAGATATTTCAATCAAATACAACTACCAACATATCTTTGCCCACTCCTGCTGTTGCTATGTTCCAAGAAATTAGAATTTCGGAAGCTTTACCAATCTCTGCGAACACTGTTGGTATCTCCTACCTCTGCTACTACTTCCATCTACGAGACCTGTGTCCACTATAATTCCTGAAGCCGTGCCAATTTTTTTGTACACTATTCTATACAAAACTCTTACAGAATATAGTAATCTACCACATTTCGAAGTTGCTACCACTGGCTGTTCATTACCTTTTCCTAACTCAAAAATATTAGCATTCGGAACGTTGTAGAAAAACTATTTATATGACCGTAGAGTAACTCAAGAAAAGCAGTGAAATGCAGGATTTATTAATCGAGGGCTCTTACCTCCAAAGTCAAGCGAAATTACTTTTGGGGAACTATGACCAGAAAAAATTCAAAGAATGTACTAGCTTATGTCAGAATTTACATAGAATAATAATAGGGATCCTAACATTGCACTCTCACCCGAAGAGGAACCATAAGGAACTTAGATTGTGCGAGAAAGAGGACAAAACCTCTATCTTCATTCGTTCAGATTATATCGCCTTGCAATACCCTAGAATAAGAGACCTGAAAAAGTTTCGAATTAAAGAGGAAGATCTACCCAATCTCAAATCGTCCCATATTCTGAGTTTCCTAAAAGAAAGGATTGGAGGACCTACTTTAATTGGTGAAGCCTCCTCAATGATGTAGTCATAGAAGAAGTGCGCAGTAGACCATTCAGGTTGAAGTAAACATATCCTTACCTTCATATACATACATACTTCCAGAATCCACCAGAAAAAGGAAGTGAAGAGAGAACAAAAAAGAAATGTAGTAAAAAAATAATGAATAATGGATCAAGTGACAAAAATAAATATTACTACTATTTATACAAAGAATGAATGATAAGAAAAAACGAGTCAAAAGAATATTACAAAGAAGACGTTAGTACAAAGTGACTTAAGCATGTCTTTTATATAATGATGTAAACAGACTTTCCAAATCTAAAGAAGCATAATTACAATGTCAACTTTGTGCAAAATGGGCACAAGTAGAATGTGCAGTGTAGAATGTGAGCTTGGCCATGCTTTTGAAAGTTATTATTTATTTTTTCAAAAGAAAAATTATGGTATGTACTTTTTGTAAGATTTCATGTTTTGAGTTTCTAAAATAAGGAGGTTTTATTGCCTCTTCTCCAAAAAAAAAAAAAACAAGTGGTTAATGCAAAGAAATGAAAACATTATTTGGAATTAATAAGCACTGATGATTTTTGACAGCAAAACGAAATATATCATTTTGTGCGGCTTTTTTCTTCTACATAAATGATTTTGCTCTTCCAATTAACATGTAGTCGATCTTTTCTCAAAAGACGATCGTATTGAATAATGATTTTAATATGTGTTTACATTTTCATAATGCTGAAAATATTCCAGAGATCTTTAGGGGTGTAAAAGAGGAAGTTTTAAACCATAATATCCGAAATATAAAGGAATATCTTTATCTCTTGCAGCACACTTATCTTCTTTAGCGCCGCCAAAAACACTCTCAAGTTTACCGAAATTTAATTTATCAAAAAATAATTTTCATAACTTTTTTTCATAGAGTTATAAACTTTCTCGTATCTCGAGAAGTTTCTTTACGTTTTCAAGTTTCTTCTTTGTGTTGCTTATAGTTTTGATAAAAGATGTTCATGTAAATGATTAACTTTAAAATATTACTCATACATTACCTGCTGAAAACATAAAATGAATAAACTTTAAAAGGGATGTTTCATATAATTTCCAAATATCGTCGTCATACATGTCAAATTTTTTTTTTATTTTCGTCTACACCAATTTCACACAAAAATCTTTTGTGGCGTATTTATTTTAAATTTGAATTAACTTAACCGGATATGTAAGTTAACGACGACAAAAATACGGATATGGATACCTGCGCACCAAACAAACTTGGTTAAATCCTAGAGAATTGTGCCGGGTGATCAAGACAGGATGTCGTTTATGTCTCAGAAACTGTTAATAGCACACTATCGAAAAATCTCTGGAAATTATTTTTAAGTTCCTATTACGGTCGCTTACAGGCATAACAACTATTACTCCATGGAAATTAGATCAAAAAAGAGCTGTTTTGTTAACAAAAATGTAACATTGGTTTTTTTTTGCTGGAATGTCTTCATTTAGGCATCCTATAAAACATATCTCGATGGTAACTTTGAAAGATCTGTGCAAAAAAAAATGGCGGACCGAAAATGGTCACGATTTTCGGTTTTTTGAGTTTATCTCAAAAAGTAAAAGTTGTATCAAAAGTGTTTCAAAAAAAGTTGTAGAGAATTAAAAAATCTATCGATTCATATATAAGTTAAAGCTAGCGCTACTAGTTATCGAAATATATTTTTTTTCGACAAAATTTACGGTTTTTGTTTTTTTTTTTAAAGATATTTATTAACAAATTACCGATTTAAAATTTAACAAAAAAAATATGCGTATTATCAGTATAAAAAAGTATGTCAAACCCGGAATCTGTGAGGTTTTTATTTTCCGAGAAATTCGATGTCAAAATTGAAAATTCATCTTCAATTTTCCGCTTTTCTAATTAAGATACAATGATCCATTGTTGTATTGTTTATATTTTGAAGATCTATTAGATTTTTTTTTCAATCGTGGGCCGAGAAATTTTGCAAAAACCAATTTTTGGTTGAAGATAAAAATTTTTTTAATGCGTGCATTGGATTTAGATGTATCATTTCCGATTGCAAAAAAAAAAAATTTTGGATGAAAAAATTTTTTTTTTCTCAAAAATTCATAATGGCGTGGCAAATGAATATTAATGGCTCAAATTTGCAGAAGATGCTTTTTAATACTTATACTTTACCTGTGAATTTTTTGGATCCAAGAAATACACTTTCATACGATCTGTGAACCATCGAAAATTGGGCCGAATCTAATCGAAAATAACTTCTGCAGGCCACTGTCGGCGGGTTGCCATAGTTCAGGCGCATTATTCAAGGAAACTTATGCATCACAAGTAATATTTATAATATTGATGTTGTTTTATTAATTTATATGATAGTAACAATTTGTTTACACATATTAATTATTAATTTGTTTATTAACAAAATTTTTACAAAAAATTATAGAGAAAATTATACAAATATTCAATTATATATTACATATTATACTGTTTTTTCCTTTATATTATTATTATATTTATATATGATTTACTTATAGAAATTTTCGTAAAAATTTTGTTAATAAACAATAGTTTAGTAATAATAATATAAAGGAAAAAACAGTATAATATGTAATATATAATAGAATATTTGTATGATTTTCTCTATAATCTTTTGTGCAGATTTTGTTAATAAACTGTTAGATGATAATAACGTAAAGGAGAAAACAGTAG
Organism: Diaprepes abbreviatus; assembly: GCA_034092305.1. NCBI lineage: Eukaryota > Metazoa > Arthropoda > Insecta > Coleoptera > Curculionidae > Diaprepes > Diaprepes abbreviatus. The sequence goes on along the minus strand of JASJET010000090.1, from coordinate 706,394 downwards.
AATATGTAATAAATACCTGAAAAGTTGAATGATTTTCTTTATAATTTTTTGTAAAAATTTTGTTAATAAACAAATTAGTAATTAATATGATTAAACAAATTGTTACTATCATATAAATTAATAAAATAACATCAATATTATAAATATTACTTGCTATGCATAAGTTTCCTTGAATAATGCGCCTGAACTATGGCAACCCGCCGACAGCGGCCTGCAGCAGCTATTTTCGATTAGATTCGGCCCAATTTTCGAAGGTTCATAAATCGTATGGAAGTATATTTCTTGGATTCAAAAAATTCACAGCTAAACTACAAGTATTAAAAAGCATCTTCTGCAAATTTGAGCTGTTAATATTCATTTTCCACGCCATTACGAATTTTTGCGAAAAAAAGAACGATTTTTTCATCCAAAATTAATTTTTTTTTCGAGATCGAAATGATACATCTAAATCCAATGCAGGCATTAAAAAAATTTTATCTCCATCCGGTGAAAAGTTATCGCAATATTTTTGGTGCAAAAATGATTGAACATTTTTTTTTTTTAATAGATCTTCAAAATATAAAACAATACAAACAATTTCCATTAAAATTGAGCATTGTATCTTAATTAAGAAAGCGGAAAATTGAGGATGAATTTTCAAATTTGACATCGAATTTCTCGGAAAATAAAAAACTTACAGATTTCGGTTTTAATACAATTTTTTATAATGATAATATATTATGTTAAATTTTAAATCGGTAGTTTGTTAATACATGTCTTTTCTTTTAAACAAAAACCGTAAATTTTGTTCAAAAAAAATATATCTCGATAACTAGTGACGCCACCTATAACTTATATTATATGAATCGATAGGTTTCAATTCTCTACAACTTTTGTTTAAAACATTTTTCGATATAACTTTTACTTTTTGAGATAAACTCAAAAAACCGAAAATCGTGACAATTTTTGGTCCGCCATTTTTTTTGCACAGGTCTTTCAGAGTTACTATTGAGATATGTTTTGTAGGATGCCGAAATAAATACATTCCAGCAAAAAAAAAATCTTACATTTTTGTTACTGACGAAAATCTATTTTCCATGCAGTATATAGACAATTAGAAAAATAATTTTTTAGAGTAGTTCTCCGAATGAAGTTGTACAGAAATATTTACGCCTAAATCGTAAGGAAATTTGAAAATTTTTTTATCTTACACTATTATTCTATCTTTTGAAATAAAGTAGTGAAGGAACGTCAAACCTTTTTTTATTTAAGTGCTGATTATTCAGGTTGGATCTAGCGGAATCGAACAAACTTCGGCTTATTAAAAAAGGCTTTTCTTGCTTAATCTTCCTAAGTTCGGTTTATAGATTTTAACAGCGGCCGGTAAAAGCACTATTTGACAGCTCATCATATATTTTTTGGTGAAAATTTAAAAAGATAATGAAATTATCGTTAAACATTTATGGACCATTCGTCGATTATGCAGTGTTCGCAAGCTAGATTAACATATTTTTCCAATCGGCAAAATTTTTTGGGAGATTTATTTGCTTAAATGCGAAATTTATTGTGCCCAAAGGCCAAAAATATTGACTGGATTTAAAATTGTTGGCTACTCAATCGAAAAAATATCCCTTTTTAGCGGAATTTTCCATTTTGCAATGTAAAATCGAAATTGCACAGTTTGAAGGGAAATTTTCCGACGAATAAATTATGTCCCACAATATTGTTCTGTACACTTTAAAAGGAAATGTATTAAATTTAATGTAAATGTGCTGGAAGCAAATTTCACAAATGTTTATTAAATGCATTTAAGGTAATGCATCAAATTTAATAATTTACATTATTTTCTAAGGTAACAATGTACATTAAATATACAGCCAGTGTTCGTTGAATTTGATATATGTTATCACATATTTAATGCACCAACATTAAAAGGAATTCGAAAAATTCTGAAACTACCAGGAAAAGGTAGATATTATTCCCATAGGTAGTGTACCGGCATCTAGACCGGTTTCGAACTCATTGATTCCCGTCAGTACAGGGCAGACATGTACACCTCACCATAAGAAAATTGAGTCACTTAAAGAATTTATATCATACTAAACAAAAAGTTTAATACGAGTTGCGCCATCTTCCGGAATATAATGCAATGTACGTTATCGAATATTGAATAATAATGTATATTCCTTTAGTATTAAAGTTTATGTAAATTAATTTTAATGTACAGAAGTTAAAATATCTTGTCAGTTACTTTATTGAAATTTAAGATACTATTTAATCAAATTTAATCTACAACGAACTGATATTTGAATAAATTGCTTTAAATCAAAGTAAATGTAAATTATTCATCATATTTGGTACAAAATCATTAAATTTAATGTAGAATCGACATTAAATTTCAGGTTATTTTTAACCGGATTAATATCAATGGAGTTGTAATAGAAAAAATGGTAAAAAAACGATTCTATATTTGATATTTTTAATAATTTTTCGCACTTCAAACTTTATTGTGAATGGAACGTTTCGCCATGTCCCATCTGCGCTAGAGACAGTTTTTTGTGGCCAATTCGCCATTTTTTTGTAATAAAAGGTATATTTAAAGAAAAGTGTTTTTAACATATTATTTAGTTAAGATATATTTAAACAACGATGTTTTTAATATGTTATAAAAATACATTTTATATATAATGCATATTCTCCGGACAATCCTTAATTGTACAGCATTTTAAAATTATGTGCAATACCAGACAAATTCTCCGCCATATTTCCATTTGCAAAATCTCAAACTTTCAATAAAATCTCTTAGTAGGTTTGCTGATATTACCGTAATTTTATTGAAGAAGAAGACCATCTATTAGCTCTTCTTTAATGGCATCCTCTCCTTTCTGTTTTTTTAAGCTTCCATAAGCTTGCGTCCACAGCTAGTTTAAGTTGTAACCTTTTGCTGGCTACTTCTGCGTGGTTGTTTGTGTGCGGAGGCCCTCCATTGTTCTGTTGTAGACGTTCCACATTGCTATAGGAAATAAAAATTGACGTTTATTGTTTCCGCGTCTATTAGGTCGTCCAATATAAATATCCTCTAGGTAATCCAATATTGGCTGCAATTCTGCAGGTAAGGTTACATTTATTTGATCTACTGTATCGTCCAAGGAATCGATTCCAGGTTCAAAATGATTTTTGTAAGTTCATTGTGAGCAATAAGCTTCTGCAGACTTAGGCTGATAGGAAAAAAGCAGCAATGGACTTGAAACTCGGGAAAGCTCCTCTAGAAAGCAGCATAGAAGCAAATAATATTTGCTTGACTCGGATTTATATGGACTTCTTGAAGCATGTCTAATAATTTGTTTGCCAACAGTACATATACAACAGGTATAAATGACAACTCCCATAATTCAACCAAAATGATATAAATCTGTTGAACAGTTGAGGTGCTTGTCTAAGTGTACCGTCTGCATACCAAGGTCCTGAGTGCAAAAAAATATCAAGGTTTTTTAATAGTTCAAATGGTAAAATTCTGGTCTACTCTCTCCGAGAAGAAAATTTTCGCCAACTCAACTGCGAGGGTAGCTTGCCAGAAAGACCTTAGCGGCTTGCCACTAAGCGACCAAATTGAAGTGTAATGTTTTATCTTGAAATAGATCATGACACTTTGGAATACATAATAAAGCTAGAATTAAAATTTTATCATGATTTATTAAGTAGATCTTGAGATTTTTGCAAACCTACAAACATACATTTTCTCTATTCAGGGTGTACCACCACGAACTTTGGAATATTTCGAAGATAGTGGCATTTTCGATTATACCTGAAATTTATGTCTTATTTTGAACGAAACACCCACATTTTTAGATTCTATGGAAAATTATAGACCTATTTCATGTATAGTGTCCTATATCTAAATCTAACTGTTTCTGACATATTTTAAATTTTATGTCAAAATAGCTTTTGCAGTACTGAATATAACTATCGACTTCTCCTATATGAAAGCATTTTTTATTTAATTTGGGTTGTTTTTTTTCTTGATTGAGATCTATTTTAGTGAACTGTATTAATATTTTGATAATAAATAAATACGGGATGATAAAAAACTAACATTAAATATTAACTTGAAGAAATCATTAAAAGTCAATTTTTTTAAATATAAACCCCATAATTTTATAATGTTATCTTATTTAAAGTGAAAAACAAGGATAAATTCGTATAAGATTATCTATTACAAAAATTTGTAGTTTTGGAAATATTTGCAATTTAATATTTTTGTATTGTAAACATTCTAAACGACTTACCTACACTGGGAAACAACTTATTTTAATAAATGTTCAAAATTTCCACAATGAACTTCGAAATATTTTTCGCATCTCTAAGTTAGTTCGTCGTGGGTGGCCGCCCTAATTAATTTTGGAGATAAACTTTCGAACGCGTCCCTTATTCTTGCCCTATAGTCCTCTATCGTTATCACTGGATAACAATAAACGATGATTTTATCGTTCACCCTATAAAATAATCTACCACAGTCTAATCGGGAGAGTGAGCAGGCCACAGAAAAGGCTCATTGTTGGCAATAAACTTGTCATAAAATGTTGCTTGTAAGAAGTTGGTAACTGGACCGGTTCTTTATGGTGGGGCACCATCGTGTTGGTAAAAATTTACCTGTGTTCCGCCAGAGGTAAATTGCCTAAATATTGATTAACTCTTTTAGAAATATTTAAATTTAATGAATAACTATTTAAGTTTTCTTCATAAAAACGTAATGTTACTATGCTATCATTTCTTACAGCCCAAAATACGTTTAAAAGCCAGGTTTTCTTAAAATTCTCCAATCTTACTACACTAGAATTTGAGTCACTCCAAAAATGGGATTTGTGTCTGTAAAAAAGACCATTTTTCGCCAATATGGTTCATCAATTCAAGTTATGTTGTCCAAAAATCGAGAGTAGTCTTGTATCATCGTTAATATAAATTACACCCGTTTCGGCAAATAAATATCTCTTAGATGTTAAACCAGAGATATTAAATAAGGGTAGAAGTTATATTTTAACACAATTCGTTGTGTTGAACACTTCGAAATTTTTGTTGGTAGAGCGACTTGTCTTAACGATTTCATAGAATAAGCCGCAAAATATCCCAGAATTGGAATTTTGACATTTTTATTATTCAGTTTAGGTTTCCCTTAATGTGTTTTTCCCTCAACAGTGCCAAAACTTTTGAAATTTTCCAGTATATTTAACAGTTTGTTCAAGTTATTATTTAATGTTAGTTTTTGATTACCCTGTATTTATTTATTTTCAAAATATCAACACAGTACACTAAAGTAGATCCCTTTCTAGAAGAAAATCAACTCCAATTAAATAATAAAGGCTTTCATATAGGAGAAATTGATACTTATTTAAAGGCCTACAAACACCATTTTTGACATAAAATTTAAAATATCTCAAAAATAGTTAGATATAGACATGAAATATATCTATAGTTTTCCGTAGAATCTAAAAATGAAAAAACCTATAGGGTTTTCTATTTAGAATAAGCAAAAAGTCATCAACTGCCGGTCTAACCAAAAGTGCCACCATTCTGAAATTATATTATCTGAATTGATCCTATTGACTAGAAATCGATCGCTGCAGTTCATCGTGAAACACCCTGTATATAATATTGAGACATTCCTATTTTAAAAAGCTTTAGAGATAAATATGCTGAAAGGAAACAAAAGAAGGATTTTTTAATTTTTAGAAAATATCCGCTTTGTAATCAATCAATGATTGTTGTGTTGTCTTCAAGGGCTCCTGCATTGCTAACGTGTAGTCTATGGAAGAAATTTTCACTAATCACTACATAGTATAAAACAAAGTCGCTTTCTCTGTCCCTGTGTCCCTTTGTATGCTTAAATCTTTAAAACTACGCACCGGATTTTGATGCGGTTTTTTTTCAATAGATAGAGTGATTCAAGAGGAAGGTTTATATGTATAATAACATCCATTAAATAGTGGAGAAATACTGTTATTTTTGAGGTTTCTAATGTGATGTCGTTAATTATCATATTTTTTTCCGCTTACATTGCAAACGCAGGCTGAACCCTACGAGATTTATCAAAATAATGTACTAATTATTTGTACACATTGAAAAGGTCTACAGAAAACTCCGCGATGGTATATGTCTATCTCTCATGGATATCCCACAATAACATTTTTTTGTCATTTACTTTTTACGACAAATAATGGCAAATTTTGAAGCGATTTTAACCAATACAGTATTAATCCTTATCCAATTAAATAGCTTAAATACATTGTTGATTTAATATAGATCTATATGGTCCTTTACAGCACAAGATTTAAATGAATATTTTCGAAGATATTACAGATTTAAAATTGCGGGAAGTAGCGCTTGCGGCGGTACTGGCCGACCGGGGCGGCGGCAGCGTGCCTATAAATAGCGCGTCGGAGGCCGATGTAATAATTGTTGTAAAAATAAAATAAATAGTCACAGTTTTTCTGTAGTGTATTTAGTATCAGCATTGCACCCGTGCGAAGCCGGGGCGGGTCGCTAGTATTTAATAAAATAGATACCAAGAGACTAATTTAGAAAATCAGTTATTTTGCATTTTTTATTATCCCTTTTTAGATTTTTTAGGAAAAATTTACCATCTATTTTGGAGGAAAATATTAAATTAAAATTTCATTCAGAAATAAATCATCAATTACTTTCTCTGGGTAATGACTAATATTGTTCTTTAAATATTGCACATTTATAAATGTTTGCTTTAATAGCTGTAAAGTTCTTAGCAGCCAGTGCATTCCCACTATTTTAATATAAAATATTTTCCGGATTTAACGTATAAATTATACAAGCTAAGAATATACGTCAGTAGTAAAATCTTTGAGTTACGAGGCCACAAATAAACTGGATTTACCAGCTTAATTTTCTTGCTACTTCCTGCAAAAAGCCTTGGTGCTAAACGCAGGTAATATGAACACTCGAATATTTTAACTCTTTAAGAAGTAATATTAAAAGCTTATGTTTACTTAATTTTATCTTGTTTCATTAAAAAAAGGTGAGTTTCTCTTAATTTAAAAAAATTGAAAAGAGATTTATAAGTATTGTATTGTATTAGCCGTTACTTGATGGAAATCCATTATATAATAGTTAAATAATAGATAATATTATAATTTGCACTATATTACATTAACCATAACAATTGTTTCAATACACAGTTTCTTCTTCAGATGGTAGATAACATTTATACAAAGTAAAGAGTGCTCTAAATTTTACATTCAAAAAGATATTTACCTGTGTCACCCAAATTTACAAGTCTCTGAAATTATGGAAAAACGAAAATTATTTATATTAGTTCAGGTTATTGTAATTACATATTTAATAATGGGAATCATTTAAATCTAATTGGTAATATAATAAAATGTTTTTTTTTATGTTTGTTTATTTCCAGGCATTCTAATAGATTTAATTTTAAGGATCTATTTGCCAAATGTAAAATATCAAAATTATCATTAGAAGTATGTTGTTTAAATGTACAGCGTAGTGAGAATTAGTGTGCTTTTCTAAATAACTTGTTTTATGTTCTTTTATTCTTCAATAAAGCTTCTGCCCGTTTGCCCTATATATATTTTAGGGCAACTTCCAATCTTTTTGAATATAAAATTTAGAGTCTTTACTTGGAATCGATGTTATCCACCGAATGGAGAAGGCACTGTGTGTTGAAGCAATTGTTATGGTTAATGTAATATAGTGGAAATTAAAATACGTTGTATTATTGAACTATTATAGAGATTTATAAGTTGTTATTGGCTCTAAACGCAAAAGAAAGAGACAAGCATCTATTTTTGTTAAAACTCAAATGAGACCGCACCAGAAGTTGAGGAAGAAAGAAAAAAAAATCCGGTAAGTACCTCCTAATTTCTCAGGAGCATACATAGGAGGTCAAACTAACCCTACTTTGTCACAGAAAAAAAAATCCTAAAGTGCCCCTTAACGGAGATATAGAACCCTAAAATGTTCCCCAGCGATTTATTTTATCGGCTTTAAGTCTTGAACCGATCTGTATATTTAATGAAATTTTAATATTTGATAGAGGCCATAAAGACTCATTAAACCGTACAACAGTAAATACTTTAGATCATCAAGGGAGTCACGAACGGACTTGCAGCCAAACTCGTGCCTAATTTTTGACAGGTGTCATTTGACAGAGGTAAAATCTGATTTTTTAGATACTTTGGCCATTCTTATTCTAAATATGTATTCTTAATTTATTTCAATAAAACTGGCAGTTTTCGAGATAAATCGGTTTTTAGGCGAAAAACTAAAAAATTACTAATGTTAAACACAATCAGGTAAAAATAAAATACGCTGGGTGTGCTGATGAACTTTTATATATGATGAAGTACTGTTTTACTCTTCAAAGACAAGGGGATGTTATGCTGAAAGATTGCCAGCTCAGACATTGTCATCAAATCCAGAAAACTCTCTAAGTGTGATCGGGGCACAATCAATTTACAATACTATTAAAATGCGAAAATAGTGAAAACTAAAAAACTTGACGCGTTTCGGTAACACTGTAGCTTGATCACAAGTTCTATGTTAAATGACAAAATATTTGGTTACTTGAAAAATCGATACCTAGATATACAAGAATGAATAAGTACAATACCCTAATTTATATTTTATTACCTATTATTTAAATTATTGGAAAATTCACACTGGTTTTTGTTAAAAGATATTTAGCAGGGGTGAGGTGTTGATCTCAGTTTGGTCGTTTAATAGATTACCTATGTTCTTTAATCGATTTATTTCTATGGTTTCTAAGAAATTCAGTTTATAACCTTTCCTTTCTACATGGAGAATATCAAAATTATCCTCTAATTGATGATTTTGTTCTATTAAATGATTTGCGTATGAAGAAATGTTTTTATTGTGTAAAAAATTATTTTTGTTTTCCTGAATCCTTTTTTTAAACGATCTGCCTGTTTGGCCTATATATATATATATATATATATATATATATATATATATATATATATATATACTTTTTAGCAACTTCCGCATTTAAGTTTATAGACCCCAGACTTGTTATTTTTATTTGTTTTTGTTTTATAATTTTTTAAGCGTTTTCCTATTGAATTATTTATTTTGAAGACTATCCCGATATCTTTTTTATTCAGAAACTTTTAAATTTTAATTGATGATTTACCAAAATATGTTAAAGCAGTAAAGTTGCGTTTTTTGTTTTCTTGTGCTATAGGATAAACTTCTTGTGTGGCTTTCTTCACATATAGGCCGAAAAATTACACAGTATGAAGTTGTCGAGCTTTTTACTAAAGCTTTCAATCGAATCAGCAATATAGAAAAAGCTGCAAATGGTTTTCGGGTAGCTGGTATTTGGCCATTAGATACAACAAAATTTGACGAACATTTCTTTGATTCGACATCATCTGATATGCAGACAGCATCGACATAAAATATGCAAAGAGCAGTAACATCTGATGCCCAAATAGCACCGACACCATCTGTGCAACGAGCAGTAACACCTGATGCCCAGATTGCACCGACACTATCTATGCAGAGAGCAGTGTCACCTAATGCACAAGTAGTTCCATTATCAGTTGTGCAGCAGCAATTAGTAACACCTTTACCTGTGTTAGACAAATCATTTCCACTTCAAGATGTTGTTAATGTTCCCGAACTGCCACAACAGAAAAGTAGGCAATGCTCCAGAAAGAAGCATTCAATTATAATCACTAGTACCCCTATAAAAGACGCTTTCGCTTCTAAAATTTTATTTTTCTAAAGCAAAAGTATATTTAAAGCTTATTTTCATCACCAATTGTTAATCTGAAATGTTTTTTTGATATATCTTTGGACAGAAAACCTTATTTAACATAATGTCTTAAGGCTATTTTAACGTGTTATCTCCATGTTCATTTAGCATAATTAGAGTGGAATGTAAACTTAAATTACGAACTTACGGCGTCAAGAAATGTCAACATTAAATAATTTTAAGGTTACTATAAAGGACAATTATTATACTAATTTGGAAAACTATTGAATAAATTTTGATTCGATTCTTAGTATTGGTAAAATAACTTTATATTTGACAATGTTGATAGCTTTATGACGGTAAATTATTATGGAATTGTAATGTATGACTGGTCCTCGAATTAACAATAACCTGAACTAAAATTCAACCTTAAAATTTCATATCTCAATTTACTTCTTACTCTTCTTAATCTTATTAGCTTTATATAATATTTTCTAACTTGTCATAAATATTTTTTAAGTCATGTCTATAAGAGAAAGCTCAGCGTAACTATTTTTAAAAGGACATCGAATAAAGAAAGAAATTTAAAAGAAAAGTAGTTTCTCACACCTGCACGAAAGGAATGGCTGTCAAGTCCTATAGATAGCACATAAGGGACCTATCATAAAACTGTTCTTTTTTACGAGGAATTGTTATCGAATTGTAAACGATTTATTATGTGTTAAAAAGTTCAAGCATAAAAGTTCTTATCCAAAAAGTTTAACATTTAGGACCAACATGGTGCGAAAGAATTAAGTAAGCTAATGGAACAAGTACGATAATGGAGTTAAATGGCAAATTTATTAATTTTTCTAAAAAGTTGCTTCCTTAATACACTAATAAAAATGCGAAATAAAATCTTTGATCCAAGGGTTATTTTTTTTTAATTTTCTTTTGTACTACTAGTTTTTTATAACTTCAGTACACCTTATTCAATTGTAATAGGAAATTAAGTAATAAAAGTGACAAAATAGAATTTTCCAGTGAAAAGGTCTTTGGATATTTGTTTATTACAGATCGAGTTAGACTGATTAATAAAATTTAAACTTTATGACACTTATTACTTAATTACTGAATGGTCTATAATGAATTAAAGTGTATTAGGTAATGATGTTAATTTCCATTCTTTGAAAAATCCACAGTGCCGAAGTCAGCTATAGCTCTTATTGTCGTAGCAATTATATATTGGCGAAGTTTTGATAATTCATTTGTTACAAAATGCTAAAACAGCCCTTCTTGAAGTTACACTTACCGAAAGTTCAAATTTAAAGTGCCATCTGTAGCTTACAACTTTCAAAAAGTTAACTCAGGGAATACTTAGTCTATACAGGTTATCCAAGATTCAAGATACTTATTCTAAACTATGGAATCTACTTTAATAAAACATACAGTAGCTGTAGATTTAAAAATTTAATATAGCAACGACGTTGTTAGTCTATGAATATTTCAATTTCCTTTACAATACGATATTACGTTCTTTTTCTTACAAATTTCAACAGAACAGCTACCTATCTATTTGTGAGTACTTGCTATTGGACTCGGATGTTTTAGTATCCCATTGTGAGTAGTTTGGTATATGGGCCAAAAGAGAATTAAACGCAACATATTCGCCAGCAGTAGTTGGTTTTGAAGAAATATGTAGTATTTCTATTAAGAACGAAAAATACTTCAAGATAAATCTTAAAGAAACTGAGGTAAATGCGAATGGCTGCAAGAAATCCTTGAGAAATTATTATAAAAGCATTAAATAATATAAATGTTTTAAATGCAATAAGTGAAGATTATAAATGCTGGGACATAGTTTAAAAAGCTGAAATGTGATTTAAAAAGCTAGCTCCTGACGAAAAAGAAAAACATCGGGTCAGTATTCTAGAAATTTTTTCTTTGAGGTTATGGCATGCGTAAAATGAAAATAATTTACTTTATTCTTAAACTCGACGATCGTAACGAAAAATATAAAATACAGTTACTTGATTTTGGTGTAGATTGATCAAAGTGAAATCCTGCGTTTAAGCAGACGACAGGTTAGACTGGTGATAGGACTTGTAACCAGCCATTACAATGTAAGAAAACATCTACATACAATGCGTAATGTGACGAAGAAGACAAAACGGCCCCACATATCATCTCCAAATGCGAAGTTTTGACCTACTGGAGTTGTTATTTTTAAGGATTCATTAATCCTGAAGGTCTATATTCATAGGTCAAATATGTGAACAGGCTCTGAAAGCTGATTAAGGCTACACAAATAAATCACTAACGTGTAGTGTAGGGACTTTTCAATCTCAGCCAGCTATAACAATCAATCAGTAAGTCCATATGAGCAGTATTTTGTATTCCTGCCGTTTTTTTGATAAAAACTTTCTATTTGATTTATTTATGAACATCTTTCTTCAATTTTTTTATAAGAACCGGCAATAAATTAGGTAAATAACATACTAAAGTTTTAAATTGCCCAATAAAACTCTGTACTACTGAATAACAAAGTTTATAAACCCACAACAATGCCTCTTTTTTTCTTACTGAATTACTCCAATTGTTAATAGAGGCAGGAAAAATAAAATAATAATAAAGCTGAATACAAAAGGTGCAACAATGATGTTAAGATGTTAAGAAGTCTCTATTTCGAGTCAAATGCACCAGTTGTATAAAATTTTATTGCCAAGATTTACCCTTCCATTTACACAATATTTCGATTTTTTATTCGTAAAAAGCAAGTAAAATAGCCAGACAAGCATCCACAGTGCACATTTTATCTAAAATTTAAAGTAAAAATGCTAAAGTAACGATATGACTTTGCATTATGCATGAAGAACAAAGTAAGGTATACGAGAGCTAAACTTGAATGTTAAGCGAAGATGAAACGGAATATAAAAGGTGTAATAATATCATTATAATTGTTATGAACCTAATGTTACTTTCTCAAGTGGTAGTAATATTTAGAAAGCAAAGACATGATTAAATGGTTATAAATATTTTCATTTCTAGATAACTTTAATAAATCGAGATACAATTGTGAGCCTTTTCAGAATCGGTTTTGATGATACCTGTCAAATTGAAAATAGAAAAAAAAATACAGTAAAATTATATAAGAGAAACTTGGTTCTCAACCAACTGAAAAAATCTTCTACTATAAGAACAAAACTACTCTGTTCTAGCACAGTTAGAGACAAAGCAATATCTCAGATTGCAATGATACCAGATAAAGTTGGAAGTCTTCATCATGGTGGTGTACAGCCATCAGTAGACCGGTTTCGAACTTGTGGATTCTCGTCAGTACTGAATAGGCCAGTGCACCTCAGTATCGGAGAAGTAAATCTTTTAAGCAACTTATATTAGACAAATTATGATATCTAATTCAAGCAGCGTCATTTCCCATATATATATATATATATATATATATATATATGAAGTAAAATGCAAACAGTAAATTCCACTACTATCGTAATGGTGGCCTACCTGTACCACCATACCGAAAAGAAAGTCAAAACTTACCCTCCCCGCCACAATGATACGGCAGAGGTACATGTTTCATTTCTACTAGACTCATCAGGGTACCGACATGCACCTGGCTGTGCAAAGGACAGATCGAAAGGAAGCATGCATACTGAAACGCGGCTTCGCCGACCTCCCGCCGAATAGCATATATATGTTTATGCGGCTTTCACGGATTCCTCTATGTGATATGCAATGGCAGTGGATATATCCACATATTGCCATTGTAGTGCTGAAATCACATTCAGCAAACGTACAACTATATGCAGCTCCGTGTATGAATGAAGTACAAAGCGAACAGTAAATGCAAACTTCGTTCCAATCATATTCTTTCCGTGTTAGAGGTTGCACAGTTTGAATAAATTGCTAAGGAATGCTATTTATCCTATTCCACCACCATCGATGATGGACTACCTGTACCACCATACCGAGAAGAAAGTCATGCACATCCACCTTGTGTATAGCTTTCTAATTAATTAATTCTTAAAAATAACAAAATATCCATTGGTTTGAGATGCCCACAGTCACAGCAATTTTATACGTAGTCATTCGTTTGTTATCCAAAAGCATATCATGTATAAAATAACTAATTTTTTCACAAGACCCTGTTTTTGGTTTTGTTAGCATTATGATCACGTTTAAATTCAGCAAGTCAACTAAATACTGTTGCTCGTGAAGCAAAATATATTTACCATATGAGTATGAATTTCATCTTACATCAAACCATTTTTATATAAATATTTTTTTACTGTACGAATTTCTAACAATACCCATCTATCTCAAAGAGCTGTAGAAATTCAACCTATTTGACAGATTGGTTTGAAAATTTACATGTATTCAAAAGAAGAATGTAAAATTCTAGCAACAGCATATGTTTTCCGATATCATCGCCATCTATGTGGCAAATTAAAAACTGTTGAAATCACTTAATACTTAAAAAAATTGTAAACTTGAACTTCATCCAGTTTAAAAAAATTGCAGGATTTGGACACTAATAAATAGAAAGAAACAAGCGGTGCTTATGTAGAAAATAAATATGTGATAAAAATGGAAAAATTCAAGTTTTACCATTTCAACTTCAGGTGAAACGAAGGTAACTACAAGAAAACGAGAAATATTTGTATACACCACAAAAAATATGGATTGAAAAATCTTCAATCTCTCTTTTAATTTTAGTTTTTTTTTATAAGCAAATAAATTTGATTCCAACAAAAAATGCGGAAAATTTCAAATTCTAGAACATCGTTCTATATAACTCATTGTCTTTTAAGGTTTTTACTTGTAAAGTTTCAATATTAAGCTTGAAAACTATTAAACCAAAGACATGATACTGTAATTAAAGTTATTTTATAATTTGTAAGTATTAATTTTCGGGTTTCGCATTAAAAATTAACTGATTATCTCCAAACTTTTCTTTCAACTGGACTTAAAAAATGCTAAGTAAATAAGTAAGCCAAATTAATTACAGTTATTAATTGGTTTTTAATTTTTTTAAGGAACGTTTTGTAGTCACTTAATATTTTAAAATAATTTTTTATTTCATATTCAAAATTTTGGTGACTACTGCTTTAAATTTCTGTCATAAACGGACTAAAATTTTGCCATTATTAACAGGTGGATAACTCTCCAGTTTATTCTATTAATGAACAACTCATAAATTCTTATTTTATGGACAGTACGTTTTAAGTGCGTTTTGTAGTGATTGTAAAAACAATAACTTATTCGAAACATGCATAAATATGTTTATGTCCTGTCAACACAATATTTTATTTGTACATAAATAATAATAAATAGAGAAATATAAATGCATGAAATATATTAAAAAGGTATTGTCACATAAAGGTGTTGTTTTCCTAATAATCAATATAAGTCTAAATTAAATTAGTTTTGTTTACGTGTAGTATAAGGAAATATCACTTAAATCTCACGACTTCGTCGATTAAGACTACATTTTTTAAAATTTAATTTTCATAGATATTAGTTTCGATATTACTCACAAAAAATGTTTGATTTTTAAAGTGTTTTTATATAGTAATCGGTTAATAAAAGTAGAGAATTCTAAATTCTATGATTTTTACTTTGGTGGTATATGAAGTATCAAAAGAGCAAGTTATAGATTTTAAATTTTGGAAAATAATACCTTCAGAAAAGAATTATTTTCCAGTTTATAATAAGGCTTTCTTAAAAGCAAGTTTCATATAACAGCTCTCTTTGTGTGGATTACTCTAAGCCATTGGTTACCAAAGTAGTCTGTTTGGATCTCCGGGGGTCAACTGCGACCTGCAAGGAGTCCATGTCAACGGGAAATATATTGTAGGCGTTTGAGATACAAAATTGGGTCTACGAAAGTGGATTCTATTCCAGCGTAGCATCATCAAAATTTAGACGTTTCACAAATGTCATAATGTACCTAACAAAGATTGTCTCTGATATATTTAGAATGGTTAGTCAGCACTTGTAACACGACTGCACACAGAACGCAGCTCAGTTTGCTCGTAGCAGCAGCAAGTACCTACTGCTTGTCACAGCAAGGTTGGTTAATAAAAACGACTTGGAAGATTGCCAATTGTCACGGATTAACACTGCCAGTCTGATAACTTCAAAAGAACGAAACAATTAATTCACCGTGTCTATCCAAGTTCCCGCTTAGCGCAAACTAGCCAAAGCTAAATTTAGCTAAGTTGTGAGGCATGAGCCTACAACTTATTCGCAAGGAGATGTTAGGCCAAGCGATGTTATGCACGAGTATCTGATTTTACTCTGTGTTAGACCTGGAGTTCAATTTTCACTCACAGGGTTTTTATCTCTCGTGTCGCATCTCCCAACTAATAAGATTGAGCTCGTAAACTTGAGAAAAGTGCTTTGTCTAATTCGAAATGTGTGATATTGCCACGAGTCTATTGTTATACATTAGGCATCGTCTCAATTCGGCGGAGCGTAGATTTGGGATTGATTTTGTTTGGCGTAGGAGGTTAGACTAAAGCAGTTTAACGGTTCTGGGTTTAGAGCGCCCATCCTCTAAGACGATGCCTGATATGAGGCAAGAGGCCAGTGGCCGTTAACGCATTAGATATTTGGAGTTAGACAAGGCACTCCTCAGGTGTACGTGCTCAGTTTCATTAATTGAGAGATGTGACACGAAAGATGTCGTTGTGAGTGAAAATTGAACTCCAGGCCTAACATGGAGCAAAAACAGATACTCCCGCATAACACTGCTTGGCTTAGCATCGCCTTGCCAATAAGTTGTCCACTCATGCCTTCGGCTCGCTTTCGCGTCGTAAAAGCTAACCTAGCCACAGTGTACTAATTATTTCGTTCTTCTAAAGTCATCAGACGGGTTATCAACTCATGATAATTGACATTATTCCAAAGATTGTATCTATTTACTTACATAATCCTTATAATATAATAGATATTAAAATTACATATCAATATATTAATTAATATTATTAAATTGTGAAAATAAGTAACTATTAACTTTGTGATCATACTACTTGCAACTCATAAAAACTTCTCCATTTGACAGACACGCATTGAACTAATACGCCAGTTAGTAAATATGCTTAGACTTGAACCAGAACTGCAAAGAAGGCAGTGCAGACTTGCATGGACTTGTTTAACTAATCTATTATCAATATGAGTGTTTGTTGTTACGCTGACATTTTACATATTATACCTGACTTGCCGCGTTGTGCGTTCGATTACTGGACTAAGGTTTCATCTGTGAGAAATACAAAATTGAATTGAATGAAATTATAAAGATTGTAACGTTTAAAAAAATCGTTGGGCGCCAAATTGTAAAGATTAAAAAAAAACTGTTGGACGCCAAATTGTAAAGACTTAAAGTTTCTTTTTGTATTTGTACAAGGTTCTAGTTCCTCTTTACAACTGCTTAAAAGAATTAAATAAGTTAAATAGAAAAAAATCTGGAACTAGAAAAAAATAGGCCTGTATTATATTATTTCACAAAAGTTAATCTAGTGTGTGTTTTCCCGTATCTATGATATTATTTCTCCTCTTATCATTGGACCCCAAATTTACCCATCTAATTAACTCACGTAGAGTTAGGGAGGTTATAGTAGATGAAAAGTAATGCACCAACCACTTTAAGGTTGGGTTATTCTAGTGAGAAAAAAGCTGATATCTCTAAAGTGGGATAGAACTAGTTTAAGCGCGCCACAGAAATCGATCACATAATATTAATAGATTTATTTAAAAAACTTAACAAAGGTTTAACTAATAACAAGATAGGTAGCTTATTTTCCTGATGTCCTAAAAGATTACTAAACTGTTAGGTTTTATGTGTTACTACAAAATGCCTTAATATTAATAATGATAAGCATAGTATATTACTCTAAATTACACTGTTCATAAATTATAAATCCTAACATCTCTAGAAATATACCACAAATATTTAGCCTAAAAAAATGCAAATGTATCAAACGGTAACTACTTGCGCTAGTGAGCAAGCAAATGACTAAAGTTAAAAAAAAAATTAAAATTACGTAAGTTACATTTGACCGCAATTTTAACATGTAAGTTTATTACAATTTTGGTGGCCTGTCTATTTCGTGTATTACCGATATCGTCGTGGTGTTTAATTAAATTAGCTATTAATCATTAAATACTTTAATGAGTTAGTGAAAAGAAAATGTAACTTTAAAATAACTTGTCTTAACATTCATTGGCGTAGATTCAGGCGAAATCCAGCTTCTACTATAAAAGAGGCCTCAAAACGGTAGCTCGTTGTCGATTGATTACAAGGAACTAGAACTGGCTGCCGTAGCTATTGTTGGGACGTCATTGACGGCGACGAAAGGTAGAAGGAAGGAAGAGAAAAGAAGATCGCCGAAAGATCAATGAAAGAACGGTGAAAGAGTGATGAAAAATCGATGAATCATAGACGACAAATTGGAGAAAGATCGACGACACATCGATAAAAAATTAGTTACTGAATTTCTCAATCTTGCAGAGAACGCAGAAGATAAGAATTAGCCTTACGCCGTGAAAGAATGAAATTTTACTTACTCTAGCTGACATGTGACCGCATATCTGATTGCCAAGTTTTCTTACATTTGTGGGAGGAACATCCAAAAAAAATCCATTACACCTTTAAATAGAAACTAAGCAACATACATGGAGTTGTACAAGTAAGTCAAATGAAGCTACTGTTTATAGCGAAACGCGTCACTACCTTTGTAAATTATCATTACTAGTTTTTAATATTGCTCATTCATATTGTTGAAATCAGACCCCGTTCATTGCTTTTACGGACCACTATTAGTATATAATTTATATGAAATGATTCTTGTCCATTTCAAAAATCATTGTATAGTACTACTGTAGATCATCATGCGATAATCAAAATAAACTTATATAACTGAAATTTGATTATCTTGTTTTTAATTAATAAATCAAATAGATAAATATACACCTATCCATTTATCATGTTATATGACGATTACCTTAAGATTTTCTTCTATGATGTTGTTCATCGATTAAAATTTTCACCCTGTATATGTAGAAACCTTACATAATCTTTCTTGAAAAGTTAGTTTACATAAATAGCAATTTTATATACTTCCCAGAAAAAATTATGGAAGCATCATAAGAAATCTTTATTTTTTGCATTTTTCTTATTGTACATAATATTAAAACTCTCTCATATTTAAATCTGTGTTAAGTTAATAGTTTAATTATCAATACTACTATGTGGGGACTGTAGATACTTCTTCTAAAATCGCCCTCTCCTTTTGAAGGTTGGTTTAAGAAACTGCTGCTCTGAAAATATCTATGGCCGAACAACCATACCATCTTCTTAAGTCCTTTAACCAAAAGTTCTGGCTTTTTTCCACTGACCTTTTTCCATGTTTTTCCCTGTATTACCGGGTTTTTCGTTCTTCAACTGTCATCAATTCTTCTGTTTCTCTTAAGCGTCGAAGAACTTTGATATTGGTAACATTTTGGACTCATGGAATGTGCATTATTCGTTAGTACAAGTACATTTCAAAAGAATTGATTTTTTTGAGCAGATGCCATACAATTTAATTAAATAACCAGGGTAATTAAGTTTTATTAAAATTCCATCTTTAGATTGGTCATTGTTTTTATTTAGTATTATTTAGGTGACAATTTTAAAGAAATTTTGGTGTTGGCTCCGATTTCTTTTTCTTTTCCGAAAAATATTATTGAATATGAAATTTGCTTGTCTCAGATTTATCTTCACATATATCTAAATTTCTTTAGAAATTAACTGAGTTAAACAATAAATCCCTTAAAATTGGAACGCTTTTTAAGTTATATTTTTAAATTTCTATTATACAAAAATATTTTAAAATCTCTTCCATTATTTTTATATCGAAAATCGTGCCCATGTAATAATGGAATACGTACACATGAATAAAACAAAATTTACATATAGGGTTGTGGTAAAGAATCAATAAGGCTGTCCCATAATTTTTTCTCACACTGTATTGACTTATTTGAATTTTCAGACCAATTTCCCAAAACGGTTTTCTGGTTACGTGCTACGAATTATAAATATTGCAACAGACGAGAATTCGGTTTCCCAAGGATCTGTCCGAATATCAAATCTCGGGATGGGATCTTTTTACCTGTATTAATTTAGAAATACCTCAGGAAACATTTTATACCTGTGTCCGAACTTAAAAATAAATTATTGATTAATTATATTTACATCCGCTTATTTTCTGGATATCGCATATTTAAACTTTTTTATAGAGTTGTTGGCTACAGAATCAACATTCTCTCTGTTGAGAAGTACCTTGGCAATAACTTTTCTTCATTCAACTCTTGCAAAAATTTAGAGAACATTAAGTTCGTCTCTAAATTCGACCAATTATATGAAGAGAGAAATGGACTAGGCCAGAATACAAAATAATGAAAAAAATTAAAAAATAGAAAAGAAAAAAGAAAAGATATGAGACAATACAACATTAAATAATAAAAAAATATATGACCTTAAATCGAATACATCTTTAGAAAAATGAAAATTAAGCAAAACACAAATTAAATTAGGTAAAGTTGTTCGAAATATAAATGGAATTGTAAAGGCTGATAAATAATTTTATTAATCACTGTTAATCTCGACAAAAGCAAAACAATGATCAGAAATAAAAAAGGGACAAATATCTAATATTTGTTTTTTTAGGTTCTGAGAATATTGAAGTGTCAGGGATAACGACGGTTTTACTACAAATAAAAAATAAAAAGGCTCCAGGGGAAAATTGAAATACAAATAAAATTCCAAAATTAGGGGAAGCAATTAGAAAATGTGTAGAGATCGGAGAAATGCAGGAAAACTGGTAAAACAATGACGTAACTTTATTGCTCACGAAAGATAATAGAAAATATCTTAAGATCTTAAGTTTTTTCCAAAATTCTTGCGAACTGTTTAATAGTGAAACTTTAGTTTTACCAACGTTTGACTACATAGAATCATGCGTAATTATGAAATCGTTAGATAACGCCAGAGTAAACATAAATAAGCTATGTCATTAAAATACATATTTATATGCCAATATTATAATGACAATAAAAATAAATTAATTTTTAAAAACACTTAAAAGTTGTCTAGAAGCACTAATTCGACACGGTGATACAATTTCACCAGAACTATTTACATTGACCCTAGAAAATGTTTTCAAGCAAATGGACTGAAACAACAAAGAGTGTACAATAATCGACGATGTATATTTGAGTCTTCTACATTTTTAAGAGGAAATAGTCACTATAAATGATAACATAATTGAGTTTAATGATAAACTGCAAGACTTTCTGCAAGTATATTAAGGAGTTTACCTGGAGATTAATAAAGATTTTAAGTTCCATAAAGAAAACTGTCCAAATTGAAAATTATTTAATCGCAGTAGTACGTATGATGAGAATATCTTGGTTATGTAAAGCAAGATGGATGGTAAGAGAGGCCCGGAAGACAACGAATTTCGTGGCTACATAATTTGCGACAATGGACCGGAAAAACGTCTGCCGAATTATTTAGAACCACTGTGTGGATTGACTACCTCATATTTAGAGGTCGATATAATTGCAAATAGACTAGGGACAACGTGATGAAGTATCAGCAGATCGAAAAGAGCTAGCTGGTATCAGAGATCAGAGATTCAAAAGTGGATGAACCTAAGCTAGAAAGAAGAAGAAAGAACAAATAATTGCTTTTTGTTTTCTGAAAAACTGACCATGTTACAACTGTGTCTTTAAATATTCATAGAACAGTCAATTCTAAATGGTACACAATCATTTGCCTACCGGAAGTCTTCAGAGGATCATTCTTTACCATAACATCGTTGTCACTGGATGACAATAAAGTGTGTTTTCCACCATTCCCCATATAAAATAATCTAAGAGGGTCAAATCAGGAGAATAAGGAGGCCACAGAAAAAGCTCATTTTTGGCAATCTACTTGTCATAAAATATTGCTTGTAAGAAATTGGTAACTGGAACTGTTCTGTGCGATAGGGAGCCATCGATAAAAATTTGCCTCTTTTGGAATATTTAAATATCTTTATTCTACAAAAGCTAATTTTTAATGTAAAATGGGGACTTAATTCACTTTGTGTTATTAATGAATTAACATTTAAGTTTTCTTCATAAAAATGTGGTTTTACTACATTAACTTGCCAGATTTATTAAAAATTCCGCAATCTTACTGCTCTTTGGAATATTTTCTTGCGCAGCGAGCCTCCAGGTACTTATCTTTGGAGTACGTGCAACTATTTCAAGAACTCTCTCTTCAGCTTTAACCGTTCGAGTGATACATGGTGTACCAGTTGAGTCATCTCATTTAAAAGATCCTTTTTCACAAAACCTTCCATGCAAATTAATGAAAAATTGAATGCATGGAACTAGTTTGTTAGGGTAAATTTCTTGATAAAATCTTTTTGCTTCGCGAGCGTTTCCATTTCCTTTTTCATACCGAAAATTCATTTGTGCCACTGGTTTTTAGCGAAATCCTTAAATAGTAAAGAGATGCAGACATAGACACAAATAACTTGAAAAAGTGATATTACTTATTGCTTATTAAACAAGCTTAAATTAAGCCAACTATGATTTGTTGCTAAGCGCTTCACATCCTATGCGCCACATTTGTAGTAGATGCTTTTTTGGAGCTATTGGTAGAATCCAAAGGTGAATTTAAGAAGGTACCAAACGCATTAAGTAGCAGTAAGGTTATTTTTTAGGAAAAGATGTAAAAGCATAACTACATATTAAAATAGCTCTCAAGCACTTTCTTATTTTTATTATATAGCCGGTTTACTGCATATACGAACTGCAGTTGTCATTTTAGTCCGTTTATCGGAAAAACTTTTTTACGTAAAAATGTACAAGGAACCATGATTTACTTAAAAAAATAGCGAAAGTACACTCGGCCAAAAAAATATGACTATAAATATTAAACCACCTCTTGATTTCCACGCCACTGATTGCAATATGAATCACCTGATATTTTGAAAAATTGATTTCTAATAGCACTAACTTGTATCCAAAAGTTCATTTCTGTAGGGTAAGCTGATCTAGGACTACGCAGTGAGTCTGTGAGAGTACGCTGGAAAAATTATATCCATATTCGTGTTTACATTACTTGTAGTTGTCACAACTAAAGATATTTTGACCCTCATAGCTAGTACAGGCTTCATGCCACCACTTCTTCTATTTGGAACACCCAATCTCTTTTTCTATAATACGTTTACTACGTATACTACGTATACTAAGTATACTAAGTATACTACGTATACTTGACCACATGGCGGACATTTCCACATTTTCGTTTTGGCTGCTTTCTTTGGAACGATTTTTTAGACCCTTGAGTATTTAGTTTTGGTTTTTACTTTGGTAATTGTTTTGAAGCTAAAACCTCTTCGAGAGCCAACTTAAAAGGAGACCCACTCAAAATGTCTGATCTTGCTCTTTTGCGGTTTGATCTTAAGATCACTCCAACTCGTGGTAGTGAGACTATTTCTTTAAGCGGGACGTGAGGCAATTTAACGTTCATAGAAGCAAGTGGTGTACAAGTTCCTTCTCTCAAAATATTTTGACTCTCTGTAAAAATTCACATCCTGTGATTTGTCTGATATTTCAACTGTCGGGCATGAGAACAGTGATGAATTCCCGGGCACATTGTGATTAATATCCGGAACAGTATTTTCCTTTGAAGTTACATAGATGGCATTGTTTTGTTCATAGTTGGACTTCTCACTCCCCCCGAAGCTGCAAGGCTAATGTTGCTCCACCACCTCATTAGTCCGATCCTTATTTTTGTCGCTAACGACGATGGCAGGTGTTGTGTTTTCCACATAATCAAGGTTTTGTACTGGGTAAACTAGGTCACGAAAAGATTGTGGGTTTGGTCCATCACGAGTTTCCGGCAAAGGCATTTCTGTCACTATGCTGGCTAAGAAGTCTTCTTCTCCAAAAAATGTCTGGGCTTGAATGGTTGTATTCCTAATATCTTAAAACTCAATACAGCATTTGCAGGAGTAGCTGCTTTAAGATAAGTCAAAATTTGTGCTATTTGATAAACTGTTATCACTCGACCTGGATGATTACGCATGCACTTTTGACATTGCGAAGCGCAAAAAATCTTGAGGCTATTGTGAATGCAGCGATCAAGTGGTTGAGTTTAGTGGTTGCTGTACGGCGGTATTGTAAGAGCGTAAATGAATTAACTTCTTCCAAAGTGCAGTGTGATGTGTGGTCATCTAATATTAATAGAATTGGGTTATCTATGCTAGGCCTTGCATGATACATAAAATGAGATAATCAGTCTAGAAAGAAAGCACTGTTGTAGTTTGTGTCTGACACCATTCCTATTGAAGAAGGTGGAACTCCATCCAAAAGTTCAGCCTTCATACGCTTGCGAGGAAATATGAATGCTGGTGGAATAAAATTCCCAGCGGCATTGGCTGCATTTACCATTGTTACATTGATACCATGTTCAAATCTTATTGACACAGCGCTGCCCCTTTGTTGAAATTACTTTTGGCAGTTTGTTTGGCACTGTAGAGACCCCAGTCTCGTCCATATTGTAAATTGAGATGAAACTTGTAGGTATCTAACAATTTCGTCAGATTTGCAAAGTAGCGATCATTTGCTGAGGTCGGCATAAGCAACGACAATTGTAGATGCCGTTTCTTAAATAACCGAAACCGCTCTGTACCAAAATTTTTTTCCTTATTAAAGTAATGTTCTAATCCATTATTCTCTGCAAAAGGATTAGTCAACTCTCGTATTTTTTTAGTGGTTAGTACGTACATTATGCTATCTACTTATATGATATACTCGCACAGTTCTAATTTTATTTCCGAAAAAAAGATTTGAGAGTATCTGCCAAGACTTCGAGCTGGAGATGATCTTTTCTATCTCTTTCGCAGAGTAGCATCATGCATGCCTAAGGATTTAGCTACTATTCTCTTACTTTCTCCTGCCTCGATGGGGTTTTTGCATCAAGCTATTGTTCTGGAGTACAAAGTGTCCTCTCGATTCTTCTTTTTCGCCTAGACATCCTGCAAATAGAAAGAAAAAGTTTATCACGCATGTAAAACTTATTCAAAAAAATATCGTGTGTAAGAGTACGCGCGTACTCTTGCAACATACTCAAGTGCGTACTCTTGCACACATTCAAGATTTTCTAATCGGGCGAAGTACAACACTATCTAATAGCATCGATCGGAATCGCTCTCACTTTAACTCCTACATGAGTTTCTTGCCGATGGGATCTCATAATCGTTTTTTTTAATATTTGTAGTTTCATCACAAATATTCTTCTAAAACGCTAAAAATATTTAAGAAAACAAAATAAAATGTGTAAACTTACGTAATTCCTGTGTTTTTGCTTGGTCTTTATTTTTTTTTTTGCACAGCACCTTCAACTCACTTGCACTTCAAAATAGCACTGAAGTTAGCCGCGTATCGTAAACAACGTCGGGGTTATTGGGATTACGTACTCTTATCCGGTGTCTGTCCTATTCCGAGGCATTTCGTTAGTTTTCATACAAGGTGGGGTTGTTAGCCCTACGCTTAAACCTCCTCCTTTATCCGGGCTTGGGACCAACAGTGGCGGTTCAGAGCTACTCAATCCACTCATCCTCACCACAGGCGGTAATGACATATGCATGTGAAACAAAATGTGAATAGACTGAAAATTGCAGAAAGAAGAATGCTTAGAGGGATATACGGACCGGTCAGGGACGACACCACACAGCAATATAGAACGAGAACAAACAAGGAATTGGAGGAACTATACAACCCGCCAGATATAGTGAAAATAATAAAAGCAGAAAGATTAAGATGGGCTGGCCATATTATGAGACAAGATCAACGTATCGTCAAGTTGGTATGGGAAGAGAACCCAGAAGGAAAGCGGCCGCTAGGAAGACCAAGGATGAGGTGGAGACTTACAAACCCTAAACGTCGAACGCGCGGAGGATCTGATGATGGATCGCAGCAAGTGGAGACAGATTGTGAAGTCAGCAAAGACCAACCCCGGGTGGTAATGCTAGAGAGAAGAAGAAGAAGTACTCTTATCGGGTGCGTACTCATAGACTAGACTAACCTGTTGTAAGTAGATCTTAATAAATTAAATAAAACCCACTTTGATGACACCATCTTCAAGGATCTGTAGCTCCCTGTGAAAGCATTTGCCAACCTATATTTCTATAAGCTTTTTTTTCATATTTTGTTATGTAAAATTATACCTTAAAATTTGTCATCACCATTTCTGGAGAAGCTGTATAGTAGCTGCAACTAGGGATTTTGTAAAAACTGAAATTCTCGACAATTACCCCTTCATATCTCAAAACTAGTCATTTTAGGACACTGTCCTCATGAGAAATTTTGATCAGGATATCATAAAATATACTATATTAAATTTTCAGTCCATTTGACTGAACCTCCCTTTCAGTTCTTTTATGCGGGATATTTTAAACGTGTACTAGTACTGCTTTGAGTTTGCGATTAAGTTTTTAAACATTACTAACAAGTTTTTCCTCATTATTTCTTTAATATTAAGTTCTGAATACAACCTCATTATTTCATTAATCTCATTATTATCCTCTAAAGACAATTTTCTTTTTATGCTGTGGTTATCAAAACCAAATTACAGTACTGATTAATTCATTCATTAGAATATTATTTGCATAGAAATTAGTTAATTACTTGACAGCTATTGGCATTGTAATATTACAGAATATGTGTGAAATTAATTAGCGATCTCACCACTGATTGAATAGTGATTAGTAATAACTATATAAGGGCAATTAAAATTGAATAACATTATTTATTGATTACGTACAAATGCAAAATGATATAGATGTTATCGACCAGGATTATAATTGCTGAAAGTGTATTGATGGAAACCTGTAATTAACGTATGGGTAAATATGGTCAGATATTAATGACTAGCGATTCGCTATTACTTTGTTCATATACGGTTAGGGTTATAAATAAGCACTGCACAATTAAAGATTATGTTATTTATGAATTTACTAAGTCAGTAACCGTGAATCTTGATAATGATAAAAAATGTCTTGCCGTCTTTCTAGATTTTGCCAGAGCATTTGACGCTGTACCCCATGACTCACTTTTGGAGTTTTTAAACGTCTATGGTGTTAGGGGTTGAGTGTCTTTGAGAATTGCTTAAGAAATAGAAAACAAATTTTAAAAATTGATAATATCTAAAGTGACCCTTTAGACATCAGAATCGGGGTTCCTCAAGAGATAATATTGGGATCGATTTTGTTTATAGTTTATATAAACTCACTAACAAGCATGTGCTTGGAGCATGGTTCTCTAATTTCGTATGCGGACGATATAGTAGCCGTTTATTCTGGAGAAGCCTGGGATCAAGTAAAAGAATCAACAAAAACTGGTCTGCTTAAAATAATAAACTGGTTGGATTCCTCTAAACTCGCTTTGAACGTTGACAAGACTCATTATATTGCATTTTCGATAACAACATCAAATCGTCCAGACTTTGACCAAATTGAAACTGGAAATATTTTAATAAAAAATGTACCATTCATAAAATATTTGGGTTTAAATAATCAATAAAAATCTAAAATGGGATCAGCACATTTTAAAATTAACTTACAACATCAGAAAATTAATTCATAAATTTTATGTACTAAGAAACATTTTCACTAGGCAACTTTTAATAAATATTTATAAAACATTAGTAGAATCCTTAATTAGATATGGAATAATTGTTTGGGGTGGCCTGTATCAAAACTCGTTACAACAACTCAACGTAGTACAAAATTACATTTTGAGGGTAATCTTTTGGAAGAAAAAAAGATATTCTACTAGATTTCTTTACTCAGAACAAATTTTTGATGTCCGTTCATTGTATATATTGTTTTCTTGTATTTATTTACATAAGTCTGCGAAATTTAAAAATTATATAAGTCACTCTTATGAAACGAGATGTAGAATGAATAGACATCTAAGGATACCAAATAGTAATAAAAACATTAGTCATAGATTTGTTAACTGTCTGGCGCCCAAGTTCAATAATATTATCCCGATTAGTATAAGAACAATCTTCAATGTGAAAAAATTTAGTAAGCTTTGTAGAACATATATTTTTCATAACATTGAACAATTTAAACTTTTTCTTTGACAAAATCTTCATAGGTTACTTAGTGTGTAGGTTTGTTTAGTATGTAGGTATTCAATTGATTTGTATTATTTTCATTCATTATGTTTTCTTTTTATGGTTGTTTTTTGAAATCAATATGATATTATTGATTTTGTGCACATACAGGTATTATGTTACCTAGGTGCAAAATTATTTAATATTGAGATCTTAAATATGTTTAGATTAGATCATCATCTATTTCAAGATTTTTACTAAAATTGTTCGTAATATATTATATATTATATTATTATTATATTATTAAGTATGAAAATATGTGATCTGTCTATGCTGTGAAATTCTTGGTAATAATTGGAAACGATGAAAATACCCAATTTTTCGCATTTTTTAATGATTTTTTACATAGCTTATATTTTAGAGTTGTAGAAGACGAATATGTTATTTTTTGCCGATCTCGGATGGTTTTTCCGAGAAAAAAATTAATTTTCACTCATATAACTTGTATTTTTCGATCACTGCCTTTAAATTTTGAGCATTTCTAGTAAAATTCACAAACCCTATACTACTTTAAACTTGCAGAATCGGGATACTGGACATAAACAGATCGTACAACAAGTTACGTTGATATGGAAGACGAAAATCATAACTAAACTAACCTTAACTAACCTGAACTAGACTTATCTATATTCCATGAAAAACCACGCCAGATTGGCGAGAAAAGATAACATTTTCATGTTCTATGGCCCGCAAATAGGAGATATGTAAAAAATCATCAAAAAATTCGAAAAATTCTTCAGGTTACTTCAGGTTAGTTTAGTTATCATTTTCGTTTTTAGATCAATGTAGCTGGTCTGTTTATGTTTGGCATGCCGATTCTGCACATTTATCCACATTTTACACTACAATACTGGTAAGACCAAAATTAATAGCATTTAAACTACCAAGTTTTCCATCCCAATGATATTAAAAATCCACGTCAACGTGGCAATATCGCATCACATTTTTCGACCTAAATGGTATGAAATCATGCATGCCTAGAAACAGAGGAGAAACAGTATGGAACGACAAACCGACGGTTTTCTTACATTTTATGGAAAATTTGCATTTCTTCGCGATTATTTATATAAATTTTGTTCAAAAATAATTAAAAATTGTGTAGTGTTTTGAACACTAGTGAACAGCCCAACACAGGCGTAAGTGTAGACAACGAAGGCCGGATCTTAATCGGGATTGAAGACAGGCTAAGAAGATGGAAAGATTATGTGCAAGAACTGTTCGAAGACACATCAAGAACACCACCAGAAATAAACAATCCCTACGGCCCAGAAATAACAAATGAAGAAGTTAAAATAGCCATTAACTGACTTAAAGATGGAATATCGCCGGGACCTAATGACGTGTATTGGGAAAATTTTGAAGTTATTAGATGCCTCCCAAATCACAACTCTCACCAGGCTATTCAACAACATATATGAAACTGGACATTTACCGAAAGACTGCTGCTATCAAAATTCACCCCAATTCCTAAAAATGACACAGGTTTATGAAAACAATGAACTAGTGGACATAATATTAACTTACGAGGAGTGCCAACAAAATGCAGCCACAGCATGTCATTTGTACGCGGAGAGATTTCCGTCTCCGCGGGTGTTTGTCAATTTAGTTAAGACTTCGGGACACGGGGTGTTTAAAGGAACAACGTAGAGGTCTAGCTGGAAGACCTTCTCCACGCCAAATGGTGGAGATCGAGGAAGAAATGTTAAAAATAAAACGACCCAACAATGAGCATTAGGTCCATAGCAGGTCAAGTAGAAGTTGTTCATAGTAAAGTGTGAAAAACTTTACGATAATTTTATCCATACCATACCATTATCAACAGGTTCAAGCGTTGCAACCAGAAGATTATCCTAGAAGAGTTGAATTTGATCACTTCTTCTTCAGTACAGCATAAATGATAATTTTACTAAATTTATTTTGGCTACCGATACACATGGCCTTGTTTACAAGAAATGGAATAAATAATTTCCGCAACAGTCATGTTTGGGAAGTATAAAATCCGCATGCAGTGAAAAGAAGTCCTTTTCAGCACATATTTTTAATAGACTTATAGAGCCTTAATTTTTTCCAATTTGATTTGACAGAATAAAATTATTTAGACTTTCTTCAAAACAATTTGCCACAATTATTAGAAGATATTCCATTAAATGTGAGACAGAATATAAGTCCTCTTCATGTTGGAGTTTCGCCACATTTCACGAACATTTAAATAATGTATTTCCTAATAGATGAATAGGGCAAAATGGACCCATTTATTGTCCTTCTTTCCTGAATCTAACTCCCTGCGATTTATTTCTGTGGGGCTATTTAAAATAGTTAGTTTATCATGATGGGGAAGTGAATATTGTGGAAGAACTACAACAGCGCATTGAAGATGCTTGTGATGTTATTTGTGGAGATCGGGATTTTATTTTTGACGCTTGTAGTCACTCATGGATATATCGAGCAAGTCTCTGCGCTAACAGAACAAATGGTGACAATTTTAAGCAATTTTTTAAAATAAAGAATTTTAAAAAATCCGCTTAATACAGCCAATGAATATTTACTATATGCATATCACGCAAACTAATACCGATCTTTTTTAAAAGAATCATCACTGTTAATGAAAGATGGCTCATTTACAGTATCATCAGTTGAAAACTACCATGACCTAAGCGTGATAAACCAGCGCAAACTACATCTAAAACTCAAAAGCATCCAAAAAAGGTCATGCTGTAAATTTGGTGGGACTACGAAGGTGTTGTGTATCTTGAGCTGCTTCCAAGAGGCCGCACAATTATTTTAAATGTTTACTTTTAATAACAAATAAAACTTCGTGAAGCAATCAAAGAAGAATTGTCAGAATTGCCAAAGTGCAAAAGAATTGTGTTCCATCATGACAATGCATAGACTCACTCATCTTTAGTAACTCATGAGAAATTATTGGGACTTGGTTGAGAAGCGATGTTGCACCTCCTTTCTAGTCTTGACCTGATTATCATTTATTTCAGAATTTGAAAAACTTTTTGAATGGTAAAACTTTCATAAATGATGACGACCTGAAATTGCACTTGTTTCAGTTTTCCCACATAGCAGGAAAACTTTCCGATAAAAGTTTCATGTAAGTTTTCTAAGTGACATTCCAAAAACTTTCTAGGAAGCTTATAAATAAATTTTTTAAAGGAGCCCACGTAATCTATCATGAAAAATTCCGAAAAACATAAAAAAATGTTACATAGAAGATTAACGTGAAACTAACTGTGAAAGTTTCGTGAAAGCTTCCTGCAAGTTTTTGGAAAATAGCATGCACTCCTAGCGTAACTTTTCAATAAGATTTCAAGAAAAGAGTTGTTATTTCATATTGATAGTTTTAATAAATCCTTTTGTAATCATGCAGCAACTTTCTAAGAACCTTTACGATTAATTTGCTGCAAAGTTGAAGGGAAGATTCCATTAAGAATTTACGAAATCATCATATAAGTCTCTTATATATTTTCCTTGAAAATCTAATGCAAACTTTGTTAAAGCTAAGATGTATTTTTATATTTTCGGAAAGTTTCGTGACACCTTCTTGCAATTTTCTGAAACATAACATGCAATCTTCTTAGAAAAGAAGAGCTGAACCTTTCCCATAATATTTGTCACGGACATTAGGCAGTTACTGGAAGCTTCTATGAAAGCTTTCACAAATCTTGCTTGAAATATTTCAAAATGCTTTTGTTTAAGATAATAAATACCAAGTAGAAACTTTCAGAACCCTACATGAGTCTTGTCTTACCCTTACCAGGAGTCTTACGTTATGCTTGTCTCAAAGGTTATCGTAAGTTTAGACGTAATCTTTCTATTGGTATTTGTCAGGGACATTAGGTAATTACTGGAAGATTCCACAAAAGCTTTCAGAAATATAAGTTGAAAGATTATAGGAAGCTTTCGGGTAAGCTTATATATGCCAAGTAGAAACTTTCAGAAACTGACTTGGATCTTGAAATAAGTTTACAAGATATCTTACTTATGCTTTTCTGAAAGGTTATAGTAAGCTTAGACGTAATTCTTCCGTTAGTATTTGCTGCAGACATTTGTTAATTACCACAGGAATTCACGAAGGCTTTTTGTACGGTTTAAAAACTTTTCCGAAAGCTTCAAATCTTTGAATTTTTGTGGCAAAAATTAATTTTTAAAAAAATAAGTAGAAAAGGTTTCTTATACTTAGTAATTTACTATTTCTTTTAATGAAGTTTAAACTAACTTAGAAAGTAGTAATATCTTTCCATAAACATAAAAATTTTCCCCCACGGCTCAATTATTATTTCATTTTCTAATTACATATTAATTAGAAAAAGGGGAACAGCAAAGCAAACTTGGTTGTTAAGTCCTCAAACCTTCTTATAAAATATTTATTAAATACCGAAAGGTTATTCCTAAAACAGCCAGGTAAAGGATCATAACTCGGTTTTTGCTTCATTTTCGGAGAAAAACCACGGTGTACATTTATTCTTAAATTCTTATAAAAAAATTTCCTTGGGAAATAAGATTTATTTTTGTCAAGTCGATAAATTACAAGTTTACAGCTCGGGAAAAAGAAATTTTAAAAAGATTAAGGTCGAATTTTGCCATTTTAACTTGATAGGAATAATTAGTTAAAAATATCAGCTGTTACGCCAACTGATTTTATTCAGAATTTTTGATATCGGAGAACTTGTAATTTCCTTTTATTATTATAGTATAAGGTACCTGGGTCGAATATGGCCACCTTAAGATTTGTTATCCTTTTTCTTTATAATAATAAAGCTAAAAAAACAAGTTTTAGCATTTGTTCATTAAGAGTGGCTATTTATCTTTATAGCAAAGGCAAAAAAATACGAAGACATTGAAGGATAAATAGTATTTTCAACAGTTTTTTAAAAAATAGAAATTGGCCATATTTCCGACGGGTAGGTAAATATGCCCATATATGGGACCATATTTACTCCATGAATTTACTTGTTTAAAAAACTACTGAATAAACTGAAATAAAAATGGATATTATGTTTTAATAGAGCATTTATTTAAAAGATATTCTTTGGGCGACATTCAGTACAAATAAAGAACAATCTTCAACAAGAAATATAAATTTAAAGATATCAAAATCAACAATGAGATTCAAACGATAAATTTTTCTTAATTAAACTTAAAATGCTACACATACTATACTTACAGAAAATTAACAAAATTATCAAAAAGAAAACGTAATTAGAAAAAAAAGTAGGTAAACCTAATGAAGTATGTAATTAGTCCTGACTGGACCGAGTGCATACAAACTTATGAGTATCTTCTTTTGTTAACCCAACGCAGTCTTCATGGACATATGTTTTACATAAAAAGCATGGTCTCATCATGTCTGCTGCTCTATCCTCATTGCAAACGTAACAATACCAAGAGTCTTTAGATTTTTTAGAATGTCCTTTTCCTTTTTGTTTAGAAACCTTAGAAGTTACTGCTTCACTCTTGTTCATTTTAGCAGAATATTTTCTTTTTTGGGAAGAAACTTTAGATGGGCCTGAAATATTTTTCATTTGTTGTTTAGAAGCATTGAATGGTCCTGGCTTATTATTTTTCCCTGTAAACATTGATATAATTAGCTCCTGTGCCAGACTATTAATAGCTTTTGCCCTAGGTGTAGTTATTGAGCTTGACGTTTTCTCCGGAGTTTTTAAAATTTTACAAAAAGATGAATATGTCTCATTAAGTGTTATAGGGCAGACTTTTGATTCAGTTTTCGAGTCTATATTATTCTTGTGTTGCTTTAGTTTGGATAAATGAACGTCATCGCTACTAACGGAATCGTCATGGACACTTGGCTGGGGTTCTATAAAGTTCGATCTATCTACTTGAGTTGGGTGCTGTGGATTATTATCAGAGGCGTTGTCTAGAATTGCAGCACAACGATAGGCATTATTTGATAATAAATGATCATTTGTCTGGGAATCTTTTTGAACTGGATGCAGTATAGGCACCAGATTTTCAACAGAGGTATCAGTTCGAGCTAGAGACTGCGTAGGTGGAGTTGAATTATGTTCGTCGTTATTTGGAAGAGGATGAGGAGGAATGACCCGATTTCCACTGGCATCAATAGCGTCGCTATCATTGGGATCTTCATTTTCTTGAGGAGGAATGACCAGATTTTCGCTAGCATTAGTAGCGTCGCTGTCATTGGGGTCATTATTTTCTTGATTTTCAGAAGAAGGTCCAGTTATTGTGGAATTATAGGTGGGTATGCTGGAAGCGTATGCCTCTTCTGGTATCCTTGCCGGTCGCTTCAAATCCAGATTTGATATTAACAGGTGTCGCAGTTTTGTCCCACGCTTCGGAAAATAATATCCCAAACCTTTGTTTTGTTATTTTCCTGTCTTCGTGTATTGACCAGAATTTTAAGACTTCCTGGTCCCAGTAATAATCAAAGGATCGAAATTCCGATTTGTCCATGTGCTACAATTCATGTGTGGTGTTACTAGGAAGGCAGAGAAGCTTGATGTCGAATTTTTCTGCTGCTTCAACAATCTAATATTCCAAGCGGCATTTGGCTCCATTGAAAATAAGTAAATAAGGTCCTGGCAATTTAAATTTCGCAAAATGGTGAATCCAATTCAAGAACATTTCAAAGTTCAAACTCCCTTTGGATTATTGAGCTGATTGGTAAGGAATCTGCCCATTCTGGCTTCATGCGTTTGCACCTAAAAAGAATCATGGGCGGAATCGTATGACCCAAAGCATTGCCACATGAAACAATTGTGACATTCTCGCCGTGTTCGAGCGCTACTAAATGTGCTCTCTTGGATCCACATTCAGCCAAAACTTCTGGTGATTTGTGCAAATTAAGCTAGAACACTTTTCGTCAATATTAAAAATGCTTTCCGGTTTGTTCATAATGTCATTATCTTCCAATATTTTTTTTTAATTTAGCAAAATAATCGAGAACTACTGCTTTATTCAGCTTTTTCGCCCTTGCGGGATTTAGGTTTTGTGCCTTTCGTCTACTGATATTCCTATGACGTTTCAAAAATCCTCTCAGCCAATCTCGCCCACCATCAAGTCTCCACCTGACGCTGAAATGTTATTTCACAGAATGTCTTTACGCATCTACGAAGTACACGCTGTGTCAATGGGTATCCCACATTGCACAGACGAATAACACGGGATGCCAAAATATTCTCATGTTCAGGGTTAAGAAATGGTTTCCGGCCCAAAGTAGATTTAGTCTCTTTTTTCTCTTGTAAGTAACGCCTTAGAGTGCGTCTTGGCATATTTTAATGCTTTGCAGTCGCATATACTTCATCTTACCGCTTTTGACTGCAGTTAAAGCTAATTTCATTGATGCTTCCGACCAATTACCTCGAAGCCCTTTAGATTTATAGCGTGCCCTGGTCTAAAACGAAATAAAAGTGTCAGTAATTTAGTACCGTAAATATGGCCAAACGGTGGCCATATTTGCAGTCATGCAAATTTTTTGTTTTCATATTCACGAATGAAAAACACACTATTACTTTGATAAATAAACAAAGAAATATCAAATTACAATCGTCACACAACATCGTAATGTGAATACCAAAGATTCTTATTTGAAAAATAACAAAATACAGGACAATACTTACTTAATGTTTTTATAATCTCAACAGCATGTTTCACTATAATGGACACTGGGCGGCTAGCGGGCGCGGAGGAGGAGTGACAGGTACGTCGTTCGAATACATGCGATACTAGCTACAATTTATGGTTGCTTTCAGGTTATTACAAATTTTTGTGTTTGGAATAATGGTATGCGACCATATTTTCCGGCTGGCCATATTCGACCTAGGAACCTCAGTAGTTGAAAGCAAAATGCATTTATGGCTTATATTTTTTACCACAGGTTATCTATAATTGCAAGTTTAATTCGGAGTCATTAAATTTTCATAATTTTTCTAGAAGTGTTCGCCTTTTGTGCATCTTAAACTATTAGATGTTTAATATTTGACCCCTTCATCATAATAAATTATTTAGAGAGTATAGTCTCTTTAGGTAACAATAAGAAATGGAAACATTGTCACAGTACGTAAATAGTGTCATTTCTAAGGGTTTGATAGTTATGTCAATCCATAAATAGGTCACAATATAAATTCATGAGTTATATTGTTGTGTGAAATGAAAATTTTATTATGTAGATGTTATCAATTAACCAAAAAATAGATGTGAGGCGAAATTTGAGTCAAAAACTGAGGGTA
The DNA here is from genome assembly GCA_034092305.1 of Diaprepes abbreviatus. Lineage (NCBI taxonomy): Eukaryota > Metazoa > Arthropoda > Insecta > Coleoptera > Curculionidae > Diaprepes > Diaprepes abbreviatus. Next base: position 670,216 of record JASJET010000090.1, on the reverse strand, counting down.
CTTCTCACTGTGTGAAAATTGAGGATGGAAATTTTCTCGTTCACCTTGTCGAGTGAGAAATCGTTCAAGAGATCTTCAAAAATGCAACTAAATATCTTATTAACACTCTGATTTAGTAGCATCGTTCGCTAAGTATCAGAATGAAATTTCCCTTTTAAAATATTCCTGCAGTTAATTTTCCAATGGTAAATTTTAAAAATTAAAAAAAATCGATATAATAATAGTCGTCACTAATAGAGTGAGAGCCTGCGTTCGCCAGACAGTATAAAACTTAAGATTATTGTGTGCTGTAGTAAGTAAAAGCGTCAACCCCATCAAAACCTCCCTAGTAGCCTTGATAAGGAAAAGAAATCTCAACCTGAAGATCATCTGAATGGACGGGAACGTTATTGAGTGGAAGTCAGGGGTTAAATATCTGGGCCTGACCCTTCTCTGGAATGAGAAGTTATCAACAAGGTTATAAAAGCCTTGATAGTCTGTGGAGACTTCGTGGGAAAAAGCTGTGGTACAAACCCAAAAATCCTGTAGCGGATGTACACTGCCATAGTAAGACCAATCGTATATATGAGACAGTGATCTGAAGTAAAAGAACCAGTCTGGTCGACACGAGAGCCAACCTCTCGAAAGTTCAAAGATTGGCCTATACCTGGAGCAGTGAAAATCTTCCAATAGCCGCCATGGAAGTAATCTTGAACCTAACACCTCTACATATACTTGTGAAGAATATTGCTAAGCAGACAATATATAGGACGATGAAAGATTAAGTTATAAAATGAAGGTCCAATTCTCTCTCTCTCTCTTTGTCAACTTCTGTCTATCCACTCCTGGATGTAGGTCTCTCTCAATTGTTTCCATCTTTGCTTATTCTTCGCCAATCTCATCCACTGTTTGTCCGCCACTGTCCTTATGTCGTCTACCCATCTTTTTTGAGGTCTTCCCGTGCTTCTTGTTATCTCCCTCAGTCTCCATTTCAAGATTCTTCATGTCCATCTGTTGTCCTCATATCGGGCTATGTGACCAGCCCATCGCCACTTCATCTTTGCAACCTCCTCGACGATATCCTTGACTTTCGTTTTGCGTCTTATCTCGGTGTTTCTAATCCTGTCTCTTAATGATATTCCAAGCATGTTTCTTTCCATCGCTCTTTGGACTATTTCTAATTTTTTAGCGGACTTTTTGGTGAGGGACATGGTCTCTAATCCATACGTACACATGGGTAATTTGCACGTGTCGTATACTTTTCTTTTTAGATTTATGGGAATTGAATTATTTTTCAGGATGTATGCAAGTTTACCGAAAGCGGTCAATGTCAGCTGTGTTCTTCTTTTTATTTCAGCATCCTGATTTGATTTCTCTAGTCTCATGTCATGGCCCAAGTATACATAGTGTTCGACGTTTCTTATCCTCTAGTTCTGTATTGTTATGTTTGCCTGTTCATGGCTCATTATTTTTGTTTTGTTGTAGTTCATTTTAAGGCCTTCAGATGCGGATACGTCATTTAGCTATTGTAGCATTTCGCTAGCTTGGTGTAGAATTCTTCTATGCTTATTTCCTTTTCGTCCTGGACGGTCACGTTTTTCGCGTTTTTTATTTTTATTATTCTTGTTTTGCCTCTTGAAATTTTTATTTTTAGTACTTTCATATTGCAGTTTTCACTTATTGTGTCTTTTATTAGTTTATTGGTGTCCAGGTCCAATCGCTTTTCCAGACATCAATGAACATGGAAAACTAAGATGAAATAAAAATGAAGTTCAACTTTGTGAAAAACTTCAACACAAAATTGTGTTATAAAAGTGAATAGGACTGAAACACCATTCGAAGAGATATGCCCTCTTTATAGGGTGTATTTGTATTGGATCTGATGCAAATATCCTTTTGATAGTTCTTGTAATTTATATGATGCAGAAATAATTTTTTTGAAATTTTTATAAATATTTTTTGGCATTTTTCTTAGGGGTTGTTTTCAATTCCATAGAAGGTAGAATGCCAATAAAAACGATCATACATATACAACAATTACTACCTAATGTTCAGCTTAAACTATGACTCAAGAACACAATTTTTTTCAAATATTTTGTAATTTATTTCCATTCTTATTACATAAGGGTAGTTTTATATTGTTTAAGGGATAAATTTAACAATTTTTGTATGTCACTAATATTTTTTTTCGTTTCTACGTAACCTAAGCTTTAAAATGAGATAAAATAAATTTGCTTATCTTCCTTCTTTCTCGAGACATAAGATTTTCAATGTCAATACTTTTATGCAACTGAAACACATTAATTGATAATTAATTTCTCAAAACTAAAACAGATACTTATCTTAAAATTTTTCGTAGAGCATTATTTTATCATAAACTTTCAATTAACACACATTTGGGTTTCAAATACGAGGTCCACGAAATAGACCAATTTTCACCTATTTTTGCGGTCACTCTTTACTTTCGCTCAGAAATAAATGATGCCCCAAAGTAAAAGTTAATATTTATTATATTACCTATAAACTCAAACATGCTCTATACTGATTATTTGATTGGAAAAACAAAATGAAAATTAATTAGAAGTTTGGAGATAGAATAAGTAAGAACTTTTGGGACCAGGAAAAAAACAATTTAAGTTGTCTTTTACTTTCATTAAATAAATAAGTATGTTTTGGAAGAAATCGGGCAGTATGGCCTGTATTGTCCTTTCAACTTTATTTTATCCAAATTATTAATTACTAATAAATAAGCTGGTTTTCGTGGGACCAAAGTATACAGTGCATTTTTGGTATTAAACTATTTCAAATTTAATACACTGTGCTGATTCTGCAATCAGTTTCTTGTCACACATTTTTTAAATACCTATACATAATATACTCTTTGCTTTTTAATACTTCAATGGATCAATACAACTAAACTCTAAATTTTTTTCGACTCTGGGAGGGGGAAGCATTTTCGAGAGCACATTCAATACCAATACAATATTTATATACAGTGTGTCCCACAACTAAATGCCGCGATCGATGTATTGGAAAATTGACTTTGGAAAATTTTCAAAATCTGACAGTTTTCGAAAGTCGATGGCGGCAATTCGGCTAAAATATTTTCAAGATGGTGGCACTTCCGATTATTCCGAAAGTTGAAGCCTCCAACGGCACAATTAGTTTCAGCATATATTCGAAACCTACACATATTGACCGATATCTCAATACAGAATCACATCACCATCTTTCAAAAAAACAGGCACATTAATATCAAAATCTCTCCGCCTAACAGAACTGGACACAAAAAAAAAGAAGAAATAAAGCACATCCCAAGAGCTCTACAATGAAAAGGTTTCTCGCAGCCACATAAAGAAACTCACAAAAAACCAGAAAAAATCGAAGACTACGATCAAACAAGGAACAAAGTCATCATACAATGCATAAGAGAATCACAAATAGAATTAAAGAATCATAAGAAAATACAATATTCAATATAATTCAAGCTACAAAAAAATGGTCCTCATACTGGGAAACCCCAAAGATAAGATAAACCTTGAAAATCATTGCGTTTATAGTATTCTATGTGCAAATTGAAATCAAACTTACATAGTAGAGCCGAGCAGATGCATATCAGCAAGAATCTGGAACATAAAAATAGTCTCAAAAACAAACAGGCAATGTCTGCTTTATATCGACACCATCAAACAACGGGACATACCATCGATTTCAAAAAAGTAAAAATAATAGCACCATTACAATATTACAAAGCACGCACCATAAGAGAAACCCTCTAGAAATCGAAAAAGAAGGACAGATAAATAAACAGGATGATGCTTTAAATATTCCAACTACATGGAAAACGGGAATAAAAAATCAAAAAACAAAACAACAAAAAAAAACAAATACAGGAGACACCAGCACACAAGAAAGAAATATATAGCAATTTACAGAGGAGAGGAGCCTGTGAAGCCGCTCGATCGATCAGAAAGCCAGTCAACTTAACAAAACTCGAGAGAAAACAGAGATCATCTTCAGTTCTAAGTGAGTAATGAGACGAGCCACACTTGAAAATGCGAAATAAGATTTTGACAAAACGCGTGAAAAAAATTTTGAAGGAACGGATTGAAATCTAGAATAACCAAACAACGTGACTTGGGACAAGAGACAAGCAATGACAAGGAATAACAGGTTAACCCTTATGTGGGTGCCAGGATACAAGGGAATTAAAGGAAATGAGGAAACGAGCAGCCTTACAAAAATGAGACAACAACTGCTTTCTGTCACATAACACATTGTAAATGACCTCTATCGCCAAAGAACAGAAACATGCTTCTCGATCTCCGAAAAAGGGATATTTTATCAAAAAAAATTGCACATTTGAGGAAAAAATTTGCCGCTCCTGTCACTATACAGTCGAAAGAGCAGAACACGTGGTATGCGAATTTATGGCATTTCAAAGCTTGACCTTAACTTCTGAAAAAAAACACTTATCCCCTAGAAAAATAATAAACTTACTGAAAAGTCTAAATATTTCGGGCTTATATTAAACGTAACGTAAACAAGATCTTATATGTCGGAGTACAGCAGAGAAGCGAGAAAAGCCTTAACAACCCACTCACAATCTATAATAGGAATACGGAGATAAATTATTAAGATCTAAAAAATCCAGCTGAATCTATACATTCATTTATAAAAAGGTGTTTAGGTTTTTTCCGATCATGAAAGCTTCGGCATAGGCATGCCAATATTTAAATAAAAACCTTCGAGTTCCAAAATTATGCTAATAATGAAAATTTGAGCTGGAAAATAAGTTGGAACTTAGGATTGAGTTACTAGCCTCTGGCTCGCTGTTTTAAAATATATCAACATTTATAGTTATATTATTTCAATGCATTTTTGGCATGTTTTCACACAAGGACAATATTATGACATTAAATTTGTATTAATCTATTTTATAAATTTTCCGCCATCTTTAATAAATTGTATTATTCTTCTCATATCGAAACGAAACGAGGTAAACCTCTATTCTGAGAGATTGAGTCGAGACGAGACTAGTTCAAGACAAGACAATACCATTTCTAACTCGTCTCGTATCATCATAAAATCCAAAAATATTTTTTAGGGATTTATATAATGAAATTATTAAAAAAATCGATTTATCTTAAACTCATCTAGAATGTTTAAATACGCTTTCGAATTTCTTTTTAATATTTCATATCATAACCACTTAAATACTCCCGATTTCATCGACCCGATACTAAATATTCTGAACTCTTAAAAGGAAATTAAAAATCTGCGAAAATTTATGGAATTATAATATATATATATTTTAGATGTATTAAATTTCTGGATTCGTATATTGATTCTAGTCCAAATTGGAACACCAACTTTAAATACGTAATTTTTAAACTGGATTCTATATCTTACTTAATGTTAAATTTTGAAAATATGTTGATAGAAAGATAATTGATTGTATCATATTATGCTTAGATCGAGTCGCTTCTTACCTATTCAAATTGACTGTTTCTCGAACAAAAATAATTATGAGGTGCAGCTGGTGAAAATTATATTTTCACAGAGCTAGGATATCTATTCCATAAATACTAGAAATGATGTTAAATTTTATGTATCATATTTTACACTGTTAAAAATAACCTTAAATTTAATGCAAATTTAATGTCCATTCTATATTAAATTAAAATGGTATCTTCAATTTCAATAAGGTAACTAAAAAGATATTTCAACTTTCGGTACATGAAAATTAATTCACATGCACCTTAACATTAAAGGAATTTACATTATTATTCATAGTACACTGCATGAGATTCCAGGCGATGGCGCAACTTGTATTGAACTTTTTATTTAGTATGATGTAATATTCAATTTTCTTATGATGAGGTGTACAGGTCTACACCTTTTCTGGTAGCAAAATTTTTTAATCTTATATTAATGTTGGTATATTAAACATGTGATAAAATATCTTAAATTCCATGAACACTGGCTGTGTATTTAATGTACATAATCACCTTAAAAATTAATGATGAAAACTTTCAAATTTAATGTATTATTACATTAGATTAAGTGGAATAAATTAATTTAGATTAATGCAAATAATTAAATTTAAAGCATTACATTAAACGCATTTAATAAATATTTATGAAATTTGCTTCCATCACATTTACCTTAAATTTGATGTATTTTTTTTTAACAGTATTGAATATAGACTTTTTTTAAAATGCCCGATGTCACTGTTCTTAAAATGTTTTACTTCATAACATTAAACTTGCACAGGGAGCAATTTATTTAAAAACCAAATTAAAAGCCTTATTCATAACCTAATATTTTTACTCTCTAAATAAGTTCATCGCTTGAACATCTTGTTTATTATTTAGTTAACTGAATGTTTTGCAATATAATAACTAAGGGAATTATATTGGCAAGCGTTGCAGGAAAAATATTAGCCAGCAAAATAAAATAAGAAAAATTGCTAAGGATAGTATAGGAGACACTCAGTGTGGGTTAACAAAACTTAATATTTTCGAGAAGATTATTAAGCGAAAAACTTATAAGCAAGAAAAAAGAGATACATGTTTGTTTTATAGATTTAGGAAAGGCTTTTGATCTTGTAAGAAGACATATGGTTTTGGAAAAAAGGAACATATATAAAAAAACAGAAAGAAAGAATCAATAAAGACGAGTCTTAAGAATTCGAAACAAAGATAAGAGTGACTAAAATGTGGTTGTCAGACTTGCATTGTCTTTATTTTTATTTCTTTTAGGACGTTTTGATTAGGTTGTATCTCTAATCGTTATCAAGTTTATACTTGAGTCACAATTGTTTTTTCAACTGATCAATATGACGAGAAGAATTTACAATATTTGGAAGCAAGGGGATATGGATGAAGTTTGTGTGAAGAGTTAATGAAGCATGTAGAAGATATATCATACCAAAGCCTACACTACGGCGTCATTAAAGGGGTTTTAATTAAAAACTAAATTTGGAAGACCAATTGACATGTCATCAGAAATGGAAGATGAATTAGTACAGCGTATAATTAATATAGAGTCTAATTTCTTTGGATTAACTATTACTGATTTCAGGAAGCTTGCCTATCAATTTGCTGAAAAATAGCAATTACCTCATCGCTTCAACAAGAAAGAAATATAGCCGGCAAGAATTGGTTTTAAAGGTTAATGAAAGAACATCCTACTTTGTTCTTACGTGTTCCGAAGGTAACATCGGTGACGAGAATTAAGGGTGTCAATAAAGAGCGTGTTTATGAGATTTTTGATACATGTGAAGAAAGACTGGAATAATAAAGTTTATAATTATAATAATATTACAACACAACTCAAGTTCCACTTAGATCTTCAACAACATCTCAAGAATCTGCACCAGAAAACAATATTGCACCAGTTGACGATATTAATACTCAACAAATAATGTCTTTCTTGAACACTGTATCACCTATAACAACAGTTATCAAGAAAATGAAGAAAAAAACTAAGCCAATAAAGTTCTTATAAAAATGAAATTGAAGCCAAAAAAAAGGCAAATAAAAGAAAAAACCTGAAGTTTTAAAACAAGTTAGAAAAGAAATAAAGAAGCAGAAAACTATAAAAAAAGTAAAATAGATTAAAAGTGTAACAATGCCGACTAGGTCATGAAGATCGCCAAGAAAACATGGTCCAGTGTATTAAATGTAAGGGTTCGATACATGATCTATATACTGAGATCAGAAATATATTTGTAATGTCTACGTTCAAACAAACTGATTTTCTGTATGCCAAATAATTGTTTTTTAAGAATATACATATATTTTGCTTTTTATTATTTCTACAAATAATTTTAACTTTTAAAACTGTGATGACTCTTTAGAATAGAACTAATTTGATCTTCTAAAAATATATCGGTCTGTAGTTTTTAACTGGTTTTTATAAATTCTTGTTATGTTATTCTATAAATTTATGATATCATCGCTGATGCCTTGTTTTAAGTACGACCAAAGGTACTTTTTCGAAAAACGTTTTGGTCAAAGATTTATATATATTTATGAAAGTGAGTTGATAGCTTAGTAAATAAAGATTTAATGGACGTAAAAGATATTATTTCATTTAAACTACTCTAAAAAGCATAGTAATTTTCTATTAAGGGTATGACCTAAGCAACCTTATCTTATATGAAATTTAATTTATATCATTTAAATAGCTTTAGAGAAAATCGGAAACATATACAAATATGCAAATAGAAAAAGAGCTAAAATATCAAATTCCAAGAACTAGATCTTTGTATTCTCTTAATTTCTTTAAAAACTCGTGACAGTAAATTGTCCTAGGTCAAACTAATTAACTTAATATCCAAAAGTATGATTTAAGAGCTAATAAAATAAAATTAATTTAATCGAACAATTCAAAATATTTTATAGCCCTGCAATTTTATTAGCAGTAAATTCTTATTTTGGCACCATATAACCCTAAAATCTTGTTAGCAAAATTGCTTGGAAATTATTATTATTTCCTATCCTATTATTACCAAATAAAGTTACTTTATCAGTTTGGTGGTTTATCTGATAATTTTAAGAGAGTAAAATTAGTTGGGATAATTTTATCAGATAATATAATCTAATATAAATAATAACTTTTGTATGTAAAGTTAAAGATATTGTAATATACAAATATACGAAGTCAGAAAAATATAAACGATATTGCAATAACCTACACTGTTAAAAATAACCTTAAATTTAATGCAAATTTAATGTCCATTCTACATTAAATTTAATGATCTTGTACTTTAAATCATAAATAATTTACATTTACTTTGAATTTGAAGCAAATTATTTGAAATATCAGTTCGTTGTACATTAGATTTGATTAAATGGTATCTTAAGTTTCAATAAATCAACTGACAAAATATTTCAACTTCTTTACATTAATATTAGTTACTACATTACAATTCAAATATATCCTAATATTAAAGGTATTTACATTATTATTCAATATACATTGCATGAGATTCGGGAAGATGGTACAACCTGAAGTAAAGTTTTTGTTTAGGGTGATATAAGTTACTTAAAGGATTCAATTTTCTTATTTGAGGTGTATATGTCTGCTCCGTACTGACGGGAACAAATGAGTTTGAAGCCAGTGTAGATGGCCGATACTACCAATGGGAAAAATCTCCACCTTTTCCTGGGATTTCAGAATTTTTTGAACTCATATTAATTTTGGTGCATTAAGTATGTGATAACATATCTCAAATTCAATGAACACTAGCTGTATATTTATTGCAGATAGTCACCTTAAAGAGTAATGACCAAACTTTAAAGTTAATGTATAATTACATTAAATTTAATGGAATAAATTAATTTAGATTAATGTAAAAATTATTAAATTTAATGCATTATATTAAATACATTTAATAAACGTTCATGAAATGTACTTCTAGCACATTTACCTTAAATTTTATGCATTTCGTTTCTACAGCGTGCAGCATAGTTTTTCTCTAATTCTAACATTACTTAAGAAAAATTCAAAAATAATAAAAACTAATGATTTTTCATCTTTTTCATACACATTTAAAAGATGTGAATTCATTCATTTTTAAAGGACTGAAAAGTTAAAAATTGAACTCTTTTTATTTGTTCACAGTAACGAAGCGGGTTTATATTATAACACCTATCCTACAAGACGTTTTATATAAAGATTACTTTTTTTCTCAAATTTTTAACCGTTATTTATGTAGAATTCAACAAATGATAGAAAATATTTTGTCAAACGATTAAGAATCAATGACTTGTTAGCTTTTTCATACAAATTTGGAAGGTTCTGCTTGTTAAGAATGAAAAAACTAAACATCTAATACCAGTTTCAGTAACGAAGCATATATGTTTGATTTGCAGCAATGAAAAAAATTGCTACCAGTAATAGGTGATAAAACGAAATTTTAATATGACATTATTTTGACATTATTGATATTATATTTATCTACTTTTGAACACAAGTATTGCATCCGCAGAGAAGTGCTTATTTTTCAGAAAAGTTCTAGCGAAATATTTTTTGTACCTGTTTTGAATGGACAGAGATTGAAAATGTAAGAAAAATGAGCTGACTCCTCCGATTTTAATTTTTTTTTAAAGCTAAAATAAATAGCCCGAATTACTCTTGGATTGGAATGCCTGGGGACTAATTATTAGTTAACGAACGTATATATTATTTATTTTTTATTTTCCTTTTTTCGCTACGTCAGATTAATAAAATGACTGCCAAATAAGCAGGATAGATTAGCACAGTTTTAGGTAATAATTTGGGATTAAGTGTTAACATATAATAATTTTTTTAACTCTGTTATACTTAATGATAATAGTTGTTCTAATTACTACCATTATCGGGTAAACGGTTGAAACTCAAACTCTCACTCACTTTTATCTTTTTTTGTTCATAGAGTTTAGTAAATTAGTCAACAGCTTTTAAAAAAAAATTATCAAGTTCGAACGAAAATTGGGAACTATGTTGATTTTTGTCACATTTGGGAACAGAGTGTGAAGTATACAAGACTGCTTAATTGCCAATAGGGATAATTTTGAAAAAAATTAAATATTCTCTAATTACGATAAAACTTGTGTCCATGAAAGTGACGAAAGTAATTTATAGTAAAAATTTAATTTAATTTATGGATATCGATAATTACGTGGCAAAGAATTTGGGTTTACTCCATTACCTTGCATTCTTTTTAATCATTTACGTGACATTATCTATAGCGGTTTAATAAATATAAACATGTATTCGCAGTATAAATTTCGGATAAAAATAATTATCAGTAATTTTTGGGAGGGTGAAAACAGATTTATTTACTACCAAGTTAGCGTTATTATATGTAATACAATTAATTTGAATAAAAATATTATTTTTGTCTCAATTTAGTTATATGATTATTTTAACCTGACAAAATTAATTAAAAAGAAACAGTGTATTTTTTAATAACGTTTGGGATAACGAAGTTTTAGACAGTGCCCGAAGAAAAGGTAATAAAATTTTACTACACCAAAAATGATGCTTTTTCCTCACTGTTTTTTTCAATTGGATCTTATTGTTTTTCTCTGTCTTTTTTTAAATATATATTATTCCTAAATCTGGATATAAAGTAAAATTTAATTTAAAAAGAATCAAAAGAACACGTTTTATGTTTAAATGTAAAATTTATCCGGCCAAAAACATTTAATATTCCCTTTATATCTTTTCATACCGCTTGACTTATTTCACTGCCTTTAAAAATAATAAATTAAATAAAAATGAAGTCTTTAAAATGAATAAGGATAAACAAAAATAAGTTTTTTTTACATGAGTATAGTATATAAAGCGAGAAATATCTTTTTGATAATTAATAGTGAATTCAAGAAAAAGGGAGAGCAAGAAGTTTGTCAAAGATGATTTATTCATCATAACTGCTAAAGCTAAATAAAAATTTATATTTTTGGATATATAAAGTTCATGTTTAATTATATAAGGCTGATTATATGGACGTCTATAGATAAATATTTTATGTAATTTTTAAATTTTAAATCTATGGCAAAAATAACTACATAACTACAAAAGTGGAATTGGAACAATGTACTATATATTTCTCTTCAAGTTTGTAAGATTTCGAGCCCCAAAGGAAAAACGAAACCTTACTAAGATCACCCACTCATTAGTCTGGATATTGCAGTCCATTTTTTCTAAAATTGACTAATCGTGGCATAGTGATAGTGCTGACTAACTCACATATAGCTGAGTAGTTTTAGCGAATCAAATATTTTTTATAAATTTACGAGGGGCATAGTTTGGTGCTATGGATTTTGGTCTGTAGTAGGTCATGTAGCGTATCGTTTGATAAGAATTAGTTTAAAAAAAAATTTAAAAATTAGTTTTTTGAAATTTTATTTTAGATAATTTTTATATTTATATAAATAAATTCTTTAAGAAAAAACTGATGTTTTTTTCATTTTGGAGTGTGTATACAAGGTGTCCGGGAAAATGTGGGAAATCTTACAGATATGAAAAAAAAACAAGTGAAAATTACTAGTTCATATAAACTTTTTTCGTATAGACAGACCTCTTCGGAGATATGGGTTCCCAAAGAGCTACAATAGAATCAAGTTTGTTACACATAACTATTGAACCAGCAGGTATATTTCAATTTTTTTTAATATGATATATACCAGGTAAGATCCTTCAAATTACTATCCAAGAAAGTATTGGGAATTACTCACAGTTGCAGGGACGGACTAGCTGTGACTCTCATAACCCCATTTTTTACGCTCTGTATGATAAGAACTTTGGACAACGTTTTTTATATACCTCTAACTATTGACTAAAAATTAAGCAATCTTCATTCACATTGCTAATCCTAACCTTTTTCGAAGAAAAGTCATTTTATTTACATCATCTATTTCGATAAAAGATTTGCTGCATTCAAATAAATGTTCAATCTTCAACCTTATGAAAAAAAAAATTTCGTACAAAATTAGAGTTTACCTCAATAGTTAAAGACATCAAAAACAAAGTATTGTTGTTGCAACATTGCTAGGTACGAAAGAAATGAATATCCCGTATTTTAGAACTTTTCAACTCACATCGCTGATCATATATATATATATATATATATATATATATATATATATATATATATATATATATATATATATATATATAATATATATATATATGTATATATATATATATATATATATATATATATATATATATATATATATATATTTGAGTTTTGAATTTCGTGGTGAAATTGATTGTGAAATAATTCGACATACATTTTTATTATGTAAATATGCATCTGATGTGTATTATGGTCTTGCATCTTGTAATGCTTTGGAAACCAGGAGGTTATATCACGACAGATATCCTAATCGTACTCTTCCAGATCAGAAAATATTTCAACGAGTTGACCAACAACTATGAGAGAATGGTAGGCGATTCCATTTAACAAGGTAATATTATTAAATTTCTTCATAATTTTAGGAAATTTTGGGAAAAAAAAGTACTGATGCTGGTCGAGGAAGAACAGTACGTACGCCACAATTAGAGGAAAATATTTTAAGTGCTGTGGATAACACTCCTTCAACGAGCACTCGAAAATTATCAGCGCAGTTTAATACGTCGAAAACCTTTTCAAGTACAGCTGTTATATCCATATATTTTGAAATAAGTGCATGGACTGATTCCTGAAGATTTTCCCCGTAGAATGTAGTTTACAAACTGGCTATTGGATCAGGAACGAAACAATGTAAACTCCATTAACACTATTCGCTTCATGGATGAAGAAGGAATCCTCATGTAAACTATTGTTTCGTATCAATAACATCAGTTCCAATCAATTAATGTCTATGCAGGAATCACTGGTAGTTTTTTGATTGAACCATTCATATTGGTGGCACGACTGAATGGAGAAGTTTATTCGGAGTTCCTCCAGAACGCTTTTTATGATTTGGTACAGCACTTACTACTTGAAACCCGCCGAAACATGTACTACATGCACGATGGAGCACCATCTCATTTCAGCGTTGCTGTGCGGGAACACATGAATTTTCTAACAATAATACAAACATAGTTTCTAAAGTTCTTCAAAGTAAAAAGTTAAATATTGTGCAGCCTTCCAATTTATTTAAAAATGCTTACTTTGTAAACTGCGACACAAATATGATCAAATTCAATGTGAAGCTTCGGATATAAAGTTTTTTTTACTGACAAGCAATAAAAAAATTCTAAAAGTTTTTTGACTAACTTGTCTCCGATACAAAATTCACAGCAGAAGAAATGTTCAAAAAACTTACATTTAATAATATTTTGGATTTGGCGTCATGTCAGTTAAAAAATCGACTCTCTGGTTTTCAAAATGTTATTGATAGATTTATATTCCTTGATCCCTCATTTATGGCCACCCCTACTGATACTAAGTTTAAGGCTGAAATTTTGCGAAATAAATACGCCGATGACTTATCTGAAAATTTTGCCAACGAAATTCTCAGTTTTCGCTTAGCTTTTCGTGAAAATTTAAAAGAGTTATCAACAATAGATGAGCTGTTTGATTTTATGTTTTGTAAAAATCACACCAGCTTATCAAATTTTTCCAATATGTGTATCGCACTATTAACATTTTTAACTCTTCCTGTAACTTTCTCTTCTGCTGAGCGATTATTTTCAAACTGAACCTAATTAAGTATTTTTTTAAGAAATAGTATTAATCAGGAACGTTTCAGTAGTCTAGCTAATCTAAGCGTAGAAAATAAATGCGCAAAAAAAAATCAACATTGATAGAGTAATTGATGTTTTTGCAAGCTTTAAGAACTGTAAAAAGTATTTCTAATATGTATTACATTATAGGAAATTTCAGTTCTTAGTACATATTAATACGCGCTGGGCCATGTCCAAAATAGATAATTTATTTATTGGGTATTGGGTTGTTATGTGTTCGCGGTTTACTTGGGCCCATTTTTTCTGGGTATTTTGAATTTTTAGCAATGTTAACCTAACTAAACGAACCCATTGCCCTAGCATTGCCATCCTAATAAATTACTCATTTCGGATATACCGTGGGACATATTAGTATGTCTTGAGTGAAAACTGATATTTCCTGTAATATATGTAATATCCAAGTCAATGTAAGGTTAAGGATTAAAAAACCTAACTTGAGAAATTATGACTTTTTGTTAAAAAAATTGAGGCCTAATTTTTGTATACTTTTTATAATTAAAAAACATAAAATACCTAACCTGACTTTAATTTTTATTATTACGTGACCATAAATATTACAGAAATGAAAGTAAAAATGAAATATAATAATTATAAGTTTTTACGATGAAAGTATTGACAAAATAAATTTTAAACAAGTTGGTATAATTTTTTTAGCTAAGTAAATAATTAGGTACTTGCACCAAATTGCAATTTTTCTCGACTCTTTCTAATCGGCGTCGTCAGATGTAGCTACGCCACTGGCGCAAATTAACACCTGACAAAATGTGATTCTCATAAAAAGATTAAAAAAGACTTTATTTGTAATTGTCTTCTTACCGTATCTTGAATGTGTCTCGTATTATTAGTTATTTGTTTCATTTAGTAATAATTTAGCATCGAATTTCATAAAAAAATGTATATTTTTATTTGGTGCATTTTAAGAAGACGGTTCAATTTTTTCATAAAAATTTTATTTTTAGATTTTTAGTTTTGAAATCGTTATGATTTTCATAAATTATTTGAACTAAGTACTAATCGATAGGTATAATATAACTCCAAATTTTCCCAAGGACATAAAAAGTTACTCATTTTATCCAAAGCTGTAAATCACATCAAATTGAACAACAAAAAATTCCTTGATTCTAAGAATTCGCCAAATACCAGTTTCTAACGAAATTGTACCAAACGAATATTTAGTGCTATAGTAAAACCATTATCTAGAATTTTAAGAAATTAAATTTAGATTGATAATCTTGACCTCCAAAAACCCCCGATACCGATATTTAGGAAAGTGTAAATTTTTAGTTGGACATATTTTATCTTGCATATTGAGTTCGAATAAATTAATATAAAATCTTCTTTCCAAAAACCCCCCACTTTCAGTTTTGGACAAAATTGGAAAATTGTAAAATGTTTAGTCTCCCATATTGTATCTGCTATATTAAATTGTAAAAAATTAACATCAGATTCTTAATCAACGACCCCGAAAACCTCCCAGTACCAATTTTGAAAAAATGTGATTAACGTAAAATTTTTAACTCATATTAGATCTGTCAATTTCAAACAAAATCCGAAGCTGTAATTTACACCCCCAAAAACCCTCTTCACCAATTTTCGTTAAAATCAAGAAATGTAAAATTTTTTAAGACGCCATATTGTGTCTGTCATATTGAATTTATCAAAAATAATTTTAAATTCGTAATTTACACCGCCTAAAACCTTCTTATACTAATTTTGAACAAAATCGCCATATTATATTTTTTTAAAATAATTTTAAATTCATTAAGTACGACTCCGATAGCTTCCCCATGTTAATTTTGGAGAAAATCTGTCAAGATTGATATTTTTCACAGCAATTTCCTGAATATAAATAACCAAATAGATTTATATAATTCACGTTCATTGAACCTATTTTCCGTAAAATATCTTTATCTGTGTACTTCTTATAATCCAAAAAATACCGTGAAAATTTAGGTAAGATTATGTTTTACTTATCAAAATAAAAAACTGTTTTAGATTTCCACCAAATAGCGATCAACAAAGTCAAATCGAAACAAAACTTATTATCAAAACCAATATTTACTACATTTATCAAAATAATTTTTACACTGATAAAATACATTCTTAAATAGTAAAAATGATAATATTACCGCAAGAAAACCATAACATATCTTTAGGAAGCATATAAAATTTTTATTTATTATCACATTATTTTCCGGGCCACCTAATATTTAACATACTTAAGTTAAAGAAATTAATCAACTTTATGTCTTAATATCATTTTATTATTACCACATAATTTTTCTAATTAATTAAATTTAATTATATCCTTAAATAATGATGCTAAGTAAGTTATAAAAGATTATGCTTGATTTCCCAAAAAATTATTTAATATTTTGCTTAAAGCTAAACTTACCGTAGAATCCACCTTGGTATTTAAGGTATCGAAGAGATCTTTATCTCTATTTTCATGATTTTTCATACACAAAGCCTTTCTCTTTGTGTTTTGAATATTTTTCGCATTTATTATATTTTGCATCATAAAATTATTTTATACCAAATAAATTAGGGTCTCTTCCACTCACCGCGCCAAAAACACAAAATATCGATTACGAAAAATAGAATTAAAACCGCTCGATCTAAGTTCCGCACGAAATCTTAAATATTAAAACAGTAAACTATCGAAAGATGCTTATATACCCACTAATTGGCTGTGAAGATGTTAAGTCATATAAGTAGAAAATTTACGCGATTGCTAGAAATACTAAACCCCAAACTAACAATATAAACAATCATAAAATTTAAATACCATTTTGTGGTTATATATAATGACATTGTGTTTGCATACAATAGATGTCTAGTACTTTTTATACCAATATTATTAACCCAGGGTGTTTAAAAATTGAAAAATTAACAGTGCCATTTTTAATTGGCTGTACGGGGTGTCTTATTCTCGACACTTTTAGTGGGTATTAGAATTATTATCAAAGATATCAAATAACAAAATTTAGGTTTGGCATTTTTGTGAGTGCCTAGTTTTTCCTGTCCTTTGATTTAATGAAGCAGTTTCAAAATGTCATAATTTTTGGGCCAAATCAGGTATCTCTTAAAAAACAAGAGCTACTTAAATGAATAGAGAGCACTCGAGAGAGAAAAATATGTCTAATTGAGGAAATTATACTGAAATCTTTAGCTTTTAAAACTCGCGGCTCTACAATGGCGAGTTTTTAAGATTTTGGGCTAAAGGAAAAGAAAGGTCCTTTCAACTATAAGCACTTAAAGTTCCCCAAAAAAAACCAAATTTTCAATATTTGAAGCTCTCGCTGTCTCTATAAACGTTTATAAACTTACCAAAAAAAGAAACGAAGGATACAATTTAAATTCAGTTTAAACCACCTCAAAGACATACAAGGATAAGTTTTTGTTTCAATCAAGCAGTTATTATTATTTACCTGTTTCTAGTATAGCGTTCTCATCCAATTGGATCGATCGGATATAGTTTTATTAACTTAAAATCACATAATAAACAGTTTTAATTGAAGTTTCTATCGGATACAACCTTTCAGCTACTGGTAAGAAATATTGGTTCTAATAGAATCCTCAGTCAGAACCGCTTCTTACTTTGGTTTCAAGTGAATATAACTGCATCGGAAACAAGGTCATATACATAGTATATCAAAATTTTTCCAATTTTGATAATGTTGGAATTTCTATTGTCGTTCCGATTTTAGCAGCCGCAAAAACTTATGAGCATAAGTTTCTGTTTTAAATAAGTAGTTTTAACTAGTCTGGTTAGGGTTTCCGGAATAAATAATGAGTTTTCCTGACAATGTTCCTGACTTTTCAGTAAATTTTCTGATATTTTTCTTCAATGTTTTATGTGGTATGTGAAAGTAGCGAGATTTTGAAAATATTTTCAATCCAAGCACAAAATGCGAATATTCTCATGAATGGGGACGTAGTGGACAATTAAAGTTTTGTGCTGTTTCTCTGACATATGGCCATGTCAGGAAAATTCCTGTGGCCTGATAACCCTAAGTCCGGTAGCACATTAGGTTTTCTTAGCAAATAAAGAAAGATGACTCCATCAAAGTGTTTTATATATATTTCGACCCCCTGATTACGAGGATCGACGATGGATATCTGGAAAATGGTCAGGTAATTTGGTATGAACCAAAAAATTGTTAATAATTAAAAATGTTTTACTGCAAAATAAAAAATATTTTCCTATTCCTCCATAGATTCCAATTTCAAAAGTATATCAGTAGAATATTTTATATAGCAGTCGTTTCCTGTGAATGTTGCTCTTGGATCAATACAGTTCCACGGACGAAATTATAAGGTGATCGAAATGCATATATTTGCAGGAAACAAGTTGTTTCTATATATATTCTTTCTTTTTTTCTGCTTGAAAGAAGAATACATATATAACAACTATTTAAATGTGGTAGATAGATTTCTTTATTTCTTACTGAAATTTAGATTTTTAAAAATTTCTCACCATTCCGATGATTGTATACATGTCGTTTGACTGGCGATATTTTTCAGTCTGGCATCGAAGTCGGCAGGTTTTTAGTATTCTACCAACAAACTATGGAATTTATATTTTATATAGCAATTGTTTCCTGCAAATGTTGCTCTCGATTTGATACAGCTCCACTGACAAGACAATAAGGTGATTGAAACGCGTATGGAGAGAGGACCAAAATTGTATTTGCAGGAAACAAACTGTTTGTAATTATTCTTTCTTTTTCTCTGTTTGAAAGGATAATACATGGAAAAAACTCTATTTAAACACACTTCCAAGTAATTCATACATCTGGTTTTATTTTTGCACGATTTTGCAGGGAATATCAATCACAATGCATCTTACAAACAAACAAATATAAGGACAATGTACATTGTAGTATGCTGTCCCCCCTAACAAATTTAAAAATACGTTAAGTGCAAGTGCGGGGTTTGTTTTCAATTACTATTTTTTTAAATATTCATATGCGTATTCGGTAAAGCTGGATTATGAATTATATTATTGTTATTGTTATTATAATGATTTTTCTTGGTATTTTTAAATTTAACAGATCTAGATCCATTCTACATATCCCCCCACATAGTATAATTTTTAATGGTAATAGAGTAGACAATTTTCTTCAGCCAGTCTACAGTACACAATCTACGTATTTTAAGGTCACCACCGCCACTGAGCAAATATGAGAATACCTAGTACAAAAATCTTGGAATTGTAGATATTTTACAATGTAATTTTACTTAGGAAATTATAAAATTAAGCGTTCTTTAAGGTGTTCCCAAGAGGTAGTTTTTATTGCTTTTCTTTGCGAATATTCCAGCTTCACTCATGAATATTGATAACATAAACTACTACTAATGAGTTTCTAAATTTTACGTTAGTTTATGAAGAGGCGTTAATGATATTAACCCCAATCTGAAGATATTCAGGTGTTCACTGAGATATTCTTTTTTACATACGTAAGTTTATTATTAATTGCATTAACATTTTGAGAGCGGAATATTTGAATTATCCTTAGCTACTGCTATGCGTAAAAGTGTTATATTTATAGTTCTCGTGATATCATTATTTGGATTTTATATATATTAGAAGTATTTTTATGGAAATCAATAGGTGCGTCGGTAATGTAAAATCTGAGTTGTTTTCAATAATTGTTTTATTCATGTTAGTCATGAGTATCATATATATATATATATATATATATATATATATATATATATATATATATATATATATATATATATATATATATATATAATATTTTCCAGATTCTTGAACCATAGATTATATTTGTTTCTTATTTTGTCTTTTCTTGGGTTTAAGTTCTTGATCCGACAAAAAATCTAAACAATTTTACGTTTCTTCCTCTATTTAAGGCATTTTCAAAAATTTTTGTTTTTTTATTCTTTTATCATTCTAAAAAATATTTTTTATATAATTTCAAAAATTCCTATAAGAACATGTCTAACAATTTAAAAACAAACAACACTTTACAACATTATTCAAATTTTTAAAATATATTTAATTTTACCAGAACGCACCCTGAACATTTTGTTTAATAATTAATAATGGAGTGCGACTTTTACGTCATTTATTCAGGTACTGAGGATACATGGAATGTGAATTTATTTTATTTTTTATATTTTACAATGTACCAAAAAACTGAAAAAAACGCATACATTTAATTTTATATTTAAGAGGATATTCAATTTTTGTTGTTTATTAACAGGATCGAATATTTAATATTTTTGTTTAAATTAGGCTGGTGTAGATGTGACTCTGATTTCCTCTATCCGTTCTGTTGTTAACAGTGTTTTTATCTTTTTTAATTTCTGTCATTTCCTTTATCTGTAATTTTTGGTAATTCTTATCTTTGTTACTGTTGTAATCAAAGGTATATTTTTCATCCTGTGTGTATTTTTTTAACGCTGAGGTATTTTTCGTATATTTATGGCCATTCAATCTGTTCTTTATTAATTGGCTCGTCATGCCTATATATTTTTTGGGAAAATTTGTACAAGAGATCGAATATACTACATCTGATTTACTCATGAGAGGATTTTTAACCTTTTAAGTTAGTGAATAGTGTATTTAATTTATTATGAGACCTGTAGCATACGATAATATCGTGCTTTTTTTAAAGCTAAAGATTTCAATATAGTTTTCCTAATTCTTCATTCTTTTTCTTTTCAAATGGTCCGTGGTTCATCTCCGTAACTTTTTTCTTTCAACAGTTATTAGATTTTGTCTAATAATCTGTTACTTTAGTGAAACTCCCCTAGAGCTTTTCTGCATTTCAAAATCAAGTAATTTTTTTTTTAAATGGCGACCCCTTCCCCATTTTGATCCGCGAAATGGAAAAAGCAGAATATAATACATTCGAATATGGTCTTGGACTGTAAGGCTGATCAAGGTAAGTTTCAAGTGAAACAGTTATTTCAACTTATTTTTAACCATAAAATTGAAGAAGGTTTGAGTTTGAGTGGTAGGGTTTAGCCCTACAGTGTCATCTGGTGACCAATTCAACTTTTTAAAGTGACAATCTCATAATTTTGACTCCAGAAATGCAAAACAGCAGAAAATTTTACTTAGAGGTAAAAAGAAACGAATATAACCAATAACATTGGTTAGTTGGTCACCATCTTGAATATACTACTTTAAAGTTTCAAAATCTAACAATTTTGACCGTCGTCTTGGATCCGCCATTTTGAATTTGTTTTTGATTTAATTGGCTAATAATTCAAAGTAACTAGTTTCTTATTGTTGTAGTCGTAATTTTTTATTCCATTCAATAAAAATAAACAGTAAATTTAATAAATTATCTTATCCAAGGCATTGAAAAATGTCGAATTTTGATAATCTTAAAACAATTAAAATTAAATGTGAGTACTAAACGTTAAGATTCGAAAACATTTTTATTACGAATCATAAGATTTCAAAAATCAGGAAGTCGAATATTTGAAGTATAAAATAACCGCTATTTACAATACAATCAAAGTTTTTTGTGTTATTTTATTCAAATTTAACTTTCACTAATTGAATTTGAGATTAAAACCAAAATTTAAATAAAATTGTGGTAAGGACGGTCCTGCTAACAAAAAAAAAACATAGTTTTTATGTCACGGCAGTTTTCTAGAATCCTAAATTTTCTTGTCTTAGACCTAAAAATTATAATCGCATAATAATCAACGTCATTCATTAAAATTTGTGAAAAGTGATTTTTATGATTATAGCAAAAAAAAATATAAAGACATTAGAAAGAAAAAAGGGCAAGTAAGCATTGACAGTTTAATCTCCCTTTTAAAAATGAATCTAACAAAAATGTCGATAAAAAATTAATTTATTATTAAAAAATGATTATTGGTGTGTAACTAAAAGTATAGGTAATTTCAAATGTTATTGAAACAATTTTTTAAGGATATGTGAAAATTGCGCCTACCTTAATTTTAATTTAAAGCCAGTTGCAGCGAGTTTCTTCAAGACAAAATAGGGGTTATACCTATTCGAAGTCACTGAAAACTTTGGCTGGCGGGAAGCCGAGTAAATCGACTGGTTATTTTAGTTCTACTGT
Organism: Diaprepes abbreviatus; assembly: GCA_034092305.1. Lineage (NCBI taxonomy): Eukaryota > Metazoa > Arthropoda > Insecta > Coleoptera > Curculionidae > Diaprepes > Diaprepes abbreviatus. The sequence continues at coordinate 647,930 of JASJET010000090.1, read as the reverse complement.
GTAACTGATTTTATGTTTGGGTAAAAATTACTCAGAACTTCAATTCAAATAAAAACGGAATTACATTTGGATACATGCAATTCAAATTAAAACTAAAAATTTTCTATTTTTATACTTACCTGTTGTATATTAAAAAACACTTATTTCTTTGGTTGCTCAGTCATATATTCGTGATGGAATACAGGTTATTTCTTGGCAATTTTACTACCAAAAAGAAATGATGCATGCTTACACACATTACAAACCATTTAGACATGTTTTAAAGAGACTAAAATTACTTCACACTACCCATGTGACTTAATTATTAAAAGGAGAGAGAGAGCGAGAAAAATACGATGACCTTCCATAGCGCATTTTTGTGAGAGAAGATCGAAAATTGTGTAGAAAACTATGTCAGATACATATTGGATAAAAAAAATGTTAGGAAATTCAAATTTGATTAATTTTTAATTCCTGCGTGTAAACAATTTTAACTTGAACTAACTTGAAACTATCTGAAATCTTACTAATAAAGAAGGCATTAAAAACAGATTGTTCTTTCTGCAGATACATTATTATTGAATCTTATGTGTCCCTAAGGCAAAAAATATATACAAACCAAATTTGAACATTAAAAAGGCCTTTTAGAATATCATGCTCAATTTCGTCAGCAATAACACTCACAAAAAATCTGATAATACTACAGAGACACCAAAAATTTGCTCTATTCGGTAGCTTAAGCCACTGTACTTTTATGTATTTTGATGTGCAGAAATCGAAACCGTAGCCAGAATTTTCCAATAAGTCAGGTCTTCTCGCAAATTGCACAAATACCCCAAAAATACCGATATTAATCATTTTTTGGATTTATTAATAATTCTGATGACTAAAATAATCTTAATTGGTTAAAGCTTGCTTCAAACTACTGTACTACACGTATTTCGACTCGCAAAATGGCCCTATGATATCAGGGTGACCAAAAAATTGCAAAAATAACCAATAAATACTGATATCGGGGATTTTTCGGATTCAATAATAACTGAAAAATTAAATTTATTTTATTGCCTTGACATCATCGTAATGATGTTTAGTTTTCTTGTTTCAAATAATGGCTTTTTTAGCCACTCCTGTTGGGTGAAATGGTAACTTCGATCTCTGCAAGCTCCCAAACAGGGGGTTTTTGTAAACCCAGATTATTATCTAACCTGATGAGTAAATTCTGACAACGGAATCGGTTTCAGCATGTCACAATATATGGAAGTAAAGTGGTCTAGTCAGGGGCGCATCTAGCCTCGGGGCGTCGATATCCCGAGAATAAGGTATGACAAGCAAAACGTGGGTTGTCAACGAGGGAGAAGTGCCATCCACATTCATGTTCCTAATGCAGCAGACAGCTGTGAGTCGTTTTTTCTGAATTCGAAGCTCTTCCTGGGGGGGGGATCACCCCCCTAGGATCCGCGCCTGGATCTAGTTCACCAGAGAGCCCACTTTTTTACGGGCCTGTGTAATACGTAATAATAAACTGATTTTCTATTAACATAGATTTTATAATTTTAGTTTATAGCTTGTAATGGCTAGGTGTTTCTAGCAGGCATAGATATGGCACAAAGTATTTTTCTAATAGAAAAATATTTTTACTTTTCTTTAGTTATAATTGCAAGTTGTTCGTTGACAGTAATGAACAAAAAAAAATAAAAAAATTTTGCGCAAGACATTAGAATAAGATTGAACGAGGCTCAAAATATATATTTTTTTAACTTCTTAAATAAAGAGTAGTCTTAAGTTCTTACTCTACTGATGTGGTGGCTGTTTGAAAAATGTTAAAGAGAGAACACACAAAATTTGTGTACAAGTTCTGCCTAGACACATAAATATTTTTCTTATGATGGCTGTGAGTACTAAATCTTCAAAAACATTCCCAGGTTTTCAGCAGCCAGATCTGGGTCTATAATTCGAATATATTTAATGCTTGAACCAAACTAGACCTGAATTGGCTACGTCTGAAGATCTTTATCCTTTTATTTCATCTTCAAGGGACTCACGATCTGATCGAGATTTTTTATCTCTTTAAAATATTATGGAGCCTTCCTATACACGCATAACAATAATTAATTTGTGAATATTTTGAGCCCAATTATGTTCTTTTGGGTACCCCATCAAAATAACCTAGGCAAGAACAGCCCCTTCAATGTAATTCCTTTAAAATAGTCCCATAATAAAATTGCAGGTACCCCGTCAAAATATCCACATGACAAAATAACTCTGGTAGGAATGGACTTGACAGACAGTAAATTGTTGGAACACAGTTATTTAATTAATATATTTAGTCTTCAAAAGTAATTTAGTTAAGTAAAGGCAGCCTGGGTGAAATAATTTATGACCTAATAAATTAAATTAAACTACCAACCTGTAAACAATCTTGGGAATTGTAAATAAAAGTGTCAAAAAGGTTTTAGTTCACACTATCGTGTTTATACTTACACCAAAGAGGTGCATCTGTTGTTGCCATGAAGAGCACTGTGTGTCAGAAAGGAGGAGAGCTGCTCATATAGAATAATTATCGATATCGTAAAGCTACAGAAAACGCAAACGGAAGGTTCTCTTGGAGATGCGTCAAAGCGCATTGCCGTGGGCGCATCAGAATCCTTGGAGATGATGTGGAAAATATAACTGCCCATAATCACGCAACTAATCCAAGAGAGAATAAAGCCAAAAAATCTGTTTTCGCCATAAAGAAACGCGTATTGTGTGCCGTTGAACAAGCAAGGCAGATTATACAACGGTGTACCAACGGGGCATCATTGGAAGCTGCAGTTCATTTGCCTAGATATAATGCTTCCCAGCGAAATATTAAACGAACTATAAAGAACAACCAGCATCCTTATTTCACTCCACTTAACATTGTACCAGAAGAATTTGAATAATTTTTTACTATAGGATTCTGGTTTGGATGATCCTAAACGTATTCTGATATTTGGGTAGAAAATAACCTTCAGATTTTTAAAGAACAGAAGAACTGGCTCGTCGACAGAACTGTTTTATCAAATGTTTACCATTTATTCATTAATGGAGAAGAAAATATTTCCAATGGTGTATGCACTTCTTCCGGAGAAGACAGAAGATACCTATGTTGATAGACTCAAAGAACTGCGACCCAACCTGAAACTAGCGAGCTGTTTATCGGACTACGAAAAGAGTATACAGAACACAATTTCGTTTGTTTTAATGAAGTTTAATTTCAAGAACGTTTATTTCATTTAGGCTAATCTTTATGGCGAAAAGTACAAAAAATGATGGAACTATATCGTGACAATGAAGATATTCGTATTCAAGTCAAAATGATGGCACTAAGGTTTTTTCTCGTAACGAATATTACCGATGCTTTCGAAGTTCTAGCTGAAGATTTCCCAAAAAAAATGGACAGGTTGATCGACTATTAGGAAGAAAATTATATTGGACGACAAAGTAGAAACAAGAGAATACTGACAGAGTCACTAATGCTCTTCCACGTATTAATAACTCAGTCGAAGGTTTGCTTCGTGCTTTTCAGCACACAGCTGATTGTCACCATCCATCAGTTTTCAAACGCAAAAATAATTCTAGAAAAGAACAAGATATAGTCGAACATGAGATAGAGCGATGTAAGGGAGGCCCTAAATATAAGGGATCTTCAAAAAATAATTATGGTCAGTTGGATAATAAACTACAGATGTCAATAATACAACCGTGATTCCGTATTAGATTATTTAAAGGTTATTTGTCATAATCTCACATTGTAAATTGCAGTTTAATATGTAATTCACAATAAAAGTAATATTTTTATCCATTTGATTTTTATTTTGAAGCGGGAGCTATTTTGACGGGGATCATTTTGTCAAGGCTATTTTGGCTGATTCGGGATATTTTATCGTATCTGTTTGGGGATGCTATTTTGTCGGAGCTATTTTGACGCGTCAGCAATGTTCCTTCATAAAAATTTATTAACGCTGAGAGGTTTTCATTTTACAAAATAGAGAAGAAATGATAATAAAATCTGATGTCCAAGCTGAAGGAGGTTGTCACTATTTTTGGTTACTAGGAAATGCGCAATCAGCTATTTCTATCATGGCTGGTTAGGTATTTTTTCTAGTAATCCTCATACTATAAAAAGTTCATCGGCCTCTAAACAGGATTATTTTGATTAATTTTAAGACTATATTTTAATTTTTCATCCTCCTGCCGCTTCCTTAATAACAGAGTAACTTACAAAATAGTCATCATGGTTAACTTAGCTAACAGGTAAAATATTCGTGTCTGTAGTTAAACTTAAATTTAGCCTTGGATTAAGTGTTTTTCGGTTTAAATATTCCTTATACAATTTTAATTATATTATTTAATTTCAGCGAATTTTTTGCTTTCATTTCTTTGACAGTATCTTATTATTTGGATGAAAAAGTTCCATCCCCTGCAATCACATCAGTTTCGCGACGGCTCTGCTCATTCTAACCATAATAATTGCAAAGTTTTCAAGTCCCTATAGATTTTTAATAAATTTAGCCCCATTACCGACAGAGCTTAAAAAGAAAAATGTATACTGACTGGATTATCTTCAGCTTACACAATTATTTTTTGTCGTGGATTAACAAGGGTCTTTTTCTTGACGTCTTAAGTGTCTCTGAAAAATAATTTAATTACAAGAACCTTTATAGAAAACGTGATAAGAAATTTGATCGGATATTGTAAAAGAATATTCTCGAAAGAATAATGATAGCTTTCGTTACCGAGTTGCGGAAAGAGTTATCTGTTTTAGTTTACTGGGATTCAATATTAGCGTCCCACGTCTTCCGGTTCTCATTCGTCATTCTGTTCAGTCTTCTGGTTGTATATAATTCTTTTTTTGGTATCTTTTTCTTCTCTCAGAGCTTTATCAACACATTAATCGATGGATTCTCAATCTTTGTATGTGACCGTACCAATAGAATTTTTTCTGCCAGTTCCCTGTATTGGTTCATTTATTAGTGCCTTATTCTTCTAGATCTACAATCTGACTTACACCAGAAATCCGCTTTCAAGACGAGAAATTTTTATTCTGTAAGTAAGTGATGTCAGATTCCACAACCTGTTTTTTTCTTCATTTTACGATCATTTTTGATTAAAATATAAATTTAAGTAGCCTTTTCACGATTTCGTTTTTCGTGCGCCCCTCTTGCTCAATTTATAGACCTAAGTTGAACTATTCAGGATCGCTTTTCCAAAGAGTTAGAACCCCAATGTCTTTACACACAAATTTTGTCTTTGTTTTGTTAACTTTAGGCTTCACTGTTTTTAATCATGTAGTCATCGGTATATCAAGGATGTAAATAACCCATTTTAGTGATATTACTACTTGGTTATTTGCAAAAAGGAAAGTTTATAAGGTTGTTCCTTCATTCAGTTGTATATCGGCATGATCACACGATCTTTTCCACTTTTTTAAGGCTTCGCTCAAATGAATTTTAAAATTGCAGCTCTCAATATACGGAAAAAGCGTTACAAAATTAGTATTTAATTTTGATCTTTGTTTCAATTTTTTTTACAATTTTGTTTCGCCTGTTTTCTAAGTACTGTTTTGCAGCAAATTTTTTGGATTTTTTAAATCCACCGTTAGATAATTAGAGAAGGGAATACGTTGTCCATAATTTTGGAGATTTATGTTTCGTAAACGATACAACTATTTCAAGTGTCGTGGAAAACATCAAAAAGGTCTTGCACGAGCAAACTCAAAAGTTAATTCTGATAAAGATGTGCTGCTTTCTCAGCCAGGATAGAAGGATAAAGGGTGGTGCAATTTGATGCGGCATATCTGCGAATAAGTCCAATTAATATGAACAGCATAACGTACTACCAAAAAATCGAAGAAGAGAAAATATAGACAACTGGAAAAGGGAAAATGTTGACAACTACCTCGTGACCCCACTCAATCTATAGAGTCAAAAATCTACAGAACACTAAGGAAATACCAAGACCATATACCTGACAACCTACGATCGGTGCTCACACCACACTACAGTAAGCCACCACATCTTTACGGACTACCGAAAATTCATAAAACGAACATAACGTTGAGACCAACAACTAGCTCCAGAGGATCCCCAATAAATGCACTGGTGAAGTTTCTTTTAAAAACCATACAACCTTTAAATATAAGACGAACACATATGTAAAAAGTTCCACACATTTTGTAAACATTATTAGTAACGTTAATCTAGAATTAGACGACAGACTAATAGGTTGTGAAGTGGAAAATCTATATAATAATGTGCCATTAGGGGAATCACTAGACATACTCAAAACTAGACTTTTAAATAATACTACATTATCAGATCGAACCACATTACCACTGGACTGAGTGATGGACCTTTTGTAATGTTGCATGCGTAGTGCAGTCATCGCCAATATATATATATATATATATATATATATATATATATATATATATATATATATATATATATATATATAGATTTATATTTATATACATATAGAATGAATCGAAACTCATGCCATAGAAACAGCAACATTAAAACCGAAAGTCTAGTTGAGATATCTCAATGATACTTTCCTCGTATGGAACTTAATGATTTCTTGAAACATCTAAACACTATTCGACCTACAATTAAGTTTACCATTAAAAAGGAGATAAATGATTAATTGCCCTTCCTAGACGTCATGGTGAACCGTTCAACTATTAAAACTTCAGTATACAGAAAGCCAACACACATTGGACAATATCTTAACCATAGTTCTAAGAACTTTTTGGTAACAAAACGAGGAATATTACGCAACCTCTATAACCACGCTATATCTATATGCAATAATGCCGATTCGTTGAAAAAAGAGGTAGGAAATATGAAATCCGATTTACAACAGAATGGTTACCCTTTAAAATTAATTGACGATGTTATAATAACTTTAGAACAACGATTACTGTACAGCAAGAAACACATTTCTGTTTCACAATTTCGTATATTAAGGGAACCTCGGAGAAAATAAGACGAATTGCCAGCAATTGTAATATAAAAACCAATAAAACCAAAAACTACCGATAAGAAAGAATATGTTTACAAAATTCTATGTCATTATGATGAAATGTATATTGGAGAAACCAAGCCGCCACTAGAAGTTAAAATTAAGAAACATAAAACTATACAAAAAGGGGAAACGTCAAGATCAAGTATTGCAGAACACGCCTGGGATAAACAACACCATATAAAATGGTCTGAATATATATGAAAGCCAATATGAAAAAAAGAAAATTTATAGAAGCAGCTAACATTAAAAATAATAATGGAATCTTCAGTAAACCCAGTGTTGAGATACCTAATCTTTGGCAAACTCTACTTCAAATTATTGAGGTGTGTACAGTGAAGCGAAACTTTGCGCTTTAATGGACACATTCCCTATTTGAGCTCATAGCCTTAAGACAAAAACATTCAGTTTATACTTGATTCCGATTAGAGATTCAACCTAATCGAAACGTCATAAAAATAAATAAAATAAAGACAATGCAAGTTCAACAACTACATTTTAGTCAACAGCATAAAAGGTATAAAATCGGAGCTAACAAAGTTAGTTGAGGACTACGACACTGATGTGCTTCTTGTTGAGAAAACGGATTTCGTAACTCGTTGTACAATGATTCTGAAACAAAAATCACCATTTCACAATAAACAATACAACCTAAGAAAAAAAAGATGTTCTAGTTGTTACATTATTTGCATTTTTGAAAGTCTATTTCCACCTCGAACGAACGGCTGAAAAAAAAGTTTTTTTACCTTTATTTTCATCGTACGGGGATGCATCCTACGTTTATTCTTGTGTTAATTAAAAGCCTATACTAAAAAATTTCTAAACCTGAAAAAATTACCAATAACAAGGCTGCGACATACAGATGGGCGGACATGGAAGTCCTCGCTACGAACAACACTACTCTCATTGAAATATAATAACGTAAATAAATTTTTAACGTTACTCTGTATACATTGAATATAGAAAATTTTAATACCTTAATAGATGGTTTTATTTTTATTATAATAGTCTTGTGGGAAAAAGGTACACCTCCATCAGCAAAATTATACAAGAAATTGTTACATCCCTGTGGAATTCTTTGTTTCCCAGCCACAATATTTTTATATTTCGTTTATGATGCTTTTTTTTTGTTTAAAATATATATAAAAATGTGATAATAATTTTGTAGAACCATTTTGTTAAAATTTAATTTAGTTATGCAGGCTACTTTTAGTTCTGATTTGCTAATAAATTGGGCATTTTGCGGATTGTAAAATATAAGTTTTATATTGTGCCTACTCTTAGAATATGTCCAGTTTTAGCCAAATCAACAGAATTAGTAAGTAAAGTAGTTTTAAATCAGAAAACTTTTTACAAATGTGTTTTGATTCATCAGTTTTGATAATTTTTGCAAAATCGTTTTCATCTATCCCATCGATTTCAATAAGTTTGTTGATTAAATTAATCTCGCAGACTTTTCTGCGAATTTTGCACCAATCTACAGGGGAGGGCTTGTTATATCAACAATATATTAAATATATAATATGAAAAATAAGAACCGTCACCTACGCTACTTGGAGCTTGGTAAATTTTGCATCTCCATCTATATCCATCAATCAGCCAGGAAAATTGACACAATTCTGGCTCTTATACTAGGAATATGTATGCTGCATCTTCCCCTCGTTTTTTCTTGCCGTCGCCTCTTCAGAAAAATAGACCCGACCCTACCTTTTACACTAGAAATGGGAATGTTGTTGGCATCTCTCCCCAAGTCGACAACTTGCTTTCGCTTGCCATACTGTACTTTCCCCAAAAAAAAGGACTGGATCCGTCCTTGGCCTTATCATTTTGCCTTTATCGAACACTAATAAATAAAATATTCTTTACAACTGCAACCTATTTCTTTTAAGTTCCCTCCTTTCACGTCACGTGATCATAAATACTTGGTATAAATTTACAATATTATTTATTTTTAACACACACAAAATCCAGGAGGCTAAGTTAAACGGAGAGTTGAAATTAAAATTATGAACTTCAATATAATAATTTTATTTAAAGGAATTGAACCGACTTCTTAAAAATCGATAAAAGCGAAAAATAATATAAATTTTTATATTAAATTTTTGAAGTCGACGCAAATTAATACCTGACAAAATATGATTTGCATAAAAAATTGACAAATACTTTATTTGTAATGGCTTTCTTACCATAGCTTGTATGTGACTCGTGTTGGTGGTTATATCTTCCATTTAGTAATAATTAGGCGCCTAGTTCAAAAATTTAAATTTTATATAAAAATTCATATTGTTATATTTCGCTTTTAGTGCTTCTTAGAAGTCGGTTAAATTTTTTTAAAAACATTTTATTTTTCGGTTTTCAGTTTTGTCGTGAGTTGATTTACTGAAGTTACAAAAAAGTATCTAATTTATTCATAGTTGTAGGCCAAACCAAATTAAATAAGAAAAAATTCTTTGCTTCTGAGAATTCCTTAAACACCAGTTTTGAATGAAATTTTATCCAATATTTAGTTTTGTTATAGTAAATCCGCTATCTGGAATTTCAAGGAATTAATTTTAGATCGTAACCCTGGCCTCCAAAACCACCCAATACTGATTCTAAGAGGGCTTGAGACACATAAATTTTTTAATCCGACTTATTTTATCCTGCATTCTGGGTTTGAAAAAAATAATTTAAGATCCGTAATATATGCCCTAAGAATCCCCAATATCAATCTGGAAAAAATTTGAAAAATATAAAATTTTTAATGCCCTATACGGTATCTGCCATATTAAATTGTAAATAATTAATTTCAAATTCGAAACTTACGATTCCGAAAACCTCGTAATACCAATTTAAAAAAAATTTTATTAATGTAAAATAGTCAACCTACCATAATGGATATACTCTCTTGAATTAAAAAAAGAAATTTAAATCCTCAATGCAATCCTAATCTACAAGCTTGAAATCCCCCCCCCCCCCCCCCCGTACCAGTTTTGGACATTATTCGGAAAAAAATTTTAGATCGCTATATTAAATTTTTTTTAAATCAATTTTAAATTCTTTATTTATACTTTGAAAATTTCTCCAGCAATAAATTTTGAACAAAATCGACAGATACACAAATTTTAGTCTGTCATATTGAATCTTTCATATCAAATTTTTTTAAATAATTTTAAATTCGCATTTTATATCCTCAGAAACTGCCTATATCAATTTTGGACAAAAATAAGAGGTGTAAATTTTTCAATCCGCCATATCGGATTCATCATATTGCATTTTTTGAAATGATTTTAGATTTTAAATGTTCGATCCCAAAAACTACCCCATATCAATTTTGGAAAATATTGGACAAAATTAATTTCGGTCAAACTACAATATGAATACTGCAGCAACTTCCTCAATATAATGAAAAAATTTTCATTCAATTTGGTGCCTCAGTTCCGAAGTTTTCGACGTATATACATAAAAAAATACATAGCGGTCAAATTTAGAACCTCCTTCTTTTAGAAATCTCTAAAATGACGGGAAAATGCTATTGCCAAAACTATATTTGCCAACGATGAAAAGAGTGTCTCAGAATCTTTTTCGTTTTTGTATTTTAAAAAATTAAACATCAGAATTTACTCAGATTTGTTTAATTTCTGTTAAATTATAGAGTGGTTTATGAATTTTTATTTACGAAAAACACGCATCATCCGCTTCTTCATAATCATTTAGTCTCAAACTGAAATTTTCAATTACTCGCTGGATTTTTGCTTTGGAATATTGGGTGGTAATGGGTTGAAAACCTTACTTTTTAAGTAGCCCCCAAAGAAAAATATAAGCAGGTGTTAAATCTGGACTTCACGGCTGCCAGTTGATGTCCCCTAGGCTACTTATCATTCTTTCAAAGAATAAATCATGAAAAGTTGTCAAAGCATCATTCGTGACGTGGGATGTTAATCTGGTTTTGCATTTCTGGAGTCCAAAAAGTCTAGATCATATGGCAATAACAATCGAAATTAACAACCTTAGGTGAGGTAAAAGTTCTAGCGGATTGTCAGGAATCCAATATCTTCAATTTTACTTCTTCACGTGACCGTTGATGTGCAAATTTGACTTATCAGAGAAACATATATTATTGAAATTCTTAGAACGGTTTTTTATTATTCTGCAGAATTCAGATCCTTTAGCTGGAGCACCAGGTTTTATTTTCTGTACAATAACAATTTTGTAAAGGTGGAAATGTAAATCTTTGCCAATAATGTGATGAGCCGTGGATCTGTGCAACTTTAGAGAAGCTGCGCGGAGCCACAGAGACTGTCGTGGATCGTCTCTAACAGACTGGCGAACGCGGTCAAAATACATGTTCGTTCTGGATGTCCTTTTGCCTCCAGATGATTTACCTGGCACTGTATTTCCTGTCTCTTCAAACTTACGCATCCAATGTTTGTTCAAATTCGCACATGCCATATTCCTCATGATCGTTAAATTCGAAATGTCTATTTTACAGACGTCGAACAATAGTGTAGGAATATTCTATCGCTACTAAACTTGAAAAACCAATCAAGACTTTGACACCACTCCCCCCCCCCGCTATCAGTATTTGGCGCGTAATAGTCAAAATAAGAGTCAAAAAACATTCTGAGATACCCTTTAATTTAAGACTGACGTAGCTTGTCGAAAGATTTGTTTATAGGGCTATCCCGATTCTGTGCATTTCCCTATTGGAAATTCTGTCCTTTTATCAAATTCAATATTTAATTGCAGCCTTCAATGCCCTTAACTTAGTTTCATAAGAATTTTCAATTCAGAAATTTTTTATTAATTTTGTACAGCGGACGCTTTAGCCTAGTTATACTTGTCACTAAGTAGGTACATTTTATACAAATTATCTAATAGTCCAAGCCATAGGTAAAAATTAGTGCGTATTTGACGTAAATTCCGACATGAATGAAACCTATCCAGGGGTATTGGGGACAATGTAAGAACAAACGCTACATAAAATGTAACAGCAAAAAATAGGTTGAGGCCGAGAGGGAGGGGGGTCAAAGTTGGCTAAAACAGGTTTTTTGTATTTACAAGCTAAGGAATGCATTTTAGAAAAAAAAATTTTTCAAATAAAAGTTGTAGCGAGGAAAACATACAGTCTGAAACATTTTTGTTAATTTATTATTGCAAAAATACATTTTTTAGCATGTTTTTTATTTTATACAGAAGTTCTCATTATTTTAAACAAAACGATATTTTATAATAGTAAATCAAATAATTTGTTGCTGATATATCTCTATCTGTTTATCCCAAGACGCAAAATGTTAATTGCTATAACTTTTTTTGGGTGAACATTTTGACCTCCACAAAGACTCGATTTCTTCGTGAAGGCCAAAATTTTCATATCTTGTTAGGGGCAAATGAAAAAATTAATTATCAATCCCTTAAAAATCGCTCTAAAAAGGAGATGTGTCATATTCATAATCTTTCGAGCTACTCCAAATTAAAAAGAAACACGGAAATTGGTCCATTCTTTGCTAAAATAAGGCTAATTTTTCCGAGTGCTGCTGATTTGAAGCTGCGAGTTCAATTTTCTCGCACGCGCGAGGGCTCTATTTCTTTATTCCTTTTTTAAAACGATATTTAAGGGATTTTAAATTAATTTTTTCATTTCCCCCAAACAAATATGAAAATTATAGCATTCAACATTTTGCGTCTTGGAATAAAAAAAAATAGCAATATCTCAACAACAAATTATATGATTTACTCTTATAAAATATTGTTTTGTTCAGAAAGACAACGGCTTCCCTTTAAAAGGGCAAAAAGAGGAAATTTTGCAACAAGTAATTGATATGAAAAGAATTACCTATTTTGAGGTTTTTTGGCCTTTTTGCAATAACAAATTAGTAAAAATGATCGCACAAAAGGTTAAATTGTGGGTTTTTAAAATTTCTGCAACGTTTATTTGAAACTTTTTTTTTTTCAAAATGTGTTCCTTGGCTTCTAGATCCAAAAAACCTGTTTTAGCCTATTTTTTGCTTTTACATTTTATGTAGGCTTTGTTCATTGCCCCCAACACCCCTGTATAGGTCTCATCCATCTCGGAATTTACGTCACTATATTTACCTATCGCTTGGACTATAAGCAGCCCAAAATCATATGGATTTCAAAAAGACACCTGATTTAGGTAACATGGGACGTCTTATGTATGATTTTTTATAATTTCATCATTAATTATGTTATACAACTCAATCCTAGTCTAGATATCAATAATATGTTCAATCATATTTTTTATATTTTACTTTTATTTTTTCTTGTCCTTACACAAACAACGTCTTAAGTCACATGAATCTTACAAAGCGAAAATTTATTGTTATTGCATATACAAACACTATCAACATTGATAACAGTCATATGATTTTACTCACGAGGTTTTATTGCTGTTCAATCAAAATATTATAATTAATAATAACTATTATTTTTTAATCGGTTTTTTAATAAGCGCTTTTTTTAGTGTAGTGATTACGAATTAAATAAATATTTATTATATACCATATCTTTTAAGTTTTACTTCCTTGTGATAAATATCATTTAAAACAGAATGTTTTGTTGGAAATTACCGGAAATAAAATTTCAATTAATATTGTTTTTAGATTAAATTTGTTCAGTAATGTATGGGTTTGAAATTTTTATAGGACCCTCGAGTTATGTTGTTATTTTTTATACAGTGTGTTACCCATATACCGTCCTACTTGTTTAGCAATTAATACATTCTTATTAAATGAGAGTGTAAATTAAATGGAACAGGAGCGATATACACGAAATTGATTTTTTCATATTGGGAAGTATGAATGCCATAGTGCTCTTGGTGAAAAATCAGTGCCTTTTAAATGTGGTACTATGGAGAATACGTAGGGATGAAGTTGTGTTTCCACAAAATCCTTAAAACTGATGTTTAAGATAATCCAGACTCTAATGCTACATGCCTTGTAGATACTGTCGGATATGCGGCGAAATATCCTGAAATTGTAGTTTCAATATGTTTATTATTAACTACTGGTTTATTTCTATTTATTTTTGCTTTTATGGATACAAAGTTCTTGAAGTTTTGTATAATCCTTTTAACAGATGTTGGTGTTGGTTTGTGTTTCTGCGGATATCGGATCGCGAATGTATTGCATGTTGTTGAAATAACTCTATCACATTCTCCGTAAATAATAAATAAGTTTAAATAATCTTCGTGCATGTAATTTAAATGCTCCGGCATGACTAATATTAGTGAACATCAAATGAAAAGAATTAGTGACAATTCTGCAGGGTTCGAATGTTTAATTTTCGCCACGCCTCGCCGTCATGATCAACTAAAAACAAAACTTAAAAGCTGTATAGCATTTTTACAATAGAAAAATGTTGAATTGTCCATATTTTCAAAACAATGAATTTTTTGGATCAGACAATCTTATACAAAGTTACCTTTATTTTTAATGCTTAACATGATAAAATTATAAAAATAGGCGCTTTCTATTTGACGGTTTTTTAAATATAATTTTTATTCTTAATTTTTGACCACTCTATACTAATAATTTTCAAAATATCATAAAAAGACTACTAAAGTCGATCTTCGTCTACAAGAAAACTAACCCCAATTAAATAATAAAGACTTTCTTATAGGAAAAATTTACAGTTGGTGTTGGTTTCTGTTTCTGCGGATATCGGATCGCGAATGTATTGCATGTTGTTGAAATAACTCTATCACATTCTCCGTAAATAATAAATAAGTTTAAATAATCTTCGTGCATGTAATTTAAATGCTCCGGCATGACTAATATTAGTGAACATCAAATGAAAAGAATTAGTGACAATTCTGCAGGGTTCGAATGTTTTATTTTCGCCACGCCTCGCCGTCATGATCAACTAAAAACAAAACTTAAAAGCTGTATAGCATTTTTACAATAGAAAAATGTTGAATTGTCCATATTTTCAAAACAATGAATTTTTTGGATCAGACAATCTTATACAAAGTTACCTTTATTTTTAATGCTTAACATGATAAAATTATAAAAATAGGCGCTTTCTATTTGACGGTTTTTTAAATATAATTTTTATTCTTAATTTTTGACCACTCTATACTAATAATTTTCAAAATATCATAAAAAGACTACTAAAGTCGATCTTCGTCTACAAGAAAACTAACCCAAATTAAATAATAAAGACTTTCTTATAGGAAAAATTTACAGTTAAGCTTTGCACCGCAAACGTCATTTTTGACATAAAAATTTAAATATTTCCAAAATGGTGAGACTTGGGTTTAGAACATTATACATTAGATATGTTTAGAATTTTACGTAGAAAACAAAAGTATAATAATATATAGCGTGTTACGTTTAAAATAAACAAGTTGACATCTACTTCCGGTATAATTGGAAATGCCGCCACCTTGAAAATATCTTAGCCGGCTGTCCCCCATGCACGTTAGTACACTGTCAAATTTTCAGATTGTTCCTAATTATAGTTTTCCCACAATCGGTCGATAAAGTTCCCGGAAAATCACCCTGTATACTGCCAGATAACTTTTTAATTAGTACAAAATTTTTCTGTATTTATAATGATCCATTCAATTAGGAAACTTATAGAAGTAAGAATAAGCTTTGGCTTAGTGGAAACGGAGATGTCGCACAGTATTCCAAATTGGACTAGAATCACTAGATGGCTCAATTTTAATCCTACCTGGATCATTGTTTCACATATCCTTTATATGGTTGTCATCGACTGATTGTGGTTTATGTATGAACTTTGACGTTAGATATCGATATTTCGACAATGTAGCAGTGACTTGTCAAACTGAATAAACAGCTCAATTAATCGTTGTCAATAATATTTAAACAGCATTAAAATTTTTGAAAAGCTTGCTTTATTAAAAAAAAAATCAGGTATCGTGCAAAATTTATCCTCAACAAATACCTGCAAAATTGAAATTAAAAATAATATATATATATATATATATATATATATATATATATATATATATATATATATATATATATATATACCTTGTTTATTAACCTGCTATAATTTTGGACATATATGTATATACTTTGCCATTTTGGTATTAAAATTTACTATCTAGAGTAAACATTCCTGCTAAGACAGTTGAATATTGCTACAGACCTGCACCCAAATAATTAAAGGCATTTTAACTATGTGGTGACATTTTGGCAAATCTTATTCATTTCCTGTTTAAATTAGATATTATTTTATTAAAAGAAAAAGGTTATGGTTCAAGTACATGCTATATTATTTAAATTAACTGAAATACAAGGGTTTGGCCATGACTAGCGTAAAAATTACTAGAAATATTTTGATATTAAGAGCTGCTCCTACAATTTTTCTGCTAAATGTTATACATCACATCATTATTCGATATAACTTCGTCACAAAATATTTTGTAGATAATCTTGACTTAACTCACGTATATGCAACTAAACCACAACAAATGTTACGCAAATATGTCTTTGCATTAAGATGCACGAGTATTTTAAATCCGGCAAATTTTTTAAACCACAAAAAAAGTTGTAAATGGGTAGTTCCTTCCTAATCACGGGGAATTACCCCTATTAATGAGTCAGTTTAGGATTTAGAATAATAAATATTGGTAAAATGTTTTACATATTTTAGTTATTATATAATCATAATTAATCCTATATACTGGAGCGGAAAAAATAATATTCAGGAACTTTGTATTTACCATGTTGATAATAACTGGCTTTTTGTCTAGTTTGTTATATATGTAATTCTCCTTTCAGGCAGAGAATATGAAAAATATATGTACAAACAGTTTATTTCCTGCAAATATCGCTCTGGTCCTCTCTCCATACGCGTTTCGATCACCTCATGATCTCGTCAGTGGAGCTGTATCGGACCGAGAGCAACATTTGCAGGAAATAACTGATATATGAACCAAAATTTCAAGGTATGTCGGCAGTATATTACACCTGCCGTTTACCAACTTCGATGTTAGACTGAAAAATATC
This sequence comes from Diaprepes abbreviatus, assembly GCA_034092305.1. Lineage (NCBI taxonomy): Eukaryota > Metazoa > Arthropoda > Insecta > Coleoptera > Curculionidae > Diaprepes > Diaprepes abbreviatus. The sequence goes on along the minus strand of JASJET010000090.1, from coordinate 630,924 downwards.
GCCAGTCGAACGACATCTATGAATCAACGGATTAAAGTGAAATTTTTAAACAATCAAAATTTCAGTAAGAAATAAAGAAATCTTTCTGTCATATTTAAATAGTTTGTTATATATGTAATTCTCCTTTCAGGCAGAGAATATGAAAAATATATGTACAAACAGTTTATTTCCTGCAAGTATCGCTCTGGTCCTCTTTCCATATGTGTTTCGATCACCTCTTTTCCAGTAAAATATTTGGATCTATGTGTATACATATTTATTTTTTCTCTATAAATTTCCCTTTCTAATTCTTTTTTCATATTATGAATATTAAATATGTTTTAAATTTGAATATTTGTTTGCACAGTGGGGTTATATTCATATTCTTTTTTAGGGTAAAATGTACAATTTGTATAGTTATACACACTATAGACGCTTGGCAACGTAGCTTAGTAGACTTTGTTTCTTATGTCCCATCACATTGTAAGATAATACGGGAATACACGACCGGGAGAGTAATCGTAGGATGGGATTCTCTTGAGAGAATGATCACTCTCTATTAAGAACAGAATAGCCATTCCGATGAGGTAGATTTGAAACTTTAAACATAGCTTAGAAGTATATGACAATGCAATAGTAACTCGCTTTCTTGTCTCTCTGTTTGTTTATTTGCCTGTTGGGTACAAACTTTGCCATTCATTTTAAACTGACTTCCCGATGAGCTAGAGACTTATTTAAACATAGCTCAGATCAAGACGACAATGCTCATTTCATTATACAGGAAAAAAGAAAGCGTAAGCTGGGTTTTTCAGACTGTCTGATTGAGACTTCGATGATTTAACAAACATAGTCGTATACGGTACTCCCAAACACGACAAAATTACCAGGATAATTTCTTTCAATTTTTTAAAAGATAACATGCAATCTTCTCAGACAATAATATGTAATCTAACAAGTAAGCTTAGTATAACTCTCCAGCAAAATGTTCTGTTATTCTGAACTGATACTTCCAAGAGAAATTTCTGTAATCGTACAATAATCTTCTTAGAATCTTGATGTGTAATTTGCTACAAACTCGAATGTAAGCTTCTATTAAGAATTCATGAAAGCAACGTGTAAGTCTCTTATATATTTTCCTAAATATAAACCTTATAGAAGCTAACATCTAAGATGTGTTTCCACAATTTTTTGGGAAACCTTCTTGCAAGTTTCAGAAGATAACATACAACCTTTAAAGAAAAAAATTGCTATCTATCAAGTAAGCAAACTTTGAAGTTTAGTGTAACTTTGCAGTATGATTTCAAGGAAAATTTCCGTCATTTCAAATTGATTCTTTCAGGAAATCTTCCTGTAATCGTTGTATAATCTTCTTAAAATCTTGACGGATACTTCACTAAAAATGCTAATAGAAACTTCCATTAAGAATTCGTGAAATTATCGTATAAGCCATTATTATAGTATATCTTTTTTGAAAGTGTTATTGAGTGATCTATCGAGATGTCGCTACTCTGCCTTGTTTACTGTTTTTTAATTCTAGAATATGTTTATAGGGAACAGTTGCGAAATGATGGTTTGTACCGACCGTAATGATGTGATAATTCCCACAAGATTTTTGCGGGATCCCTTGCACTAGTGTGTTGTTCAGACCCCGTATAACTTTAAGTAGATAAGAAATGTTTAAAGTCTACCTTCAAAAAATGAAACATGGGATTAAAAATAATAAAATAGAAAAAGACTGACATTTACATTTCATATATTCAAATACAAACAATTTTTGGGGATGTTGCAATCTCTGATTTATGCCTACAAATAAAATATTTTATTTTGTGACGGTTTACAATATAAATAAAACTTTTGTTGCCGACACAAATCTTTTTTTTCAATTTTGCGTTTCGTTTTTGTTTCATTTAAAATAAATTGGAGTTTATTTAATAAAACATGTAGTCAGTTTATTTTACCTGTTGTGATAAGTGTACGGAAACTTTATCAGACGCTGGAACCTGTTGGTAAAAATTTTCGTTAGTTACTTCGTCCGTAAGTTATCAGGACTTAAATTATTTTTAATAATATGCAGGTAGTTGAAAAACAATACGTGTCGGTGAGTAAATATTTCATGTACTTTAGGTTCCATTATGAGCTTTTTCCAGCTTTTGGTTTGGTAACTATAAAGTTTCATGATTAACAAGCCAGATATGTGATTAACATCTTATATCTCACATGAGAAGCTGCAGTAATCCTACGGAAAGCTCTTAAGAAAGTTTTGGAATCTTACAAAGAGTTTTAGTGAAACCTTTCAATAAACACAAAATATCCTCAACAATTTGCTTTATTTTTAGTTTCATGTTATAATTCTGTCCCTGTGCAATTTGCATTGACAAATTATTTTGTAGGTATTGTTTCTCATTATCTCATCAAGGGCTCTATGATATTATTATTTGATTTCACTAAATCGTTAACCTAATATCTTCATTAGTTTTCTCTGTTCTTGTTTAATTTTGATACCTATCAATGCTTTCATCTGTTACTGTTGTTATAAATATTCCAATACACCACTGGTCAAGTACACTTATAGGTTATTTTTAATTTTGTGGTTTTTTAATTTTTATTTTCTAACTTGCCTTAGCGACATCGAGCTCGTCGGGTCCCCGGACTGTTAGGAAATCGATAATTTTTGAGAGGGAAATTTGGGCTGGTAACTTAGTCTGCGTCGGAAATGGATGGTGGGTAATATATTCCTGTAATTTAAAAAGCTGAAATAGTTGTGTATGTACATAAAATTGGGGATCCGTAAATTGCGACCTCATAGATCTATTGTGCTCCCCTACTGTTGCCAAGTCGTAAGGGATACCTTGCCGGCTAAAGCAGATTCTCCGGTCCTACTTCCCTCACGAACCTTAGGATGTTGGACGGGTTCAAAGTGGGTACCTCCCCTTTTTTTATTTGGTGTGCTCCCAAAAACTGCATTCTAGAGAATTCCCAAAGAGCTGCACTCTGAAAGGATGTGAATAAAGATTTCATCCTCCTCCTCACAGAATATGCACTATTCTTGAGGTATCCCTTCAGGTGGCAATGCCCCGTTAGGTTTCCTGTCAGAAGTCTGAGTTGTTTCTTACCGAGACTTGTGTATTCCTTGAATCTCTTCTGGTTATAGTTCCCAAGAAGTATCTTCTCTTGTCTCAATCCTTGCAGCTTCGGCCAATAATTGGATTTCCTGATTTCTTCCTCTCTTTTTAGTTTTTCCAACATTACATTGCTACTGATTCCACAGAAAGGCTCGGGCCCCTGAAATGATGTCTCGGCCCCCTTCTAATATAAAACAACTAAACAAACTGTAGATTTTCCGTCTCGATTTATATAGTATATTTATTGGAATTTTTCTTGTGGAAAATATCTTACCTATTTTGGTGTATTTTGAGTTATTTTTTCAGGAATAGACCTAAAGAGAGGGATTTTAGCAGTTCTGCCTATTTCAATGAAGAAATTGTTGTAATCCTGTATAAAAACTAAGGATTACATCCATTAATTGCAATTTTTTTTCCACGGGCATCCAATTATAATTACAATTTTTTTTCTAATTTTCAAACCTGAACTGACCTCTTCTCGATTTGATCGCACCTCTAACGCCAATTTGTTCCGGATGGCCGATCTTTGAACACACTCTATTATCTATCTAGCTTTTTATCGTCAACTTCAATTCTGACATTTGTCAAATAATCCAAGTTACATTAACAACTTCTCAAAATAAACTGTTAACAAATGCCGATTTGGACCGTTTATATATACTCTTTTGGCCGATACCAGAAGATCCCCTAATTTCTAGAAGTATTTCCATACATGGTGTAATAAAAATAAGACAAGGAGTAATCTGGCGATTTCTAGACCTTCTGATATGGGTGTTCCATGTTCAAAATAAAGAAATAGAATTTACTAAAAAGTCCCAGACCTTCTTTTGTCGACGTCTCATGAGGAGATCAACAAAACGTAACATTAATTAAACAAATTATGAACTCGTAGAAAATTAACCTAAAAAAGCACAAACTAACACTATGAAGTCCTCCGATCGACTTTAAAAAGGCAAAAGAAATAGCACCAGTACAGAACTAAAAGGTACGCGTCATAAGAGAGGCCCTAGAAATCGAAAAAGTGGGACAGCTGAATAAACGAGACGATGCTATACGTATTCCGACAACATGGGAAACATTAATAAAGAAACAAGAAACAAAACAATAAAGATCAACCAATACACGAGAGACCAGCATACAAGAACCAAATATATCGCACTCGGCAGAGGGGAGGAGCCTGCGAAGCCGCTTGTCTAATCAAAAAGCGAGCCAGCTAAACAAAACTTAACATTCATATTGTACATATCTGTTTGCAATACTTTAAAAACAGATACTTATCTGATCACCATGGATCAGCCTACAAGTGAAAAACACCATTTCACCAACTTTTAAACAGGATTTCCTGTCCTGGAACAAAATTCAGCGTTTTAACTTTAAAGTCGTGGCCTAAAAGTTACTACAAAACCCGTCGATCACAAGCATCGCTCTTCTTGGATTTCCATCTTCAGAAGCACAAAAAGCAGCGGCCGTGGCCCTTACCAGTTCCAGTACCTCCATACAACAACCACGACGATCTGTCTGAAGGCATCGAAGTCTTCAAAGAACGTCCAGTCTTCGCTTCGTTAAACTTAAAATCTTATTCTCGGGATCTTTGGGCGTTTAGTAGCTATCATTTGCACAAAGATAGTGAAAAATCAAAGATTCATGAAGATTTTAAAGCGAAATGCAAACAAATCGGATTAAATACGGTGTCTGAGAATTTCTCTTGTATAAAACATAGTGTTGGACTTTAGGTAGTATCTGCATACGAACGCCTGGGTAAGTTTTCTCAACTACAGGGCTCTCAGACCCTATAGTTTGAAAGTCGGGTGCTATTCGAGACTACATACGCGAACTGGCGTTGTAGTAGCATATCACCGACATAAACTTCGCGATTCAATTCAAATTAAACATGAGTTTCCATATACTCAACCATAACAACCTCAAACCCAAAATATGATATGATTTCCTATATCATATTTTTTCCAGAAAAATTCATTCAAATTTTTCCAAAATAAATTTATATTCATTCGTTTTAACACTCCTATAATATTATTTTATAATATTATATTCAATTTTCGCTTAGATACAATTTTCATAATTTTCCACAGTTACTAATACTGTTTTTAGCAACCTGGTTAACCATACTTTTTCTCATAGCGTTTTATTACCCACACTTGTTTTTGAACTTTATACAATTCATTTACCCTTACTTGTTTGGCGGACATGAACACAAAACTTCTTATGATCTGTTCCTTGTTACCCCTACATTTTTTAATCACTTGCGAAAAGCATCTTCAGTTCTACGATATATTTCAGAACATGAAAACGCCTTTCTTTCGGGAATCTTGGGGAAGGGATTCCCGGAGAAAGGTTGGTTCTTGAAATATTATTCTGGATTTTATTTTATCCCCCTTCAGCGAATTTAACTGCGGGAATTAAAGGCAACTTATTACCAGTATCGTTATAAGATGTATCCCTTGCGAGAGTTAAATGGACTGTTATATTTTACGACGTTTAGGAATGGATTACAAGAAAAGATATGTCCAGATAGTTATAGTTACACACATCATACGTTAATTAAACACATGGGTAAAAACAACGCTAAATATTTCATTGCGGAATAATTTCTATTCTCAATTTTCAATATGCGCATTACATCCCCGTAGCGGATTTTATATTCAAATTTATGCATAATTTTCATGCGGAACGTTGTACAACAATTCTCTTTGCGGAAATTTTATTACAAAAAATTTTCTAAATTTCTTTTGCGGAAATTTTATCACAAAATTTTTTCCAAATTTCCTTTGCGGAAAATAACAAACAAAAACAAAAGGCCTATAAACTCATACACTTGCAAGTATCCCCTGGTTAAGTGTTATTCACCGTAATGCTTAGTTTACCCAATTCTTGATTTTCTCTCAGAATCTCAACCTTGGAGCATTCCACGCTCAAACATTCATCATGCTTTATGCATAGCAGACAAATGTTTATTTTTGGAAGCAAAATTTACTTCACTTTCGTGAAGTAAACAGAAGAAAACAAAAGCCCCTTTTATCACCTTTGCGCCGGTGAGCGAGAAGAAAGATGAGGCCAGATTTTCTATCTGGTCGGGTGGTTTAGGAGGGACTCTCACCGCACCCCCCTGCGTTGCGGTTCAATAAGGTTGAAAAAACTTAGAAACGACTTTTCACTTTCTGAATCTACCTTATAACAACGATAAATGGCGACCTGGTGGAAATGAACCACAATAGCGCTCGTTACAGGACCAAACACGAATCACGTTACGGTCTAGCGATATAAATTTATACTTGGAAACGCTTCGCCTACGGTTGTTATGGTCCCTGCTTTATGAAGATATCGCACACTATAGCAATTTTAAGAACAACATCAGACAAGTCTGGCGCTTTTGACGACTGACTGAAATCCGGAAAGCTCGATTCAACACGCGTTCAGCAGCCAAACCACACCCAAATATAAAAAAGGAGGCGTTCCTTAGTGCGATATGCATTAGAGGCCAACATTAGTTCTCAGCGAGTAATGAGACGAACCGCACTTGAAAATGCCAAACGATTTTTTTTAAGAACGGATTGAAACCCGGAATAACCAAACCATTCATATATATATATATATATATATATCTATATATATATATATATATATATATATATATATATATATATATATATATATATATATATATAGGCAACTATTTAAACACGGCAGAAAAATAGATTTATTCATTTCTTACAGAAATCTTAATTTTGGAGAATAATGTATTTTTTGAAATGCGCTTTAAATTTAAACAGATAATCCAAGTAATTTTTCTTCCGCTATTCAGTATAAAAGCAAAATATTACATAGCTTATTTTCAAATCAGCATTTATTATTTTCAAGGGAATTTTATAGTACTATGTTATTTTCTGCTTTACGCCATTAAAAAGCTTGTTCATAGTAAAGTTTATTTTTAAACTTAAATACCATTGTCGCAGAACAAAATCTCCTATAAGATTTTAAAATAATGAAGTTTCGAGTTTTACTTACCATTTGTTATTGCTTGACATTTAATTTTTATTTCGGATCAAATTTTTAACTAGATATTTTCTAATAATAATATATTTTTATAGCATGTTATTATTGTTTTTCTAGTAAATGCATTAATTACTAAATTATGGTTGAATAAAAAATGAACTAGTAAAATTTAATATGATCTTCCTTGTTTGTGATAAGGTCTGTTTAACTTTGTTAGTATTAAAAACCAAATATGAAAAATATTTATTTGCATTAAATTAATTCTGGGAACTTAACACATTATCTGGAAATTTTAGCACATTTGTTGATTGGGGATGTTATATTCAATATCCCGAATTTTCATTTCTTGACAAGGGTAGTAAATCGAACCTAATATGGCCAGAGTTAGACATTTATATGTCTAAATACAAGTTATATTTGTGGCCTATTTATAGGTATCCAAAGAAGATGTAACAAACATATTTTTGGAAATTTTTTTCATAAAAATTTCTATGATTAAACTCGGTAAAAACACGTATTATTTAGAAGTTAGTTTTATTACAAATGTTGGAAAAATATAGCACTCTCAATAGATATGTCTCCTCTTCCTCCTAACGAAGTAACGATTTTTAACCGACTTCTAAAAGAAGGAGGTTCTCAATTCGTCGAGTATGTATGTTTTTTTTTATGTATGTACACCGATTATTCCGGAACGGAGGCACAGATTTGAATGAAATTTTTTACGTTATATTCAGGAAGTTGCTGCTGTAGTCCCATATTATTTTTACGAAATTGGTGCAGTAAAATCCAAGATGGTGTTGACAATATGGCGGCCAAAAAAATAAATTTTGTCTGGTTTTCTCCAAAATTGGTGTGAGGGAGTTTTTGGGGTCGCACATAATGGATACAAATTATTTTAAAAAAATTCAATATGACGGATCCAATATGGCGAACAAAAAAATCAATTTTGTCCAGTTTTCTCCAAAATTGGTACGAGGGAGTTTTCAGAGTCGTACCTAAATCTCCCTAAAATTATTTTTAAAAAATTCAATATGGCAGATCCAATATGGCGGAGGAAAAAATCGATTTTGTCCGATTTTCTTCAAAATTGATACGGGGGAGTTTTCGGGGTCCCATATAACGAATCTGAAATTATTTTTAAAAAATTCAATATGGCGGATCCAAGATGGCGAATTAAAAATTGTACATCTCCCGATTTTGTCTAAAATCAGCATTGGGCTATTTTTATTGGTTTTAATTATGAATTTAAAATATTTTTTGAAAAACTCAATCTGGTAAATTGCCCTAAAAATTTTTCATTTTTAGATTTTTTCCTAAACTGATATAGGGGGTTCTTGAGGGTGTAAATTATGAATTTAAAAGTATTTTTTTAGGATTCAATATGGCAAATCCAAGATAGCAGACTAAATATTTTACATTTTTCGATTTTGTTCAAAGGTGGGACAAAATCGTTTTTGATGATGTAAATAGCGAATATAAGTCTAAAAATATTAAATTTCCGGATTTCATCCAAAATTGATACTAGGGGGCTTTGAAGGGTTTAGATTTAGATTAGATTAAGATTTAAAATATTTTTTTTTGAAATTCAATATAGCGAATGCAATATGGTGGGTTGAAAATTTTACCTTATATGCGTTTTTTCACATTTGGTATTGGAGAGTTTTCAAGGTCATATATTACGATTATGAAGTTAATTTTTTACAACTATTAAATTGATAAGATACAATATGAGGGACAGAAAGTTTTAAGTATTCAGATTGTGTCTAAAATTGGGGTTCTTGAGGCGTATAAAAACTCAATATGCAGTATAAAATATATCGAGCTAAAAAATTGATATTTCAGGTTCATTAAATATTGAAAATTGATATTGTGGGGTTCTTAAAGTGTATAGAAACTCAAAATGCAGTATAAAATATATCGAGCTAAGAAATTTTCATCTCAGGTTCTTTAGACATCGATATTGAAAGGTTTGGGGCCTATATTACCAATCTAAAATTAATTTGAAATTTAAGATAGTGGATTTAATATGATAGATTAAATATTTGTTTGACACATTTTTACTGGTATTTGGGAAACTCTAAGAACCAAAGAATTTTTAGTGGTTCATTTTAGTGTGATTTACAACCTTGGATAAAATGGGTTCTTTTTTGCCTCCTTGGAGTCATTCCGAGGTACACTAATTTCGATAAGTACTTAGTTCAAATAATTTATGGATATCATAATGAATTTTTATAAAAAAAATTGAACCGATTTCGAAAAGTGCGCTAAAAAGTGAAAAATAACTATAAATTTTTTTATGAAATTGAACTTTTTGACGTCGGCGCCAAATTATTTATAAATGAAATAAATAACTACTAATATATACAAATTATGGTAAGAGAGCTATTACAAATAAAATATTTTTAATCTGTTTATAGAAATTACATTTCGTCAGGTATTAGTTTGGGACCGACTTCAAAAAGTTCAATTTCATATAAAAATTTCGTTATTTTTCTCTTTTTAGCGCACTTTTAGAAGTCGGTTCAATTTTTTTATAAAAAATTTATTATATAAAAGATCGAATTGAAATAATACTGGATCTACAAAAAAGTCTATGCAACAAAGTTAACTCCTGCCAAAAATATTATGCGTTAATTTATCAAAAGAATAAAAACTGATTTTTCTAAAGTTTTTTACGTCGAGTTCAGCGGCACAGTCAGTTTTTTCTAAAAAGTTTAATTTTTGCGATATTATCCAAATTTATGATTTTCTAAATAGAACACCCTGAATATTATTTTAGATATTGATTAAGTATAATCTAGGTTTTTCAAAAATACATAATGTGCTTATTTTATTTTGAAAAACAAGGTCAGAATTCGATATTTTCAATAATCTACTTTATTTGTAACAGTAGGCCATAGCCAATTTATAAGAAACAAAAAGCAGATGTACAAAACTTCACAGTTTTGTCAGATTGTTATTATTTATGAAATATTGGGTGTTTTTATTTTACTTTTTATTTATTTTGCATTTACAATTGCCATTTATGATAATTATGAAAGGTATGATATGTTAGTAAGTTTGATACAAAGCAACGAAAGTTGCCAAACAGCTTCTGAATTATATTTTAATAGGTAATGTAGTTAAAGTATTATCACTAGATAACTTCTTATGCCTGGCATTAGTTTTTGTTCATGTTAGGTATCCAGAAGAAAAGCAACCCTTTCCAGACATATTTGCTCGTTTAAAAAGAAATCTAGTTGAACACGGAAGTTCTAATCAGTCGCGACTCAAAACAGACAGGGAGAGAAAAGAAACAAATGTGTTATTTTACGCAGCAGTCACAACTTCATCATCCTGTAGGAAAATAGAGGAAGAAGTTGGGGTAGAAAATCTGATGCTAAAAAAATTTGAAAAAGTATAAATACCTTCCATATAAATTTAATTAGTTATTCCCCATCTTAATACAGAAATATATGTTAAACTATTATATTTTAAGTATTTTTATTGTTAGTTTTGTTTCTATTTGTTGACCGTGTAGTTATTAATTAGTTTTTACTTTAATGAGTGTCGGTCATATTATTACTTTATAAGAAATTAACACATGTTTTTTCCTGACGTTTCGGTTTATCTTATTGATTAAACCATCTTCAGACAATTACTGTAAATATGAAAAGGAATATGTAAATTGTTGTTATATAACATTAACATTAGGTAAGAAATTAAAATTTTCAATTTATATAACAACAATTTATATATTCGTTTTTATATTTACAGTAATTCTCTGAAGATGGTTTAATCAATAAAATAAACCGAAACACCAGAAAAAAAAACATGTGTTAATTTCTTATAAAATAATAGTATGACCGAAACCCAAAAAAGTAAAAACTAATTTATTGTTAGTAATTTTTAAAAATGTTACGTTCTTGTGTGAAAAACTTTAAATATGTATGTTTTTATATTTTAATAAGGTCAAAAAGTTTGTAATAAAAAATAAAACATCTTTGAGGAAATAAATTAATTTTTATTCCACTGACTGAACCGAAAACCTAAGAAAAAAGCATATATATGCATATACATTCTTTATACACATGTAACTGGAATAATTATTCCGGTTCATCTGTAATAACTTAATTTGGATATCAAAAGTAACTTCCAATTTTAAGACAATTACTTCTTTATATTCTCTTCGCGGAAACAGTCGAAACTAGAGCAAAAATAATTTTCAATAAAGAAGCGGTGGCAGACCTCTCCAATCTGTTGCGAGGATTTTGAACTTATTACTATTTATAGCTCCGGGATATTGTTCGCTGATGCAAAAATAGTTTTTCTAAAATAAAATGGGGAAATAATATTTCTAAAAAAATATTTATTAATATTAAAGATAGAGCTTTTGATCGGGGCTAGGTATTGTCATTTGATAATGTTGAAGCTGCAGGAAATATAATATTCTCATGTTACAGTTACTAGGTTACTGTAGTAAGAAACACGCAATTTTTTACATTAAATTCTTATGCTTTGTTTTAAAATATTTTTAATACAACATAGGTAAAGGTACGAAATATACATGTTTTAGTTTATATTAGATAAATATGCAAGGGTGTCTCAGGGAAGTGTGCAGAATCTATTTTCTATATATTTCAGCTATGTATCTATCAAAAAACCTAGTACTAGTCTACTAGCAAGTTCTTAACCGACCTCTACCTGTAGCGATGTATCAAAAAAAGTAACTGTACTTGTCTTCAAAAATTTCAGAATACATAAGGAGAAGCTTTATACAGTTCTGAAAGTTGAAAATGTTCAACTTCTAGATATTGAACATCTAGTGTGTTGGCTAAAAATACAAACATTTTAAGCTCGTGTGAAGAGAAAGTGACAATAAAAACAATATAATGCAGTTTAACGACACTGAAGGACTCTGAAAGAGTGTGAAAGAAACTGAGATGGATCAATAGGAAAGTTTAGGTCAAAGAAAAAATAATATTTTTGTTAAAGATAGAATGTTGATTAATCTTAAGTTTAAGTATATTGTGTGTTTTGAATAAAAAAAAAATAAAGGAAAAATGTGCTAGTGAAAGACTTGTAATTGAAGGAATATTTTTTGGAATAAATAATGTGCAAATTTATAAAACGAATATGTATAGTGAATACAAGTACTTACTTAATTGTCTTAAATATATGTTTTTAAAAATACATAGGGTGAAAACTTTAACTTGAATACATTTGAAAAGAAAATGCAAATTATTATAAAGAAAAATTTTGAAATATATTTGTCAGTTTACATTTTTATTAGCAAACATTTCTTATCGCACACTTCTAAGAGGTAAAAATCAACTTTCACTTTTTCAAAAGGATTACTATGTCTTGTGATATCTGAACCGAAAAATTATTAAAAAAATAATTCAGGGCACAGTTTAGATTTAAGACATTTGAATCTTATAACATTTAAATAAAATAACATAAATAGTAAGTGATGAAATGATATATTGGCAGCTGGTATATATAATTAAATGTATATTTAAGAGAAATCAATTAAAAAGCCTTGTAAGGACAGACGCATTTAGTTCGAGTTAAAAATCAAAAGTACTACTTTAGATTGTAAGAAATTACCAGAAAAAGCTGAAAACTTTTCCTACTAGTTGTAAACCGCCACCTACAGACCGATTTCGAAACCAATAAGTTAGAAACCTGTCTGCAGGTGGCGGTACAGTATATATATATATATATATATATATATATATATATATATATATATATATATATATATATAAAGAGAGAGAGAGAGAGAGACCGGACAAATCCCAACTTCATGGAACAATAGGAACAATACCATAATGATACTCATGCATAAGAGAGGCGATCCCACCAATCTAAAAAACTACCGTCCAATCAATCTCCTCTCCCACATGTACAAACTATTTATAAAAGTCATAACAAGACGATTGACTCCCAAATTAGATTTCTACCAACCTAGAGAACAAGCAGGTTTCAGATCTGGTTATGGTAGAAACGACCACTTGCTAGTTATGAAAACCTCATAGAAAAAACAGTGGAGTACAACAAACCACTGGTCTTAATATTTGTGAACTACGAGAAAGCGTTCAATTCAGCGGACCAAAACAAAATATTTGCTGCACTAGCTAATTGTAGAGGCAACCACAGATATGCAGCTTTAATTAAGAACATTTATAATAGCGCAATAGCAAGTGTGAAAGTCCATTCCAAAATAACATCTACATTTAGAATGGAACGTGGCGTATGAAAAGGTGATAACATCTCACCAAAACTATTTACAATGCTGCTAGAATACATGTTTAAAAAAATAGGTTGGGGGAACATGGGAGTCAATATAGATGGTGAACGATTAAACCATCTACGCTTTGCTGACGATATCGTGTTAATTTCTGACAACCTTAAAGGGTTACTAAGGACACTAAGTACAGCGTCAAATGTGATAGGTCTAAAAATTAACCGTACAAAAACTCAATGTATGACAAACTTCGTTCCAAGTAGCAACATATCCCTAAACGAATCTGAAATCGAGTATGTAACATCTTATAAATATTTAGGCCATGAACTGAGAATAAACCGATATAACCCGACCTGCGAAATTCAAAGACGCATAACACTAGCATGGGCGGCGTTCGGCAAGCTGAAAAAGGACGTATTTAAAAGCAATATACCGATTTGCTTGAAAAGAAAGGTTTATGAACAGTGTGTGCTCCCTCTGCTCACGTACGGTGCAGAAACTTTAACATTCACTAAGAAAAGTTGCGAAAAAATTAGAGTGACTCAGCGAGCCATGGAGAAGTCGATGTTGGGAATAACACTGAGAGATAAAGTTCCAAATGTAATTATTAGAACTAGAACAGGGATCAAGGATGCTATAGTAAGTATAACACATATGAAATGGAACTGGGCCGGACATGTGGCGAGAATGGAAGAAGCTAGGTGGACTAAGCGCATTACAGAGTGGCGTCCTAAGTTCCAGGCATTTAGAAGTAGGGGCAGACCTCCAACATGGTGGACTGATGATATCAAGAGAATCGCAACAAACTGGATTCAATCAGCACAAGATCGAGAACATTGAAAACGATTGAGGAAGGCCTATGTTCAGCAATGGACGCTACAGGCTGTGTGATGATGATGATCATATATATGAAGTAAAATGCGAACAGTAAATGCAAACTCCTCTCCATCATATCCTTTCTGTGTTAGAAGTGGCACAGTTAGAATAAATTGTTATAGAACGCAATTTATCCTATTCCACCACCATTGAGATGATGGCCTACCTGTACCACCATACCGAGAAGAAAGTCAAAACGTACCCTCCCCGCCACAGTGATACGGCAGAGGTACATGTTTCATCTCTACTAGACTCATCAGGGTACCGACATGCACCTGGCTGTGCAAAAGACAGATCGGAAGGAAGCATGCAAATACTGAACGCGGCTTCGCCGACCTCCCGCCGGATGGCGTATACATGTTTATGCGGCTTTCTCGGATTTCTCCGTGTGAGATGCAGTGGCAGTGGATATATCCATATTATGCCGTTGTAGTACTGAAATCACATTCAAAAAAACATACAACTATATGCAGCTCCGTATATGAATGAAGTAAAATGCGAACAGTAATCCGTAGTAGGCTATGTGTCGGCCCAAAATAAAACACGAGACACCAACCTCGAAGCCCCTGCCTCGTTTTATGATGGTTAAAAATTCCAGCACATCAAAAATAACATTCGTCAGACCAGAAGACAAATCTGCCAAAACGTCACTTGCATTAATCATCTCCGGGCTGTAAATGTTCTACTATTTTAAATTTATATAGATGATATTTATAATTTTTGATAATTCTTCAGCATCAGATTTTGCTACACCAACTTCTTCCTCTATTTTTCTACTGGATCATGAAGTTGTTGCTGCTGCGTAAAATAACACATTTGTTTCATTTGTCGCCCTGTCTTTTTTAAGGTATGTTTTGGAACACGGCTGAATACAATATCCGTATTCAACTATATTTCTTATTAAACGAGCAAATATGTCTGGAAAAGGTTGCATTCTTTCGGGATACCTAACATGAACAAAAACGATCGCCAGATATGAGAAATTATCCTAATGATAATGCTTTAAATACATTACCTATTAAAATATAATTCAGAAGCTTCTTGGGGATTTTCATTGCTATGTATGAAACATACTGACATATCATACTTCTCATAAGTATCATAAACGGCCATTATAAATGTAAAATAAATTAAAAATTAAATAACAACACCAACGTAACAAAGATATTTCATAAATAATAAAAATCTCACAAAATTGTGATGTTATGGACATCTGCCTTTTGTTTCTCATCAATTGGCCATGGTCTACTGTTACAAATAAAGTAAAGTAATGAAAATATTGAATTCTGACCTTGTTTTTCAAAATAAAATAAACACATTATATTGTTTGTTTGAAGGTCTTCGCATTCCTAAGAAACATGAACGGTAAATTCTTGAGAGGATCCGGACTCAGTTGACGCCACATCATAGCAATACTCCACATCTTTATGGACTCCCGAAAATACATAAGCATGACATGCCCTTACGACCTATCACCAGTTCCCGGAACTCTCCAAGTTTTGAACTTGCCAAATTTCTTTTTCCAATCCTGAGACCATTACATGGAAATACATCGTCCTGGATTAAGAAATCGCAACATTTCGTAGAAATTATACGTGAAATAGAAGTGCAACCAGAAGACCGTTTTATTAGCTTTGACGTGGAAAGCCTATACACCAACGTTCTAGTTAAAGACTCACTAAAAATCATAAGAAAGAAGACCAGACCTTAGCAGAAAGAACATCTTTACCACCGCAGGCCATTATGGGCTTGTTGGAAAGTTATTTGACTAATTCCTATTTTCAAGAAAAGGAAAAATTCTACATCCAGGATGATGGACTACCGATGGGATCTTCACTCTCACCGAAATATTTTCATGGAATGGTTCGAGACGTTTGCAATTGAATCCACAACTAAGAAACCAAAGTTATGGCTCAGATACGTAGACCATACTTTTATTATTTGGAGTGAAAACGACGAAAAACTTCGAAACGTCCTTTTTCATCTCAACAATACCAGCCCAACTATTAAACTCACCATGGAGAAAGAAGTAGAAAATAAATTACCATTCTGAGATGTCTTGGTTGAAAGAAATGGCATACAAATTCGAACTTCGGTTTGCAGAAAAGCCACGCACACAGGACAATACCTTAATTATTCATCTAATTACTTCAACAACACCAAACAGGGAATTATAAGAAATCTCGTAGATAGAGCCTTAACTCTCTGCAATTCCAACGAGAACTTGATGAAAGAGATAGATTACATTAAAAATGATCTGACAGCCAACGGATACCCAGTATATCTAGTGGATAAATTTCTTGAACAACACAGAAATAGGCCAATATCGACAACGAATGAAGAACGAAAACCAGTATTGAACATCCCCTATGTTAAAGGCATTTCAGAAAAAGTTAGAAGAATAGGACAACGATATAAAATCAACGTTGTTTTCAATTCAAATAACTCTCTGAGAAGTCGGCTCACTAGAGTCAAACCAACAGCGCAAAGAGACATGAAGAACTGTGTATATCAGATACCATGTGAATGTGGCAATTCCTACATTGCCGAAAAAAAGAGACCTCTTGACGTAAGGATTAAAGAACACCAAAAATGCACATCTCGAGGAGAAACAGAAAAATCTGATGCCTCCAACCATGCCTGGACTCATGGACACCACATAAAATGGTCTGAAGCTAAAATACTACACCAAGAACAACATTGGAGAAAACGGAAATTCAAAGAAGCCGCGGTTATACATCATAATCCAAGTTGTTTTAGTAAATCATCTTTAGATATAAGAGAAGTGCGGAAACCATTTCTTAGTAATTGTAAACTAAAACTAAATGCAGCATAAAAATGGGATTTTGCCATAGCAGGTATGACTTCACCCATCTCAGTCACACTCTACTGCATTTACTTTTAGTATAAATAGTCATGTAGCTAAGGGATTTATTTAGTTTCACTTGAAAACGGCTATATATAACTACTAGCTGAAACGTCATGATATTCAACAAAAATAAAGACAATGGAAGTCCAACAGATATCTACTACTTCGCAACAAACACATTATATATTATTGAAAAGCCTATATTATACTTAATCAATATTTAGAATAATATACTGGGTGTTCTATTTAAAAAATAATAAGTTTAGTTAATATCTCAAGAACTCAACTTTTTAGAAGAAAGTGACTACGCCACTGAACTTTACGTAAAAAAAAACAGTTTTTACATTCTTGTTAAATTAACGCACAACGAAAATACGAGATGTGTCTAAAAAACGAAGATTTTCGAAATCACCCTCTAGATTAAAAATTGAGAGAGCCATGACAAATTTGACACCGGAATATTTTGTTTCGTTAAAAAGTGAGACATAAACCGCAACACTATATCTTTGATAATAATTCCAATACCCCTTAAAAGTGTCGAAAATGAGATACCCGGTACTTCAAAATATTCGAATAGCATTGTTAAAAAAATTTACATTTTAATAGTAACCAAACGTCTATGTAATTAATTTGACTTTGTAAGATGTAATTTTATGAAAATTTTCACAATAATTAACCAATTGAATTTATTTCAAAATATCAATATGTCAAAGTGAAAACCGCAATACTCTATCTTAGATAATAACACCAAAACCCACTTAAAATGTCGAAAATGGGACATCCTATACGCTTTTTCGCCCTCTTATGACAGGAAATTTCAAAAATTCCTGTTTAATATTAGTTCATAAAAAACTTATTTCGTTACAATTTTAGAATAGTATATTATGTACAGGGTGAGTCAACGATTGGATGAAGTAGGTTTATGCCTTTTCGGTGAAATTAACAAAGAAACTATATTTATTGTTTGATACAGTTTATTTTTACGCAGATTTTAAAAATATTTAGGACTCTACAGGGTGAGCCAAAAAATTAGGACAGCATAAAGTTTTATTTTTTTATATAGAACACCCTATATACGAATCGTATTTTCGATTTAGCTTATAATTTTAAATCTTTTTTATTAAAGGTTTACTATAACAAAACTTTATAGTTTCTGAGATAATTAAGTTTAAAGAAAAAAAGTCACATTTTCAAGCATCAATTCAATCCTAAATAGCGTTTTCAATTTTGTGACAAATATATTCAAATTTAGAATTTAGCAAGGCCAAGGACAAGTTAACATAATTTTTACCTAATATTTGCAATAAAAGCTACAAGGTGCTGAACACATCGGCTCAAATTTGAACAAGTTTAAATGAATAAATATCTTTTTTTTTAAATGGTACACCCTGTATATTTTCATGTTATTTAATAGAGTAATAAAAACCCTAAAAGTTTTGTTCAATATATCCTATACCTATTTATAATAGTTTTTGAGATATTTCAGTTTTTCTTATTTTCCATACTTTTTTACAGAAATAATCTTCATTATCATAGTAGCCATGACAAAAACAATGTAAAAGAACATTTTTCTGTGTGTCAAATTTATAACCGCAATCGCTTCTTTTGGTTTTTATGTAGTGTAGTTTAGTTTTTTTGCATTCATCTAATATTGTAAAATGAATTTTCCAAAGAATGAGTTAATAGATATGATTTATACAATAGGAGAGGCTCAAAAAAATTGCCTTCTTGCTCAAAAAATTTACAAAATGAAGTATCCTGATCGACGCCAGCCTAATACCCATACTTTTCAAAACTTAATGCAAAGATTTGATTCTTCTGGTACTGTTGATTATCCAAAACGTAAAGTGGTCAACAAACCAGTAACTAATGAAGAAAAAGAACTACAAGTATTGTTAAATGTTCAGGAAAATCCTTATATTGGTAGCCGTCAGTTAGCAGCATTATGTGAAACATCACAATCCACCGCTAATCGTACTACCAAGAAATATAGGTATCATCCATATCACATGGAATTACACCAAGAATTGCATGGACAGGATTTTGAAAGTCGTGTAAACTTTTGTCGTACAATAAATGCGGAGATTCAATTAAATCCAAATTTATTATGCAAGGTAATGTTTAGTGATGAAGCTACTTTTAGAAGTAACGGTGCCGTAAATAGACGCAACATGCATTATTATGCCACAGAAAACCCATTTTGGATTAGAGAGGTGCAACATCAAAACCACTGGTCATTAAATGTTTGGTGTGGTATTCATCATAATCGAATTATTGGACCTCACTTTTTTAATGAACCACTAAATGGCCATAGTTACCTGAACTTTCTACAAGAAGAACTACCCCAACTGCTTCAAGGTCTCGATAGGGATGAGCTCGACAGTATGTGGTTCCAGCACAATGGTGCGCCTCCGCATTACCATCGTGAAGTTCGTGCGTTTTTGGACCAACGATATCCGCAAAAATGGATTGGACGTGGGGGTTTCATTGAGTGGCCACCAAGGTCTTGCGACATCACCCCATTAGATTTCTTCCTATGGGATTATATTAAAAATAAGGTGTATGTTAATCCACCAACAACAGTGGAAGATATGCGAAACAGGATTAGGTAGGGATACCTGTAGAACAATAACGCCACTAATTTTGTCCAGGGTCCGAGAAAATCTGCAAAAAAGACTAAATTTGTGCATTACACAAGAGGGTCGTTTATTCGAACACTTATTAAAAAGAAATAATTAATCTCAGTATTTAATAGGTAATTTTTTGTTTCAATTTAGTATAAAAGTAAATATGTATTTGCCTTGTCGTTATTGTTGTGTTATTTTTTTCACATTATGTTTAATTAAACTATTGCCGTTGTAATATAACGAATAATGTATTTCATCATATTTAACCACATTCTGTTTGTTTCTGTAGTTTCTTTTTATTATTTTACATGGCTACTATGAGAATGAAGACTATTTCTGTAAAAAAGTATGGAAGATAAGAAAAACTGAAATATCTCAAAAACTATTATAAATAGGTATAGGATATATTGAACAAAACTTTTAGAGTTTTTATTACTCTATTAAATAACATAAAAATATACAGAGTGTACCATTTAAAAAAAAAAGATATTTATTCATTTAAACTTGTTCAAATTTGAGCCGATGTGTTCAACACCCTGTAGCTTTTATTGCAAATATTAGGTAAAAATTATGTTAACTTGTCCTTGGCTTTGCTAAATTCCAAATTTGAATATATTTGTCACAAAATTGAAAACGTTATTCAGGATTGAATTGATGGTTGAAAATGTGACTTTTTTTCTTTAAACTTAATTATCTCAGAAACTATAAAGTTTTGTTATAGTAAACCTTTAATAAAAAAGATTTAAAATTATAAGCTAAATCGAAAATATGATTCGTATATAGGGGGTTCTATTTAAAAAAATACAACTTTATGCTGTCCTAGTTTTTTGGCTCACCCTGTAGAGTCCTAAATATTTTTAAAATTTGCGTAAAAATAAACTGTGTCAAACAATAAATATAGTTTCTTTGTATTTCACCGAAGAGGCACAAACTTACTTCATTTAATCGTTGACTCACCCTGTACATGGGTTTTTCTTACAGAGATTTAAAACCCATGATATTTAGAGAATATTAATAAAAAAGACATACCAAATGAAAATCTCATACAAGCAAATCCATTATTGAAAGACAGGAAGTTAATTACGTTTTAAATCATGATAAAAACTGAATGGAAAAATAATATAAATAAACCCCTGTATCATCAAGTAAAATAAGCAAGGTTTTTTTTATAAACTCTCTTTTTCAATTTACCCAAATTGGGACAACTCAATCTGTTTACCGCATTCGGCCATTCAGTAATAGCGTCATTACAGCACTACAGGACTCCCTTGTTCGATTTTATTTTCTTGTGGATTTCGTTGAGGACCGATTTAGGTCCAAAAAAGCACGCTGTTTGCAAATAACGGTTATTTAAAATGAATGAAATGGTTTATTCAAAAAATTATAGTTATGGCAACTGATTTTTGTATTCAGTGTTTCAGAGAATAATTTTAATGTAAGTAAATTAATAATTCCCAATAGATATTCATGTTTTGAGCATTAAGAACTTTCCAGACGCGAATGAGATAAGAAGAAGATCTTTATAAGTCGAAACGAGACTAGAAACAAAATTTTCGAGTTCACAATAAAATTCTCGAAAGAAATTATTGTTAAAAATAAGTAATTTATCTTTTTAATAATAATGATACTACGATAAAACATTTATAAAAAATTGAATGGACTTCTTAAGATGCGCTTAAAAAGCGCTAAAAATGACAATATAAATTTTTAGTTGAAATTGAAATATTTGAAATCGGCGCCTAATTAGTATCGGACAAAATGAATGGTTCACATTAATACTTTATTTGTAATTGCTTTTTTGTCATAACTTGCATGTATTTGTTTGATTTAGTAATAACACTATTATTCGTTGTATGAATTTTTTTGTTAATTTTGGGGCGCTGAACACAAAAATGATAACGCAATTAAAAACTTGGTTACAATTTTCAAGAACAAGTTTTTTTTATTTTATTTTTAACAAAATAATAAAAAATACATACTATTACACTTGTAGAGACACTACATATACTGTGTTTTTGCTTTTCTTTTGTGAATTGTTTCTGGAGCATCTCTAATAAGAGTCCAACAAAAGTCGGCAAGCATGGAAGCATTCCACTTTTCCTGGTACCTTTTCTCCATTGTTGATATATCCTGATGGAAGCGTTCTTCGTGCTCATCACTAACAGCTTCGCAGTTGTCAGGAAACAGATCCAGATGTGAGTTAAGGAAATGGAGCTTTAGAGACATATTACGACCTATTTTTTGATACCATGATAGCATATTTTCAACCAAAGTAACGTACTCCTAAGTGTCAGCTTCTTTGTTTATTAGTGGTCATGAAGCGAAAGTCATTCCAAGCATTTTTTTTCAATATTTGATAGAGTGCTGTCAAAATGTTTGTTTTTCAGAATATTTCGAATCTGTGGTCCAACAAAAATACCTGGCTTAATTTTTGCTTCACTTAGCCTTGGAAATTTCTGGCGCAGTACTTTAAATCTGCCCCATCTGTATTCAATGCCTTAACAAAGCTTTTCATTAGACCCAATTTGATATGCAGTGGTGGAAACAAAATTTTTTTGGTGTCTACCAATGGCATATATTATATATTCTTTTCACCTGAGTTAACTTATTAATTCCAGGCAATCCTTTTTTAAAAACAAACTTTATTTGTTTTATTTTACAACTTAATACTTTAATGCTTTACTTTTAAAATAGCAACTTTCGCTATTATAATTAATGTCTAACTTCAACTGAGGTTCAACTCTGACTAAAAGTAAAACATTATTACAAATCATAATAAAAGGAAATTATGCACAATCAGCGTAATGCTTAGTTCGCAGTTTTATATATTGTCCTATGGAAAGAGGGTGACATAACTCCTCCCCTCGAAGAATCAACTCCACGGTCATCGGGGTAGTTGAACATCTTGTAACTCCAGGGCTGGGCTGGTTTCTTCTGTATTTCTCATTGAACGTTTATATTTTAAAGGCAATAGTTTTTTATAACAATAAAAACCAATACATAAGACTAACAATGCATAAATGAGAATTGTCCATACACTGGGAAAACTCGATACATTGCTGAAGAATAAGTGCGGGTTGTTTTCTTGAATTTTATTTTCAAGATCGAAGAGTTCGTCTAGTTCGACTTTTTGTAAATGAAAACTAAGGTTGAGGGTTGGCAACAGGCTGGTTTCTTCGTTAAAATCGGGAAACAGAACTGGTTGGCTATTACTCAATATTAATTTATTATTGAATATTGATTTCTGGTCAACAATTACTTGGCAATTTATTGGTATTAGGACCATATACGTGCCGAATAATTTTTGGCTTTCTTCTTGGTTTTGACATTTTAGTTTGACGATTTCTTCTTTTGGCAGAATAAGAATCCAATGGTCGGCAATATCCAATTGTTTAATTATTGGCTTAGTGATTTTTACTTCTATTTGCTGACATGCGGAGATGTTTGCTGTGGAGTCTAAAAGTTGAACTGTACAAGGGCTATTTTTGTCGATTTCTTGAAGTTCCATTTTTCCACAGATGTAGTTTTGAGCTTTGACGTCTTCGCATCCTTGACTTTGGTATGCGTAGTGCAATTTATTTTTTAAAAGAAATTTATTTCGCGGTATGATAACCTTAAACAGACTCTTTCTCCAAATTGGGATAGAATAGAGATGAAAATAATCGAATAAATTGGGATATGTAATTGGCATATGCAGTAAATATGTAATTTTATTATTTAAAATGTAACAATCTAATTTTATTATTTTTTCAAAAATTAAAGTATTTTCCAAAGTGACTTGTAAGGGCATTTGTTTTATTCCAACTTGTTTTTGTACTTTTAAGAGTTCAAAATAAAGATCTTCCGTTTTTATTATACTTGGATGTAAAGTCTGAAGTTTTGCGAACGCAATTGAATTTTCTATATCTTGTAAAGTAGAATCGATAATTTCGTACACATTAATTATTTGATTTAAAGTATCTTTGATTAAGTTTGCGTTCTCCCTGTAAGTAGTTTTTTGCATTATCAAATTTATTTGATTTAATTTGGATTCCAACAATTTTTCATTATGATTAATTTGTTTAATAGTAGTATTAAATTTCTTAATAATACTTAAAGATATTGAGTTCTCTTTCAAAATACTTGCGCTTAATTTATTTTGATTATTTTGCAGTTCCGTAATAAGTTTTTCATATCTTTCTCCGTCCGAGGAGTCTAAGTTTCCTGTAACAGCCTTGAAAACTGATCCTAGTAGATTAACTAAACCTCGTTTTATTCTATTTGGATGAGGGACTATTTCAATTATTTTTGTTTCAACCCTATCTTGTATTAATTTTAAAATTTTTAAATAATTCGAAGTGTCGAATAAGTATTCGGGATTGCAACTTATTGTTTCTGATAAATTTTTAGACTTAATATAAAGCTTATTGATTTCTAAAATGATTGGATTAAGATCGTAATAATGTATTAAAGTGTATGTAAATTCTTGCACTTTCGCAGTTCCTAATTTAAATGGAATTATACCGGGATTGTCGTTTAGTTTTCTCACGGTAATTTTTTCTTCATATCCGAATGTTAAGTGAAGAATTCTGAAAAATAAAAAGATCATGTTTTATTTAAAACTATATCGTTTTCTCAGCGGACGTTTTAGATTACTTAGATGTACTTTCTCATGAGAATTTGTTTTTGCTGTTTTGCGTTCTGGGTTCACGGAAACTAACTTGGTTGGTTTTGTAAATTTATCTGCCGTTTTTTGCCTAATATGTTTTTTTACGTATACATTTTGTTCTGGTGTAAAAATCTCAGGGTCTTCTCTGGTTTCATTAATTTTGCTAATAATGTTACTCTTTTGATTTATAAGTTTTTCATTAATTTGGGAATATAGAATTTTCGTTTTTTCCTTATGATCATTTATATAGTCTGTGAGTAATAATTGTTCGATATTTAAGTCGAATGGATTATCGTCCGTAATATGTCCATTGATTATGTCAATAGGTTTCAGTTTTGTAGATGAATGAATGGAATTATTATATGCTAAAATCGCATATATCATTTTTTGATTAATAGGTGTTTTAGCGAAATTTTGGTTATTGAGTAATCGGATATGTTCCGAAAGGGTAGAATGTAATCTTTCAATCAATCCGTTCGATTGTGGATGATTGGGGGAACAGAAATGAATTTTTACTTTATGTAGCTGTAAGAGTTCAGTCACTACGGAGTTTTTAAATTCCGTTCCGTTGTCGACTATTATTTGTTTTGGAATTTTATGATGTGAAAAATAAAATAAAAGGTTATCTGCTATTTCCGTAGAAGCAAGAGATTTTAACGGATACGCCTGCGCGTATTTGGAAAAACTATCGATAATGGTCAAAAATTTTGTTTGTTCTAAGGTATATGTATCAAGGTGGATTATTTCGAAAGGTTTTGATGCAGTGGGTGTTATGTTCATTTGAATTTTAACCGGGTTTCGATCATATTTACTGATTTGACAAATTTCACAATCGTTTATATACGTTTGAATTGAACTTTTTAAATTTGGCCAGTAATATTTACTTTTAATTTTTTGTTCCGTTTCATCTATTCCTCTGTGATTACTTTTACTTTCATGGTAATTTTTGATTATCTCAGGGATATCCTGTTTGTCAATAACGTCAATTAATTGTGTTAGACAACGCTTAAATTTTATAGAAGGCCATTTAAAATTTTTCCTTAATACCTCGCAAAATGGTTCATATGTATCTGGATTTTCGAAATATAAATAATAGAGTTTGTCTGGAACGATTGATTCTTTTATAAAGAGATTTGGACTTTTAGTCTACGTTTTTTCTCGAATAAAATTATAGTTTTAAGTTTTGCTGGTGAATGTAATACTTCCTGGATTAGAATTTGGTTTGCGCCGTAATTTACAGGTATGTCTGCTATGGGGATTCCTACAATGGGATTTTGTTCGTTATTTGAATGAATCGTAGCGTCATCGTCTTCCTGTACGTCGGGGTTATCTAACGACTCGTTATCGGCTTGTGCCTGAGTGGAAATCTGATCTATATTGTCATCGTCATTTTGTATGTTATCTTTTTCTTGTCCGTTGGTTGTGTTCTCGGGGTTTACGTTACTATATTGAGTAACTTGATTAGTATATTCACCTAGGTCAAAAGCATCTTTCGTATGAATTTCTATTCGCGATAGTGCGTCGGCATTTGTATTTAATTTGCCTTTTTTGTAAATAATTTTATAATCAAATTCCTCAAGTTTGATTCGCCATCTAACTAATTTAGAGCTGGGGTCTTTTAACGAAAAGAGCCATTGAAGTGGTTTATGATCGGTAATGATATTAAATTTTCTCCCGTATAAATAAGGTCGAAAGTATTTGGTAGCCCAAACTAGACAAAGACATTCTTTTTCGATAGTTGAGTAATTTTGTTCTGAATCGTTTAATGTGCGTGATGCGTAAGCAACTGGTAGGTCTTGACCTATAGGGCCTTGACTAAGTACGCATCCTAAAGCTACATTTGACGCGTCGCAAGTTAAATTAAATGGTTTCGAAAAGTCAGGGTACTGTAATATCGGTTCGTTTAACAACAGATTTTTACAATAGTTAAAACAGTTTACAAATTCTTCGTTATGTTCAATTTTCGCGCCTTTCTTGAGACATTTTGTTAGAGGTTTTGTAATTTTCGCGAAGTTATTAATAAAACGTCGGTAATAACCGAGTAAGCCTAAAAATCCTTTGATTTGTTTTGTTGTGGAAGGTATCGGATATTTTTTGATAGCTAAAATTTTATCGGGATTAGGTTTAACACCTTCAGGCGTTACGATATGACCTAAATACGCAACTTCCTTCCTTAAAAATTCCGATTTGTCTAATTGAATTTTGAAATTAGACTCTCTTAGGCGGGTAAAAACTTCTGTTAGTTTAACGATGTGTTCTTGAAGAGAACTTGAATAAACGATTATGTCGTCAAGGTACACAGCACATTTTTCGTTGGTAATTCCACGTAAAATATTATCCATAACTCTTTGAAATGTCGCGGGGGCATTTTTGAGTCCGAATGGCATACGTAAAAATTCGTAGTGCCCGTTTTCTGTATTAAACGCGGTTTTAGGGATATCTGCTTCATTCATCTCTATTTGATGAAAGCCGCTTGCCAAATCGAGAGTAGTAAAGTATTGACATTTTCCTAACTTATCTAAAAGGTCTGTTATGTTAGGGAGGGGATACTTATCATCTAGGCTTTTTTCATTAAGACGGCGGAAGTCCAAAACCACTCTCCATTTTTGCTTACCCGAAGCATCTAATTTTTTAGGGACGACCCAAATTGGCGACGACCAAGGCGAACTACTTGGTCTTATAATATTTTGGTTTAACATTTTGTTAATTTGAGTTTCTACTTCTTTTTTATGGATGAAGGGGTAGCGATATGATTTTGTATAAATTGGCACTTCATCAGTGGTTCTAATATGATGTTTGATTTTACTAGTGAAAGTAAGAGGGGTGCCCTCTTGATAAAATATATCAGAGAATTTTTGACATAGATTTAGAATAGCATTTCTTTCTTCGGCGTTTAAATGATCTGTACGTATTTGAGAAAAATCTAATTTAGTTTTTGGGGTTTCATCGAAATTATTAAAGTCTATTTTTTCTAAATCCTTTCTGCAAAATCTTTCAACTTCAATAGGTTCAGAAAAATCAAGTGTAATAGGTTCACAAGTATTGTTTAAAATTGAAGTTAGGGCTTTGCCGTTTCTTGCTATAGTTAAACATTCGGGAATTTCGCAATTATGAAATTTTTGGTGTGGAATTATTATTTCGCCACTTTTTATGTTTGTTTTTAATTTTATAATCTGTTCACAACGAGGGGCGATGGTGACGCAATTTAATTCCGTTTGGGTTTTATGGAAACACAATTTTATTTTTGTATAAGGAGTAATTAGTAAGTTTTTGTCAAAATCTAAGTTGGCTTGAAGTAATTTTAAGTTATCGAGACCAATTAATCCGTCGAATACATTATGAAATCTAAACAAGTAAAATTTTAAATCAAGTTTTACCGGTAGATTGAAAATTTTTGATGCGGGGATCATTGCGCTATATTTGTGAGCTGATTTCTGAAAAACGGTTGATACAATAAATGGATCATTTTGAATACAATTTTGGTAATATTTAAAAGCTAAATTTGGATTTATAAAGGATTTGGTTGAACCTGAATCAATTAAGAATTTTAGATTATACTCTGGAAATGTGATGTAAGATAGTTCACTACAATTGGTATTTAAAGATATTATTTCTTCTGTCAAATCTGGGGGTTCTCCTGCGGAGCCTCTTGAAAATTTTGATAATCATTCGCGGCTTGTGACGTCGTACTATTAGCGTCATCTTCCAAGTGATAGGAATTGTCTCGCGATTCCTCTTCGTATGCATAATTATCGTCATAGTATGGTAGGTCAGGGTTGTATGTTTCGTAGTTTTGATATTGTTGTTCTATATCGTAAGGATTTGTTTCTGCGTTGTATAATTCTTCCGCGATATATTTTAATTGTGGTTGGTACGAAGGACCTTGTCTTTGTATATTATTATTGTTGTTTGGTTTAAAGGTTTGTCTAGTAGACACTGACATAGGTGTTGGCTTAGGTAACGGTTTATTAGGATCCGGTTTGAAAACGTTTCTTTTTCCGAACACTTGTGAGTTTGTAAAATATCTTTGTGGTTGCATATTAGGATTTTGTCTAATAGGTATGGGTTGTGAAGGGAAATTTGGCCTAAATTGATTGTGATTTGTATTTGTATTGAAAGGTCGTTGGTTAAAATTTTGGGGAATAAAATTATTGTTGAAAAATTGGGGTCTTTGGTGCATATTAGGATTAAAATTATTAAAATTTTGGTTCACGGGACGTGTTCCGAAATTTGGTCTATTGTTTGTATTTTTTATTGGGACATTACCCATATTTTGAAGGTATTTAATATTTGCTTCTTGAATTACAAATTGGATAGCATCTGTTAAAGATTGTGGTCTCATGCATCTAATATTAGTGCCTAATGGTTCCCTAAGTCCTGATAAGAAAGTTTTTAAAGCTAAATTTTGATATAAGGTTCTTTTTATGCCTGCGGCATTCACCTCTTCGTGAGCGTCTACGTAACTGCATAATAAATTTAGTATTTCTAAACAACGATCGTAAAAATGTTGTGGAGATTCGTTGGGTAATTGTTTTAACATCACTAAATCTCTAGTGAGGCAACTTTCATCGCGCCTATCTGCAAAATTTCTAGACAGAGTTTCTTTTAACTCGGCCCAATTAGTTACATTTTGTATATTTATGATCAGCTTAGCATTTCCTGTAAGCTTACCAACTAAAGAATTTAAAAGATAAGTATTTTGAAATGACTCGGGGTTAGTATTATCGTAAAATTGATTGATTAATGTTTGGCACACCGCTAAATATCTATTTAGTTCGGTCGGGTTGCCATCAAAAGTTGGAACACAGTTTAAATATTCCGGTTTAAATTGGTTAGCCATTATTTTGGTATTTAATAAATTGATAAAACAATCTGAACTACTTTTTTCAGTTTCTTCGTCACTTGACGAATCGAAAAGATTATTACTTAAATTATCTTGTTGTTGCGAAATACCTGCGGTCTTTTCGACAACAGTATTATTTATAATTGAATTTGTATTTCTTAAATTGTTTATTGGAGAACTTAATTGATTAGATACTTCCGATTGAATTTGGGAAGTAGAGTCAGAGTCCGTTGAAGGGTTTATACTTAATTTTTCTAAGAATTCTAATAGATTGTCTACAGACATTTAATAATTGCACTTACATAACTAGATGGATGGCTCTGGTCATTGTTCTATAAGATGCCTTGATGATGCAGCAATGCTGGTCTGGACCAATCAAAGACGTCTTGCGAAAAGGACAATTTGCGTTCCTTCCCCGTGCTCTCGCTGCAGGTGGTGGTTGTTACAGTTCCTCAATGGATTGGGTTTTCTGGTTTTCGAGAAGCCGCTCTGTAGACTAACACACTTCACTTCAGGAGAATCACTATGTCTGATGGTTGATCAAATCGATTGTTCGAACTTGATTTTGCTCGGTGCAAATCAATATCAACACATCCTACCGACTGCGCCAGTTAACTTATTAATTCCAGGCAATCCTTTTTTAAAAACAAACTTTATTTGTTTTATTTTACAACTTAATACTTTAATGCTTTACTTTTAAAATAGCAACTTTCGCTATTATAATTAATGTCTAACTTCAACTGAGGTTCAACTCTGACTAAAAGTAAAACATTATTACAAATCATAATAAAAGGAAATTATGCACAATCAGCGTAATGCTTAGTTCGCAGTTTTATATATTGTCCTATGGAAAGAGGGTGACATAACTCCTGGTTCTAATGATTGTCGAACGGACCAGTCTTTTCTCTTGTAATAAAGTGCCTTTGCCCAATTTTCCGATTCACACAAGAAACAGCAAAACTTGGTGTAGCCTCGCTGCAACCCAAGTAAAAGTGCAATCACGTTTAAATCGTCATAGTATTTTATACTTGTCAATAGGTACTTCATATTGTCTTATGATTCTTTGATGTGAACTGCATATCTCACAGGAATAGACGGTAAATTTTTTCCCATACGCAATAGTACTGCTTTTAAACTCAATGTTGAACTGTCTCTAAACAATCTCCATTCCTCTGACTTGTAGATTATGTTTAAAGCCGCCAATAAACCGCTAATGTTATTGTAGAAAACCATGTTAAAAAATGATGCTCGGTCTTCATGGCTTTTACAAAAAACACACGCTGAAACTCTACTTTTTGTAATTTCTAAGTCTCTCACAAGATCATTTAATTCTGACTGGGTTATTTCATGCGACTTGCAGAATAATGTGCTGGGTATCAAATCAGGATCTCTTGATGTGGATGGCATATCTTTGTCTTGAAAAATCGATGTATCGTTATTATCCAATTCGTAAATAAATGTTTGTGGTGTTTCTGGAATAGGAAGTTCGTCACTATGGGTCACAGGTCTTATGTCAGATAGTATATTTTGATAGTTGATAACCAACTTCTTGGATATATCTGTGCCTTGCCCAACGTGAGGTATGATGCAGAAATAGCAATCATTAACATGATTTGAAGGCTTTCTCCAGATTATTGAAACAGTAAACCGCGTACATTGTTTTTTACTATTTAAACAGTTGAAGTGCATGCATTACGGCAGGTCTGTTGTACTCATTTGAATACATCAAACCAGCATACATGTGTTTTATTGACTTGGAAAAAGCATTCGATCGTGTACAGTTAAAAGACGTAATACACCTTCTTTACAACAGGCAAATTCCATATAACCTAATCAAAACCATTGAAAATATATATATATATATATATATATATATATATATATATAAAACAAACAGGATTCAAGTAAAAATAAATAGGGTCCTGACTGAACCAATAGCTATGGGCTGAGGAATTCGACGAGGAAATTCCCTGAGCCCCCTTCTTTTCAACATCATTATGGACGAAATAATAAAAAATGTACGTTTACTGGAAGGGTATAGAATGTGCGACCATGAAATTACTGTTTTGTGCTACGCTGATGGCGCCGTACTAATGGCCGAAAACGAAAACGACTACAGCGATTGTTACATCGATATAAATGCACTGCGAAATCATTTAATATGGTGATATCGGCACAGAAAACTAAATTCGTGACAACGCCAAAACACCATTAAGGTGCAAATTGGAAATTGAACGCTAAGTTATCCAGTAAGAAATGAAATAGAAATATTTAGGCATGGAAATCTCAGATTATGATGATGTTTAGGCGGAGGTAAGAGAACAAAGAACAAGGGCAACAAGAATAGCAGTATGTTTAAGTGACACAATATGGCGAAATAAAAATATTAATATAGAAACCAAATCAATAATTTCTAAGACAATAGTGAGACCAACTATGACATATACCGCAGAAACTCGACCTTACACGGCGAAAACTGAACAACTAATAGAGACAATCGAAATGAGAGTATTTCATAGAATAACTAAAGAAACGCTCTTAACCTGAGAGACAAGTGGAAATATAAGAAGAACAGGTTAAGTAGAAAACCTTAATGAGTGGGTACAAGGTAGCACAAGGGAGTGGAACGAGCACATCAGTAGAATGGATGACAGAAGGATAGTCGAAATACACGAGGCAAATCACCGTTAGATCGCAGGAGTTTGGGATGCCCCCAAAAACGATAAAGCGACAACTTATCAGTGCAATAGGCAGAGAGACAATGAAAAGAAACAGGCGACTTTTCACCTAAATTAAAGAAGTAAGAAGAAGAAGAAGCATTACAGCAGATAAGTGGCGAACACTGTTTGTTTTAATCTTCACTATTGCAACCGAAATAAATCTGATATGCCTTTTTTTCCAATAAGATAATAGACCACTCCTGAGAGATAAAAGTCACCTCACTATAAACATAACAGAAGTTATCTGGATTGTTTACTCACTTTCATGACATCTTACAATCTCAACTATTCAATTCGATTCACTAACTTGGACTGACTAATCCCTCCGCTTTGTTACAGCCTCTATATTTTTAGAGAATATTAAAGAATTTTCCATTAAACTCCATGATACTAGCATTATTGACGTTCGTCGTTTGTATATAGGGTATGTTCAGTACAAAGTAGATATAAAAGTCGATTTACATGGGTTTAAATGGCTATCTCTCTGGGGAATTGAGACTTCGTATATGGGGGTCATCTATGGAGATCCTTCATGTAGTGTTGCTAAGTTGTGCAAAAATTTTTTAACTTAGGGAAAACGTATATTTGGCAAAGTCGCATCCCTCTATTGTTATAACAATACAAATATATGTACATTCTTGCAGTTGTATTGTTAATATATAAGTAAACATGACACCACGTATCTCTAAAATTCGATTAATTACTATTAAAAAGATAAACTTATTTTCAGTTTTAACACGCAAAAAATAGTAAAATTTAGTCGATTTTATTTCAGATCCATTTTGGCTCTTGTGCAATTAATTTCTCAAAATTCAAACAGACGGTTATCGTGAAACTTTTGTTAAAGCATTATCTTATCATAAACTTTGAATTAGCACACATTTTGGTTTCAAATACGAGGTTCACGAAATAGGCTAATATTGCTGTCACTCTTTCGGAAGACGTTCACCTTGACACCCAAAGAAATAATGCACCTATCTCCCAGAAAAAACAATAAATTTCATGAAAAGTCTAGGATCTTATAGTATACAAGCCAGCAACAGATTTTCCAGACCAATTTCCTCTTGGGCGATAACTTGTGAAATGCTTCAGACAGGTGTGCCATGAAGCCTCGTGAACGTCAGCTGCGGCTGCGTGGGTGGGTGGAGCAGCGGCAGCCTCCTTCTCAAGTAAAAAAAATGTTTTTAATCATTTCCTCCCGACTGAAAATTTGTCAAATGATAGTTAACACAATTATTTAAAGATAAAAAAAGTCAGGGGGCTGTACCTTGGTAGATTATACGTCAGCTGGTCACACGAACATGCAAAAAAAAAAATTGTTCAGTGATTTCCTCTCAGTTTACATGTTATTTTGAATAAATAAAAACGTCAGCTGGCTCTATGTTGGTGGAAAAGTCGTCAGCTGATGTAGTGAAAGGTGGGAGCCAGGCGTGAGCGCCCATCGCCTACTTAAATACGTCAGCTGACAGGTTTTCCCTCGTCATACTGCCAACTGATTTTTTTTTATTAATAAAAATATCATATTACCACTCATTCATCCATAGGAGAAATAGAAAGGAAACATTTTTATATTCTGTTCAACCGTCACAGTGTTGCTTTTCAAACAATTTCTTCTCGAATGGCCTCGTTTCCTTTCTATTTCTCCTACGGATGAATGATTGTTAATATGATATTTTTATTAATAAAAAAATTAGCAGACGGTATGACGAGTGAAAACCCGTCAGCTGACATATTTAAGTATTTAAGTAGGCGATCGGCGCTCACGCCTGGCTGACGTTTTTATTTATTCAAAGTAGCATGTCAACTATCATCTGAAAAATTTTTAACTGAGAGGAAATCACCGAACAAAAAATATTTTTTTTGCATGTTCGTGTGACTACCACGGTACAGCCAGCTGACTTTTTTTTATCTTCAAATAATTGTATTAACTATCATTTGACAAATTTTCAGTCGGGCGGAAATAATTAGAAACAATTTTTTTTACTTCAGTGTGAGGCTGCCGCAGTTCCACCCACCCACACAGCCGCAGCTGACGTTCACGAGGCTTCATGGCACAACTGTCTCAAACATTTCACGAGTTATCGCTTGAGAGAAAATGACCGACAAAATATACTATCTGGTTTGTATACTATTATAGGTTGAGGTACTGAATACAGGCAAGAAAAGCTTTAACAGCTCACTTACCATTTACAATTTCTAAATGCTTATCAAAATAATTTAATATCATAGTGCTTTAACGCTATTAATAGGGGTAGAAAGATTTCACATCCATTGAAAATATTACTTTTAAATTGTACAATCTTCGTCGTTAAATAGAAATCTATTATAACTTTAACGTGCCTGTCAAGTCACCGCAAAAAGTTTCAATATGGAGTAATTTTGTTGGAAATCGATTTTAAACGTATTTCACAATCTTTTCAGCAAATGTGTGAAAAACGATTAATACTTACCGCCGACTAGGTCAACAGCCCTTGAATTTGCCTCGTCATGATTTCCTTATTAAACATTTTATGCAAAGATAGGTGAATAAATTTGCGTTTAAGAATATATATATTACACACATTTTATCAGATAATTTATGTATAGATATATATATATATATATATATATATATATATATATATATATATAGATTTAGATGTTAAAGACATTAATTGAATAATTGATTAATCCCTATGTCTAGCATAATTTCTAAAAATAAAGAATGAATTTTCATTTGGTTTCCGTCGTGGGTTAGGTCGTTTTCCAAAGAAGTTTTT
The DNA here is from genome assembly GCA_034092305.1 of Diaprepes abbreviatus. Lineage (NCBI taxonomy): Eukaryota > Metazoa > Arthropoda > Insecta > Coleoptera > Curculionidae > Diaprepes > Diaprepes abbreviatus. Next base: position 596,241 of record JASJET010000090.1, on the reverse strand, counting down.
GGTGTATGATAAATCGACTTATAATGTAAAGTAGGAGAATAATGAAGATGGTTTCAATTTTGGTCGGATACTTATTCTACGCAGACTACATCATCAGAGAAACATTTTTTTATTTATCGACGGACAATACTGCTATTTTACAATAATTAATTACAGAGCTAGCGCGAAACATAACAATGTGAAATCAATAATAGTAAAACAAAAGGGTGTTTACAGAAGAAAAAAAATAACAGCAAAAACAAAAAACATCAATCGACAACCAATACCAATAGCCTTCGTTTAAAATGATTCTAGGAAGTATCAAAGAAATTCAAATCACCCGACCCATCGGCATATCCAGTCACCCTTGGTATAAAAAAATAGCTTGCTCTGTCAAAAGGCAGGAGAAATATTTGGAAAGTACAAATACTCCTGGGAGGGACCCACAGACCAACAGTCGACAACAGGCGCGTGCAATCGGTGATACTGTTTATAATTTTAAAGAGAAGTTGAAAGTTTCTACCCTTTCTTCTATCAGAAAGAGGGAGTAACTTCAACTCGAAGCACAAAGCAACATAATTAAGATCAGCATCCTCGTTGAATTTCAAGTTAACATCTGAGAAACCCTCTTTGCACCTGTTAGAACCCGATACACATATGATTCATAGTGGGGGTTCCAAACGCAAGAAACGCACTCAAGGCGTTTTCAAACCAAAGAGCGATATAGTATTTTAAGGGACTTCACAGTGGAAAGCTCCTTAGCATGACGTTTAATAAAACCTAACATCCTGAGGGACTTACTAACAATATCAGCGATGTGAGGAACGAAGGAAAGGATGAAATCAAAATTGACTACCAGATCCCGCAAAGATTCAACGAAGGTCAGCGGCCTACCATTGAAGTGATAGGGTAAGTCCAGTAGATAACGCAATCTAGAAAACCTAATGAATTTACATTTAGGAATATTTAAACTCATTCTATTCGAACAAACTATCAAGGTCCCCCTGAAGCTCCAAGCAGTCACTGTAACTGTCGATGTTCTTCTACACCTTCATGTCATCCGCAAAGATTAAGAACTTGCTTGACTTAGAGCAGATGAATACATCATTAAAGAATAAGTTGAACAATAATGAACCGATGTGGGAACCTGAGGCACTCCTGAACACACTGATATCTCAGAAGATAGAAAATGATTCACCCGCACTACCTGACGATTATCACTCAGATAAGTCTCAAATTAACCAAACAGTGGACCAGAGACACCCATACCCCGAAGCTTATCCAGCGAAATCCCGAGGCATCCTATCAAAGACCTTCAAGAAGTCAATATACACAGAGTAAATCTCGTATCGCCCCTCCAATGCCTCAGACAAATCGCCCACATAAAGGACCAGATTCATCTCAATGTTCCTGTCAGCACAAAAATCAAACATATACGACATATGTGTGCTAACATTTAGATTCTTCCCAATTTTTGGTAAATTAGATTTAAGAAAGTTCGCAATTTAAATTTGTAAAACTGGCTGATTGTTTGATTTGATTGAACAGGTAAAAAAAACTTAGAGGGTAAATAGCCCTGTATTTATTGACATTGTGACCCCTCATTTTCAGCGCTTAAACAATAAGGAATCTCCTCTAATGAGGTTCGAATTTTACAAAATAACCATAACATTCAAATTTTAAAATATAACTTGTTGTGAATAATTGTTCTTATTGCGCCCTTCTTAATATTATTCTTAAACTATATAACACAAAATATAAAGATTATCTTTATAAATGCATAAATCAATAATAATGATAAAACAAGTATGTAAATATAGTACCAAAATTGTTGCAGATAAAACACCACATAACCTCTAGAAATGCTAAGAATATCTACAAGCTTGGAAGCACGGCCCTCGTCAGAGAAAAGATCAAAGCAATTCTTCGTAATGCCCGTAATCTCTATGAATTGCATCTAAGATTATCACCTCTAATGGAACAGGACAAATTTGCAACGCTGGATAAAATCACCTACGCCCAAGCAGAAAGAATCCATCAACAAGTCACTATAAAGCAAAAAAGAAAATTCGTAGGACTTTTGAACAACAATAATCCAGCAAGCACATCAATGCACAGTCGTTAATTTGTCACGTATACAACTTACCGAAGCAGAAAAACTATCTTTTAAAAAGGACAGAACTTCGTCATCACTCCAAGACGCATACCAGTGTACGAAATAGTTTCTAGTGTCGAGGATTCCATTAGAAAATTACCTTCAAAGCAAGCAGACACGATTCGATACGAAACAGCAAAGATCATAAGATCACAGCCACCTAAATCAAATATTACTTCAGCGGAAAGGAAGGCTATCAAAAAACTGAACGAGAACAACACCATCTTAGTTCTCCCAGCTGACAAAGGAAATGCAACTGTTGTTATGGATAAGGACAAATATAGTGGAAAAATAAACCAGCTCTTGGACGACAATACTTACAAAGTCATTCAGATGGATCCAACAAACAAAATCAAAAGAAACCTCTCTAATTAATGCATCTAGTCTCACTCGAGAAGAAGAAAAAAGCCGTTAAATCAAGCAACTCCAATATTCCACGCCTCTACGGACTGCGTAAAATAAATAAAGAAAATGTACCTCTACGTCCCATCGTCAGCACAATATACTTACCAACCTACAAAATAAGTAAATATCTGGCCAAACTTTTACATTCCTTTACAGGAAAAACTGATTCCTTTGTTAACAACTCGGGACACTTTGTCAAAAGATTAAAAATTATCCAATTAGAGCCCGGAGACATATTGGTCAGTTCTGAAGTAGAATACTTGTATACAAATATTCCTATAAATGATTCAGTTTCCATAGTATCTTTGATTTCAACTTATTTTACTTTTCAAGGAAATTTCTATAAGCTGTCATTGGGAGCCCCTTGTCTTCTGCTCCTCTAAAACTTAATTTTGGCAATTTGGCCACATGGCGCAGATAACCTCAATATTTTTCTGGATCATCTAAATGAACAACACCCTACAACAAAATTCACTATGGAAATTGAATCAAGGAGTGCTCTTCCCTTTCTAGATGTACTAGTACAAAAGAAAGATTATGGAAAATTAGGGCATTCGGTGTACAGAAAACGAACACATACAAATCGATGTCTCAATACAACATCACACCATCGTCCTTCTCAAAAACAATCTGTCATAAACTCTTTGGTACAACAGAAAAACTGACTAATGCTCTGAGAGGCAACAGATATTGCTCTGAAGATATAAGACGTTCTATTAGTAAATATAAAAACCTAACTCCTCAACAGAATGTCATAAATATATCTCTTAGTGTTGTCTTACCTTACATATACTTAACCACCTATAAGATTGCCAGATTGCTCCAAAAATCAAACATTCGTACAATTTTCAACACATATAAGAAAACTGGACAGTGTTAAAAGTCTCCAAAGGACGCAATATCATTCCAAACAGAAGGCGTTTACAAGTTACCTTGCTCTTGTGGTAAAGTATATGTATGTGAAATAGGACAGTCTTATCCACTGGGCTTAAGGAACATGAAAGATGTATAAAGAAGAAACAAATTGTACAATCTCATATTGATTAAAGCCCCGTTACTGAAGGGATTCTGGGAAAGTGCCGATGGCAAGGACATCAAAACTCTATTGGTAGTACCCGAAAACAAAGTCCTCGCACTTTTAGAAGAAATTAACAATGGGAAGTTTGGTGTCTATTTAGGGATTAACAAAACTTTAGACAAACTTCGAGGTAGATTTTACTCGGTTAACTACTGACATAAAATCATGGTGTAGACAGTGATCTAAATATGAAGGCAACCAAGGTCCAAGCACAAGATCTAAGAAAAAAATGAAGCAGTATAATGTTGGAATACCTTTTGAATGAATGACTATTGATATAGGCAACAAATACATCTTTGTTGCTATTGATTGTTTCAGTAAACGGTCTGAAGTATTTGCCATCTCTAACCAGGAGACCTCAACAGTAGGTGAAGTCTTAGTCAACAATGTGTTCAGCTGATTTGGAATTAACTTAGAGCTACCATCTAACCAAGGACGAAATTTTCCATCTAAGCTTTTTCAAAAGCTCTTCGAACTATTTAGCATCTATAAATCTGGGACAAAAGCTTTATATCCTCAGTCAAATGGCATAGTTGACCGATTTAATAGGACCATTGCAGAGTACCTGTAGGAAAATTAAAGAATAGATACCTAGAGATAAAAAAGAAAAGGAATTGCTGCTTTCTGAAAATAAAAATAAAATTCCATTTTAGCCGGTTGGATATTAAAATAAAACAATTTTTTTAATTCTTGTATTTTCGAGGTTCTAAGCTCGACTGGTTTATTATTGAATTTGTCAATTTAAACTTCATAATTTCAACTTAGACCGGTTTTAAAGTTAATCAGTGTTAGTGAGGTAGAGGGACAGATTTTTTATTAGAAAGAAAGATATACTAAGATGCAAAAAATAATAATTTAGGGCCATTTATATATATATATATATATATATATATATATATATATATATATATATATATATATATATATATATATATATATATTTCTGTAATTCTCTCTTGGGTATAGGTTTTTCCATTTGAAAATAAAAAAAACAATTTTTCTGACAATTCGCTCTAACATAGTGAGCACATTCGCACAAACCTACTTTCAAGATTCGATATGAATATAAAATAACTTTGAGAAGCTCACTATATTAGAGCGAAACGTCAGAAAAATTGTTGTTTTTTGATTTTAAGATGGAAAAACCTATACCCAAAAAAGAATTACAGAATATATATATATATATATATATATATATATATATATATATATATATATATATGTATATATATATAAATGGCTCTAAATTATTCTATGAATCTAATATTATTATGAAATTATTTACTTATTTTAAATTGGTTACATTGGTAGTTGCAATTATAATATTTCTAAAATAGATATTGGTAGCTATATCTATGTATATCTTTTTATGTAGAATAAAAATGAAAATGTTTGTTTTTTATTAAAAAAATGATGCACTAAGTAGCAAAAAGTTTATGCTATTTTAATGACACACACACACACAGTACCGTAAGAGGCGCTCTCTACAATTAACAGCAGAACTATAAATAGAGTTGTTTTGTGTCCTTAAGAATTTTCCTATTATAAAACTATATTCAAATATTTGATTCCCATTAAAACTTATTAAAAATAATAATAATAACTTTTGGATTAAGGTAAGTTTGTCTGAATCGCTATTTTTGTACATTAGGCTATATCAACTAGTAATTATGGAACACCCTATATATGGATTATTCAAAAACAAGAATGCGCTGAAAACTCTACAAACCCGCAACAATAAACCTGATATATTTAAAGTCAGACAGGAAGTCCCCCTCAAATAACTAAACAAACAAAGGGATCTTTCTATTTAACAAAAAATAAATTTATGACGTAACTTAGATACGTAATGATTAGTTATTTTCCTTTTAACTTATTAAAGACCGTATAAATTTTGCATTAATGGTTTTAAAACCCATCTAATAAAGCATAAGTTAGGAGCAAAATAGATCCATTTATCCCATACGTATATCGGAAGTATCAACCTATTAACTAGTCTTTAAAGTTATTAATTAACTGTGATGTATATTAATTTACCATAAGTGCCACTTTACATTAGTACATTAAGCAAAGAACATTCCCTTGGGATCTTCTCATGTAGTCAGATACATTCATTGATAATTCATTGAATATTAAACTTGATAAAATTAGTGATTAGGAGTTATGGTTTCCTTAAAGGTTTTCTTCATTATCATTTCCTTTAAGTATCACCTCTAGAGTAAATATTACGAAGAATGTTACAAGGTTCGCTAAAAAAATTCTCTTTCTTCTGATACGTCTTTAGCAATAACATTATTCTCTACGAAAAAATTATTCTTATTGTTCTTCAAAATATCCTCTTTCAATTAGTTACCATCTACAAAATTATGTCCTCCAAGAGGCTTTTATATTTATCTATGAATCATAAAAAAAATGTAGAATAATTTGCTATTATCAAATTTAAGTATAAAAAAATGTTTTTTTCCGGAAAATGTTTTAGACAAAAATGTGGGATTTTGAATAATTTACAAAATAAGTCAAACAACATCAAAATTGGACCACTTCGTATTAGTTACCAACAAGTTTTAATTAATGCTTGTAAAAAAGGGCTTAGTAGATTTCCATTTAATTCATAAAAAAATAATCGCATGTCCTTGATATCGCTGCAAAATAATATTTTGCACTAGACAGATAAAAATTCCTTTGAGCACCACTCTCTCTAGTTCTTGAATAAACTATAGTATAAGAGGCAAAATCGGGTCTATTTTTCTGAACTCAAAGTTCTTGGGGGGGGGGCGATCGCCCCCACCGTTCCCCCCCTCCTTGGATCCGCGCCTGGTGGGAAATAATTAGTTTAGGAATCGGAGCTACTGTTAATAGAATTAATTCTTCGCAAATTTTACATAGTAAACATTACGTATTTATTAAATTAAAAAGTGGTCAGAGTCAAAAAAGTAACTAATATAAATAAAATAAAAACAAAGAATCTAAAATAACATGAACTTAAGAATCGAAACTAGATCTGTTCCAAAAGATAAAAATACCTTTTATTCTTCCACGATTTGAGCTCGAACTACCTAGATTGTTGTGTCCTTATTAATTGCAATGCAGATCTAATGAATATAAATATACTGAAATTCTCACTTGACAAATTTTCAACAAACAAAGTTTAAATTATGTAATAGCTATATGTATTAAGGCATTTTTCAAAATTCCCTTGATCCTTGCAAAAACATAAACTTTTAAGAATAATGCGTTAAAATTATTTAGTAACATTTCAATACTTAAATTTTCAAGGAAACTTACAAGAACTTTCAGTTTAGAAACTTCGAAAGTGGGTAAAACAATTTAAATATCAAACAAAGTTATCAAATTTCTCCCCGAATGACCACGTTCCAAAACCCGCCACGTTCTCGACAGTGGGTTTCCAAAGATTTTCGTTTCATAAATATAAATTAGATGAAAGCTTATCCAGAATGTCATCAGTAAATAGATAACTACAAGAAAGGGTCTAGAAGATTTGGCTTTAAAGCCTCTGGAATATACTGAATTTCGTGGGACGTGGACTGGTCTAAAATGGATAATCCTATCTTATCAATAGCGACAACTGACAGATTTCTATTAGAACTAAAGGGTTATTTTGATTTATTTCATTACGTGTTTAGGAATGTGTGTGGAAAATATCAATACGATTTAAGTACCTAATTTAAACTAAATTCCTGTATTCCCAACAAAATCATTGAAAATAAGAAATGATAACAGAGAATAATTTTGTTCTCGTAGCAAATTAGTTCTTATTAATAAGTAAAAGTAGAATAACTAAGCATATGAAAATCCTTATATAAAATACCCTAAAATCCGTATATTAAACTAAAATTACAATCACATGAAAAGAAGTTACAAAATGAACACAAATTTTTACTGACTAAAAATACGAAAAATAAATTTAAAATTCAAAATAATAGAGATATTTTCCTAATAAAGAACGAAAGCTTTCACGGCTTTGGTCAAGTTAAAAATAATGGTTCTTGGGGTTAGACTGTGTCAAATTGCAATTATTATCCGAGGTTTCGCCTACGAATACACGAGCATCTTCAAGGATCTTTACTCTACGAGATTAGAATACTAATTGACTATCCAGGAGCAACAGCTCTGATTGGTGCTCAGCGTTATAATCGATTTCTACGTGGAATGTAGACTGTAACCTACATCTCTATTAAAAATATTTGGATATTTGCAAATTTCAATTAATTCTCTAATTTTACGTTTAAAGAAGACACTGATGCTAGCACCTTAATTTTTTTATATTAAAAATGTGACCTGAACAATGCTGGTGTTCAGCTACTGCAGACTGTACAATTTGTCTTTTTTTATACATCTTTTATGTTCCTTAAGCTTAGTGGACAATAGAGTAGAGCAGATGGAGATTGAAGTAAAAGATAACGAGGCATTAACGATACTAAAAGATGAAATAAAAGCAGCTATAAGAAACAACAAAAATGGAAAAGCATTAGGTCCAGATCAAATCCCAGTAGAAATCTTAAAATGCATGAATGATGATACCATGGATATATTGTTAGATCTTGTTCAACACAGTATATAAAACGGGGAATATACCCAGAGAATGGTTACTCTCCATCTTTTGCGCTATTCCAAAAAACAAAAATGCAAAAGACTGCAGCGAATATAGAACAATATCTTTGATAAGCCATGTACTCAAGGTGTTTTTAAAAGTAATACACGGACGCATTTATAAAGAAGTTGAAAAGGGGATAGATGATAGTCAGTTTGGATTCAGAAATGGTATAGGTACCAGAGACGCGTTGTTTGCACTTAATGTGCTTTCACAGATGTGTATGGATATGAACACCGATATACACATTTGTTATGTTAACTTCGAGAAGGCTTTTGATAAAATTAGACATGAAAAACTAGTCCAGATTCTAAGAAGAAAAAACATAGACAACAAAGATTTAAGAATAATAACTAACCTATATTGGAATCAACGCGCACAAATAATAGTAGATAACGAAACAAGTCCGGAAATTAAAATAGGAAGAGGAGTGAGACAAGGATGCATTTTGTCACCCCTACTATTCAATGGGTACAGTGAATCGATTTTCGAAGAAGCACTGTTAACGAAAGGTAAGGGAATAATAATAAACGGAAGAACTGTAAACAACATAAAATTTGTAGACGACACTGCTATCATAGCTAGCTCCGCTGAAGAACTCCAAGAACTAGTGAACGAAACAAATAACGTTTGCGAGCAACACGGATTAAAAATGAACACCAAAAAGATTAAATATATGGTAATAACTAAAAAACATAACATGCAAACAAGCATGAAGTTGCGAGGTGTGAATTTAGAAAAAGTGCAAAAATACAAATACTTGGGCACATGGATAACAGCAAATAAGAACTAGTGAACGAAACAAATAACTTTTGCGAGCAACACGGATTAAAAATGAACACCAACAAGACTAAATATATGGTAATAACTAAAAAACGAAACATGCAAACAAGCATAAAGTTGCGAGGTGTGAATTTAGAAAAAGTGCAAAAATACAAATATTTGGGCACATGGATAACAGCAAATAATGAACAAACAACAGAAATAAGAACGAGAATAGAAATGGCAAGAAGTGCGTTTATAAAACTGAAAACCATTCTGTGCAGCAGAGACATCACTCTAGAACTAAGAATGAGAATTTTAAGTTGTTATGTATTTTCAGTGCTGCAGTTGGAAGGCTGAACACTAAAACAAGAACACATAAATAAACTACAAGAGTTTGAAATGTGGTGTTACAGAAGGATGTTGAGAATATCTTGGACGGAGAGAAAAACAAACGTATTGCTAGCGATGGACAAAAACTATGAAATAATTAACAACATAAAAATGAAGAAACTGCAATATCTTGGACATATAATGGCCAGTGATACGAGTTGCTTAGATTGATCATGTAGGGTAAAATAGAAGGAACAAGAAATATCGGAAGAAGAAGAATTTCATGATTGAGAAATTTGAAAGAGTGGTTCAATTGTAGCTCAGTAGAACTTTTTCGAGTAGCAGCAAATAGATTAAGAGTGGCAATGATGATATCCAACCTCCGATAGGAGATGGCACCTGAAGAAGAAGAAGAAGCTTAGTGGACGTAGACCGTCCTGTTCCACCTACATTCACTTTACTGGAAGAGCAAGGTATCTTGTAAACGCCTTCTATTTGAAATAGAATTGTGTCTTTTGGAGACTTCAAGGACTGTCCACATTCTTAAAATTGGCCGAATGTTTGATTTTTGGAGCAATCTGGCAATCTTGTCGGGTGTTCTGTGTGTGTAAGGTAAGACAACACTGTCCATAGGAAGTACATTTATGACATTTTGTTGAGGAGTTTGGTTTTTATATTTATTAATAGAACGTCTTATATCTTCAGAGCAATATCAATTGCCTTTCAGAGCATTAGTTAGTTTTTCTGTTCCTGATTTCAGAGATTGTTAATCACAGGTTGAGAGTGCTCTATGTACCAAAGAGTTTATGACGGATTGTTTTTGAGAACGATGATGGTGTGACATTGAGATATCGATTTATATGTGTTAGTTTTCTGTACACAGAATGTCCTAACCTGCCATTCTCTTTCCTTTGTACTAGTACCTCAAAAAAGTGATTTAATTTAGTTTCCATAGTGAATTGTATGCTAAATATTATAATACAGATAATATTTTCTATATCAAGGATTCCTTTTCTTTCAGTGAATTCATTAACAATCGCCAATTACCAGATAACTATGTTATTATGAGTTCTGATGTTGTCTCTCTTTTTACTAATTTACCTCTCGAACAAGTCTTAAAGGTGACTGGACTAATATATCTAATTTTTGTACAATGGATTGGGACACTTGCGAAAAGGTTCTCTCCTTCATTTTTGATTACAACTATTTTGTTTTTGAAAACTCACACTAAAAGCACATCTTCGAAACCCCTTCAATTATCACCAATATTAGTCAATTATGTTTTAGATGAACTTATTGAAGACTGCTGACAATACCTTTCTTTTCATTTCTCTTTTGCAAAGAGGTATGTTGATGATCTCCTTTTGGCCCTTCCTGCACACAAAATCGATGAAACCTTGAAGATGCTTAACTCATACATCCATCTCCAATTCACAGTCGAAAAGGAAGATTTATCACACACTATACCATTCCTGGATATGTTGGTAATACGCACAGAAACCAACCTTCTAAAAACCAAGTGCTACAGAAAGTCTATTTGCTCATATATATATATATATATATATATATATATATATATATATATATATATATATATATATATATATATATATATATATATATATAAATAGAGCATACCTATAAGTAAGTACACAAACGAATATTTAAATATGTATGTGTTAAAAGATTAGTGAATTCCTTAATAAACTATTACTTATTCTGCGATATACTCTGTATACTCAATAGTTCAGAAATTTTTTGTGGTCGTTAATCGCGGTATATTCTCAGTTTCGCTTATCTTGGCCGCAGGTCACCCCTTCTTAAGAACACACGACCCTATTTTAATCGGTTCAGTGAGCCTTTCTTGTAACTTGCCGTCAATTTACGCCTGCAAAGGTCTGTTTGGGACATAGGTTATGATATTCATATGGGCCTGTTCGCCTACAGCGCCTACTCGTTGCTACCCTAAACCTCGAAAGGTTGCAGTAAACTCCTTTAAGATTAGTTAAGAACTTTTTTAACTCAGTCAAATGAAATTTACACTAAAAATTATTCCTGCATAGCTACATGTTTTTTATACAGTATCTTGGGAACCGAATTTTAAGCTTTTCTTTCTTATAAGTAGAGGGAGAAATATATGCAAAATAAATAAAAATGCAAAATAAATATATATGTATTTCAAATATAAAAAAGGTATTATTAAAAGCCCCTCTAAGATACATAAGATTGCCAAGAGTAAGTTTGCTTACGAAACATGAATTAAAGTAGCTATTTTTCACAGGATATTTAGTTATCAAGACAGCTCACAATGTGTACGGCATGGTCAAAAATTGTTAAAAGAATTCGGGTTTTGCTAAGCAACTTGTTTATATAAAGGATAATTTTAGACATAATTATTTCATTAGAAAATAGGAACAAAAGGTTGAACGATTCAATCTTGTTCAAACATTCACCGATGAATGTAACAAAAGGTCCTGACAATGAAAGTATAAAAAAAATTAGATAATATAATGGGAAAAATGAAGAGTCTAAACCTTTAGTGGAATTGCTGACTATTATTGATGGTAAATATTACAAAATAATCAATATAACATAACTTGCTATCATTACAAATTAGAATCTTGCAAATAATGTACGCTTTATTTATTTTAAAAAAGGGGTTGTTGACCCAGTGATAAATTTTATTTCAAAAAAAGACGAGTCAACATAATTTTTCAGAATGATGTACAATTGATGAGTTTTTGACAGAATTAAATAAATTTATTGAATAAAAACAGCCTTGTAAATTTTAATTAAAAAAAAGATTTTTGGTGATGAACTTTGGGGATAGTTATCACACCGTATTAATGCAATTCAGGATGTAAGAAAATTCGTTTTGGATATTTTTTTGTATACTCCAACATATTAAAGAATCAGACATATCGGAGACGGACCCTTGAGAATATTCCCTTGTCGGTCCAATATCGTACAAGCTAAAACCAGCTCAACTTCCTAATACTGTACTTCTATGAACCTAAAAATATTTCAATTTCATTCCAAATGCTAGTGACCTTAACTGATTGTACAAATTGATATTTTACTTGGTTCTGGTCAATTCTACTCCAATTTATAAATATAATTAAATTATCCAGAATATTACTTCCCACAAATGTTTTTATTTTTATTTTGTACGCAAGGGATCTAGCGGTATAGTCCTGAGGACGATCTCATAGAGGTCGAAACGTCGACAAATACAGTAAATAGTTTCATAAGTTGTTTTATTGACCTGGTCCAACTAAATCCCAGATTTAGATTTTATATTTTGTAATCTGGAACAACCAAATTGATTTTGGGGGTATTCCTACTGTTTAAACCATGGAATTTGTATGTCAAAAATTTAAAATGAGTTTACTATTATTATTCTTATAATAACTGATAATGGATTAAATCCAATATTATCTATTAAGTCTGCTGTGCTGCTGCCACCTAATCGCTTTACGACGTCACGATTTTCACTGACAGATGTATTTTGCCAAAGGCTACGATAAAGGAAAAACTGTTTTTTTATTGGCGATTTTCTTATAGAAAAAGTATATACTTTAATACTGTGCCTAAATTAGCAAATGGCCTATCAACCAAAACGTATCTAGTTACAATATGCGGCACTACGCCGTTCTGCTATAATACCTTATAACATTTCGTAAATTCTATGCCAAGATAGAACCACATGCCGAATTTGCTTTTAATCAGATTAGCCTTTTTGCTTTTTTTGTGAATTGTTCTGGAGCATGTCTAACAAAAGTCCAGCAGTAGTCGGCAAGCATGAAAGCATTCCGCTTTCTCTGATACCTTTTGTCCATTATTGATAGATCCTGATGGAAGCGTTCGCCGTGTCCATCACTTACAGCGCAGCAGTTGTCAGGAAAAAGAGTCTAGTTGTGAGTGTAGGAAATGGATCTTTATAGACATATTGCAATCTATTTTTTGATACGATGACAGCATATTTTCAACAAGAGTGATGTAATTGTCAGCTTTTTTATTTCCGAAGAAATTTGTAACCATGAGGTAAAAATCATTCCAAGCATTTTTTTTCAATATCTGATAGAATGCTGTCAAAATATTTGTCTCAGAATATTTCGAATCTGCCCAACAAAAATAACTCCTTTCATTTTTGCTTCACTTAGCCTTGGAAATTTCTGCCCCAGATACTGCAAAGCTGGCCCATCTGTATTCAGTGCCTTAACAAAGTTTTTCATTGGGTCCAATTTGATATGCAGTGCTGGCAAAAAAACTTTTTAGGGTCTACCAATGGCATATGTTGTAAATTCGTTTCACTTGGCTCTAATGATTGTCGAGCCGATCAGTCTTTTCTCTTGTAATGAAGTGCCTTTGCCCGATTGTCTCATTTACACAAAAAACAGCAAAACTTGGTGTACCTTAACTGCAACCCAAGTAAAGTGCAATCATCCTTAAGTCGCCAAAGATCTGCCATTGGTGCTCATCGTATTTAATACCTATAAAAAGGTACTTCATATTATCTTATGATTCTTTCAAGTCAACTGCAAATCCAACAGGAATAGATGGCAAAATATTTCTCTTATAAAATAGTACTGCTTTTAAACTCCATGTTAAGCTGTCTATAAACGGTCTCCATTCCTTTGGCTTGTAGTTTATATATAAACTCGCAAATAAACCGCTAATGTTGTTGCAGAAAACCAAATTCTTTCCCATGTTAAAAGATAGTGCTGGGCTTTTATGGCGTTTACGAAAAACACATACTAAAACATCTTCTTCTAATACTGCTGCAATCTTGATCCTAGTAACTCTGCTTTACTTTCTGGAAGTTCTAAGTCCCTCATAATATGGTTTAATTCTGATTGGGTTATTTTGTGGGTTTGGCAATGAAACGTGCAGGGTGTGAAATCAGGATCTCTTGATATTGATGGTATATTTTCTTTTTGAGAAATGGTTGTATCATTTTTTTCCGATTCGTAATTGAATGCTTCTGGGGGTTCTGGAATAGGAAGTTCGCCACTATGAGGCACAGGTCTCACGGCAGATAGTCTATTTCGATAGTTCATCAGTTTTTCTTCTTGGATCTACCTGTGCTTTGCTCAACACGAGATATGATGCAGAAATAGAAATCATTAACATGATTTAAAGGCTCTCTCCAGATCATTTGGATAGCAAACCACATTTATCGTTTTTTACTATTTAACCAGTTTCTCAGACTTGAAGCCCATGCATTACAGCAGTTATGTGGCGCCCACTGTTTGTCTTGATCCCCAATACTGCAACCGAAATAAAGCTGATATGCCTTTTATATCAATGGGATAATAGACCGCTTCTGAGACGCAAAAGTCACTTCACAACAAACATAACAGAGGTGATCTGGATCTCCCTTATTTTAAGCCGTGGGAGGTTAGGACTTCGTGTTGCCAAATTGTGCAAAATTTCCTTAACGTGGGGAAAACGTGTATTTGGTGACGTAGCATCCCTCTATGTTAATAACAATATAAATATACCACGTGCATTATTGCGGTTACATTGTTAATATATTGGGGACATAACATCACGTATCTCTAAAACTTGAACTAATATTAAAAAGATAAGTTTAATTTCGGTTTTAACACACCAAAAATGGTGCGATTTAGTTGATTTTATTTTATATACATTTTGGCTGTTGTCCAGTTTTATCTTGAAAAAATAACGGATTTAATATTTTTAACATAGTTACACCTCTTTAGTCTTAGTTGAATTCTTCATCCTTACAAAAACGTTTATGACATACTTATTCAAAAGTTGTTTGCGAAAAATTGACTACAAAATATTTTTTACAAAAAGTCATTAAAATTAATTTTGTAGATCGGCGAAAACCACAAGAATAACATTACATTTTAGAGATTCCTATCCTTAACCTTTCAACGCGGTTCCATTTTATACACGCCTAAATTTCCATTTGCACAAATTGCAGTTGGTTGTAAGAATAAATAAATCTATGATGATTTGATATATTTCCTGAAACCCACTATTCAACATTAATCAAAATCGCATCTGTCTTTCCTACAGTAAGAGACACTTTTAATTTAAAAAACATGAAAAATGCATCGAGGAATGAAACTAGAGTGTTGTGTTGTGTTCTTTTTAGAAATACATAAGTTATTTTAAAGTAAACTGAAATATCCGTAAACAAAAATACAAATAACGTTATAAAAGATAAGGTATAAATAATAAACAATTTATTTTTTACACCGTGTTGATTCTGCTATTGGTTGTCTGTGAAACATTTTCGAAATACTTGTTTAATAAAAGACTGTCCATGTTTAATGTTTCAATGATTTAATAGCGCTAAATTCTACCTACCTTTCACCTTGTGAAAACTTTTTCAACATTTATATATAATATATAATATATATATATATATATATATATATATATATATATATATATATATATATATTCCTGTTGTATTTAAATTCGCAAACTCACCAATTCGTAATAGATCGTGCGCTTCACGCCACCTAATGACATCGTTCTTGAATCAAGTTATATTTTCAACTCAGTTTTCTGTATAGGTATTTTGCCTCATGGGTAATTGTAAAATGTCCGTCTCTTTCTGTTACATTTAATCTCTTGATATATACATGTAGAGAGATCTAGTTTGACGTTCTGCCATTCAGCCATTGTCCTTTGCTGCTAGCTGGTCGTATTAGTAAATTAATATAGCATCATTAAAAAGCAAAATCAGTGATCATCTGTGTGTTTTAAAATTTATTTTGATTAAACTACTTCTATATTAGAGGGCAGCCTTTTTAGCATTAAAACAGTTTTTCAACCTAACTGCTTCTATTTTCCTTCTCTTTTTCGTTGGTATCCCAGCAATTTATAAGTGTGTTTGAAGATTGTACACAATGTTGAAGATTGACTAAAATATGGTTGTCGGACTTGCATTGTCTTTGTTTTTATTTATTTTTACGACGTTTCGATGAGGTTGTATCTCTAATCGTTTTCAAGTATAAACTGAATATTTTGTCTTAAGACTACGAGCTTATATAGGGACTGTGTCCACTGAAGCGCAAAGTTTCAAACGAAACTATTAAAACTTCAATATACAGAAAGCCAACACATACTGGAAAATATCTTAATCATAGTTCCAATCATTCTGTTGTAACAAAACGGGAAATTAAACGCAACCTCTATAATCTCACTATATCTATATGCAATGATGCCGATTCATTGGAAAAAGAGGTACCAGATATTAAATCTGATTTACAACAGAATGGTTATCCTTTGAAACTAATTAACGATGTTATAAATAACTTTAGAACAACGAACACTGGACAGCAAGAAACATATTCCTTCTTCACAATTCCGTATATTAAGGGAACTTCAGAGAAAATAAGACGAATTGCCAGTAGTTACAATATAAAAACAGCCTTTAAATCAGGAAATACACTTAGAGCTCATTTAACAAAAACACAACCAAAAAGTACCGATAAGAAAGAATGTGTTTACAAAGTTCCATGTGAGTATGGTGAAATGTATATTGGAGAGACCAAACGACCACTAATAGTGAGAATTAAGGAACACAAAACTCATACACAAAAAGGGGAGATGTCGAGATCAGGTATTGCGTAACACACCTGGGATAAACAACATCATATAAAATGGTCTGAGGCTACAGCAATATATATGGAGCTCAACATGAAAAAAAGAAAATTTATAAAAGTAGCTTACATTAAAAACAATATTGGAATCTTCAATAAACCGAGTGTTGAGATACCTAATCTTTGACAACCACTACTTTGTAACATCAAATCATTGAGGTATGTACAGTGAAGCGAAACTTTGCGCTTCAGTGGACACAGTCCCTATATAAGCTCGTAGTCTTAAGACAAAACATTCAGTTTATACTTGAAAATGATTAGAGAAACAACCTAATCGGAATGTCGTAAAAATAAATAAAAATAAAGACAATGCAAGTCCGACAACCACATTTTAGTCAATATATAAGTTGATGAAGCTTTATGGGAAGTCTCATTCCATGTCATTCATATTCTTGCAGCCCATGTTTTTAGTACATACTGTCTTGAACCAACTACTTCTGGCAGCGAAGACGTGGAATTTGACCATTTTTCTTCACCATATGCATCAAGCTACACACAGGAGGAAATCGAATCAGCCGAGGCCAGCCCATGTGCAAGTACTCAATTCCATTCCATTCCAGATAAGTAGCTGTTCTGTTTTGTAATTTTATCCAAACGAAACATTAAATTTGAGTGTAAAGAAAATTTGCAGAGATCAATAATTACAAGGTGGGTCACTTGATTCATGCCCGATTTCTTTTCTATTAGTTGTTATAGGCAAAACACATCGTCTGGGCAAGTTCTACTATCGCGAAAACTGGGTTGTTCTTCTTCTTCCTGCTCTCTATATTCTGACTCAATAATATCTCAAAGAATCCGTCCGTATAAGTGACTAATGTACTAGTCACGGTTATACCTCTATAGTTTCATCAATCCTACTTATTTCCTTTTTTATGAATGGATGAAATGTATACCATTTTACATTCATTGGATACAGGGGTACCATTAATATATTGATTTAAGAAGTAGTTGCTTTAAAAATGTATTTGTATCATACTTTATTAAGACGGCAGGAATACTCCCCGGCCCTTTCGATCGACTCTTTTTTAGTTCTGGTATTGCTCTCTTTAATTGTGTGGTTTCAATTACAACATTTTCGTCTTTGATGTGTACTTCCGCTAGTGATCTTGTGGCATATTCATTCCTATTTTCTGGTAGTAAATCTTGGAAATGTGTTTTCCATTTTTCATTGGTACATCGGAGCTTTTAATTTCTGCAGATTTTATTTTGTTTATTAATTTACAATTCTTCAAGCATTTCTTGTCTCCTGACATTTCTTATCCCACATTTCTTTTTTTGTTTTCTGTTGTTACTGCCCTTCTTGTTCTTTGAGTTCCAAGAATTCTGCGCTATCTGTTTGTTTTTTGCTGCTCAACCATTTTTTATTTTTCCATTTCTTTGGTTTATCAGACTTTGTATCTGTTCATTCCACCATAGCTTTTTGCCATCTAGTTAGAGCGCGGAGGCACATTGGCCCATTTTAATGTAGAATTCGTGTACACAAATGTTCCTATTCGGTTTCGTAATATGTCCAATATTATGGCAAAGGATATTGCGTTGAAGATACGTTTTATTAATAAATATAAAAACCCACCTACTCAACAAAATGTCATAGATGTACCTCCTAGGAACAGTGTTGTTTTACCTTACATACACGAAACAACTGATAAGATTGCCAGATTGCTCCAAAAATCAAATATTCGAACAATTTTCAATACATGTAAGAAAGTTGGAAGCCTTCAAAGGACGCAATTCCATTTCAAATAGAAGGTGTTTACAAGATAACTTGCTCTTGTCGTAAAGTATATGTAGGTGAAACAAGACAGTTTATATTCCTTAGGCTTAAGGAACATGACTGTATAAAAAAGAAACAAATTGTACAATCTGCAGTAGCTGAACACCAGTATTGCTCAGGTCACACAATAAATAGAAAAAAACTTACGTGCCAGCAGCACTGTTTGGTTTCTTTAATCGTAAAATTAGAGAATCAATTGAAATTTGTAAACTTCCAAATAATATTAATACAGATGCAGGTTGCATTCTACATCACACATAGAAATCGATTGTAACGCACCAGTCGGGTATAAATACCAGGCTGTTGCTCCTCGATAGTCCTCCAGTGTTCTAATCTCGTAGAGTAAAGATTCCTGGAGATACCTCTTACAATCGTAGGCTAAACGTCGAATAATAATTCCAATTTGGCACGGTCCATGAAGGTTTTCGTTCTTTAAAAAAAACCTTTTCCCAATGGATCAAATCCAATGCTTAAATTTTATAAGCTAATAATTTTCAAAAAAAGCTGTCAAGAAATGATCTTAAATTTAGAAAAGTTGATAAAGTTGCTCATAGTCAACAAATTTCAAATAAATGAAATTCTATGATACGAGCCGTATACTCATATTATTACATTTTTTTAAATTTCTTGAAGAGGGATATAAAACAAATGTGAAATATATAACAATTATTAAATACTGTAAAATTATTTAAAATTGGACTCGAAATAGTTAAATCGAAGTCATTGGAAATTAACATTAACAATAAATATAACTGATAGATTTAATTTATCTGGAAGGGGTGTATTGTAAAACTGTGTTCTAGTTTATGTAGTGATAAAGTAAAGCTTTATTAAAGAGACAAAATTTACTCTCAACTTAATTCTTGTAGAGTCGGGGTGGCAACAGTTAACAATGATATTAACTTTTACAGCGCAGTAATTTTCTAGTACGCTGCTATTTTGACCTTTTGTTGCATTTGAAAAAAAATGTATATTAAGTTTATTAAAAATGGTGTGATTTAATTGCTATTATTTTTAAAAAAATTATTAATCCAAAATAGGTTCGGAAATTTAGGCTAGAAAAAGAAGCCATTGAAATTCATAGTTACTTTTTATATTGCCTACTGTGCGACATCAAAATTGAATTGGATTGTAAATTAAACTCATTGGTACATATTTCTTTATTTTAGATATGATGGACAAGTTTTATCAAAAATGTAATTTGCTTAATTTGGCTACCTACCAGATACTAAAAAATAAATACCCTTTTAGTGCGATGTTTATGATAGAAAAATATATTATACTGTGAATGTTTCGCAATTTTTTAGGAAAAAGCGACCCCTTCTTAGTCAATTGTGATGTGATTTTTAATTCTTTTTTATTTTATTGACATATTTTTTCATTAATTCTGGGTTAGCTTTTTTATTTTTCTTGATCCTAAGTATTTTTAAAAGTTATTGTTGTTTATGCTGTGGTTTCAGACAGGGGCGGATTCAGTCGGGATATTCCAAGAGTTCAGTATGGCAAGCACAAGCGAGGGGAAGGGGTGCTAACCACATCCACGTTCCTAATATATCAAGCAGAGAAAAATTCATTTTTCTAAATCTGAAGGTCTTGGGAGGGGGAGGGGGCAACCGCACTGTATAGCATGTGAAAGCAGGCTATCGACGGAGAGGTGACGCGTATATTTTTTTGAATTCGAAGCTCTTGGGGGGCGATCACACAGTATGGCAAGCGAAAGCAAACTGTCGACTAGGAGGTGTGCATCTAATTTTCCGAATTCGAAGCTTTCGGGCTGGGGAATTGATATTTAATTTTTGAATATCATAAATGAAGGTTAGAATTTCAGATGTCGCATTTGTTCTAAACGTTTATACACCTAGAGTGGTAAAAGGTGCAAACCATTAGACACTTGCGAGAGTTCTCATTGCCAGTTTCAAATATCGTCTAAATTTTATAACCGTAAAATCCATGATAGTGAAAATAGAAGTATTCATATGCGTCATGTAATATTTTATATAAAACTATGTGCTGGTACGTCTCATAATGTTTTATTCATTTACCTTATCTAACCAGCAGATGTATTCATGGCTAGCGGATAGCGTGACAACACAAGATGGAGAAAGGCTTACGCTGCTATATAGATGCACATAGACACTGCTCGTATTAAAATAATTAAGCTGCAGTCTCCATACATGAAAGGTTTATAATTTTGACTTTTACAGGGTGTTTCTAAATGGTCTATACAAAGCGTAAGTTCCTGAGACTGTATGGGGATCTAAGCTAATTTATCTTAATTTAAAAGTTTTTAGTTTTCGAATTAAAGGATATCAAATTTAATATTTTTTGGACATATTTATCATATTAATAACTTGAGTTGCACTAAATTTGGTAATTTGGAGTTTTTAGGATATAAATGGCGCCACCAGCAGCACTTCGACTACATTTATAGATTCATACTCCTTTGTTTCTTGGTATATTAAATTTCTAATTAAAAATTCTTATTTCTTGACATATTTTATACACCTAATAGGTATCGCTTCGAGCTGCTCTTTCTGAGGTAATCTAATTTGAACATTTTATTGTATACTGCTACTCGTCGTAGCCAACCCCCCCCCTCTTAAAACTTGATCAAGAAATTTGAAGCTTGTTTAAGAGCCAACATAGCAACTAGTGATAATGACATAATGAACATGTTTATGCTAACAAAAACCCGAGTGCAACAAAGGGTGTAAAATTAACGTATGGATATGGCTCACTGACAGATTTGTTATTGGCAGTCATCTTACTGCTTCGTTTAAATGGTTTGAATTACCTAGGACATCTAGTAAATTAACAAATGTATTGGGTGATCTTCATTGGCTACGAGATAAAATATGTGGTTAGTAGTCATTCCGTCGCTATAGACCGGGCTGCGCCCCCGTGAGCCACACGACGAGGGCCCCATTTTAGGGCTGCGCCCCATTTTTTGTGGGGCCCCTTTTTTAGAACCCCTTCCGTGGGCCGCAGTTTCTAGTGCTCCACCCGAGTACCCCATAGGGCTCCGTTAAAGTTCCGTCCGGGATCCCCATTTTTAGAGCTCCTTCCGGGGGCCCCATTTTCTAGTGCTCCACCCCGAGTACCCCATAGGGCTCCGCTAATGTTCCGTCCGGGATCCTCATTTTTCAGGTTAGTTCAGGTGTTCCCATTTTCTAGTAGTTCACCCGGGTACCCCATTTGGGCGTTGGCTTTCGCATATACATCAACTGTCACCTGTCACTACTTGTCATTTTCTTCTGGTTGCCTGTCAATTCAAATTATCAATCTTCTTATTAGCTGCACTTTAATTTTGTTGGGATGACGTCACACTTTTTTTCATTCTAGCGAGGATCGAACCAGCTACCTTCGGGTTGGAAGACAAACTCTATAGGCACAGGGCTATCGAAGCCATGTCGCAAAGTTTAGCAGTTAAATCCTATCTTCAGTCAAAGAATAATTTTTAACCATTTAATAAATGAAAAAAAAGTCATAAACGTTGTTGGGATTCGAACCCCCAATCTTCCGCTCCGTACACAGATACCTTATCCGTCAGACTACGACCACTACGTGAAGAGTTTAGCAGTTAAATCCTATTTCTCTTGAGTCAACGTAGCGGCCTAAATGACTGTTATGTGTGTATATAAGGATTAATAAAAAAAGAGTCTTTATCCATTAGTTGTTGTTGTAGGGTATCGTAAATTTGATTAAAATTAATTTTTTGGTTTGTAATAGTACTGATGTAGGTAAAATGACTTGTAGAGAGTCTGACAAGGAAATTCTGTACATAACTTACGGCGGCTCGTGGTGATGCAAACACGCCATTTTACAATTTCATTTTAACAAGTTTCTAGCTAATTGTATAGATGATAATAGGAGTACTGTATTGTCATTATTTTATATGTCCTATTTTTTAGGATTACGCCCCCGGAGTCTCATTTCCTAGTTGTTATCTGTCAAATGGTGAATATGCGTTAAAGTTTAGAGAGAACACCATTTGATATATATTTTTTTAATTTGAAAAGGTAAAATTTGGAAAAAAATTGATACGAAGCTACGAGACATTTGGATTTTATATAATAACGCAGAGGAAAAATAAAACAAATATATACTTTATTTTTATTTCATCAAACATTATTTTTTACGACTATATAGTCAGCTAATAAATATATTTATTAACTAAGAGAAAAATATTACTCTAATATAAAGAGTGAATAATAAACAAACATTTAGCTGATAAATCAACAATCTTAATTTATATTTAGTGCCCTGTATGGCAAAAAATTTCGAGTTATAACCTTGTTTTGACACAAATAATAGATAAATCTAACTTACTGTAATAATAATTGGAAACATAAAATTTTAATTTATTTTTTCATTTTATACAAACTTATCCTTAATCTGACATATATTGTAACATATTAAGATTTTATCCCCGGGTATAGAATGTTTAGGACTGGAAAAGGAGGACTATCCACAAACCAAATAGTTTCTTGAATCGATTTCCACATCATCCTGAAGGTTTTTGTCAGCATAAGGTATGGTATATCTAAAAAAAAAAATAAACAATTTTAGCAAAAATAATTAAGTTCGATTTCCTTTAACCATAGGTGCCTCGTTTTATTTAATGTGATAAAAAGTTAATAAAATATCGAGTAAAAAGTGCTTAAGAGGAAACTGATTATTTAAAATACTAACATAATGGTTAGAGTTATTAAAGAGATAAAAAGTAATCAAGGCATGACTTTTTGTTTATGTCTCTTTTAATTCAATATAATAAAAAATTTCAACATATGTATAAGCAAGGTATATATAAAATATGAAATAAACTATTTAACAGTGTACAGCAAAACCACAAGTTTCATTTATCATGATGAGCTAACGGTTCAGCGAATCGATAATAGCCTAACTAACTCACTGATATGCTTTTCTCTAATTTTTCGCGAAATATGAAAGTGTTTTTTTTTTTTTATTTTGCTATTTTTAAATACATAATTTCTTATTTTTTTTTTACAAATTTTAAACGCTTTTAAATTGTCATAATTATGTTTTCGATATGACATCTTATATCAAAATTAAAAACACTGTAGTGTAAGAAATTAAATATTTGACTTTGTTGCTACTCAAAATTCACCAAAAGTTGTATAAATAATATGAAAATATTAGAAAGATTTCTTACTGCATTGGAAAAGACATAAAATTATAAAGAATGCTATAATAATGGGTTAGACCAGGGGTTAAAAATGTGTAATTTTATAAATTAAAGGCTCAAGTGATGTCTTATGTGGACTTTTATACAAAAATAGAGTGTTTTCAGGAGAAATTACACACAGACTAAGTAATATGGACAATAAATTAAAGGTCCAAGTATATCTTGTATAGATTTTTTATATAAAAATTGGGTATGTGCTGTAAAAAACTTAAATGGTGGATCAAAATTTCGTTTAGATATGAGATTTGATATTAAAATTAAAAGCACTGTGATGTAAAAAATTAAATATTTTGCCTTTGTTGATTACTCAAAAATTCTATAAAAGCTGTATAAATAATATGAAAAATAATGTTAGAGAGGCTTCTTACTGCATTGGAAAAAGACATAAAATTATAAAAATGCTATAATAATGAGCTAGGTCAAGTGTTAAAAATGTGTAATTTGAAAAATTGAAAGTTCAAGTGTTGCCTTGTGTAGATTTTTATCCAAAAATAGGGTGTTTTCAGGAGAGAAATTACTCACAGACTAAGTAATATGGACAATAAATTAAAGATTCAAGTATATCTGGTATAGATTTTTTGTATAAAAATAGGACATGTTCTGTAGAATACTTTAAATCGTGGATCATAATTTCGTTATATATTAAAATTAAAAGCACTGTGATGTAAGAAATTAAATATTTTGCCTTTTGTTGACTTCTCAAAAAGTCACCAAAAGTTGTACAAAATAATATGAAAAATAATGTCAAGGAGGTTTCCTACTGCATTGGAAAAGATATAAAATTATAAAAAATGCTATAACAACGTTAGATTTAGTGTTATAAATGTCTAATTTGGAAAATTACAGGCCGAAGTGGCGTCTTGTGGAGATTTTTATACAAAATAGAGTGTTTTTAGGAGAGAAATTACACATTGACTAAGTGATAGGGGCAATAAATTAAAGGTCCAAGTGTATTTTCTGATTTTTTATATAAAAATAGGGTATGTTCTGTAAGATACCTACAAGAATGGTTATTTTGATATGTTAAAATGTATAATTTGAAAATAAAAAGACTCTTGAAGTGTCTCTTACGAATTTTTTATACAAAATATGGTGTTTTCTGGAGAGAAATTGACCCTAAGTGATGTTGACAATAAACTAAAAGTCCAAATGTATCCTATATAGATTTTTTATATAAAAACAGGGTATGTTCTGTAGTATACTTACAAAAAAAAAAAGAATTATTTCGTTCTGTTAAGAATGTATAATTTGAAAATTAAAGACACATGAGATGTCTTTTATGGATTTTTTATACAAAATATGGCATGTCTTGAAAGAAATTATACACTAAGTAATACGGGTAATAAATTAAAGGTCCAAGTGTATCTTGTGTAGATTTTTTATATAAAAATAGGGTATATTCTATAGAATACTTACATAAAAAGGATATATGTTCAACAACAAATCCTCATAAAGTTCCAAAAGGGCCACATAGTCTCAAGTAGCATATATTTCATTATACTTTTCAGTTCTATTATGTATCCCTTCTGGGCGTATTATGTTTACCGAAAAAAATTTTAACACAAAATTTCAGTTAACTATTAAATATATAGTTATCAAAATGAGTTGATGGTTTAAGACATCGATAATAGTCATAACTTACTCCTGTGAGTAAGTAACATATCTGTATATGTTTTCTTTTTTTCTACAATAGAGAGGTGTAAGCCATGTTTCAACGTTAATACATTAGTTACTGCTGTTGCCGAAACTGCTGCCACAATAGAAGTATTCACGTATTTAGATTTTACCTAAAATTGGAAAAGTTACAATATTTTTCTCCAAATTTACAAAAAAAAAATACCACTAAAATTGTTACTTAAAAAAAGGTTTATTTCGTTCTGTTAAAAATGTATAATTTGAAAATTAAAGACACATGAGATGTCTTTTATGGATTTTTTATACAAAATATGGCATGTCTTGAAAGAAATTATACACTAAGTAATACGGGTAATAAATTAAAGGTCCAAGTGTATCTTGTGTAGATTTTTTATATAAAAATAGGGTATATTCTATAGAATACTTACATAAAAAGGATATATGTTCAACAACAAATCCTCATAAAGTTCCAAAAGGGCCACATAGTCTCAAGTAGCATATATTTCATTATACTTTTCAGTTCTATTATGTATCCCTTCTGGGCGTATTACGTTTGCCTACAAAAAAATTTTAACACAAAATTTCAGTTAACTATTAAATATATAATTATCACAATGAGTTGATGATTTAATAAATCTATAATAGTCATAACTCACTCACAGATATGTTCTTCTCTTTTTTCCATAAGAGAGAAGTGTAAGCCATGTTTTCACGTTAATACATTAATTACTGTTGTTGCCGAAACTGCTGCCACAATAGAACTATTCAGGTATTTAGATTTTACCTAAAATTGGAAAAGTTGCAATATTTTTCTTCAAATTAACAAAAAAAAAATAAAAAATACCACTAAAATTGTTACTTTTTATTAAATTAAAAATAAAACTTCTTGTTTTAAAATTGTTACTTTTTATTAAATTAAAAATGAAACTTCTTGTTTTAAAATTGATACTTGCATCAAAGAAAAATTTATATCATATTAATAAGTTTTCCACTATACGGTACCTATAAGCAACTTAAAAACTGACTTTCATTGGTCTGCTGTGGGCATTGTTGTGATAAATGCAAATATGTTTGACTAAATTCAAGCTTATTCTAAAAAGTTCGAGTTAGTAAAAAATTAAATAACAATAAGGTGTATAATTTTTAAATAACAAATAAAAAGCTAATTTATATACATTAAGGTAAAATTTACGCAGTTGATAATTAGTTGTCCTATTGCTTTTTATGGTTTATTGGTAAATAGGCTGTCATTCTTGACATCTTCGTTGCACCACCACCACAAATAAACGAAACAAACGTCTGCATATTTGAATTTTCTCTCTCAAAATTGAGATATTCAGATATTTTTATTCTTGTCTATCTGCTTCTATATGCTGTTTGTTTCACATCAGGAGTATTCGTTATATGCCAAATTCTTTCTTGAATGTATTTCTGGCCCATTTCCGATATAAAGTACGGCATATCTAAAAAATTAACTTTTTCAAAATTTTTTATTAAGAGGAGAAAGTAAAGATAGAAGAACACCCTTTTGAAAAATTAAGAAAATTAATATTTCTGTTTTAAATATTTCCCAGTCCCCTTTTTTACAAAGTAGTTCTGCTTTTTTATACCTTTACATAGATTAAAAGATGTACTTATATGTCTCAAATACTATTCACTCATCGAAAAATTTTCTAAGCTGACCTTTTTAAGATAAAAATGTAACCAAAGATACCTATTAAATTTTTCTTAAGTATTTTATCAGAAAAACACTAAAATGTACCTAACATAAAAAAAATCAATGACATAATTTGAAAAAATATTTAATTTTCGAAAAAAAAAATAATCCCAAAAAACTTATCTGTCTCAATTTTAAGCATTATTTCGAATGAAAACTAGTTAAAATGCTCTCTAAATATGAATAAATCATCCACCATTCGATGAAACTATAAAAAAGAAAAAATAAATCCACCATTTTTAGATACCGTTGTCGTGCAAGCTATACTTTGTACCAATCAGATATTTACTACAAAAATTACTATTTAACTACGTAAATTGAAAAAATACTGCTTTTTTCTAACAGAAAATAATTTAAAATGCACGCTGAACATATAGTAATCAATTAATATTCGATCAAATTGTAAAATAAAAGAAAATAAATCTCAGAGCTCTGTTATTTATCGGCATCCATTGAGCGTGCCGGCCATGTAAGCCATTGCAAATTTTCTGGGTTCCTCACTGTCAAATTTGATTAATTTACAAAAACGATATCTTAATACCTTACTAACGCAGCAATCAAGCTATATTAAAAATGCAATAACGCTAACGGTTTTATTTCCTATTACCGATCTTTAAGATATCATCCTGTTAGGTTTTATGAATAAAAATAAAACGGTTTTTTATAAGACCATTCACCCTGGAATTATATCAAAATTTATCTTAAAACTTACCTTTTTCAATTTTCTTAAGGGTTTAGTCGAACAAAAACTAATTAAAAATGCACTTAACATATAAAATTCAATTAAAAATTCACTTTATACGCTTAAAATTTGTAATAAAAAGAATATTATCGGTTATTATGGTAGTGGTACGAATATTGACATAAAACTGACATACTTGTTAGAAGCAGCTTTAGCGGTGGATCGAGAAAAAGATTGGGTCTGTTACCAGCCTTCACATTGAAAGTTTCATCACCCTTTTCAGTACCATACTTTCAAACCTTTTTTAAATTCGAATTATGTCTGCTTCTATTTTTATCAACAAAATAACATTGTGGAAATCGTAAGTAGATTATAATTTATTTTATATTACTAAGTTAAAGGTGAAACACAATAAACAAACATGTAAAATGTGTGTCTTTGAGTAAAATAGGTATAAATTACAGTTTTAGAGAGTACGACTAGTAATAATATTTATTTAAATTATAAAATCAGATGTTGCTGTCATGAAATATAACGAAAATTTTCGTTGCTCGAGCTGTATTACTTTTTAATAAAAATAATGTAATTAATACCGATTTCTTTTTATATTACAGTTCCAAAAATCGAATTGTCGATTGGGTAGTAATTCATCCCTTCCACGCTTTAAACTTGGTCACGGCCTTTGAAAAATATACGAGTATATGCTAATGTTTTTGAAGGCAGGCGTGATAATTCACCCCCACTCTTTAAACTTAATCCAGGCCTTGAAAATATGCACGCTTCCTCGATGCCTTGAAAACTTACGCTCGACCTAACATATGTGATGAATATATATGACGTCATTTTACCCTGAAGTATACCATTATAAACGCCCATGCGCCGAGGAATGATTTTTATATTCACGTTGATATCAGTGGCATTAATTTTAAAATATTTTTTGTAGCGCATATTTTAAAAGTGTTTGTTGTTACAGGTAATTTTAATTTAATACATTTTTCTACAGTCAATATTTCAAAATTTTTTTAATAATTTGACTTTTTGTTTCTTACCAGTTGAGTTATTTTAATAAAATTCTATGTACTTTTCAAAAATAATCTTTTATGAAGGAATTATTTCCGAAAAACACTCCCAGAATTTCCTTCGCTGTATTTAAAGGAGAAAAATACCTTTTTTAATATTTCGGTTTTCAAATATCATGGATTTCTTTTACAAAAGTATTTTGTTCTTAGAGATCCTTTTTAAACTCTAATTCTTTAACTTTCTGCGTATAAGCTAAGTTCAGAATCTTGTACTTCTCCTGCAGAAACCAAGAAATAAGTTATATAATGTCAAAATAAATGCGGAGTATCTAAATTCAATGATTATTTCGCCTTTAGTGCTCTAATTTCCTTGTTTTCCTGGAGAAGTAATAACAAAGGTATCGAAAATGCAAGATATTATTTAAAATAAACCCAATAATCTTTGAGATATTTTCGTATTTCCCTAAAAAATGGATTTCGGGAAGTAAATTAATGCAAACATTTGTGACTTTCTGTCTATAAGCTAAGTTCAGAATCTTGTACTTCTCCTAAAAAAACAAGGAATATAGGTTCAATAAAATCGAAATAAGAACGAAAGATCTAAATTCAATGACTATTTCGCATTTGGTGCTGTAATTTTTTTTGTTGTTTCTAGTTAAGCTACAAAAGTATCTAAAAATGCCGGATTTTTAAAATATTTTAAAAAACTAATATTCTTAGAGATATTTACGTATTTCCCTAAAAAGTGGACATCGGGAAGTAAATTAAGAAAACCGCCCCAGTTTCGATTTTCTGTCTATAAGCTAAGTTCAAAATCTTGTACTTCTCTTGTAAAAAAAAAACAAAAATTATATGTTAAATAATGTTGAAATATGAACGAAATGTCTAAATTCTATGATTTTTCGCCTCTTGGTGCTATAATTTTTAATATATCTCGGCAGCACAACTACGAAAATCTCTGAAGGATTTAATTTTCAATTATATTTAGAATATAGAATTTTACTTTAGAGTGAATAAAATCTAAATATGAACGGAATATCTAAATTTAGTTACTATTTCGTCTTTGGGGTTATAATTTCTTTGCTTTCTTAGAGAAGTTACAACAAAAGTATTGAAAAAAGGCGGAATTTTTTAATATTATACAAAATAAAACTAATAATCAAAGAAATATTTTTGTATTTCCCTAAAAACGGCATTCGGAAAGTAAATTAATATAAACGCCCCGTTTTTGACTTTCTGTCGATAACCTAAGTTCAGAATTTTATACTTTTATAAAAAAATAAAAAATATAGGTTAAATAAAGTTGAAATATGACGAAACATCTAAATTCTATGATTTTTCACTCTTGGTGCTATAATTTCTAATATATTTCGGCAGCAGAACAACGAAAATCTCTGAAGGTTTTAATTTTCAATTATATTACGAATATAGAATAGCATTTTAGAGTGGAAAAATAAAAATATTAACGAAATATCTAAATTTAGTAATTATTTCGTCTTTTGATGTTCGTCTTTCATATCAAATATGCAGAATTTTTAAAATATTATGCAAAATAAGACTAATAAAAGAGATATTTTCGTAATTCCAAAAAATATATTATTAAACATAATTACTATGCCTTTAGTGCTATAATTTCCTTGTTTTCCTAGAGAAGTTATAAAAAAGATATCGAAAATGCAGGATATTATTTAAAATAAATCCAATAATATTTGAGATATTTTCGTATTTCCCTAAAAATGAAATTCGGGAAGTAAATTAATACAAACATCCCAATTTTGAGTTTATGCCCATAACCTAAGTTCAGAATCTTGTACTTCTACAAAATCCAAGAAATATAAGGTTAAATAAGGTCGAAATAAGAACGAAATGTGTTCAATCAATGATTGACGACCTTATTTAACCCATATTTCTTGGATTTTGTAGAAGTACAAGATTCTGAACTTAGGTTATGGGCATAAACTCAAAATTGGGATGTTTGTATTAATTTACTTCCCGAATTTCATTTTTAGGGAAATACGAAAATATCTCAAATATTATTGGATTTATTTTAAATAATATCCTGCATTTTCGATATCTTTTTTATAACTTCTCTAGGAAAACAAGGAAATTATAGCACTAAAGGCATAGTAATTATGTTTAATAATATATTTTTTGGAATTACGAAAATATCTCTTTTATTAGTCTTATTTTGCATAATATTTTAAAAATTCTGCATATTTGATATGAAAGACGAACATCAAAAGACGAAATAATTACTAAATTTAGATATTTCGTTAATATTTTTATTTTTCCACTCTAAAATGCTATTCTATATTCGTAATATAATTGAAAATTAAAACCTTCAGAGATTTTCGTTGTTCTGCTGCCGAAATATATTAGAAATTATAGCACCAAGAGTGAAAAATCATAGAATTTAGATGTTTCGTCATATTTCAACTTTATTTAACCTATATTTTTTATTTTTTTATAAAAGTATAAAATTCTGAACTTAGGTTATCGACAGAAAGTCAAAAACGGGGCGTTTATATTAATTTACTTTCCGAATGCCGTTTTTAGGGAAATACAAAAATATTTCTTTGATTATTAGTTTTATTTTGTATAATATTAAAAAATTCCGCCTTTTTTCAATACTTTTGTTGTAACTTCTCTAAGAAAGCAAAGAAATTATAACCCCAAAGACGAAATAGTAACTAAATTTAGATATTCCGTTCATATTTAGATTTTATTCACTCTAAAGTAAAATTCTATATTCTAAATATAATTGAAAATTAAATCCTTCAGAGATTTTCGTAGTTGTGCTGCCGAGATATATTAAAAATTATAGCACCAAGAGGCGAAAAATCATAGAATTTAGACATTTCGTTCATATTTCAACATTATTTAACATATAATTTTTGTTTTTTTTTTACAAGAGAAGTACAAGATTTTGAACTTAGCTTATAGACAGAAAATCGAAACTGGGGCGGTTTTCTTAATTTACTTCCCGATGTCCACTTTTTAGGGAAATACGTAAATATCTCTAAGAATATTAGTTTTTTAAAATATTTTAAAAATCCGGCATTTTTAGATACTTTTGTAGCTTAACTAGAAACAACAAAAAAAATTACAGCACCAAATGCGAAATAGTCATTGAATTTAGATCTTTCGTTCTTATTTCGATTTTATTGAACCTATATTCCTTGTTTTTTTAGGAGAAGTACAAGATTCTGAACTTAGCTTATAGACAGAAAGTCACAAATGTTTGCATTAATTTACTTCCCGAAATCCATTTTTTAGGGAAATACGAAAATATCTCAAAGATTATTGGGTTTATTTTAAATAATATCTTGCATTTTCGATACCTTTGTTATTACTTCTCCAGGAAAACAAGGAAATTAGAGCACTAAAGGCGAAATAATCATTGAATTTAGATACTCCGCATTTATTTTGACATTATATAACTTATTTCTTGGTTTCTGCAGGAGAAGTACAAGATTCTGAACTTAGCTTATACGCAGAAAGTTAAAGAATTAGAGTTTAAAAAGGATCTCTAAGAACAAAATACTTTTGTAAAAGAAATCCATGATATTTGAAAACCGAAATATTAAAAAAGGTATTTTTCTCCTTTAAATACAGCGAAGGAAATTCTGGGAGTGTTTTTCGGAAATAATTCCTTCATAAAAGATTATTTTTGAAAAGTACATAGAATTTTATTAAAATAACTCAACTGGTAAGAAACAAAAAGTCAAATTATTAAAAAAATTTTGAAATATTGACTGTAGAAAAATGTATTAAATTAAAATTACCTGTAACAACAAACACTTTTAAAATATGCGCTACAAAAAATATTTTAAAATTAATGCCACTGATATCAACGTGAATATAAAAATCATTCCTCGGCGCATGGGCGTTTATAATGGTATACTTCAGGGTAAAATGACGTCATATATATTCATCACATATGTTAGGTCGAGCGTAAGTTTTCAAGGCATCGAGGAAGCGTGCATATTTTCAAGGCCTGGATTAAGTTTAAAGAGTGGGGGTGAATTATCACGCCTGCCTTCAAAAACATTAGCATATACTCGTATATTTTTCAAAGGCCGTGACCAAGTTTAAAGCGTGGAAGGGATGAATTACTACCCAATCGACAATTCGATTTTTGGAACTGTAATATAAAAAGAAATCGGTATTAATTACATTATTTTTATTAAAAAGTAATACAGCTCGAGCAACGAAAATTTTCGTTATATTTCATGACAGCAACATCTGATTTTATAATTTAAATAAATATTATTACTAGTCGTACTCTCTAAAACTGTAATTTATACCTATTTTACTCAAAGACACACATTTTACATGTTTGTTTATTGTGTTTCACCTTTAACTTAGTAATATAAAATAAATTATAATCTACTTACGATTTCCACAATGTTATTTTGTTGATAAAAATAGAAGCAGACATAATTCGAATTTAAAAAAGGTTTGAAAGTATGGTACTGAAAAGGGTGATGAAACTTTCAATGTGAAGGCTGGTAACAGACCCAATCTTTTTCTCGATCCACCGCTAAAGCTGCTTCTAACAAGTATGTCAGTTTTATGTCAATATTCGTACCACTACCATAATAACCGATAATATTCTTTTTATTACAAATTTTAAGCGTATAAAGTGAATTTTTAATTGAATTTTATATGTTAAGTGCATTTTTAATTAGTTTTTGTTCGACTAAACCCTTAAGAAAATTGAAAAAGGTAAGTTTTAAGATAAATTTTGATATAATTCCAGGGTGAATGGTCTTATAAAAAACCGTTTTATTTTTATTCATAAAACCTAACAGGATGATATCTTAAAGATCGGTAATAGGAAATAAAACCGTTAGCGTTATTGCATTTTTAATATAGCTTGATTGCTGCGTTAGTAAGGTATTAAGATATCGTTTTTGTAAATTAATCAAATTTGACAGTGAGGAACCCAGAAAATTTGCAATGGCTTACATGGCCGGCACGCTCAATGGATGCCGATAAATAACAGAGCTCTGAGATTTATTTTCTTTTATTTTACAATTTGATCGAATATTAATTGATTACTATATGTTCAGCGTGCATTTTAAATTATTTTCTGTTAGAAAAAAGCAGTATTTTTTCAATTTACGTAGTTAAATAGTAATTTTTGTAGTAAATATCTGATTGGTACAAAGTATAGCTTGCACGACAACGGTATCTAAAAATGGTGGATTTATTTTTTCTTTTTTATAGTTTCATCGAATGGTGGATGATTTATTCATATTTAGAGAGCATTTTAACTAGTTTTCATTCGAAATAATGCTTAAAATTGAGACAGATAAGTTTTTTGGGATTATTTTTTTTTTCGAAAATTAAATATTTTTTCAAATTATGTCATTGATTTTTTTTATGTTAGGTACATTTTAGTGTTTTTCTGATAAAATACTTAAGAAAAATTTAATAGGTATCTTTGGTTACATTTTTATCTTAAAAAGGTCAGCTTAGAAAATTTTTCGATGAGTGAATAGTATTTGAGACATATAAGTACATCTTTTAATCTATGTAAAGGTATAAAAAAGCAGAACTACTTTGTAAAAAAGGGGACTGGGAAATATTTAAAACAGAAATATTAATTTTCTTAATTTTTCAAAAGGGTGTTCTTCTATCTTTACTTTCTCCTCTTAATAAAAAATTTTGAAAAAGTTAATTTTTTAGATATGCCGTACTTTATATCGGAAATGGGCCAGAAATACATTCAAGAAAGAATTTGGCATATAACGAATACTCCTGATGTGAAACAAACAGCATATAGAAGCAGATAGACAAGAATAAAAATATCTGAATATCTCAATTTTGAGAGAGAAAATTCAAATATGCAGACGTTTGTTTCGTTTATTTGTGGTGGTGGTGCAACGAAGATGTCAAGAATGACAGCCTATTTACCAATAAACCATAAAAAGCAATAGGACAACTAATTATCAACTGCGTAAATTTTACCTTAATGTATATAAATTAGCTTTTTATTTGTTATTTAAAAATTATACACCTTATTGTTATTTAATTTTTTACTAACTCGAACTTTTTAGAATAAGCTTGAATTTAGTCAAACATATTTGCATTTATCACAACAATGCCCACAGCAGACCAATGAAAGTCAGTTTTTAAGTTGCTTATAGGTACCGTATAGTGGAAAACTTATTAATATGATATAAATTTTTCTTTGATGCAAGTATCAATTTTAAAACAAGAAGTTTCATTTTTAATTTAATAAAAAGTAACAATTTTAAAACAAGAAGTTTTATTTTTAATTTAATAAAAAGTAACAATTTTAGTGGTATTTTTTATTTTTTTTTGTTAATTTGAAGAAAAATATTGCAACTTTTCCAATTTTAGGTAAAATCTAAATACCTGAATAGTTCTATTGTGGCAGCAGTTTCGGCAACAACAGTAATTAATGTATTAACGTGAAAACATGGCTTACACTTCTCTCTTATGGAAAAAAGAGAAGAACATATCTGTGAGTGAGTTATGACTATTATAGATTTATTAAATCATCAACTCATTGTGATAATTATATATTTAATAGTTAACTGAAATTTTGTGTTAAAATTTTTTTGTAGGCAAACGTAATACGCCCAGAAGGGATACATAATAGAACTGAAAAGTATAATGAAATATATGCTACTTGAGACTATGTGGCCCTTTTGGAACTTTATGAGGATTTGTTGTTGAACATATATCCTTTTTATGTAAGTATTCTATAGAATATACCCTATTTTTATATAAAAAATCTACACAAGATACACTTGGACCTTTAATTTATTACCCGTATTACTTAGTGTATAATTTCTTTCAAGACATGCCATATTTTGTATAAAAAATCCATAAAAGACATCTCATGTGTCTTTAATTTTCAAATTATACATTTTTAACAGAACGAAATAAACCTTTTTTTAAGTAACAATTTTAGTGGTATTTTTTTTTTGTAAATTTGGAGAAAAATATTGTAACTTTTCCAATTTTAGGTAAAATCTAAATACGTGAATACTTCTATTGTGGCAGCAGTTTCGGCAACAGCAGTAACTAATGTATTAACGTTGAAACATGGCTTACACCTCTCTATTGTAGAAAAAAAGAAAACATATACAGATATGTTACTTACTCACAGGAGTAAGTTATGACTATTATCGATGTCTTAAACCATCAACTCATTTTGATAACTATATATTTAATAGTTAACTGAAATTTTGTGTTAAAATTTTTTTCGGTAAACATAATACGCCCAGAAGGGATACATAATAGAACTGAAAAGTATAATGAAATATATGCTACTTGAGACTATGTGGCCCTTTTGGAACTTTATGAGGATTTGTTGTTGAACATATATCCTTTTTATGTAAGTATTCTATAGAATATACCCTATTTTTATATAAAAAATCTACACAAGATACACTTGGACCTTTAATTTATTACCCGTATTACTTAGTGTATAATTTCTTTCAAGACATGCCATATTTTGTATAAAAAATCCATAAAAGACATCTCATGTGTCTTTAATTTTCAAATTATACATTCTTAACAGAACGAAATAATTCTTTTTTTTTTTGTAAGTATACTACAGAACATACCCTGTTTTTATATAAAAAATCTATATAGGATACATTTGGACTTTTAGTTTATTGTCAACATCACTTAGGGTCAATTTCTCTCCAGAAAACACCATATTTTGTATAAAAAATTCGTAAGAGACACTTCAAGAGTCTTTTTATTTTCAAATTATACATTTTAACATATCAAAATAACCATTCTTGTAGGTATCTTACAGAACATACCCTATTTTTATATAAAAAATCAGAAAATACACTTGGACCTTTAATTTATTGCCCCTATCACTTAGTCAATGTGTAATTTCTCTCCTAAAAACACTCTATTTTGTATAAAAATCTCCACAAGACGCCACTTCGGCCTGTAATTTTCCAAATTAGACATTTATAACACTAAATCTAACGTTGTTATAGCATTTTTTATAATTTTATATCTTTTCCAATGCAGTAGGAAACCTCCTTGACATTATTTTTCATATTATTTTGTACAACTTTTGGTGACTTTTTGAGAAGTCAACAAAAGGCAAAATATTTAATTTCTTACATCACAGTGCTTTTAATTTTAATATATAACGAAATTATGATCCACGATTTAAAGTATTCTACAGAACATGTCCTATTTTTATACAAAAAATCTATACCAGATATACTTGAATCTTTAATTTATTGTCCATATTACTTAGTCTGTGAGTAATTTCTCTCCTGAAAACACCCTATTTTTGGATAAAAATCTACACAAGGCAACACTTGAACTTTCAATTTTTCAAATTACACATTTTTAACACTTGACCTAGCTCATTATTATAGCATTTTTATAATTTTATGTCTTTTTCCAATGCAGTAAGAAGCCTCTCTAACATTATTTTTCATATTATTTATACAGCTTTTATAGAATTTTTGAGTAATCAACAAAGGCAAAATATTTAATTTTTTACATCACAGTGCTTTTAATTTTAATATCAAATCTCATATCTAAACGAAATTTTGATCCACCATTTAAGTTTTTTACAGCACATACCCAATTTTTATATAAAAAATCTATACAAGATATACTTGGACCTTTAATTTATTGTCCATATTACTTAGTCTGTGTGTAATTTCTCCTGAAAACACTCTATTTTTGTATAAAAGTCCACATAAGACATCACTTGAGCCTTTAATTTATAAAATTACACATTTTTAACCCCTGGTCTAACCCATTATTATAGCATTCTTTATAATTTTATGTCTTTTCCAATGCAGTAAGAAATCTTTCTAATATTTTCATATTATTTATACAACTTTTGGTGAATTTTGAGTAGCAACAAAGTCAAATATTTAATTTCTTACACTACAGTGTTTTTAATTTTGATATAAGATGTCATATCGAAAACATAATTATGACAATTTAAAAGCGTTTAAAATTTGTAAAAAAAAAATAAGAAATTATGTATTTAAAAATAGCAAAATAAAAAAAAAAAAAACACTTTCATATTTCGCGAAAAATTAGAGAAAAGCATATCAGTGAGTTAGTTAGGCTATTATCGATTCGCTGAACCGTTAGCTCATCATGATAAATGAAACTTGTGGTTTTGCTGTACACTGTTAAATAGTTTATTTCATATTTTATATATACCTTGCTTATACATATGTTGAAATTTTTTATTATATTGAATTAAAAGAGACATAAACAAAAAGTCATGCCTTGATTACTTTTTATCTCTTTAATAACTCTAACCATTATGTTAGTATTTTAAATAATCAGTTTCCTCTTAAGCACTTTTTACTCGATATTTTATTAACTTTTTATCACATTAAATAAAACGAGGCACCTATGGTTAAAGGAAATCGAACTTAATTATTTTTGCTAAAATTGTTTATTTTTTTTTTTAGATATACCATACCTTATGCTGACAAAAACCTTCAGGATGATGTGGAAATCGATTCAAGAAACTATTTGGTTTGTGGATAGTCCTCCTTTTCCAGTCCTAAACATTCTATACCCGGGGATAAAATCTTAATATGTTACAATATATGTCAGATTAAGGATAAGTTTGTATAAAATGAAAAAATAAATTAAAATTTTATGTTTCCAATTATTATTACAGTAAGTTAGATTTATCTATTATTTGTGTCAAAACAAGGTTATAACTCGAAATTTTTTGCCATACAGGGCACTAAATATAAATTAAGATTGTTGATTTATCAGCTAAATGTTTGTTTATTATTCACTCTTTATATTAGAGTAATATTTTTCTCTTAGTTAATAAATATATTTATTAGCTGACTATATAGTCGTAAAAAATAATGTTTGATGAAATAAAAATAAAGTATATATTTGTTTTATTTTTCCTCTGCGTTATTATATAAAATCCAAATGTCTCGTAGCTTCGTATCAATTTTTTTCCAAATTTTACCTTTTCAAATTAAAAAAATATATATCAAATGGTGTTCTCTCTAAACTTTAACGCATATTCACCATTTGACAGATAACAACTAGGAAATGAGACTCCGGGGGCGTAATCCTAAAAAATAGGACATATAAAATAATGACAATACAGTACTCCTATTATCATCTATACAATTAGCTAGAAACTTGTTAAAATGAAATTGTAAAATGGCGTGTTTGCATCACCACGAGCCGCCGTAAGTTATGTACAGAATTTCCTTGTCAGACTCTCTACAAGTCATTTTACCTACATCAGTACTATTACAAACCAAAAAATTAATTTTAATCAAATTTACGATACCCTACAACAACAACTAATGGATAAAGACTCTTTTTTTATTAATCCTTATATACACACATAACAGTCATTTAGGCCGCTACGTTGACTCAAGAGAAATAGGATTTAACTGCTAAACTCTTCACGTAGTGGTCGTAGTCTGACGGATAAGGTATCTGTGTACGGAGCGGAAGATTGGGGGTTCGAATCCCAACAACGTTTATGACTTTTTTTTCATTTATTAAATGGTTAAAAATTATTCTTTGACTGAAGATAGGATTTAACTGCTAAACTTTGCGACATGGCTTCGATAGCCCTGTGCCTATAGAGTTTGTCTTCCAACCCGAAGGTAGCTGGTTCGATCCTCGCTAGAATGAAAAAAAGTGTGACGTCATCCCAACAAAATTAAAGTGCAGCTAATAAGAAGATTGATAATTTGAATTGACAGGCAACCAGAAGAAAATGACAAGTAGTGACAGGTGACAGTTGATGTATATGCGAAAGCCAACGCCCAAATGGGGTACCCGGGTGAACTACTAGAAAATGGGAACACCTGAACTAACCTGAAAAATGAGGATCCCGGACGGAACATTAGCGGAGCCCTATGGGGTACTCGGGGTGGAGCACTAGAAAATGGGGCCCCCGGAAGGAGCTCTAAAAATGGGGATCCCGGACGGAACTTTAACGGAGCCCTATGGGGTACTCGGGTGGAGCACTAGAAACTGCGGCCCACGGAAGGGGTTCTAAAAAAGGGGCCCCACAAAAAATGGGGCGCAGCCCTAAAATGGGGCCCTCGTCGTGTGGCTCACGGGGGCGCAGCCCGGTCTATAGCGACGGAATGACTACTGTGGTTCACGCATGATGTTGCACCCCACACTTCGCATTAAATGTTAGAAATTGCTTGAATTAGATTTTTCAAAATCGATGCATCCGCTGAATAAATGATGCTCCCAAAAACTGACCACGACAAGCACGTGATTTAACGTCATTGGATTACTTTTATGTGGAACTTTTAAAGAGATACCATACTTTAGACTTGTAAATACCGAAGAAGAACCGTTGACATGAATACAAAATTTAATAAAGATTTTATGCTTGGATGTAGAGATGATAAAAAAGATGCCGTTCAACTTTCTCGGTAAAATTATTTTTTGTGTACAAGATTTAGTGAACAATATTTTTCTGTTTTGGTTCGTTATTGACTTTGAATGTTTTTGTCGGTTCATTCTTCCATTATTATCATTATTAGCTCATTGTTATGTAAATTTTTATTGTTGTTAACCACTAATTGTTACGGTTCAAATTTCAGTTTAATTTACCATGCCTAAATCGATTAATTTTACCTTTTTTTGCAAATACTTTGTGGGAAAACACAATATCATTTTCTTCAAGTATCTCTCATAAATTCCTTGAATAAAACTTGCCATTTGTGGGTTAGTTGCATTTTTTGTTTTACTACAGATCTCCGTAGTTGTAATTCCTTGTTAATTTCTTCCCTAACTCGTTTATTTTATCTTCTTGAATTTTGGCTATATTTTTACATTACAAATTACGGTGCTAAATTACACTGATTATCAATATTTAACCGCTATTTTAGTTGTTTTGCTTGGCAATCACTTGAATATGGCCGGATGTATTTATGCTTATTATTATTTAAACTTACTGTTAATGGCAGTTTTCTTTAAATAATATTTCAGTAGATTTTGCTTTGTTTATAATATTTTTAGGGTAGATTTCTGTCTGTGTCGATTTTGCAATTACAAGTTAATTTTGTAGGTGTCATATTTTAATTAATTTTCTCTATGTTTTAGCTTAATTATCAATCCGGTCAATGATTTTCTGTATTATTGTCGTTATAGTTTCCCAATACGTTACCTATCGAATATTCCTCCAAGTTTTTCTCGGAGATTTTATAAATTTCTGTTATGCAACTTGCCTTGCATAGTCTGTTCAAGGCAACGTCTAGTCTACGGGGTTCTCAAAACTTTTTATTAAGTTATTTTTATCGAAATGAACCTAGAGACAGGGATTTTATCTGTTCTGCACATTTCAGTGAAGGAATTTTTTTAACCCCATATAAAAACCCAGGGATTTTTCCTCCTGGTTTCTATCTACTAGTTTCATTCTACCGTTTTTGTTTTTTTTTTGCATTTCCTTTTTGGTAAGAACCTTCTGTTAACAGTTAATGAGCACTTATGTTTAATTAGTACCTA
The DNA here is from genome assembly GCA_034092305.1 of Diaprepes abbreviatus. Taxonomy (NCBI): domain Eukaryota; kingdom Metazoa; phylum Arthropoda; class Insecta; order Coleoptera; family Curculionidae; genus Diaprepes; species Diaprepes abbreviatus. The sequence continues at coordinate 554,737 of JASJET010000090.1, read as the reverse complement.
TACACCGCTACGCAGTTGAGCAATGTTGTAGCCTGATTTGTTCAAGACCACACAGCTTAGTATAATTTTTTTGTAGTTAGTAATTGCACAGTTTAATAATTATAAAGTTCCAACTTTAACATAATTTGTAATTTCTTTAAAGATAATCATGTTAAAAATTTTGCGGTTATATAAACTTGATGATTTTATTTATAGCATATCTAGCTTTATAAAGGGTGTTTTTTATAGAGGTATAGAACTTTTAAATGGAATAAAACAAAGATGAACTTTTTAAATTGACATGAAATTTACTTTATTCGAAAGATAACCTTCTGGCATTATAATTTAAATATGACTTCTGGCATATGACCGCCACGGCTGGCTCGGACGTAGTCTAATCTGGAGGTCCAATTTTCAATGATTTTTTCCAACATTTGTGGCCGTATATCGGCAATAACGCGGCGAATGTTGTCCTCCAAGTGATCAATCGTTTCGGGCTTATCGGCGTAGACTAGCGACTTCACATATCCCCACAGAAAATAGTCTAGCGGAGTTAAGTCGGACGATCTTGGAGGCCAATTCACGGGTCCGAAACGTGAAACTATGCGGTTACCAAACGTTTCCTTCAATAAATCAATTGTGGCACGAGCTGTGTGACATGTTGCGCCGTCTTGTTGAAACCACAGCTCCTGCACATCATGGTTGTTCAATTGATGAACAAAAAAGTCAGTAATCATGGTTCTATAGCGGTCACCATTGACTGTAACGTTCTGACCAGCTTCGTTTTTAAAGAAGTACGGACCAATGATTCCTCCAGCCTATAAAGCACATCAAACAGTCAGTTTTTCTGGATGTAACGGTGTCTCAACATACACTTGAGGATTATCATCACTCGAAATACGGCAGTTTTGTTTATTGACGTATCCATTCAAACAAAAGTGAGCTTCATCGCTAAACAAAATTCGCTTATGAAAATCGGAATCAACGGCAATCTTGTTTTGGGCCCATTCACCGAATCTATGCCTTGCTAGGTGGTCGTGTGGCTTCAATTCTTGCACGAGTTGGATTTTGTAAGCACGCAAACCAAGATGTTTCCGCAAAATCTTCCATAAAGTGAATGGACACATATCCAATTCCTGTGCACGATGGCGGATAGACTGATTCGGGTCTTCCTCTGCGCTACGCTCTACAGCAGCAACGACTTCTCCTGTACGCACTGTACGACGTCTCTGTGGATGTGTATTATCATTTAGAGTAAACGAGGTGCGAAAACGTTCCATAGTTAATCGAATTAATTGCTCTGATGGACGATTATGTTGACCTTAAAATGGACGTAGAGCGCGATACGTATTTCGAACAGAATCATGATTTTCAAAATAAATTTGCACAATTTGGAAGCGTTGTTCAGGCGTCAGTCTATTCATGTTGAAATGCCAAACCAAACTAAACATAAATCACTTGACAGCTGACAAAATGACCGCCAGTTAAAAAAGTGTTGCCAACTTAAAGTTCTATACTTCCATAAAAAACACCCTTTACTAGGACAACACCTTAAAAATTCAATGAAGGATTTGTATTATTATTATTATTTATTAACGATTTTTTTTGACCTTCATGGTCTCTTGCGTACATATTTTTTGGTACTACCGTATTTATAGGAGTGAAGTGAAAATAAGTTCCTAACTACTTCACGGGAAGTTTCTACATTCATCCTAGCTACAGATGCAGTAGCACCCTAAGCAACCTAACCCTACTTTCCCTGGCGCGGCTACTAACTTTTAACCGCATTCTGGTGATTGTACCTAATTAATAATTTTATTTATATTCTTTATTAAATTTCTTCTCACTTAGATATGAGGTTTCGGCGTGAAAATACTAACGTAGCCTAGCTAGGCTTGGATAAAGTGTGTAGACGGACTACGAGGAGTCTCAGTATGCAATAAAACATTTAAATTTAATTTCCTCAGAAAAGACTACTCAAGCAAGATCGAAGTTAAGAAACTTTAGAAGTAAACGAAGTGCTGCTGGTGATGCCCACTGCAATGTACAACAAAATTCTAAACAGATCTTAATTTCTCACCCTAAAATCTCAAAACTATTAAATGTTGTGCAAATCGAGCATTTATTAATAAGATATACAGGTGTGGAAAATCCAAAACAGAACCTCTAAAAAAAGAGAATGTAACAGAAAGCGACGGACAACCCGTTTAGCCATGTTGAAGAAGTAAAATAAAGCATACTGTTGTATCATAGCTTGCTTTCTGGTTTCCAGCAAAGATGGTTAGCGGGGTCGTCAAAACACAGTGGGTTAAAAGCACGGATTTAATATTAAAAACAAAAATCGGATCGAACATAGCAGACTTAATCTTTAAAATCATGAAAATAAATTCGAAAATCGTCTAATGTGGTTCAATACTTGTTACATATGCAATTTAAAAACAAAATAAAAAGAAGAATTGTATTTCCATGAATAAAATATTGCGCTTGAGTTCAAGGTGCATTTTAAAAATAATACTATAATAATAAATACGTGGATATCGATAATCGTTAAAAAAGCAAAAGTACTTTTTCCTCTATGTTTAGGACTTCTTAACAAATACCAATACAAATAATTTGTAAGTAATATAATATTTATTGATTTACACAAATAAATAAATAATACGACTGTATTAAAAATAATAAAAAGGACTTTTTAATTATTGCCTTCTTTGTTAACAGCTCTTTTCTCATTCTCCAATACGTACGAATTGTTGTCTCAAATTTTTGAATAATTTCCGAAATTCTAAATTTTCAAAGAACAGGATGATTTTCGCACGTATATGCAAATCTGCCGATTATTTACCAGAATAGTGCCACTTAATAATCTGCTCTTTTTGTTCCGTGGAATAAACTACCATTTTAACAAAAAAATTTGGGGCAAAACACGGTACTTACGCTTCGACGGCCTGAATGAAAGCAAATAACTTGGAATTCTCTTATTGTGCTAGGGCATGGCGTATGCTGTCGCCCGCTCTCACCGCGCCAGCATTGTATTGCCCCTTACCCTAGGGCCAAACTGGTAATTCACACGTATGTCGATGCTTACGACTGTCTCATTCTGATTTGATGAATTATAGTATTTTCTTTATCTTACTTAAGAAACGTCCAGGTTCCGGTTTGGATTTTCCAGACCTGTATATATGTATATATAACCAAAGCGGACAAGGGCAATATCACAGTCATAATTGAAAAAACAGATTACATCTCTAAATCTATTGATATTTTATCTAATGAGAGTTATTATAAACTTCTTAACAGGGACCCTACATCCACACATCAGCAAAAAGCTAATAAAATTATATCTAAATTAAAAAATAGAAACTTGTTATCTCCTGAGGAGGCCAAACAACTTACGATTTACAATCAAACGGCATCTAAGTTTTATGGTTTGCCTAAAATTCATAAACCGGATATTCCAGTGCGTCCTATCATATCCTCAATTAATGCTTCTAATAGTAAGTTGTCTGCACTCATCACTGGTATACTGACACAATCTTATAACAGAAACAATGATTATTTCACTCAAGATAGCTTTGCTTTTGCAACTTTCATAACTAACAAAAAACTTCCAGCAAATTTTGTATTAATCAGTCTGGATGTAGTCTCATTATATAGTAATATACCTTATTCACTCATTCAGGAAAGCATTAATAGACACTGGTCTGAAATTTCAGAAAATACAAAATTTTATAAAGTATATTTTTAGAAATAATAAAGCTTATTTTTGACACCACTTATTGCAAATTTGATAATAAATTCAATAAACAGGTTCTTGGCACTCCTATGGGAGCTGATATATCACCGATCATTTCTCAATATGTAATGGATGACCTACTCAATTCATGTATCCCGGAATTAAGCTTCCAACCACCCTTCATAAAGAAATTTGTGGATGACATTATTACAGCAGTACCACAAAATAATATAGAAGATACCTTACGAATCTTCAATTCATATAGTCCACACATTCAATTTACAGTAGAATGTGAAACTAATAATAGTGTACCTTTTCTTGACACTAAATTAATAAGGACTACTAACAGGGAAATAATGGTGGACTGGTATACTAAGCCAACGTATTCAGGACGTTACATGAATTTTCACTCCTACCATAATACTAAAACTAAAATAAATCTGGTAATTAATTTAAAGAAAAGAATTACATCAATTTGTCATCCTACTCTCATTCAAAAAAATATAAACAGATTATATATAATACTAAAAGAAAACGGCTATCCTCGGTGGTTCTTAAATAAGTTTTTACACAACATCCCTATCACACAACAACAACACAGTTCTCCACACCCCACACAACTCAGATCCATTCCACTAAATTTTAATGTATCACCAGAGATATCTGCCTTCATAACACCAACACATTCACACATAGATAGTAACACCAATCAAAATACCACTAACTTTTCCCCTGAAATTTCAGCTTTCTTAGGAGAAAATCAACCCACATAGTATTTTTCATTACCTTATATCAACCAAGTCACACAAAAATTAAATAAAATCCTTTCTAAGCATAATAATATAAAAATATGTGGTAAACATATATTAACAGTTGGCCAAACCTTCTCCAGACTGAAAGACACGGATAGCAACCCTGACAAATCAGGGGTGGTATACCGTTTAAAATGTATAGACTGTAACAAACATTACATAGGTCAAACATCTACTGTTTTGAAAGATAGAATCACCAGACACAGGAGTGATTGTAGATTGCAAAAGAGGACATGCACCTTATCGGAACATGTAATCGATGAGGATCACAGGTTTGATTTTGTCAGTGTTGAAGTGATCAACAAAGAACAAAGTAATAACAAAAGGCATTTTCTAGAAATGGTAGAAATTTATTTAGATGATAACTGCATCAATAAAAGAAAAAATATTGAAAATCTCAGTGTAATCTACTCTCATCTCTTGTCCACCTTAAATAATAGCAATACTAGACAACAAGCCTCCCAGCCTCTTGACTTCACAGTTTCTCCATAATTTTCCACAAATTACGTAAGTGCATATTTGTCACTAACCTATAACAATTACATTGCCAATAGATATTTTACAATTTTGAATGTTTAGAGGGCGAAAGGTTGGGAGACGGTTTTCTAACCTTCTTTGTTCTACATAATAATGTTCATTAATTATTTCTTAATACTTTCTTACAATTATAACAATTTTTAAATGTAACAATACTTTAAAAAAAATCACAATTACTCATTAATAATCATAAATCTCATCAATAGTATATATATAAAATAATAATTTTATTAATTACACAACTTGAAAATTAAAATCAAAATAACAGTTCTTGTAAAACATAATGATTCCACATTCAAAATTGCCGCTAAAATAAAATTAGACATTTCTGATATATCCCTTCCACCAAAAAAAGTGTGTTTCAAGGATTTTCTTATCAGATTAACTTACTTTCAGTACAACTAAAATAACCCATAAAATAGATTTATATATCAGTGTTTAAAAAATTAAATAAAACCATGTAACAGTAAAATGTGATAATTATGCAAAAATCAACATTTTCTGCATGAATTTTCCGTTTCATTTTCCAAAAGCCATAAATGGACTCAATTTGCACGTAAGTCTTTGAATTTAGAATCATTTTCTTTTTATTATTAAATATCATATATTGTAAAATTTAAAATTATGATCAACGGAACTGTTCTATATTGTAGCCCTGAAGAAGGAAATAATATACTTCCGAAAGCTTGGCGTTTGTAAAAAACAGAGTTTCATTCAGCCCTAGGACCGGTATCCCAAGAATTTGAGTTTTCCTTTCTAACTAGTCGGTCAAGAACTACACTTTCCATTATATATATATATATATATATATATATATATATATATATATATATATATATATATATATATATATATATGTATATATAGGAACCACTTGTACAGCATGTAATGCGAATAATGGAACGCAACTGTTTTTCTTTATTTACCAAACAAAACGGCCCGCTTAAAGTACATAATCTATTCCACTATCCTTGTCTGCTGCGCTTGACCGATTCCTTAGTTCAGCGATAGGGAAAAGACATGCATTGTTGAATATTTTCTTAACTACAAAAGGGTCTTTGTGAATAACACATTCTGTGTTCTTTTGATTTTCGTTTGAGATTGCAAATCAACATGATGTATGTAGAGAAAAATACTAAAATTTGCATTCGTTTTTGACATACAAATCTCAGCTTATCTGTATATAAAAGTCTACTTCTATTGATTTTTTTTTAAATATCACAATACTACATTTATTTTTAAAGTTTCATAGCTCGAAGGAAAATATTAAACCCTTTTAGGACCATTCACGCATCTGTTTGAATGTCGGTCTGTCGGAGCCATTTTTTACCGGAAACTATTTAACAAAGTTGAAATTTCGAAGATTAATAAAACTTCCTAATCTTAATAGTAAGAAATTAATAAATCTGTCTGCGCATTTTCGGGAAGCCTAGGTTTGAAATAGTTCTAAAATATTTTTTTTTTTTAGAATTTTATATTGAATGATATTTATTCGACTATGACTTAGACGTCCCACAAAAAAGAAGCCAGCCTTCCCTTAAAAGTGCACCACTCAGCACTGTTTGATTTGATTTTAGGCCAACCAAGACGTTAGTAAGTTATCTTCTAAAAAAAAGTTCTTACTCTCTTTTCCTCACATCATCATGACTTGAAAATTGGGAATGATAAACAAGAAATAATTCTATACTATAACTTAACTAAAACCGGTGTTGATCTTTGTGTTGCAATATTTTCAGTTATAATAAACAATGTATCATCTTAAAAAATATGGGGTTAAATGCTGACCCCCACATCCAAGTTAGAAAAAAGTTGGGGTCAGTCGCTGACTCTTCTGATCCATATTCCCCGGATACACAAATACGTTCCCGGTGCGGCTGTTACGCAGATGACTCATGAGACTTCTGCTCAGTTCTAAAATGATTCCTGTTTTTGGCAGTATGCTTATTCTTTCATTTTCGAAGAGTGTTTCTATGTATTATTTTCAAACCCTTAATTATGCCACACTGTCTATCACTGGCTTCTCTTTATTGTCCATCAACTTTACCAACATTTGTGTTAAGAGTTCCTTCCTGCTGCCTCTCATATTTTCCGATGTAAATTAACCGAATTATGTTTCTATCGTACCTTCTCTATTTCTGAACATTTTTCATTGGCCCATCCTTCTTTTATCAATCTAATATCTATATATATATATATATATATATATATATATATATATATATATATATGTCAATATATTATCTTCCTTTCTCCACCATATGAAAAATATCAGTCATATAGAGTTTCTTCTTAATGGTTCTGGGTGGTTTTAAGTTATAGTCATTAATTTTTCCTACTACAAAGAGAGAGAGAGAGAATTTTAATTAATGACGCATCAGCGTCACTTCTTTGATTTAGATCACTAATTATAAAATTATACTGTTGTATCGTGGAAACCTGATCCATACTGACATTTTATATTTCATCAAATTTTTGAGTCTCTTTTAAAAATTCGATAACTTTAGTTATGTTGGCTGGATTAATGGATAAAGAGCGATTAGTAGAATCAGTAAGTATGTTATATCTTTGGAGAATCATAGGATATTCCTCGCGTTCTGTAAATATGTGCTTGATTGTAAGTGTTGTGTTACCGTGAGAATAGTCAGGGTGGTTAACACCCTGTAGTAAGCTTAGTATCACCCATGAGGAGGCGACAAATTTTTGATTGCTCCTTCCTAGATAATTCGAGTTCTAAGAAGTTATTGTAAGTAAAGCGGAGAATTTTGCGTAACTTCCCTCCAATATATCCCATTCAGACTCTATGAGATTAGAGACAAATCTATGAATGCCCGGGTGTAAATCTTTTAGATGAAGAGTAAAATTAAATATAGGACCACTAACGTTTTTAGCGAGGTCATCTGCTTCTTGATTGCCTCAGATACCGACGTGATTAGAGATCCATATATATTTGATAGTGTGTTCTGATCTATGGCATTTGTAGAATAGGTAATTAATTCTGTTTTCTGAAGAATGATCCGACTAAAATGATTCTATTTTTACACGAGAGTTGAGGGAATTGGATGCTATTAACCATCTGGCAATTAAGAATTTGTGGATGAATGCAATTGCCCTTTCTATGGCCAACATCTCAGCAGAGAGAATGCTTGATGAAACGCTGAGTTTAAATAATTCTGAGTGTGATAAAAAAATGTGGAACGCTTCACGATTTTGCATATCATCCTTACGCAGGGGCCATGCTAATCTTCTCTGTATCGATTCAATTTTAGTATATGTACCACCGAGGCGAGTACTTTTCCTACTAGGTTCTTCAACTACTGCATTTTTGAATTTAATTTGTTGCTATCATTTTTATCTTTAAGATTTTTGTATTTGGTCTTTTAGTTTTCTTATCTCAATACTTTTCTTGGAATCAGGTATTGAAGTTAAAGCCACCCTTGCTTATGGGTTGAAATTACATGGATGAAAATATCTAGAAAATTGGCTTCCCAGAAAAAAAAATTGACATAAATATTAAATCTATATATCTAATGGTTGATATAGAACAATTATTGCGTTAATTTAACTCACAATTAACGGTTCCGTAATATAAACATTTCTATTTTGCGGTAAATAACTTTTATAAAAACAAATATTTATAATTATTTCGGCGCTTAAAGTCTTATATAAAAAAGTATTTTAACTAGAAAAATTCTTCATCGACTTGCAAATTACCTTGTCAGAAGGAAAACAAAAACCAAAGCAAAACTTTTTACACAAGATTTTCTCGCTATTTTAAACTGAATCTACCGCATCAGCTGCGAAACAATTCCTACCTAAAGTCATTTGCAAGTATAAATTATGCTGAATAATAAAAAAGTAAGTTTACAATTTTTGCAATAATTGTAGCTTTCATTCTTGATTTAAAATTTTGATTATTGAAAAGTTCGAAAATCATTAGAATAAAATAAGTTTAAGGAACAAAATTGGATTATCGTTTTAGGTTTTGTATAATTAAATTAAAATTCAAAGATTAAAGCGGCAAAACATGATAATTTTTTTACGTCAATTATTTTTACATTATTTTATCATTATTGAAAAACCTTTTATAAGTGCAAAATGTTTTAATTCAATCATTTATTTGAAAAAGAAAAATAACTTTTCGAATTGGTGTTATCTAACTACAGGGTATCCGGTAAGTACTTCCTAATTTCTCGGGAGAATACAGGGGAGGTCAAAATAACCCTACTTTGTCATAGAAAAAAATTCATAAAGTGCTCTTAACAATGATACAGAGTCCTAAAAGGGTACTCAGCGATTTACCATATCGTTTCGAACCGACTTGTATAATTTAATGAAATTTTAATATTTTATAAAGGTCATAAAGACTCATTAAACTATACTACAATAGATGTTTTAGATCATCAGAGAAGTCCGGATCGGACTTGAAGCCACACTCGTTGAGCCGAATTTTTGACAGGTGTCATTTTACAGAACTGAAACTGATTTTTTAAATAAGTTGGTCATTCTTCTTCAAAAAAGTTACTCTTAATTTACTTCGATAAAAATGGCGGTTTTCGAGATCAATCGGTTTTTATGCGAAACACTCAAAAGTTATTAATACTAAACTCAAACAGGTAAAAATCAGGTTGTTATTGTTAATACCTACATAATAAATTTATATTGAAGGAACTTGTCAAAACCGTGTTGAAGTAAAAATAATTTTTAAAAATGAAAGAATATTCTTACGCAAAGTATATTAATATGGATTTAATTTATGGCCAAGCGCTGTCAAATTCTTGGAAGGCAAGAAGACTTTGCCAAGTCCAAAACCTTTCAAAAGGTTGATCGAAGCCTAAGGGAAACAGGTAAAAGATGATTAGAAAATAATTATTGGAGTTAACGAATTAATTTTTACATATTTTATTCAGAGTCATTATTGCCGCGACCTGACGGTGAGGACCCTCCCAGGAGAACACGAGACCCTCAAGTAGAGGAACAAATTTTGCAAGATATTACTGACAACTCTTCAAATGGCATAAGAAAGCTCACGACATAAAACAATGTTACAAAATGGATTTTATATGAAACTCTAACAGAACAGTTACTTCAATACTCCAAGTTGTTTGTGCAGCAACATAACCCATATCTAAATTTTTCTAACCTTATTTTGTTTACCGATGAGGCCGGTTTTACAAGAGGTGGCACAATAAATGCACACAATTTACATTTTTGGGCTGATGAAAACCCACACTCTATAATTCGAAACAGACCAACAAAGATTTATTTTAAATGTGTGGGCTGGCATTATCGAAAATAACCTTATAGGTTCATTTGTTGTGGAAGCAAAACTCAATGGTGGGATTTATTTACAATTTTTGCAGCAAAATCTAAATAATTTATTGGAAGATGTACCTACTGATAAAAGAATGCAAATGTAGTACGTATATGATGGTATTTCACCTCATGTTAATTGTATAGTACGTTAACACTTAACTAACGTTTTTGGCCCTCGATGGATAGGTCGAGGTGGGCCTCTTTTATGGTCACTAAGGTCTCCAGACCTAAACCCCTTAGACTTTTCTGGGGACATCTAAAATAACTAGTTTAGTCAACACCAGTAAATACTAGAGAAGAACTACTAGCGAGAATAGCACAGCATTTTAACGAAATCCGTAATAATGGCGGAATATTATTTGCAGTGCAGCAGGAAATATTTGAAGAATACAAAATATATTAAAGTACATGGAGGCCATATTGAACATTTGCTAAAATAACATTTAAATGTTTTCTCTATAATTGCATTTTAATAATATTGTAAATTAATCGAACCCGGATCAATCCTTTGAAAGGTTTCTTGAATTGACAATGTTTGAGCTGGAAATCTTTCAACATGACATCTTTTTGCCTTCGAAGAGTGAGCGCTTCCCTATTAATTAAAGCACATCAGCACACTCTGCATATTTTATTTTTATCTGTTTATGTTTAGGATAAGTAAATTTTTAGTTTTTCGCATTAAAACCGCTTGATCTCGAAAACCGCTATTTTTATCGAGATAAATTGAGACTACCTTTGTTGAAGACGAATTACCAAAGTATTTAACAATTTAGTTTTTAGCTCTGTAAAATGACACCTGGCAAAAATTATCCCCAATGAGTGTGGCTGCCAGTCCGTGTATGACTTCCCTGATGATCTAAAACATCTACTGGTTTAATGTGTTTTTATGGCCTCTTATAAATTATAAAATATTAAAATTTTATTGAATTATACAAGTCGATTCAAAACTTAGAATCTTATCGCTGGGTACCCCTTCAGGGCTCTATATCTCTGTTAAGGAAAAGAATTTTTACTTTCAATGACAAAGTAGGATTAATTTGACCTCCCCTGTATGCTCCCGAGAAATTAGGAGGTATTTCCCGATCGCCCTATATTTTTGATTATGCAAAGGTTATATCAATAAATTTTACATACTTTACCCGGAACTAGTTGGTTTCAAATAATTAAGCAAGTTCTCTTCTAGTGCTTCTAGCCCAGTCAATGGAGACGTTTTTATATAAAAAAAATTAACAGCAATTTTTTTTCAACACTAAAACGGAAAAAAATATGAATTTTTAGATTTTTTATAGTATTTATAGTAATAAATGACTTGAATTACTTTCAATAGACCATTTATAAACAATTAAAATACCTAAATAGGGTGCTGGATTTTACTTGATGGAAATCCATACTCAACGATGAATAAAAGACGAATATTTGTCAAATTTCCACTATATTTAACTAAAAAACTTGACGCGTTTCGCTAATACTGTAGCTTCATCAGAAGTTCTATTTTAAATGACAAAATATGTGGTTACCTAGATTTACAATAATGAATAAGTGCAATACCCTAACTTACATTTTATTACCTATTATTTAAATTATTGGGAAATCCACACTGGTTTTTGTTAAAAGATGTTTAGCAGGGGTGAGGTGTTGATATCTGTTTGGTCGTTTAATAGATTACCTGTGTTCTTTAATCGATTTATTTCTATGGTCTCTAAGAAATTCAGTTTATAACCTTTCCTTTCTACATGGAGAATTTCAAAATTATCCTCTAATTGATGATTTTGTTCTATTAAATGATTTGCGTATGAAGAACTGTTTTTATTGTGTAAAAAATTATTTTTGTGTTCCTGAATCCTTTCTCTAAACGATCTGCCTGTTTGTCCTATATATACTTTTGGGCAACTTCTGCATTTAAGTTTATAGATCCAGACTTGTTATTTTTATTTGTTTTTGTTTTATAATTTTTTAAGCGTTTTCCTATTGAATTATTTGTTTTGAAAGCTACCCCAATATCTTTTTTATTCAGAAACAGATATTGGGGTAGCCTTCAAAACAAATAATTCAATAGGAAAACGCTTAAAAAATTATAAAACAAAAACAAATAAAAATAACAAGTCTGGGGTCTATAAACTTAAATGCGGAAGTTGCCCAAAAGTATATATGGGCCAAACAGGCAGATCGTTTAAAAAAAGGATTCAGGAACACAAAAATAATTTTTTACACAATAAAAACAGTTCTTTATACGCAAATCATTTAATAGAACAAAATCATCAATTAGAGGATAATTTTGAAATTCTCCAAGTAGAAAGGAAAGGTTATAAACTGAATTTCTTAGAAGCCGTAGAAATAAATTGATTAAAGAACACAGGTAATCTATTAAATGACCAAACAGATATCAACACCTCACCCCTGCTAAATATCTTTTAACAAAAACGAGTGTGGATTTCCCAATAATTTAAATAATAGGTAATAAAATGTAAATAAGGGTACTGCACTTATTCATTATTGTAAATCTAGGTATAAGTTTTTCAAGTAACTAAATATTTTGTCATTTAAAATAAAACTTCTGATGAAGCTACAGTGTTAGCGAAACGCGTCAAGTTTTATAGTTAAATATAGTGGAAATTTGACAAATATTCGTCTTTTATTCATCGTTGAATTAAAATACCTACAAAATTATTTCTGTAGACCTCTATCTTACGATTTTTTACCGAAAAACGTCGGAAAATCGCTCACAAATTGCTTTTTTAAAATTCATATCTTTGGTAATTTCAAATTGCAATATTACTTTTCAAGGGCAAATGGTGATATCAGCTTTGGATCAGGCGTAGTGTCGTCTTTAACGAGGGTTATTTAGATAAGATGGAGGTTGAGAGAATCATCTCTCTTGTTTACGGTGCTGATCTTTTCGATTTTACTAGATTCACTAATTCACCTTGCTTGTAACGTTTTACATAGGCTTCCGAATTGCTAACAGTTGTCAAAATTAATTTTGCATCCTCTCTTGAGTTGATGACAAAAAAAAGGCTAATGCTGTATGTTTTTTAGAATTTTGTGACCTACGGTGATAAATATTTGGCGCCAAAATTATTTGCAATTTGTATCATGAATCGAAAAAAAAAACAATTTTTTCCCTTTGCCGATGTGTCGCTTTATATTAAAGTATTTTCATGGTTACGGAACAGCTTTTCTGAGTTAAAATTAAAATCAAATACAAAAACATATAGATATAAATAAAAAGTAATATTAAGCAGAGAGGGGCATACACGAAATAAGTTCTGTATCTATATTTTTGAAAGCAGAAAAACTGCTTTTGAACCCTTCAAAATGCTTTAAAATAAAACTAAACGTCGGCAAAAGAAAAAATTATTTTTCTCAAATAATTTTCGCGCCGCACGTTTATTTCTTATACAGTTTTTACTCTTCTAGCTTTGCCGACATTCTTTTATTTGTTTGAGTAATGCATGTCTTGCAGCAGAAGCTGTATGTAATCTTCTACACTCTAAGTTGGTTTCGTTTCTTACAAGGAAGATACTAAAAGCGTTTGGCTCTCATTTTGATAACACTTTAATATGTTGTAAGGACTCGAAAATAAGAGACACACCACCCCTAAAGTTCATTACAAAAACAGTTTTTTTTTTAAATTTCAAGTTCTAATTAAGATATATTTCCAAAACAAAGTAGAAATTGGTTGTTATTTGAAACGAAGTAGAACTTTGTTACCGTGCTTAGGTAAAAGGCAGTAAAGTGTAAGCAAATTGAATTCGAAGTTTTTGATATTTCCACACTGACTTAATAATAATATTTTCTCCTCATAATTATTTAGGAACTAATAAAAGATTATATGACTTCATGAATAGTTCTTTAGATGTAACTATAGATTACGATTAATCAAAATGCCTAAAGTAAGTGACTTTCATCTTTGTAGATGTAAAAGTAAAAATATGTGATTTATTGCCTTTCTACTCTTTAAAACAAAATTAGTTCTTTTTTCACTGTTTTTATTATTCATATGTTTTATTTTGTCAGAGATAAAACAAAGTAATGCGAAACAAAATATAAAATTAAAATAAGTAATACAATTATTTTTTTTCTTATCAGTATGGAATCACAAAATCTTAAATAGTGTTTAATATTTATTAATCTCTCAATACAGATAAAAAAATATTCGGAACAGATCAGAAAGATTAGACAAGCAGTATTTAAATTTTTTAATAGATAGAAGCAGTAAAGGTTTAAAATTACTGCTTTTTTACTTTGAAAAACAAATTTACTGCTTTTGTATTCAAGAAATTTAAGTAACTTGAAATATTTGATAAAAAAAAATAATCTGTTATTGAAACAACATCCTTATTACTGACCAATTTTATAATTGATATGTAAAAAATCATGGGAAAAATCAACTATTATCAAAATTAATAAAGACAGTTAATAAGGTTTACTAAACACGACAGTGCGGTTGTTTCATTTTCACACATAACATCCCTTACTTTTTATAAGGGTAAACGTACACTTGAAGTATTTTAATTCTAAAAATTATGATATTCAACAGAAATTTTTTAAAATATTTTTTTATGAATAACATAAGGAACTAAAGTTAACTTGTTTTATAATTTAAAAAATATATATCAAGGAAAGGGGTAATCAACCCCAAATTCATTTTTTATACCTCAAGATCTAATCGAGATGTCTTTACAAAACAAAATGAAAATTACTTGCTATTTGAAACGAAGTCAAACTATGGTAGCCTAATTCCCACGAATATGTTTTTTCTTATAAATATTTAATTTTAAAAATTATGAAATTAAACGGAATTCTTTATTTCCCATAATTATATATAACACCTTGTATATCATATTATTTTATACATAAAGAAATCAGTTGAATTGTATTCTCAAGACCAATTATTAGTACCTTGTGTGATTCGAATCTGATAACAAAACTGTTATATTTTTAGGTACCCTAGGGTCGTACAGATAGGTCATTGAGAATAGGAAATACAAATTTTGTTCTCCCCATTTTAATTTCATATTTTTATGGGCTTGAGAACGGATAAATTTATATGAATTTAAAATCAATATCTAGATCCATTTTAATTCCCACCTTCTTTAAATACATATTTTTAAAACGTACTCTTTGTTAAGAAAACTCTAATTCAAATAAAAATTTAACTTTTTGCAAAGGATAATGTTATATATCTTAAATCAACAAAAATCAACTCTTTTAAATATGTTCCTTAAATCGTAAATCAGGAATTTTTAAGGAATAAAAATTGACTTTTACTTTAATATTAAAATTAAAACAATTTTACTATAACTTTTCTTAAACAGAGCTTCATAAATATTAGCCAATCAGCATTGTATCAATAGAAAATAGATTTTCTAATAAGTTTGAAATTCTATTACAAAATGGACAAATTTCTAGAGAAAAATTGCTACATGAAATGTCAATAATCGCTAACAAATTAGCTTGGACTAAAACAGTTGAAGTATCAAAGGGTTTTATTTATCTTTACTTAGCGACCACCCTCCTCCTTTTTTTTCCGTCTTGTTACAGGATTCATCTTTAACGAAAGAAAGAAAAAGATGATGCAAATATATGAATTTCAAAAAAGTCACACATTAATATTTTCATATTATACTTGTTCAATTTCAAATTACCTAAATTATTTTTTAAATTATAATAATTTGAAAATAAAATATTTTTGATATATTTTAACAACTTATTCTAAACTTACCTCACTTCTTTTCATATGGAGGGAGTCAAAAGCTTCAGCTCTGGAGATGACATTTTTTAATCTTATAGGCTTCTTTGAAATCTGAGTAATGGGACAGTGATTCTGTTCTATTTTATGTAGAATTTCGTTCGAATTATGATTGCTGTTTATCACCGACATAGTTTCACCCATTTATTTTACAGTATTAGTCTTGAATCACGAAAATTTTAGTGTTGGTGCCATATTTTCCTTTAGATAATTTAAATTGCTTGCTACTTTAAAATATTTATTTTACCTTCTCTATAATATGATATTAAAAGTCAGTGGCTCGCAATGGTCGCAAATCAAAAAAAAAATGGGGATTATAGAAATCAAAATATTTACAAAGACATTAAAAGTCAATATTTATTTTCATATGTTAGTCACGTCTTATCGAAAATAAAACCAAGTGCCTAAAAAATTAGTTTTTAGTTGAATAAAACTTAAAACGTGTTTTTTAGTTCTGCATATGGTGTAGTGGAAAAATATCTAACATCTTATCTAGAGAGTGAATTTCATACACATACACGGGTGTCCAGTAGTATATCTTAAACTTTCAGCAGTGTACAGAAGGCAACAACATAACTCTAGTTTTCCTCATAAAGGAGATGTGATGCTCAAAATAGGTACCCAGTTGTTTTCCTTTTGGACATGTAACTTTTGAGCATGTTATATAACCGACAAAAACTCACGCGTTCAGGCTATGAACAATCTTTGACTTTACCAGGAGCGATCCCAAAATTTTGGAAGATGTCAGTGTAAGAGGTAGGACTCGATTCTTTAGATACTTTAGAAAATTATCTGAAAAAATGTATACCACATTTATTTAGAAAGTCAATTTAAAAAAAAATCAATTTCTTTGGGTTCAAGCATAGTAAAACATCATAGTTAGGAGAACACATTCTGTGTAAGAATGCTAATAATTCCTCGAATAGAGTAAGAAAACTCACAGCTTAAATAGGTCCAACAAAATGGGTTGTCCATAAAACTTTCAAAGAACAGTTGCTTCATCCCTCCGGTTCAAGACGCACACGTAAAGTCTTCAGACGGTTATTTCAACAAGATCCATTTACTTAATTGGTTTATATAAAAATAGAGAAAGAATAACTTGTATTTTATTTAAAAATTTTGAAGCAAAATTTAAGCAACCTTTTAGTAGCCTTACAAGTTAGAGTTTAGATGTATTTTATACACGATGGTGTTTCACCACATTGTAACAGTTCAGTACTGTCTATGTCAGAAAAAAGAAACCGGATCTCTTTAAAAAGTACAAAATATAATCTTGTCTGCATTCTGTGGAGTCACTGTACCATTAGAAGGCTATGCTGCCAGCTCTAGTTCACTTAAATATGGCTCGAAACGTCGTAGTTAATGCAACCAAACCACGGTGAGCTAGAAGAATGCAAAATATTATAAAGCGATATTTTTATGTTTGCGCTTAAAATGGCTAAAATTATCGTTATTTTCGGCTAAAAGAATGATTGAAAAGTCGAGAAACTTCATTATGAAGTAGAATAAGTGACATGAAGTACACAAAAATATTATCTGGCTCACTAAGGATGGTTCTCCGAGCGCGGTTTTGATATTTGGAGTTCCCCATCACAATTTGAACTTCGTAAAAAGTGATCCAGTTTTCCAAGCGGTGACTTCTAAAATCGTCGACGAGATTTCTACGGAGAAATGAAAATTGAGTCTTGCAAGAGAAATATCGATGCCGACTCTGCAAGTCCTGGAAAAAAAAATGTCAAAAGACAATTGAGTGGCCCTCTGACTCCTCACATGTGAGTCTTTATTAGTTGTACAATAGGCCAAAATTTTATTAAATATAGAAGTCAGCTCAAAAGCTAGGACGCAAAAGGTAAGTCACTGATTATTCCTTGTAAATCTCATATCTTCGTTATTTTCTTGGGAAAAATTATATGAAACACTAGAAATATTTTGAAATATTCTGTACTAGACTATACTATACTAGACACCCTGTATATCAGGCATGGTACTATAGAAAGTAATTATAAACTTTATAACTTTTTTAAACAAAAATTGAAAGTTTTAATATATTCATATTCCAAAAAATGTTAATTTTGGCTTTGGTATAAAACAACCTTAGATAATTCTCATTTCATTCCTCTTAACCATGTAGAAAAAATTAATTGCGTTAAAATATTTCTTATTAAGTTTATTTACGCATTCATTGAATTGCCAAAAGTTAAATAAATAATTAATTGTTAATCAAATGTAAAATGTCAGTGGGTTTCAGTAAATCTAAGATAATTAGATTACTATAAATTCTCGCCCTTGTCTGATATTCTGAAATATTTCCAAGCTGATTCGAAGAAATTGTTTTTGTCTAAAAATGTAAGGAAACCCTTAACAGTGTAAAATATAAATATTTAATTGTTCGGATTTGATTTGAAATATAAATTTTGAATTTGAATTTATATTATACGATATGAAGCAGTACGATATGAAGTTTAATAAAACAAAATTTTAGAAAAAATTATAACAGATTTAAGTTTAAACGTGACACTGTTTAATTCATGTTGCATCAGTTATTGTAACGTGTTTATTATTATTAGTACTTTTAAAAGGTGCTTACACAAAAATTGTGTTACTATAATTCATGAAAACTCACTGCTTTCACTAGTTTTTAGTATGATCGTTTCATAACTGAAAATTGTACGATTTGCCTGTCTTTGTCAAAATTAATTTTCATTACTGAATATGATATAATATACCAATATTTGTATTCTAAATAACCCATACTTATTAAAATTTCATAACTGAATGATTTTTTAATGTATTTTAATTATATAACTCACAGAACTTTATTCAAAGGGGGATTCATAAGTAGGCCTAAAGAAAAGTGACAGATTAAAAAAAACTAGCGTCTAAAATTTTCCTACTCCCCATGCAAGCAATGTGCAGCACATAATAAAATATTATTTTACAATTTTTATATTAAAAATGACACTTTTCAAAACTCACAGGAGTTTTGAAACACCTTACTTTTCCTGAATAGTTGGAAAATAGAAATCTGTTCCCAACTGGGTAAGATATATTTCTGTCCTTATTACCTATGTATATAGGAAATGATAAAATAACGAACATTTATTATTTAACTACTTTTAACCAATAAAATACACCTATATATTAATAAAGTGTCCACAGTGTAGAAGCTTTCAGAGTCTTGTACCATTCAAAATTAACCAGTAAAACTTTTTTATTGGTATGTTTTACATTTTTTTACTCATGCCGGTTTTGAAAATGATTGTCAACTATATCATATTTTTCTTTTGACTTTTCTGTATTATAAATAATAATATATTTCGGGCGGCATCTTCGATTTCACTTGGTATCTCTAAATCCGACATATTTTAAATACATACTTGCAACCCATAGTTGAGAGCTCATTACAATTTTTTGGCAAGTGATTGATTTAACTGGCAATTTTGCACGGTTGAAACCTTATGAGAGATAAATAGGAAATTATTTGCTGTTTTTTCTTTGGCGTATAAAGTACCGCGTACGATAAAAATATACCAAAAAATATGTGCCACAGGAAATGTTTGAATCACATCCAAATTCAGGCTACATAAATTTGAAATTAATTTTGAACATAAAAGTAAACAATTCAGACTAGAGTACCCAAAACTTTTATTTTGGAAAGATATAAGAAAAAGCCAGATGATCTTATCGGTGTTTGTTAATTGCCACACTTCAAAAAAAAAGTATTACATGCTGTTACATGACTATTTTGCTTGTCAAATTTTCCATTATTGAGATCCCCTCCAATATAGATTTTTGCCACATTTACTCATTTTTTTCGAGAACATCTCTTGTGAGAGATGTACCTGCGTTGCTCGAACGGCTTTTTGCTGGTTTAATCTTAAAGCAAGTTTTTCAATAACCCTGAATACCGCACCGAAAATACCAATATTATAGTTGCCTGAACAAAATTATAAAACTGGAATAAATAAGTAGATTTTCATATAGAGGTTAATAAATATCCTAAAAAAATTCACTAAAATAAATACATTCCATCAAATCATCGTTTTCTGAAAAGAATAATTTAAACTAAATAAATACAAAATTTTAAAGTCGAAGTAGTATATATCAGTAATACATGCCAAAAAAGAATAAACAATTTTATCAGTATCACTCATTGTTGATCATAGCCGCTTCTTATTGCACACACCTTTTTCTATAGGACCAGCCTTATCCTAAATCGGTTTAGTGGTCAGCAAAATAAGCTGCAAATAAGCTAGCAAATTTGATTGACAAAGCTAAATTCATAGGAATTAAAAAACCACGTTGGGCTGCCAAGTTATTACGAAATAAATCTTAAGAAATGTTTAGATAATAAATTATTACGAAATAAAATAGGCCTGTATTCTACTTTTTTTTACAAAATTTATTCTAGTGAGTGTTTCCTGTACCTACGGTACTATTTCTACACTTATCATTGGACCCCAAATTTGCCCATTCGATTAGCTCACGTAGAGTAGGGGGAGTTATAGTGGGAAAATAAAGGCTAATATGTCTCAAGTAGGAAAGATCTAGTCTAACCTAGCCACAGAAATAGACCATATATTAGGTTTATTTCAAAATCTTAATAAAGTTTAAATAGTAACAGAATAGCTAGCTGATTTTGCTGAAATTATAAAAGGTTTCTAACCAGTTGGGTTTTATAGTTTACTATAAAATGCCTTAATAATAAAATTGATAAGAAAAGTACACTACCCTAAATTACACTCTACATATGTTATAAATCATAATATCTATGGAAATATATCACAAATATTTAGCTCAAAAAGAAATCGCAAATATATCAAATATATAGTACGCTAGTGAGCGGCATATGGCCAAACCAAAAAATAATGTTACATAACCTACCTTTGACCGCAACCCTTATAAGTAAGTTTATTGAAAATTTGGTAATCTATCTATACTCCTTCGTATACTACCATTATAGGTTTAAATAAATTAGTAATTAATTAGTAATATTTCAATATTTCAATAAATCAAAAAAAAAATGTATAATGCTAAAATAGCTTATCTTAAACGTCCTTGACGTAGATTCAGGCGAGATCCAGCTTCTACTATAACTTGGAGCGTCAAGATGGTAACGCATGGTGGATTGAGCACCAGGAACGGGACTGGCTATTACAGCTTCTGCTAGGATGTCAGTACTATCTTCGAAGAGATGAAAAGGAGACGAACGGGACATATGGAGGCAGAGAAAGGAGAATCGTCGAAATATCGAGAGGTTCTTGTTGACATGTGGCCTCATATCTGACGGCCAAGTTCTTTCAAATTTGTGGGAAAATTCCGGAAAAACTCCGTTAAAACTTTAAACCATAACTACGCAACATAATTATCAAACTATAACTGCCCACGGGAAAAACTTGCTTTAGAATTGAACCGGCAAAAAGCAGTTCAAGCAACGCACGTACACCTTGCACAAGAGACGTTCTATATGGCAAATATTTATACTGGAGGAGATCTTAATAAACAAAAATTTGATAAGCAAAATGATCATGAGACAACGCGGGAAAGTGAGTAGCATTATGAGCAAGAATGTAAGAAGTAAGCGGCAGTGCTGGTTAACTTTAGTGCACGACTCCCTCATTGGTTCTTAAGAGGCCACTTCATCTAGATCAGATGTACTTAGTGGCATTCAGAAAGGAGAATAGATTATTAGTTATCTATTTCACCTGACACGTACCAAACCGACAGACGAGAGCAAAATCACAATGTTTGGAACTCCTGTCTTTGATCCTGAAATTAATCCATAAAAGACTGTTCCTATAGGTTTTTTCGATGTATTTTTTCCTCAACTTTCCATTAATGTAGTTAGATTTAGAAAATTTTTGCGTTTTGACCTTGGAGAAATACGAAACGCAGGATATCTCGGAAAGGATATTTTAAATCTATTTTTGACTACGTAGACATAATGCTGAGGATTTTTTACATTAATCAAGTTATTTCCCAGAAGTATTTTTACGACTCGTGCCAAGCTTTTTGCCTGCATTATGAAAACGTTTAATTTATTGTTCAACAAGTGGCTATTGACGATTCTCTTATGATCGAAAGTAAAAATAGATGGCAAGAGTCTTAAATAAGGTTTGTTTAAATCTATTGTCTATTATCACTCAAATTAATTGTTCCGTTCTGACTTCGCTTCATGTGCAATGTCTCATGCCCTAAAAAGAACCAACCAAAGTTTCAGTTCACTAATTATTACCTATAAAATTTCTATAGTGCAAGATTACAATTTATATCAAATACTTATAACAAATTTGTTATGAGCTCTTGGACTATTAAATAAATCATCGAACTGACAGCTCGATGAAAAACCAATTACGTCTATTATATTTTTTGGAACACTCATAAGATTAATAAATATATTTATTTAAAATTGGTATTTTTCTACAAATTAGAAAAGAACTTTAAATAAAACCATTCAAGAAATGGAATTCTGTGTAACAAAATAAAATACTTTATAAGTGGTTACTTAAATAACTATTGTGTTACCTTTAATAACATCATAACTGCTTAACCTAACAAAAAATATTATTTGCGAAGTAGTAAATATCTGTTGGACTTCCATTGTCTTTATTTTTCGTAGAAATTATACGTAAAATAGAAATATAACCTGATGACCATTTTATTAGCTTTGACGTGGAAAGCCTATACACCAACGTTCCAGTTAAGGAATCACTAAAAATAATAAGAAAGAAACTTGAAGAAGATCAGACCTTGGCAGAGAGAACATCTTTACCACTGCATGCCATCATGGAGTTGTTGGAAAGTTGTTTGACTAATTCCTATTTTCAGGAAAGAAAAATTCTACTTACAGGATGATGGACTACCGACGGAATCTTCACTCTCACCGGTGGTCGCCAATATTTTTATGGAATAGTTCGAGACGTTTGCAATTGAATCCGCAACTAAAAAATCAAAGTTATAGCTTAGATACCTAAACGATATCTTTATCATCTGGAATGGAAACGACGAAGAACTTCAAAACTCCCTTTTTTATCTTTACAATATCTGCCCAACTATTAAACTCACTATGTAGAAAGAAGTACAAAATAAATTATCATTCTTAGATATTTTGGTTGAAAGGAATGGCAGACAAATTCGAACTTCAGTTTACAGAAAAGCCACACACACAGGACGATACCGTAACTATTCATCCAATCACTCCAGAAACAACAAACAAGGAATTATAAGAAATCTCGTAGATAGAGCCTTAAATCTCTGCAACTACAACGAGAATGTGTTGAAAGAGATAAATTACATTAAAAATGATTTGACATCTAACGGATACCCAATATTTCTAGCAGATAAAATTCTGGGATAACGCAGAAATAGGACAATATCGACAACGAATGTAGAACGAAGACCAGAATTGAATGTCCCCTATGTTAAAGAAATTTCAGAAAAAGTTAGAAGAATTGGAAAACGATATAAAATCAACGATGTTTTCGATTCAAATAACTCTCTGAGAAGTCGGCTCACTACGGTTAACCCAACAACTCAAAGGGACGCGAAGAACTGTGTATATCAGATACCATGTGAATGTGGCAACTCCTACGTTGGCGAAACAAAGAGACTTCTTGACATAAGCACCAAAAATACACATCACCAGGAGAAACAGAAAAATCTGATGCCGCATACCTGGACTCATGTACACTACATAAAATGGTCTGAAGGTAAAATTCTACATCGAGAACAACACTGGAGAAAACGGAAATTCAAAGAAGCCGCGGTTATACATCAGAACCCGAGTTGTTTTAGAAAGCAATCTTTAGATATAGGAGAAGCGGGGAAACCACTTCTTAATAATTGTAAATTAAATTAAATGCAGCACAAATGGGATTTTGGCTTAGCATGCCATGACTGCACCCATCTCAGTCAATCTCCACTATATTTACTTTTAGTATAAATAGTTTTATAGCTTAGGAATTTATTTAGTTTCATTTGAAAATGGCTAGAGATAACTACTAGCCGAAATGTGATATTCAACAAAAAATAAAGACAAAGAAGAGATATCTACTACTTCGTAGGAAATATCGTTGTCTATGACCTTGAAATAAAAAAAAAATATTATTTCTTCTTTTTCTTCAAGGAAAATTGGAAATTTCTCAAATCCAATTCAGCACTTTTTTTAAACCATTTATCGAATCTAACATAATTTTAACATTTAAAGGTGTAAAACACCGAAATTAATATATAACCGGAATAAACGTTTCCAATGTATGGCCGTAATTCTTGAACAGCCGTTTTATGTTGTTTTGTGGTAATTACACAAGGGTTACAACTGTGTTAATTAATTAAAGCTTATTTATCATTCAAATATCCTTAGGGCCCACGATTAATTTTTTTCAGAAAGTAAAAAAAAATTAAAACAACGCATTTTCAGAAGCTTTCGTCCTTTATATTTTTAACCTCATTTTTTAACTGGCTTTCTTGTTTGTCTGTTTGATTAATTATGAGTAATAGAATAAATATAAATAGAGTGGAGTACGAAATCATGTTTAATTTTCTTTTCGCTACAAATTGTCCAATCGGTTTTAAACTAACTTTCCGATGATCTAGAGACTTGAAACTTTAACTGTAGCCCAGAATTGAATAGCAGTGCAATATTAACTCACTTTCATGTCTCTCTGTTTGTTTACTTATCTGTCGGTACAAATTTTGCAATTAATTTTTGTCTGTTTGATACAAATTTTGCAAAATACACTAAAAATCAGAAAATAATTATTTTTTCTGGCCTATACAGATTTACATCTCCATACAGATTTCTAATCCCATACACGTTGTCCCGACAATTGGTGACTGCGTATTTTTAATTGCTATGAAAATACTTTCAAGGTTTAAAACGATAAATGTGGGGTGCAATAGATATTAACTGTTGTGTAATTTTTCGCAATTATTCGCAGCAGCCACTCCTTACTAATTTGCAGGCACCCCATTTTTCGTTTTAAATCAAGCAAATATTTTCATGGCTATTAAAAATTCACAATCACAAATGACAATGTGAAAAATCGCCGATTTTTTGCCTCTCCGAGGAATGAGCTAAACTTGCCCAGTCTGTTTCTAGATCACCATAGAGTAGACAAACACAGATTTTTTGCTGCGAAATCCTGGAGAAAAATTTAACTCATGAGTGTGTATGACGAAGATTATACTTCAAATGGGCTTTCCTAAAAATGTCAAAGTTTCAAATTACTTGAAAATTTTCAGCCCACCGAATTATATCGATTATATTTCTATGTATTTTTGGACGCTTAATACAAACACATTCCCAAAATAATTTTTTAGTGCCAAAAAACACCCTGTGAATATGGTGAAAAAAGCTCCTAGAATAGTAGTTTCTTCTTAATGAATCATATTATATGCATTTTGAGATATATCATTCATATATTAAGACTAAAAACTAGCGTTCATTTGATAAATTTGGAACAGTTCTCCTTAGGGTGTGAAAACTACCTTCACATTTTATCAAACTGATAAAAAAACAACAATTATTGTTGAAAACGTCTCAGTTTTGAAAAGTTGCAAGAAACTGCAGTAGGTTCCTTGAAACCTACAACATTGTGTTGCGAGAAACCACCCCTAAATGCGACTAATTCAGCAAAACAGAAAAAACATTAAATATAACAGAATAACCATTTTTATGGATGTTAGAATTTGCCAAAATAGCACACTGCTCTGACTCGGACATAAACACTCAAGTGCAATAAACTTTTTTTTTCAGTAGTAAGTAAGAATTATTATGCAAAAAGAATTACGGAAGATAACTTTGCATTCAGCAATATGAACAGCCGATGAGCTTAGTGTATTTTGAAAGTTATACAAGGGTGAAATGTACTTTATGTAACATTTTATATTAGCTAAATTAATAATTCAAAAACTACAATGTTTTAACAACAAAACACTACTTACTAGTGAAAAAAATTGATTGCACATGTATGCTTACCTCCGAATAATTTGGCCAATCTTAGGATCCATAAAGGTGTAAATACTGTTAAGCTCAATGATTTTTTCCCCGTTTCTCCTGCATCATTGAATTTAGGGGTGGTTTCTCACAAACCATTGGGAGTAGTTTTCAGGTACAACTACACACCTACTGTAGTTTCTTGTTACCTTCGCAAACTTCGTCATTTTGAGCCTTTTCAGCAGTCACTGCAGATTTTTGAACTACGTATTGCAGCTCAATTTTGAATTAACTTTTTGCAAAATTTCCTGTTTAGATACCACAGAGGTACAAAATTTCATATCATTTTAACAGCGAAAGTAATGCATTATGGGGTAGGTGAAGCAGCTTGCAATATTGTATGTCATCATATTTAGATGCAATATATTGAGAGTTATTTAAAAAAAAGTCGTTAAATAAAAAACGTTCAAAAAGAAAATGTATTTTTGAATAATTATAATAGTAAGATGGATGTTGTGAAGACATTTAAATCCACTATGATTTCTATAGTTTATGTTACACTAATTAATACGATTTAATTTTACTATTGTTTAAGTTTCCGATGCAGCTAAAATGTGGTAAATTACTTCTATTATCTTTTGTACTTTAAATTACCATTTTAATTAGTTTTTAGTTAAATCTGTAAAGTTTGAAACGAATAAAAAAAATGTATTTTAAACTTATAATTAGTTCTTTAGTTAATCTTTAATAAATTCTTCAGATGATTTTCTTTAAAGTTAGAGCTTAGATAAAATTACAAATATTTCCCATTCTTAAACCAAGAAATCATCATGTCAGATATTAAGTGAATTTAGCTAATGTTATTTTTAGATTTGTTGATGTGTGTAAAGCCCAAATTACGAAAGTTTAATGGGAAAAATATAAGCAATAATAAATCGTATGGCGTTGATTCATAGTTTAATTGGTTGATATGAAATGTATTGCTCAGTTCAGCTGCTGATTGCTCACTAAAAGCATTTCGACTCGACAAAAAAACTCTTAAACGCGGCACGACACATTAGTATTTCCAGACACGACAAGAAAAATCTTCTAAACGTGGAAGGACACACTAGTAGTTCCTATTCTAATACAAAACTACAATGCTTAATAAAATATTTATATCACTTTACTTATGGTGAGTTGTATGTGCCTACCCTGTACTGACGAGAGCCAACAAATTCGAAGCGTGTCTGAAGAAAACCGTACACTGTGAAGAGAAGAGGTCTCCACCTTTTTAACCGACTTCTAAAAGAAGAAGGTTCTCAATTCGTCGAGTATGTATGTTTGTTTTTTATGCATTTACACCGATTACTCCGGAACGGCAGCACCGATTTGAATGAAATTTTTAACGTTATGTTCAAGAAGTTGCTGCGGTGGTCCAATATATTTTTAGATAAAATTGGTGCAGTAAAATCCAAGATGGTGCTGACAATATGGCGGCCAAAAAAAATAATTTTGACGTATTTTCTTCAAAATTTGTTATGGGGAAATTTTCGGGGTCGTATCCAATGAATCTAAAATTATTTCTAAGAAATTCAATATGGCGAATCCAATATGGCGGACAAGAAAATTGAATTTTATCCTATTTTCTCCAAAATTGGTGTGGAGGAGTTTTCAGGGTCGCACATGACGAATCTAAAATCATTTTTAAAAGATTCAATATAGCGGACGAAAATATCAATTTTGTTTGATTTTCTCCAAAATTGATACGGGGAGTTTTCGGGGTCGCACATGACGAATTTATTTATTTTTTTTTTAATTCAATATGGCTGATCTAATATGGCGGACAAAATCATCAATTTTGTTCGATTGATATGAGGGAGTTTCGGAATCGCACATTGTGAATTTGACATTATTTAAAAAAAAAATTTTAAATGGCGGATCCAAGATGGCGGATTAAAGTTCTACGTCTCTCAATTTTGTCTAAAATCAGTATTGGGGGTTTTTGTTAGCGTTAATTACGAATTTAAAATATTTTTTGAAGAACTCTATCTGGCGGATTCAACATGGCATCCTTAAAATTTTACATTTTACGATTTTCTCCAAAACTGATATAGGGGATTTTTGAGGGTGTAAGTTACAAATTTATTTTTTTTCAGGATTCAATATGGCGGGCTAAAAATTTTACATTTTTCGATTTTGTTCAAATGTGCGACTGAATCGTTTTTAAGGTTGTAAATAGGGAATATAAAATTATTTTAAGAAAATCTAATATGTCAGAGGCAATATGACGGTCTAGAAATTTTAAATTTCCGGATTTCATCCAAAATTGGTATTAGTGAACTTTGATGGGTTTAGATGTAGATGAGATTAAGGCTTTAAAATTATTTTTTTGAAATTCAATATGACGGATCCAATATAGTGAGTTGAAAATTTAACCTAATTCGCATTTTATCAGATTTGGTATTAGGGTGTTTTCAGGGTCTTGTATTACGAACATAAAGTTGATTTTTTAGAATATTAGGTTGACAAGAGAGAGAGGGAGCGAAAATTTTAAGTTTTCCGATTTTGCCTAAAATTGATATTGCGGGGTTCTTGGAGTGTATACAAACTTAATATACACTATAAAATATATCGAGCTAAGAAATTTACATCTTAAGTTCTTTAAATATCGATATTGGAAGGTTTTGGGGCCTTTATTACCAATTTAAAGTTAATTTAAAATTTAAGATAGTGGATTTACTATGACAGAGTAAATATTTGTTTGATACAGTTTCACCGATTTTGTAGAACTCTAAGAATCAAAGAATTTTAGTGGTTCATTTTAGGATGATTACAACTTTGGATAAAATTGGTACTTTTTTGCCACCTTGGAGTCATTGCGAGGTACACTAATCTCGATTAGTACTTAGTTCAAATAATTTATGGATATCATAATGAACTGAAAACTAAAAATCGAAAAATAAAATTTTTATAAAAAAATTGAACCGACTTCTAAAAGTGCGCTGAAAAGTGAAAAATAACTATAAATTTCTATATGAAATTGAAATTTTTGAAGTCAACATCAAGTTATTTCTAAATGAAATAAATAACTACTAATATATACAAATTATGGTAAGAAAGCAATTACTAACAAAGTATTGTTAATCTGTTTATGCTAATCCCATTTTGTCAGGTATTAATTCGGCGCCGACTTTAAAAATTTCAGTTTCAGATAGAAATTTATAGTTATTTTTCACTTTTCAGTGAGAAGTCTATTTGATTCCTAACTAGGACAAATCACTCTTGGGTTCTGCAGTCTCACCTCGACTAACGCATATCTTTGAATATATTCAAGTAATATATCTTGACCTTTAAAAATCACCTCCTGAGACATGATATTTATTGAATGTATTTGGAATGACACAAAAAAAAATTAGTATAGTTTCTGAAGTATTTAAAATTCATAGATTATTAAATTTCGATTCATTGTGAAAAAAGTATAAATAACGAAATAAATTCTTTAAATATAAATATTAAAAGTTAAATAATCACTTTGAATTTAATATATACAGAAAAGCAACTAGAACCGAGGCAGTTATTCCGTCGAAATCTAAACAAGAGGTGCAAATAAAAAAATTTTTTATTCCCTTTTCATTAAGCAAAGAAAATTGTAATAAAGAACTCTGTACCATAAAACTGATTGCAAAAAATACCTGATATTTAGTTCCCTAAAAAGGAAAAAAATACTAAAACAGGAATTCTGTAGGATAAATATAATGAAAGACGATAATTTTAAAGCAATAAATTATACTTTTAAATTAAGTACCAGACAAATATTTACAAACAGCTGGAAACTCCAATATACCCTAATAATAAACAGTTAGCTAAAGACTATAAAAGTAGGTAGATTTTATCAAACGAAACTCTTTTTAACTTTGGTATAGTTCAAGAACTCTTGAGAATGCCCTAAAAAGACAAAACATAGGTATAGCAATCTCTAATGAAAACCTGAAATATTAAAGAGGAAAAAGTTTTATTTTAATAATTTTTTTATAAGGATTTGCACCATCAAATACAAGGATGTAATTATGAAAAACCTTTATAGAATTTTCATTTTGTAAATATATCTTATTTCTTAAGAATAATTTAATATAAATAAATAGAAGCAGTATATAATATTTTCTGAAAAATAACTCTTTCCTCTTCCAAAAAGATAAACATATATTCCAAAAGCCTAAGCTTTTTAAAAAATGCGTTGCTGCTCTTCTTTTACTAAATAATTAACGTATAAGAAGAAAATAATACTTCAATTCTAATAAAATTATTAATAATAGATATAATTAAGAAAATAATTTGCGCTAAAGGTTTAAATAATTCAAGTAAATTTTGAGCATTAAATAGGATTTAAATCTCAAACACCCCTTTCGACAACATATCAACCCCAAAAGCGAAACGACATACACCAAAGAGTTGTAAGCTCTCGGGTTTACGCGATGAAGGACTTATTTGGCATGTTCACATACTTTTTGTATTTTTTTTTTTAAATATTTCACTGGATATGTACAAATAGATTATCGACTATATGACGGATTAAAAATTAAAAAATAAATTTTGTCTCTATTATTTAAATTTAATTAAAATTAAAAAGATTTCACATTGTAGAGAAACTGCGTACATTGGTGGAGAAGGAAATAATGCATCCAGGAGTCCTCCAAGTGACGAGTTTTTTTAGTGGAACTATATTTTTATATGAAATGCATGTCCAACGTACAATACGGTTTTGACTAACGCACTGTTATTGATATTGTCAATTTCTTTTTGATGCTTGTCTTTAAAATAATTGAAAGTATGACCCTGTCAAATTGTGTCACACAAGATGGGTTTTTTGTTGAAAATTATTTAAAATATCATAAATTTTCAACGATTGTTTTTACTAAAATATAAGTAAGCAAAACTTGGTAGTAACAATTTTCGTTGAAAGAAATTACTAACTTCTGTTTAGTATGTAGGATATTTTCAGATCCAATATTGGAGAGCTAAAGAAGAGCAAAAACAAAATATTAGATTTTTATCTAAAACAGATTAAGTAGAATTTTGCAAAAGAAAATCTCAAGCTTAAATAGAAATCAATATAAAACTGACACAATAAAAAAAAGGTACTAGAGAAAACTGTTGAAGAAAAACGAAACATATAATGATTTCGTAATCAAATGAATAGCGGCAAAAAAGAAAATAGAAGTTAAACGGGATCAAAATAAAAAATAATTTCAACTTCTCACCGATGTAAGACTACCTTTAGTCACCTCACAGCTTTACGAAAATAAACCCATTTTAATTGTGTCGTTCTATATTAACGTGCTCCACACAATACATACTCTTACAGAAAGAACCATATTTTGATATAGCCACTGTCTTACTCAATAGATTCCCCAAAAGTCACACTCTTAAAATTTTTTAGATAAAGAGTTTTGTATATCTACAACAATATGCGACAGTGCATCAAAGGTACCAAGCCCTTTTTTGTGGATTATTGATATTTTAGTAGGAGATTTTGATTGTTTATTCAGTAGTTTAGTTTCAATTTTAGTAGACACTCCAGAATTTTCAGGAACTAGAATATTGGAATTAGCCTATAAAAAATGCCAGAATTTTGATGTTTTCCTCATTGTGAATTGACTTCTTGCATGTTTCCTGTTTAGATTTCACAAAGGTATTGCATTTCATATCATTTTAACAATGAAAGTAATCCATTATAAGGTAGTTGAAACAGATTCTAATACTGTATATCGTTATATTAAGATGCAGTATACTGAGAGTTTTTCAAAAAAAGTCATTAAATCAAAAATGTTTAGAAAGGAAAAGCATTTTTGATTAATTATAATAGTAAGATGGAGCCCCACATAATATACACTCTCACAGAAAGAACCAAATTTTGATATATCCACTGTCTTACCTGACACCTTCCCCAAAAGTTATACTCTTAAAATTAAACTGCAATTGTAACATAAGTAACTTTGGAAGGTTATATATACTGAATGAGATGACCTTATAGAAAATATTACATATCAACATGAGTTGCATTTTTGAAGACTCACTCGATTGGAGAAATAATTTTCAATACATATATTTATTAATCGGTATTCGGATAAATTATTCCAAAATTTTAAACTTGAGCCTTGAAAATTGAAGTGGGGAGATATTTTAAAAATACTTGGAATGCTCACATTTTGCTAGTGAAGCGAATAAATTGAAAATGATATGTGACATAATCAATTGTATTTTTGAAAACCTCCTATCTTACAATATGCAGTTCTATAAAATAAAAAAAAGTTTTTCCTTACTTCTCACGCAGACGAAATTAAAACAAATAATTAATGTACTTCTTTCTATGTGGAAAGTATGTCTAAAATTATTTCTTCATGTATCCTACTGCAATGCAATGATATGAATCATATAATATGTAGGGAAATTTGTTTATATTGAACCATCTCCCAAATTGAATCGTCTCTGTGTTTAAAAATCTGTATGCGCAAGCCCACTTACTACTTTTCCGGTGAACATCACCACATGTACATCAGTTTAGGGTATTCACCGTGGAGAACGCAGGTCGCATATGTTGGCTCCCTATTATATATAACTAGCGACCCGCCCCGGCTTCGCACGGGTGCAATGCTGATACTAAATACACTACAGAAAAACTGTGACTATTTATTTTATTTTTACAACAATTATTACATCGGCCTCCGACGCGCTATTTATAGGCACGCTGCCGCCGCCCCGGTCGGCCAGTACCGCCGCAAGCGCTACTTCCCGCAATTTTAAATCTGTAATATCTTCGAAAATATTCATTTAAATCTTGTGCTGTAAAGGACCATATAGATCTATATTAAATCAACAATGTATTTAAGCTATTTAATTGGATAAGGATTAATGCAGTATTGGTTAAAATCGCTTCAAAATTTGCCATTATTTGTCGTAAAAAGTAAATGACAAAAAAATGTTATTGTGGGATATCCATGAGAGATAGACATATACCATCGCGGAGTTTTCTGTAGACCTTTTCAATGTGTACAAATAATTAGTACATTATTTTGATAAATCTCGTAGGGTTCAGCCTGCGTTTGCAATGTAAGCGGAAAAAAATATGATAATTAACGACATCACATTAGAAACCTCAAAAATAACAGTATTTCTCCACTATTTAATGGATGTTATTATACATATAAACCTTCCTCTTGAATCACTCTATCTATTGAAAAAAACCGCATCAAAATCCGGTGCGTAGTTTTAAAGATTTAAGCATACAAAGGGACATAGGGACAGAGAAAGCGACTTTGTTTTATACTATGTAGTGATGTAATTTCCGTCAATTCACTGCTCTGTTTTTAAAGCTATTAAAATTAATTTTAAATACGCGAATGTTTTCAATGAATTATTTTTTATACAAATTTTGAGAGTTTCCTAAATTGAACCCTTCCATAGTTGTTTAAATTAGACTAGTTTATGATTCTGCTTAATCTTTTATTCATATGTTTCTCTTGGTGCTGATAAAGGCTAACAAAAAACTGCAATAATGAAAAGAATAAATAAATTTGAAATAACAGTCAATGTCATAAAAGTAATTCAATTTTAAAAGTCTATTTTTTCATTTCAGTATGTCTTCTAACAACAAAAAGGCCATAAAAAACAGTCAATGCAGCGAAGCCAATTTGATAAAGACTAGAAAAATATGGAAGTCATTAGTATGGCTCAATAAAACATGCCTTATATATAATATTCCCAATGCGCCCTTTAAAAACATTTAGATTCAAAAAATAAGTTAACAATAAGGAGCGAAAATCTTTATGTAGAACTACCGTCTTTTCACCTGAACTTGCGGAAAAATTAGCAGAACATACACTTAGTCTGAAACGAATGCATTTATGCTTAAGCATCCCATCATTTCTTTCAAGCAACCAGGACCTACTTCCAGAGTTCGATGTAAGAGATTTAATCGCGAAAATGTTAAGCAGTTTTTCAATCTTCTTGAAGAAATTGGCGATGAAAATAATATTTATGCAACACGAATATTACAGCCAGCCAATTTACGACACCGTGTGAAGCATGTCGGGCTATCTAGTAGGAATATCTGATCTTGATTACAGAATTCCTTATTGCTTCACTCATTTTTGTATTGGTGCAGTAAAATTAACAATAAACAACAAACTTTTGCTTGTGTTGGACAGCTACAGTACTCATTCCAGAAATCTTGAAGTAATAGAGCGGACACCCGTTTGCTTCAACTCCTAGATGTGGCGGTTTTTAGAGCACTGGAGCTATACTAGATCGAAGCTAACGAGGAATGGTTAAGATCTTATCCAGGGTTAACAATATGAAAATACCAAGTTACACAACTCCTCCAGACAGCCGTGGTTTCAAATTCTATAAACTGGAATATGGCCGATGGAACGCAATGTTTTTAGTGATATTAATTTTGTTCCTGCCGATGTACTTAACTAAAAATTATATGTAGATTTAGATACAAATCTTAATAATGACGACAATTCAGACAATTGTAATAAAGATATTTTTTTAATTTATTATTAGAAAGATATAAATAAAACAAGACCTCTCAATCTTTGGTAGAATGGATAGTTTCCATATCGAAATTATTTTCAGTATTATTTAACACCAAAGAAGTGATTTTATTAAATAGATTTTAAGCAGTCCTCTCGCTGATCGTAGCAACGTTAGACAAACTCGCGGTACTCAAAAGGCACAATAATTACTTCTGCTCTTCACAGACAAAATCAGATGCAAAAAAAGCGTAAATTAAAATAAAATTCGATACAGACAGTTTAAATTTAAAAAAAAATTATTTATTAAACAGAATAGTACAGCAAAATTTGTTCTGAATATGCTATAGAAAATATAATTTAGTGCCTTAAATATCGAGAATGGATCCATGAATTTTGCGCAAACAGAAGAAATGGACAAAAATTCCAGTGCGATATATGGATTTCATTTTTTTTTGAAAGTAATGTTAGGGTATTTAGTACAACTGTCATACTTATTGCTCTTAGTTTAAAATTTTCTTAGAAATCATATTTTTTTCTCAAATAACTTAAATTTAACAGTTCCTGTTTATTAATATGGGCCTTGTAAAACTGTTTTTATACTGCTAAAATTTTTGAATTAAAGTTTTCTTTTTTGCTCACTCTACTTGTCCAAAATAAGTGATCCAATATAGAAAACCGGTGGTTCAACTTTGGCAACTAGTTTGCTATATTGAGTCAATCGCATAGATCTACAATTTTGTTTTTATACAAAAACTACTTATCTGAAAATGGGTAAAAAGTTACGGAAAATAAGTAATATATAAAAGTATATTGTGTACAACAGCTCTAGAGGGTTATCTCTTTCGCCAACATTTTCCTGTCTTTATAGAAGACTTTCTTGACATATCGTATCAAATGTTTTGACAAGATCCAAAAACACTTCCAGACATTTTTTATTTGTATTTATTTATTGTAAAATTTGGTTTGTTAAGTAGAAAATAGCATTCGGAAATCGGGCTTACAATAGATCTATTTTTTTTTTGTTTTTATAGATTTTGTGGCATATGTTTACGAATGTCACCAACGAAATTGTTCAAGATATCAGCCTTCTTCAGATCATTTTCAATAATATTTTTCACATGATCTCTTGTTTTTAAAGGGTAGCTTCCTTTCTTCACTTCACGGCTTATAACGTCCTTAATAACAAACCAAAATTGTTGAAAATTATTTCCCGATTGAACAATTTTAATTTCATAAGAAAAACTGTTTTGTTTGTCTTCCTACTTTGGTCAAAATTTTTCTAAACTATTTATATTCTTTAAGTTCATCTTCTGAGAAATTTATATTTAGTGCTATTTTTATTTAATCCGTCTGTCTCATAGAGTTGAGTACTCTAGAAATAATAAAAGACAAAGCTTAATTTTATAAAACTTTCTACTTCTCTATTTTATTTAAACTGGCCATTTTTTTAAAAATATAGTGTTAATAGCACACAGAACTATTTAGAATTTGGTTCCTATGCAAAATCTCACTCCATGTGTCCTGCGATAAAGCGTCATTCAACTTATCAAAGCACATAAAACCTATTAAGATTGCCGAAAAAACTAACAACACCAATAACTTCTATATTACCTTTACATAATACATGTCTAACACACATTTAATAGTTTTTCAGTTAAATGCATGTATAGAAAGATTTGCATTATTTATACTCACCAATATACCCATATCGGTCCATTTAATTAATGACAGTTTCAGTATTGTTAAAAAAGTCACTTAATTTTCCGCAGGATTTAAAAGAAAAAAAACCTTTATACTTATGATTCTAGCTTATTCAATATTTAAACTATAATAAGATATTATGTGCTTTGACTTTGTCTTTAAACTTTTTGTTTTGTTTTTATTTACTGCCATATTCCTGAAAATTTTAAAAGAGAACAGACTATACTGATTAATGTATTATCGATTATAAAACAGGATTTTATTTTGTGGGCATCTAAACAAGTTCAGCTCTTTTAAAAACAATTTTAAGTGGTATTTACAATAGATTTGTGAAGGGTTGTTTTGGGATTACTGAGTAATACGTTTTTAACAGAAAACGCGTTGTTCGATAACATTGTAAGTATGAGATTTGCCAATAACTGACATTATATTATTATTTTTGCTAGAAAATAACGGATTTAAAATCAAACAGTACTATAGAAATATATTAATATTGCTACTTAACATTTTCTCATAGAAAATTTTGTGGCTGAGCCGGATAAAGAATATTCTCATTCTCTACAGGGTGTGACAGAAGGAATGATATGCAGAGCAATATCAGAACCTTAACGCCCAAAATTTTTTTTTAGATCAACTAAACAATTTTTTTAACATCTTTGGAAAAAATATTATGTACTTAAAAATAAATTTTTATTTAAAAATTTAGCAGTAATTAGTAAAAGCAATTATATATTCTTTATCATAATTTCCATTGCTGCATTTTCATATTTCCGCATATTAATATTACGGTATTTTATTTAACCAGAAGTATTTATTTTCATGTTACATGTAGTTAATGCCACTGGTTGGTCGTCTTTCATTTAAATTCTGAACTCTACTTTATTGTGGAAGTATCTTCTATAGTACTCTGAGCAAACAGTCGCTTGATGGATATAGTATACAAGCCGGCAATAGATTTTCCGGACCAACTTCTTCTTGGGCGATAACTTGTGAAATGCTTCAGACAGCTGTACCATGAAGCCTCGTGAAAGTCAGCTGGGGCTGCGTGGGTGGGTGGAGCAACGGCAGCCTCCCGCTGACGTAAAAAAAATTGTTTTATTATTATACGTCAGCTGGTCACACGAACATGCAAAAAAAATTTTTCTTCAGTGATTTCCTTTCAGTTAAAAATTTTTCAGATGATAGTTTACATGCTACTTTGAATAAATAAGAACGTCAGCTGACTCTATGTTGGTGGAAAAGAGAAGTAGTACTGGTGTTAATGGGTACGCAAGGACTTTGTCCAAATCGAGTTCTTTTTTAAAGAAATATAAAGCAGTTGTCCGAATAAGTCGCGCTGCATTCGCAATTCCATCTCTTTTCGGGCAACATTTGCTTTTTTCTTGCTAATCTTTTCCGTAAATGTTTGACACATTGTCTTGGAAATTACCTGATCAAAGTTTTTCGGGTCGTTTATGCAACTTTCAATGAAATCTTCTCTTTGCTTGTTACCGTCTTCTTCAACATTAAGCAAGAAATTTTCAACGGCTTCAGGTGCCGCTTCGCCAGTGGAAATGTTATACAAACAATCTTTATATAAATTATCATCAAATGGATTGATGTTACGCTTGATACCATCGATGAGTCTGTAAAGCTGTACTGTACTTTTTTTTATCTTGCTATTTTGAAGATCTGCTGTAACATCTTGTAATTTAGTCAGAGCAGTTTCCTTCATTGCGTGGCTAATGATAGTAGATCAAATAGTATGGCTGCGGCACCAACGCTGTCTAGCTGATATAGAATTGGTGTGTACGAAATTCCATTCACCTTATTCGCAGCATCAGCGTTAATAGTTTGCTCAAGAGTGGGATCAATCTTTTGTTTTGAGAAAGGTTTTGTTGTTCTTTTTATATCATATGATCCCTTCTCAAAGTTCTCACATAATCCTGGATGCGTCTCGTCAATTCTCATCAAATTATCGAGGTATCTTACTAAATAACGCGCGTAATTTGTTTGATTGGAAGCAAAATATAAATTAACTATTTTTGATAATGCGAATTTATACAATTCAAAATTACCGGTACGGATGCTAGTATTTAGCAGTAAGTAGTAATCGATTAATTTGACATAAATCATGTAATACTGTGCAGTCTCGCCGTGTTTGCCATTCAATGATTGCATTTTGAATTGCTCGTATTTTTCGAATATTTCTTTTACTTCAGCTTGTTGGATTGATGGTTCAAATGATCTAGTTTGCTTTTAAAACTGTGTTAAATAGACTTTAAATTCAGTGGACAAATCTATGTTCTTTTGTTGGACGAATTGTTTAAAATGCAGCATTTTCGATGCTAACGTTATCATTGGGTGTAGACGTTTGCATCTATTAGTGTGTTTGCCAGTAATAAATCCGGAGACGGATCCGTTGGCAATCATATCTGCATTCACCATGATTATGAACAAGCCACAGTTATCAATAAATTTACCTACTGCTTTAACGAATGCCATTATAATATGGAATACTCCAAGGTGGATAAATAAAATGTCAAAAAATCCCTTCTCTTTACTTTGAATCTGCAGCGCAATTTTCACAATAGCAAGATCGTACGTAACTTCGTCCGACTTGCGCCCACGCTGCACCTTCACTTCATCAGCTGACGACCTTTCCACCAACATAGAGCCAGCTGACGTTTTTATTTATTCAAAGTAGCATGTAAACTATAATCTGACAAATTTTAAACTGAGAGGAA
The DNA here is from genome assembly GCA_034092305.1 of Diaprepes abbreviatus. Classification (NCBI taxonomy): domain Eukaryota; kingdom Metazoa; phylum Arthropoda; class Insecta; order Coleoptera; family Curculionidae; genus Diaprepes; species Diaprepes abbreviatus. Next base: position 515,728 of record JASJET010000090.1, on the reverse strand, counting down.
ATTACTGAACAAAAAAATTTTTTTTTGCATGTTCGTGTGACCAGCTGACGTATAATCCCCGACGGTACATCCAGCTGCCTTTTTTTTATCTTCAAATAATTGTGTTAACTATCATTTAACAAATTTTTAGTCGGGAGAAAATGATTATAAACAATTTTTTTTACGTGAGTGGGAGGCTGTTGCTGCTCCACCCACCCACGTAGCCGCAGCTGACGTTCACGTGACTTCATAGCAGAACTGTCTGAAGCATTTCAGAAGTTATCGCTTGAGAGAAAATGAGTGACAAAATATACTTTCTGACTTGTATACTAATAGACGAAGTTTGAAGGATAGCCAAAGATGATCTCGTCATCGATAAATGTCAAAATTATCGGAAAGAGGTTGATTAAAATCAGTAACTCGTCTCTTGACATTTGTTTTAAAAACAATAAATATGTCCCATTGAGATCTTCTTTTTTACGGGATGACACCGAACTGACTTCAGGGTTACTAAATCGTCCGTGAACAGTATTATTGTTTAGTGTAGGCCCAGGGGGATCAGTCACTCCTTTAATATATATGGATCTACCCAAGTTTTTTTTTTATATATTTTGAGCCCCTGAACAATAATTTATTCGGAAGAAGTCCGATGGAGTGGTCATTAGATTGAACTGACCTGAACTAATCTGAACAAGAATTTTTTTGAAAGAAGTCCGCCAGAGTGGCCATAAGATTGTCATTAACTTTAAAAACGCAATTTTCTCAAAATTCTTTGACTGATTTTAAACAAAAAAATTCTTACGTACGAAGCTTAGTTTCCGAAATTATTAAAGATTGCGATTTTTGAACAGTAATGTTTTCTGACAAGATGAACTTTTTTTAATTTTGTTAACAGCGATCAAAGGTTCGAATCAACACCTATAAGCAAAAATATAATGACATACAAAAAAGTTACGTCTTAATTGTTTATTTCGGCTTTAAACAAACAGCTTTTGACTATTTATGTTCACGCGCCGTCGAGTGTGGCGCGCAGGGAGAAATCTACTTGCGCGATTAGTTTATAGATAAATAACCCAAATAAGCTCGTCATTCAAATTTTGCACATTGCATTCGATTATACCCGGAAAACTGATTTTTATTCGAAAATTTGATAATCATAGAACAGAAAACTCTTTAAGTAGTTATATTAACTAATATTTTAACCGTTGTGATGTTTTATGCGTTGATCGGATATAGATCATTTTATATTCATGTCGATGCTAACTGGTTTACCTAATAAATAATGAACCAGTAAAATTTGGATAAACAATGATGTAACAGTTATTGCGACAATGATGAATTATCCCTGTCGCTCAGTAAGTATACATCACCTTTTATTATTTTTGAATAAAAACGAATTTTTTTACATTTCATAAACCTAATTTTCGTTGAAAAATATTCAGAAATAAGTATTAATTTTATGATATGGCGAGACAGCTAACAAGTTATTTTTGCCATTTTTGATGTAAACATAAATAATTTGACATTTCTCATTTAAACGTCAATGTTACGAAGAGACAACTTGGCAACTATGGAGTCAGTTTGGGATCTAACGTCTCGTCTTTTTTTGGGAGGCCGATGCCCTTTTAGAGGTGAATTTTTATGCTGTGTTATGCTGTCTAACTCTTCTGCCCTGGGCAGAGGAGATCAACAAGGGGACACCATTTCGCCTAAACTTTTTACAGCCGTCCTCGAATACGCAATAAAATCACTACTCTGGTAGAATAGAGGCACAATATCGATGGCGAAAGGCTAACACACCTTAGATTCGCAGATGACATCGTTCTTATCACAGATAACATCGTTCTTATCACAGATAACATCGGCGATGCAAAACAGATGCTTGAGGAAATAGTACGGGCCTCATTAAAGTCGATCTCCGAATAAATGCAAGTAAAACTAAAATAAGGACAAATCTAGTGTATGCACAAAACATCAGAATAGGTAACCCCGAGATAAAAAAGACGCATATGTACAAATAATTCGGGCACGCAATATAAACTGGAAAAAAAACAATAAAACACACGAGATACTGTGTAGAATAGGTTTGGGTAGGGCTGCAAATTACAAGAGGTATTTAAAAGTGATATACCCATATGTCTAAAGAGAAAAGTATATGAACAATGCATGTTACCGGTAATAACATATGGAGCAGAAACTCTGACATTAACAAAAAAGGCAGCAGAAAATCTAAGAATAGGCCATGGAGATGGCGCTTGGAATCACTAAAAGATACAGAATACCCAAATAATGCCATCAGACAAAGAACCAAAGTAAAAGACATAGTTGAACACATAACTAGAAAGAAATGGAGATGGGCAGGTCATATGGCGAGAATATCAAACGACAGGTAGATTAAAAGAATATCGGAATGGCGGCCACGAGAAGACAAACGTAATAGAAGACTCCAACACGCTAGAGCAATGATATAAAGAGAATTGGTGGTAACTGGGTAATGGCGGCCCAGAACCGAGAGACGTGGAGGATCTTAGAGGAGGCCTATGTTCAGCAGTGGACACTAACGGCTACACAATGATGATATGCTGTCTGGTCCTATCCTGTTGATAACTTGACTTGACCTTTTCATATTTTCTCATGATTGGTTTTCGGTTTTCCTCTTTCCTGTATTTAAACGGATTGGGCTAGTAAATTCAAAAGAAGTCTTAATGGTTTTACAATAGGGTGACTTCATAGGTCAGTTTTTGTTTTATGGGGCCATTATTGCCTAAATTAGTAGAATTTTTATGGTGAACCTGCACTAAAGCTCCTATAACAATAGCCCATATTTAAGTTCTATCAATGCAAAAGGTCTTTATAACTTCTATTAATATCAAAGGTGATAAAAATCTGGACCTTTTTACCTCTTGCTTTCTTTAGATCAGTTTAACATTATTTATAAATGTGAGGCTATCTCGACATGATATTTGATCATTTGATTTAGATGTGCTTTATTACTATTTTAATTTAAATTTTTCATACCTTAACGTCACTTTGAATTCATTTAACGTGAAATCAACATTTCTAGAATTAATATAGTTTAGTTGTGTAGCAAACTGAGTGGGGTCCTCTATTAAAAACAAAAAGATAGTTTGTATTATTTTTACTAGACTTATAGCCTTTGGCATCCACGAAAATGAGTTGAGAAGTTTGATGGTCAACAGGCGTGTAAACTAGTCACAATGCGAAGTTGAACAATAAAAATCGTCAAAACTAAAACTCCGTATCCTTTATTTCAATATATTTGGCTATCCGTTTATTAAACGACCCCTTGATTTCAAAGGATAAGTGTTCGATTCGAAATAATTCCGCGGCATTTCCAATTGTTTGTCATAATTCTACTCGAGTGTTTATTGTCTTTTCATACACAAAAAATTCCATATACCTACATATGCAAAAGTCCATCAGATTAAAATTGGCTCCCACGATCTACCAAATGATTAGGAAAGAATATTTTTATTTATATATTTATTTATCTATACTACCTTACAACCTTACAAAACTAATGTTCCTATTATTGGACAATAGAAAGAACATTGTTAGTTAAATCCTAGATATTACATACGTAATGCAAACAGTACAATAAATACAAAATAGTTTATGAATCAATCACAAATAATTGTAACTAATTAATTTGATAACAGAATAAAATATAGTATAATATATATATATATATATATATATATATATATATATATATATATGTATATATATATATATATATATATATATACATATATATAATTTTTTTCAAATGATCAAAAAGGGAATACATGGAGTATAATGGGGAGGATTGAAGTACGTTAGTTCTTGGTTAAAAAGTACTGGAGATCTAGTTATCTCTGGAACATGAAAATGAACTCTCGCGTGCAAATCAGATGCCAAAATCTTATTATAGACTGATTTATACCCAGTTACTGTGCTTCTTCAGAGTAATGAAATTAAATCTTGTCAATAGGCTGTCGCGACCTACAGTAGCCTGTGAATAAAACTTAAGGATCTTAAGAAGCGATATTGAAAATCCTCCTTAGGGATAACATATATATATATATATATATATATATATATATATATATATATATATATATATATATATATATATATATATATATGTTATGTCGGCTATCCCATCGGGGCTCCCTCGGCCTTCATAAGTAAAATAGGTGTTATCAAGACAGTGTCTAGCTAATTCGATGATATATTTTGGCTAGGCCGACGATATAAACAAGTCGAGGGAGCCCCGATGGGATCGCCGCTATCTCCTGCACTCGCTAACTTATTTATGGAAGACTTTGAATCAACAGCTTTGGAGACCTCTTCACATAAACCAAGATTGTGGCTACGTTACGTGGATGACACATTCGTTATCTGGCAACATGGGGAAGAAAACCTCAAAAGTTGCCTGGAACACATAAACAGTATACATTCCAAAATTAAATTCACCATGGAGACAGAACAGGAAAGGGAACTACCGTTTCTGAATATCCTACTGAAAAGAAAAGAGGATGGCTTGCTTTCGCACACTGTCTACAGAAAGCCTACTCGCACCAACAGGTACCTCAACGCCGATTCACATCACCACCCCGCCCAACTATTTGCACTTGCGTTTCGATCGCAGTCCCTTACAGATCCAGAAAATTATCACAAAGAGATGAACATACTGCAGGAAGCCCTAACAAAGAACGGTTATAAAAAAGAACATATAGACAAGGTTCTAAAAAACAAACACTTGGCCCCAAAAACTCGCGAAAACCAAGAGAATAGCTCCAAGGCTTTTGTTCCTTATGTAAGAGGCACCACAGACAAGATCTCAAGAATTCTCAGGAGACACAACATTGAAACCATTTTCACCACAGACCGTAAAGTAAAAGATCTCTTGCCAACACCTAAAGAAAGAATCCCTCTAGAAAACCAGGGAGTGTACGAAATTCCATGCGGAGAGTGCAGCTCATCTTACGTAGGCCAAACCAACCGTAAAATAAGCACCAGAGGAGACGAACATATAAACGCTGTCAAGCAAAAAACACCTTCTTTTGCTCTGGCTCAACACTGGTTAAACACAGGACATTAGATAAATTTCTCGGGAACAAAAATGCTATCGAGATGAGAAAACCTTGTCCACAAGAGTTATAAGGGAGGCTATGAAAATTGCAAAGAGGCCCAACAACTTAAATAGCAGAGATGATAGCCAACGTGTGCCTACTACCTGGAAAAATCTGCTTACAAAACATCAACCAGTACCACTTAGTAACGAAAGAGATTACAACTCGGCAACGCAACCACAAACACTGGCAACAGAGCCGATGACGCGCAGCAGGTCACGCCACATGATGGTCCGGAACCATTCGGCAAACGAACACGTCCGACGCGCACACGGTATCGACAACACCGGAGTCGCAGGCGTCAGTTCGTTCGTAGACGCCATACAGTGAGCTTTGAAAATGGTGAATGGGATTTCACCGAAACGTCAGCTGCCTTACAGTCCTGAGAGGGACTCAGCACATACACGGGATATCCGAAAGCCTATATATATATATATATATATATATATATATATATATATATATATATATATATATATATACCTTCCGCCACCACATATAATCAAATATAAAAATTTATGTACAAATAAGGAAAGAAGGACGCCTATCGTCCGAAATCTCTAACTCTCTCTTTCATTCAAGATTTATGGATAAAATAATACAAACACAATACTTTAAAACTTCATTTTATTAGCGAAAAAAATTTTTTTTTTGATATCAGAGTACAGAAGCATAAAAATTTAAAATATTGTTAACTGAATAAATAGGAGGAAAAAGTGATTTTAATGCAAAAATTTCACGAATACTAATGGTTGTTCGATTTAGTAATTTTGAAGTAAATTAAAATATGCTTGTTATTTGCGAAAATAAACAAGCCTGGTTTCAGCAACAATTTGCAATGAAAACTCTCCCGACACATCAACTGCATAGAAGCGCTTTTGTAAGACTCTGCGATGATTTGATAAAATGGGAGAAGTAGAATAAAATTAAACTAATGGAACTATGCCTGTTTCAGATGAGGAGAACGATTTGTTATTATATTAGAAAATATTTTTTTAAACGTTTGTATAAGCTTAAAAATGATTTAAAGATAATTTAAAAATTTACGGACTCTTAATAAAAGACGATATGGTTTATATAAGAACTAACTCTAAAAATAGAACACATACCTAATAATTATTAGACATCGCAAAAATTCAATGAAAATTACTTAATTAAATATTCAAAATGACTAGCGTGTTTTTCCCTACAAACATTGAAGTTATTTTCAGAGGATATGCTAATGTCCCTTAATGTATACTAATGTATAATTTCCACTATATTACATTAACCATTACAATTGTGTCTTTAGACGGTAGATAATATCTAAATAGTATTAAAGCCTCTTCTAAATTTTACATTCATAAAGAAAATTTACCTGTGTATAAAACAGTGATAATTTTAGAATTTATACAAGGTTAAACCGTAATATCGGATCACCCAAATTTACTAGTCTATAAAATTATGGAAAAACCAAAAATATTTTTATTAGTTCAGATTATTGTAATTGCATATTCAATAATGTGGAACCGCTTAAGTCTATTTGATAATTTAATAAGATGTTAAGTGTTTAATGGTTGTTGATTTCCAGGCATTCAAATAGATTTAATTTCAACGATTTATCAATTGTAAAAAATCAAAATGGTCATTAAAAGCATGTTGTTCATTTTAAATGTATAGCGTAGTGATAATTGGTGTGTTTTTTAAATAATTGGTTCTATGTTCTTTTATTCTTTTAATAAAGTTCCTGCCAGTTTGTCCTATGTATAACTCAACAAGGAGAAAAACTATCACGGCCAAGAGATTATCATCATGACGGGTAGCTTGACGCCATCAGTGCACTGAGCTCTCAAGTTATCAGTTCCAAAATGGTCTGGGAATGCCTATAGGAACTGAATGATTTGAGTAAGAATAATAAAGTCATCCTCATGTGGGTACCGGGACATACCGGGATAGAGGGGAATGAAATAGTAGACAGGCTCGCGAGGAATGGGGCTGAGATACCATTTCTGGGGCCAGAGCCCGTCTGTGGAATCAGTAGCAGCGTAATGCTGGAAGAACTAAAGATAGAAGAAGAAAGCAGGAGATCCACTTATTAGACGGAGCGGCGAGGATTGAGATAAACTAAGATACTTCTGGGGATATACGGCCAGAAGAGATTCAAAGAATGCATAAGCTTGAGTAAAAACCAACTCTGACTTCTGACAGGGATCCTGACCAGACATTGCCACCTGAAGGGACACCTCATGAAACTCAGACTGGTAGAAAGAGAAGAGTGCAGATTCTGTGAAAAAGAGGAAGAGACGGGGGAGGACAAAACCTCTATTCATATCCTTGCAGAGTGCAGCCCTCTAAAAAGCCCTAGAATGCGGTTCTTGAGAGCACACTAAATCGAAGAATGGGAGCTACCCACCTTGAAGCAGTCCAATATTCTTGGATTCCTGAGGAAAATAGGACTGGAGGACCTGCTTTAGCTGATAAGATGACTCGTACGACTGGGCAGCAGTAGAGGGTCAGAATAGATCTACCAGATCGCAGTGTACAGACCCCCAACTCAACGCACATATATACATACATACATACCTTGGGGCAACTTCCAAATTTTAATTTATAAAACACCATCATTAAAATGTGGAAGTTGCATAGGTATACATAGGACAAATTAGCAAGAGTTTTATTAAAAGGAGAAAAGCATATAAAATCATCTATCTAAAGAACACACCAATTCTCACTACGCCTTATATTTAAACAATGAATAATTTACTTTTAATGACCGTTTTGATATTTTACATTTGGAAAATAAATCTTTAAAATTAAATCTATTAGAACTCCCGGAAATCAACAAACATAAAAAACTAAACATCTTATTAAATGATCAATTGTACTTAAATCGTTTCGCATAATTAAATATGCAATTACAATAATCTGAACTAATAAAAATATGTTTGATTTTTAAGTAATTTTCTCGGGTGATCCGATATTACGGTTTAACCTTATATAAATTCTACAGAGCTTATGATGTCTAGAACAGGCATGCTTTTTGGTGTTACTGCGAATCTATACAAGTCGACGAATACCATTTCGACGAGTTTAGGTGGAAAATAAAATCAACATTGGAAGACAAGAAAGCATCAGCCTTAAAAGAACTTCGCAAGGATGGATCCATAAAGATTTTACCAGCGGACAAGGGAAATGCAACGGTGATCATGGACATCGTAACGTACGACCAAAAATCGGAGATATCCTGAAAAGGAAAATATAGACAATTACCTCGTGACCCCACTAAATCTATAGAGTCAAAAATTTACAAAACACTACGGAAATACCAAGACCATATACCTAACAACCTACGATCGGCGCTCACATCACACTGCAGTAAGCCGCCACATCTTTACGGATTACCAAAAATTCATAAAATGAACATACTATTGAGGTCAATAACCAGCTCCAGAGGATCCCCAACAAATGCACTGGCGAAGTTTGTTTTAAAACTCATACAACTTTTAGAAGGTAAGACGAACACATATGTTAAAATTTCCACATATTTAGTGGACAATATCAGTAGCATCAATCTAGAGCCAGAGGACAGACTAATAAAATTTGATGTGGAAAGTCTATATACTAATATACCATTAGAGGAATCACTAGACATAAACAAAACTAGACTTTCAAATGATACCACTTTATCAGATCGAACCACGTTACCACTTGACAGGGTGATGGATCTTTTGGAGTGTTGCTGCTACGTTCAGGACGACGGGCTTTTGATGGGTTCTTCACTCTCTCGAGTCGTCGCCAATATATATATATATATATATATATATATATATATATATATATATATATATATATATATATATATATATATATATATATATATATATAGAATAGTTCGAACCTCATGCCATAGAAACGGTAACAGTAAAAACGAAAGTCTGGTTGAGATATATCGATGATACCTTCATCGTATGGAAGGGCAATGATCAAGAACTTAATGATTTCTCGAAACATCTAAATAACATTCGACCTACCAAGAGGTAAATGATCAATGGCCTTTCCTAGATGTCATGGTGAATCGCTGAAACGAAACTATTTCAGGATACAGAAAGCCGACACATACTGGACAATATCTTAATCATAGTTCCAATCATTCTGTTGTAACAAAACGGGGAATTATACGCAACCTCTATAATCTCGCTATATTTATATTCAATAATGCTGATTCATTGGAAAAAAAGGTAGCAAATATTAAATCCTATTTAAAACAGAATGGTTATCCTTTGAAATTAGTTGATGATGTTATAAATAACTTTAGAACAATGAACACTGGCCAGCAAGAAAAACATTCCTTATTCACAATTCCGTACATTAAGGGAATTTCGGAGAAAATAAGACGAATTGCCAGTAGTTCTAATATAAAAACAGCCTTTAAATCATGAAATACACTTAGAGCTCATTTAACAAAAACAAAAAAAAAGTACCGATAAGAAAGAATGTGTTTACAAAGTTCTATGTGAATGTGGTGAAATGTATATTGGAGAAACCAAACGACCACTAGAAGTTAGAATTAAGGAACATAAAACTCATACACAAAAAGGGGAAACGTTGAGATCAGATATTGCAGAACACGCTTGGCATAAACAACACCATATAAAATAATCTGAGCCTGCGACAATATATATGGAACCCAACATGAAAAAAAGAAGATTTATAGAAGCAGCTTGCATTAAAAACAATATTGGAATCTTCAGTAAACCGAGTGTTGAGATACCTATTCTTTGGCAACCACTACTTTGTAACATCAAATTATTGAGATGTGTACAGTGAAGCGAAACCTTGCGCTTCATTGGATACAGTCCCCATATAAGCTCATAGTCTTAAGACAAAACATTCAGTTAATACTTGATAACGATTAGAGATACAACCTAATCGAAACGTCTTAAAAATAAAGATAATGCAAGTCCGACAATCACATTTTAGTGAATCTTCAACATTGTCTACAACCTTCAAACAAAAGTATATTCTTGTTTGTTAAATCAGGTGACTTAGGGTAGCCACGCAACTGGTTCTTCTCTCCCAATCAAACGTTCTTGAAATTAAACATTAAGAAGGCCCATTCTTCTCCAATTTATAAATATAATTAAATTATCCAGCATATTACTTCCTAGAAATAATTTTATTTTTATTTTGTACGCAAGTTATCTAGCTGTATAGTCCTGAGGGTGATCTCATAGAGGTCGAAACGTCGACGAATACAACAAAGTGTTCCATAAATTGTTTTATCGATCTGGTCCAACTAAATCCCAGATTTAAGGAAAATATCTTTAAAATTTTCTTTATTTTGCAGCAAATGTTTTGTAAGTGAAAAATAAATACACTCTGACTATTTATGCGATAAATTTTGAATATACAGAAATATCGACTTCCGGTTTCCAAATTTAATTTACCTTACTAATAGCGTAAAATGAAACGGATAAAGTGTTCTCTTGAAAGACCTTTGAAACCGATAATTTACTTAATGAAATTCCCGTAGTTATATGCGTCGTACTTATTTCCGGATTTTGTAAATTGCAAATAGAAATTTCGCCATTAAGTAATAGTTTTTAGGTTTCTGGTCTGATTTGGAATGATAGAAACTGGATTCCCCGTTCTCTGTGATAAAGATTTATTAAAATCTTAAACTCTGACAGTTACTTGCTTCAATTCATTCCTAAGTCTTCGCTCTTGTGAATGCAGACAATACCTAGCTTATCTATGTTTAAGAGAAAATTATATCTTTTTAACATTTTATTTCAATTTTCTCAGAATTTTTTAAAAAGATGAAATGCTGACAAACAACAAATGTCCCTGAAAAAAATCAGTGAAAAATCACTTTCTGTCAATGTAGCCCAAACCTCGCCAATCAGTAGTTCTTTATACGCTGTTCACAGATCTTAATAGACCGGAGGCTCCAAGCTTTTAGTATAACAGCTGTCCAAATTCGGAAACTGGTCAAAATATATAATCGCCTATACGCTGCACTTATGATGTTTATTAGAATGAAGATGCCTTATTTGGGTGTGTGAGTTATATAACTAACTTAATACATGTTATTTCTCGTATGAGTAAGAAGGACATTTTGCATATTCTTTGTAAGTTAAAACCATACCTTGAAAAGTGAAATATTTTACTATTCCTCTAGACAAGTAACAAGTTTAATAATTTTTATAACTCTTCTTGTACCTGCATATATAGGTTTTCAAGTCACAAGAGAAAAATGTGTCAAGGGGCATGTTATAGTGCTATCGTCTATAGTGACTGTCCCAATTTAGATATCGACAAAAATTCGTATTTTAAAGCCTTGTGCCAATCATACTGCGTTCACAAATGTAGACATTTAGTCAAACCTTCAGTGTTAGTCTTTCCAGATGATTATTTCTTAGATTCACAAGATTCCCATATTTCCAGTGCAAATAATAAGGATGCTAGAATTCTTTTGTAAGACTTCATTCAAGATTTTGTTAGAATATGTGATGGTTTCAGTATCATGATATTTTTATCCTTGATCGTGAATATTGTGATGTTGTACCATATTTGTGCAGGTTTAAATAAAAAATACTACCACTTTTTGAACCTAATCAGAGCAAAAGTACTACAGAAAAAGAAAACATGTCATATATAGCGACCAAAACAAGATATATTATTGATGTACGAAAACTATATTTAAGTTTTTCGGAGGTCTCATATCTGCATGAATTCGGGTGATTATTTACGCTCCCAGGAACCATTATAACAATGCTTTCTACCACTGTAGAGATAGCTGAAGAATTACTAAAATAGTCCAAGAGCATTCAGTGTTGTCCAGCAAGAGTAGAAGAGGAAAATCTAAGACGAATAAGAGTAGGTAGGTCATGTTAACGGCAATTCTTATGCTACTACTTCCGTGATTAATACTAGATTTAATCAGGGAAACATATCAGATGAATTTATCACCATTACATAACTAGCACATTTCATTGTGAGAAAAATAGCACGACGCAGTAGAAGAGGGTCCCGCTATTATACTTAACCGAAATACAAATCAACCAGACTTCATTGATCAGCGACATGAAGAAGATATTAAGTACTTTTTATTCCAGGCTTTATCTGCGACATAAGGAAACTGTGAAATGCCCTTTACTCCAAGTTTTCCTCATGTTGCTAAGGATATTAATGATATTTAAGCTAACAGATTATTTTGATTCTGTAGTATTCATTCATCTTTCTATTTCTCCTATGTCTGAGAGCAAACGCACACACTCGAAAAAGGATTAGATACCCGTCACGTACACATTCTTAATCCTGGGTAACCCAGAGAACGGGTATCTTGAAGTAATATAATCTTCGTACTAGAGAATGAAAAATCTTAAGAAATAATGTGTATCAAGTTACCTATTAGACATCCCCCACATATGCAGAAAAGCATGAGCACCCGCACACGTCATGCGCTTGCCAAAACAATGCTGTAGATGCGCTGGCAAGTAGCATATAGATAATTCACATATTTTGTATCGATTCCGAACTTCAGCTGCCTTCCTATTTCCATTCTAAAAGCTGGATATTTTAGAGCCACAGGCCTGTTGAGATTTTCGATTGTCATAAAAAGAAATACTTATTCTTGAAGTTTAGGTTACCGAAAAACTCTTTCCTTGATTTTGTACAAGAATCCTTACAAAAATCTAAAAGGGTTTTTTATTGTTTTCCTTTCGATCAACGCTCATTAAGCAAAATTTTATTTAAATTGATTGCTTTAGAAATTTTAAAAGCAGATATCTCAAAAATGTCATTCATAGCTACAACAAAGTTTAGCAAACGAGCCAATACCAATTGCTTGGATTTTTTAGTTGCATAGGAGCCATTACTTTATAGCGAATTAGAGACTTTTGTGTATACGGGATGTCATGGGGAATGGGGAAAATCTCTCAGAAATGAAAAAAACACGTGAGAGGAATATTCTAAGTTTATATAAATTTTTTTAGGCTCTCTAAGAGCTGCAATGGAATCAAGTTTTTTACTCATAATTATTGAACCACCAGGTATATTTAAGTTTTTTTTTAATATGGTATACCAGGTAAAAGCTTTCAAATTACTATCCAAGAAAGTATTCTGAACTACTCACAGCTGCAGTGACGGACTAGCTGTGACAATCATGGCCCAATTTTTTTACGCCCTGTATGATAAAAACTTTTAACAACGTCTTTTACATACCTTTAACTGTTGACTAAAAATAAATATTCTTTATTTATGTCGCCAATCCTAACCGTTTTCGAAAAAACATCATTAATTTAAATCATGTATTTGGCATATTTCGATAAAAGATACACGTTTGTTAATATCAAATGGTCAATCTTCAACCTTTCAGATTTCGTGGTCAAATTAATTGTGAAATAATTCAAAATATGGAATATACGTCTATTGAGTATACAAATATGCATCTGATGTATGGTCTTGCATTCTGCAATTCTTTGGAAGCCAGGGGGTTATATAACGACAGATAATAATCATACTCTTCCAGATCAGAAAACATCTTAACGAGTTGACCAACGTCTAAGGGAGAATGGTAGTCGATTCCTTTTAATAAGTAATATTATTAAATTTCTTCATAATTTTAGCAAATTCTGGGAAAAGAAATTCTGATACTGGTCAAGGAAAAACAGTTCGTACGCCGCAATTAGAGGTAAGTATTTTAAATGCTGTAGATGACACTCCTTTACCGAACACTCGAAAGCTATCAGTGCATTTTAATACATCAAAAACAATAGTACATGAGTTTCTTCAAGAACAGGTATTATATCCATATCATTTGCAAAAAGTTCATGAACTGATTCCTGAAGATTTTCTCCCTAGAATGCAATTTGCAAACTGGATATTGGATCAGCAACTAAATAATGTAAACTTTATTAGCATTATTCTCTTCACGGAAGAAGCAGGGTTTACCAGAAATGGTATCATATATATACACAACTTACATGTATGTGCTGAAGATAATCCTCATGCAACTAGTGTTTCGCATCATCAACATCAGTTCCAATCAATTAATGTCTGGGCAGGAATCATTGGCAATTTTTCGATTGGGCCATTCCTATTGCCGACACGACTGAATGGAGAGCTTTTCACGATGTAATAGAGCACTTACTACTTGAAACCCGCCGAAACATGTACTAAATGCACGATGGAGCACCACCTTATTTCAGCGTAACTGTGAGGCAGCACCTGAATAACGTCTATCCAAACCGTTGTATAGTTAGTGCAGGACCCATTGCCTGGCCTCCCCGATTTCCTGACCTGAGGAGAGACATCAAAACCTTGGTGTATTCCACTCGGGTCGATAGTAGGGAAGAACTTCTACAGAAAATCACGTTTCATTGTGATCAAATATGGAACTATGCTGAGTTAATGTGGCGTGTACAGCAGTCCTCAATTCGTCGTGCGCGCGAATGTATCAGACTTCGGAGCCCATGTTGAACCCTCTTACAAAGGTTTTAACTGAGCAGTTCGTTTAATTTTTTATTGAAGCTGCGGTGACCTCCGTAATCCTTTTATAATGAATTAAATTTCATTTATATGAAATATAAAAAATTCCAAATACATAAAAATATAAATAAATGCTTATGAAATGCCTCTGCCGATTGTAACTTATTTGAAAATTGTCGATTTGGTAAAAAAATTAGGTTTTAATGTAGATTTATAAAATTTTTAAAAATATATATTTAACTGAATATATTGCCTAAAATACAACTTACTTTTCTTTGCAAATATACCATTTTTTACCTAAATTTTTATAATAAGAGCCCCAAATTCACCGTGTTTTATGAGAATGTACTGAAATAATTAAAACCTTAATTTTAAGGGTCTCGTTTTATGCGAAGGTTAATTGTTACATTAGGCATAATTATAACTGGATTGTTTTAAAATATAGTTATCATGCGAGTTTAACGATTCTGTGGCTATATATTCTTATACTGTAAGTTTTAAACAGAAAAAATATATATTTAAAAAGAAAATTAAGATTATTTAAAATTTAGCAAATATATAGTATTTAAAAAGTATAGAAGAAGATATTAAAAAAATTGTTGACTGTGCATAGTTGCGCTATGAGAAACTAGAAATTTGAAGACGAGGCCCCAAATTACTTTATTAAAGTTTGAGCTAAAAATTAATTCTTAACGAGTGTTGACAATTTGAATCTGGCCATAGTATGTTGGTTTGTCCCATTATTTTCTCTTAAACACAGTGTTAAAAATAACCTTAAATTTAATACTAATTTAATGCCCATTCTACATTAAATTTAATGACTTTGTACTTTAAATCGTAAATAATTTACATTTACTTCGAATTTTAAGCAAATGTATTGAAATATCAGTTCGTTGTACATTAAGTTTGATTAAATGGTATCTTAAATTTCAATAAAATAACTGAAAAGATATTTTAACTTCTGTACATTAAAATTAATTCACATGTACCCTAATACTAATGGGCTTTATATTATTATTCAATATACCTTGCATGAGATTCCGGGAGATGTCGCAACTTGTGTTGAACTATTTATTTAGTATGATATAAGTTGCTTAAATTTTCTTGTAGTGAGGTGTACATATCTGACCTGTACTGACGGGAGTCAATGAGTTCGAAACTGGTCTAGATGGTGGACACTACCTATGGGAACAATATCCACCTATTGCTGGCAGTTTCAGAATTTCTTGAACCTCATATTAATGTTGGTGCATTAAATATGTGATAACATATCTCAAGTTCAATGAACACTGGCTCTATATTTAAAGTGCATAGTCACCTTAAAAAGTAATGATCAAACTTTAAATTTAATGTATGATTACGTTAAATTTAATAGAATTTAATTTAGAATTTAGATGAATGTAAAAATTATACTTGCGATTGTGTGTATAAATATATTTTTATATATTTTTTTGTTAATTCAAAGGAATAAAAGCTCTACTTTTGCTCACTGTGTCATCAGAAAGTCAACGAGAATAAATCCAACCAAAAATATTACTACAAAAAAAGATCAAAAAAGACTTAAAATGTGAGCCGTAAAAAAAGTGATCGAAAACCAAATTTTCTTTTACAGTAATCTTTTTTGAGGGATAATTTTTGTATAAAATGGTATATGGGAAATCAAACGAGAACCGAATATAAAAGATATAAATATTTTACAATGGCATTTTGCTGTAATAAAGTTTTCTAGAAAAAAGTAATTCAGCGGTAATTTCTCACCTTATCCTCTTTGACTAGTTTTTGTATTGCTTTGACTAAACATTTTAATCAAACAATTAATTGTCTGTTTATAAAAAAATATTTAAAAGAAAGGTAATTATAACATGTCCTTAAACACGAAAAATAATTTTAAATGAAAATTTTTTTCATATATATATATATATATATATATATATATATATATATATATATATTATATAATATATATATAATTTAAAGTTTTACTATTCCTATAATTGCGAATTTATATTAACTACATTTTATTTTGATTAACTGTATAAAATAAACCAAAACGGGTTAATTTCATATTTTGCGTTTCAACAATTAAATGGATTAAGTAAATAATTTAAGATACGCTTTTCGAATTACTTTGTTAACAAATAACAAACATTTAGAAATATTTTTTCCAATAACTGCACAGAAAACTTATTCTTTCCTCCCTTCTCTTATTCGAGGTTGACCTCGAGAATTTTTTGTCTTTATTTGAATTATTTTTAAAGACATAATAAAAAAATATGCATGTATTTTAGGTGCAACATTTCACTGCTTAATTATTCTTATAATGGAGTGGCCGAATAATGCACCAGGATACTTGTAGAGGTGATTCTACATGGTAAAATAAAGGTAGTAATCATGTATAAAAAATTTAATTTTTTTTATTTTTAACATTACGGTTAGTTTTTAACTTATCAAGTTGATATTTGGCACAAGGACTACGCTTAATGATTTCTATTATTTTTTTTTAAAGACATAATCAAAAAATATGCATGTATTTTAGGTGCAACATTTCACTGCTTAATTATTCTTATAATAGAGTGGCCGAATAATGCACCAGGATACTTGTAGAGGTGATTCTACATGGTAAAATAAAGATAGTAATAATGTATAAAAAATTTAATTTTTTTTTATTTTTAACATTACGGTTAGTTTTTAACTTATCAAGTTGATATTTGGCACAAGGACTACGCTTAATGATTTCTATTATTTTGTTATAAAAACGTTTCTGTACTGTGCCACCAGAGGTCACTTTATTGAAATTAAAATTTCATTTTTCACATATCTTTTTTGTTTTGATAGTTACTGGAAAAAATATCACTTAAAGACCAAAGAATACCTGATAAAAAATGTACTCCCTATTTGAATCGATATACCACATTTTTAGGCGCAAATTGTAATTGAAGTTTTCATTATCAGTAAAATCAGTTCTTCAAATGAAAGCAAAAAATCAAGTTACCATGCTTCAAATCTAGTTAAATCAGATATCTAAAAGGTGATCTGACCAATAAAACAAAGATAATAGTTAAATAATTACTTTACTATTTTATCTAAGTGAATGAAATTTTTAACACAAAGTTAATATTTTCAAAAGGAAAAGATTTAGAATATAAAAACTAATATTTTCAAAAAAAAAAGAATTACTACAAAGATTTATATTTTAAAAAAGAAAAAGAATTATAACACAAGAACTAATATTTTAAAAAAGAAAAAGAATTATTACAAAAATTTATATTTTAAAAAAGAAAAAAAATTATAACACAAGAACTAATATTTTCAAGAAGAAAAAGAATTATAACACAAGAACTAAAATTTTAAAAAAGAAAACGAATTATAGCACAAGAACTACTATTTTCAAAAAGTATTATTAGAAAAATTTATATTTTAAAAAATAAAAAGAATTATAACACAGGAACTAATATTTTCAAAAGAAAAAGAATTATAACACAACTAATACTTTAAAAAAGAAAAAGAATTATTAAAAAATTTATATTTTCAAAAAGAAAAAGAATTATAACCTAAGAACTAATATTTTGAAAAAGATAAAGAATTATTACAATAATTTATATTTTCAAAAAGAAAAAGAATTATAACGCAAAAACTAATATTTTAAAAAAGAAAAAAATTATAACACAAGAACTGATATTTTCAAAAAAAAAAAAGAATTATAACGCAACTAATACTTTAAAAAAGAAAAAGGATTATTAAAAAATTTATATTTTCAAAAAGAAAAAGAACCCAAGAACTAATATTTTGAAAAAAAAAGAATTACTAAAATAATTTATATTTTCAAAAAGAAAAAGAATAATAACACAAAGACTAGTATTTTAAAAAAGAAAAATAATTATTACAATAATTTATATTTTAAAAAAGAAAAAGAATTATATTACAATTTTCAAAATGACTAAACTATAAAAATAGTTTCCTGATGCTTTTCAAAAAACATTTGCGATCTCTAACAAAAATTCAGGACGTATTATATATAACTCTATTTTTTATTTTTCGCCGAAGAGTCTCGATATGTCCCCCTGGAAGAAAAATCCATTGGCATGATATCGGGCAAGCGCGGCCTACAAAATTTTAATCCACTTCGTTCTTTCCATCTGTCATGGAGTGTTTCCTTAAGGTATATTCGCATGTGTAGATTAAAACGAGGCGAAATACCAACCTAAAATAGCCAAGTAATTCCAACAATTTTTCCGCAGGGATGTTTATTTAAATCCCCCATCAAAAAAGTTAGGTCCAACCAGTTGGTATATAATTTTACTTCATTCATTCAGAGAGAATTGGCCCGGATGAAGACGTATCATAATGTCTGATAGGTGTTATAAAAATTGGTAATACTATCACGTGTAAATGTGGTTTCGTCGGTGAATAATTTAATATACTCGTGATTTTGTTCATATTTTCCTAAAATATGATTGTAGATGTTTAGTCGCAATTATTCATCAATCTTGCATCATTTGTATTTGAAAATAGTAAAGGAATTTCCAAGCCGTAGAATTCCCTCTTCTAAGTCTATCTTTCTAATACTAGTACTTGGATCGGCTCTTATCCTCTCAAGAATCGATTCTTCCATTTCAACACCTCTAACCAATCTTGGTCTTCGTTTAGCACCAAAGTTGTTTTTGAATGCTCTAATTTGGATCGCCCTTCGATGGACGTTGGTGAAAATTTGGACACATTTCTTTCAGGATTTGTTTTTAGATACAACTGACTTGCTTCTCCTGCATTTTTATTAACTCTTTCAGAGTAAAAACTCGTATCGCGACATTCAAAATTTGAACATTCATAAGCTCTTGTGTGAATAATTAAATATCGCATTCATTTGAAGGTTTTTACCAATTTAACCTCAACCAAAATACAAAGAAGATTTTACTTTTTAACTATTTTTTACCAAATAAAACTTTCTCAAATATTTGTCAGAGTTACCTACATTTGAAGCATGGTAACTTGCTTTTTTGCTTCCATTGAAAAATTTATTTTCTAGTAATAAAAATTTTAATACCAATTTTTGCCTTAACAGTCTGATTTATCAACTCGAATAATGGGTTCTTTTTTTATTAGATTGTAACGAAGTTACTATATTTTTGGGCATGAGTATGTTCGCCGGGATTTAATTTATTTCTTTTACATCCGAAAAATCTGATTCTTGCTGAAAAAGATTGCTTAAAGTTTCAATATTACCGGAATATAATTAGATTTACGGCGCTATGCCGGGAAATATCATTTTCAGAGATTTTCAGAACATCTGACCATAGTAATTGGGCGCCGCATACAGCAGTATTGTATGCGCGATCACCGCACGCCTTCACACATCAGCGTAGTGGGAGCTCGGGCCGTCTATTTAAGCCTGAGCAGACCATTATTTCGCTAAGAACTGCACGTTCTCCACCAGGGTAAACAGTCTCAACTAACTGTCTGGGTCGCCTGCCGGACTGCATCTTCCTGGTTTAGCAATATAGGTGAGGTTAGGCTTGTTTCTATATGGAGTTTCACCATCCACTGCCTTCCTTACGTCCTACCCCGCTAGCCAGCATTGTCGAGGATCCTTATAAGTACGGGCAATGTTGTGTCATCCTACCGTGACTAGCGAGAACCCTTGTAAGTATGGGCAGTGTCGGTTCCTTTCCTAATTTCCTACCGCTATTGGTCGGCATTGTCGAGGACCCTTATAAGAACGGGCAATGTCGTTCCATCCTGCTGACGCTGTCGAGGACCCTTATAAGAACGGGCAGCGTCAGTTCCTTTCGTTCCTTCCTACCATCACCGATACACACACGCACTAAATGCCGTCAATATTATCTTTGTTTCCGCATTGACCAGGAATGTGTTTTACCGCCAGATGCCCTCCGATGTCCGTTGACAAGGGCGCTAAACAACTGCCGCCTCGACGCTTATCGCCGCCTATCGCCGATCGATGCCGGGTTATTGTTACATACAGCGTATATCGCCGTCGGTCGAATTTTAGTACGAAGCACCGTGAACCTTGAACGCGGATTTTAGATACAAAACGCGATAATTTGCATACGAGCCGTCGTGAATAGCGTCGCAACCGTGTAGTAAGAGGTATGTGAATAGCGTCGTGAATGATACCGCCGGGTTACCGTCTTTAGCGCAACCAACCAGTATGAGCTACCGTAAACAGCTCTCAAAACATACTCTTGCCCTCCAGATCGTTTATTTATTTATGTTATTGTCCATCTTAGATTGTAAGTTAGATTTAGGCCATATCTTTGTATAAAAAAATGGAATACAGGATACAGGATGTTTTATAACCGTTTGTTTCATTACCTAGTCCCATTTTTAACATTACATAAAACAATTAGCAGCCGGCTGCCTGCACTAATACACGCAATTGACCCCTAGCTTGCCGTTTCTCCACTGTAACAAACTGCCCGGTGCATAATTGGGCCCTCGACCACATAAATCCCGAGGGTGGCGCCCGAGAACCGACCACCGAGTGGATATTTTGACCTTCAGGCAGTCAAACCGTTGATCAGTTGAGAGAGCAAGGATATCCTGAATATAAGTAGATACCGCCGAACCGATATCCCTGCGCTGAGCATTTGACCGATGACTGTCTGCACGAGAAATATCCACTGACCGATATTCCGCTGCCGTAAGCAAAGTAGATCCGTAGAGCACGACCGGTTCCCCGCCTACAAAAACGAGTCATAAGATATTTTTTTATTTTTAAAATAACATGTTCTTTTTTCCAATAATTGCCAAGACAAAAAAGGTATGTACCAAATAAAATTTTAATTTTCCATGTAGAATCATATCCCTAAATATCCTGAGGCATTATCCGAACATCATATATAAAAAACTAATTCTACACATTAAAATCCAATCTTTTATGAAATAATTGTTTTTTTTTTAGTTTACTCAATTACATAAAAATCTAGAATAATAATTGTTTTTGTCAAAACCTGACAAAACATTACGAATGTTTTAAATTGCATGAAGATTAATTTTTTGATGAACGGGCGAAACAGACTTTCTAAATCGGGACAGTTACTTGAAGGGTACACAATTCAGATAATAATTAAAACTTTTTCTTTTTCTGTATTTCTCTTTCTTAATTTAAATTAACTTGCTTCTGACATAAAAGATAAAACTTACAGTTTGGTTTCCTATTAAATATTGAATATTAAATACAAATAAATGCATTATAGACTTATGGAGATTATTTATCAGGATTTTTGTAACTGTAGCATTCTAAGGATTTAACCATAGAATAATTCAATTCGACAGCTTTTGTCGTGCCTTTGAACTTAGAGTCCAATTTTTGTGATCTTAGTTGCCTCGGGATCCTCTGAACTGAGAAGAGAGTTCAAATAAAAATGTGTCACTAAAGTAAAGATTTATTTGTATCGTGTCAAATCCTAGTCACGTGTTACCAATATGTAATCTATGTAATGTATGTAATAGTATGTGTGCTCGTGGTGAAAACTGTATAATATATAAGTTGACAAGATATTATTCTGAGGAAGGTCGACTGTGACCAAAACGTCAATAAAAATGCATAATAACTAAAACATATGCAGTTTAATTAATACAACGAATTTTTTCTCCAAGAAAACCAAAACTCGAAAATATACACAAATAAGAAAATCCAAGAAAAATTAAAGAAAAAAAAAATATGTATATACAGCAGTAATCAAGGGGTCATGGATTATCTGTAAATTGCAGATGGGACCTTAGTAATGTGTTACGGTTTCTGAGTATTTTTTAAATTTTAGTATTTTTTGAAAATCACTACCAGTGCTGGATTTTTTAATCTGCTTTCTACAAATGAAAACTTTTTGTTAAATGATTGCGTTATCTATAGAATATGATGCATTTTTACTAATTACTTTCAAAATTTTAGAAAGAAATATTAATAAAAAAAATTTTGTTCAAATTTTTTTCAACCTTCAACTTTGACCAGCCGTAGTTAAAAAAAAATACCATGCTTGTTGTGCCAATTATCCTAAAAACTTAAAAACTTACTTGCTTGTTGGAGATTCTAAAGTGGTATAAAAGTTATTACTTTAATGTGTTTTTATTATTATTGTTGCTATTTGAATAGCAAAGGGTGCCTTCTCGCACATTTCTAAAACAGTTCTGATATTAAAAATACATTTTTTAAAGTTATGTGGATACTGATCAATATATATATATATATATATATATATATATATATATATAAACAATATGTATCATTGGTGTTCCAAAAATCTGTTTGTAATAGTTATCATTGAACACTATGAATCAACTATGTACTAGATGAACTGGTTAAGGATTGTCGCTAATACATGTTTTTTCACATTTCATTCGCCAAACAATATGTAGATGACTTATTGCTTCCTGTACCTGCGGGTAGAATTGAGACAGCTCTTGAAGTCTTTAACTCTTTTAATCCTCATCAATCAATTTACAATTGAGGAAGAAACTAACAATAGTATCCCATTTTTGTATATGTTAGTTAGACGTACGAATGAAAACACTCTAAAAACTAAATGGTATAGAAAACCATATGTTCCAATAGATTCATCAGTTACCATTCGTACCATCCTATGAGATCGAAAATCAATCTCATCTTAGGAATGAAAAATAGAGCTGGCAAATTGAGACACCCGAATTTTAGAGCAGAGGAATTATGCCAACTTAATGATATACCACTGGAGAATTATTACTCGGACAACATTATCAAAAAATTTCATTATAATACTAAACATAATATTCCGGAAAACATCTTTTAAATACCTTCTCAGCTGTCTCTGTTATATACTCAATCTTAAAACCCAGTTAACACGCTTTCAAATGTAACAATACAAATTCAGATATTAAAATAGCCAGAAAACAATTACTTATTCTCTCTAAAATTTATTCTAAAACCAAAACGCCGTTAGAGCTAAATGAGATGTCCTGCATAGTTTATAAGGTTCCCTGTTCCAACGCCCATTTAGTTTATATAGGCTAGACTTCCAGAAGCCTCAAAGGCAGACTCACATCCCGTCGTAGTGACGTTAATAGAGGTTTACCCTCTTGTGCTCTGGCTGAACACGTTTTTCATCAGGATCACAATATAAACTGGGATGGCACTGAGATTCTGGAAAGAGTTCCTGCTTATCACAAAAGACTCTTGCTTCAATTGGTGCACATTAATCAAAAAAGTAACACCATGAATAAAAAAAGTGACACCGAGAGTCTGAGTGCCATTTAGAGTTATATTTTAAAGTTGGAAAAATAAAATATTTTAGCCTCCTGGATAATCCATCTCCAGATGAATGGTTTTTTCTATTTAATTCTATTATATTATGTAAAAAATATCAAACAAGTAATTTCTTAACTATATTTTCTATTATTGCTAAATCTCTTACTTGACTACGCCATTGTTTAAAGATCCGTATTTTCCCCCACTACTCACACCACTCACTACATTTCCCGGTTGACACATGACAGGTGTCACTATAAAATGGTGGAATAGTCAAGTAGGACGTTTGGCTGTTTTCGAACTTTCTAGAAATTCAATAAATTTTTACAGTTCCATCAAAATGTGCCTCTAAATTTAAAGTTAAAAAGGGCTAATGTTGGGTTTTTTCCTCTGTTTCTCAAAAGTGTACTTGTTTAATATTCAAACCTTATTACTTAATAATTATAGGTTAGGTTTAATACTCTAACTGTTTAAATAATAATTGTAGAGATGTCTTGAAGAAGAGATAAATAAATTCTCGAAAGCTTGACAGAATCAAAAAAAAGGTTTTTCTCCTTACCAAGGCCTACAAATTTCAACCGACTGCATCCCCAATAACCCTAGTTTGGCATATTGTTTCTTAGCTAGTCAGTCGCGACTACTTCCTCCTTTATATATATATATATCGTCTTCATAAAAGGAAACGGAAACTCGATATTTGAAGTTTGACAGCAACTGCCCCTACTTCAAATATCTTTCTTTGCCAGCAAAGTTTAAATAACAAATATTTTACTTTTTACAACATACAAAGAAGGTGATAAACTAATTCGATTTTATCAGAATGTGGAAATTCCTAATTTTCTTTCCTAACTGTAGGGTACTCGATAAAAGCGCATTTTTATACATAATGTGACCCTCCAAAAAATAAACATCAAACTTTTCAAAATATTTTGATAACGAATTTCGGAGGAAAAACAAACGAGAGTTTCAAGTATTTTTTATGTTTGGTAGGATCCGTTATACTAACCTAAACTTGAAAACTTTTGACTAAAAAAATATTTGATGCCGGTTGATTTTTGATTGATTGCGAATTACTATATAGGACTTTAATAAATACATATTTTGCACCGAATACGTTGAATTTTCTCTTTATTTGTGGCCTCAAAATTTAGTAAAGAACGTAAATAAAATTACCATCGGTCAAAACACTTGCTAAAATTGCATAATAATCATTTGAAAACTCTTTTTTTAACCAGGACTCAAAAAGCAATAGTTTGTTACCATATGCCGCTGTTAACTGACAGTTTATACTTGATAACGATTAGACACAACCTAATCGAATTGTCGTGAAAATAAACAAAAATAAAGACAATGCAAGACCCTCTCTTTAGATACTTCTGCCAATAAAAGAAGATTAGTAGAAGGAGCACTGTCTTCTGATAAATGAATGATGATGGTTTACAAATGTAATTTGACATGATAAAGAGCTGGAGTTTTGGAAAAAGCACGGGAGTCAGAGGGTTTTACTTTCTCGGAAAACCTTCAACGACGTTTATAGCGGAAATTTATGCTAGTCCTATGTTTATGAGAGGAACATAAACAGGAATATGATAATAAACATTTGTTCAGACAGTAGAGCTGCGATGTTGACACTGAACTCTAGTAACTTCGCAATTGATATCTGAGTGTAAGGATGTACTGAACAGTCTGTCAAGGAAGGGTTGCACAATCAAACTCGTGTAGGTCCGGGGTAACACAGATATGCACGAAAGTGAGGAGACAGATCGTCTAGCAAAGACAGAATCCACGATTAAACCATATAAACCTCAACCATTCAACCAGTTCCAATTAGGGTTAATAAAAGGGAATTAAAATTATTGCTGGAAGGTAAATTTATTTAATGGTGGAGACAGACCTCAGTGTCTAAAATGAGGTGTTCCAAGGAACATATTACTGTATCTAGCTCACAGCTTACCAAGGTGCTTCTTTCCTTAGTATGGAAAGAACTGCAAATCGTGGTGATTGTTATTGAGGGACCATCTTTGAGATTGGTGTCGTAGATGACCCGATGTGTACATTTCAGAGAATGCCCAGCACTCAACGGTCTAAGGCAGAGACATTTCGGAGATACAATTTTGTCACTGGAAGTCGTTAGACAAGTTGAATTAATGAAGCTGGGAGTCACTAAGGATGTCCATTCCTATAATACTATCAGTCCCCCCTCTTTCTATATCGAGACTGTGGAGTCTCAATAAGCGAGAGTGAGTGCTTTAGGGCAGGCATGTCGTAGAAATGGACATATGGGTACATCTCACTGACGTGTTCTGATCAAATTTAAGTTCAAATATTAGTTCCGAGTATATAGAAAGCATGACAAGGTTGTCAAGGGTCTCTGGGTAAGGTGTCGACGGACCCACTGATGAATCCAACCGTTGGCACCATAGACGAAACATTCAATTTTTAGTTGCGCGTATATCGCGGCATGTTCAACCCGCGAATACGAAAAACTGACCATTATATCGCTGACATTATTGTCATTTTCAGTTGTGTGCCAGCAACTGGAAAGTGAGGACGAGCCAGGGTAGAGTTGTAAGTAAAGATAAGAGAGAAGAAAGAAGAGAAAAGCTACACAGTCCATACAGAGTAATTCCCTGTGGGAAAGCATAATGTAAGCAAGTGCGAAATAGTGGGTGCACAGGCACCTAGAGCGGAAACACCAAGAAGTGATGACCGGAGGTTTAAAAAGGCTACGACCCGGAAACCAATGGACACTCACAGTGCTCTTCTGTAGACTGTAGCTTTACTACAATAAACAAAAGTAAGGTCGTGGGGACCTTCAATCCAGGTGGGGTTTTAGCCGGTAGGAATCCGGCACTACTTTCACACTTCGTGTTGGTGTCTATGCAAGATTTCCCCTCCTCGAAAAAAGAATTTCGCTCAGAACTGCACGTTCTCCACCCGGGTAAACAGTTTCAACGGACTGTCTGGGTCACCTGCCGAACTGCATCTTCTGGTCTAGCAATATAGGTGAGGTTAGGCTTGTTTCTATATGGTGTTTCATTATCCACTTCCTTCCTTACGTCCTACCCCGCTAACCAGCATTGTCGAGGATCCTTATAAGTACGGGCGATGTTGTGTCATCCTACCTTCACTAACGAAGACCCTTGTAAGTATGGGTAGTGTCGGTTCCTTTCCTAATTTCTTATCGCTATTGGTTGACATTGTCGAGGACCCTTGTAAGAACGGCAATATCGTTCCATCCTACTGGCGCTGTCGAGGACCTTTACAAGTACGGGCAGCGTCAGTTCCTTTCTTTCCTTCCTACCTTCACCTGTACACACACGCACTGAATGCCATCAGTTTTGTCTTTATTTCCCCATTTGACCAGGAATATATTTACCACCGGGTGCCCTCTGATATCCGTTGATAAAGGAGCTTAACAACTGCCGCCCCGATGTTTATTGCCGGCGCCGCGTGTAGGGATCGCCGCCGCCGTGCAGAGACGCCGCCTACCGCCGATCAATGCCGGGTTATTGTTAGGCATACCATGTATATCGCCGTCGGTCAAATTTTAGTACGAAGCACCGTGAACAGCGTCTGCGGATTTTAGACACGAAGCGCGATAATTTGAGTACGAACCGTCGTGAATAGCCTCGCAACCGTGTAATACGAAGTAACATAAATAGGGTCTTGAATGAAACCGCCGGGTTACCGTCTCCAGCGCTACCGACCAGTACGAGCTACCGTGGACAGCTCTTATAACATATTCTTGTCCTGCAGATCGTTTATTTGTTTATATTATTGTCTATCTTAGGTTTTAAGTTAGTTTTAGACCATGTCTTTTTATAAAAGTATGGAATATAAGATACAAGATGTTTTAAAATCGTTTGTTTCATTCCCTAGTCTCATTTTTAACACTACAGATAAAAATTGGCTGCCGGCAACCAGTTCTAATACGCGCAATTGACCCCTGACTTGCCGTCTCTCCACTGTAACAAGCTACCTGGTGCATAAGTGGGCCCTCGACCACAATAATCCCGAGGGCAGCAGCCGAGAACCGACCACCGAGTGGATGTTTTGACCATCGGGCGATCAAACCATCGAAGAGTTCAGAGACCAGGGATATCCCGATTATAAATAGGTACCTTCAAACCGATACCCCTGCGCTAAGCATTTGACCGAGGACTGTCCGCACGGGAAATATCCACAGACTGATGTTCCGCTGCCGTAAACAAAGTAGATCCATAGAGCACAACCTGCTCCCTCTTATGTAAAACTCGTCACAATACAATGCAAACGTTTTGATTTTAATATATAAGATTTAAAAAGATTAACATATAACATTTAAGCTTTCAAAATAGTTGTATAAAAATAACAACTTTTCAATTATGGCCTAATAAGAAAATTTTTACCTAAAAAAATGCCATTTCCAAAAGAGCTTGTTCAATGGTAAAATAATTACATATTTACGGACTCTAATGACAAAATAATTTATTAAAAAAAGAAACTTGGATAAAGTCATTTTTTGACAAAAGTGACATACCGATTTGCTGGTCAATAGGATGAAAAAGTTTTGAACATTTGCTTTATAAACATGTGTGTGTATGAGTGTGTGGGGGGAAATTAGATATTGGAAATTATATAGCCTAAAAATAAGCAACTACTTTACTTTCGAACAGCCAGAACACCGTTTACGTGGAACATAATAGGCTTTTGCTTTTGACGTTTTTCCTTATTATTTTCTTTTGTTGGGCTTTAACATTACTTTTGGTATTGGTTTCTTGATTAAGGAAACGTTTAAATTGTGTTTTTTCATTTCTCCAATTTGAAAAAAAATCCTTTTATTCCCCATTGCTGGTTATTGAATTTTTTTTTCTACACTTTTACTTCAAATTATCTACCTGGAGTGATACTGGCATTAATCAAATTATTGTCGGTTTAATATTTGATGATAACGAAAGCGTATTACAGGCTACGTAGTGTGGCGAAAGAAAGAATATTTTTGTTTATAAACTCAATATATTGTTGTTTATTCAATTATGTCTAAGATATTGTAAACTCATGTTTTCCAAACTTATTATTTGCGAGGTTCTACACCATTTTAACGGCTTTTGAAATTGTGACAAAATTTATAATATTCAGTTTTTCTTTCATCTCGATGCACCATCACATATTTAATATCTCCCCACGAGTGTTAAAGATACACCGCTTCTTTGGTTACACGGTATCCTCGTAAGAGTAGGGGGGAGGGGCGTTCGAATGAGAATCGCTGTATTACCTAATCCGACGTTAATTTAAAAAACCGGCTAAATGCGTGTTGGGCACACACAGTATAGTAGTATGTAGCCGTTTTCGGATAAATATCAATATTGATATCAAAATTTACACAGGAAATTAATTATTTAAGTGTTACCATTGAAAAACTCAGCAAGAAATTCATTATATATATATATATATATATATATATATATATATATATATATATATATATATATATATATATATATATATATATATATATATATATCGATCGATGCTAGACTTCATACTCACAAATCGAGTGATAACACCCACACAAGTACTCGACGTCAGAGCCCTAACATCCGCTAACCTGGGGACTGATCACAACCTTGTTCTATGCAAGATACTACTAAAACGTCCACAACAAAAGAGAAAACCACCACAGTTCATCGAAAAGTACAATTTGGAGTCCCTAACAACGGAGAGCATAAAACTCCTCTACGAGAACAGGATTACTAACAAATTAAAAGAGAAAGATTTAAAACCAGAATGGGGAGTAGAAGAGAGCTTGCAAAATATTGCGAAATGCATCAACGAAGCAGCGGAGGAAGCGATTGGAAAGCGTAAAATTAATGTAAACGCGACAAACCACACCAAACCGTGGTTTTGTCAAGAGGTAAAAGAACTCTCTGAATCAAAACGGAAATGTAACCTAATATACAAAAGCGCACCGTCGGAAGAAACTCACGCAGAATATGTCCAAGTAAGAAACAGAGTAAACGCACGAATAAGATCAATCAAAAGAGAACATTGGGCTAATTTTACCAGCGACATGGACCACGACTTGTATGGCGCTCAAAGGAAAATATGGAAAATGCTCCGGAACAGAAAAAAACAAGTTAACGAGTTCGTGCAGACCAAAGGAGTACCAATAGGGACATGGCAACAGTATTATAAAGAGCTTTACGATGCTGAAGAAATGCCGAATATAAATGAATACGAAACAGATATAATTGGAACTGTCACCGACGAAGAGGTAGAAGCAAAACTCAAGAAATTGAAAAACAGAAAATCGCCCGGGCCGGATGGCATCCCCAACGAGCTTTTAAAATATGGAGGCCCCGAACTGGCAAGGAAACTATCGCAACTATTTAACAAAATCTTAGACGAAACGGAAACACCAGACGAATGGCATAATAGCATCACCAGACCTATATTTAAGAAAGGACTAAAAACCTGCCCACAAAACTATAGAGGAATAACTCTCTTAAACACAGTAATGAAACTTTTCACGAGTATTCTCAAGGACAAACTGGAAACACAAATTAAGAATGCTGAGGAACAACAGGGCTTCACAAAGGGACGGTCAATAACAGACGCAGTGTTTATAATAAAACAAATAAAAGAAAAGGCTACAGAGTACAGTATGCCAGCGTATATCTGCTTCATTGACCTGACAATGGCGTTTGACAGAGTCCGATTGGGAGACATTCTACATATATTAATGGAAAATAAGGCACCAGCGAACATAACGAAGATAATCCATAACCTAAATAACAATAACGTAACAAAGGTCAAGGCAGGAGATCAATTCACTGAAAATATCCCAACACTGGGAGGAATTAGACAGGGTGACAGTCTGAGTCCTTTTTATTTAATCTCCTCATGAATAAAATCATAAACAAGGTAACATGTCTCAATCTCGGATAGAGACTGGGCAACAAAAGAGTGGGTTTGGTGTGCTACATCATCGATGTAGCAATTATTGCTGAATCAGAAAACGATCTACAGAGACAACTCTTCCAGTTTTTCCAAGTAAGCCGCCAACTCAATATGAACATTTCTATCAGCGAAACCAAATGCATGACAATCGCAAAGGATCCACTCAGATGTAAGCTGGTGGTAGAGGACAATCCCATAGAGAGCAGGTGATGCAATTCAGATACCTAGGCATAGACATATCAAGCACCCACGACCCAGTTAAAGACCTAAGGAGCCAGATTAACAAAGCATCCGCACTATCAGGATGCCTACGAGATATAGTCTGGTCAAACTCGTACATGCGCAAAGATAGCAAAATTAGAATCTACAAGACTTGTATCAGACCCATCATGACATACGGCACGGAAGTCCGTGAGGACACTAACAAGACGAAACACATGCTAAGGGTGGCCGAAATGAAAACACTGAGAACAATAGTGGGGAAAACAAGAAGAGACAGAGTAAGAAACACAGATATCAGAGAACAATGCGGGATACAAGACATTGTGAGATGGGGAAGACAACGTAAGAGGCAGTGGTACGACCATGTAAGACGGATGGACGAGAACAGACTTCCGAAAATAGTCCTAGAAAATAACCCGCCCGGCTCAAGACCTCCCGGGAGGCCCCCTAAAAGGTGGAAAGATAGTTGGCAATCTACCTCTCAGGAAAAGATGCAGAGGCAGCTTCAGAATTAACAGATCGACAGATCTCCAAGAAGTAGAAGAAGAAGATATATATATATATATATATATATATATATATATATATATATATATATATATATATATATATATATATATATATATATATATACTACGAAAGCTTGGGTAAGTCACAAAGCATTTTCCAGGAGAAATGCATGCCATTATAATATGTATTCAATTCAACCAGGAAACGAATTATAACGGCCAAAAAATTATCAACATGTTGGATAGTCAAGCAGCTGAGCTCTCAAGTTATCAGCTCCAAGATGGTCTGGGAATGCCTAGAGGAATTAAATGATTTAAGTAAGAATAATAAAGTCACCTCCATGTGGGTATCGGGACACACCGGGATAGAGGGGAATGAAAACGTAGACAAGCTCAAGAGGAAAGAGGTTGAGACACCATTTCTGGGGCCAGAGTTTTTCTGTGAAATCAGTAGCAGCGTAATGGTGGAAGAACTAAAGACAGAAGAAGAAAGCAGGAGATCCAATTATCGAACGGAGCAGCAAGGATTGAGACAAGCAAAGATATTTCTTGGGAACTACGATCATAAGAGATTCAAAGAATGCATAAACTTAAGTAAAAACCAACTCAGAGTTTTGACAGAAGTCCTGACGGGGCATTGCTACCTGAAGGGACGCCTCAAAAAACTCGAACTGGTAGAAATAGTAGAATGCAGATTCTGTGATTAGGAGGACGAAACCTCTATTCATATCCTTTCAGAGTGCAGCGCTCTAGAAAACCATAGGATGCGGTTCTTGGGAACACACCAAATCGAAGAAAGAGACCTACCCACCTTGAACCCGTCCAACATCCTAAGGTTTCTGAGGGAAATAAGACTGGAGGACCTGATCTAGCCGATAGGTAAGGTAACTTTTACGACTTGACAGCACTAGGGGGCACAATAGATCTACCAGGTTGCAGTGTACAGACCTCAACTCTACACATACAACCATCCGGGTGGTCACATTAGGCATTTAATTTAACTTTTTTGCAGTAAACAAATTTAATCTATTAATATAAAAGATATTGATTAGTTATTGAACCCTATATAGGCATTACAAAAGTTATTATTTTGGTAAATTAATTTAATATCCCATATGACTATTATTGAATGAAAAAATATCTTTCAAGCAGATACTACCTACAAGATCAACTGCCACCCTATCCTACTGGTGAAAATCACATATAAATAACGTCACGTATGTCATCCTATATATTTAGCTGTTCCTACAAAAGGGTAAAAGAAGGAGTTTTAACTGATATTTAAGAGTTTGAAAGACAGAATCCAGTCCCTGTTTTGAAATCTTTTCAAGCCAACTATTTTGGTTGCGGACGACGCAAAATGCATTTCAACTAAAGAATTCGAAGATTGCATGATACAAATGTGTTAGATATTTGCTAAAAAATAGGTATAGTGGCGAATTGAAAGTGATGCAAAGAAAACTTTCCAAAGACAAATGTTGGAATATGCAGATTAGAAATCCGCAACAAATGGGAAAACTTGACTATGTTATCCCGCGGAAGTTTTTGCTACACATGTGGTCGGTTCAATACTAAATCGCTGAAAAGGACAAATAACAAAATGACCAAAGTAGCTTATCATAAGTATTTTAGATGTCATGTTGGCAATCAAGTTGCTGGCTGGGCTCTTCACATATATTGCCAAACCTGTCCAACAAATCTAAGTAACTCGTTAAATAGAAAAACGCTCTTCTATGCCTTTTGCAGTTCCAATGATTTGGCGAGAACCAACAAATCATTTTAACTGTTAGTTTTGCATGACAAAGGTGTCTGTTTTTCAAGAAAGAGTAAACATTATTGAATATCCGGATATTAACCCGTGCCAGCGCCCCCGGCAAAATGGGAAGAAGATTTAGAAATGTTTGATAATAAACCAGAATTCGATAATGTATCAGAAAAGAACGATTCCTATTTTCCAGAAAAAGTTTAAAATCAGTTCTGCTCTATAATGGCAACAAGAGACTATACTTCTTGCACATGCAGTTGACATGAAGGAAACATACGAAAGTATGATACTTATTCCAAGTGCATTAAGCTATGATACGTATAAGTGGCAAATATGTGGTGACCTAAAAGTCATAGAACTTTTACTGAGGCTTCAAGGTGGATTTATAAAGCTGTTTTCTTTGTCTTTGGGACAGTAGAGTAACAAAGAGCCGATATTAAGTAAAAGAATGGCTTCCGAGAGATCAATATATTCCATGTCAAGCTAACGTAAAGAATATACCTCTTGTTGATCCCAAAAAAGTACTGTTACCTCTATTCCACATTAAACTGAAATTGATTAAAAATTTCTTTAAAGCATTAGACCAAGAGTGAGATGCGTTTAAATACCTTAAATAAACTTTTCCTAAACTAAATGATGCTAGGCTTAAGGAAATAATATTTGTTGGACCAGAAATTAGAAGGATTCTAAGGGATCAACAGTTTGATCAAAAATTAAGTGATGTTCAATTAGTTGCATGTAATTCTTTTAAAATTATTGTTAAGGAGTTTTAAGGAAACAAAAAATTTGTAGAAGAACTATTTGAAAGCTACTGCAAAATCGCCTGTCTCTTAAAATACACTTTTTGCACTCCCATTTAAATTTTTCTCCAGAAAATTTGGGTACGGTTAGTGACGAGCAACACCAAGATATATTAACAATGGAGCAACGTTACCAAGGCAGATGGAATCCAGCAATGATGGGAGATTATTGTTGATTTCTTATGAAAGAAAACGATCAGACATATAAACGAAAATGACCATTTTATTGTTTTGAACTTGTGTATAAATTTGATAAAAATGTTTGTATTAAACAAAAAAAAAAATAACTGATACATTTATAACTCAAAATCTATAAGTAGTGAAAAATTTGTGTTGTCGAATTCGCAATCAGGATTCTTTAAACTCCCAAGGACACCAATTGCAATTTTTCTTTCTATTTATTGGCTAAGGTTATTAATGGTTTACATGATGTTTTTCTGCAAATTGTAAATAATTCCTTATAATTATCAATATGTTTTTTATATTTTTGAATATATTACTTTGTATCAATTACTTTGTTGGTATAATATTTCAGTCTCAAAATGTATTAAAAGAGAATTGGATAAGGTTACAGAATGGAAAGTTACTCTACTTTGTATAAAACAAAACCGATCGGCCAAAACATTATTCGATAAAATATGCAGGAAATTTTTAATACTCAATTCCTTGTTTGCATACCGTGCAAAAGTGAACAGGCGGATTGAAACGGAACTTTTCATTATAATTTATGTGATCATCAATGAAATTCATACAGGAAATTTAAGTGAAAAATTGACGCTATAAAATAAGATGCCAAGGGTAGTAAAAGCACAACTGTCCAATAAAAGGAGAAGCAATATTGATAGCACAAAAAATATAATACGATATACAAATGCCACATTAATAGGAAATACATTTTATTTATGGACTTTTGCTGTGTGGGCCGAAAAACTTATTAATTTAAATTTTACTTTGTTAGTTTTTGTTTCACACACATACAGTGGATAAGAAAAATCAATACACACCTAATATATCTTATTTAAAATCCTACGAAAAAGAATGACTTCACTTGACATTATTCTAGAATATATTCAAATATATATATATATATATATATATATATATATATATATATATATATATATATATATATATATATATATATATATCCACCAAAACACCAGAGATGGATATTCTGCCTCCGGAACAGTTTGGCTTCGATGATAACCTGGGGGTTCAACCGGAGATTCCATACTGGTGCAATCTTCTTTAATATAAGCAAGGCCTTTAACAAGGTGTGGCACAACGGACAGATTGTCAGAATGATAAGGTTAGGATTTCCAAGTTACGAAATAAGACTCGAGCAGTAATTTTCTCAAAAAAAACTTTAACAATCCGAACAACCCGTTGTCCATCTCGAACGTGCGCATTCCCTGGCGGGATAGCGCCAAGTACTTGGGGCTAGTTTTTGATAAAAGACTGAATTGCTACTAAATACAAATTATATTTTATCCAAAGCCAAAGCGCCATGGCTGGCTCTCTGTTCGCTCTTACATCGAAATAGCAAGTTAAATTTGAAGAACAAACTTACCATCTATAAGTTATTCATACGTTCGATCCTGTCATATGGTGCTCCAACTTGGATCACCACAGGCATATCTCGATTTAGGTGAATAAAGAGCTTCTAAAACAAAGTTTTACGCATGATCTACGGAGCTCCATAGTGTATCAGGAACACGCTAATTCACGCAGATTTAAATTTTGTTACTTTCAGCACTTTTATATATGAAAGTATCGCTAAACACTTCGATCGAGCTGAACACTCGACCAACCCACTTATCACAGACTCACACACACTCACCAAAACATCACGCCAACGGTACCCCTACTTAAAAGCCAAATTTAGTTCATAGTCTCATACTGTTCTAAGTCCATAACGATAACGAGACCTGACTTAATATTCCAAAGATGATCCAATATATATATATATATATATATATATATATATATATATATATATATATATATATATATATATATATGTACATATATATATATATATATATATATATATATATATATATATATATATATATATATATTGTAACGATCTAAAGAGGAGATATCAACTTTTTTCGACTTTCTTTTTTTACGAGCAAAAAATTCACACAGGTATATTTTCTGGTTGCAAACATCCATGATTTTTTTTAGATTTTTCGACCGAAAATCGAGCCCAAGAAAAATTTTTTAATTTTTCTCTCTTTTTTAGGTTAGATTCAAAATTTTTAGACAACTTGAAACAAAGATTTTGGCTGTATTTTTTTTTTCAAAAGCCGCTCATGGAATAACGATTTTTTTGGTGGAACAAAAGTTCAAAAATCCTTTTGACGTTTTCATCAGTTATTTGGGAAATAACTTCAAATGCAAATAGCTAAATAGATGCCAATATACTTAGTTATGATTTAGGAATTATTTCCAAGGGAAAGCTGTCTTTGAAAATCAAAATCTACGTCACCGAGCATCACAAAGTTCCTTG
Organism: Diaprepes abbreviatus; assembly: GCA_034092305.1. NCBI lineage: Eukaryota > Metazoa > Arthropoda > Insecta > Coleoptera > Curculionidae > Diaprepes > Diaprepes abbreviatus. The sequence continues at coordinate 479,152 of JASJET010000090.1, read as the reverse complement.
AAAAATTTCAGGTATAGGGAAAATTGATGTAGAATTTTAACATTTTTTGGCAAACATAGGTAATTAATTGCATATTAATTAATCATATTTTTCTCTATTTCAATATTCTTCTCAGATAATTATGACGTGTTTTCTTCTAACAGATTAGAGTCTATAAATACCCCATATAAAAGTGGGCAAGGATCTTATCGCAAAAATAAATGGTGCCAAAAAAAGTGATATTCAGGTCAGAAGAAACCCTTCACCATTTTCAATACTGATGGGTTTGTTCTAGATCTTCCTGGACTGTTTTTAGGTACTGAAAATGATGCAAATTTCATGAAGAAAATGATCTGATGGTATAGGAACTATCATGAAAACAGGTGACGTTTGTATTGTAGATAGAGGTTTTAGGAACTTAATATTATATTTAGAAGCACTAGACTTTTAGGTTCTCACACCTACCTTGAAAGGAAATAGACCAAACTTAAATACGACTGAAGCTATTCGATCTAGTTACGTCACGAAATTAAGATAGGTAGTTGATGCCGTCCTTGAAATTCTCGGAAAAAAAATATAATCTTCTCCATCAACAGCTAGATAATAAATTTTTACCAAAGATTGGTCTTTATTGTAGGATTGCAAGCTTTTTAAACGCTTCGAAAAGCATTTATATAGTGATAAATTCGAAGATTGATTATAAGACATAATCATAGAAAGAATGTTGAAGTCCAATACAGAGAAAAATTTATTAGCAAAAACAGCTGAGACTTCAAGGTAATCTAGATGGAGTACTAAAACAACCAAATTAACATCTCCAGAAATCAATGAGTTTTCCAGGATTGAAAGAGACCTTAAGATATTGTTTTCAGATACCTATCAATTGGGTTAAGCCATATGTTATTTGCCTAATAATATCAATTTGGAGTACATTAAAATGAAACCTAACATTATTAAAGTTTTTACAAGATCCAGATATATAATTTTAAAAACCCATAAATGCTACATTGATCTATTGGATATTGGATTTAACGTCATGCCTGTTACTGTGCTAATGGACTAACGACTGTCGGTTCCTGTTCCCACATTGCAGCAGGCATATATTATCTTAGATTAGATAGATCATCTAGATATAAATTGAATATTATTAGACTAGCTAAAATTCTTTTTAACATATTTTCTATCGCAGATATTGATCCAGTAATAGACTAAGATAGTGACGAAGATTAAAAATATATAGAACGATTTCTTATAATATTTATATGACACGCTTTTTGAGAACTTTTATTAATGTAGTTCTAACACATTAAGACATATATATTTAGTAATACATAAACACTTTTTTATTTTGTTAAAAGAAATTATTTATTCGTTCATTATATATCGTTATTCTAATTTCTACTGAAAGTATTTAACATTACTACATGAAGTTTCCTATACTTGAAGCTTTTTAAGGCACGTTACGATGTAAATCTCGATTCTTAAAAACTGGTTTCCCTCGGAAACTAGCTCTAGAGCATAACTAGATGTATGGGCGTCTATTTAGCTATTTTTATTTGAGGTTATGTCTCAAATAACTAATAAAAATATAAAAAAAAACATTTCTGAATTGTTGAAGGTGTTCCACCAAAAAAATCCTTATTCCATTAATGGCATTCGAAAGAATAAAACAAAATGCACAAAAAAAACATAATTTTAAAGTTGACGAAGAATTCGGATCCTAACCTAAAAATGTTGAAAAATCAAAAAAATTATTCTGGGCTCAATTTTTTCTAGAAAAATCTTAAAAAAATAATAGTTATTTACAACCAAAAAATTCATCTCTGTAAATTTTTTCACATTTTTTGGTGCAAAATTGCGCCCGCAAAAAATAAAATCGAAAAAAGTGAACATAACCTCCTCAGATCGTTAGGGAGCCTATAGAGGGCTCAAAATTTGCACAAAGCCATCTTTTAATATTTTTCATTGAATGCGCTACTGGCCATAGTTAATTGCTTGGAGATAGATTTGACTATCTTACCCGCTATAGCCTTTGACTTGAAGTACACTATACCTAGGTAATAATTACATATTTTAATACAAAAAAAAGTGTATAAACCAAACAGGTAAAAAAGTTTGGAATTTTTCAGTATCCATCTTCATTAGATTTTTGAATTTTAGAAATGAGAGTGCTTAAACATCATATTTTTAGTTGTTATAGAAGCGGAAAAATTGATCATACAACCAATGAAGAAATGAAAACCGAAAATTTATTTTAAATTGGTAAATATGGAAACTAGAAAAATTTGTTTTTTATTGAGAATATTTCATAGACAGTATTTGCTAATATTGCTTAAGCCAGGATCTTTCAACAATGTAATCTACCTCAGCAACTGCATTCTCCACTTTAGTTCCTAATGTAAATATCCTAGAACATCTTTGGGATAAATTGGAACGAAGAATAAGAAAACACAACATTACCATTAAAAGACTGCTAAAAGAAACGTTACACATCCCATGGGCGGAAATGCTTTCAGAGGTCACTAAAAATTAGGTTATATCCATGACAAGATGACTTCAGATCGTCTACAAAGTATTAGTTATTAAGAATTCTTTTTTCTTATAATTACATTTTATGTACTCTTCTCTGAAACACGTTTTCTGTTTTCGTGTGTTTTTTTAATAAATTTTTATAAAAAATTGAACCGACTTCTAAAAGTGCGCTAAAAAGTGAAAAATAACTATAAATTTTTATGTGACATTGAATATTTTGAAGTCGGCGCCTAACTAATACCTGACAAAATGTGTTTCACATAAACAGAATAAAAATACTTTATTTGCAATTGCGTTCTTACAACAATTTGTATATATTAGTAGTTATTTATTTCATTTAAACATACTTTAGCGCCGACTTCAAAAAGTTCAATTTCACATAAAAATTTATAGTTATTTTTCACTTTTTAGTGCACTTTTAGAAGTCGGTTCAATTTAAAAAAAAAAATATTTTTCTATTTTTAGTTTTAGAATTCATTATGATATCCATAAATTATTTGAACTAAGTACTAATCGAGATTAGTATACCTCGCAATGACTCCAAGGTGGCAAAAAAATACTCATTTTATCCAAAGTTGTAAATCACCCTAAATGAACCACTAAAAATTCTTTAGTTCTTAGAGTTCTCCATACACCAGTAAAATTGTATCAAACAAATATTTAGTCTGTCATAGTAAATCCATTATCTTAAATTTCAAATTAATTTTAGATTGTCAATATAGGCCTCAAAACCTTCCAATATCGATATTTAAAGAACCTGAGATGTAAATTTCATAGCTCGATATATTTTATACTGCATATTGACTTTGTATACGCCTCAAGAATCCCACAATATCAATTTTAGACAAAATCTGAATATTAATAATTTTTTGTCCCTCATATTGTATCCTATCAACCTAATAGTTGTAAAAAATTAACTTCGTATTCGTAATACATAACCCTGAAAACCATCTAATACGAAATCTGAAAAAATGCGAATAAGGTAAAATTTTTCAAACACCATATTGCATCCGCTATATTGAATTTCAAAAAAAATATTTTTAGTCTTAATCTAATATAAATCTAAACCCGTCAAAGCCCCCTAGTACCAATTCTGGTTGAAATCCGGAAATTTAAAATTTCTAGACTTACATTCTCTATTTACCTCCTCCTAAAAAACGATTCAGTCCCACCTTTGAACAAAATCGAAAAATGTAAAATTTTTAGTCCGCTATTTTGGATTTGCCATATTGAATCCTGAAAAAATACTTTTAAATTCATAATTTACGCCCTCAAGAACGCCCTATATCAGTTTGGGAGAAAATCGAAAAATGTAAAATTTTTAGGACACCATATTGAATCTGCCAGATTGAGTTTTTCAAAAAATATTTTAAATTCATAATTAACACTAACAAAAATACCTCAATACTGATTTTAGACAAAATAGATATAAAATCTTTAATCCGCCATCTTGGATCCGCCAATTTTAAAATAATTTGAGATCCATAATGTGCGATCCCTAAATCTCTCCCACACTAATTTTGGAGAAAATCAGACAAAATTAATTTTTTTGTCCGCCATATTGGATCCGCCATATTGAATTTTTCAAAAATAATTTCAGATTCGTTGTATACGGCCCCAAAAATTCTCCCATACCAATTATGGAGAAAATCAAACAAAATTCATTTTTCTGACCGCCATATTGTCAGCGCCATCTTGGATATTACTGCACCAATTTAGTCAAAAAAAATATAGGACCGCAGCAACTTACTGAACATAACGTAAAAAAATTTATTTAAGTTGGTGCCGCCGTTCCGGAGTAATTGGAGTACAGGGTGAGTCAACGATTGGATGAAGTAGGTTTGTGCCTTTTCGGTGAAATTAACAAAGAAACTATATTTATTATTTGATACAGTTTATTTTTACGCAGATTTTAAAAATATTTAGGACTCTACAGGGTGAGCCAAAAAACTAGGACAGCATAAAGTTGTATTTTTTTAAATAGAACACCCTATATATAAATCGTATTTTCGATTTAGCTTATAATTTTAAATCTTTTTTATTAAGGGTTTCCTATAACAAAACTTTATAGTTTCTGAGATAATTAAGTTTAAAGAAAAAAAGTCACATTTTCAAGCATCAATTGAATCCTAAATAACGTTTTCAATTTTGTGACAAATATATTCAAATTTGGAATTTAGCAAGGCCAAGGACAAATTAATATAATTTTTACCTAATATTTGCAATAAAAGCTACAGGGTGTTGAACACATCGGCTCAAATTTGAACAAGTTTAAATGAATAAATATCTTTTTTTTAAATGGTCCACCCTGTATATTTTCATGTTATTTAATAGAGTAATAAAAACCCTAAAAGTTTTGTTCAATATATCCTATACCTATTTATAATAGTTTTTGAGATATTTCAGTTTGTCTTATTTTCCATACTTTTTTACAGAAATAATTTTCATTATCATAGTAGCCATGTAAAATAATAAAAAGAAACTACAGAAACAAACAGAATGTGGTTAAATATGATGAAATACATTATTCGTTATATTACAACGGCAATAGTTTAATTAAACATAATGTGAAAAAATTAACACAACAATAACGACAAGGCAAATACATATTTACTTTTATACTAAATTGAAACAAAAAAATTACCTATTAAATACTGAGATTAATTATTTCTTTTCAGTAAGTGTTCGAATAAACGACTCTCTTGTGCAATGCACAAATTTAGTCTTTTTTGCAGATTTTCTCGGACCCTGGACAAAATTAGTGGCGTTATTGTTCTACAGGTATCCCTAATCCTGTTTCGCATATCTTCCACTGTTGTTGGTGGATTAACATACACCTTATTTTTAATATAACCCCATAGGAAGAAATCTAATGGGGTGATGTCGCAAGACCTTGGTGGCCACTCAATGAAACCCCCACGTCCAATCCATTTTTGCGAATATCGTTGGTCCACATACTGTCGAGCTCATCCCAATCGAGACCTTGAAGCAGTTGGGGTAGTTCTTCTTGTAGAAAGTTCAAGTAACTATGGCCATTTAGTGGTTCATTAAAAGAGTGAGGTCCAATAATTCGATTATGATGAATACCACACCAAACATTTAATGACCAGTGGTTTTGATGTTGCACCTTTCTAATCCAAAATGGGTTTTCTGTGGCATAATAATGCATGTTGCGTCTATTTACGGCACCGTTACCTCTAAAAGTAGCTTCATCACTAAACATTACCTTGCATAATAAATTTGGATTTAATTGAATCTCCGCATTTATTGTACGACAAAAGTTTACACGACTTTCAAAATCCTGTCCATGCAATTCTTGGTGTAATTTCATGTGATATGGATGATAACTATATTTCTTGGTAGTACGATTAGCGGTGGATTGTGATGTTTTACATAATGCTGCTAACTGACGGCTACCAATATAAGGATTTTCCTGAACATTTAACAATACTTGTAGTTCTTTTTCTTCATTAGTTACTGGTTTGTTGACCACTTTACGTTTTGGATAATCAACAGTACCAGAAGAATCAAATCTTTGCATTAAGTTTTGAAAAGTAAGGGTATTAGGCTGGCGTCGATCAGGATACTTCATTTTGTAAATTCTTTGAGCAAGAAGGCAATTTTTTTGAGCCTCTCCTATTGTATAAATCATATCTATTAACTCATTCTTTGGAAAATTCATTTTACAATATAAGATGAATGCAAAAAAAAACCACAAGAAGCGATTGCGATTATAAATTTGACACACAGAAAAATGTTCTTTTACATTGTTTTTGCCATGGCTACTATGATAATGAAGACTATTTCTGTAAAAAAGTATGGAAAATAAGAAAAACTGAAATATCTCAAAAACTATTATAAATAGGTATAGGATATATTGAACAAAACTTTTAGGGTTTTTATTACTCTATTAAATAACATGAAAATATACAGGATGTACCATTTAAAAAAAAAGATATTTATTCATTTAAACTTGTTCAAATTTGAGCCGATGTGTTCAACACCCTGTAGCTTTTATTGCAAATATTAGGTAAAAATTATGTTAACTTGTCCTTGGCCTTGCTAAATTCCAAATTTGAATATATTTGTCACAAAATTGAAAACGTTATTTAGGATTGAATTGATGCTTGAAAATGTGACTTTTTTTCTTTAAACTTAATTATCTCAGAAACTATAAAGTTTTGTTATAGGAAACCCTTAATGAAAAAGATTTAAAATTATAAGCTAAATCGAAAATACGATTCGTATATAGGGTGTTCTATTTAAAAAAATACAACTTTATGCTGTCCTAGTTATTTGGCTCACCCTGTAGAGTCCTAAATATTTTTAAAATCTGCGTAAAAATAAACTGTATCAAACAATAAATATAGTTTCTTTGTAAATTTCACCGAAAAGGCACAAACTTACTTCATCCAATCGTTGACTGACCCTGTACATACATAAAAAAAAAACATACATAATCGACGAATTGAGAACTTCCTTCTTTGAGAAGTCGGTAAAAAAAGGCAGTTGATGCGTTCAAAAACCATATTTTGTAGATATCATCTTCATAGTGACAAAAATGTTTTTCGGATTAGTTCAAATGCTTGCAAAAGTGCACTAAAAATCGAAGAGAATATTTTGAAAAAGAATAAGATCATTTTCAATAATTTATTTTTCTTCGTTATTTTCGAAATACGAACGGCTACCCTCGTATTACGCGGACAAAAATTCATTCACAGATGGAAAAAATCTTTACATCCTGGGATCAAGGGAGCAAAGGTGAAATAAAAGTACTTTACGCCCTTAAAATGAAAACAAAAAGTTAATCTAAACCCAGCCATTTTAAAGAATTATAAAGCTTTTGTGCCCATTTACAAAAAAAAATAATAAAATGTATTGATCTTTTATTAAATATTGGCTGGATTTGGTACACAATGGTAATGAGACAGTTGTTTGCTTCCTCAGCTCGACGTTTTACTGTTAAATGATGAAGTAGGTATTTATACTTAACAAAAGCTGTCAATAGCAGTCGGGAAGAGGGAGACTTTATGTAGTTTGGGCAAACTTTATTAAATTAAACATTTCTAGACTAACACAAGCCTGTGCGGCAGTTGATCGTTGTCTGTTAAGCGAGATATAATACTAGGAGAGATTTAAACTCAATTATAAAATAAATATGTTAACAAGGGGGAAAATGAAAGTTAAATATTTACAACATTTATTGGGTATGTTTATCGAGTTTTATGCAAGAAGACTCTCAGATTTAAGTTATCAAAAAAATTTAACTTTAAATTTATTGTATATTAGTTTGTGTAAATGTAATTAATTAAGTGTATATCACATGAAAACTTACTTAAGCAATATTCAAAACAAGATCATAAAACATAGGTAATATTAGTTTAATAAGCTCTTGTTTTTCTTTTCCTTTAGGCCTTTAGAGAAAAAAAGATAGATAGACAGTTCACTTCCTACGAGTACATCTGATTCTTTCTCCATAAAGGTTCTGATCACCTAATGATATCGTCAATGTAGCTGTGATCTGACTGACATCGGCATATCTTGTCAGGGCTATACCGATGACGTGGTGGTGATTGCAAGAAGCAAATTCGAGAATACCCTCTGTGACATAGTTCAAAGAGAGTTTAAATACACTAGGGAATGGTGTCAGATGATGAGACTAAGCACCAATGTCACCAAAACCACCCTAGTAGCATTCACAAGGAAAAGAAACCTCAATCTCTGAAAACCGTCAAAATGGATGGGAATTTTATTGAGTGGAATTCAGAGGTTAAATAGGACCTTAGATAATAAACTCCTCTGGAACAAGTACGAAAAGGAAGTCATTAACAGGGCTACAAAAGACTTGATGGTTTATAGAAACTTTACGGGAAAAAGGGGGGGGGGGGGTACAAACCCAAAAATCCTACAGTGCACTGCAATAGTGAGACCAATCATTACATATGGGGCAGTGATCTGGAGCAAAAGAACCAGTCTAGCTAATACGAGGGCTAACCTCTCGAAAGTTCAAAGACTGGTTTGTGAATGTATAACCGGAACAATGAAAACCTGCCCAACGGCCGCCATGGAAGTAATCCTAAATCTCACCTCCACATATACTTCTAGAGAATATGGCGAAGAGGATAATTTATAGGATAATGAAAGATGAGGTCATAAAACGAAGCCTAATCTCTTATCCAGAAATCGACAAATTTGAGACATGTCCCAAGATGAAATGACAAAGAAACTCAACTTTGTGAAAAACTTCAGCACAAAGTTGAGTCGCAAGAGCGAATGGAACAGAAATAACATTGAAAAATTCAGCAAGAAATCCATTATACGGTATACAGATGGCTCCAAAATAACGAAGGGAACTGGAATAGGAGTGTATGGACCCAGCACCAGACATTACGAGAGCATGGGTAAGTCACCAAGCATTTTCCAGGCAAAAATGCATACCATTAAGATAATTATTCAATTCAAAAAGGAAAAAACTATCACGGTCAAGAGATTATCATCACGTCGGATAATCAAGTAGCCATCAGTGCGCTGAGATCTTAAGTTACCAGCTCCAGTAATGATAATAATGATAAAGTCATCCTTATGTGGGCACCTAGATACGCCAGGATAGAGGGGAATGAAATAGTAGATAGGCTCGCGAGGAAAGGGGTTGAGACACCATTTCTGGAGCCATAGTCTTTCCGTGGCATCAATAGCAGCGTATTGCCGGAAGAACTAAAGATAGAGGAAGAAAGCAGGATATCCAATTATTGGATGAAGCTGCAAGGATTCAGATAAGCGAAGACACTTCTTGGGAACTACAACAAGAAGAGACTCAAAGAATGCATAAGCTTAAGTAAAAACCAACTCAGAGTTCTGACAGGAGTCCTGGCGGGGCAGTGCGACCTAAAGTGACAGCTCAAGGAACTCGGACTGGTAGAAAGAGAAGAATGCAAATTCTGGGAAGAGGAGAACGAAACCTCTATTCATATTTTTTCAGAGTGCAGCGCTCTAGAAAATCCTAGGATGCGGTTCTTGGGAACACACCAAATCGAAGAAGAGGAGCTACCCACCTTGAAGTCGTCCAACGTCTTAAGGTTCCTGAACAAAATAGGACTGGAGGACCTGCTCTAGCCAATAAGGTCACTGTTACGACTTGGCAAGGGGGACGAAACCTCTATTCATATTCTTGCAGAGTGGAGCACTCTGGAAAACTCTAAGATGCGGTTCTTGGAAGCACACCAAATCGAAGAAAGGGAGCTACCCACCTTGAAGTCATCCAACACAGATTCCTGAAGGAAATAGGACCGGAGGACCTAATCTAGCCGATAAGGTAACACCTACGACTGGGCAGCAGTAGGGGGGCACAATAGATCTACCGGTCACAGTATACAGACCCAATTCCACGCATATACATAGTATTGAGATACCTTTTGAAAGGATGACTATTGACATTGCTAGAGCATTCCCAGAAACAGATAAAGGTAACAAATACATCTTGGTTGCTATTGACTACTTCAGTAAATGGCCTGAAGTATTTTCCATATTTAACCAGGAGTCAACAGTCAACAATGTGTTTAGCCGATTTGGAATTCCTTTAGAGTTACATTCTGACCAAAGAAATAATTTTGAAGATCAATTTCTAAAATTGTTTATAATTGTTGCGCTATTTTACGAGTTTGGCGTTTGGTGAATGCGCTAGCAAGACAGTGGGTCGGTCAATACCAACGAGTTGGTATTATATGTTTTATTATTTTTTAACTCAGTCATCTAGATTATTTGGTATTTGATTTGGCAGTTTTGTTTACCGCAATCTTTATGTCGTTATATATTTAAATTTCGGATTTTTTTTATTAAATTCTGTATTAATATATTTTAGACATAAATCTGTAATTTTACTGTGTGTTTAAACATGCAACGACTCAAGAGCAAAACTCACAATAAATAACTATATAAAATGTAAATTCCTGAACAAGTCGGTAAGATGTTAAACCTGAGGAAATTTTTGATGTCAGAATATAAAATACCAAGAGTCAAACGACATCTTTTGCATACACTGAAGTAATGAGAAACTAAAAAAGTAATTTCAATATTATATAAATAAATTATTTACGATCGTATCGTTAGTTGAATAAGCAACCGCTTCTCTTCTCCTTCAGGCCGCTAGGATCAATGAAGCCAATGAATGAAACTCTGCTTGTCTTAATAGGCAACCGTTTTTGCCCTTCATGGCATTTGAGGAAAAACATATAGACAGACACTTTATTTTTGATAATTCCAGGTCTTGTTCTCTCTTCATATGCGTTGCAATCAACTAATGCAGCGTTTTTCTTCTGCAAATTCCTTCTAAAAACCGAAATAAATTGGCGAGCTGCCTGAGTAGTCATTCTTCTTTAAGTGCCTTCTCCATTGCGGAGGTTGGCAATCATAATAGCTATTTTAATTTTTGAAGCAGTTGCTCTAAATAGTTGTTTTGAACTGCATCCAAACCATTCCCTTAGGTTTTTTAGCCATGAAATTCGTCGTCGTCCCACGCCTCTTCTGCCACTTATTTTGCCCTGGATTATGAGCCGTAAGATGCTGTACTTTTCTCCTCGCATAATCTGTCCGAAATATTGCAGTTTTCTCTGTTTTACTGTTATCTCGACTTCCTTTTCTTTCCCCATTCTTCTCAACACTTCTGCGTTCGTAACTCGATCCACCCACGAAATCCCCTGAATTCTCCTATAGGTCCACATCTCAAAAGAGTTAAGTCTTCACATTGCCTCTCGATTTAGTGTCCATGCTTCCATTCCATAATATAGAACACTATATACGTAACATTTAGTCAGTCGTATTTTCAGGGCTAACGTTAGATCTTTGCTGCAGATAACCTTTTTCATTTTAATAAAGTTGGCACGTGCTTTCTCGATTCTGGTTTTTATTTCGACGGTATAGTCATTATTTTCTATTATTAGGGTTCCCAAGTAAGTGTACTTCTTAACTCTTTCTATGTGCTGGCCTCCTACCATTAGGGTTTCATTATTATTGATGTTGTTTTTACTAATTATCATGAACTTGGTCTTTTTCGTGTTAAGAGAAAGTCCATATTCTCCACTGACTTTCAATATTTTATTCATTATCTTTTATAGGTCTTTCAAACTATCAGCTATTATTACGGTGTCATCTGCATACCTAATATTGTTGATTAAAACTTCGTTTACTTTTATTCCTGCTGTTTCAGATTCAAGACTTTCCAATATGACCTCTTCAGAATAAGCGTTAAATAGTAAAGGTGACAATATACAACCTTGTCTGACTCCCCTTTGTATTTCCACATCTCCGGATATTTCCTGTCCAAATCTTACTGCCGCTCGCTGATTGTAATACAGATTTAATATCAACCTTAAATCCCTTTCATCCAAATTTTTGCTTCTGAGAATCTCTATTAGTTTGTCATGCTTGACCCTATCAAAAGCTTTGTTGTAATCTATGAAGCAGACATAGAGGTCCTGATTGTTATCTAAGCATATTTGAGTAAGCACATTAAAAGCAAATAATGCTTCTCTTATACCCACCCCGTTCCGGAAGCCAGACTGTGTGTCACTAATATCCAGTTCCAACTTGGAATGTATTCTAGCGTGTACAATTTTTAAAAGGGCTTTCAAAGTATGTGACATGAGACTGATTGTTCGATAGTCACTGTATTCTTTTGAATTTGCTTTCTTTGGTAAACATATGAATGTTGATGTTAACATTTCTCGGGGGATATTTCCTGTCGTGTAAATTGTATTAAATAATCTCACCAATAAATCTAAATTTTTGTCATTGATCAGCTTCAACAACTCACCTGGCATTTCATCTGGACCAACAGCTTTATTAGTTTTTATCGACCTTAATGCATAAATGACCTCTGCTTTAGTAATTTCAGGCCCTATGTCACCTCCCAGACTGTTTATAGAAGAATTTTCGTATCTTTGATCTTCAAATAGTTTTTCTATGTATTCTTTCCACCTGCCTAATTTTTGTTGTGTTTCAATGTTTCCCTCTTTGTCTAGCAATACGTTTCAGGTTTTTCTCTTTTCTATTCCAGCTAGTTCTTTGACTTTTTTATGCGAGTTGAAGTTGTGGAACTTGTTTTGCAACTCTTCTATTTCCTTGCATTTTCCAGAAAGGTACTCTTCTTTTGCTGCTCTTATTGTTCTTATTTGAATTTTCAACTGTTGATATCGGGTCTTGTTGATCTTGTGTTTCCTTCTTTCATCCATCAACTCCAAAATATCATCTGTCATCCAATCTTCCTTCTTGTATCTTGATGTTGTAAGTACTTTCTTGCTTGGTTCCATAATTGACGTTTTGAAAAACTGCCACTGTTGTTCAACGTTGTCATCGTTTAACCCAGACTTGCCTTGTCTTCTTTCTAAGTTCGTGTTGATGTCTTGTCTCAGCTTTTCTTTCGTTTCTTCTGATTTTAATTTTTGTATATTTAGTTTTTTGATGTTATGATTTGTTTGTATCCTTTTTAATTTAAGTTGGAATTTAGCGATAAGGGGATTGTGGTCCGAAAATACATCCGCACCAGTAGTCATTGGGAATAGTAAATTAAACAGTAAAATTTGGTTATTTAAATTTATTTTCTATGTTGAATAACAGTTCATAACGAAAAACTAGAAGATAGTCGTAAAACATTTACAGAGAAACATTATTAAAGCTAAAGTGAGGTTAATCTACAAGACGGAATTTATACAAAATGAATACAATAATACAGAACTTGAAAAATACCCTGAAAGAAATTTCTGTGTCTGTTTGGTGGAACAAAGAAATTCAAAATTTGGCTCGATGTCTTAGATCAGGTTCTGCATTTAACCTTTTCTTTCATATAAGTGCATATTGAAAATTCTTTCGCACAAAAATATGTTGTACAAAATGGCAATAAAACTTTAATGGCTTCTTCAGCCAAACCAGGATACTCATTTCTTACACTGAGCCAAAAATCAATTAAAGAGTGATATTTAGGGATAAGACAATGAGCTTTTCTTTTTCCAACAAAGTCAAAGAAGTATCCGAAGTTATATCTCCTTGAACAGGATTACGTATCCAGATATAATTGGTTTTTAGGAAAATATTCTTTGAACTTTATTTGAAGTTGTTTGTGAAGTTCAGTAATATCCCTTCCAATATTTTCTTTAAGCTCAATTTCCAACTTTGTAATTAATTTTTAATCAGACTTTTGAATTTTAGAAATGAGAGTGCCTCAATATTACATTTTGGCTTGTAATAGAAGCGAAAAAATTGGTTGTACAATTAATGAAGAAATGAAAACCGAAAATTTATTTTAAATTGTTAAATATGATAAGTAGAAAAATTTGTTTTTATTGAGAATATAACGGTTTCATAGACAGTATTTGCTAATATTACTTAAGCCAGGATTTTTTCCAACAAGGTAATCAACCTTAGTAACTGCATTCTCCTCTTTAGTTGCCAATGTAAATATCCTAGAACATATTTGGGATGAATTGGAACGAACAGTAAGAAAACACATTACCAATAAAGGACTGCTAAAAAAACGTTACACATCCCATGAGAAGAAATGCTTTCAGAGACCACTAAAAACTAGGTTCTATCCATGGCAAGATGACTTCAGACGTCTATAAAGTATTAATTAAATTAAGAATTATTTTTGTAAAATTGCATTTTATGTACTCTTCTGTGAAACACATATACATGCAAAAATCTATAAAAGAGAGATATTTAAAAACAGTTTTTAGAGAATTGTAGAAGATAAGTCAATGAGCTTTTCTTTTTTCAGTAAAATCAAAGAAGTATCCGAAGTTATATCTCTTTGAAAAGGATTACGTATCCAGATACAATTTGTTTTTAGAAAAGTATTTCTTGAACGTTAATTGAGGTTGTTTCTGATGTTCAGTAATAATAATAATATAGTCTTTTTATTAGCATCAAAAATATAAACTGAACAAATACAATAATGGACGGCGAGATCTAGCATAGCTACTCATCTAGCCGTCTGTTTTCTTAAATTAAATCTAAGATAAACTAAAAGTAAATATAATCTAAGATATAAAATTATTTGAAAAAAATAAAAATATAAATTCTAAAACATTCATTTTCACACTTTTTGACTTTTACGTGCATGATCCAGAAAATCACCGCAGCCGACCACGCGTACCAATAATAAATAATTTAACAGCTCTTTTGAAGCTAGCAAAATTCTTAAGGGCTACGACATCCCTAGGAAGTGAGTTATAAATTTTCACTGCATTATATCTGAAAGATCTCTGAAAAAGGGCAGTTCGATGTTTCGGGACAATGAACCTGGAACTACAACGTGTTTGTCTCCTATGAATATCACTGCCGCGAATTAATTTATTAAATAGATAAGAAGATGCTTCTGTCAACACAATCCTATGATCAAAGGTTGCTAAATGTATAAAGAATCTTTCTTCTAAATTAAACCACCGATATGCCCGAAATAAAGGTGTCACATGATCGAACTTTCTCATACTGTAGCAAAACCTAAGGCAGGCATTCTGAAGTCCGTGGAGACTATTCCTCTCACGTAATGTAAGTGCTGGCGAATATACAACGTCACAGTATGACCCCAAAGACAATATTAAAGAGCCACAGAGTCCCAACTTTATATCAGTGTTAAGACATCTTTATGCATATAAAGAATTTTTAGCTTATAACAACACATTTGCAATAAATTCGAGGTATGGGCCTCAAAGCGAAGTTGTGCATCAAACATTACTCCCAGGTTCTTGGCAGAGTCCGACAGCGTCAATATTGTATCACCAATTTTGATTTTAAAAATATTACTCTCTACAATTTGTTGGCTGTGCGAACCAAAAAGAAGAAGTTTCAACTTTTTACCATTCAGACACAGTCTATAACCCCTGGATATCTCCAAAATGGTCTGTAAATCATCATTAATCTACTGTACAGCCTGTGCCATACCGACTAAATTAAACGAGCAGTAAACTTGCAAGTCATCAGCGTATTGATGAGAATGACAAGTTTTTATAAATTTACAGAAATCAGCTGTATTCAGAGAAAATAACAGCGGTCCAAGAATGCTCTACTGTGGTACACCCCTATTGAAAGTCACAAATTCAAATCTCTCATTGCCAATGCACACTCTTTGCATTCTATCTCCAAGATAACTCCTAAACCATTCCATTGCACTCTTCCCCAAGCCAAAGTATCCCAGTTTTGCAAAAAACATCGTATGATCCAAAGTGTCGAAGGCCCTACTAAAATGCAGTGATATAAGAGATGTCGCCAAACTGCTATCACTTGCACCAAACACATCATCGCTCACTTTAAGAAGTGCAGTAGTTGTACTATGTAACGGGCGAAATCCGACCGTGTAGATAGTAAAATGCCTCCCGAATTCACAAATTTACTTATCTGATCATAGACAATCCTCTCGAGCACCTTGTACAATGTCGATAAAATACTAATAGGACGAAACTCAGAAAGGGTAGTGGGATTAGAAACCTTCGGAACTGGTAATACATTAGCACATTTCCATTTTAGTGGAAAGGAAGAAGAAGAAAAGCACTTATTAATTATGAACGTTAAATAAGAAGTGAGACAAGGGGTGATCAACAATAGCATCTTACAGTCTATCTCATCAGCTCCCAGAGCATTTGATTTATCTTAAAGATAACTTCATTTACGCGGGTATCGTCAACTTCGGTAAAAACAAAAGCATCGGTTATTTCCCTTTCAATATTTTCGCTAAGCTCAATTTCATTTTCTAATAATATAGTGCTGAGAGGACCAAAACACATTGGCGATGGTGATAGAGTTATATCATTTAATTTTAAAAAATTGTCGACTGAGTATGCAAGATTTTGCAGCAAAAGAAGATCACATATAAAAGGTTTTTCAATAAAGGCGGGTCGATGTTGAAATGTAATAAAAGAAGCTACGTAAAAGTATTAACGAAATAGTTTTTTTATTTGAGGAGACCATGAACAAAGAAAAATCTACGGAACTGATCAAAAAAAATTCCAAGAAAACTACCGTACGAATCGTTAAAGAATTAATCTCGACTAGTAGGCAAGAAAATCGAGATTTATCTGGAAACAGGCAACAAATAGCAGGTTCAAACAATACTAGACATAAATTCAACCACCCACAGTCTAGTAAATGCCAAGCAAAGCAACATAAATAGGAGTCAAACAGTGATAATTAAATGTAACATAAAATTATAAAACTTTATAAAGTGCCTATCAGGATGTAAAAGTGTATTTTAACATTCAATATATTATTTATCGACTTATAGTCATTGTCTTTTCCAGGGTTTTCTAAATAAATGTATAAATAAGGCATGGAACAAAGAACAGATTTCGTATTGCAATCTTCTATTTATTATGAAAGCCTTTATCTTCAAAATAATTAAAAGGCTTATTAATTATAAAGTAAAATAACTTTTATGATGTTTCCTACTTCTATAACCCAAAAGAGCCTAAAAAGGGTGGAAAGTTGATATACCTTTAAGTAATCCTTCATTTTTTTAAAGATACTGAGTGCAATAACAGATTCCTACAATTTTATTGTAAATTTAAAGATTAGACTATTCGTTATTCAGTCATCGTAAGTGAGTTAGGAACTGAATATAACTACATTTCACTAGACAGTGAATACCTGTAAGTAAGTAACGGGTGTACGGTGACAAATTTACAAAGTTGTTTTTAGACTCATAAGCTTGTTTATCACATTTTCGAAGAAAATCTCAATACAGAGGTATACTTTAATATATTATAAATTAGTTTTGGATGATTAACCTTTGGTAGTACGACTTAACATTTATGTTTAACGAGACTGTACTCCTAATCACAAAATTTTAAGAATAAGCGTGTCTTTAAACAGGAATTTCCCTGATAGACGGTTGGATATGTATGAACCGGTGAGGTGGCCGCCACGCTTTCCGGACCTAATACCACTTGATTCTTTTCTATGGGGATTTCTATAAAACGAAACATTAACTATGAAAACTCAAAAACAACTTCTTGAACTAATTCACAACGCGTTTAGAAAAGTAAGAAATGTTCATGTTCTTAACGCAATAAATCATGCGCATTTTAAGTTTTAAAAATAACGTCATCCAAATGCCGTCCATTTAGACTTATACATGTAGAGACCATTCCATCGCGTTTTCTGCCATGTGCTGCAGCAAGCTTGGTTAGATGTCGTGAATTTCAAAGTGGATATTTTCTTTGAACTGTACGATGGAATAAGGGTTGTTACCATAGACTTTGTTCTTGAGGTAACTCAATAAAATAATTTATCGGGGTTAATCCAGAGACCTCAGTGGCTAGGGGATATCCTCAAGCAGTTGATCAATTTTCGTTGAGAAGCAAATTCATGGATGGCCCTTCTTAAGTTCTGCTTATCTCAGGACTTTTTTTCTATCAATAACAAATACTACGGACAACTGATGACTGTTTTACCATTATTCTGGGCAATGAACAACGAGCTATTGATGTTCTTAATAGTTTTAATTCTCTGCATCCAGTTTTATAATTTACCTTAGAAATAGAAACTGAAAACAAACTTGATTTATTAGATTTAACTAAAAAAAAAAACAATAATTTCCTCAGTTTTAAAATTTTTCGAAAATCCAATAAACTCAATGTTAACAGATTGCATTCCCATGTCAGCGGAGGACTACAATAACGAAATCAATATTATTAGGAAAATTGTCATAAACAATACATACAGTCATCGACAAATACATACAGAAAATTTAAAACAAGAAGGAATTCAAAGAAGCTTACAGATCGATCCCTTACAATGAAAATCAGCTGGATAAATTTTTCTCACTCTCGTACTTAGATCACGTCTCTAATAAAATAGCACGGACTTTAAAATATTATACTCACAGAACGTAAAGATTTCATTTAGGAGTGTAAATCAACTTAATTCCCATTTTGTCAGTAACAAACAATTAATACCTTATACCCAAAAAAGTTTGGTTTATCAGCTTTCTTGCCCAGATTGCCCTTCAACATACATAGGAAAAACTGTTAGACCATTAACAGTTCGAATTAAAGAACATATTAACAAACCCCAGGTCGGTGTGTTCAGTCACGTTAGTTTTACCAAACAGAGTTTCTCTCCAATCCATAACAGTAAAATCTTATACACCCTAGGGATAATAATTCTAAAACCTTGGACTACAGAGAAGGTATACAGGGAGATAAGAAGGAACCCTGACCATTACCTAGTTGAAAGAACGAACAACGTAAATGTCTGCAACCCTATTTTCAAACTTTCTACTTAAAACCATTAAACCATTAAAGCGTTTTAGAGCTGTGATTTCGTAGGGTGCAATCTTAAAATTTTGATCACTTTTTCAATTTCAGACATTTAATTCTAAATATATTAATAGTCAACACATTTCAACAAATTTTGACTACGCCAATGTAAAAAACGAACAACGTAAATGTCTGCAACCCTATTTTCAAACTTTCTACTTAAAACCATTAAACCATTAAAGCGTTTTAGAGCTGTGATTTCGTAGGGTGCAATCTTAAAATTTTGATCACCTTTTTCAATTTCAGACATTTAATTGTAAATATATTAATAGTCAACACATTTCAACAAATTTTGATTACGCCAATGTTCGTATATTTTATTGCTTTTTCAGAAAAATGAAAATTATTTCACGCTACTGAGGTGTTCGAAATATATCACATCTACAGGGTTACTGTTATCGGTTATTCGATAGCAGTAAGCCTGTAAATCAATAAATTTCTACTGCCCTTCCTTTTTGACCATTTTCTCATTACAAATGAATAGTGATATGAAATGCGATAAACGAGAAATCAAAGAACTCATACAGAGAATTACTACTCAAGCTCACACAAATTCTTGTACATATTTTGATTTTTAGACACTTCTAATTGCCTTATTATGCTATGACTATGTTTGGCATAACTTTATTTTTATCTTTTAAGTTGTTAATGTTAAAGTTGATGTTTACATTGTAACAGTTTTAATTTTAAGATAACACTTCATTTGTACTGAGTAATAGCTGAGCTAACGTTGGAGACTGCTCTCCAAATGGCAAGTTTGAAGAGTGCCCTTTGACGAATGTGGCTGGTGAGTACTGAGAAAGCTTATTTACTGACCATATTCTCTTGTTTCAAGGGGCTGGGCTTTGAAGATGGTCTAAGTAAGACCGAAAGCTCTTGGTTGATAATTCAAAAATATACACGGAAATACACAATATCTTTTTTGTTCTTGAGTAACATAAAACACTACCATAGATTTCGTAACGTATTTACAACGAAATAACATTTCTTTTAATTAAAACTAAATATTTTCCTGATATATATTTATTGGACGTGTGCATGCTAACTATTGTGTAATTTTTTTACGTCATTCCACAAATTAAATATTTATTTCACATATTTTTATCGAATTTTTAATTAAAACATAAAAATACAAAGTTGCGTTGTTTCAGCCCGGTAAAATTTTATCACGTATGCCCCTAATGTCGTTAATGCTGACTTTTCTGCTGCTTCACTTTTCTCAAAAAATAATTTAAAAAATGAGGCTAAATAGCTAGTATTAGAAGCTGTGTAAACTAAAAAATGTTTAGTCAAGGGTTTATAAAGAGAGCCCGCGGTCGTTAGACTTTCTTAATGCGAAATCTTTATGTTTATACTTCTTGTTTTACCGGATAAAGGAAAACGCGCAAGAGGGTTATGTGTTACGTGTTTCAAGAATTTATACAGGACAACTCATAAGAGTTTGTTTCTCTATCTAGTGATCTGCTTTTGCTTCCTACAAGTACGATTAACATTGTAAATGAGAATGATTGTAAATATGGAATGTGCCCGAAATCCATGAAGTTTTACTCCTGTTATTTATTAATTTTTAAATGACAAATATAGTTATTGTAGACTATCCAAAATACCTATTAAAGTCTCAACGCTGTTTTTGGATTTATGACTCCCCAGTGGTGGAAAAGTTGTTGGGATTGAATCTGCTATTTAAATTAGTATATTCAATGATACTCATCATAATGTATTCCTTATGATGGTAGCGTTAAATTTTACAATTGAATTAAACGTACTGCAAGCAGTTGAGATCTAATAGGCAGAGTCCAGCAAGAAACCAAAGAAGTCAAGAAACTAAGACGGACCGATCACTATCCTGAAGATTTGTGGAAAGTCTCATGTATGGTCCACGAATAGCCGATTTGAAGGTTTTATAAAAATCGGTGAACAAAATAACTCAAGATCTACTATAACAGTTTTGACGAAATTTGTACTGTACATTTCTAAATATCTTATTAATATTATTTTCCTTTTACTACACTGAAGCTATAACCTTTATTTACAAGAAAAAAAAATTAGGTGATTTCGGACTTTCAGAAAAAAAATCTGCTTTGGTTTTCAAAAAAGGATCTTATTAAACAACATATATCCGCCATTTTTAAATTTTTTTTAATTTGTTTTTTTATTTTAATTTATTTATAAACCTTTAAGGTATTTAGAAAAAATAAAATATATTTTATATATACAACAGTCGCATCTAAAAAAAATAATAATACTTCTATTGTTACGAGGACCAGGTGGCCTAACCCCATAAGGGTTCACTGACGGTCGTGAAGATATGGAAGATGATTTGCATCCTATGTGACCATCAGTATCAACATAAGATAATTGCATTGCTAAGGAAAAAGCTTGGTGCTCGAAAATCGTCATATATTAGTTAGAGAGGAGTTACCAGCATCGTATTCCAATTTGGAAAACCATTTTACACTTGTTTCAGATACGACTATTACAAAGTGAAAATTGGGGGAGTGAAATACTATCGAAAGTTTCTATTATTGTTCTTAATAATAAAAATTTGAATGGAGAAAATAAAAAAAATTAAAAACAAGGAAAGAAATACCAGCAATATTGAAATTTGAAGAGTACTAAACACACAAAAGAAGCGGAAGTAAGAGTTAGAAGAAAAATAGAACGAGACGTGAGGAAAACACTGGTTGTACGTTAATATCTATCTGGGACGTACAGTGAATACAAATATTTGGATATGAAGTTACCAAAGAACGTCTGGAAGAAGGCAGGATGGATCCAGCCTCTCTTTTTGAATGGGTGGGGGGGGGGGGCGGTGATATCACAAAAGCACAGTATGGCAAGCGAAAGTAAGTTGTCGATGAGAGGGAGACGCCAGCTACATTCCCATTTCTAGTGTAAAAGGCAGAGTCGATTCTATTTTCTTGAATTCGAAGCTCTTGGCGGGGGGGGGGATATACAATACCATCAAGAAAAAAATAATTCCATATGTTTCAAAAATATGACACCTTAATTTAAAAACCTTGGAAGCAACCGAAATGGATTTTTAGTGAAGGGTAGCAGCCAGGTTAATAATGAGAAGAATAACGAATGTAGAAGTAAGAAAAATAATAAATACCAAACATAAAATAGTAGACGACATCATAGACAGAGAGCTGATTTGGTTCAGACATGTGCAAAAAATGAATGATACCTGCATTTACATTTGATTTTTTTCAAAGATCACTGTTTTTCTATTTCAGGTTATCAAATATACCGTCTTACGTAACGTAACGAAAAATTATTTGGTTTAATTTTATTTACTTTCCTAAAAATACCTTTTAATTATGACCAAGCTCTTTAAAATTGAATGAGGTAAACTAGAATTATAGTATTGTTTAAATTAAAATATTTTTTGCTTTCCCCTCACTTTATTTTAAAGTTAGAAAAAGAAGTTTCAAAACATATGCAGGGATATCGGAAACAATAAAGGGCACCTACCATTATATTTATTTGAGAAATTATTCTACGGCTTATTTAGAGATCTAAAAATATTTTATTTCAATAACTTAAGCGTGGCTTTTTGATAAAAGTTCTTATACCTTTTTTTCTTAGAATGCTTAGCTTAAACCCTTCTCATATAAAAAAGATAAAACTAATTTACAACAAATTTGCATAGGGTATTTACATTTCAGCAATACAGAAAAATCCTGCCCCGTAAGTAACTCTCATCGCTTATGCCTTTATCGTAGCTTTTATGTTCGTTTTGTGTGTACACAACTTTAAATCTAAAGTGTGCATTGTAACTGAAGCAGAATTTTGAACTTTTATCATAGATTTGTTCGAGAAAATCAAATGTCAATAAGTTATATGAAAAAGTTTCATAGGCATTGACTTTTTTATTTATTCAATTATCTTACAAAAAATAGTTGTAATTACATTTTTTTCATATAAAGATGGTAAACAGTTACAAAAAAAACATATAGATTTAGATATTCCGCAGATTAGGCTCCAGAACGAACTGAAATATTTAATGAAAAAATCATCCTTAGCAATGAAGTCCATTTTTGGTTATAATATAAGCAAGCATAACAGAGCAAACGGCGATAGCACCATAGTGGTACCCCATAAATTTAATGAAAATTTTACTTTTGTAGGCATTGCTCACTAATTAACTCACTTCCAAAACAGGAAGTTTTACGTCAACCGCTAGATATGTTTTTTTATGTATGTATGTCGATTACTCCGAAATAACGGCACCGATTTGTATTATGTTCAGAAGTTGCTAAGGTGGTGCCATATTATTTTGGCTGAATATGGTTCAGTAAGATCCAAGATGGTGCTGACAACATGGCGGGCAAAAAAAAATGTGTGCGATTTTCTCCAAAATTGGTATGGAGGAATTTTCGGGGTACAACATGGAGAACTAAATATTTCACATCTCTCAATTTTGTCCACAATAGATATAGGGGGTTCTTAAGTGTGTAATTACGATTTTAAAATTACTTTTAAAAAATTCAATATAACGGATCCAATATGGCGGAGTAAAAATTTTGATCTATCGATTTTCAATCAAAAATTTACTTTTGTACCATATTAGTTACTAGCTATTCTATGAACCATAAATAAAACTCACAGTGACAGAGACAGTCTGGAAGTTTGGTCGTTCCTCTTAGCTCTTGTAATTTTAGTGCTAAATAGCTACAAGTAATTAGGGTTTACCAATACCACAAACACAACCTTAAGACTCAGAAAAAGCTGATATCTAGTTGGTCGGATCTCGCCTCTTGCCTGAAGCTCCCACAACCAGAGGTCCCGCGAGATTAATCACGTAAAAGTTTTTATTAAATTAAACAAAACAATTTTTTCAAAAGACTTAAATCTTATTATTTACATTGTGAGACATAATTAATAATTTGAGACAGTTTAAAGTACTTAAAATATAATTTCTTATAGGCCGTGATGATAACCCAGTTAACGAATTAAACCCAATTTTAAAGATAATCGTGTAAATAAAATAAAAACACGAAAAATAGCTATTTAAATTGTTTAAAGAAATAGTACTAAAGTCGTCATTTTCCCGAGTTAAATAAAGCAGAACTTTCCTTTAAACACTTCCGAAGATAAATGAAAATAAAAATCTTCTTAAACACGGATCATACGCGTCACTTTCTAGGACGGATTTCAAAACCGTATCGCCTTTCACGAATCTGAAGTCGTAAATTCTATTAATTAATTATTGAAGGAAAACCTGACTTGACAACTCACGGAAAATCTTCTGTTTCAGTCGCGTTAGAACCGCCTCGCGTTTTCTTCACCAATAGACGGTCTTTCGTAACACATCCCCGCTCAAACAGAGTAGTTTGATCCCCAAAGGTTTTAAAGATTCAGTGTCCTGGTTCGTAGTTTATTAGTTATCCGTGTAATAAATTCTTGATTCTCGATTTGGCTTAAATTCTTAAAAATATAAAAGAAAACGATAATAACTTCTCAAAAAACAACTGTTCACTCTTTTTAGTTGTTTTGAAGGTATCCAACTCGCATTTTCTTGTGAGTAGGAAGAAAAACATCGTCATTATACGAATTTTTGTACACATAAACAAATAATGAGATTGCATTATCGTGATTTCATTTGAATATTCTTTTACTTTCGTATGATGGGAAAAATTTGCTCAATATTGAGTTTCTTTGACTGATTTATTCTAAAATATGAACACGAAGGATACGATCGTTTAAATATTATGTCACATAAATTGTGTGGGTTTATATATTTTTCAGAAACCAAAGTAATTGCCTCAAAAGTCATAAAACTGAGTTTAGGCTTAAGTATGATAATGGATTTATATTTCCTTGATATATAAAGATTTTTCAGGTGGATATAAGATATACATGCCATGGTCTAAATTCATATACGTAGTGATCTAAATGAATTATCTTATTTAATGGAGTTTAATTTAATTTAATCGACATAAAATAAATAAAAGTGGTATTAAACTTCTGTTCCCTTTCAGATTTTTTAAGGTTGAAATTACAATTTTAAAATTATTTTTCATTAGTTCAATATGGCGGATCCAATATGGCGAACTAAAAATTTAATATATCTCGATTTTGTTCAAGATCTTTTGGTGATGGTTTCTGGGAGTGCAAATTACGAATTCAAAATTGTTTTAAAAAAATTTAATATGGCAGATGCTATATGGCGGTCTAAAAATTTTATATTTCCAGGTTATATCCATAATGGGTACTGGGGGGATTTCGAGAGTGTTGATTAAGATTAAATTAAGAGTATAAATTTTTTATTTTTTTTTAATTTCAAGATGACGGATTCAATATGGTGTATTGGAAATTTTAAGTTATTTCAATTATTTTTTTTTCAAAATAGGCCTTAGGAGGTGTTCGGAATTGTAGGTTCTCAATCTGAAGTTATTTTTTTACAATTTAAAATGACAGGTACAATATAGGAGATTAAAAATTTTACATTTTTCCAATTTTACCCAGATTGATGTTGAGTGATTCTTGGGGCTTATGTTAGGGATTTTAACTTAACTTCTTCAAACTCTGAAGGTAACATGAAATATTTCCGACTAAAAAATTTTAGTGTCTCAACTTTTTTCAATATCAGTAATGAATTAGATTTGGAAACATAGGTTACGAAATTATAGTCCCGGAGTTCAGTGTTTTTTCGTAGTCGATGAAGAGACATGGCTCCATAAAAGCTCATTATACATATTTTGACCACATTAATTTAAATATCGAGGGTGGATTTCCGAGAAATGGTCAAGTAATTTGGTATAAACAAAAAAAAATGTTAATAATTTAATAAATTGTTTTTTCTAAAAAAGTGTCTTACGTGATTCTTATGTCTGGCGCATAGTTTTTGAGTTAAAAATAGTTAAACATTTGAAAAATGAAATTTTTTGCCACGTTTCAATTCATAAATATTTTCAAATTTTGTGCCCAGTAATTGATAGCTCAAAAGGTAATGTTTTTACTGCCTTTTAATGCTATACATAAATAGCATTTGCAGCGTTCAGCAAACCACCAGGCTGGCCTCGATGACCATTCCATATAGGTGCAATATTCTTTGATATAAGCAAGGCCTTTGCCAAAGTGTGGTATAACGGTCTTGTAGTCAAACTTATCTTATTAGACTAGTCTCAAGTTTTCTAGAAGGTGGTGTCAACGGACGGTGCAATGTCCGAGTTTAAACAAATAAAGAGTGGGGTGCCTCAAGGCTCTCCCCAATCTCCAACATTGTTTAATTTGTACACAGCGGATGTTCCTGTTGACGATAGAAGAAAACTTTACCTATTTGCCAGTGACACCGCATTTGCGACTTCCTCAGGTTATTTTCGTTTCGTAATACTGAGACTACAAAGATACATCAATAAATTAGAAAGATGGATGGCCGATTGGAAAATCAAGTGAAACCCTGACAAAAGTCAGGTTATGTTCTCCAAATCAAGATTCACAATACCCGACGATCGGCTATCCATCTCTAATACTCGTATTCCCTAGCGGGATAGCACTAAATACTTGTGACTAATCTTCGATGGGAGACTTAATTGGTCAAAAAACACCGATTGTATCCTAGCAAAAGCCAAGACCTCTGGAATCGCACTTTACTCGTTGCTGCGCAAATTATATCTTTAAAGCAAGGTTATCATTTACAAGCTATCTGTTTTTACGATCTGTTCTGTCGTTTTATGCTCCGACCTGGATCACCATGGGCGGAACTAGATTTAAATGACTAGAAAAGTTCCAAAATAAGGTGCTTCGCATGATCTGTGAGCTCCATACTATGTAAGAAATGCCATAATACAGAGGGACCTAAACTGTGACACCTTTGATAGATTCATTAGAAATTCAGTAGGAAAGTACTTGGAAAGAGCATTATATTCCACAAACGCATTCATCCAAATATCGCACAGTCTTACATCCATACCACGGCAACATTACCGCTTCATCCGAGTTTGGATACTTGACCGTTAACCTGAGCCACTTTCTTCTCAATTAACTCGTTTAAAAGCCATATTTCCAATCTTGTCATTCAAAGCCTTAAAAAGTCCATTGATAAAACAAGCGAGTCTATGGAGCTACCTGACTTAAGATATACAAAGAAGAACCAATGGTTGAAATAGCGTTTAACGCTATACATAAATAGCGTTCCACCATTTATAACATACGCATTGCTGTATCATCAAAACGATAATAACCAAAAAAATTCTTACATGACAAAACGGTAATCAAACAGACATATGTGAACACATGAATATTGTATACATGGTAAGGATAGCATTTTAAAATGACTCTCACATTTGAGACTGACATTAAAGACATTTTGGACACCTCATTGGATACCTAACAATAGATTAACAATACTATTTGGCATATACAAGATTCATAAGAAAATTTTTGAGGATGCTCATGTAATAAGAAATACTCTAAAATTAACATATATTAACTATTTGTGTTCCATTCTGGGTCGATATTATCAATCGAAAATGGCATTTCTCGAGGACTAGCACAATTAAAAAATTGACCGCCGATCCCATAAAAGAAAGAAATAATGAAGAAGAAAGATTGAAAAAATACGTACCATGTTTTAAGCACATAAAAAATAAAAGCCAATCTTTAAACCATAACATCCATTCATGATAAAACGGTAATTATTCGAAGTTATTAAAAGACCGAATTTTTCGTGCGGTCGCAAAATTTTTCCAAAGAAAACAATTTTCACTTTGATGCCATGTTTTGGGACCCATTCCTGAAGATATTGCTATTTTCACTAAAATACATTTTAAAATATGGCACATCTTGCATAAAACTTTACACAACATTTTGTTAAAGTTTAACAGAAAAATACTAAAAATCAAGCTAAAAAAAGCTTCATAAAACTCTAGCTACGGCGAAAATATCGTGCACAGTTACTGGATTTTAAACGATAATAAAATTGCACCTGTCATAGCAATTGAGTAATTCAGTCTTTTTATTCTTTTTGCCCTAACATCATATCTTAAATAAAGGTGAGAATGATTTTAGTAAAGAGAATAATAAGAACAAAATAATAGTACATTTTTTCGAAATTGATGGAAAAAATAAAAAACTAACCAGAGACAAGAGTAATGAAGCGTTTTCTCCTTTCTATGATTTTTCTGTAGAGCTAAATTTCTTAGCATAAAAAATTTACCACCATAGCAGAAAACTTAAGGAGATTCAGTCGTTGTTCTGCTAAATAACAAATATTAGATCATAATATAAATCTTTTTTTAGTCGACTTCTAAAAGAAGGAGATTCTCAATTCGTCGACTATGTATTTTTTTATGTATGTACACCGATTACTCTGGAACGACGGCACCGATTTGAATGAAATTTTTTACGTTATGTTCAGGAAGTTGCTGCGGTAGTCCCATATTTTTTTGGACGAAATTGGAACAGTAAAATCCAGATAGCGCTGACAATATGGCGACCAAAAAAATTAATTTTGTCGGATTTTCTCCAAAATTGGTATTGGGTAATTTTCGGGGTCGTACACAACGAACTCGAAATTATTTTTAAAAAATTCAATATGGCGAATCAAATATGGCGGACAAAAAATTAGTACGGGTGAGTTTTCGGGGTCGCACATAATGAATCCAAAATATTTTTAAAAAATTCAATATGACGGACAAAAAATTCAATTTTGTCCGATTTTCTAAAAAATTGGTACAAGGGAGTTTTCAGAGTCGCACATAACTAATTTAAAATTATTTCTAAAAACTTCAATATGGAGGATCCAATATGGCGGACGACGAAATCTGTTTTGTTTGATTTTCTTCAAAATTGGTACAGGGTAGTTTTCGGGGTCGCACAAAACGAATTTGAAATTATTTTTAAAAAAATCAATATGGCGTATCCAATATGGCGAACAAAAATTAATTTTGTCCGATTTTTTCAAAATTGATATGTTAGAGTTTTTAGGATCACACGTTACGAATCTGAAATTATTTAAAAAATAAATTAAATATGGCGGATCCAAGATGGCGGATTATAGATTCTACATCTCCTGATTTTGTCTAAAATCAGAATTGGGGTATTTTTGTTAGTGTTAATTATGAATTTTAAATATTTTTTGGAAAACTCAATCTGGCAGATTCAATATGGTGTTCTAAAAATTTTACATTTTTCGATTTTCTCTCAAACTGATATAGGGGGTTCTTGAGGGTGTAAATTATGAATTTAAAAGTATTTTTTCAGGATTTAACATGGCGATTCCAATGTAGCGGACTAAAAAATTTTACATTTTTCGATTTTGTTTAAAAGTGAAACTAAGTCGTTTTTGAGAATGTAAATAGTGAATATAAGTCTAGAAATTTTAAATTTGGTACTAGGGGGCTTTGAAGGGTTTAGATTTAGATTAGATTAAAACTAATAATAATATTTTTGAAATTCAACGTAGCGGATGCAATATGGTGGGTTGAAAATTTTACCTTATTCGCATGTTTTCAGATTTGGTATTAGGGGGATTTCGGGTCGTGAATTACTAATATGAAGTTGATTTTTTACAACTATTAGGTTGATAAGATACAATATGAGGGACAGAAAATTCTACATGTTCCGATTTTGTCTAAAATTGATATTGTGGAGTTTTTGAGGCGTATACAAACTCAATATGCAGTATAAAATATAGCGAGCTGAGCAATTTACATCTCCGGTTCTTTAAATATTGAAAATTGACAGTGGGGTTCTTGAGGCGTATACAAACTCAATATGCAGTATAAAATATATCGGGCTAAGAAAATTTCCGTCTCAGGTTCTTTAAATATCGATATTGGAAGGTTTTGGGGCCTATATTACCAATCTAAAATTAATTTGAAATTTAGGATAGTGGATTTACTTTGACAGACTAAATATGTGCTTAACACAATTCTACTGGTATTTGGAGAATTCTAAGAACAAAAAAATTTTTAGTGGTTCATTGTAGGGTGATTTACAACTTTGGATAAAATGGATACTTTTTTGCCACAATGGAGCCATTGCGGGGTCCACTAATCTGGATTAGTGCTTAGTTAAAATAATTTATTGATCTCATAATGAATTCTAAAACTAAAAATAGAAAAATAAAATTTTTATAAAAAAATTGAACCGACTTCTAAAAGTGCACTAAAAAGTGAAAAATAACTATAAGTTTTTATATGAAATTGAACTTTTTGAAGGCACCAAATTATTTGTAAATAAAATAAATAACTACTAATATATACAAATTATAGTAAGAAAGCAATTACAAATAAAACATTTTTAATGTGTTTATGCGAATCACATTTTGTCAGGTATTTGTTTGGCGCCGGCTTTAAAAAGTTCAATTTCATATAAAAATTTATAGTTATTTTTCACTTTTTAGCCCACTTTTAGAAGTTGGTTCAATTTTTTTAAAAAATTTTTATTTTATAGTTTAAGTCGTATTCTATGCTATGGCAAAATTTCGATTAACCTTGCCGTGCAAAATTTTGAGAATTCAATTTTCAAAAATGTACAACTTTATACAGAGCTTTATGGGAAATCAGGATATTTTCTTTGAATTATAATACCATTTGTCGATTACTGAGGTTGAAAAAAATTAAAATCAGAGAAAAGGAAAAATTATAAAATTGGTTTAGGTAAGTGAAAATACAAGTGAAATAATAATAACAAACTAATTTATTGAGAAGACAAAAAAGTTATCAGAAAACACATAAAGGCACCTCTCTTAATCTAAAAGAGTATTAAATATAACACAATAAGTTTGACCTAAAAACACAAATTGTGTATTGTTTTTTCAGTAGTACAAACTATGAAAAGTTTTTTATAATTTTTCCTATAGCTCTTTTTTAACGCAATATTTTAAAAAATACATTTTTAAGATTAAAAAACAGCAGCAATATATAATCATAAGAAATTTTAAAAAAGTGCTAATAAAATGTCATCCGAATTTCAAATCTGAAATTTGAAAGTTAAATCCATGTTGGAGCACCGTAAGAAACAACAGAGCGGCGGAATGTTTTGTATT
The DNA here is from genome assembly GCA_034092305.1 of Diaprepes abbreviatus. Taxonomy (NCBI): domain Eukaryota; kingdom Metazoa; phylum Arthropoda; class Insecta; order Coleoptera; family Curculionidae; genus Diaprepes; species Diaprepes abbreviatus. Next base: position 448,336 of record JASJET010000090.1, on the reverse strand, counting down.
GTAAAATTTTGACTCTTGAACTAAATCTGTTATTTTTGTTTATAAGAGGATACAGTGCACGAAATGCATTCCTTGCATTTAGTGCACAATCTCCCAGCATTCCACGCAATCTGGGAGATGGCGACGCTTGTATTAGATTTCATATTTTGTCTAATATAAGTTGCTTAAAGGATTTACTTTTCTTATGCTGAAGTGAGCTGGCCTATTCTGTACTGACGAGAACTAACAAGTTCGAAACCGGTATATAGATGGCCGTGCACTTCCACCCTTTTCTCGTATTCTTGCAACCTGAGATAGTGCTTTGTCTCTAACTGTATTAGAACAGAGTAAGTTTGTCCCTATAATGCAAGGTTTTTTCAGTTGGTTGAGAGCTAAGTTTCTCTTATATAATTGTATTTTATACACCCAATTGCAAGTATATTATCTACTTTTGATACCCTGTATTTATGGCCTGAAGCGATTTAACTTCTTGACTATATCTCACTTGAAAACACAACGTTCGATAAAATCTTGATACTATGTCATTAACAGGAAAAATAAATTTAAGTTTGCGGTCAAACGTGACTCCAAGGTCTTTAATGTTGGTTACCCTCGCTAGAAAAGCATCGTTGATCCCATAATCATGCAAAATAGGAGTTTTACTTTTTAAGAACGATATAACTTTCGAGTTCTCTATATTTAAAAGGGGTTCGTTTTTAAATATCAAGTATTTAGTTTCATGAGATCAAGTTTAAGGCCTGCGCAATCGCTGGGACTCCGTTTGTCCCGGAAAATGAAATCGTTAATAAAACCGTTAAAAAGTAAGGGACATAAATCAAAGCCTGAAAAATACCCGACATTACTACAAAATTATTCAGGCAATAGCCATGGTAGTCAACATATTGAGAGTGGTTTCGTAGGTGGGTTTCAAAAAATCTAACAACATCGTCATTAAAACCAAAATTTGACAATTTAGAAAGTGCAACACCGAGTAAAATCTAAAAAAGAAAGATGTACAAAAGTGAAACTATCAGCTTCATAATTTGTCCTAGATTTTGTTAAAAGGTCACGTTTTAGCGCAGTTTTTATATAAATTTGATGAAAAAAATGAAAAATGAAAAATTTTAAAATGATGTTATTAATTGGTATGAATATAAAAAAATCGACATGCTGAGAGGAGATCAGGATCACAGGTTGATTCTTTTTAATTCGTGCTTTCTAGTTCTTAATTATTACTCCTTTTAAAAATATGATACTTTATTTTACCGTAGAAAGACATTTAAAATTTTTTCCTACAAGCTCTGTTTTAAAAAGTTTAAAACCTACTTTTAATTAAATATTCCAGGAAAGATCTTTTTATTTTTATTATGCAAAGCACATCCTCGTGTTAATTTTCAGCTGAAAGATTTTGCGAAAATCGATTCAGTTAAGCTTATATAAATTCAGCTTTTTAATCTTCACTTTGACAAGCACTTCTTTCTATCTTCAATACGAATAATTTTTTTTTCGAGTAAGATAAAAAAATTTTCCAATTTACTTATGTAATATATAATATGTAAAACAAAATACTTTTACTTAGTTCTCTGATTATAACTTTGTTGATTAAATATTATGTGAAAATGGGATCAATTTAGTTACTATTCCAGTTTGCTTTAGTGACAAAAGAAATGGGGAGCCTTTTCTGTTCCAGAAGACTTCAAAACTCATCGTTTCATCTAAAAATTCACTGTAATAATTCGCTATAGCATTTTTAGAAGTCGCTTCTATTTTTTTTTATAAAAACGTTATTTTTCAATTTGAACTTTTCAACTCTTTATGATATTCATAAATTATTTGAACAAAGTACTAAGCAAGATTTATATTGTACTTTGCAATGTTTCCTAGATCATAAAAAAGTACTTTGATTCTGAGAATTCTTCAAATACCGAACTAAATTGTAACAAACGAATATTTAATCTGTTATAGTAGATGCGCTATATTTAATTTTAAAGGATTAATTTTAAATTCGTATTCTAAATACTGAAAATCTCTCAATGCCGACATTTAAAGGACTTGAGACATGCCAGTTTTTAGTCCGACATATTTTATTCTACCTATTGGGTTTGAAGAAATATGTAATTTAAAATTCGTGATTTACACCCTCAGAAACCTTTTTATACCAGTTTTGGACAAAATAAAGAAATGTAAAAAATTTAGAACGTCATATTGGATCTGTCATATTGAATTTATCAAAAATGATTTTACAGTAGTAATTTACACCCCCAAAAACTCCCCAATATCAATTTTGGACAAAATCATGGGAAGTAAAATTTATATTTAGCTATATTGGTTTCGGCATATTAAATTTTTTAATACATAGTTTCTGAATCGATATGTGCCACACTGAAAACTCTCTTCTACCCAGTTTTGAAAAAAAATTGGACTAAATTAATTTTTTTGTTCACCATATTTTAGTAATTTTGGCCAAAATGATATGAGGCTACCTCAGCAACTTCCTGAATATAATGAAAAAAAATTTCATTAAAATCAGTACCGTGGTTTCGGAGTAATCGACGTATATATATATATATATATATATATATATATATATATATATATATATATATATATATATATATATATATATATAATAAAAACACATAGTGATCCAATTTAAAACCTTCTCTTTTTAAAAATCGCTTAAAAATAGAAAACCAATTAATTATTTTGTAACTGAAAACAAAAAACTTTTTGTAAAGTTGTTTCCTAACTAAAATCCTTGTTTTCCTTTAATTTCTGGGTAAAATTCAGATCTCTTCCCTGAAGTTTAAGGCAAAATAAAATGTGAATATTTCATGTTTAAAATATATGTTGTATTCCCGGGAAAAAAAATTATATATAATTTTATATAAATGATCATATATAATCAATTATGAAAATTGGCATAATTTTATCTGATTATATATAATTCTACGAAGTTTTATTTAATTTTAAATAATTATATATAACTTTATATTAACGTTTACTTTCAAAGGATTATATATAATAATATATTATTATATAAAATTATATATAATTTTATGTAACAATAAATAAGGACTAAATAAAAATCAAAAATTAATTAATTTTTTTATTATTGATTAGAAGTTTGCAGATTTTTAAAAAATTATAAAATGTTAATAAGAAGAAGTATGACTCTCAATAACATATTAGAATAATGTTATACGACTAGAAATAATGTTTTTTAACGTTGTAAATCAACAGTTATCGCTACAGAAATGCATTTTTTATATAATAATTTCACAGTAATTCACATTGTTTTTGTTTAGCAATGACTTAAATTATAAAAATAATACCAGATTTATTTTAATAACTAATATTGTCCTTTTAATAATATTTATACACAACTATATTTGACTTAACTTTTAACATTCACTACAATTAACATATTTCCTTCCTTAAGGATAACTCTTGTTTCTAATAGTTTCCCTTTTATTTATGTAATCAAGCCTACAGATCTAATAAAGATATGAAGCACAGTAGAGTTAGCGAATAAGTAGTTAACTCGAATTTTAGCAAAATCTGGAAAACCAAAATACACACAAAAACGGATTATACTGAGAACCAGAAAAACCTCTCACTTGAGAATTAGAAATAGTACTGAACGTACGGGTCAAGGGGCCAAGAGATTAGGAATTATACGTAGTCATGGCGACGGGTACCATTTTCGTTTCAAGCATCAAATTGATGAAAGGAAATTTCTAGATTTTGGAATTCTTTTATAAGATATAAATAGTTAAAAATAACATAAAAAGAAAGGCCAGTTAATATGGTACTTATATTTCATGAATTTTAGAGATTATTTAATTAGAAAAGAAAAATATTATCATGTAGAAAATATAATCTCAAATATATTTTATGTTGCGAATTGTTTCAACAACATGGAATAAAAAAGTTAAGTTTTGATAAACTTATAAAATACATGCGAAGATTAACATGAAAATATATTAATGTGTCTAATTATATATAAATTTATATAATTATATAAAGTTACATGTGAATAGATATAATTTCACCTGAGAAACCAGATATAATTTTATATAATTATGAAGAAAAATATATTTGAATATATATTAATACCTAATAATATAAAAATATGTATTTTAAAATTTTCTAATTGATACAAAATTAAATGTGATTATATATAAATATAAATAATTATATATAATTAAATATAACTGTATATTTTTAGAAAAAATTGTATATAATTTTATATGAGAACCTAGATATAAATATATTAAACTATATAAAATACATATTTATATATAATTTTATATAATTATATATTTTCCTGGGTTATAAGATTTATGCAAGTTTAAAGAAAAGGAAACTTGTATGTAATATATATTTTTTATTAATTTATTATGGAGTTTTGATTATCCTGTAATTTTTTACCCTTTCTATAATTAAAAAAGTGGTTCGTTATCAAGAAATACTTCTCGGCCTTCATAAATCGCCTTTATACAATTACGATTTGTTTCTTTATTCAGATTTTAGTGATATAATATTACAACAAGTAATAAAAAACATGCTCCTGCTCCTTCGTTGATCTCCCACAATAAAAGATCGGATTTTAATAACAAATTTCAGTGATGGCTGTATCGAAAAAAAAATATTCAGAATAAATTATCATAAAAAATTTGGTCTTAGAAACGTTCACACCGGATAAATTCGTATCGTGCGTCTGAATTTATCTCTATATCTTGTGTTTTCTGTTATTGAGATCCGATCTCTACTCACAGTATTTACGAAGAGAAAGCCGGGGGTAGTTTTAACTGGGATACGCATTAATTTATCTATCTCCGCCCATCTTTACAAAATCTAGATTTAAGGACATAAATGCCATCTTCAGCTGCTATGATAATATATTTATAAACCTTCTCTAAACATTGATATACAAAGAGACAAGAATTAACAAGGCATACGTGGCAATTATTCACTTGTTGTAACTTAATGGCAAGGGAAAAAAGAAATAAATATACAAGAAAATGGAAAAATTTTGGAGTGATTTTGCTCGGTGTGTGGCAATTTTTTTTTGAGAACTACATATGATATTGTCAGAATTGAAAATACATCACGAAACATGATCTCATATTACCTATATCATAGAAGAAATATACCAAGAATTCCTATCCTGTGCTATAATTTTGACGCTCCTAAACAGTACGCAAACTGGTACGCCGTCTTATTCATAAAAAGCAATTTACAATATTGTCAATGATTAGATATCAGTATTTTAATGTGATATACATGCTTTTGTTAGAAACAAGTATAAAAGATTTAAATTTTCGGATTTATGTTGAAAACGTGGCAATTCTGCATATCCCTTTCTACCGAGTAAGAGGGGTAAGCTCCACCTTTTATCGATTTAAATGTAAGGTTGCCGCAGCCTAGTGAAGTTTTACTGAAAGGTTTGACCATTACAACGTTCTCTTTGTAAACTTAAACAAATATAATAAACCAAGGGATAAAAAAACTTGTAGCCGTAGTTTAGATCAACTATCCAATACGGCAACACTGCATATACATCATTCCTTGCCGTTTCACTACTTATTGTAAAAACTTCCTTTTATCAATGACCGAGTTTAAAACTTAGCGCTTCCAATCCTCCCATAAGAATGAGTTGTCTTGGTATAATTCATCAATGCCTATATCAACAGCTATTCTATCAGATTTGGTTGTACAAATTGTACCTTAATCAAACATTATGAAGAGGTGTCAAAGAGCATCTGCTGTTGTAAAATTGTTATTTCATTATTGTGTTAAATATATAAAAATTAGTTTGAAGTTATTAAAGGTAAACTATATATTATTTAAATAAATAATAGACACGATACGAGAATAAATAAAATTTTCTTAGAATAAAGGAAAAATAATTTGTTAGATTGCATGATGGTGCTCCACCTCATTTTAATCGTATAGTAGTTTTTGATCCTTGATGGATAGGTCAAATTGGGCCTCTTTTAAGGCCACCAAGGTCTCCAGACCTAAATCTCTTTGATTTTTACTTCTGAACTAGTTTATTCAACACATGTAAGTAGTAGCGAGAATAGCACAACATTCTAACGAGGTCCGTAATAATACCGGAATATTATTTGCAGTGCAGCGGGAAAATATTCGAAGAATAAGAAAATATATTAAAGTACATGGAGCCCCTACTGAACATTTGCCCAAAAGACGTTTGAACGTTTTCACTATTTTTACATGTTAATAACATTGTAAATTAATTGAGCCCCAATCAACACTTTGAAAGGTTTCTGGACTTGACAATGTCTGAGCTGGAAATCTTTCAGCATAATATCTTCTTGCCTTTGAAGAGTCAGAGAGCGCTTCCCCATAAATTAAAGCATATCAGCACAGGCTGTGTTTTTTTATTTTTACCTGAACTAAGAGACCCTTTCTAAGATTTGGCTATAAATATATCGAAATAATCCTACTGATTATGTAAATAAAACCAGACGTGTTAAGGGTAGTTTTTAATATATGGTATATGCACAAACCGTTAAAATGTCTTAGAATATTGAACGATTTTCCCATTATTAGGAAACAAAAGAATGATCAAATAAACTCACTATAATAGAAATATATCGTTTGGCCATTTGTAAAAAGAGTTTTGATTATTATTTGATATTATAATGTTTTTTCTATTCACAAGAAATAACGAGTTAAGATGTTTATTTCCAAAACAGCCAAGAAAAGTGAATATTTTTTTTTACAGTCTTTAACATATATATATATATATATATATATATATATATATATATATATATATATAGAATAGTTTTATTAATTGTGTTTATATAAAAATTAAGATTAAGACGCTCAGAGGCCAATTCGGGAATCAAGCATCCAGTATAGAATAGCTAACGCCCTCAGCACGTAACGATCGAAACCTTCGAACTTTAAGGGAAAGAAATTGACGTTTACCGGGTTCCATTGGGTAATATGGGTACAAACGGGAAACAGAGGGGTGTCGAGGGGGTGTAAGATTCGAAGATACTGTTTTAAGGAATAGTAAATTTCAGTACCATTCTGAAAGTCGAATTAGGGTGATCGGTACCGTTCTTTAAGTCCAGTGCCGTAGTGTATATTCGGCGGGAATGAAGGTTTTTTTGTTTGATTTGTTTTTGATTTAATTCGGGAAGTTAAGGGCGTATCATGTGTTATTTTAGTCGGACGTTTCGCGATTTTCATACGGTTTGATTAAGTAATATAAATAGCTGTTTTTCGGGTTTTATTTCTTTTTTTTGTTTAATATTTTATTAAGTTATTTATACGTGTTTTTTCAAAATTGGATTTTACGTTTTTGGTTAAAATAACGGCCGAGAAGAGCAATTATGTTAGTTTTTCTAAATTGTTATTAGTTTTAAGTTTCTCACTGTAAATAGTTCATTTTTCTATTTATTTTTGTTAAATAGATTTAAGTGTTTTGAGAAACTTGTTTTATTCAATTTAAATAAAACCTTCACGCGAATTAATTTGCGGGCGCGCTGTTGCTCGACCTACAAAACAAGAGATGTCTTCTGACCAACTAATTAGCAGCCTTTCCTGAGTCCTAAAATTCTGAGTTGTGGTTGGTAAGCTTAAATAACCGTAGTTGTTTGGCACTAAAGCTGCAAGAGAGAAGATGAACGTCCAGACTTCCAGAGTGTCTTTATTACTGTGAAATTTAATTAAAATAGTTACAAATTAATATGGGAAAAAAAAATGATTATAGATCAAATAATTAACGCTACCTCAATATTTCATTAGCAGGAGTCTATAATCAAATTCTGTCACGCAGGAACCAAATTTTTACATTTTATTGCCAATATTTCCCATCCGATAGAATCCGTAACTGATATCAATTTGTGAAATTCGATCAAATTAGATTATTTGACCTATGTTACGCCGCAAGAACAAAGGTTAAAAAATATTTAGTATGTTAATCTAAAGGTATCAGGAACCAAATTTTTACAATAATTTATTACCAATATTTCCCGTCCGACTGAATTCGTCACTGAAATTAGTTATTGAAATTCGATCAAACTTTATTGTGTTATGCCGCAGGAATAAAGTTTAAAAAATATTTAGCATTAGTTTGCATATACCAAAAAATCTAGAGCTAGTAACTTCTGACTCCGTTCTCCTCTATTTTGATTTTATAGTAGGTAAAAATGTTGCATCACATTATTTTTATTTTTAAAAAGTGATACATTATTAAAATAATTTTGCCATAATTTGCTATACAAAAAGTATCGAAGTTATTTAAAACAACTTAAATCAATGTACTTTTTATTGCTTTGTATTATAGTTTACCTTATGAGTTATATTCCCGTGAGACCTAACTATGTCGCAATATTGCGCAACATTATGAAATAATTCTTAGATTTTCTAAAGTGTTGATTCACATGTCTATTCAGCAAAATTAAACTATAAATATGACCAAATTGTAATAATCAAGTCAGATATAATTGTACTCTGTCACGTAACTAAAGTAAATAACTTTTTAAAAAACAAACAAGTAACCCCCGTGTTGTTAATTGGCGCAGTCCGTAGGATGTGCTAAGGGCTTCATCGAGAAGAAAATTTTTGCTTCGACAATTAATTAGCACATTCGAACAGTTTTTAAAAAATAAGGGAAGAAAAATAAGCTTTCATCAGTAAGTGCATCGAGCATCGAAAGTGTTGGTGTCAACCCCGAAAAGTTTACTGCAGTGCGTACAAGTACGTGTATCTAGTTATATTCCCGTGAGACCTAACTATGTCGCAATATTGCGCAATATTATGAAATAATTCTTAGACTTTCTAAAGTGTTGATTCATATGTCTTGTCAGCATAATTAAACTATAAATATGACTTAATTGTAATAATCAAGTTAGATATAATTGTACTCTGTCACGTAACTAAAGTAAATAAAGTTTCTTAAAAACAAACAAGGAACCCCCGCGTTGTTAATTTATGTCAATTTCTTATTGAATATTTTACATAAAAAATGAATCAAATCTAATAGTGTTTTTATTACGGCAAGGTATATTTTAGTAAAAATTTTCTCACAAAAGATTTTATATAAAATCGATTAACTTTTGCTTAAAAACGCCTCCTCTCATATTTCATCTTAGAAATTACTTTCTAACGTAACATAAAATTTGATTTTTTTGGTAAATAGTCCCTTAAAAAGTACGGAACGAATGGCGTAAACGAGTAAATTTAATAAAAAAAATCTTGACTAAGACGTTTTTCCTGCAACCTTACATATTTCCGGCTTATAGCAAATCTAATATACTCTATTAACCAAACACCCTTTCACAAATTGTTGGAAAGAAGGTGGAATAGCAAAATGGTTACCGATAATGGTTTTATAGAGCCATGAAGGCACACGTGTTGAATTTACTTCTGATTGGGTTGGGTAATTTTATACGTATAAAATTGGGTTAATAATTTATCGATGACTGTGTAAAAAATAACTGATTTTTTTTATTTCGCAGTCAGAGAATTAAAAAAGGTCTTACAAATTTTACGACTCAACTTTTTTCTAATTTTGAGTAATAAAAAAGAGATAGAAAATATGCATTTATTAAAATTGATCAAGTGAAAGAATACCTATGTGTTATCAATCTACAAATATATCAAAATGTCTTATTTATATTAATTTGTCTACAAATAAAAAATGATATAAAATAAAATATAATTCTTTTAATCCAAGCCATACGTCTCACAAAATCTAATATTATGGCTAAAGCAAGATAGAAAGAGATAACAGAGACAAATGAATCATTTTGTTTTATGAATTCAAAAATTATTTTGACTCTTTAGTCAAAACGTTATTTTATTGGCAGCTATCATTCAAGTTTTAGTTATATTGTATTTTTGAGGAATTTTAGGTATCTAGTGAAGATAAAACAGAAGTCTATTTCATATAAAAGCCATTAATTATTGTTTTGTATTTAATACCGGTCAATATGGGTTATTCTTAACAAAAACCTCTATCTACACATAAACATTTCTAACTTACAAATCTGTCGCCGATGTTTAAATTATCGACACTTCGTACATAATTTTAAAACCTGTTTACTACTATTTTATTCAATTGTAATAATTAGGAAATAATAATTTAAATAAAATAATGGGATTTACTACTAACTATATATTTAATTTGCCAAAACGTTTTTTTAAATTACACCATAAAACCTTCGAGGCTACGAGGCTACAAGAGCATTTACCCAAAACCCATGCTGACAGAAAGGACCAAGATATATCCTATTTTTAGAGACTGGAAAATAAACATTTTCAATAGCCGATCATGTCAAACCTTTTTGCCTATATTCGTTTTCAAACAAGAAGATGATGTTGCGTGTAATAACTGGTGAAAAATTAATCTTGCCGGCATTGAAAGACGTATTAAAAACTGTTCTTCGTCATAAGAGTGTACAGACATCAGGAAAATTCAGTGCAAAGAACAATTGATGAAACAGCTATAGAGATTGAAATGTCATTATACGATTACTTGATGGCAAGCGAATGGTCCATTTAGCTCGATGAATTAACTCTGCCTACTGTTATCATACTTACGATTGCTACGTTGGTATTCTATGCCAAAACCTCACAATTAGGTGAGAATAAATTCAAGAATTAATTAATAAAAACTAAAGCCAAGTTCAGTGGGGGGTTAGAGCAGCGCCAGCGAGCAAAAATGGCAAGCTAACCCCTTTGCTGGAGAATAGGGGTGGGTTATTCAGGATGCCACTGCTGCTGTAGCTAGGTTGAATGCAGAAACCTTTCGTGATGTCGTTAAGAACTAGTTTTCAAATTTACTCCTATAAATAAGCAAGTACAAGAAAAAATATATGCAAGTGAGCCTGTGGGTCAAATAAAACTCGAAAATAGTAGTAATAAAAATCTTTAACTGAATATCTAGAGGTTTACTATAAGGAAGTAAAAAAAATCGAATAAAATGTAACACATGTAATGTGTAATGAAATGCTAGAAAATTGCACAATATAAAAAAAAAGAATGAAATTTACAAAATTAATTAGTTACTATTAAAATACAATAAAAAAATATAGGTTTTCCTGTTAATTAGACGGAGAGACAGCTAGCTGTCTGATCTCTCATCTTGACAGCGTAGGTACTAGTGTAACATCAACAAGTAAATGCAAAAGATAAACCAAAATCATAAACAGTAGGGAGGATATCAATGGTAAAAAACGTAGGAAGGATCAGTAGGAAAAATACAGTAGGAAGGAACATACAAAACAAATCCAGCGTCTAAGACTACTTATAAAAATTAAATCAAAAAGCAAACGAATTTATTAATTAAAATTCTACAAAATATCGAGAAATATTTAATTAAAAATTTTAGTCATCTTACATAATCAATTAATTAGTAATAATTACACGGATAAACAGTTTAAAGTAATTCTGCTTAAATTAATGAACTTAAGATAGATAACAGTTAAAAGTATATGAACGTACGATAAAAATCCAGTCTGACTCCAGGTGATCAGCAATAATTATAATATACAAGACAAAACAAACTAAATTAACCATCAAAAACTTGGAAATAATAAAATAAAATAGATAATATTTAGGATTTGACACCACTGGATGACACTAAATGCTTAATTTTATTAACAATAATTACTGTTAAACAAATCAGCGTAAACCTGGCAAACACAGACAAAATTTGAATTTAGTTCTAAGGCAAAATAATAAATCAAATATGATCAAAATAAAATCAAAATATTCCCTATAATCCCATGTGAAAATCCAGGGTACACCTTCTTGGTATTAACTTTTTAATTAAATAAAACATAAACATTTTGTTGATAATCTTTTGCATTTTAATTTAATTTGGCCAGAGTCAAGTATTCAAATATTGTAATCGAACAGGAAAAAAGTTCTGGAGTCAAATTGAAAGTCATCGAGGTAACAGACATATCACGATGCTATTTTTTTTTGCACCAATTTTAAAATCAAAGTGGGGCCAAGAGGTTCAATAAAATTCAGAAATACTTTAAAATTTATAAAATAATATATTCTTTGAAAATGATAATACATCCAGAAAGCAAATACATTACAAAATATAGTAAATTTCGCAATAAACAGCAAAGCTGCTCTCAAAATTAAATCTCACTAATATAAAAGAAAAGTTCAAGCATTATCAAAGTAACAGCTATCAAATACCAAGAAAATTCAAGAAAGATTAATCACTATTCATAAAATGAAGCTACGGCGGCCATAAAACACAACATAAAATTTAATAATAGATTAATACAATCAATTTAGGTATTAATGAGATTTAAAACATCATTCTATGACTATATTTAAATTAGATATTAAACTCATTTTTTGAGAATCAATTTTGAGCTTGAATCCTAATAAATCAAGAATCTATGAAGGATTGTTTTTATAAATGGCAATTAATGGATCTTACCCGATGTTGTTAATGGGGCTTAAGAGAATTTCTTCGTTGAGACATGCTAAAATTCCCGTCTCCAGTTTATTTCGGCAAAAATAACTCTAAAACGCCAAACACGCAAAAGATAAAGTAACAAATAAATTAAAAACAATTCTGGTAATTATGTGTAAGGATGATTTAATATGTTTTACAAGGACAGCTTCTTTTGTTGTTTTAAACAGGAAAAGTGTAAATCAATGAAATCACCTCTATTTTATATACGAGATGCTCACGCACAACGCTGCCAGTTCTAAGCTTCAAGTAAATAGCAAAGCTAATTTCTTATAATGAAGACAGTTTGAGTTCGAAACCATTTTTATGCAAGAAAAGTCTCTTGCATTTCATGATTAAGTTATACAACACTTTTTGTGCAGATTATATATCAGAAAATTTTCTATGCTAGCATACTCCTATCCCTAAATCTCAGATGTTTTTGAATATCGGTTTAATACGCGAAGGGTAAACTAATTTGAATTTTAATTTCCACTATAAAATAAGGTGTTTGTAAACGTAATAAAGATTACCGGGATTATGTACTATAAATATTTTATGTTCAGTGGCAATTAATTTAGAGAGATTCTTTGCACGAGGCATATAAGTAAAAGTAAACTTATAAATGCACACAAACACCATAAAAATTTATTATATTCATATTCACTTTTAAAGTTTCTTATTTTTCCGGCTTATAAATGGATATTGTAGATATTTTGCAGATTGACAAGTATGCATGTGCATAAACAACAGGAAATGGTGATTCTAAATAGGCAGTATTTTCATTAAAATTCGCTTTTAGTCCGGTATAACTTAACCGACTATGAGTTAGAATCTAGGACTGGATTCTAAATAATAATAAACATCGATTATCGATCACGATAATATATCGTAATAAATTTAATATTCATCATTATAATGTTATATGTGTCGCTATGCTTTCGTACTTATTTTAAATGATATTTTATTTTTAGAAGTCAAAAATGGCGTTTGCAGACATAAATACAACTATCAATTTCTTGTATATGAAGGTTCTTATTATTTAATTGAGGTTGATTTCCTTCTAGAAGGGAATCTACCTTAGTGTACTGCGTTGATATTTTGATGGTAAATAAATACAGGGTCACCAAAAACTGACACTAAATATTAATTTGAAAAAATCGTTAAAAGTCATTTTTTTTTTAAATATAAACCCTCTCTTTTTGTATTATCTTATTTGGCATTAAAAATAAGGGTGACTTTGAATAAAGTTGTTTGTTCGAAAAATTTGTAGTTTTTGAAATATTGGCAATTTAACTTTATTGTATTGTAAAACGGCTAAACGGCGTTTAAGTTTTGTTATTAGTTAGCCATAACGGCGAGAAACGACGAAAGAAAATTATAGAACACTACAGAAATGTCATTACTCCTTTCCATTTGAAAATTATTAATAGAAATCATGTCGGAGCGTTTAAATTATTTGAGCGAAAAACATTTAAATTTGTTAATTATCTATGGAGAATTTAACAAAGTTTTATCAGGAATATCCCAGATATTTAGCAATAGATATCGAGATAAAGACAAACCGTCACAGAATAGTGACAAACAAATACAAATAGCTCTTCTACAAATACGAATCTCGAAGAGCTTAATACATAAAATTATGTTGAAACACAACCTTCATTCCTATTGGTTTAACACCTAAGTGGTACTGATTTTCAAAAAGAGTGCAATTTTGTGAATTTATATTGACGATGACACAGGATAACCCTCGATTTTTGGACATTATTTAGACTGACAGAGCAAAATTTACAAAAAATGGCCTTTTATTAGACACAATTTCCATTTTTGGAGTGATTGAAATAGTGACTCATTTTGCTGTAAGAAATAATGGAATAGTGATATTACATTTTTACGAAGAAAACTTAAATGGTAATTCATTAATAATACAAAGCAAATGATGCCCAATTTCAACTTTTGTAGGAGAAAAATATTTAAACGTTCTAGGAGAGTTGGGCAATCAATTTTTAAGTAATTTACCTCTGGCGAAACACAGGCAAATTTTTTACCAACACGATGAAGCCCCCTCATACAGAACCGATCCACTTACAAACCTCTTACAAGCAACATTTAATGACAAGTGGTTTTCTTACAATGGATCTTTTCTGTGGCCTCCGTGTTATCCTGATTTGACTGTCTTTGATTTTTTTATATGGAGAATGATAAAAAAACATCGTTTATTTTAATCCAGTGACAACGATAGAGAATTGTATGGCAAGGGTACGGGTTGCGTTCGAAAGTTTATCTCCAGATTCTATTAGAGTGGCCACTCATGACGAACTAACTCGGAGATGCGAAAAACGTTGGGAATTTCAGGGTAGAAATTTTGAACATTTATAATTTGTTTCCCTGTGTAGCTAAGCCGTTTAGCATATTTGCAATACAAAAATGTAAAATTGCCAGTATTTCAAAAAATGCAAATTTTTGAAAAAGCAACCTTATACAAAGTCACACTTATTTTTAATGCTAAATAAGATAATATTATAAAAATAGGGGGCTTATGTTTTAAAAAATTCACTTTTAACAATTCTTTCAAGTTAATATTTAATATTAATGTTAAAATAGCAACAGAGTACACTAAAGTAGATTCCCTTCTTGAAGGAAACCAACCCCAATTAAATAATGAAGGCTTTCAAATTGATAGTTATGTTTAGGCCTGCAAACGCCATTTTTGACATAAAATTTGAAAATTATAATATTCTATTTAAAATAAGCAGGAAGGCATCAACTTCCAGTAAAACTGGGAGTGTGACCATCTTGAAAATATTTTAACTAAATTGCTACGATCGACCTTAATAAATTGTCAAGTTTTAAGAATTTTACAAAGTTCATTTTTCGAGAATTCCATCGCGGCAGTTCGTCGTGGGACACATTGTATAATTAATAATTCTTTAAGAATTCCTTCATAAACAGAATGTTCCAAAGAACAATTCAGAT
The DNA here is from genome assembly GCA_034092305.1 of Diaprepes abbreviatus. Taxonomy (NCBI): domain Eukaryota; kingdom Metazoa; phylum Arthropoda; class Insecta; order Coleoptera; family Curculionidae; genus Diaprepes; species Diaprepes abbreviatus. The sequence continues at coordinate 432,912 of JASJET010000090.1, read as the reverse complement.
GGTTTACCTGAGATACGACTTCCTAGGCAACAGCGCTGCCCCCATTACTCTTCCACTTCACGCGCTCGACCATTTACGGTCATGTTGGTTAGCATTTGACTTTTGAGGCAAAATGAAAATATAGATTTGTAGAATGATACTTCTACTGGCAAAAATTTAGATTCAAGGACATCATTGAAAAATGTAGGTAACCGACGTTTTTTTGACAATATTCCGATACTATTTCGAGTAGTCTTCCATATATATAAAATTCGTATTCCACCCCCCTCAGTATCAAATCTGGACCAAATCAGGAAATACAAAATTTTTAATCCACCATTTTAAAACACTTTTAAATATCTTTTAAAATACTTCACTCGACCTTTAAGGATCTGAAAAAAGATAAACCTTGGTTTTGACGGATTCCTCAATATCTCCACGTTAGAGGTAATATGTGATCTAGCTTTGTTATGTAATCTTTTGCATTTCTTATATTTATGGAACACATAGGAGTCATTAAAATTTTCAGAAATATTTTAGGGGATTTTCAAAACAAATCCTTAATAAAATAAAAGTCAAAATATGTAAGGGGCTCAAATTATTACTAATATTTTATTAAAATTTCCATTGTTAAAAATTTTTACAAAAGGTAATTTTTGAAGTATCATGAGTACACTATATAAAAATTATTTCATGTAGAATTAAATACCAAAAAACAAACATCAATAGCTACTCTACACCTTTTGCTAACTTCCCAGATTTTAAAACGAAATTTTCGATCTTTTGATTATTTTTTATAATATTTTTTTTTTCTAAATTCAGCTTCAAAATGGTATTTTATTATTGGCATATTGTTGTTTTAAATATAGAAGAAAACAGTTTTTCTGCAACTAATTCACAGATTTTCTACTATTTTGTCCACCACACCTTTTTGATATAACAGCTCGTTACAATTAATTATATGACATTCAGTAACATTATCTAGCTCTATCGTTCTAATAAGGAAAATAACACAATTCTAAGGGCACGACAGTGTATATATAAATTATCAAAAAAAAGGCAAGCTTAAATAAATCCTGAGATGAACGATCCCAAAAATCACTACTTTATTATTGACTGTCTGACAAATCATCAAAAGATTTTCTCTGGTCCGTCAGAAAATATAGAATTTGGTATATAGCTGGTAATTTGTATTTACTTTAAGAAAAAAGTTAAAAGTTGGATAATTCTGGTAAAAGGTGAGTTTTAAAGCAGATTCCTATATGTTTGACATAAGTGATTAGAATTCATAAAAGTCAGTGCTTGAACCTTGACATTGATTCTTTAGTATTTTCGCGCAACCAGAATTATGACAAACTATCAAAGAAAGCTAAGATAGTGTTGCAGTAGAGCATAACAAACTTTGATTTCTTTAGAAAACAGATTTACATAATATGCCATTTAAAAAGACTAAAATTCAATTATCTCCTCAAGGCGAGGGGCTTTTGAATAAATTTTCAATTAGGAGAAGGCCGCAAGTTTTCAGTAATTGAGGTAATTAAAAATGTAGGCCAGTGTTGTGATACATAGCTCTCTTATCATTTGATTATGCAATTGGAAATTGGTTTCAATAAAAAACGAAGTAGCTCAGATAACCCGCTTAGCATTTTGAGCAACCGACTAACTCATCCTCTTAGTTAAGGAGATTATCTGACCGGTCAACTAATTTTCTTAGTACTGCTATACCAACTGTAACGATTTTGTACCTGCTTGTGTTCTACCTCGAAAAGCTTTATGTTCCACTAGTGGTACGGAAACTACAGTTTGGATATAGCTTATCTAAAGAAAAGTTATCCCATTATATTAGGAATATAGTTCAATGCAAATTACTTATTTAAAAGTTTTGATATACTTCCCATACTAAGACACACAAGAAAGTGAAGAAATCCATTTATATTTTAGTGGACATGAACAGTGATAATCTAAACAGTTTTCTTGGTAATGTCGTGTTAGAGCAAATATTTATTAAATTTATGCATATTTTTTTAACCAAAGTTTAACAAGAGAAGATGGATAGAAAAAGTAAAGTAAAGGTCGACCTTTGTTTTTCATTTTTAAATTTAATTTCGATACCAGACCGTTACAGTAAAAATTGAGTTATTTTCGGGATATTCTTGTTGAGTTTGGCCCAAAGGCACTTTAGTTTTTGCAAGAAAAACATGGCCGAAGAAATTTTTATATTTTATAAGATAAAGCGTCTTGGACAATTCCAAAACATATAGATTCGTACATTTTAATAACTTATAATTTCTTTTCTCACCCTGGCCTGTCGGATGAGCGTTTCACTTGGTCCATACAGTATTTGGTTCTTACAATTATTTCGAAATTCCTGAGATGGATCAAGTTCAGTTTATAATTTTATGAAAAACATAAAAAATATTTTTAGAAATTTCCATTAGGTTTCGTAATGTTCATTTTCAATAAAATATACAATTTTTGGAATTAAAATACATGAGTGAAACGCAGGCCTACTCTTATAAATATTAAGGAAAGGTATTCATGTGGATGAGCTTAGCTTAACAAGTCATTTACATTTTGTTTTGTGAAGATTAGAGTTTGAGATCTAAAAAAAATTTATTTCGTGTGACTCATCCCTTTTTATTCATTTTTTTCGAAAACTTTCAAACATGTCAACTGGAAAAAAACTAGTTTTAAAAATTTCTGTTGAATATTATAATTTTTATTGTTAAAATACAAAATAAAAAAGGCGATAGTATCTGTGAGGATGTAAACACCATTGTTTGGCGTCGTTTCAAATAACAAGTATTTTTCATTTTTTTTGTGAAGATATTTCGATTAGAACTTGAGGTATAAAATAAAAGTGTGTGGGGTGACCCATCCCATTTTATTAGTTTTTTTTCGAAAATCCTAAACTTTATTCTCTTATATTATTATGTTAAAAATATTTTCAAGTAATTTAGTTTTACTTCATAGTTTTTAGAATTAAAATACGTGAAAAAAGTTCAGCTTTACTCTTATACAAAAAAGCGAGATACACGTGAATATGAAACCACAATAGTTTTACTTCGTTTTAAATTACAAGTAATTTCCACTTGTTTCGTAAAACTATCTTAGTTAAAACTTGAGATATTTTCAAAAAACTGTTTTTGTGGGCAAATTTTCGACGCAGTTTTCATTTCCTTAAAATGAATCTACGCCGATAAAAAATATATATTTCCCTTATCTTTATGTCCTCTACAACATATTATAGTTTCATCTAAATCAGAGACGGATACTTCAGGTACCATCATTTTTAGTTACTATAAACCTGATATTTTCTTCAATTACCCAAGCCGACTCAATTAGACCAACGTTCTATACCAGAAATTGGACCATAATTTTCCGCAGGCTTTTGACGCGCTTAATCCAAATCTGAAACCCGAATTACTTCAGCACGTCAAATTTTTGAGATAATGTAACTTGAAATTACAAAAAAAACGCATTTTAGGCCATATTTGAGTTTACTTTTTAACGCTAGGTGACATTCCATCACAAAATTCGATGTAACTTCTTAAGATGTCAATCATCCCCTTCCAGATCAATGGTCCCGATATATTTTTTCTCGCCGAAATATCTACTGTTGAAAATATCATATATATAATATTGTTTTCATCATTACAAGCCACGTTTCCAGTATAACAAATAAGTGAGCCAAGCGAGTTCGCTCACAAACCTACGTTCCCAAATCTACATAACCTGGTCCTAGCGAGATACTGACGAAAATACTCAATTTGTTATTTTCAACCGTAGATATCTCGGCGAGAAAATATTTCAGGACCATTGAATGACAATTTTGAAGGGAAAGAGTAGTACTTCAAGATGTTTTATTGATTTTGGTGATGGAATATCACCTAGTGTCAAATAGTAATCTCAAATATGACCAAAAATGCCATTTTTTAAATTTTAAGTTAAATTATCTCGAAAACCTGACATGCTAAAGCAATTCGTGTTCCGGATTTAGATCTAGAATGCAAACCCGTCACAATTTGTATTTCGTATTAGATATACCAAGAAAGTATTCGGATTATACATACATATATATATATATATATATATATATATATATATATATATATGAAGTAAAATGCGAAACAGTAAACGCAAACTTCCCTCCATCATATACTTTCTGTGTTAGAGGTTGTACAGTTAGAATAAATTGTTATAAAACCCAATTTATCCTATTCCAACACCATCGAGATGGTGGCCTACCTGTACCACCATACCGAGAAGAAAGTCAAATCTTACCCTCCCCGCCACAGTGATACAGCAGAGGTACATGTTTCGTCTCTACTAGACTCATCAGGGTACCGACATGCACCTGGCTGTGCAAAGGACAGATCGGAAGGAAGCGTGCAAATACTGAACGCGGCTTCGCCGACCTCTCGCCGGATAGCGTATATATGTTTATGCGGCTTTCACGTATTCCCCCGTGTGAGATGCAATAGCAGTGGATATATCCACATTGTGCTGTTGTAGTGATGTACAACCTCTAACACAGAAAGGATATGATGGAGGGAAGTTTGCATTTACTGTTTCGCATTTTACTTCATTTACATACGGAGGTGCATATAGTTGTACGTTTGCCGAATGTGATTTCAGCACTACAACAGCACAATGTGGATATATCCACTACTATTGCATCTCACACGGGGGAATACGTGAAAGCCGCATAAACATATATATATATATATATATATATATATATATATATATATATATATATATATATATATCCCGGATTATCTGCGTACCCAAAATACGGGTTGATGGAATGGATTTTTATGATCGACAATATTTGTCTGGATAAGAGCTTTCAAAGAAATGATTGTGTTTTGAAAAATTTAATATAGCGGATCAAATATGGCGGCTATATACCCACATCCCACGTTAAATTAAAGAAAAAGTTTAATGAAATTGCTGTAATCCTTAAAATATACCTTCTAATTGCGTTTAAAATAAGTGCGGGATCACTGATGCTACACAAACATTAGATATTACCAAAAAAATGGCGCATCCAATATGGCGGCTACAAGAGCCCATAAGCTTATCTTACGGCTAAGTTATGAACGGGTTTTTGGAATTTTTGGTGAAATGCTTGATAGGGGCGTTCAAAGTGTCTCTGATTTAAAATATATTATTTAAATGCCAGAATTCAAAATGGCGGATGAAAAAATTAATATCACATGAATCTGAGCCAAAATTGGCTATAAATTGGTCTTGCAAAATCGACTTCCTTAACAAATTACGAGACGGCTATTTACAAGAATTTTTAAGTAAAATAAAATCCAATAATAAAAAAATAAAAAAGTTGTTAATACTCTATTCGGTTGTATTTTTACCTCTAAAGCTATTATTTGATGACGCGCTATATAAGCAGTGCATTTATCTCTCGGATGAGAAAAACTAAACCGTGCCAGTTGTTTTATCTCAGCATTTTATTGACATAAAACATACCTCTCCTTTCCGCAAAGCTAAACCATCGGATTTATTCTAAGTACATATTTCTATCTACTGCCGGAAAATAGAAGCAATAATTTTATGGCTTTGGAAAGAATGTAGAAATTTTGTAATTGTTTTCCTGAGAGTATTCATTTGATATATTAGAAGCGCAGTGAATTTGTTCGAGGAAAATATGTATCTAAAACAAAAAAAAAAGTTTAAACTAGTTTGTCAATTAATAATTATCAATAACAATATTTTCCTCACAATTTCCGGCAAAATTAAGATAAAGTAGTAACTAAAGACTCTAGACTTACGATAAGAAGTTGATTTTTTAAACTCAGTCAATTTTGCAATGCATAGCAGAGCTAAAATAACCAGTGGGGAAAATGTGAGAAATTTCCAGGATATGAAAAAAACACGTGAAAGAAATACTACAAGTTCATATAAACTTTTTTCGTATAGGCTTCCTCTTCGGAAATACGGGCTCCCAAACAGCTGCAATGGAATCAAGTTTTTTATACATAATTATTGAAGCACCAGGTATATTTCAATTTTTTTTAATATGATGTATACCAGGTAAGACCCTTTAAATTACTATCCAAGAAAGTATTGTAAATTACCCAAAGCTGCAGGGACGGATTAGCTGTGACACTCATGACCTCATTTTTTTATGCGCTGTATAATAAGAACTTTAGACAACGTTTTTTACGTATCTTTAACTATAACTTCATTCATGTTGCTAATCCTAACCATTTTCGAAAAAATATGTCAGTCCTCTAACTCCTGTCGGGTTGAATATGAAAAGAGGAATTTTCCCCTGTCCCCATAGTTTCAATAAAAAGTTGAACTAACTGCTTAGTTAAAAACTTCGTAAGAGGGATCAACATGGACTCCGTGAAGTCTGATACATTCACGAGCACTATGAATTGAAGGATTGCTGTAATCGCCACATTGTTGAGTTTGTACCTTATTTGATCACAATGAAACGCGGTTGTCCATATAAGTTCCTCCCTACTATCCACCGGAGTGGAATACACAAGATTTTGAGGTGTTTTGACAGGTAAAAATCCAACGGCGTTAGTTCGGAATATCGAAGAGGCCAGGCAATAGGTCCCCCTCTACCTATTCAACGGTTTGGATAGATATTATTCAGGTGTTCCCTCACAGCAACGCTGAAATGAGGTGGTGCTCCACCATGCATGTAGTACATGTTTCGGCAGGTTTCAAGTAGTTAGTGCTCTATTAAATCGTGAAAAGTCTTTTGGAAAAACTTCAAATAATGTTTTCCATTCACTCGTGCCAGCCATGCGAATAGTCCGATCAAAAAATTGACAGCGATTCCCGCCCAGACATTAATTGATTGGAACTGATGTTGATAATGCGAAACAATATTTGCTTGATCATTTTCATCAGCCCATACATGGGAGTTATGTAAATTTATGATACTACTTTTTGGTAAGCCCTGCTTCATCCGGGAAGAGGATAGTGCTAATGAAATTAACATTATTTCCTGATCCAATAGCCAGTTTGCAAACTGCATTCTACGGGAAAAATCTTCAGGAATCATCTCAGGAACTTTCTTCAAACGATATGCATATAACATCTATTCTTAAAGATCTCCATGTACTATTGTTTTCGACGTATTAAACTACGCTAATAATTTTCGAATGTTCGTTGAAGGAGTGTCATCTACAGCTTGTAAAATATTTGTGAGTAGGTATAGGGAAATTGCACTGATAAATTAACAGATGAGATTCAAGAAGCACTGAACAGGAAGGAAACTGTAATATGCGCCTTCCACTAAAATAGCAGAGGGAGAGATAGGACAGGACACTATCGCCTTCTCTACCACCAGAGGATGCCCTTAGGGGGGAGTAGTAGAGCTTAATTGTAGATCAACTCCTCTGTGATCTGACGGACCTCGGCATATTTTGTCAGAGCTATACCGATGACGTGGTCGTTATCGCCAGAGGCAAATTCGAGAATATCCTCTGTGACATAATTCAAAAAGGGCTTGAATACATTAGAGAATGGTGCCAGATGATGGGATTAAACATCAATCCCACCAAACCACCCTAATAACTTAACAAGGAAAAGAAACCTCAATATGAAGACCATTAAAATGGATAGGAATGTTATCGAATGGAAATCAGAGATTAAATATCTGGGACTGACCCTAGATAACAAACTCCTCTGGAATTACCATGAAAAAGAAGTAATCAACAAGGCTACAAAAGCCTTGACAGTCTGTAGAAACTTTACAAGAAAAAGATGGGATACAAACCCAAAAATCCTGCAGTTGATATATACTGCAGTAGTGAGATCCTGAGATTCCTGAGGATAATAGGACTGAACGACCTGCTCTAGGCAATAAGATAACTCTTACGACTGGGCAGCAGTAGAGGGGGGGGGGGGTACAATAGATCTACCAGGTCGCAGTGTACAGACCACCAACTTTACGCACATACATACATATAAACTGACATTTTTTATTTACCTTTTTAAGACCTCTTAGGAAATACCGCCTAAAAAGCATAAAAAAAATATTTGTGAAATGAATTTACCCTAAGTTGCAAAATTTATATTCAATAATGGTCATTTAGTTGAAGTTCTAGGGATTAAAATGCAACTGATCGATAGAAAAACAAATCATTCATCATTTGATTCACCGCATCGACGTTTACGTTTGAACGTATTGAATTTTTAAATCACATAAACTACCTGTAGATTAAATAGCATGTTCTAAGGGTTAATTATGTTGACCATAAATTTGTAATTATTTAAGTCCAACAGCATATTAAATTCCCTGTATGACCAAAAATTAATTTGATATCTCCTCTAACCCACTAAATTGTGCAAAGATCCGAAAAAAGCTATTGGATCGAATACCATTTTAGAGGTAATTAAGGAAAAAAGAATGATCACAAGAACCGACAAAATTATTTTGGCTCGTTGCAAATTGAAAACAAGATAAATTAGCTAGGATATTAGCTGAACGAAAAAAATAAACGGAAAATATTGATTTAAATTACCTGTCGTTACTGTAATTATTTGTATAATAGATCTAAAAATAAATTATATTATATTTTGCAGACTTTTCTCAAAATTATATTGACTACAGGATCAATTTAGGTACACCAACGCTCGTTGTTTTCAATACATATTTTAGTCAAGAACAACAGCGATTTTGATGATTTTATTTTTAATTTTTGTTTTTCTGTAACATTTGAAATCACATCTATTGTTTTGGTTAAAACAGTAACAATTACATTTATGAAAAAAAATATTTTTTCTCGATATTTGTTGAAACTGTAAATAGTCAGAGGTATTTACACTCAATTTTTTTCATTTTATTATCCTAAAAACTTTAAAATATATAAAAATTTTTATAAGTTATTAATTACGAATAGAATTTTTTTAAGTGTTTATTTAAAAATTATGTAGATTTGATTCTTTATTACATATCAACAATTTACGAATTCATACAAGAGAAAGAGTAAAATTTAATTTTCATTTAAATCTAGAGTACTGCTGGTTTAATTTTCTTCAGTAGTTGGTTATCCTGTTCACTTCCACTGACACGAATTAATTGCATACCAATTTTTTAGCAGCCACATGCTGCAACCCATCCCGTCTTACAAGAGCAAGATATGATTTCAAGATGTTGTTCGAGCTGGTAGTTGTGTCATTTTGCCTGGTATCAAATAATTTTCTCTTGACCAAACCTTTTATTTGAGAGAATTATTTTTCCTCAACTGTAAACTTGTAAATAGACTCTTTTGATATGTTGTTTAGAGGGTTGAAAGCACGGATTTAATACTAAAAATAAAAAATATAGATTATCGGATACAACCTCGCAGACTGCATCTTTAAAATCAAGAAAATAAATTCGAAAAAATTCCAGTGTAATTCAATAGCTCTTAACTATGCAAGTTATAAACAAAATAAAAAGAATGATTGTATTCCTATAAATAAAATATGGTGATTGAGTTCAAGGTGCATTTAAAAAGTAAATGTGGATATCAATAATGTTTAAAAAAGGCGAAAGTACTTTTTCCTGTATGCTTAGAACTTGTTAACGAATACTAGTGCAAATAATTGTTAACTAATATAATATTTATTAATTAAAATAAATGAATAAATTATACGACTATCATAGAAATAATAAACAGAAGTTTTAGAACTTTCCTCGAGAAGATTTTCGGGGCGAAGTCTAAGCGATAGTTTCTTATCAACTTGTTCAATGGTTTTTGTGCATCTTTTGGATAGCAAATGCTATGATGTCTGGTCCATGGATAAGTAATTTGTGGATTCCTGTTAGCATATTGTACCAAGAGTATTCTTTGAAGAACAATTTTACTGTTTGAAGTGTGTATTCCCAAATCTTCTCTGTTGCAGTTTAATGTTTGCTTCAAATAGTTTGCATAATGACGTGACATAGGAGGATCAGCTTCCGCTTTACTCTTGGTATAATAGCTGACCCATCGTTAGTGCTTCCTAACTCTTTCTTTGGTATGCCAACAAGAAGTCCTAATCTCTCTCTTTAAAGGCCTATTGGATGGCGGCCTTTGCGCTTTCACCTGTTTGTCTTTCTGCTTGCGGACTTGCCACTTCTGTGTGTCACGTTGATACGACAAATACAAGCAGTATTCGAAACATCGAATACAAGCATGTAAAGTCAACAGTGGTAGCTTTAAATAATCTGTATTTATGGGAACATAGTTTGGTATAGGTAACAACGTTAGACCAATTTCGTTCCAGCCACAGCGTTCACCTAGCTGACTGTCATCGTCGTGATAAATTGTACTGTACGAAAGACGTTTGTTAGGTTTTTTAATAAATTCTAATTTCAGAGGCCTGCAACTCATAGTAGAGGAGGGTTTGGGATTGGACAGCAGAATCTGTTCTTGTGTTAACACCTGCTAATTGAAGTGGAACAAGAGAGGTGAAGAATAAGTTTGTATCAGAAATATTCGGATCAGTGAATTTCATTTTGTACTAGCTCTGAGCTGACATTCCATCGAAGCCCCATTTGCAAAAAACACACATATTTGCAAATCTAATTTATCGGTTTGATCAAAGGTATCTGACTGAAGTAATATGATTCGATCCACTATGTGATCTAGTAAGCCTTGGAATTTAACCTCGGCTTTTGATTTAGTAAAAGTTAGATAATCGTCATGTGGATAATAGTCTTTTTTGTATTTTATGCACCAGAGTACGGCGAAAATTTATTACTGCCTTGTTGATATTTGTCTCTCGACAACCCAATGTCAAATAGAAGAGCGGCACCTTCATTAGCATTAAGAAAGTTCGGAAAAAACTGTAAATTTAGCCAAATTGCGTGAAAGTCGTAACTTATACTTTAATTGTCATTGCATTTTGGAATAATTTGTTTATTTTTTCGTATAAAAGTTAATGAAAAAAGCTAAATAGCGATTTTTAATTAACTGCACACCTCCTGAAGGAGCCTTTATTTTCAAAATGTGGAGATCAAAGTCAGCAAACTACAAATAATTGTCGACTTGAACGGCGCACACTAACTGGGCGCGCCACTTCCACAAAACTGCTACCTTTGACCAGAAACAAATCGGAAAGGAAAGACTGGTCGTTCATATTACCGAGATTTAATAGAAACGTTGCTATAGCCAACCTTCTAGTTTAAATTTCTTAACTAAAAATTTTTTCTTTTTATTTTGGCTACGTTTCCTCAGATTCTGACCCAGTAAGCCCCTTTAACTTCTTTCGTGTTAATTCGGGACAGAAGATCGTAGGGAACGCCTACACGCCATATTGCCCCCGCTAACTTCTGTGTGCCACGAAAACGAACAATAGCTTGAAACTAATGAGAGGGTGTATTTTCTTTTCTTCTAAACTTATAACGTAATTGACGAAATTTTAAATATTTAATGACTATTTGCTACATTTATTGTTTTAAATGCATCAAATAGTCGAAATAGAGAAAAAATATTTTTTGTTGGTCGTTGGGCGTAAAGAAAACTGGTATTTCTGTTACAAAATAAATATTCATTCTAATGAAAATACTAGTGAAACGTAACAGTAATTTCTAAGTAATTTTTTAAAATGAAAAATCATTCTCAAAAAAAAACTTTGATTCTGGTAAAAAATAAAAGTAACACATTCAGTAATTGTAAATAAATAAACGAATTCTATTTAAATCAACAAAAACATCTAAAAGTCTACAAGAGGTGTTCAAACAGGTTCGCTTTTTGAGCGAGACAATAACCCAGTCTATTGTAAAATACGGCTCGAGTATTTGCCAGAACTTCGGGGATTATATTTAAGAGAACTTCATTAATTTTTTATCCCAGTTCATCCAAATTATTAGCACGTTCATAACTGTGCCGATAAATTTTTGGGAAACATGACCCTAAAGAAAAAAAATCATTTGGGGCCAAATCGGGAGACGTGGGCAGTATTTGAATGGTTCCCGTTGTGCTTATGAGGCGCTCTAGAAATATAGTTTGTAAAAACGGTTACACTTCCTTCGCATTATGAGCAGGGCAACCATCCTGCTAAAACCAAATTTACCCATAATTAATATTTAGTGCTCGAACAGCTGGAATGACGTGATTTCGCAAAAGGTCAAAGTACTTGTTGGCAGTTAGGTTCTTATTAATAAAAAAGGGTTCAATCCAACGTACAAGCTCAATACAGTAACCTTTTGAGGGTACTGTGTTCTCTGAGAATATTGAGCTGTTGATTCTCTCTAGAGTATTCTACGGTGATAGAAGGATTGTAAACGGTTGTGCAAGGAGAATGAAGACCCATCGGTAAACAATATGTTACTGATGAACATATCGTCCCCATTAGCCCTTTGCATCACGTTCTCATAAAACATCATACGTTTTTCCTGGTCTTTCGGAAAAATTTCTTGAAATGTTCGCAATTTGTAACAGCGATATTTGTTACGCTTTAAAAAATTCCAAACTGTTCGAGCGTTCATATCAAGTTCTTCGGAAATTGCGGTACTACTGAAAGGAAAATTAATTTCCCCTAAACTGCAAATGTCAGTATCCCGATTTGATCGTTCTTCATTAATTTGAGAAACTGGTTGCTCCTTATTATTATCAATGCATTTTTTACAAATTTTTGGACAACCGGTTGTCTCAAATTTTTCAATAATGTCCGAAATTCTAGATTTTGAAGGAATAGGATGCAAATCTGCTGATTATCGCATCCCTATCCTTACCAGAATAGTGCCACTTGATAATTTGCCCTTTTTGTTCCGTGGAATAAACTACCATTTTAAATTAAAAAAAATTGGCGCAAAACACGGAAATACCAATACTCAGTGCTTACACTTCAACTGCCTGAATAAAAGCAAATAACTTGAAAGCCTCTTGTTTTGCTAAGGCATGGCGTATGCAACCGCCCGCTTTCACCTCGCCAGCATTTTGTTACCCCTAACCCTAGGGCCAAGTTGATAATTTATTAAATTTAAGCACGTATGTCGATGCTTACGATGCTTATACTCTGTCTCACTCTGATTTGGTTAATAATATAGTATTTTCTTTATCTTACTTTAGAAACTATATATATATATATATATATATATATATATATATATATATATATATAAACTGACATCAATAAAGGGGCACGCCCATTATTTAGGATATATAAAAAGGATATCAAATATGAAATAAAAATATTGTTAGTGTGGCCAAAAGCTTGCATATACGTTTACATTCTCGGTGAACATGTAAAATTAAACAACCAAATTTTAATAAAAAATGGGGTTTAAGATACATGAGAGAGATTCGTATTAAAAAAAGGAGATTGATGGTGGAAAATGTGAAAGTAATAAACCTTTTTTAATTGACTTCTAAAAACAGTATTTTGTATTTTTTATACATATATACGTCGATTACTTCAAAACAGCTTCGTCGATTTCAGTGAAATAGCTATGTGAATACTCAGGAAGAATTGTGAAGTTTTTCAGGTTGTAAATTACGAATTAAAAATGTTGTAAAAAAATTTATTATGACACACTAAAATTTTACATTTTTTAAATTTCTTTAAAATTTTTACTATGAGGTTTTTGAGGGGTAAATTACGAATTTAAAATTACTTTTTAAAAATTCAGTATGTTTATCTAAAAAATTTACATTTCTCGTTTTTATCCATTATTGTTATTGAAGGGTTTCTGAGGATGGCTATTAAGATTAGGTGAAAATTTAAAATTAGTCTTGTTTTTGAAATTCAATATGATGTGCTGAAAATGTTACACAGTAAAATTTTTTTCAACTTGGTATTTGATGATTTCTAGGGTCATAGATTACCAATCCGAAGAATTTTTTTAAAATTAAATATGCAACATTGAGAACTTAAAATTTTACATTTTTTCAACTTGGTCCAAAAATGATTACGACTTTAAGATTACTTCAAATTAGGGAGTTTTCAGGGGCGTACATTACGGAGTTAATTTCTTCACACATAATATGCTGGATAAAATATGTCAGACTCAAATACTTAAAAGTTCTTTCTTAATTGATATTAAGAGCTTTTTAGGCTTTTTTTACTATAACTCGTTTACGAGTATCTGGTGTTAGTAGTTTCAAAAATTTCAAATCCTTATAAAAATTTCAATTGTTATTTTTTCCTTTTTAGCACTTTTTTAGAAGGCTCTTCAATTTTTTTCTAACAATTTAATTTTTTTGGTTTTGAACTCGTCAAGATATTTTCAAATTATTTAAGCTAAGTAAAAAGCGAGATGGTTAGTATTTCGTAATGCTTTCAAGATTGCTAAATGTAACCATTTTAGCCAAAATTATTGTAAATCACACTAAATTGGAAAACAAAAAATTTCTAATTTTAAGAGTTTTCGAGTGCCAGTTTTGAATGAAATTATAACAAACAAAAATTTAGTCCGTCATAATAAATCCGTTACCTTAACTTAAAAGAAAATAATTTTAAATTTGTAATCTACTGCCCTAATTCTAGTCTTGCATGAACTTACGACATGTAAATTTTTTAGTCCGATATATCAGCATATTTATTTTAAGCAATTAATTTTAGATCCGTAAAGTACGCCTCTGAATTTTCCTGATCCTAATTTTGGAAGAAACCGGGCAAAATTATTTTAAATTTGTAAATTTACGCCGTAATATCAATTTTGGGCAAAGTCAGAAAAATTTTTAGACCCTCATACCGTATCTGCCATATACAGAGCATACGGCACGGAATATACTTTTTAAAATTATTTTTATATTATACAGGGTGTCCCAAAAGCTCTGAAAGTATCATAGTTGTGTTTTTTTAAACGGAACCCCTATATATTGTAGTTTTGATTCTTCGATTAAAATAAGTACCTATTTTAATAAAGGTTTGTAGTACCTAAACCTTCAGGTTGTTTAAATAATTTGAATTTTGACAAAATCTAACCTAATTTTCATGTTTCAAATACTAAGAAGTATTTCAGTTATGTACTCGAAATTTACAGCGAACTTTAATAATAAATCATATTTTATATCCCAATTATAATTATATTGTACAGGGTGTCCAAAAATCAAAACTAGTCAAATAAGAACTTAAGTGGCTATAACTTGATTAATTTAAATAGAACGCAGTACTTTTCACTTTACCAGAAAATGTAGTTAGTTACCTATGGCATTTAGAATCGTCATATAATTCATTTAATCTATCAGTTTAGTCTGCAAAGCCTGTTACTATAATTGCGGTATTATTTTTTGTAACTATGAAACTTTATTTCTTCTTCTCCTTCTTCTACCTTCTATAATAAGTCCCTGACCTGTTCCTTCTTCGATTTTCCTCATTCTGGACTTAAATTATCGCTCCACCTTTTCCGTGGTCGACCTCTACTGCGTGTACCACTAGGCGATTTATCTCGTGCGATCCTTACCAGTCTATCCTCTGTCATTCGGCTTATGTGTTTGTTCCATTGTGTCTTACGTTGTAGGACCCACTCATTAATGCAGTCTGTGTTGCATGATTGCCTGATGTTATCGCTTCTTTCTCTGTCTAGTAGCGTTTTTCCTGTTATTCGTCGAAGTATTCTCATTTCTGTAGTCTCCAATACTTGTTTCGTTTCTGTCGTCTCTGGCCGTGTTTCTGAGGTGTATGTCATAATAGGTCTAATTGTGGTTTTGTAGATCCGAACCTTTGATTCTTGTTGTAAGTGTTTGTTTCGCCAGATCACGTCGTTGAGGCTTGAAACTTTATTTATTGAATTAAATTATTTGAATATTGCTGTGTGATTGCTTTGTCAAAATAAAGATTTAAGCAAAGGAAGAGCGTATTGATATGATTTTTGTCCTTGGAGAATGTCATCAAAATTGTATGTTGGCTTCTCGAGTCTATGCTCAAAGGTTTCTTGAAAGAAACTATCCTAAACCAGCCGTTTTGTGAGACCATTAAACCAGTTTCGGGAAACTGGAAGTGTCAGTTATAAAAAACCTGTTATAAGAAACTTGTGAGTGGGGATGGA
This sequence comes from Diaprepes abbreviatus, assembly GCA_034092305.1. Lineage (NCBI taxonomy): Eukaryota > Metazoa > Arthropoda > Insecta > Coleoptera > Curculionidae > Diaprepes > Diaprepes abbreviatus. The sequence goes on along the minus strand of JASJET010000090.1, from coordinate 416,981 downwards.
GAAAATGTTTTTTCTGTACTTAGTTCAGTGATCGAAAATCCCAATATTAATCAGAATCATATATCCAAAAATACTAATATTGGTCAAGCAAGTACTTCAAGGATTCTTAACAAACACTTATAAAATCCAATTTTGTCAAAAGCTTCACGGAAATGATTCTGACAACTGAACTTAATTCTGCTTGTGGGTGTTAGATAAAGTGGCAGAAAATGAACACTTTTTTGATAAGTGTGTTGTTTAGTGGTGAATGTACTTTTCATAATAATGGTTTCGTGAATAGATGCATCTTCTATTACTATTCTGATTCAAATCTGCATGAATACAAAGTTATGAGAAAACATAATAGGTGGTCGGTTAATGTGTGGGGAGAATACTGGGTTCATACTTAATTGAAGCCTAGTTTTTTAAAGGACTGTTAAATGGTTTGATGTTTCGCGATTTTCTTATACACGAACTTCCAGTGTTATTAGAAGATGTCCTTTTAAATATTAGAACAACTATGTGGCTTCAACTGGATGGAGCTCTGCCTCATTATCATGGCGAGGATCGGCAATTTTTAAATCCCAACTTTCGAAACAGGTGGATTGGGAGAGATGGATTTCAAAATTGACCCCCGAGATCTCCGAACTTAACTCCACCGGATTTCTTGTTATGGGGATATATAAAAGGAATTGTCGACAATGCGCCCCCGACAACACCACAAGATATGAAAATACGCATAAGAGATGCTTTTCAAACTGTAACCCCGCAAATGTTATCCAAAGTTCCTAGCGGTTTCGAAAAAAGAATATGGAAGTGTTTGAAAATGGATGGTCGACATTTCGAACATCTACTATAAATATTTTGCTTATATTTTGTGCTACCATTAGTAAGTTACTACCATTATTCCTGTTATAGCCTGTTGGACGATTATAAATCGCGATCTGAGTTTCTGAACATTTGTAAAGACATTCCTGATTATTATTCTTATAGTTGTAAATTACCTGTCATTTCCAAATACCATATAGACAACTAGACACATTAGAACATCTATTCAAAAAACACAAAATGGTGCAGAAAACGACTATTTGCCGTATTCTGTCAAAACGCGAAGACTTAGCTATAGAACACACCATTCGCTAGGTATTTAAAAGATACATTTTCTGGTGAAATAAAAAGTAAATTTCTTATTTGATTAGTATTCATTTTTGGACACCCTATATAATATAGCAAGTTCATTATAATTGGGATATAAAATATGATTTATGTTACATACTGTACATAACTAAAATATGTCTTAAGTATTTGAAACATCAAAATTAGGTTAGGTTTTGTCAAAAATCAAATAATTTAAAAAGCCATAAGGTACTATAAACCTTATAGGTTTTATTTTGATCGAAGAATCGAAAAACTCAACAATATATAGGGGGTCCCATTTAAAAAAAAAATAACTCTGATATTTTCAGAGCTTTTGGAACACCCTGTATAATATGAAAATAATTTTTAAAAGGAACTATATTAGGTTCCCATATATCCCAAAAGTAAAACTTTTTGAAAGTCACGTATTTTGGCCGCAATCTTCAGTGCCGTATAGGGTGAATAACTCTATTTAATTTTAGAAAACTAATTTTAGATTCGCAATTCCGCTATCTTGAATTTAAAGAACTTAATTTTAGTTTCAAAATCTATGCCTCCAAAAACTCACTAATACCGATTTAAAAAAAAACTTTTTAGTCTGATCTGCATATTAAGTTTGAAGAAATTAATTTGATATATATTAAAGGAATCCCCTGATACTTGGAAATTAGCCTTAGATACCAATTTACGACTCTAATAACTCACTAATGCTAATTCTGAAAATGTAAAATTTTTTTGCTCTCCATGTCTTAATATATGCCCTCAAAAACTCCCAATACCGATTTTAAACAAAATCAAATGACTTTAAATTTTTAGTCCACCGCATTGAATTTTTCAAAAAAATTTAAATTTTGTACTTTATGCCTTAAAAAACGTCACACTACCAATTTTGAACAAAACCGAAAAATGAAACATTTTTTATTTCGCATTTTGGATCCTCCATACTGAATTTTTTGAAAATAATTTTTGATTTGTTGTTTCGATTCCAAAACAAAATTAATTTTTTTCTCTCATATTTCATACGCAATCTTGAATCTTACTAGACTAATATCCCAAAATGATACGAAACCACCGCAGAACCTTCCTGAATGACATTTAACGCAACATACCTACATAAAAAAAAATACACAGCTATCAATTTAGAACCCCCTCATTAAGGAAACGACCTAAGTTTAATTATCATTAATTAGTGATAATCCATCAAGAAACTCAACTATCGGGAATAAATATTTTAATTGAAAATATTAAAATTTAAGGAACCTCTTTAATAAATTATATTTTTACAGAGTATAACAGGGTTATTGGAAAAAAAAAGGGTAATGAATATTCACTTCAAGTATTTTTCGAATGAAAATATTTTAGGCATTTAAATCTGCGACGCGGTGCTGCAATTTCGAAATGCTTGTGGAGTATATAGCGATGCAAAAGAATTTCTGGGTTAAGCTGACTACGCTATACGGGCACATTTTTATTAAAAAGGGTTTTAAATGTTTACAGCTAATACCGCTTTTTTAGAACAAATGCAAATAATTTCTTTATTACGTAAGTATGGCTGTTTATTTTGGCCATTAATATAGCAATTTTCCTCTTGAACTGCACTAAAACATTGGTAATTAATAACTTTAAGTTTTTAATGTGAATTTAAAAACCCTATAACCATGTTTTCACTACTTTTTCTATTAAATTACAGTAATAATGATAGCAAGAGTTAATTATTTTAATTTCATATAAAGTAATCAGTTATTTTTCTGTATATCCTTTACCCAAGGTTTATAAATTTGATTTAAATAGCAAAAATACCTAATTACCTTAAAACCTTGATAACGAAATTTTCTTTCTTCTTTGAGAAATATTTAGTAAACTGTATGTATTTTAAGGTAAACCTATTAAAATACATTAATATTTGTTTATAGCACAGGGTAAGAAAAAACATATTTAAATATATTTAATGAAAATATTCCTAGATTCTCCGAGTTGGAATACTTCTATAGCCTATCGCATCTTTCACTGTCACAGTGTCAGATTCAAAAACTGCAACCTATTATGTTAGTTCTTCAAGTTGACATGTCCTAAAAAAGACACAATATGTACGGGGTGTCCCATTTTCAACACTTTTAGGGGTTATTGGAGTTATTATCAAAGATAGAGTGTTGCTGTTTTCACTTTGGTTTCTTATTTTTAATGAAATTCCGGTGTCAAATTTGTCATTGCTCTCTTAGTATTTAATCAACAGGATAATTTTGAAAATGTTTCCGTTATGATTTAATTTATTAAAAAGGTAAACACTAATTTCTATAGATTTTTTACGTAGAGTTCAGTGACGTAATCAGTTTGTTTCTAAAACATTAAGTTTTTCAGATATCAACCAAACTTATGATTTCTTAAATAGGACACCCTGTATATTATTTTAGATATTGATTAAGTATAATTTAGGTTTTTCAAAAAATATATAACATGTTTATTTTATTTTGAAAAACTAGGTCAGAATTCGATATTTGGAACAATAATAATTATACTAAAGATTAGACACTTTAAAAGTTAATTTTAATGTTTTTCTATATTTTTAATTGTAAACATATAATTATTTTTACATTTTTACTTGAAACAACACTGTTATTATAAAACCAGAATATTGAAATTTGATTGAAAAGAAACAAGAAGAACATTATTTCATAAACTAAACTAAACCAAGAGTTTTTTTAAGATGGTTTTCAAAATGACGGCCGTTTTCTTAAATGCAATATCGGCACAGTTTCGTTATTCTTCTAATTGCATTTAAAAGAATCATAGGTCTATTATGAAGAGTTTAGAAGGCCAAACCAATTGCCTCACGAAGTTCCATTATAGATTCATGCCGTGTCTTATACACTTGATTTTGCATAAAACTTCACAAAAAAATCCAAAGTGGAAAGACCAGGAAATCGTGGGAGCCATCTCACTGGCCCATTGGTACCTATTCATCTCTAAGGAAAGTTATTGTCCAGAAATTACTGTAACAGCCCAGAGTTGTGGCTCGGGGCACCGTCTTGTTGAAGATAAATGGAATTGAAAGGGGTCAATGGAACATTTTTAAGTAATTCTGGAATAATTTCTTCAAGAATTTCTAGGTATCTACGTGCTGTGAGACCTCCTACAAACATCCTGTAGGTTATGCGTAGGTCCAAAATAAAACACAAGTCATCAAATCCGAACCGCCCTTGTTGTGCCCTTTCGAAAGTTAAATGGTGATTTTCTGCAGACCAATGCCTCATGTTGTGACAATCAAAAATTCCCTCACTTGAAAAATAACATTCGTCAAACCAGGTGACAAAGCTGGCAAAAGTTTCGTTGGAGCAGATTTGTTCTAAATACCATTCAAAACTTTACTCGGCGCTCATCATCTTCGGGGTGTGAATATTGCACTATTTTAAATTTATATGGATGATATTTATGTTTTTTCAAAACTCTTTCAGTCAGATTTTGCTACACTAACTTCTTCCTCTATTTTTCTACAGGATGTTGCTGATACGTAAAATAACACATTTGTTTATTTCTGAATAAAAGATCCGTGTCAACTAGATTTCTTTTTAAACGCGCAAATATGTCGGGAAAGCCTTTTTTCTGGAAACCTAATATGAACAAAAACGATCGCCAGATATGAGAAGTTATCCTAATGATAAAGCTTTAAATACATTACCTATTGAAATATAATTCAGAAGTTTCTTGGGGACTTTCATTGCTTTGTATAAAACCCACTAACATGTCATACATTTCATAATTATTATAAACAGCCATTGTAAATGCAATATAAATAAAAAGTAAAATATAAACATTTACATAACAAAAATATTTCACAAATAATAACAATCTGATAAAACTTCTTTCTTAAAAATTGTCAGTGGCCTTCTATTACAAATAAAGTAAATTATTGAAAATATTGAAATCCTAGTTTTTCAAAATAAAATAAACGCATTACCTATTGTTAAAAAGCCTAAATTATATTTAAGCAATATATAAAATAATATACAGGGTGTCCTATTAAAAAAAAATAAGTTTCATTAATATCTCAAAAATTTAACTTTTTAGAAAAAAAAATGACTGCCACACTGTACTTTATGCAAAATACTTTACAAAAACTAGTTTTAACCATTTTAATAAATCACTGCATAACGAAAATACGAGATGTGCCTAAAAAATGAAGATTTTCAAAATCTCCCTGTCGATTAAAAATTAAAAGAGCCATGATAAATTTGACACAGGAATCTTTCGTTTCATTAAAAAGTAGGACAACATAGTGAAAATCGAAACATTATATATTTTATAATAACTCCAATACTCCCACCAAAGTGTCGAAAATGGGACACCCCATATACGACTCCAAATATTCTCAGTACGGCTGACAGCCAGTCAGGTAGCACTCAGTCAAATTATTTTTCATAGTTCATGTAGGCTGTTGTTCCTGCGGTTGGTATTGGCAGATATTTGCCTGGAAATTGTATATTCTGCCGATTTTTTGGCAAGAGTAAATGACGCCTTCTGTAGATCAAGCAAAACATTATTTTTTAGAAAAATCAATCGATGAGCACACACAACACCAATAAAAATCGCCATTTCTAACAACACTACAACAATCTAAGGCGGCGTTTCCCAAGTGGTCGTTCGCTAACCCCTAGGGGTTCGCTAGCTTTATAAAGGAGGTTCTTCAGAATGGTAGAAGGTTTTATATGAGTTAATAAATCAAGGGTTTAAACAGTCCTAAAAACACACAACTTCAAACCATATAAATATCATCTGGTGCAAAATTTACATCGTGGTGACGCACAGTGTCAAATAGAGCTAGGTAAAGGGCTTTTACAAAGTATAAACAGAGAAATGAATTTTGAAACAGTCGGGCCAGGCTTATTTTACTAAGGCCAGTATATTGAATCCACAGAATACTAGGTTTTGATCTTAGGAAAGTCAACATGTAATATTTCCGCGGAAACGGCAAGGCAGGTTTGGCTTCAGCGTTTCATGTTTGATACATGGAACAAAAATTGTATATGATAAATATGAAGGCAGTCTTACTGCAAATGAATATTTGCCCATTCTGCACACATTGTTCCGGAAATAAGAGAAGTGCCCTTAATGCGACTTAACCATCTGTACCTGCAACAAGACGGAGCCTCGCTTACAATGGACAAATTTTAAGGGCCTATCTGGACACTAAATTTCCGCGCAGCTGCACTGGGATAAATGAACCTATAAGATAGCCAGCCAGGACTCCCAACTTGTTGATTTTGGAATTTTTCTCGTGGGAATACTTCGAAAATAAAATTTATACCTTTCAGTACCAAACTATGGCGGATTTAAGAAAAGCGACTCAAAGAGCATTCACAGTTTCAGGTACGGCGTTTTATGATCTCAAATGCATTTTAAGGCATAATGGAGAACAATTTGAAAAATATTTGTGAGAATTTTTTTCGTTCAACGTAATACACAATTGTTTCTTGTTATAAAGTAAATTATATTAAGAATCCGAAAATATACTTTGCCATGTTGTATTCATCAACATACTATCGATACTTGTAATAGAGTTTTATTTCTTTAAATTCCCGTCAGGACTTACTAACTAGATCTAATAATTTTTAAAAAAAGTCAATTTAAGACTCAAACTAATTATAAATATAGTGTATTATATATTTTTGAAAAGCTTGTATCAAAATATATCACATAAGTGAAAAATATATAGGGTGTCCCATTTAAACAAGCAATTTTCATTTATTTCTCCGAAACAGTCGAACCTATAAAAAAAATGACTACCCCACTAACCCTACATGAAAAACCCAGTTCTGCTTTTTAACTAACAAATATATTTATGAAAATACTGTTAATGATTGTTAGTTTCTTTAAAAAATAGCACAATGTCATGAAAACCTTATCCTTCTATTTTTACAAATAAAGCAGATTACCAGTAAAACCATCGAAAATTGGACATACTCTATAAATAACATGATATTTCTGAATATGTCATCAACTTCATTAAAGTAATAGATAGATGCGAAACACGATTTACCTTTGAAACTCCAGCCGTGTACACCACACATGACTTAATTATAGTCTGGGATTTTATAGAAACCACAACTTTTCGCTGCCCGCTTTCAAAGCCTGAACCATTCCTTTATGAATTTGTTTTCGGTACATCTATACCCTTTTGACTAATTCCAACTATTTTTTTTTTTTGGTTTATTAGAACATGGATATATAAAAGCCTCTTCTTTTTTTACTAATTTATTTGTCGATACTCTAGAATCCAGAAGCGTCAGAGTTTTGAAAAGGAATCAGATTCAGTAATGGAAGCACATATCAAGCCTGTAGCACCTTTTTCATAATCGACAAAAGTAATATTCGCTACTTTATTTTACCTCTATTCAACAATAAATTTTATTTACAAACTTATTGCTGAAGGGGCCCACATTCACGAAAAGTGATCATTACCTAGATATACATAGATGTGAGATTATCTTGAATAAGAATATGTAGATCTTTTGTCCAGAGAGACTGGATATATTTTCATTTTTCAAAATTAGATATAGAGTTATTTAATTTTAAATTTTTGTGTAATTTTTCTTCAACGTAAAAATCTGAATAAAAAACTCATTTTATATTTTAATAAAAATTTTTTGGTTACATAGTGATATTCTTGTAATTTATTGATGTTTCCATCCAAAGTCTATTCAGTAACTTTTTTTGATATTTTACCTTTCGAAAAATATATATGAAAAAAAGGGCTGCCGTAAGCTTTTTGATGGTTGTATTAGAATTATAGAATCTATTTCATCTACATGCCGAAAGTAATATTTAGTAATTTTATTATTTCTTCTATAACATGAACATTTGGAGAGTAAAAACTAATTTAGCAGTAAATCTGGTAGAAATACATTCAAAAAGAAAATACATACTTTGACGTTCAAAAACACAGAGTGATTCTCCGGGAAATTTATCGATCTATTGTGGAAAAAGTATAATTAGGAAGAATCTGAAAATTTCACGGTGCATGTGGTACAACTGGATAAAATGTTTTCAAGATGGCGGCACTTCCGGTTATACCGGAAATAGGTGTCAACTTGCTTATTTTAAATAGAACACCCTATATATTATTTCATTTTTGATTTCTACGTAAAATTATAGACATAATTCATATATAATTTTCTATATCTAAGTCTCACCTTTTTGGACATATTTAAATTTTTATGTCAAAAATAACGTTTGCGGACCAAAACTTAACTATAAATTTTTCCTATAAGAAAGTCTATTATTTAATTTGGGTTAGTTTTCTTGTAGACGAACATCGATTTTAGTAGCCTTATTATGATATTTTGAAAATAATTAGTAAAGAGTGGTCAAAAAAGAAGAATAAAAATTATGTTTAAAAAATCGTTAAAAGTCAATTTTTTAAAACAAAAAGCACTTATTTTTATAATTTTATCATACTAAGCATTTGGTTGTCTATTCCAAAAATTTGTAGTTTTCAAAATATTGGCAACTCAACATCTTTCTGTGGTAAAAATGATATACTGCTTTTATGATTCGTTTTTAGTTGGCTATGATGGCAAGGTGTGGCAAAAATACAACAATCGAAAACTACAGAACTGTCACTATTTCTTTCCATTTGAAATTCATTAACAATAATCATGGCGGAGCGATTAAATTACACACACGAAGATTATTTAAACTTATTTATTGTTTAAGGAGAATATGATGGAGTTACTTCAAGAACATGCCATACATTTGCGATCCGATATCCGCAGAAACAGAAGCCAACACCACCAATTGATAAAAGGATTATAGAAAAATTTGGATCCCTAAAAGCAAAAAGGAATAGAAATAAACCAGTTGTTAATAATGAAAATATTGAAACTACAATTTTAGGATATCTCGCCGCATATCCGACAATATCTACAAGTAGCATTAGAGTCTGGATTATCTCATACATCAGCTTTAAGGATCTTATGGAAATACAATTTTCATCCCTATGTATATTCTATAGTACAATATTTAAAAGCTACTGATGTTCCACGAAGAGCAGAGTTCTATCAATTTATTTTTCTTCGGCCACAAGAAAATGTTGGTTTTTTGGATAATATTATTTGGTCGGACGAAGCCAAATTCACAAAAAATCGATTGTTTAATCGACGCAATACCCACTATTAGAGGGACTTAAACGTACATCCATTTAGAGAATTAAATTTTCAAAAGTCTTGGCAGTTTAACTTATATTGTGCTATAAGAACTTACGGCATCGTCGCCCTAGAATTCTACCAAGATAATCTGAATGGTAAGTTAGCCATTTTTCAAGACTTTTAGATACAAAATACGTTTTTTAACTTACAAGTGAGCCCTACTTCGACATCTTGAGAAATTTGGAAGTGAACTATTTAGATAACTTTCCGCTGGCTGATCACAGAAACCTATTTTATCAACATGATGAGGCACCGCCACACAATAGTCATTTAGTTAACAATCATCTGCAAAAACTTGCTTTATAATCAATGGATAGCCAAGAATGGGTCACATCTTTTAATCACTATGGAAGATTGTATGCAGCGCGTCAGAATAGCATTTGAAGAACTTAATTCTCAGTCAATAAGAAAAGCCACCCAGGAGTTCCTGCTTAGGTGCAAAAAATGTTTGGAAGTTCAAGAGCGTCAATTTGAACATTTACTTAAATAATTTTTGTAACTTTATTTTATTAACAACTGGTTTATTTCTATTTTTTTTTTAGCTTTTATAGATCCAAAGTTCTTGAAGTTTTTTATAATCTTTTTAATAGTTGGTAGTGTTGGTATCTGTTTCTTCGGATATCAGATCGCCAATGTACTGCATGTTCTTAAAATAACTCTGTCACCTTCTTTATAAATAATAATTGAATTTAAATAATATTCGTGTGTGTAATTAAATCGCCCCGGCATGAATATTATTAATGAATGTCAAATGCAAGAAATAGTGACAATTCTGTAGGGTTCGATTGTTTTATTTACGCCACGCATCGCCGTCATGGCCAACTAATAACAAAATTTAAAAGCCGTATAGCGTTTTTACAACAAAAACATGTTGAATTGACAATATTTTGAAAACAACAAATTTTTGGAATAGACAACCTTATGCAAAGTTACCCTTATTTTTAATGCTTAATGTGATAAAATTAAACTATTTGAAAAAAATGACTTATGACGATTTTTTAAATATAATTTTTATTCTTCTTTTTTGACCACTCTGTACTAATAATTTTCAAAATATCATAAAAAGACTACTAAAGTCGATCTTCGTCCACAAGAAAACTAACCCAAATTAAAAAATAAAGACTTTCTCATATCAAAAATTTATAGTTAAGTTTTAGTCCGAAAACGTCACTTTTGACATAAAAATTTAAATATGTCCAAAACGGTGAGACTTAAGTATAGAACATTGTACATAAGATATGTCTAGAATTTTACAAACAAATCAAAAATGCAATAATATATAGGGTGTTCTATTTAAAATAAGCAAGTTGATATCTACTTCCGGTATAACCGGAAGTGCCGCAATCTTGAAAATATTTTAGCCGGTTGTCCCCATGCACATTAGTACTTTGTCAAATTTTCAGTTTCTTTATAATTATAGTATAAAAATATTAGAATATTGTCAGATTTGCATTACGCACATTTTTCTACATAAATGTAGTTTGTTAAAATAATAATACTGGTTCTAACAGCAACTAAAATCTCTTCATGGTCGAATGGTGCACCCGTTCCCTTTGTAACTTTAAGTCGCAATCAATTTCTAACAAAAAATAATTCGTAGATTTTTTCGTGATCATAATCCACAATTTTACTTCGCAATTCCACATTTTTTAAATTAAATTATGTTTTTTATCTGGTTTTTATTACCTCGCTTTCTTGCCTGTCTGTTTGTTTGTCTATTCGGTATAAACTTAGCAATCGATTTTAAACTAAATTCCCGATGAGCTATAGACTAGTAACTTTAAACATTCCTCAAAAGTGGATGACAATACACTATTAACTCACTTTCTTGCCTATCTGTTTGTTTGTTTGCTTGTTTCTGCGGTTCAAATTTTCCAATCGATTTTAAACTAACTTTTCGATGAACTAGAAACTTGAATCTTTAAACATAGCTCAGAATGGGATGACAAAGTAATATTAATTCACTTTCTTGTCAGCTTGTTTATTTGTCTGTAAGGTACAAATTTTGCAATCGATTCTAAACTAACTTCGCGATGAGCTAGAGCTTTGAAGCTTTAAATAGCTCAGAACTGGATGACAAAGCAATATAACTCGCTTTCTTATGTGTGTGTTTGTTTATTTGTCTGTTCGCACAAATTTTGCAATCGATTTTAAATTAAAAACTAAAAGACAGAAAACAGTTATTTAGATAAAAAATATTAATATAACACGTTATTAATGATTAAAATATATAAAATAATTTCTTCTAGCTCCATACATATTTGCAACCCCATATAGATTCCTAATCAAATACACATTGTCCTGTAAATTGGTGATTGTGAATTTTTAACAACTATGATAATACTTGTGAGATTTAAAACAATAAACGTGGGGTACAGTAGATACTGTTGTGTAAGTTTTCTTAACGATAGCTACTTCCTACACTCCACCACTCTATTGCATGCACACCAAGTTTTTCGTTTAAGATGTTACAAGTATTTTTATAGCTATTAAAAATTCACAGTCACGAATTTTCAGGACAATATGTACGGATTAAAAAATCTGTATGGGGCTAGTTTCTAGCGTGTTTTAAAACTTGGTACATGAAATTTATTTTTAATTTAATTATTTTTTAGGTTGCCTTCATAACATTCTGTATATATCTAATATAGGCCTAGAAAGAAAATTGTCCTTTGCAGTAGCTGATATGTAAAAGTGTAGCAGTAGAAATTGTGACACGCTGTTTAAAATATTATTTATAGTGACAATCTTAAACTACCTCAGAATATCTATATATAAATTTTTTTTTCCTTTGATTTTTAATGGAACCAATGAGAAATTTAAATTTAAAATATATTTTATGAGAAATGAAACAAACAATACACCTTTACAGAATAACCAAAATATGATGCTATTCCTAAAAAAAAAACAATACATTTTTAAATTAAAATCCTGACACTTTTATTCAAAGAAACGCAAACAGGACATATGGCTTTTAACAAAATGGGACATTTTCTTTTATAATTTTCCCCAAAGTTTCGCCGCCCTGTTAAAAAACTCTGTAACTGTTGTAATTAGCAGGAACAAGAATAAAATTAAAAAGAGAGTTATGATGCCTGCCATATAATATTTTACGTTTTTTATGTTTTCATCTGGGAAAAGCATTTCTTTAAATTATAAAGATTTGGAAAATAATTTTATTTTAGTGTAATGTTCTTGTTTTAAGGTTTTTAATCCATTACATTTACTTATTAAAATAAAATTTAAAAGTTTTCATACCATAAGTATTTGCAAATTTTATTGGAATTGTGGTTTTACTTCATAAAAGTTATTAAGTAAAAATTCAATTGGAAAGTAACTTTTAAATTGCTGCAACTCAAATATCAATGCCTTAAATTTATAAGACTATTATTTCGTGGCATCTTGCTATTCAATAAATTTACTGTTTTTCTTTCTCCAAACAAAAATATTTGAAGTTTCGGTAAATACAAAAAATATTTAATAAACTGTTAAGTAGTAATTTAAAGGTATTAATATTTTTTCTGTGAATAATATGTAATTTCTTTTCCATAAAAAACATTTAAGAAACTTTGAAACTAGTGATGAAAAATTTTCATTTACGAGTATGTAAATGTAGTTTCAATTAAATTATATATAAAAAAATAGTTTTTATGAATCCTACCTTCCGTCTCAGTACAAAAATAATAAGTTGTAACTGTTTATAGTCGAAAAAGTTTTAGAAAATTCTAAAACTTTAAAAAAAGTTATTTAAAGTAGCAAACAATTAAATGATTTTTTAAATCTGTTCTCAAAAACTTTTTAAAATTTGTTACGAATAACCATAACTTCTAAGCAATATTGCGCTTGTACGTAGTTTCGCGCCCGAAGTTGCGATGTTAACTAACTATCCGCAAGAACAACTCCGGAGGATGCAGTGACTTCGCTCCAGAAGGGAATCTGCGCTCCGAAGAGCGCCAAATCGCCGCTCTTCAACGGCATCGTGCGTAAGAGTTTGTTGGAGTTGAGTTTACCACCACCCGCACCTGTTGACAACATTCATTCAAGTAAATTTCCCAGTTGCGACTGTTGTGTGCCGAGGGAATGAAAGAATGAACGCAGGAAGCGGAAATGTTACAGATTTTATCGAAGAAGGCCGTTTATTTGATTTGTAAGAGGAATGGCGTTTAATAGAAATCGAGAGTATTACATGTAAACACTCAGGTTGATAATTTATATACTAAAAAGTTTTGCGGATGGTTGTGTTGTTTAGTTTGAAAATTATTAGATAAAAGTTAGATTATTTTCAAAATAACTGTTTCTGTTAAAATAGGTTAGGTGTAAATAACTGAAAAAGAAAGCATTTGTTTCGAATCGAAATCATTATATATTGACAATCAATTATACTGAAGTACTGAAATACGTCAGCTTAAAATTGCAAAGAATATACTAAAATTTATAAAGTCAATGATTACAAAAATGCTAAATATTTAAAACATTCTAGCAACACAAAAATGTGTTACAAAGTAATAGCATAAATAAATAAATGTAATAATTTATTTTTATGGACAGTTAGAAATTCGTCCACCGTATATATATATATATATATATATATATATATATATATATATATATATATATATATATATATATATAATTAATTGAATAATGTCTCAATATTTCTTAAAGCAACTGAAAGACCCGGCGCGGCATTTCATTTTAAAAACGGTACCAACATAAAAGCTCCATTCTGATAAAAGGCTGTTCTGTGTTATCGGTCATTTAACATATGTCAATACAGGATGATTCGCCGGGAGGTTTATCGATCGATTGTGGGAAAACTATAATTAGGAAGAATCTGAAAATTTGTACAGTGTACTAACGTGCATGGGAAAGAGCCGGCTAATATATTTTCAAGATGGCGACACTTCCGGTTATACCGGAAGTAGATGTCAACTTGTTTATTTTAAACGGAATACCCTATATATTGCACTTGTGATTTCTACGTAAAATTTTAAATATATTTTATGAATAATATTCTACATTTAACTCTCACTGACCAAAACTTAACTATAACTTGTTTATGATATTTTGAAAATTATTAGTACAGAGTGGTCAAAAAAGAAGAATTAAAATTATATTTAAAAAATCGTCAAAAGTCAATTTTTTTTAAATAAAAAGCACCTGTTTTTATAATTTTATCATATTAAGCGTTAAAAATAAGGGTAACTTTGTATAACGTTGTCTATTCCAAAAATCTGTAGTTTTCAAAATATTGGCAATTTTTCTATTGTAAAAATGCTATACGGCTTTTGTTATTAGTTGGTCATGATGGCGAGGCGTGGCGAAAATAAAACAATCGAACAATATAGAATTGTCACTATTTCTTGCCATTTGACATTCATTAAAAATAATCATGCTGGAGCGATTAAATTACATGTATGAAGATTATTTAAACTTTTTTATTATTTATGGAAAATGAGATTTATTTCAAGAACATGCGATATATTCGCGATCTGATATCTGCAGAAACAGAAACCAACACCATCAACTGTTAAAAGGATTATAGGAAACTTCAAGAACTTTGAATCCATACAAACAAAAAGGAATAGAAATAAACCGACTGTTAATAATAAAAATACTCAAATTACAATTTTAGGATATTTCGCCGTATATCCGACGATATCTTCAAGGCAAGTAGCATTAGAGTCTGGATTATCTCAAACATCAGTTTTAAGGATTTTAGGAGAACACAATTTTCATTCCTATGTATATGTAAATAGTACAATATTTAAAATGCACTGATTTTCCACGAAGAGTAGAGTTCTGTCAATTTATTTTACTTCGGTCACAGGAAAATTCTGGTTTTTGGATAATATTATTTGGTCGGACGAAGCCAAATTCACAAAAAATGGATTGTTTAATCGACGCAATTCCCACTATTTTAGCAATTTAAATGTACATCCATTTAGAGAATTACATTTTCAAGAGTCTTAGCAGTTTAAAGTGTATTGTGTTATAAGAAATGCCGGAATCGACGCAATTCCCACTATTGGAGCAACTCAAATGTATATCTATTTAGAGAATTAAATTTTCAAGAGTTTTGGCAGTTTAACGTGTATTGTGCTATAAGAAATGAAGGCGTCGTCGCCCTAGAATTCTACCAAGATTATCTGAGTGGTAGGTTAGCCATTTTTGAAGACTCCTAGATACAAAATACGTTTTTTTTTAGTTTATAGGTGAGCACTACTGCGACATCTTGAGAAATTTGGAAGTGAACTATTTAGATAACTTGCCGCTGGCTGATCATAGAAATTTATTTTATCAACATGATGGGGCGCCTCCACATAATAGTCATTTAGTTAACAATCATCTGCAAAACTTGTTTCATGATCAATGGGTAGCCAAGAATGGGCCACATCTTTGACCACCTCGCCCCCTTGACCTAACATTACTTAATTTTTTTTATTTGGGGGACAATCAAAAATAAAGTATACAACACCGCATTATATTTTACATGGATTTGGATTTTCTAAACACAGTCCATTTCCTTTGTGGTCCAGCACGAAAGGACTTTTTGTAAAGTGCAATAAAATATCTCAGAAACGACATGACAAGTCTGCTAATCAATAAACTCTTTCCTAAACTATCACCTTGAAGCCCCATTACCCATAATATCATAACCTACTAACCCAGAAATCAAATAATTCTATGACCCCTCGACCCCATAAACACAAAAATTGTTGCATGTGATTTTTAAGGTACTTTCAGCCTATCAACTCACAAGGAAACCTCAGAACTCAATAACTGCAATGCCTTATAAACCAACTACTCTGTAGCAATAGAATAAACATGAAACATCGTAACTAAAAAATCCAGTAAGCATAAATTCTTATTTTCTAAGCTCATAAATATGAAACCCTATAACCTACTTCCATAACTATAAAATCACATAACCGATAAATACCATTACCTAATCTTATAAATATAAAATCCAATTATATCATTCCATAAGTGTGAAACATCATAACAGAACAATACTCTAATCGAATATTTCCATAAGGTCATCCCATAACCAGAATTCTATAAAAATGTATCCATAACGGCAACAACTTTTGAGGTCTTCGAGGCATGATCTTAAAAGGTAATGAGCGTCTTCGCCTGGAATCTACATAGCTCAAATCCTGCAGTTAATAAATGTTTATATTTTACCTTTTTTAGTTACATAGTTGCAGGATTATTACGCTATGAGGTTTCGGGACTTTCAAGTACTGCTGTTTTGTCCTATGAGTTCCACTGTCCCATAAGACCAGCCATAGAAACTAGAGATGTCTTAGGAGTCACATGAATAAATGTTTTTATTAACAAGTTTCTTGTCTTTTTTCTCAACAACTAAAGGGTGTTTTTTATAGAGGTATAGAACTTTTAAATGGAATAAAACAAAGATTAATTTTTTAAATTGACATGAAATTTACTTTATTCGAAAGATAACCTTCTAGCATTAAAATTTAAATATGACTTCTGGCATATGACCGCCGCAGCTGGCTCGGACGTAGTCTAATCTGGAGGTCCAATTTTCGATGACTTTTTCCAACATTTGTGGCCGTATATCGGCAATAACGCGGCGAATGTTGTCATTCAACTGATCAATCGTTTCGGGCTTATCGGCGTAGACTACCGACTTCACATATCCCCACAGAAAATAGTCTAGCGGCGTTAAGTCGCACGATCTTGGAGGCCAATTCATGGGTCCGAAACGTGTAACTATGCGGTTACCAAACGTTTCCTTCAATAAATCAATTGTGGCACGAGCTGTGTGACATGTTGCGCCGTCGTTTTTAAAGAAGTACGGACCAATGATTCCACCAGCCCATAAAACACACCAAACAGTCAGTTTTTCTGGATGTAACGGTGTCTCAACATACACTTGAGGATTATCATCACTCCAAATACGGCAGTTTTGTTTATTGACGTATCCATTCAAACAAAAGTGAGCTTCATCGCTAAACAAAATTCGCTTATGAAAATTTGGATCAACAGCAATCTTGTTTTGGGCCCATTCACCGAATCTACGCCTTGCTAGGTGATCGTGTGGCTTCAATTATTGCACGAGTTGGATTTTGTAAGCACGCAAACCAAGATCTTTCCGCAAAATCTTCCATAAAGTGAATGGACACATATCCAATTCCTGTGCACGATGGCGGATAGACTGATTCGGGTCTTCCTCTACGCTACGCTCTACAGCAGCAATGACTTCTCCTGTACGCACTGTACGACGTCTCTGTGGATGCGTATTATCATTTAGAGTAATGGTTGTGCGAAAACGTTCCATAGTTAATCGAATTAATTGCTCTTATGGACGATTATGTTGACCGTAAAATGGACGTAGTGCGCGATACGTATTTCGAACAGAACTATGATTTTCAAAATAAATTTGCACAATTTGGAAACGTTGTTTAGGCGTCAGTCTATTTATGTTGAAATGCCAAACCAAACTAAACATAAATCACTTGACAGCTGACAAAATGGCCGCCAGTTTAAAAAGTATTGCCAATTTAAAGTTCTAAACCTCTACAAAAAAACACCCTTTACTTGTTTATAGAGTCGCGGATTTATATGGTTATTGGTAATAGGATTTCAAGATGGTTAAATTACCCAGTTTAAGTTTAAGTTTATTAGTCAACAGATGTTTTACGTCGGTTTTGAGACATTTTCCTAAGCTTTATTAAGAATCCAGATTTGCTGGGTAGAAACAGATAAATAATTTGTGGTTAGTGACCCGCAATCCTAGTAAAATACCTTGTATTAGGTGAGCTAATCAAGAAAAAAGTGTGGTTCTGTGATATCCATTGTATAGTCCAAATTTTGTTTCCTCTGGTTTTTTTTAAATTTAAAAATTTGAAAAGGCGTTTTAAAGGACGTTATTTTGCAGAAAAGAGGTAGAGGTAGAGGATGTTAATGTGTATTTGAAATGCCAACAAGATTTTTTTTTCCTAATGGAATAAAATTTTTACAGGACAGATGGTGCAAGTGTGTTGAAGTCAGAGGCGATTAAGTTCAAAAATAAAATTATCAAGAAAATCTTTTGTGTCATCGAGAGGACGAGAACCGTTTTATTACCCTTCGTATAGGTAACTGTATTTACAAGAACGATAGTAATTTTTTCTAGACTAAGTACCAACACAAAAATTATCTGATTGTCTGTCGGGCAAAATTAGATTAATAATCTTATTATCAATATCAGTTGCCACTAGCCTTTTAAGTATTTTGAGGTTGTTTAGTAAAAGAAAAAATGTAATTTTTCATTAGTTTTACGCTTTAGGCATTTATATGCTATAAAAAATTTTGAACGTTGGAAAATATAATGTTTATTAATTAATTTACAAATGCGCACAAAAAGGATTATTTACTGGTGAAACAAATCTCGTGTAATAAAATTAGAAGGTACGTGGAATTGTGACAAATGACGACCGAGGAGGTCAGAATTTAGGCACAGCGAGTCATCCAGAATTTATTAATTTAATAGAGTCATACAATATTTTTTCAAATTTATCAGATAAAGGTTGAACTAACCTTTATAGATTTTCCGCGCCACTAAAATGGGTTAACGACGAGAATTTTTTACCCAGTTTCGATCACCCAAACGAAATTCTCAACATCTGTCACATCATAGCATTCGCTTTTCTTATTAACCGACTTCCAAAACAAGGAGGTGCTACAGTCGACTGATGTTTGTTTTTAGGTATAGGCAGCATCGATTTAAATGAAACTTTTTGCATTATGTTCAGGAAGTTGTTGCAGTGGTCTCATATACTTTTGGCTGAAATTGGTTCAGTAAAATCGAAGATGACGTTGATAATATAGGGGAGTTTTCGGGGTTGTACATAACGAATCCAAAATTATTTTTTAAAAATTCAATCGTGCGGTTTAAAAATTTTGCATCTCTCAATTTCTTCCAAAATTAGTGTAAGGGGGCTTTTGTGGGTGTAATTTACGAATATAAAATTATAAAAAAGTCAATATGACGGATTCAATATGGCGAACTAAAAATTTTACATCTTTCGATTTTGTCCGAAATTTATATAAGGGATGTTATGAAAATGCAAATTGTGAATTTAATATTATTCAAAAAAACTCATTATGGAGATATGACATTTTAACATCTCTCGATTCTCTCCAAAATTAATATAGGGTGTTTTTGAGGATGTAAATTACAAATTTAAAATTTAAAAAAATTCAATATGGCGGATCTAAAATGGGAGACTTCATTTTAACATCTCTCCATTTTTTTCAACCCTTGTTGCTGGAGAGTTTCTAAAAATGCAATATGGCGGATCCAATATTGGCGTTGGATTTATTTTTTAACCTACTTCTAAAATATGGAGGTACTAAATTTGACCACTATATATGTATTTTTTGTATGTATATACATCGATCTGTTCTGAATTGCATTTTTTGCGTTATATAAAGTTGTGGCGGTGATTCCATATTATTTTGGCTGAAATTAGTTTAATAAAATCATGCTGATAATTTTCTTCTAAATGGGTATGGGGTAGTTTTTGGGGTTGTACTTATCAAATCTTACTTGTGGACAAATTGTCATGTTACAACTTTAGTCCAAAAAGTCACGACCTAATGGAATCCTTTTTGTCAGATCGATACCAAAACGATTTAAGAAACAATGAAAAATGAACTCTTAAACAAAGTAGCATGGGGACATGGCGTAATTTAGATCTCCATTTTACATGGGAAGCTCATCTCGATTTTCTGACAAAGAGTCTATCCTCAACCATCTTCCTCATTAGATCTTTCAAAAATACCTACCTAAGGATGTCTTACTGGCCACATATCATGCGCTTTTTATTTCTCAGTGCGGCGGTGACATATATATATATATATATATATATATATATATATATATATATATATATATATATATATATATATATATATATATAAATAAGTAGATAAGTTTTTGTCCGTGTAATTTAAAATAAAATAGAATAAAATATTGGCGAAGCGGACGTGAAAATTTGTCAATCTACATGATTCTCGTGTTAAAAAGTGCGGAGCACTCCAAAATATGGAAAAACTCCGGGTCCGACAGATGGCAACAGCGCTGTTTCGTCCTAATATGGGACTCGTCAGGCTACCGCATTCGGTACAAACCATCATCTCGCCTTTGCATCGTATAAAGCTCAATTTAGAATCAAAAAACAGCAAACAAGACGACAAAGGCGACATCTCGATGGTCTCATTTTCAAGCCTCAATTCAATCCTAAATAACGTTTTCAATTTTGTGACAAATATATTCAAATTTGGAACTTAGCAAGGCCAAGGACAATTTAACATAATTTTTACCTAATATTTGCAATAAAGGCTACAGGGTGTTGAACACATCGGCTTAAATTTAAACAAGTTTAAATGAATAAATATCTTTTTTTTTAAATGGTACACCCTGTATATTTTCATGTTATTTAATAGAGTAATAAAAACCCTAAAAGTTTTGTTCAATATATCCTATACCTATTTATAATAGTTTTTGAGATATTTCAGTTTTTCTTATTTTCCATACTTTTTTACAGAAATAGTCTTCATTATCATAGTAGCCATGTAAAATAATAAAAAGAAACTACAGAAACAAACAGAATGTGGTTAAATATGATGAAATACATTATTCGTTATATTACAACGGCAATAGTTTAATTAAACATAATGTGAAAAAATTAATACAACAATAACGACAAGGCAAATACATATTTACTTTTATACTAAATTGAAACAAAAAAATTACCTATTAAATACTGAGATTAATTATTTCTTTTTAATAAGTGTTCGAATAAACGACCCTCTTGTGCAATGCACAAATTTAGTCTTTTTTGCAGATTTTCTCGGACCCTGGACAAAATTAGTGGCGTTATTGTTCTACTGGTATCCCTAATCCTGTTTCGCATATCTTCCACTGTTGTTGGTGGATTAACATACACCTTATTTTTAATATAACCCCATAGGAAGAAATCTAATGGGGTGATGTCGTAAGACCTTGGTGGCCACTTAATGAAACCCCCACGTCCAATCCATTTTTACGGATATCGTTGGTCCAAAAATGCACGAACTTCACGATGGTAATGCGGAGGCGCACCATCGTGCTGGAATCACATACTGTCGAGCTCATCCCTATCGAGACTTTGAAGCAGTTGGGGTAGTTCTTCTTGTAGAAAGTTCAGGTAACTATGGCCATTTAGTGGTTCATTAAAAAAGTGGGGTCCAATAATTCGATTATGATGAATACCACACCAAACATTTAATGACCAGTGGTTTTGATGTTGCACCTCTCTAATCCAAAATGGGTTTTCTGTGGCATAATATTGCATGTTGCGTCTATTTACGGCACCGTTACTTCTAAAAGTAGCTTCATCAGTAAACATTACCTTGCATAATAAATTTGGATTTAATTGAATCTCCGCATTTATTGTACGACAAAAGTTTACACGACTTTCAAAATCCTGTCCATGCAATTCTTGGTGTAATTCCATGTGATATGGATGATACCTATATTTCTTGGTAGTACGATTAGCGCTGGATTGTGATGTTTCACATAATGCTGCTAACTGACGGCTACCAATATAAGGATTTTCCTGAACATTTAACAATACTTGTAGTTCTTTTTCTTCATTAGTTACTGGTTTGTTGACCACTTTACCTTTTGGATAATCAACAGTACCAGAAGAATCAAATCTTTGCATTAAGTTTTGAAAAGTATGGGTATTAGGCTGGCGTCGATCAGGATACTTCATTTTGTAAATTCTTTGAGCAAGAAGGCAATTTTTTTGAGCCTCTCCTATTGTATAAATCATATCTATTAACTCATTCTTTGGAAAATTCATTTTACAATATAAGATGAATGCAAAAAAAACCAAACTATACTACATAAAAACCAAAAGAAGCGATTGCGGTTATAAATTTGACACACAGAAAAATGTTCTTTTACATTGTTTTTGCCATGGCTACTGTGATAATGAAGACTATTTCTGTAAAAAAGTATGGAAAATAAGAAAAACTGAAATATCTCAGAAACTATTATAAATACGTATAGGATATATTGAACAAAACTTTTAGGGTTTTTATTACTCTATTAAATAACATGAAAATATACAGGGTGTACTATTTAAAAAAAAGATATTTATTCATTTAAACTTGTTCAAATTTGAGCCGATGTGTTCAACACCCTGTAGCTTTTATTGCAAATATTAGGTAAAAATTATGTTAACTTGTCCTTGGCCTTGCTGAATTCCAAATTTGAATATATTTGTCACAAAATTGAAAACGTTATTTAGGATTGAATTGATGCTTGAAAATGTGACTTTTTTTTTTAAACTTAATTATCTCAGAAACTATAAAGTTTTGTTATAATAAATCCTTAATAAAAAAGATTTAAAATTATAAGCTAAATCGAAAATACGATTCGTATATAGGGAGTTCTATTTAAAAAAATACAACTTTATGGTGTCCTAGTTTTTTGGCTCACCCTGTAGAGTCCTAAATATTTTTAAAATCTGCGTAAAAATAAACTGTATCAAACAATAAATATAGTTTCTTTGTAAATTTCACCGAAAAGGCACAAACTTACTTCATCCAATCGTTGACTCACCCTGTACGTTCTACTGGTTTATGAAACAAGTGCGTTAAATCATTTCTTTAATTAAAATTAAAACCAAAGTTGATTTAAATATTATTACAAAAAATATAAAATTTATCTCAAATAAATTGAAAACTAAGTAATACAATGATTCTCCTGTTGTTTACATGTGGTATTATCGATTCCTATTAACTGTCATTCCTTTTAAGAATAAAATAATAGCTTTCTTTGATAAAATCAGCAATATTTCCGTTACCGGTATTCATTCTTTTATTCCTTCTATACAGAGCCGTTTTTATTGACCGAGCAACTACAACAAGGTCATTACTTAATGGTACTCTCCTTAACCATTTTTAAATGTATGACATATAAAGAGTAACTGAAGAAGAAAATATATTTTTTTGTTAAAAGTAATTGATAATAATTTGGTAAACCTATTAGATACTCTCTTTTATAAAGTTTAAAAAATCATTTAAAATATGATAAAATTATTCCTAAAAGCGCTACAAGCCAACAACTTTCAACCGCTACTTATATTATCGATCTGACAGTTTACATGTTAATTTCTATTGTAATGAGATAATCGGCCACCCTTAAAACATATTTACCATAAATATAAGTTCTTAACATTTGCTGTGCTACTCCTCCTTTTCTAAGAATAAATTTTTTATAAAAAAATTGAATCAACTAAGAAGGTGCTAAAAATAGAAAAATAACAATATAAATTTATTTACGAAATTGAAGTTCTTGAAGTATATATCTTCTGTTAGTAGTTATTTGTTTCATTTAGTAATAATGTGGCGCCGACTTCAAAAATTTTAATATCATATAAAAATTCATATTCCTATTTTTTGCTTTCTAGAGCTTTTTTAAAACTCGGTAGGAAAAGTACCTATTTTATCCAAAGTTGTAGACCATATTAAATTTAACAACAAAAATTATTTGATTATGAGAATTTTCTATTCAATTCTGAATGCATTTGTACCAAACAAATATTTAGTGTGCTATAATAAATCGGTTATCTTGAATTTTTAAAAATTAATTTTATATTTGTAACCCCCCAAAACTCCCCAATACCGATACTGAAAGACGTTCTTCTTCATTAGGTGCCGTCCTCGTTCCGAAGTTTGGCTATCATCAAAGCTATACGTATCTTTGACATTGCAATGCACAGTTGGCAGTTGTTGCAATTGTACCATTCTCTTAAGGTCTTTAACCATGAATGCCTTCTTCTTCCTATGGATAATTAATTGCAGCAACTGGTATTTATCTCCCCTCATAACATGTCCCAAGTATTGCAGTTTGCGTTCTTTAATAGTAAGTAATAATTCTTTCTCCTTCCGCATTCTTCGCAAAACCTCCACATTTGTTACTCTCTCTGTCCACGATATTCTTAATGTTCTACGATACATCCACATTTCACATGCTTCCATCCTCTTGGTATCAATCTTTTTCAATGTCCACGCTTTCATTCCGTAGTAAAGAACTGACAGCACGTAACATCTCACAAGACGAATGTTAAGTTTAAGGCTTAAATCTCGTCCGCAGAACACCTTCTTCATTTTAATAAACGTAGCTCTAGCTTTTTCCACTCTGATCCTGATTTCTTCGGAGCTATCGTTATTTTCATTGATAACAATTCCCAGGTAATTATATTTTCTCACACGTTAAATTCTTTGATCATGCACGGTTATGTCAGGGAAGTTTTATGGTGATTTAGATACCACCATTATTTTTGTTTTACTGATGTTAAGTGATAATCCATATTCTTCACTGCATTCTACTATTCTGTTAATTAGTATCTGAAGATCCTCCGAAGTTTCTGAAAATACAACCGTGTCATCGGCATATCTCAAGTTGTTTATTGGGATGCCATTTATTTTAATACCTATATTTTGCTCTGAAAGTGCTCTGTTTACGATGTCCTCTGAGTATAGGTTGAATAAGATTGGTGAAAGTATACATCCCTGTCTTACGCCTTTCTTAATCTCGAATTCCTCCATTGTCTCTTGCCCTATTCGATTATTCGCTTTCTGGTTATAGTAAATCTTGGAAATAATCCTGATGTCTCTTTTATCCCAGTTTTTTTCTACCAGCAGTCTCATTCGATGATCGTGACGTACTTTATCGAACGCTTTACTGTAGTCAGTGAAGCACATATACATATCTTGGCTCATATCGAGACATCTTTGGCACATGACGTTAGGTGCAAATAGTGCTTCTCTTGTTCCAAGCCCGTTCCGAAATCCGAATTGAGCAATATCCACATCTAGTTTTCTGTGAATTCTTGTGAGAATTACTTTGCGGAATACTTTTAATGTGTGTCCCATTAGGCTTATTGTGCGATGATCAGTGCACTGTTTTGCGTTTGCCTTTTTTGGTATGGTGACAAAAGTTGACAGGAGCCATTCTTTTGGTATTTCTCCTGTTTTGTAAATGCAGTTAAAAAGGTCGACAAGAATATTCACTGATTCACCTTCCACAAGCTTGAGAAGTTCCGGTGTAATCCTATCTGGACTGGGTGATTTACCATTCTTCATTGTTTTTATAACGTATAGTATTTCTTCTTTAATTATGTCTGGTCCTTCGTCGCCTTGTATGTTATCTATATTAGATTCTTGTCTTTCATCGTCGAACAATTCTTCCACAAGAAGAAAACTTTGGGATATGTCAATTTTTTAGTTCGACATATTTTATCCTGCATATTGAATTTGAAAAAGTTAATTTGGGACCATTAATATAAGCCCTAAGAACCACAAAACATCAATACGAATAAAATCGGAAAAATGTGACACTTTTGGCCCTTATATTGTATATGCCATATTAAATCGTAAAATAATGTGAATAGCCTAAAATTTTCAACTCATCATATTGGATCCGCCATATTGGATTTCAAAAATAATTTCAAAGTTTTAAGTCTTACACTATCTAAAACCCCTGGATCCAATTTTGGACATAATCTGGAAATATAAAATTTTCAGACCGCCATATTGCTTCTGCCAAACTAGATTTTTTAAAAACAATTTTAAATAAGGTATTTACACTCTCAAAAAAAGGTGTTAAATTTTTAGTCCTCCATATAGGATCCACCATATTGAAATTTTTAAGAATAATTTAAATTAGTAATTTACACCTTCAGAAACCTCCAATACCAATTCTGGACAAAATGGAGAAATTTTGGATTCTCCATATTTAATTTTTTAACAGTAATTTTAATTCAAAAATTGTAAATTCAAAATTTCTTATCGTGGTTAACATAAGTATAATGTGCTCCACATGTGCTGGATAGAATAGGAGATCCAGAGACTTATACTCGAAAGATTGCAAATATTTTGACTATTTATTGTACCAATACCACATACAACGCGTTCAGGCACTTATTCCTACTGAGTTTCCCCCACATATTACATTCTGTCAATAGCTTTTACACCCATTGGTTCAAATCCCTCAACTACTAACATTCATTCTTTTTAACGATGAAGCCAATTTCTCAAGAAATGCAATAAGGAACTTTCACAATGAACATGTGTGAGCTGAAGAAGATCCACATGAAGTACTCAAAGATCGTTTTCAATATCAGTTCTCGTTGATTGTTTGGGTTGGAATTGTTGGTGACTCGTTAATTTGACTGATATTTCTACCAAGAAGACTTATCTGCGAGGTATATCGCAATTTTTGGAACTAACGCTACCTTACCTTCTGGAGGAGGTATCATTAGCTACAAGAAATACAATTTGATTTATGCTCGATGATGCACCAGCACATTTTAGTGTAATTGCTTAAAATATTTTTAACACTAACATATGGAGATCGCTGGATTCGTTGAGGTGGACCTCACTTATGGCTTGCTCAATCCCCGGACTTAAACCACTGAATGGGGCCATCTAAATTCATTAGTTTATACTACTCCGGTGGAAGATGTGGCAGATTTAAGAAATCGGATTTAATTCAATAAGAAACGACCCTGGCGTTTTTAAAAGAGTTTGGCAGTCACTTAGAAGAAGATTAGATTCATGCATTAGAACTGGAGGTAGTAATTTTGAAATATTCTTAAACATTAAGAAACATTACATGTATTTTTTGGAAATAAATTGTTTTTATCGAAAATTTGTTTCACCCTGTGTCTTCGATCGCCTTTTCACAAATCATCAGAAGACAACATATCCTGAGAATCGCCCAAGGAATAACGCCTTCAATTTTTGTCGCATGATTAATAAAGATCCTGTATACTGTAACGAAAACTAACTGCATGTGGCCCTGTTCTTTAGGAAAATATCATCTAGAAGTTTTTATTATTCGTTTTTCTAGTGAGATTCTAGATTTTTATCCTAGTATGTTTTATAGGTGCATATAAGAAGGTAAAGTATAAGCTAGAAGTTAACAAAACGGCATACGTGTACACTTTTTTAACTTCTATAATGATATATTTCACAGAGTAAGCATTTTTTTTCGAAAAATACGTCATTATATGATTTGAAATGGAATCGATCTCCTCGAAAAGAAAATTCATTCAAAAAAAATGTAGTTTTTGGCAAAATGGCATTTATTTTTTTTACCATTTTGTTAATTTTGAAAATTTTTCTGTGCTCAAAATTTTTTTTAAAAGTTATCGCTTATGTGACCTTAATCAATAAAAAAAACTGAATTACGTCAATTAGTTATAAATATATAAAATATAAAATTTTGAATAAAAAAATAACTGGAATTTTTCTCATTGCAAAAGCTCTAAGCTCAACTTTAAAATCTCGGTGACTTCATTGAAAAGATTTTTTCTCAAAACGGAAAAATATGTGTACACTTTTTGGGTTCCAGAATAATATATTTCACGAAGAAATTTTTTTTTTGACTATTTTTACTGCATGATTATGAATGGACTCGGTCCAATACGTCTTGCTATATTTAAAATATACCAACTTTTTAAATATATTACAACATCCAATAGTATTCGCCTTTTTATATTTTTTACAAACGCTATAATGGTACCAATGTACCAAACTGAATAAGAGTAAGTTTACTTTTGAATAAGGGACAACCACGGTTAAACATTCTCTACAGTATAATATCAAATTTATCTCAGCATATCTCAACATCCAAACATCGATCAAGCTCCTGTCAGTCAGAACTGCGTATTTCACATAGAGGATGTTGAAATATGTCCTCTTAAAATTGGAACTCATTTACTGATTTAAATATATCTTCAGCCAAAACTGGTTGATGATCATCCCCAATAATTATTGGTATTTATAATATCACTAAATTATTTAAGAGAAGAGAAGACCATAAAACTACATGCTATATCACGTTTATTATTATACACAGATCGCATGTTACAAAAATTTGGCAAGTTGGAATCAGCAACATATTTCTGCTAAAGATACCTTAAGAAATCACTTAATGTACAAGAGGGAAGGATATAATGAGCAAATAAAATGAAAAAAAGAGCACTTAATTTAATATTACAAACAACTAAATTTGCGGACATTTAGAGATAATATACGCCAATAACCAGACGATAGGTTTTACTTGAAAGCTCTTATTTATTGGGTATTTACCTTAATTGTAACAGAATCGTACTGTTTTGTTTGAAAATATTTAAAATAAATCTTTTACGTGTTCCGTTAAAATATGATAAGGGGTTAAACCATCGCAGCGCCCGGAAAAATGGGTATAAAAATAACAATTTTTTTTGGCGCTGCTATTAAATATATTTTTATTTTTATCCATATACATACTACTTATATGAATAATTTGAAAAAGCAAACGAACAAAAAAAACTACCTCGATATGAACCCTCAGTTACAAATCCTTGTTGTTGATGTAATTTTTTTTCTTTGTCAGGTATCGCCTAAAAAACTATTAAAAAATATTTCGAAAGGTAACAGCTAAGATGCATAGAAAAAAAATTAATTTTTTTTTGTAAAAATATGATTTTATGAGTTGTATTTGAATAGTGAAGGTATTAAGAAGTAATAATTAGACAGTTGTGATTTAGTTGTAAAAATGCCAAGAAATAGTTAATATAGTCTTGGAAGTAATTTAGTAGAAAGTGTCGTATTTTATGCTGCGGACCCAACGAGTGATTTTAAAGAGATGAAAATTCTCTTGGAAATTAAAAGGAATAGAGACCGGATTTGTTATCAAGTAACAAGATAAGATTAATTTTCTTTTCGATAAAGTTCTAGAACGTTCTATTTTGAAACTCAAAGAGATGGCGAGAAACTGACTTCACCATCGAATTTATCATCACGAAAGAAGTACAAAGCCGCATTTTTAACAATATTCTAGAGGATTCTATGGAAAATTCTACACACCAAACAACTAAAATGGAGCAAAAAAAACATTCGCTGACCTTAAAGACAAACGAGAAGAAGAAAAAGAACGGCGCCAAAAAAAAAACAAGAAGAAAGTAAACGCCAAAAAAAAATAGAAAGAAGAATCACGTCGCCAAAAAGAAGAACAACGTCATTTAAAAGAGAAACAAGAAGAAAATTGCCGCCAAAAAAAAAACAACAAAAAGAAGAACGTTTCCGAAAAGAAGAGGAACATCGCCTAAAAGAAAAACAACGTCGTCTAAAAGAAAAATAAGAAGGAAAATAGCAAGACGAAGGACGCCGTCTTAAAAACTGATTACTAGGAGTCAACACGGATTTCAGTCTGATAGGTCAACGGAAGCGGCAGCGACAGAGTTTGTGGGCTATCTGGAAAGGGAGATGGATGGAAGGCGTCATGTCGCTGCTGTTTTCTTTGATCTCTCAAAGGCTTTTGATAGCATCAATATCAATTTTATTAGATATGAGCTTTCCAACTTAGGTATAAGGATGAGTGTGCTTGATTGGATTGTTAGCTTTTTGTCTGATCGAAAACTGTTTGTTCTTTTAAATGACTGTAAATCCAGTGAGTATGATGTTGATATAGGTGTCGCTTAGGGTTCTGTACTAGGGACGCTAATTTTTACTCTGTTTTTAAATGATTTACCTTCTTATATAACTAGAGGTCTGGTGGTGAACTATGCGGATGATACCTCAATAGCTCTTTCAGAAGCAACTCCTGAAGAACTTGGAGCATCCATTAAACAGGTCGTTACTGACATGTCTAGGTGGTGTGAAAAAAACAGACTCATATTAAATGTAGATAAAACTAAATGTGTATATTTTAACAGGAATAACTTGGCGATTCCAGAAATTTCGTGTGCCTCCTATAGCAAGTTTTTGGGTCTGACAGTAGATAGCGGTACTACGTGGGAACTGCATATGGGAGAGGTTGCTAATAAACTCAATAGGGCATATTTTGCTCTTTTAACTTTACGACGTGACTTATCACGTACTACATTGCTGCATGTATACTATGCTTTGGTATATTCGGCGATATCTTACCATGTGATACTCTGAGGAGCTGCATCAAATACAGATAGAGTATTTTTAATACAGAAGAGAATTATTAGACTTATATTTAATTTAAAAAGGAGAGAATCATGTAGGAATATTTTTAAGAATCATAAAATACTAACTTTTGTATGTGTATATGTTTTTGAGTGTTGTCTTTACATTAAAAGCAACATTAAACGTTTTGAAACGAGTTCGACTTACCACCAGAATAACACCGGGAATGGCAATGTTCCACTTTACATCTCGCACAATACGACTCACTTTGAAAGATCTGTCAATTATCACCCTATACAACAAACTTCCTGAAATTATCAAATCAGCCAATAACTACAATAGCTTTAAGAATAAATTAAGAAAATATTTAATTGGAGAGGGCTTCTACTCACTCGCGGAATATTTTGAGAATTCTTAAAGTGATACGATGGTTGACTTAAATTACGTGTTCCGTTTTTGTTCTTTGTTTTATTATAGGAAACTAGCTTTTAATTTTTAAGAAGTATAGCTAATGTTGCATGCAGATTGTATAATTTTGATATATATCTGACCATATGATGTCCCTCACATTAACCTTAATTGATGTTAAAGGTGAATAAATATTTGACTTTGTTTGCTAATAGTGACAATAACTTTAAGAACATATTTTGTATGTCCTCATTTTTATTATTTATTCTTGTAACTAGTTTTTAATTCTTTGACCTCCTCTTGCTAGTGTTATTTTACTCTATATTTTGGATATGTGATGTACCTAAGTGTAAATATATTTGGATATGTGGTGTGCCTAAATGTCAATGTAAATTGATTTTAAAGGTGAATAGAGTAAAGTATAAAGTATAAAGTATAAAGACAAACAACAAGAAGATCGTTGCGTTAAAGATGAAGAAAAACTATGCAAATGGATACGAGAAGTCATTGTACAAGAACAACAAGAAATCGTACAGGGACAAATGGAAAAGTTTAAAAAAGAGATAGGCGAAGTGCAACAAAACATAGGAGAAGTGCGACAAGAAGTGAAAGAAATAGTAGGCTGGATAGAACCTAGAATGAAGAGCCTTCAGATAGAAGTCAATAAAATAAAGAAGAATGGTCCTTCGTATAAAGTAGTAACTACCGGAGAGAACATCAGAACCCCAACTTATGATGGTCAAACATCTTGAATAATGTACAAACGACAATTTGAAGCAGCCGCTAGGGCAAATAACTGGAATTACTAAGAGATCGCTACTGTATTAGTAATTGTGCTTTGTCGACCAGCACTAAAGTTATTGCAAACAATTCCTATAACTCCACAAAAAGACTACAAAATCCTTATTGCTGCTTTAGAGAGAAGATGTGGAGATCAACATCGGCGCCAGTTATATCAGTCGTAGCTCAAGTAAAGACATCGGAGAAATGAAGAAAGTTTGCAACAATATGGAACATATGTCCTACACTTTATTTATCTGGCCTACCCAGGAGCCACAGAAGAAGTCCGAAAAGAGCTTTCGACATTTCCTTAATGGAATCAGAGATGTGGAAATACAGCGTATGTTGGAAAAAAGCTATTTTAACTATTGTAGTAAAGCGTTAGACCTGGCTCTGGAAATAGAGGCAGCTTATAATGTATCAAGACCAAAAATAAGAGCTGTTACCATAGAGAAAAATAAGAACTTACACATGAGAGATGATACTTTATGTTATAGAAGAGACTAGGAAGAACTGAACACAAGGGGTGATATTCCACATTATAGCAGAAACCAGGTCGAAAACTACAGATGTGGATGAACTGGACACGAGAGATACAACTTTCGGGTGAAATTAAGAAAGCACATAAAGGGCTACAGATGTAGGTGAAATGGATACATGAGATGGGTCTGTGAGGTATAATTAAAGTCCGAGTTGCTACCAGCATAGAAAGAACCATATATTGTCCCGAAAATATTTAATGACGTTATTTATAGAATGCAACGGAGTCCCAAGACCAAAATTGAATACATACCACGGAGCTATCGAAGCTGATTGAGACGATCATAATTAGAAAGGTGGCAGTGTTACGAAAGACTAAGAGAACTTATTGATCTGCCCTCGTAGAAGAATAATATTCTGATGCGATGGATCATCTTTCTAGATAGTTCTCTGTTATGCTAGCACAAAAATCCATAATATATTTTTAAGATTGTAAAATTCAGATATGAAATCAAAATTTTAAGTTGCAAAGTTTAATGCCTAATTTTTGTAAAACTATGTGACGCTGTTAGATCAGAATATGAGGTGAGACATATATTATTTTTTGATATTTCAAAATTTTACTAACGTTTTTCTAACGTTCATTTTTAATAATTTCTAATCGCATCACTCATCATTTCATCTTTGTTATTCTAAAAAGGAAAATTTTGAACACTAGATCTTGTAGCATGCAATATACAGTGTAGTGCCTAATACTCTTCATAACGGACGAAACGCGTTGCTTGTAGCTTATGGACTTCTAAAACGCATTGATTTTTTCCCTTTTAAAATCTTATGGAAGAGGTTTGGGCAAAAGTTATTTACAAGAATCGTATTTCTTTTACTACAAAAAGATTTAATGTTTTATTATCAGATCTGTCACTTTTTACTATATAAGATTTCCTTGTTTTCAATAAAAAAGTTGATTTTTCGCTAACAAGCCAAGACATTGGAACTGGTTTTATTATGACACAAAATACATTTTAAAATAAAAATTATAACAGATTGACATTCCTGAAATGAATCCATTTTTCAGATTTAAAATTGGCAATATACACTCATTGTAAAAAACCTTTAATCTAGACGTGTTTCTTACTAATAAGTAGTAAAAGTAACTGCTCACTTTAAGATTTTAACTTTCTAAATGAATATCATGCACCTGTATGCATCTACGACTTACCTGTAGTGCATTCTGCAGCATATACTCTCAGTTGATTCGACATTTGCATTAAAATACTTACTTTCGGACGTTCAGGCAGCAGCAAGCTATGTGCGTAGCATACTTTAGAATTAAGGAATTATTATGTTTGTGATCTTTAATCTGTTCAGTGTGATTACGTTTAATGTAGTTAAAAAACGTGTTGATTCCCAAATGCAAGTATAATAAAAACAAAATAAATTACAAGTTTGCTTACGTGAATGTACTTTTTATAAACCGCATTTTTTTCATCTAAAGTCGGTCATAAATCTTTTATAATTCACTTAAGTTGTTGAAAGAATACACCGCCTTTTTATTGGGGCTGTAAGATTTCTTTTCAGCCCTCGAGCGATTTGCAGCTAAATTGTTGCATTTATTTTCTTGGCATTGCTAATATTTTGTAATTTATGCTTTAGTTTAAATTGTATAAAATTTATTAAACTTTCTTTTCATTTTTGAAGCGTTTTAATAGTTTAAAGGAGAAATTTATTTAAAAAACGTTTGTGGTATTTGAAAAGCTCTAGTGAGCATATAGTAAAGATTCTCGTACATTTTTTTTTTTAGAGTAAGCTAACACTCTTCATATAGTTGGGAAGCCCAAGCTTTGTGATAGAACAATCATTAGTTATTTTTAACGTAAAATATATTCCGCAAAACTGAGTAATTAAATAATCACTCTGTAAATAAATTTTATCCGTGGGAACAAGATAGTATATTTTTTTTTACCGCCCAAAAAAGTCTAAAGGAAAAATAAATCAGTTATCGTACTTAAGCCTAAACTCAACTTTATTATTTTTGAGTCGTTTAAATGTTTTCTTAAAAATATATAAAATCCGAAAACTCATGATGACATAAACTAAAAAAGACTCTCTTTTAAGATTTGTCAATAAATCAGTCGAAGAAATCCTACTCTGGTTATGTAATTAAAACCGAAGAAATAAATGCCGACGGAGGCCTTAACATATGGTATCAAAAAAATACCGTTAAAATGTATTAAAATATTGAACGATTTCCCATTATAAGGAAACAAAAGAGTGATCAAATAAACTCACTTTAATATAATATATTGTTTGATAACATGTACAAAGAATAGCTACTGTTTTTCCTGATTGCAACAAGTAATTAATTAAATACCAACAAAATGAATAAAAGGCATTCAGGTTTTTCAAAGTGGTTAACTTATTATTATTTTCGTTATAGAAAACATAGAATAGTTATGTTAACTCTTTATATAAAAAAATAAGATTAGCTGCTCCAATCTAGCGCCCTCTACATTTCATGAATAAAATTGTGTTTTACAAAGTTCTATGGTGTGATATGGTTTCCAACGGGAACCCGCCGGGTGCCGAGGGAATGCAAGTTTAGCCTTTTAAGAAATAATAAACTAAAGTTACGGTCTAGAATTCGTTAAGTGCGGTACGACGCTGGAAATAAATCATAGAAAATTAGGTGTCGTGTATATTCGGCGGGAATGAAAGTCTTCTTTGTTTTGTTTTTTGTTCCTTTTGGGAAATTTAAGCGAATACCATGTTTTTATTTCACTAGGTGAAAAAAGCGACTCTAATACTATTTGTTTAAGTAATATAAATAGCTGTCCTTTCGCGTTTTTATTCTTTTTCTGTTTAATATTTTAGAAAGATATTTACAAAATTTATCTTATAAATTGGGTTTTACGTTTTCACTAACCTGAACACCAGCATTGCTCAGGTCACACTTTTAATGTCAAAAAAATTAAGGTGCTAGCAGCAGTGTCTGGTTTCTTTAAACGTAAAATTAGAGAATCAAAGAAAAATTTGTAAATATCTAAATAATATTAATAGAGATACAGGTTCCAGTCTTCAATACACGTGGGAATTCATTGTTACGCCGGATCACGGTTCGTTGAGTACCAGTTAGATATAAATACCGGGCTGTTGCTCCTCGATAATGATTCAGTGTTCTAATCTCGTGGCATAAAGATCTCTAAAAATATAATTTTCAACTTGACCAAGGCCATGAAAGCTTTCGTTCTTGATTACGGACTAAAAAATATAATTTGTCTAGAATCAACTACTCACATTTTCTATATAATATTAAGTTTTTTATTTAAAGATTCGTTTCAACTAAATCATGTTCGTAAAATATGTGTTTACAATATATATTGCAAAATAGCACCATCGAATGAGTTGACGAAGCCGCATCGGGTAACTCTTAGTTATTAAATAAATATGAAGGTTTTTTAACAATTTACTTTCATCTATATATAGAGACAAATCTTTAAGTTATTTTATTATACCGATGTTAGATCAGTTTAACTTTACAGAAGTTGAAATACGATGTATAAATTTACATACATTTTCCCTATAAACACTTCAAACAATTTTACACCCTGTCGACTGAATCAAATACAGTTTTCATAATATTACACATCACTTGTCATCTCTTTTAGGGTTTATGTCCCAAGGTAGTTTTCCTGAATAGAAATTTTTTAATCTATTCTAGTAATAACCCTATATTTAGAAACATCCATTTCGGTTAATTTATCAGTATAGAACATAAAAAAAGATAATTAAAATAAATCGAAACTTAACCTGGTTATAACAATAGAAAGAAAAAAATACATGTACATCAATCCTCCATAAATTTAAATAAAAGGCAAACTAAAATAGTATTGGTGAAAAAATGTTATTATCAACAAATAAAGTGTTTTAGATTGTTTCAATGGTAAAACTGTCTGAATCAATAAAAACTAATTAACTGATAGTAATAAAAAATAGTTTATGTTATCCGTGAAACATCTATTAAACTTAGAACATTGTAACGCAATTTGATACCCCGTTATATATACTAACCCTAGTGCTGACTAAATGAACTGGTAGAAGTGAACTTGTCTATCTTTTTAACCGACTTCTAAAAGAAGGAGGTTCTCAATTCGTCGCGAATCTATGTTCTTTTTTTATGTATGTGCACCGATTACTCCGGAACGGCTGCACCGATGTGAATGAAATTTTTTGCGTTATATTCAAAAAATTGCTGCGGTGGTCCCATATTTTTATAGATGAAATTGATGCAGTAAAATCCAAGATGGCGCTTACAATATGGCGGCTAAAAAAGTTAATTTTTTCCGATTTTCTCCTAAATTGGTATGGGAAAATTTTCGGGGTTGTACCCAACGAATCTGAAATTATTTTTAGAAAATTAAAAATGGCGGATCCAATATAGTGGACAAAAAAATTTAATTTTGTCTGATTTTCTCCAAAATTGGAATGGGGGAGTTTTTGAGGTCGTACATAACGAATTCAAAATATTTTTAGAAAATTCAATATGGCGGACAAAAAATCAATTTTGTCCAATTTTCTCCAAAATTGGTACGGGGGAGTTTTCAGGGACGCACATGACGAATCTAAAATTATTTTAAAAAAATTCAATATGGCGGATCCAAAATGGACGACAAAAAAATCAGTTTTGTCCAATTTTCGCTAAAATTAGTACGGGGGAGTTTTCGGGGTCGCACATGACGAATCTGAGATTATTTTAAAAAAATCAATATGGCGGATCCAATGTGGTGAACCAAAAAATTTAATTTTGCCCAATTTTCTCCATAATGGTATGGGGGAGTTTTCGAAGTCGCACAAATTTAAAATATTTTTAAAAAATTCAATCTGACGCATTCAATATTAATTAAAAATTTTACTTTTTTCAACTTTCTCCAAAACTGATAGAGAGGGTTCTTGAGGGTATAAATTAGGAATTTAATAGTATGTTTTCAGGATCCATTATGGCAAATGCAATATAGCTGACTAAAAATTTTACATTTTTCGATTTTGTTCAAATGTGGAACTGAATCGTCTTTGAGGATGTAAATAGCTTTTATTAAATTATTTTAAGGAAATCTAATATGTCAGATAAAATATGATCGTTTAGAAATTTCAAATTTCTGGATTTCATTTAAAATTGATACTGGCGGGTTTGTAGGGTATATATTTAGATTAGATGAAGACGTTAAAATTATTTTTTTGAAATTAAATATGGCGGATCCAATATGGTGAGTTGAAAATTTTACTTTATTCGTATTTTTTCAGAT
Source organism: Diaprepes abbreviatus (assembly GCA_034092305.1). NCBI lineage: Eukaryota > Metazoa > Arthropoda > Insecta > Coleoptera > Curculionidae > Diaprepes > Diaprepes abbreviatus. The sequence goes on along the minus strand of JASJET010000090.1, from coordinate 379,702 downwards.
TTGGTATTAGGGGGTTAAGGGGTGGCGTATTACGAATATGAAGGTTAATTTTTTACAACTATTGGGTTGATAAGATAAAATATAAGGAACTAAAAATTCTACATTTTCCGGTTTTATCTAAAATTGGTATTGCGGGGTACTTGAGGCGAATACGAAATTCAATATGTAATATAAAATATATCGGGCTAAGAAATTTACGTCTCAAATTATTTAAATATCGATATTGGTTTTGGGGCCTACATTACCAATCTAAAATTAATTTGAAATTTAAGATAGTGGATTTACTATTACAGACTAAATATTTGTGTAACACAATTTCATTGGTATTTGGAGAATTTGAATTTAAAACTAAAAATCAAAAAATAAAATTTTTATAAAAAAATTGAACCGACTTCTAAAAGTGCGCTAAAAAGCGAAAAATACCTATAAATTTTTATATGAAATTGAAATATTTGAAGTCGGCGCCAAAATATTTCTAAATGAAATAAATAACTACTAATATATACAAATTATGGTAAGAAAGCAATTACAAATAAAGTATATTTAATCTGCTTATGCGAATCACATTTTGACAGATATTAACTTGGCGTCGACTTCAAAAATCTCAATTTCATATAAAAATTTATAGTTATTTTTCGCTTTTGAGCGCACTTTTAGAAGTCGGTTCAATTTTTCTATAAAAATTTTATTAATTGTATGTTTTTACTGATATGTTGCGATGGTCCAAATAAAATCACTGTACTTAATTTAAGGATTTACTTGGGTAAAATTTAATTTTGTGGATTAGACTTTCGCAAAAATAAAAATTATTTTAGAGTAGAGGTACTCAACCGGTGAGTCGCTATCCATAAAAGTGTTGTCAGACATTTTTTGAGGGATCACCTTACCTTTATTTAAATTTTAAATTTAAAATTAAAAAGTGGGTGATGATATGATAATAATTTATTCATGACTGGCAATACTCTAGATATGTGATATAATTAGTGGAAGGCCGATGCACGCAACTTTTCTTCTAATTTGCGACTAGGCAAGTTAGCCAGGTAATTTAAAACAATCGCGACATTCCATCATCTCTCGAAGGAACGTGTAAGAGAGAAAGAGAGGGAAAAGTTTTGAAACGTATAGCTTGATGTTCCGCCAAGCTAAGATTAACCGGAGAAGCAGTTCCAACTGATATATAAGCAACGAACAGAGCCATAGGAGATCTTTAGATATTCAGCAGTTAGTTTAACTTTTCGCTTATAAATATAAGTCTACAGGTAAATTGTTTTGCTCGGTAAACTTGTTATCTAGCGTTAAGTCGTTAGTGTGTTCTTTTTGTCGTTTATAAGTTCGTCGTTGATCTAATGTGATTAAAAAAACATTTTAGCCCGTCACGATTCATCTTCGATAGGCATGTCTAGAAACTATAGGTTATTTTATTATTTACCGTTATGGTAAATAAAAAACATTAAATATTCTTACTTATGCTCTAATAACTCCTAATGAAGGCGAAACAACGCTGTCAATATTTGATGGGCCAGGAACTGCTCTACTATTTTGGAATTTTCCACGTTTTTTGATATAAGATCACTTAATTCAAATTTTACTTTTCGCAAAGGGTAATTTATTTTCTAACAAAAAAATATGAATCTAGATATAGACCATTGACTATGTCGAAAAAAGAGGGGTAAAAGGAACTAAAACGTTAAATTGTTTTCATTGTTTCAAATGTTTAATTGACCTCCAAATATGACAAAACTACTTGAGATTAAGTTAGATTTGTCCACTTTTCAATTTTTTGAAATTAGATTTGTCCACTTTTCAATTTTTTGAGTTTTACTCCAAAACTATGCATTTTTTGTAGATATATGTAGACAAAAAAGTTGTAGGTAATGAAAGTTCCTATCTAAATAATATCTTATAAAGTTGAAAAAAGTCATTTAAAAAAAAATAAACGTCCAAAAGAAAATTAAAGAAAAGAAAAAAAAAATGCATTCTTTTTTTTATTTTTCCTTATAGCTTTTTCTTCATGGCAAAGAAAGCTCACATTACGTTCGGTAAAATGAGCTCCCGCAGAAATCTGTATGATGAAAAGTAGCCGAGATATGGCATCTCAAACTTCGCAACCTTTCTTGATGTTAGCAATGGTTTGCTGTTTTTTCAAATTTCGCCCCACACCTTTTTTGGAAGTGAATTTAGTCACCTTCAAAAGAAAGTCGACATTACGACCATTAAAATGATCCCTAGCACTGACACCCGAATTTTAGGGCAGAGGCATTACGTCAAATTAATGATATATGGAAAATTCTTACCCTGACAACATTATTAAAAAATTTCTTTATAATACTAAATACAATATTCCTGAAAACATCTTTGAAATACCTTCTCAACCATCTCTGTTGCATACTTAATCTTGAAGTCCAGTTAACACAGTACAAATTCAGTTTTTCCACACACTACCGCATAGAGAAAATCTTACTGACAAATTGATGAATATTTTTAAAAATACAGATACTAAAATAGTTAGGAAATATATACTTACCCTCTCTAAAATTTGTTCTAAAACCAAAACGCCGTTACAACTGAATGAGACGTCCTGCATAGTTCCCTGTTCCAAGTGTCAATTAGTTTATATAGGCCAGACTTCCAGAAGCCTCACATCCCATCGTAGTGATATTAATAGAGATTTGCCCTCTTGTGATCCAGCTGAACGTAAATTCATCAAGATCACAATATTAACTGGTATGGCACTTAGAGTTCTGAGAGTTCTTACTTATCATAAAAGATTCTTCCTTAAAATGGTGCACATTAACCAAGAAAGTAACACCTTGAATAAAAAAGTGACACCGAGAGTCTGCCATTTATAGTTATATTTTAAAGTCGGAAAAAGAAAAGTATTTGAGCCTCCTGGACAGTCCATCTCCTAATAAATAGTTTCTTTTTCCATTAAATTCTCTTATATTATGTAAAAAATATCAAACAAGTAATTTCTTAACTTCATATTCTATTTTTGCTAAATTTTGACTATGCTTGAATATGCCACTGTTTACGGATCTGTATTTTCCCCACTACCTATACCACTCACGACACTTTCCGTTTGACACCTGACAGGTATCACTATAAAATGGTGGAATATTCAAGTGGGATGTTTAGCTGTTTTCGAATTTTCTAGAATTTCAACGAATTTTTACAATTTTCTCAAAATATGCCTCTAAATATAGTTAAAAAGTGCTAATGTTGGGTTTTTCCCCTGTTTTTCAAACGTGTACTTGTTTCATATTCAAACCACATTGGTGAGTTACTTAACAATTTTAAGTTAGGTTAATACTCTAACTTTTTAATTAATAATTGTGTAGATATCCTGAAGAAGAGACAAATAAATTCTCAAAAGTTTGACAGAATCAAAAAAGGTTTTTTTTCCTTACCAAGATCTACAAATTTAAACAGACGGCATCCTCAATAACCCTATATATATATATATATATATATATATATATATATATATATATATATATATGCTGATCGTAAATAAATATTATGTTATAATTTATAAACTTTTATAATATTAATTAAAATTGAAATATTTTATTTTTCATTTAGGTAGGATTATATTTAATGGTTATTAAATAATTAATTGATCTTGTATCAAAAAGCGCGGAGAACTCCAAAATAATGAAGCAGTTCCCGAATCTCCAAATGACGATAACGCTATTTCGTCTTCATTGAGACTTATTAGAGCATTTTTTCCATACGACCCATTTCGATGTAGCCCCAACCTGATCATCATTTACGAGCAAAAAACACAGCATAAAAGACAAGACAACGCCATCACTCAGTAACACAGAACAACAACCGCTAACAATATTGTAATAACTACCTTGTGGTGACGCGAAGGAAAAAATAAAAATAGATATCTAACAACATCGATACACGAGGCATACTGCACCACAGAATAGAAGTCACTTCACTTATTTTAAGCTCTTCAAAACTTATTTTAAATTAACAGCAAATTCATTCATTGCATATTGGCGTTGACGCCCTGGTAACAAAGCGTTGTTGTGTTGTATTTTTCGGGAGAAAAAATGTTTGATAATATTTTGCATAATGTACTGGAATTTGATTTATTTTGTTTAAAGAGAATTCTCATCATCATCGTCTCTTACATAAAACATAAACGTCGCAAAATTGATTCCCAACGATTTCTTGGCATTGTTTGGCCGAAAATTAAATGATAAGAGGATGTTTTCGCTTAATGACTTTAAAGACTCGGCATTGAATTATTTCCCATAAGAATACACAATCAAAGAAAACGACGAATCTCATCAGAATTTGTTTGTTTCCAGATTTTCATTCTGGAATATCTTGACAAATCCTTGTCCCTTATAAATTATTCACCAACATTTCTCCAAATACATTTTTTTAATTTGATTTAAATGTTTACTAAAGTTGGGGTATTTTTAAAAGTGTCTTTAATTATTTCAAATAAATAGATGCTTGGCGTGAACTATCTTTCAAGAAGAACTTAGCTTATTAATAAAGTTAGATTCAGTTTAAAAGTTTTTTAATGTCAAACATATTCTTGACGAAAATCACTTGCACTTGAAATTCCAATATCTTGTAACGAAAAGTGTCTGAATACGACCTTGTCCTTAATAGAAACTTTTATTACTTATATTTGTATTATTGTAAGTTAACAGTGAAATTGTAGACAAGTGGTTAATAAGGCATGGAAAGTAATTGGTGAAAAGTGATGTTATTACTCGAAGCCACTAAATGTATATAAGGAAAGAAAATCGTATCAATTTTTGTCACATGTGAGGATTATCACCTGATTTTCAGAAAATTATATTTTCAAACCGTAAGAAACAGAGTTCTAAAACGTTATATTTTGAAACTCGGAAAGATAAAGAAAAACGAACTTCACCATCAAATTTGTCATCAAGAAAGAAGCTTGGAATCTTATTTTTTTGATACTGCTTCAAAACATTTTATTTGGAAACTAGAAAAGATATCGAAAAAGTGACTTCACCATCGAATTTGTCATCAAGAAAAAAGCTTATAACAGAATCTGTGATAAAATTCTAGAACATTCTAATTAGAAACTAAAAGACAGCAAAAAAACTGGCTTCCCTATCGAAGTTGGTATCAAGAAAGAAATTCAGAACTGACTTTTCAACAACACTCCAGAAGTGTTTATGGTAAATAGCCGAAATAAAGCAAATAAATAAAACATTGGCTGATTTTTTTGAGCATTTGAAAGAACGTCACCAAAAAGAAGAATATCAACGCCCCATAGGAAAATAAAAGAAGAATGCCACCGAAGAGAAAAAGAACGTTGCCTTAAAGAGCAAAATAAACTTTGCGAATTAATACAAGAGGTTATTGTAGAAGAACCGTAAAAATGCGATCAAATTATACTAGCACAAGCGGAATAATTTAAAAAAGAGTTAGGGGATGTACGATAAGACCTAAGAAAATACCACAAGACGTAGGACAAGTGCGACAAGAAGTAGATATTATAAAATCTTAAATGAAGGGCCTTCAAATAAAAGTCAATAAAATAGTGAAACATGATCCTTCTGATAAAGTAGTAACCATCGGATAGAACCTCAAACCCCCAATTTACGACTGCCAAACATCTTGGATAGTGTACAAATGCCAATTTAAAGCTGCCGCTACTAAAAATAACTGAAACTACAAAGTGATGGCTACTGCATTAGTAATTGCACTTCGTGAACCAGCACTGGAGTTAGTGCTCCTTGGGAAGAATATTTATAGATAGACATCGGAGAAATGGAGAAATTTTGCAGGAATATGAAACAGGTGTTCGAAGTCTCGTTCATCTGGCTTTCCGAGGAACTAAGAAAAATTCCGAGAAGAGCTTACAATCCAGTATTTTATTGATGGAATCAAAGACCAAAAAATACAGCGTATGTTGCAGATTAGCAAGTTTATTTATTGTAGTGAAACGACAGGGCTTTGGAAATAGAAACTGCCTATAATGTGTTTATGCCAAAAATAAGAACCGTTACCAGAGAAGAAAACAATGATTCATCGAACCAAATAATAAAGAAAGCATCATCCTAAATCCTTTCTACTATTGATTGAAGACCAGTTACTAAAGAGATTCCGGGAAAGTGGCGATGGTAAGGAAATCAAAACTCTGTTAGTAGCACCCAGAAAAAAATTGCCCTAAATTTTTTTTTTATTGCTACACTACGCTATGACTGGGTGGCATAACCTCACTCTTTTGGGTTTTATTAAAAATTCATTGTTTTAATAATGTCAATGTACTAGTGTGTTGTGTTCTGGTTTTAATTTTAATTTTAATTTGTGACAAAGTTTTTTAAAAATTTTTTAATTGTACATGATTTGTTCTGTGTGGAGGCTACGGCTGGCGACTGCTCTCAAACTGGCAGTGTTAAGGTGTGCCCTTTGACGAGGTCTGAGCCCTGAAGATGGTCTAAGTTAGACCGAAAGCGCTTGGTCGATATTAATAAACATACACTGAAATACACAACCCGTCTATTTTTTTATTTCTTCGGTGTACAACCTGTTAATAACTTATAAAATGAAAACATTTTTCGCCACAAGAACTTAAAGAAGCCAAGAAGCTTATAAGGAATCATAATGATGTCTTTAAAATAAACTATGGTAATACCGGTAGGACGCACATCATTCAGCATGAAATAAATACTGTGATAGTGCTAAACCAATACGCCAACCATCTAAAATACTTTCTATGCTAGGAAATGGAGTTACCCGTAACCAAAATGCTGAATGGGAGAGTTATAGAGAAATTGTCTGGTTATCTCTTTTTGTATTGATAGCCAAAAAGGATGGAACTATAAGATTTTGTGTTGACTATAGAAAGCTTAATAACTTCACTATTAAAGATAGCTATCCACTTCCTAGAAATTATGATACTTTGACAACGTTGACTGAATCAAAATGGTTCTCCAAAATTAATCTAAAAAATGGATAGTGGCAAGTAGACATACAAAGCAAAAATAAGGAATAGTCTGCTTTTCGAATGGGACTAGTCTGTATTTTAATGTTATTCTAGTTGGACTCTGCAACGCTCCTGCCTCCTTTGAGCGAGTAATGGGAATAGTACGCTGAGATATTAAATGGAAAACAAGTCCAGTCTACCTTGAAAAGCATTTGATGAACACTTATATAATCTACGGGAAGTTTTTCCAAGAATTGAAAATGCCAACCTTTAACTTAACGCCGAGAAGTGATTATTGCTCCACCAAAATGTTGAATTTCTTGGACATGTAGTATCATCAGAGAGTAACCAAATGGATAAAAAAATATCGAACAATGAAAAATTGTCTCCGACTACGTGAACTAACCTGAACTAACTGAAGAAACAATTCCTTATCGATGGAATCCTGATTATAATGAAGCTTTCCGAAAAGTAAAGCTATACTATGTTCCAGTTCAATTTTAGGCTATACACATATTGGATACTGATACCAGAAACATAGGGATAGCTGCTGCATTGTCTCAAGAGGAACAAAGCTGTCCAACATCAATATTGATTTTGTCAAGAATTTTTAATAAGAACAGATCCTCCACCTCTTAAATAGCTCTCTAATATGAAGCAGCCTGAAGGACAAAGAGAGAAAAGGCCTGAAAAACTACAATACAATTTTAAAATGAAAAATAAAAGGAACACTGCGTAATAATGCAAATGCCTTGTCAAGACCAGGAAAGGAAGAATGCAAGCACTGTAGAAAACAGAACAAAGAAAAGAGTTTCCTATTCAGAGAGCCACTTTTCACGTTTATCCAGAGTGAAATACAGCTCAAAAGACCAATTTGGTCTGGCTCCATATCTTTAGAAAATATTGAAAGACGTCCTAGTTGAGAAGATATCTCGAATAACGGACTTACATCCAAGACACTTTGGGCTGAGTGGGTCTTACTATTGATTGCAGACCAGTTACTAAAGAGATTCCGGAAAAGTGGCGATGGTAAGGAAATTAAAACTCTGTTAGTAGCACCCAGAAAAAAATTGCCGTTGTATTAGAAAAAATTCACAATGGAAAGTCTGGTACTCATTTAAAAGTTAAAAAATTCTAAACAAACTTCAAAAAAGATTTTGCTGAATCAACCATCGTCAAGACGTAAAACTGTGATGTAGATAATGCTCTAAATATGTAGCTAGCTAAGGTCCAAGCACAAGATCAAAGGGAAAAATGAAAAAGTAAAATATCGGAATACCTCTTGAATGGACGGCTATTGATATAGCTGGGCCATTTCCAGAAACAGATAAAGGAAATAAATATATATACGCTGATATTAATTACTTCAGTATAAGGTCTGAGGTATTTGCCATCCAATCCAGGAAACCTTAGAAATACCTGAAGTCCTAGTCAATAACCTATTTAGCCGATTTGCAATTTCTTCGAAGCTACATTCTGACCAGGGACTTATTTTTTAATCTAAACTTTTCAAAAGCTCTGTGAAGTATCTTGAAAATAGCTTTCCACTTTCAGTCAGATACCATGGACGAACGATTTAACGGGACCATTGAAGAGCACCTCTCAAAGGTTGTAAACAGGCATCAGAAAAACTTGGACAAATATTTGCCAGTCTACTTAATGAAACTGCTGAAGTTACATCAGCAAAGGTTGTATTTGGAAAAAAACTTATATTGTCTTGCAACATAATGTTCGGTTCCTCAACTGATGAAAGTATGGAGGCTGGAGACTAGGTGGATACCTTACAAGAAAAGTTGCAAGAAGATCGTGAACTAGTTAGAAGACGCATTGATCTGATCACAGACAGAATGAAGACAAAATGTGACATCAAGGCAAACTCGCCAGTGTTCCAGCAAGGTAATAGACTTTGTTTATCGAATTTACAGATGAAGAAAAACAAATCACCTGAGTTAATGACAGCATAAGAAGGACCATATACTCTTTTAAAGAGAATTAATGAATTTGTTTATGGAATCCAATGAAGTCCCAAGGCCAAAATAGAAATACTACACTTCTACAGGTTGAATCCATACCACGAAAGTATCGCAGCTTATCGGAACGATCAGAATTGGGAAGGGTACAGTGTAACGAGGACTACCTGAACACGACCCTGTCCTTTATAGAAATACCATATCAATGTTTTTGTTAGTCTAGTTTCTATCCTGTAAATATTTCTAGAATTTGTAATTTAACAGTGGAATTGTAAAAAAGTAGTTAATAAAGAATGACAAGGAACTGGTAAAAAGTGGTGTTATTATTCTAACTCGGTAAGGAGAGAAAATCGTAAAAATATTAACAACCCTTAATGAAGTAGGATGGATATATCCAATTCAACTTTTTTTGAGTTATTTATAGACACTAAAAATTCTGAAGGTTCTCCTTTCGACTCAACTATGTACGACGTTATTTTTATAATAGCGACATGTGTTTATTTAACCAATTTACCTTGGTTCAGTAACCTAATTGAGCAAAGAAAATACACTTTTTAAATGTATTTTTATAATTCCACATAGAATATAAGAAATTATATACCATTTTTAATAATTATGTCTTCCTTTGACAGTTAATATTAATATGTTTTTTCTTTTATCATTAATCTTCAATAATTCTTATAAATTGTATAAAAAAACACCAATTATATGGGTTAAACACGATTTTTTAAGACGTTTGTATGATTAATGGATACATTTTTTCCATTCGTGCCAACCGTCTTATTTATATCGTGCAATTAATAACTGGTTTATTAAGAGCCAAAAACCTGGTAGCGCCTAATAACGTTCTTTTTTGTAAATGGCACGCTGTACAGTGTAGTCAAACAGCATAATTTTGGACAAAATTCAGTGTTAGGTATAAACTATACCATTTATCTTAGAACAAAATAGATAAGTCAAATTTTAAGAAAGCAAGCAATTTCAGTGCTTGCTAGTTGAAGATCAAATGGGGGAATTTTGCATTCAAAACGCCTTTATTCGCAGTCGTAGTACGTATATATTAGTTGGCGCATCTCCTTTTCGAAAAACGCATGAGTTATACTACGTAGACGACCTAATAGCGATATATATACTAGTAGAAAAATTATAACGAAAAACCCGCAGACACCTAATTTTTAGGTGAAAAAATTGTTTACATTTTCATTGCTATTTTGCAAAAGAAATTGCCTTGTTAAAATAACTAATTTAGGTGCTTAAACAAATTCATTTTAATTGGTCGTGAAGAAATTCCAATAAGAACAAAATCGAATTTTATTTTTATAAGTTGAAGAAAATAAACTTTTCTCACCAAGTAAACACAGGTTTGTTATTGTTATTTTAAAGCGTAATGACAAAGCTTCTCCTGGTAAAACATTTTTCTTAGGTGTGCTTTTATTGTACATAATTTCATGAAATGTTGAGGACCGAATGGTTCAAACTTAATGAGAAAAAGATAATAATAACTAACATAGTACCGTTAAATATATGATCAAGTAAGATTAATCTGTAGTTTACTTGCCGAGACTTTACTCTTCCCTTTTTAGCCGTAAATAAAAATAAAATTTTTACTTTCAAACTTGTTCATTTATTAATTTTGTGTTATATTTTATTGAAATAACGTAAAATTGAACACTATTTAAAGGCAATAAACTAAATAGGACTGTTAACTATATTTAAACAAGATTCTTCTTCCGTATTATATAAAGTAGGAGAAAAGTTTGACTAAAATGAGCAACACCAAATTATTTAAAATGAGGATCTGGCAACATTAGATGAACAACAACCCATTTATGTATGTAATCAGCTCCATGATAGTCTGGAAATGCTTAGATGAGCTAAATGGATTAAATATGAACAACAAAACTCTGTGGGTGCTGGGACACACCGAAGTAGAATAAAATGAAATAGTAGATAAACTCATCAAGAAGGGAGCTGTAATATCATTTCCCTGTCAGAATACTAATTGAATGGGCAACGTAGTACAATATCTAAATGTTCATTTATAGACTTCAGAAAGGCTTTCGACATGGTAGAATTTTTGGGTAATAATAAGATATATGAAAAGAGCAAGGAAATACCAAAGATACATAGACATTATTTAGGAATTAAATGAATGATCTAAAATGATGATAAGGCTACATGAAGATAACAGAGAGATAGAAATCCTCAGGGGCCTTAGACCAGGCCTAAATTATTTCACTCTGGTTCTGAAGAATAAATTCAATAATCTGCACTGGGAGAACAAAGAAATAAATATAACAGGAGAAAGATTTTGCAGCCTTATGCAGGCCGGCAGTGCTAAAAATTAATTCATCTAAAAAATTGGGTGTCATGTTGGACATCACGAACAATCGGATTTTACCAGCTTATGTTACAGAGGCCTATATTCTGAAGTCTTTACATACGACAATCTATAGTGCTGCTACTGAGATAACTAGACCTTTAGAAACTACAATAGAGCTCCAATCAAGAACGGAAGAACCCAACACACCACAATGAGAGAGACGTCTCAGTAACAAAATCGAAAATCTTTGAAAATATATAGGACAGCTGTTGGAGTATATTAGGAGCATTTACAACACAGTCCAGTGAATAGTATGGCTGAGCAAGGCCTCGCTCTCTAAAACAGAGGCTCTCTGCTACTGCAGCATGGCTAAAGAGATACAAGACCAGCAATAACCGAAAACGAGAAACTTTTCCGACGATCGGAATAGACTTTCTACCGTAAGCAAAACTCTCCCCTTAGCATGGCAGATGATAGTTATCCCAACAGAAAGCAGGTAGGAGAGTTCTGAGGAAACCAAATTTCGACACCCGCCAGTTGTAGCATCGCAGCCGGCTGGATCAATGAAGAACGCCAAATTTGCCCAGACTACAGGCAGATGTAGCTTGAGCCATTTGCCACCCAGGGAATCTCAGGAATAATCAAGGAATTCCATAACTGGAAAGCTCCAGGTCTTGACCAGGTCCAGAACTATTGGCTCATGAAGTTCTGGTGTATGCACCATCAACTGGCAAATCTTATTAATGATGTTTTTCTTGACCCAGCAAAAATATCATTGTTCCTGACAGAAGGTATTACGTATCTCTTGTCAAAGAACCAACATAGGATACATGGCCCAGCTAAGTATAGGCTAATCACCTGCCTTCCAACACTATATAAAGTAATAACCTCTTGCATGACACAGCGCATCTATGCACATTGCGAACAAAATAACATCATCGCAACTCAACAGAAAGGATGCACCAAGGAAGCAATGGGATGCAGATGCAGAAGCAATTGATTATTAACTTGCTGCTTACGTAGATTGAAAGAAGGCCTTCAACTCAGTTTCACATAAGTTGCTCACAACTATATTGAGAATGTATAGGACTGATTTCGTTTTATTTTCTTTTTAGTAAGCATCATGTCAACCTGGAGAACGAGGATCCAATTGCAAGTTCCATCCAATGATATTATCGAGACAAATATAATCCCAATTCGAAGGGGAATATTTCAGGGTGATTCTTGAGCCCATTGTGGCTCTGCCTTGCAATGAACTCACTTTCATGCCATTTAAGCTCCACCAGATACGGATTTAGTATTAGAAATAACAACGAAGAGGTAGTAAGATTGAATCATCTTCTATACATGGACGATCTTAAACTGTTGGCTGCTACCAGAAACCAGTTGGAAGAAATATTTAAAGTAATAAAGGAGTTCTCCCGAGATATCGAAATGCAGTTTGGACTTGACAAGCACCGTATTTTGAAGATCGTTAAAGGAAAGATACACCCAGGGACATTTAAGATGCAGACCGATGAAACTATAGCTGCATTGGAAGCAGAACAAACATACAAATACCTAGGTATGAAAAAGGCTAAAGGAATTCACCATCGCACTATGCAGGCTGAACTGACCACCGAATTTGTCAGGAGGGTAAGGCTGGTATCAGGAACTAGTTTAAATAGTAAAAATTTGTTTAAGGTGCTCAACACGTACGCATGCTCTGCGCTTAGCTACTCTTTTGAAATTATAAAATGAAGCAGCACGAACATCCAAAATCTGCAAAGAAAAATAAGAACACTCTTAACAAAAGCACACAAACACCACCCTTGGAGTGCTATTGAACGCAAAATGTTTCTAAGACATCTAGGCGGAAAAGGATTGGTAGATAATGGTAAGCAGCTCGAGCAACAAATAAATAAAACTTACGTTCTTATTTCCACAGGTTAGCGGGTTATTCCACTCTACAACGAGCCATATGCGAAACAGACAATTTAACGCAGCTACAACTGAGGTAACAGGATAGTGCTTCTCACCATCAAACAGACAAAGAGAAGTTACAAGCCTGGCTACGAGAGTCACTTCATGGACGGCATCCAAATCAGGTCAATCAGGACAATGTCGACACCTTAGCGTCGAACTATTGGTTGATTTCAGAACAGATGTCTCCGGCTTTTTGTTAGATATTCAAGACCAGGTTATTCCAGCGCACAGGACCACTGTTGAAGATTATTTTTTACCAAAAGTCTCCGTTAAAAAGTTTTGTACTTCCCTGAAATTATGTGTAAGGCCATCGTCTTGCTGAAACCACACATTATCAAACTGATCATTTAGCAGAACTTCTCAAATGGCAGGAATAATTTGATGTTGTAACGTTGCAAGATATATTTGGCCTGTCAATGTTTGGTCATAAATAAATGGGCCAATCAGATAATTTACTAAAAAAAATTGAGACTATTATAGAACATTTCAAAAAAATGCTCGTTATTTAAACCTAAATATGATATTTCTTACCCATTATATCGAACCACACATTAAAAACAAATCGTACTTGATATCTTCATAATTCACAGTTCCTGAAATGTGTTCAATCTATTCACAAAAGTTTTAGAAATTAACCAGCATACCAATTACAAAAAGCGACTCTCCTATCAAAATTACCTCTTGAAGTACTTATTCAATTATTCGTTCATAAGGATTGTATTAAGTAACTTTTAAAACATCATGAAGAGTTAATTTTATAATGTTAAAATGTCAAAATAATTATCTATAGCTCTGATCACATTTCTAATTTAACACTCTAGCATATCAAACTTTTCCTCATTATGTAATACGAGGTGTGTTCAGAAAATAACGGGAATTTTCGTTTTTTGAAAAAAATATTTATTCATTCGTCTACATTACTGTTGTATGCACTTGTGCCAGCGCTTCTTCCAATCCTCGAAACACTTTTCAAACTCGATCCTTGGGATAGCCTTTAGCTCTTTCAGCGATGCGCTTTTAATGCCATCTATGTTTGTAAAACGATGTTTTTTTTAGGTTCTCTGTATTTTTGGAAATAGGTAGAATAAGCAATGAAGTGTTAGTAGGGGCATTATCGTGATGCAAAAGCCATGAATTGTTTTTCCACAAATCCGGTTGCTTTTTTCGGATTGCTTCACACAAACGGCGTTGAATTTGTAGGTAGTACTCCGTATTGACCGTTTGACCTCGTGGCATAACCTTTTCTTTCACTTTTTCCACATTTTCATCGGTTGTTGATGTGTTGGGGCGTTCGGGGGCGTTCGTCGTCTTCAACGTCTTCACGACCATCTTGGAAACGCTTACACCACTCGTAAACTCTCTCTCACCGTAGGCCTTTGTTAACATTTCACACAATTTGTGACAGTTTATTTAATTTTTTACGCAAAATTTGAAACAAACTCTTTAATCCATTTCTTTCAACAAACGAAAATCGCCGAGCTCATAAAAACACGTCTAATCTTAGCAGCTGCTACAGACAAAGTAAACAATGAATACAATTAAAAATTTTATCATACTTCAGAGGCATGTATCCCAACATAATAAGAGAAAATTTTGACAATCGGACTCTCCAAACTCGCGAAATTTCAAAATTCCCGTTATTTTCTGAACACATCTCGTATGTGATTATATAAATAAAAGCCTACAGATTCCATTTAAGTTTTGAACTTCTGTGGAATAATAAATACCAAACTCATTGCAAATCTACCATAAAACCAGTTAAATTTTATTTCATGTCTGACAAGTAAATGAATGAGGTCCCTTATTTAAACACAGCGCAACTGCTATAAATTTGTAAAGAAAAAATAATATATTATTCCTGCTAATATAAATCTACATTATAATTGTTTTCTTTATATAAGAATGTCTAGGTACAATATATACCCACGTTCTTTTTCAAAATCTCTACCCTAAAACTGATTTATATCCGTGTTTTTCCATTTATGTTCGCTGTATTTCAAATAAGGCTCAGTTAAATAATGCTGCTCTCTATTAAAGGCCGACATTGAGGCCTTTATATTTTGAACTCCATACATTTTAGACTTATCAAGTGATTATAAACATCTGATACCCCTTATTTATGTTTGTTTTTCCAAAACTTTAATTCTTGCTAAGCTTTTGTTTAATAACTGTATACTTTATTACAAGTTTAGTTTGCAAAACTTTTGTACTAACCATTAAATAACATAAAATTATTTCTATTTGTCAATAGCAGGTATTGCAAATTTCTTAGCATTAGAAACAAGAATTTGATTCCAATTCATGAGTTTATATACAAGCCGATCAAAAATTTTTAAAATCTTTAATGCTTCTGAAAGATGAAAGGAAAACTGAGCTTTTCACTATTTTGATGCAGTAGCGGCTTTTTCTTAAGTTTGCAGTTTTACTTAACCCCCAAAACATTATAAGGTAAAATAAAACATACTTATAAATATAGGTACAAATATATATTTTTTTAATTTCACAATGGCACAAAAAAAAAGTGGTCTGATCTTGGTACCTCACCATAATATTTTCCTGTATTTTGACACGCTGAATTCCAATACGGAGTCCGTTTAATCTCATCATCCACAGTTTCTCCGCAAATCACAAAAAATAGCTGAAAAAGCTGAAAATCCGGAAGGTAACATTTGATTCATTAAATATTTCCATATATATTTCTAAGCTGTTGAATTAATTATTTGACTTAAAACTGCAATCTCGCGAAAAATTGTCATGTCATTCTATCCATCAATCGTTCTTTAAATTGGTCTTAACTTTTTTTTTTATTGTAATGGTCGAGTTTTCTAATCAAGCAGCTGTGGGTTATATTTCAGTAAACTTTTTATTCTTTCTTTCGTCTGTAACGTTCTCTTTTATTTTCAAAAGATCGGTGTAAGATATCTTTTACCCTTTTCAAATTACTGTCATCTTCAGTGTCTCTCTTCATCAGGGGCGGATCCAGCCTCTCTCTTGCGGGGGGGGGGGCGATGATATCACAAAAGTACAGTATGACAAGCGAAACCAAGTTGTCCACTGGATGGAGACACCAGCATTCCCATTTCTAGTATAAAAGGCAGGGTCGGGTCTATTTTTCTGAATTTGAAGCTCTTGGAGAGGGAGTGGGGCGATCACAAGAAAAAACAAGTTGCCGGCAGGGGGGTATGCCAGCAGCATACACATTCCTAGTATAAGAGGCAGAATCGAATCTATTTTCTTGACCTCAAAGCCCTTGGGGGGGGGGCTATAGCAAGAAAAACAAGTTGCCAACGGGAGGGGGGGAGTGCCAGTAGCATATGCATTCCTAATTTAAGAGGCAGAATCGATGCTATTTTCCTGGACTCAAAGCTCTTGGAAGGGGAGGGGCGATCGCAAACATACACATTCCTTTACTCTATTCAAGAACTAGAGAGAGTAATAAAACTGTTACCGAAACCTCCAACGTACCTGCTCCAGTGCCGCAGGTACCTGAGGACTGCCGTAAATCTAATTATATTAAAATATTATGACCTATTATAAATTTACTGCAACAATAAAATTTCTGATAGTTCAATTTAATTTCTGTCCATGAGTAAAGTACACCTTACAGTGTGTCCTTAGTAATTTATCTTGTTTGCGCTTGTTTTTATATATTATTTGAGATAAGCGAGATACCCCAAAGATATGGCTGCCACTTCTATATTTATTCCAAAATCGTTAAACCAGGACATTTTTTCCTCAACGCAAAACTTATTACGATGAATATTTATGATGCCTTAAGATATCAACATCTAGATTATAAAGTTAAAAACTCTATTGAGATGTGTTCCAGAATGACAGGAGTTGGAAAATCTACTATGTACCGAATACTGAACGAGAAAAAAAGAACTGGAATTGTTAGTACTCCCAAGCCACATTCGATCAGAGGCAGGCGAAAAATCTCGTTGGAAGAGGAGATGAAAACTGCAATAAAAGGAGTTGTACATACATTTTATTATGAGAAGCAGATCCGAACCGTCGACAAAATTCCAACTAAAATCCATGAATATCGGGATTTATCTGAAATTAAAAGAACTGAACTCTGGAAATTGCTCAGAGAACTTAATTTTTGCTGGGAAAAACCAGACAGAAAATCTGTTCTTATAGATCGTCTGGAAACCATCCGTAAGAGAAGGATATATCTCTCTCAAGTAAAAGGTAGAGTGTCTAGAAACAATACAACATACAAAATTAGTAATTTAGCTGAACTTTTTGAAAGATTTTTTAGAATAAAGTTTTTGCTGAAAATTGGGAAAAATCCATATAATAAAAGAATAAAACAAAATGTAAAAACTCGATAGAGGAACCAATTATAATTAATTTGAGGGAAGATTGCTTCACTGACTCTGATTATGAATTAGATACGTAATGTTTACCAGTTTAACACAATTTATTACTTAAATTTTTGTTTTTGTTGTATTTTATTGTTTAATGTTTAATTCTTATAATTTTTTTATATATTTTTATTTTATTGTGTCCCACTCTTTAATTTTATATATATTTAATTCCAATTAACCTTAAATTTTTTATTATTTTATTATTGTATTTATGTCTTTTTCTTAAGCGTGTGGAATTAACATGTTTATTTTTTTTTTGGGGGGGCTATCGGATTTCCGTATAATAAAGTAAAATAACTTAAGATGTCAGTGCAATAGAAATAAAAATAAGTAGGTCTAATTTGTCTAAACTGTAATATATAAAAACTAATTACATTTGATTCCTTTTAAGTGATTAATTGTAATATTCTGTAGATGATTTAAGAAATAAATAAACTGAAACGTCAAAAGTCCTAAAAATGTTTTTAATTAATAATAAAATGACCGAAAAATATTTTAATATTATATGGACGAACTAATTTTTTTATATATTTAACTTTTTGTATTTTTGACAATGGGAATTTTGTAAGTGTTTAAATTATATCTTAAAATTTTTGCGAGAATAAGGTTACGTTTTAGTCTGAAAGTGCCTAAAATGGTTTCTATGCCAAAATTAAAAATAATAAAAATACAGTTGTGATTTGTGTTAAATATGTCAACATTATCTGTACTTTCTAATGTATGTGAATTATTAAAAAATCGTAAAAAATAAAATAATATTATAAAAACTTTTTAAGTTTTTTATCCAAGTAATATTCTATGCCATAAATACTTAGTGATAAAATAAATCTCTTTCCGACGCCTATGAAAAGGATTAATATCCTTTTTAACACTTCACACTTCCAAATATCTATTGTCATTCAACCCAAACAGACGCGGACCCTAGGGGGGAGCGGTGGGGGAGATCGCCCCCCCCCCCCCTGCCTCCAAGAACTTTGAGTTCAGGAAAATAGACCCGATTTTGCCTCTCATACTATAGTTTATTCAAAAATTAGAGAGAGTAATAAATCATTTTTTACCTTTTTTTTTCGCAAACTACCTGTGTTCTTTAGTCCAATGACTTTGGTAAAATCTGTTAGATACAAATATTTTTCATAGGAATGGGTTAGAAATTTTCTAATCAAAAATACCGGTCTATAATAATGGGCTATTTGGGTTGCTTAACAATAGATATTCATACACACCAAAGTAAGACAGATTACAGCGTTCACGTCATTATTCCGTCACAGAAGTATTTAAACATGACCAAGTTTCGTAAATGTTGCTTGTATGAAATAAGCGTTATGCAGCCAAATGCATGAAACTTACTTAGTCGACAACAATACTAGATCCTTGACAATACTGACAGTTTTATTAGATTAGGTTTAACTGAAAACCGTGTATACTGTTTCATTAACGTTATATATACATGCATCTGTACCATTCTATGAGGAAACACTTCGGCCAGATTTAATAAAGTTGCGAAAACTATCTTCTTAAAATTAATAGACTTATACCGAATTGAAAAAAAAAACTTGTGTTTAATCATTTCTAAAATTTAATTGAATTATTAATATATCTTAGAAGTATTTATTTACCATTACTAATTTGTTGTCCTATGTTATTTTGATATCGATCGATCAAAGTTATCCATAGAATTAAAACTGATGGAACATTTGAAAACAATTCTAGGAAAAATAAACATCTACAACATTACAAATATGGCAATTTGGACTGTTGCAAGCTGTCAATTTAGTGTCAACAAAATTTTCTAATAGATTAGACAACTTACTTAGTCAGCTAGACACAACTAAGTACATGTATTTAATTTTCATTTATTGGCAGTGACTCGAGCAATAATGCCCACTACAAAAATTAAGTAGGCTTTATTTATACCAGTAGTGGATATATGAGAGAAGGAAAGAGGAGGAGGAGGAGTAAGAGTAAATCATCAACACTTTTCATCCTCCTCCTCTTTTCTTCTCTCATTATACTTTTCAAATCTCTCATTATACTTATTAAAAACCTCGTATCATCAACACTTTTCATCCTCCTCCTCTTTTGTTTTCTCATTCGAATTATCTCGTATACATTCGAGTTACTTCGTGTACATTCGAGTTACTTCGTATACATGTTAACATGACCTTGTATCCCTTCTTTAAATTTTGATTATAAAAGCAACACTTTACCAGCTTAAAACATACTAAAATGAAATATGTCTTCTGCTTCTAACGAAAGTGAATTAAATTTATTAATTAAAAAATTTTATAAAAAATGTAAAAGTTCTGCTTTTGAGTTCGAACATTATGCAGTTGATAGTGGTCCATCTTGGTTTCAATATTATTTGGATATATCTAAAAACCATATAGAGGCTGTGAAATTGTGCGAACGTTATTTTCAAAACAAAGATATTGTACAGTTTATACGTGAATTAGTGAAGTTAAGTTGGTTTCATGATGAAGTTCGTCATTTAAACCAATATATTAGAGATCCTGTTGTATTACAAGAACTAATCAAATCGCGTGGTGAAGATGATGCCTAAAATTGAAAATTTTGTGAGGGACCTTTATGAAGGGTTCATTATGAACGAAGCATGTTCCAGATATTTATCTTGTTTAGTTGAAGAAGAAAGTGAGGGTCAAGATTTATTGTTATATATAAAATATGTTGATCATGCAAATTGTTGTAAAAAAGCAGCAGAATTGTGTAGTGAATTTTTGAAGACTAAAAATGTGTTAAAATTCTTTGATGAACTTAAAAAAATTGGACTCAATAAAGAAATAAATTTATGTATTGATTTATTGGTTAATTAAAGTTGGTGTGAAATAAACTATTTAAATTTGTATAGTTGTTTTATTATTGTGTAACGGCTGTTATGTTTAAATATTTGATTATGTAAAGATAGGAAAATATAATTTTCTGTTAGTAATGTGGGGATGTGGATAAATAAAAAAAATATTATTACATTCATTGTTAATTTATTCATTCATAAAAAAATTTTTATACATAAAGAATACATTAGAAAGGGCACACATTGAAGGTGATTGAGAATGATAAAAACATTTAGGAGATGATTTATTTAAAACAGGTTGTTCGTCCAATTCAATTATTGGCTTAGTACAATATTTTCTAATAAAATTAGCTTTCTCTTCTCCTTTAATATAAATGAATTCTCCTTTTTCTGTCAAGTTTTTTACTATAGATGAAAAATTATGAAGAGGAATATATCCTGTATTCCAATTGATGCAGTGATGAAATTTCATTAACCATTCTGCTTGCTTGTATGTTTCTGGTGGAAGCATTTGTAGTGGATACGGTGGTTTAAAAATATAATGACTCATTTTATGTCCATCAAACATTGCAAGTTCTTTAGGAATAAACTTGTTGTGTTCATCCTTAAATCCTTGAACATCCATAACTATTCTCATTTTTTATTTAGCAAATTTTTAAAGTACTAAATTTTTTTATTACAAATTGTTTTTTCGAATAGTCTTCAATAAGATTTTTTAGATGTTTAATTTTTTTTAAAAATAGTTCTATTTTTTCTTTTTGTATTTTGTACATTCCATTTGATGTGCAACAAACTATGGTATAGAAACAACTGATCTTATTCGATATATTTTCATTTTAATAATGATATTTGATGTGGTGGGAGAAGTTAAAGTTGTTTAACAATTTTTGTTAATGGATTATAGCTAAATACTTTATCATGTATTATAACACAATACGCAGCTGTTTTTCCCGATATTTTTTCTTTTGTCTCAAATTCAATTCTCATGGTTACTGGGCCGGATTGTAATAAATCTCTCTGATGAGAGCAATTAATGTAAGCAATAGGTGCATTATCTTTAAATTCTTTGGGATTAAATATTGGTTCTATTGGAAAGTTATAATATACTTGACGAAATTCAGAAAACATTTCATACAGGGTAGCAAACTTATTATTTTTAAAATCAAGCTGAAGGTCCTGGTAAGGATATCTTTCTGAATTTAAAAACACATTTATAT
Source organism: Diaprepes abbreviatus (assembly GCA_034092305.1). Taxonomy (NCBI): domain Eukaryota; kingdom Metazoa; phylum Arthropoda; class Insecta; order Coleoptera; family Curculionidae; genus Diaprepes; species Diaprepes abbreviatus. Next base: position 358,111 of record JASJET010000090.1, on the reverse strand, counting down.
TCCTTAGGTCACAATGATCAAATTTACTCATATCTGATTTTAAATTACCACGTCTATCCTTTTGAAAAGCAATTAGTACATGTCTTGGTGTTTCAATTTTTGTGGAGGTTTTGACAGGCCAATTATGTCTTGTATTTTCTAATAACTCTGGATATTCAATTAATTCCCAACTTCGGAAAGTAAGAAGAATATCATTGTTTTTATCAATAATTTTCGTTAGTGCTAATTCTTGGGGAATGGCCACAGTAAGATGTGGAACTCGCCAACAAAGTTTGGTTATTTTAATTTTCGGTTTTTCATCATCACTTGTGGTTACTAAAGCATTAGTGTCATCATTGCTTCTTATTAGTATTAGTTCTTGTTGTGAATTTAAAATTATTTTGTTATAATCTTCAAAAAATCCCGAGTACATTTTTAATGGGACGCATAGGGAAACGTTTCCTTTTTCATCAGTCATAATTTTTTCTTTAGGTTTCGTTTTTGGATACCATCCAGCATTTTCCAATTTAGCACTTTCGTTTTGATTAAATGATATGTATCCTTTAAGAGTTGAAGTAATTCCTACATCTCGAACTGAATCAATTGTAACACCATTTAAAATACAACGTAATTCTTTAAACAAGAATGCTGGAGCATTGTTGATTAATACCGTATTAGCCAATGGAGTATCATCTTCTTTGGTAACTTGAAGTTCTAAATATAATTCACTTTTGCAAGGTAAAGGATATTTTCCTGTTTGTTGTAGAGCAATTCTAATTTCATCATTTAATCCAAGTTTTGTAGGATTGAAAGGTTCAAATGATAGTATTTCCCAGCTTAATATTGATTCATCTACAAGAATATTTTCTTTTACATTTAAATATTCCATTTTATTTTAGTTTGAAACCTAAACTTATCAGAAATTTTTTATTAGAAGGTGTTAACCTTTGAGAGTTTAATTTATTACTAGTTAAATGTCGTTTAGTATCTTTCTTATTAATGTTTTTAGAGTAAAATTTTTTTGAAAAATTATAATTTGAGACTTTTCTATTATATAAAATAACCATTATTCATCTATTTTTTTAAGATGTAGTCTTACTGTTACCGTTTCTCCTCTGAAATTGATGAGATCACCGTCTTGATCTACTATTTTAATGTTTATATTGTCTATTACCTTTACAGTAACAGGAAAGTAAAGTACATTTTGTGGTGATTCTATTATTTTAAAACCAGGAGCTACACTAGGAAAAAATTGATGTATTATATGAACAGGTTTTCCATTTAAATATGATCCTTCGGCAATATTACAATCGATGTTTATGGCGTTTACTTTAATAATTTCCGCTGGAAAATCTGAAATGTGCTCCTTAAGACCTTCTAATTCCTTATTTTTAAAACCTAATATTTTTCCTATAGTTCCATCACGAAACGAGATAGGAATATCTGTTTTAATATGTGTTCGTAAAGTATTATTATTGGCATAAATATGAAGAAAAGTACGATTGTCCAAAAATTTTTGAATAAAATTATTTAAATCATCTATTTCATAACTACCTGGTGGTATTTCTTTATTTGAGTCATAAATGAAAAGATTATTAGTCTCATCAATATTTGGAATAGCATTAAAAGTTTCAAAATTTACAAGTCCAATGGAATATTCAAAATTTTCATCTAAATATATTGGAGGATGAATATTAACAGAAAGCGTGGGGGAATTACCACTAATGACAAAACTGTACGACATATCTCTTTAAAAATTTTTAACAAAATGAATTAATATCGTTTTTCAACCATTATTATAAAGAAATTTAAGACAAAGCTCACCACAATTTGTTTTGTTAATTGATTGATAATGATCGTAGTTATATTTCACAATATTTTTCTTTTTATCGCTGAAAAAATATTTTGTTAATTCGGTAGATGGTCGCAAATTGCCATAACTATCAAAATATAAAATATTTTTCCCTTTTTTTATGTATGCAGTCCAATGAGTTCCATCACCACTATTCTTATCGAGATTAACAATACCACTTTCATTTTTATTAATTTTTTTTGGTAATTTATCTCTCATGAATATACCTCGAAAGTTGGGAATTTTAAGTAGATTAATATATTTACTTAAATCATAATTTGTAAGTGGTTTTCGAGGTATTTGTTTTAACAGTTTTTTGAATAAGGTTTCAGATATAATCCACATCCAGTTTTATATGGTTTTAAATAAAGACCACTTCCTTGTTTTCCTACTGCTATAGATTCCATCATTTTATTATGTCTTTTGGACTCTTCTAATTTTTCTTTAGCAGCTTTTGCATCGTTGACAGCTTTCGCAATACCTGCTGCTCCTCCTCCAAGAGCACCTAAAGCGGACAAACCAGCAAATAAAGGAATAAGAGGTAGAAATCCACCAGTTTTTGGAATTGGTATGATTCTATTTTTTGGTGATAATATTCTACTATCTCCGATAGATCTAAGTGCAGTTTGAATAATATCAGTCAAACTTTTAAATTGTTTTCCGTTTAGTGCTTGTCTTGCTTTTGAAATAGCTTGAGATAAAGTTATTCCTCGTCCTAGACGAGTTTTTCGACTTCTGTTTTTCCTTCTTTTTTTTAATCCCATACCAAATTTTCTTTTAATTTTCATTGCACCTCTTATTCCAAGTGCAGCAGTTTTTTCTCCAAAAGTGGCGTCTTTTGCTCTGAACCTTTCGGCAGCTTTGTCACCTAATAATTTATCAGCAGCGTGTCGGCTTTTTATATCATTTGATTGTGCATAGGCAATATCATGCTCTTTACAAGCTTCATCCAATAAGTTTATGCCTTTATCGCCTCTAGCTAGTCTCTTTTCTAGTTTGGTTCCAGGTCCACAAAAATTATACCCAGGTAGATGTAATTCAAAAGGTAACTTATTTATTAGAGTATTAATTAAACCACTACCTCTTTTTCTGACTCTTCTTTTATAAATGGGTTGTTGCTTATATGAGATTGGCATTATATAATTGAAATCTTGGAACAAACTGACTAGTTTTAAATTAGAACTTACCCTTTATACATCCTCTTATATATGAAAATTGTCAAACAACCTTATTCAATTATTATTAAAGACCATGAGACTTCAAGAAATAATTTTAGAAAACATGGAAAATTGTTTGAAGGCTCTAGTAAAAGGGGGTTAATTATTGGTCCATCAGGGTGTGGTAAAACTAATATCATTATAAGTTTAATTGAAGATCCCAATGGTTTACGGTTTGAAAATTTATATATTTATTCAAAGTCTCTATATCAACCAAAATATGAATATTTGAGATTACTTTTTAAACCATTGAGAGAAATTGGATATTATGAATCCGAAAATGAAGAAAATATTGTTTCTCCACAAGAAATAAAACCAAATTCCATAATTATATTTGATGATATAGTGTGTTGCAATCAGAATGTTGTAAAAGATTATTTTTGTTTCGGAAGACATAAAAATACTGATTGTTTTTATTTGTGTCAAACGTATTCTTCGATTCCAAAGCAATTAATTCGTGACAATGCGAATTTGATTGTTATATTTCAACAAGACAAAACGAACTTAAAACATATTTATGATGATCATGTTAATGTTGATATGTCATTTAATCAATTTAATGAGTTATGTTTGATGTGTTGGAAAGATAAATTTGGATTTTTGGTAATAGACAAGGATTCGAATTTAAAATCCGGTCGATATCGAAAAGGATTTGATTCATATATTTTCTTATAAAAATAAAAGTTTTGTAAAAAATTTAACTAATCATGAATGAACACTTAGCAAGAGAGCTTGTTAAGTCAAGGAAAGCTGTTAAACAAAAATATCAAAGTTTAAAAAATGCTGAATTTGAAGCACAATCCAAATTGGAGGAAACCTATAAACCAATAACTCAACCCCTACAACAATTAATTTCAACAATTGGTAAAATTGAATCGGCTGAGGTAAAGGAAGAGCTACAAACACCCATTAAAAAAAATTATGAAACACCAGAAAAAAGATTGTTTCCAACACTAACACCAAGAAAAAAACTACAGTATGGAACATCAACACCAGAAAAAAGAAAGACAGGGAAAACTCCAATTCTTCCTACAGAAATACCAACAATTATTGATTGGGAAACCAGTATAGCCTCACATAGTCAGATGCCATCTTTACAACAAACAAGTGTCATAGCAGAAACCACCCCTTCTTCAATTTCACAATCTACGGTAGGAAATCTTTCGGATATATTAGAACAAACACGCCAAACAATTCAAACATTTGTCAGTACACCTTTATATCAAGAATATTTATCAGGATTTCATGAATTACCTCGTCAATATATTGACGGAGGGGTAAAAGATGTGGAACATAAGTTTGATCACCTCTATGGAATAGTACATGATTTTGAAACTGAGAAATTCTTTTTGGGTTTAACACAAAGACCTATAGAAATTATCGGTAAAAACATAAAAGTTGAAGGTATAACTTATACAGGTACACCAGGTTTATATGAATTATTATTTAAAAAGGAACCAGTAGGTTATAAAAAACAAGATTTGGAAAATTATATGGATATTTTAAAGAGAACCAATGCATACCGTAGAAATTATGATCCAAATGAGCAGGTACAGGGAAATGGATCACAAAAATATATTTCTATAATAGGGCCTTATTTACAAAATAAAGGAATTACAAAAACTAAAACCATAAATCCCGAAACGCATAATATAGTTCAAGGATTTTTTGACAGACGAAAAGCTCCATACAGGGAAACTCGAATATCTTCGAAAAGAACAGGATCCGGAATAACTTTAAAAGTTAATAAACCTTATACCGATTACGTATATTGGGATAACGTAAATGAACTTGTTGATAGACTTCGACTGTTGGTAGCATCTATGATGGCTGGGAATACAGGACATAACAACGAAATTATTTCTATTATTGAAGAATTGAAAGAAGCCAATATAATTGTATAAAAGAATGTAGTAAATATTGTTACATAACATTGTTAAAATGACCATTGATAAATTTGGACGTCATATTTCTAAAAAGTATACAGTAGATATACCTACAATAGAAAATAAAATACTAGCCAATGTTGAAAATGAAATATTAAAAAATTTTAAAAGTGATGATATTGTTCAAAGATTTGAACCTGTGTTAAAAAATGATATTGTAAATTTAAAAAAGAGAGTTAGTGAAAATGATGAAAATGTGGAATCTATTTCGAAAAAAATTAAGTTATTTGAAGAAAATGTTGTGTCAAACTATGATAACAGGATATTAAATATAAAAAATATTGTCAAAGACAATGATGAACTATTAAAAAGTTTTTCTCAAAAAACATCGAAGTGTGAAGATGATTTTAAAACAATAAAACAGAAATATGATGAAGTAAAGAATTTTGAAAATAACATAAAAAATGAAATAACATTGGTTAAATCAAAAATAAATGATACTTCTGCAATAGAAAATGTTAAACAAATTATTATAAAAGATATGGTATCAAAGTTCCAAGAATTTACGAACAAACTTAATAATAGGGTTTCTGAAGAAATAGGTAATTTTCAAAACATTCATGATGGTATGAATAAAAACACACAACAAATAGAGAGAGCTATTAATACACACTTTATAATCCATAAAAAAGATAGCGATAATATTAATGAAATAAATCAGAAAATTAATTCAATTGAAAATAATGCTGAAATAATTCTATTAAACTTGAAAAATTTGGAAAAGAAATTAAACACAGATTTACAAAATGTAGATGAAAAAATTGAAAATAAATTTAAAAATGAAATTTTAAAAAATAGTGAACAAATCATGGAGATAATCTCACAATTAAACAATCTAAAAACAGAATTAAAAACCACTGTTGACGATGAATATTTTCAAAAGATGTTGAATAAAAGATTAGAAAAAGAATTAGAATCTTTAGCAGAACTAATACAAGCTATGATTAACACCTCTATCCATGATTTAAAAAAAGGACTTGCACAACACAGTTCAAAAATTGAAGAAATTTCAACAAAGTTAAATGATTATGAAAAATCTTTGAACGATGTAAGAATTGAAATTGGAAAAGCGATTTTAGATATAAAGAAAATAGAAAAAAAATTGGTAGAAATAAAATTAAATTTAACAAATGTAGAATTTCAATTAGGAAAAGATATAAAAAATCTAGAAAATAAATTGGTAAAAGAAATAAAATCATTAAACGAATTAGTTCAAAGAGCAGCCGAAGTTTCTAGAAAAGAGTTTAATGACACAATGGCATATGCTAGAGAAGAATTAAACGCAACAGTAAGAGAAATGAGAAACGAAAGTATAAAATCACTTGTTGTTTTTGAAACTAAAATTAATGTAAGAATTACCAACATTGAAGATGAAATCAAAAAAGTCAAAGATTCGAATAATGCATCTTTTAAAAATTTGGAATATAAAATCGAAGATGAAATCAAAAAAGTCAAAGATTCGAATAATGCATCTTTTAAAACTTTGGAATATAAAATCGAAGATTTGCTAAAAAAAGATAACAAACAAATAAAATAAGTTATTTAAAGAAGGTATTAAGAAATTTTATTCTAGTACTATGAGTAAAAATATTAAAGAAACAGTTGTAGATGAATTACATAAACCGGCAAGAAGAAGATATAGAAGAAGACGAACTATTGTTAAAAGCCTTAATGACTTATGGCAAGCTGATTTGGTAGAGATGCAACCCTATTCCAAATTTAATAAAGGTTATAGATATATTTTGGTGGTGATAAATGCATTCTCAAAGTATGTTTGGACTCAACCACTTAAAAATAAAAAAGGAAAAGATGTAACTGAAGCTATGAAAAAAATTTTAGAAAAAACAAGTAAACCGCAAAATTTGCAGACAGATTTGGGAAAAGAATTTTTCAATAAAGATTTTAAAGATCTTATGAATTATTACAAAATTAATCATTATAATACTTACTCTAATCTCAAAGCGAGTATTGTAGAACGCGTAAATCGAACTTTAAAAAATATAATGTGGAAATATTTTAGTAATAGAGGGAATTACCAATGGTACTCTATTTTACCCACTATTATTGAAAAATATAATAATAGTATTCATAGAACTACCGGATATAGACCTGTTGAGGTTAATAAAAAAAATGAGAAAACTATACTGCAAAATTCTTTTACTTTTAAAAAAATATTTGATTTAAAGCGCACTAAATTTAAAGAAAATGATTTTGTTAGAATTTCCAAACAAAGAGAAGCTTTTGAAAAAGGATATACTCCAAATTGGTCAACTGAAATTTTTCAAATTAGAAAGGTTCAGTTAACAAATCCACCCACCTATTTATTAAAAGATAGTAAAAATGAATATATTGAAGGAGGTTTCTACCAAGAAGAGTTACAAAAAGTTAAACATCCAGATGTGTTTTTGGTTGAAAAAATTTTAAGGAAGAAAGGGAACCAAGTTTTTGTTAAATGGTTAGGATTCGATAAATCACATAATTCATGGATTCTTAAAAAAGATGTATTGTAATTAATTTTAAGTAATATTGTATATCAAATTTTTAAATAAAAGACCTATTTATATAACATATTTTTTATTTACGATAATCCTTTTTACAACAAATACTAACAATATAATTTTTAAGATGTTTACAACTGAAATTAACAATATAAATTTATATTTTTACATTAAATCTTTCAATATATATTTTTTTTCTATGATCTACATCAAAAATACTTTTAAGAATACTTTCACATTGTTCAACTCGTTTTTCAAATCTTAGTCTGTCAAGATAAAATTTCTGATATTCACTTTTTCGAGCTTGTCTAAATGCAAAGTCCCATGTCACTAATATATAAACTTTATTATTGTTCTCACTGATTGTCACTGATTTCTTCATATTTCTATTGTAATGCACCGGATTTTCTTAACTTGTTTTCTAATTCCTGTTTATGTAGAGATAACATTTCTAAAACAGTTCCGACATTCTCACTGTTTAAATTCTGACATGGATCCAAAACACTATAAATATGAGACAACACATCTCCTGACTGATAATTATAGTGATGAAACAAATTAAAATATTTGGAAAATTCTTGCTTTTTAATTATATGAATTCTGTAGTCAACAAGTTCATCGATTTCAACTAATTTATCTATTGATTCTTTTCCCAGAATCACATAATGTTCATCCTTTTGAATTCTGATAACAGGAGAATGATTTATTTTTTCAAAAAACACTGTGATTTTTTCAATTTTTAGTGGGTATGCATATGCTTGAGAAGAATAAAAATAATTCACCAACACTCCTTGATTTTTTTGAAGTTCTTTCCATTCTTCTTCATTCAAGTAAATTTGAAATCCATTTCGACCTCCAATTAGAACTTTTGGTGTAAAATCATTTATACCAATTCCAACACAAACAAATTTTGATAAGGAATTGTTAAGATAGTAGATTTTTGAATTTAATAATTTTTCATTACACTGACTAATTTTATCATTGGTTTCACTAGAACTGGATTTATATCCATTAAAATTGCTACTATTAAACATGATGTCTTGATGCTAACTGAAAACTAAAATACTGGGTCTGAATATATCTTATCCACCCCACTCTTCTATAAATTTCAAGGTCAAGCAAGTTTATTAAATTTTTATGACCTATCTTGATAAAACAAAATTGTCAAGAACGACAAAAGTGAAAAACTACCTATTGATAAAATTATATTGAAGATAAATAGAATTAAACAGTTTTTACCTTTCTCATCATTTTTAATATGAGCACAGCTAGAAATCGTAAATGGTTTTTTATTTTTTTCAATCCAGTTAGTGTCAAAAATTGTATTATTTGGATAATGAAAGTAAATTTTGAAAAAATTACTATTAGATTGACTATTATTCATATTATATGCGAAAGCAGTTGAATAATTATTAATATTCATAGCTTTCATATAATTACATATTTCAGGTTTAATAGTAGAGGTTTCGTTTTCAAAACACACCATTCCATGTAAAACCCTTGGAGGATAAAGTACATATAAAGTATTATTTAAAATTGAATGTAAAACAATGTAGTTGATAAGGGATGCCATTAAAACAATTTTCAATTTTAAATGTCTATTAACAAAACAATAAGAGATTGAAATAAGACTGAACAGTTTTAATTAATTTTCTACAATATATAGACATTTTTTTTTCAAAATATTAAATAATTTGTTTACAAATTAGAGATACAAACATGGTTATTAAAACTATTAAAAAATGAAAGATGTTGACATATTTTCTTTCACTTTAAGGACATTAAATAATTTGTTTACAAATTAGAGATACAAACATAGTTATTAAAACTAATAAAAAAATGAAAGATGTTGACATATTTTCTTTCACTTTAAGGACAACAGGTTCACATTTTTTATTTTTTTCACCTAACCACAAACACTCGATTAAGTCACAGTTCTTCCAGTGACGATAATGTTCCTCAATTGGACAATCATCAATTTTCCAGGCAAATATTTCTGCACCACAGTAAAAACATTTACAAACATCATGAATAGCTAAATAATAAAACCCTGATTGGGCTAACACTTTAGGATTTAATTTTCCATTCCAGAATTTAAATGAGGAAAGTCTTTTTTCATATGTTCTATATAATTTGTTATCAATTTCTTTTTCAAAAGATTCTAAACACATATTTATTCTAGACGGTGGTATATTTTATACTGATATAATTTTAAAATTTACCATGTTCTTAAATACTTCAAATTTAGCCTTGAAGAGTAAAACTTTTAATCTTAAAATAATTTTTTATAATTCATTTTCATGGTCTATTAACCACTGAAAAAATGGAATATCTTGGTGACCCCATGCTAATGTATCATAACTATTGGGAATTTTAAATCTTTTATCATCATTAGAAGTGAGAGCTAATTTGTTAACTAATTCTGTATAAATATTGTGAAGTCGAGATCTAAACAAATACATTGTACAGAAAGCTTTTGAATTTTGTTCTACAACATCTTTATAATGTGTTAATTCTAATTGTTTTTTAATGCTACTTTTCTTTATCCCCTTAGCTTTTTTAAGCAACCCATTTTCTGACTTAACACAATAAGCTTTGGCCCCTGTGCCATAAAAGCTTTCTATTGGTTCACCAGCATATTCATCCTTAAACTTTCCAACAACAGATTCAGTTATTGGTATTTCATGAATATTATTAACATCATAATTTGAAGTATCGAATTTATCAATATTAACCCTAATGTCTTCATAAACATTACTTGTCTCAATTTCCAAAATAAAGGAATCTGTATCTGTGTACAGAAGTTTAATATTATTCTTATATAAAGGTTTTAAAAACCCATAAAAAAAGTCATACATCACCGTTTTTGATATATCTAAAATACTAAAGCCTACATAGACAGGTTTATCATATTGCACTAACACTTTACGCATTTGCACAGCTACTAAATTCTCTGAAAATATTGTTACATCTTTAAAGGATGGTTTAGCAATTAAATTTTCTGCCCCATCTTTTCTATGATTTTTTGCCCATTGTGTAACCAATCGTATATCTGTCCTTTTATCCACATTTTCCATTGTTTTTCCGTAGATGCTATTATTTGCCAATTTATAAGAATTTTTCTGAAATTGATTTTTAGATTGATTTCTTAAATTTGTATTTAGATCAATAAATTTTTTTAACCATTGAGATTGTGTAAACTCTATAACCCGATGAATTTTAGTTAGTTTAATTCCATATTGAATACATTGTTTTAATAAAGTATAGTGAATTACATATTTTTCTTTATTTTTTAAATTTGGAATTAATTTAAAAGTTTTAGAATTTTGAGGCTTATAATTTTCTGGACAGAATGGAAATTCATTATGTAAATTGTGTAAATTTTCAGGATATTCTAAATCAACCTCTAGCACATAACCCTTGTCATTAGTCTCAGATATATTCATTATATCTAAATTTTGAATTTGTTGATTTGATAACCAAACAAAATCTTTTTCGGGCAGATATTGAGACATCGCATATCCGTAAAGATTAGTTGCATCAAAATACATAATATATTTAGATGGTTGTAATGGATCATAATTTGAAAGAAATAAATTGTTTGCTATAGATTTCCTACATACACAGGTACTGATTCCTCCTCTTACACTACCTTTAAAAAAATGTAACATATCTGGGTCTGTTATTAACTCCAATTCGACTCCAGTATATCTTAAACAAGCGTCAAAACTTAAACCTGGAAAAGTATAATAATGTGCAGGATCAAGTTTGTAAGTTTCCATACACGTTTTTCTAAAATTTTGAAAAACATCTGCCAAAAGTAATACATCAGATTTAAGATATAAATCGGAATATTCACCGATTGTTTTACATTCAAATAAATTCCAAACATTTTTAGCCCTCTCATATTCTTCATCAGTAATGTGTTCATCCGTGAGGTCATTATAAAAATTTTTTTTATTGGGTAACTCCGTTTCATTTAATTTGGCGATATTATCAATATATTTATAAGGGAAAACGCCTTTTTGACGGATATACTTAAATTTTTCCTTTTCATTAAAATATTTGAACACTTCTTTGCATTGTTCATCATTAAGGATGGAAGCTAAATTTGACAAAGAATATGGTAGGAACTGAAATGAATCAATAAACTTAAGATATAGAAATTTTGACTTGGTGAAACCAGTTTTTTTATCTAAATATTGATCTACTTCAATAGATTTTTGAAATGAAATGTATTTCTCTTTATTCTGGGCTATGACAAATAATTGTTCATGATTTGGACATAAATTTTTTATAAACAGATGAGAATCATAATTACGCAAATTGTGTAAAACTACTGGAATGGAATTAGATAATTTATAATTTAAGTTGCATATAGAGTGTGACGGACCTCTATAGGAACCTGTTAAATGACAATGATCAGCAACCTTATCCGAAATTATAGGTTTATCACATATATGACAATCATTCGTATATTCAAAATGTAATTGTTCCAACACATTTAATTTTTTCATTGGTATTAACTTTTTCATATATTTATTGTAAATATTAAGAACGTCTCTTTCTAAGTAAGTTATAAAAATTTGTGCACAATTGGGACCCATATAATTTTGAAATTTGGAAATTGAATCATCAAATGAACACTTTATATAATAAGCAAACGAATATGGAATATGTTGACATTTTTTTTCAGTATATGGAGAACTTGGATCTACATCATTAATTTCATTATTTAAAGGCTTAAGAATGCATTCAAAATCTGCATATATAACAAACGGAACTTCAATTTGTTTTTGTATATTCTGAAATTTTAAAATATTTTCGGGAATAATATTTCCAAATCTATCTATTTTGGTTTCAGTTGAAGGTAGATTTATTCTTACAAAATCACAATCATATGTGTTATGCCTGACTAATAATTCTTCAGTAGTAAAATATTGTAAACAACCGTCGCATAAAAATTTTTTCCCATGATGTTTAGATAATTGTTTTGAAATTAATCTAGATAAATCCGAAATATAACAGTAATGGAAATTTCCATTATCATCTCCAATTAATAATAAATTAAGGTGACGTTCTCGCTTATTTTTTGTATAATGTAAAGGTCCTATAATTTCGAATTGAGTTTTTAAATTATTCTTGATTTTTTCTAATCCATAAACATTAACCGAAATATTGTTTAAATTTTCAAATTTACTTATGTCTTTTAAAGTTAAAGGAAAATTGATACCTTTAAAGTTTAAAATAGTGGTGAAATGTGGATACGACTCCACCTTTTCAATTGGTCCGTTAGGTGAATGAAGAGCTGCAACCACAGACCAGGCGAAACAACATTCATCATTGTTTTGAACGTTGACTACAGCATTTTTCAACTTGATCTCTGACGGTAGCGGTATATATGAAGAAGCTTTTAAGGGGTTGTACTTGTTGATGTTAAGCTCAACGTGTAATATTTTTATTAAAATCCATCCTGAAATTAAAGAAGAATAATTAACAACAAATTTATTTTTGGTTTAAGTTTAGTTACTAAATATTTAATAAAAAATAATTTACCCGAATCTTTTTCTGCCAGTTCATCAGCTTTCCGGTCAATAATTTTAATAATATCTTCTAGTTCTTGCGTTAATTCTGAACTATTACATAAAATCCGAAATGGGGTATTGAAAGACTTAACTTCATGACTTTCATTGGAAGGATTTAAGTAAAGACCAAATAACTCCATGTTGAGTTTGATGCAGGTGTGTCTTTGGATTTCATAACTGATTACCTCAATTATTTTTTGTTGTATTTCGGAGAAAAAATCATAAATGTTGATTTGGTATTGAGTCGATGATATTTTATATGAAATGATTCTTTCCTTAAATGCCGATTTTATTACAGACACATTTTCATCCCTAACCACCATTGAATTGGTTTTGTGTTTATTTGTTCTCAAATGACAGAACCATAATGACTTTTTTATAAATATTTTGCAGAATTGACAATATCTTCTTTCACCTAAAATTTAATAACTTCTTTATTAAATTTGCCTCTAATTCATCAAATGAATAACTAATTATTAAATTGAAACAAAATTTCTATTTAAAATTAAACTTACAGCTTTTCTTCTTCTGTTCTAACTGGGAGCCATTGTTAGAGTGAATTATCTTCTTGTGGCGATTCAAATTGTCTTTTCGAGTAAAAATTTTGAAGCACTCTTCACATTTAAAATCCATTTTTTCTAAAACGAATCTCTTATTGTGAAGCCCAAGTCGATTTTAACACACTGAAGGTAACACGGTCAGGTATGAATTTAAATGGTGGAAAAGAAGTAGGAGGGGAGTTAAGGAATGGGATGGAAAAAGCTAAGAGTAGCTTTATAAAGTTCTATCGCCCTTTCCCACATCTTCCTTTTCTCCTCAGCTGTTTTATTAGGATCGCAATTTAAAATAGAATCCAAAACAAATCCTAATGATCTTTGATAAGACAAATGTTTATTTTTAATTTTGAAATTTGATTTTGAATGAAAGCTTAGTTTCGGATAATCGTTTTCGAAGGGGATTGACACTTCCGTTTGTGTTAAAACAGAATTTTGAACTGTCTCCGTTTGTGTAGAAATAGAATTTAAAATTTCATCGAAATCTGGTGGCGAGTTTTCAAAAATTATTGGAGAATTTGGAAAATTTAATTCACAGTAGGTATTTTGGCCGCACGGAATTGAATTTTGACTAAAATTTTCATTTTTTTCAGATGGTTCACTTATTATTGGAAGAATTTCTTGGGAACCACCACCACTAGTAAACGATGCTCCCAAATCTTCACTACAATCTGAAATTTTGTAACTATCCCGTGAACCATCCTCCTCCCCCAAAACATCAACCCCCATATTTCCACTACTAGTCGATTCCGAAATTTTATTTTTTTTTTGATTAGTTGAAATTTTGAACAGAGATAGAGGAGAAAATGAAGAATTACCCGGTATTCCTCCAGAATTGTTTTCACTTTCAAAATTTCTAGTTTTCAACATTCCAAAAAAATTTTGTGATTTATTTGAACTCGAATCATTGTCACTGTCACTGTCACTTTTACTCTGATAATTTGTTAAATTTTTATTAATTTTGGGAATCCCCATTAGCTTTTTAAAATTGTCGATATTATCTAAATCTTGAGTTAATATGTCGGGAGTATTTGTAATGGGAGTGTCCGTTGTTACATCTAAATCTTGAGTTAAAAAATTTGGGGTTTCCGGCGTTAAAATATTATTAAAATCTAAATTTTGTGATAAAATTGAATTTTGAAAGTCAAAATCTGTCTCCGAAATATTCTCTAGTTCAGGCAAATATTCCAAATTTTCTAAAAATTTTATGTTCGTTTCTGAACAACTTTGGAGTAATTTGTTTTCTAAATTTTTTTCTTGCATCGTATTAATCATCGCGTTAAAATTTTGGGTTCTCTGACTTAAATTTTGGTTGTCACTTTCATTTTCATTTTTCAAAAAAGCAGGCTGAATTATTATATTTGAAATTATATTAATTTTGTTCACCACTCCTAACTGTTCAGTGGAAGTTGAGGCAAAAGGAAAAGACATACCTTTAAAATTTGAGTACACTTGACAGCAACAAACTAAAACACACTAAAACAAACTAAAACAAACTAAAATTGGAGACTTTAAATTTAAAGCGTGGTAAACTCGACTTAAGCTTGCTATAAACTGATCCTCGACCGTTTTATATGAAAGCAGACCACGGTTTGTCCTCGTAAGTATAGTGACCTCAATAAAGGTCAATGACCTCAATTCTGCGCGTCACACCCCGCGGAGCCCCCCTCCCCCCTTCCCCCGCAAAATTTTTCCCCCGCCCCCTTCCCCCGCAACGCCTCCTTCCCCTTTCCTCCCTTCCCCCCGCTGAGCCCCCCCGCTGAGCCCCCCAGCTGAGTTCCTCTGCGGGCGTATAAAACACAAAATTCTCTTTGGAGCATCTTACCTTAGGGTCCCCTATAACTCTCAGTGAGACGTCCTAAAATGTGCTGTAACTATAAAAACTCGAGAGGTTTGCGGGCCTATAAAAAACACAAGGTTTTTTCGGGGCATCTCGACTGGGGGGGGTCCAGGGGGCGGGGCGGGGGGACCTGCCAGGGGGCGGGGGGCCGAAGGCCCCCCGTCCCCTGGAAGGCAGCGCGGGCGGCCGAAGGCCGCCCCCGCCCCCGCCCCTCCCCCTTCGGGGGGCGGGGCGGGGGCGGGGGGGGTATAGGAGGAGTATAGGGGCGGTATGAGGGGCCCTCTCCGCGATTTAAAAATCGAAATTTTACCTTGACCTACTTTCATAAAATGACTGTTTTGCGAGGTGACTTTTTCATTTTTGGTTCATCACCATTGCTGTCCACCTAAATTATAATTTTTATTATTTAATTTTTTATCAATATGTTCAGGAACAGAAATTTTGAAATTCAGGTTATGGATGGTAATAGACTTGTAATAAGAAGAAGAGTCAACGTTCCTCCTCCGGTACAAGTACCATCCATAACCTCCTCGACAAATCCAGAGGAAAATGAGGATCCTCAAGTGGAACCTCAGATAAATCAGGAGGAACCAGTCCAGTGTGACGAAGTCGATTCCACTACAAAGTAAGTAGCTTATATTAAGCTTATATTAAATTTATTATTAGTCTTCCTAATATCAAAATACTAATTGATTTTTTTTTTTTCAGTTGACAGATACAAACAATAGACCAAGTTTAGGGACAGTGTTAAGTGAAACTATTTTTAGGTTAAGTTAAAGTGTTTAAGTGATAGTGAATAGTAACGGAGACGATTTAAGGTAATGTAAATTTTATTTAATTGATCTAATTATAAAGGAGTATGAAGATAACTGTACCTAAATTTCCTATAATATTTTTTCTTTCATATTTATAAACTTATTAATTTTAGATTTAAAACTCTAAAATAAGAAAGGATTAAGAATTTTTGAACAGGGTGGTTAATTTGAAATATTTTTTCAATCTATTATGAATAATCAAAACTCTTGTATTTAGTTGTTATGTTTGTTCGTTATTCTTATAAATAAAACATTTTTTTTTTCGAAATTGTTCAATTCTTTATTCCAATAAGATAAGAATAAATGGATAAATTAAATACAAACAATAATAATTTTAAAATAATAAAAATTAAATAATAATACATTTTAAAATAAATATTCTAGGATTATAATTTCTTCATTTTCACATTTATAAAGTGGTTTGCAATACATAAATATTAAATAATACATTCTAATCTAAATATTCTAGGACTACAGTTTCTTCATTTTCACATTTAATTACACATAGTTCATTGCGACAGATTGGACATGTTTTATTAATTAACATCCACATTCCTAAACAAGGGATGCAAAATCTGTGATTACAAGGTTCTGGTGACATCATTTTATTAGATAATATATCTTCAAGACATATAGGACATTCTTCGGTTTTATTTTCAATTATTTCATTAACAACTTTTTTTTTTTACCCTTCGCGACTTCCTACCGTTTTTATATATTGGTTTTTTACTAGGCATTATATTGGCACCACTGGAACATTTGCGTCCCAATCTAAATCAATATTTTTAACACTACTATTGCAAATTAAACAAACTTTGGGGGTAATAATTTGATACAACTGTCTTGAACACATATCGCAATGTAAATCATTGCTTAAGCGTTTTAATTTTCTCTTATTATGAGTATTTACATGTCTATGAGCCCCTGCCCTTTGATAAAATTGTATAATTTGATAGCATGCGTGACAAAGAGTTTTTTCTTGATTTTCCGTCACTACAAACACTACGATATAACTCTGAGTAATACAGAACACAACTTCTTTGGGATCAGTGTACTTATGTTTCACTAAACAAAATTTAGCACTAGCACTGTCTTCTTCATTATCTTCTTCAATATCGGAGTCACCAGAGTCAGCTTCAATTTGTTCGAAATTATTTATATCGTAGTTTAAACAATTTCTGAAGTTCTTCTGAAATTTTTTTTCGTTAAGATGTGTATTGTAATCCAATACTCCAATTAATTCATCTAGATCTGGATCTTCTTCTTCAATATTATTATCCATAAATTTTTGAATGAATTTTTTAATATTTACTTTGTAATATTTACTATTAAATATAAAATTATTTACTTATTATTTACTTATTATTTGTTGGTATTTAATTTATCATCTTTTGTTGCTCCACGTATCTATTTTATAAATTTACTGAAGTGAAAATTCATTGGTGGTAGGACTTTATATCGACTTCATGGTCAAATAAGGTTATCCACCTCAAGGTCAAACATAAGGTTAGATCTCCTACTATGATCGGATTCGATGAAAGGTTAGCCATGTTGTTAACTTTAAGATTAAACTCAAGGTGATGTATACGAGGCTTTTTGAAAAGTATAATGAGAGAACAAAAGAGGAGGAGGATGAAAAGTGTTGATGATACGAGGTTTTTTAATAAGTATAATGAGAGATTTGAAAAGTATAATGAGAGAAGAAAAGAGGAGGAGGAGGATGAAAAGTGTTGATGATTTACTCTTCTTACTCCTCCTCCTCCTCTTTCCTTCTCTCATATATCCACTACTTATACCATTTTCCCCATTATTGCCGTACAATAGACTTCTTTACAAATTTTCTATTCTGCTTTTACAATTTGCCGTTTATTCTTCTTGTAATAATTTCTTACAAAAATATTCATACCTGTTGAAATGCAGCAAAGTATGGAAAATATGCCTACATTCTCTGTAGAGTCGATACTCTACATACAACCCATTAAAATTTTTATTTCAGTCTCGCGTGGCTTATCAATATTTTTGGCAGATTGCTTGATATATGCCATAATAGCAATTTCTTAATCACTTTGACATTTCATTTCACGTAATAAAATAAGATCTGCCAATAAAACAGGTTCTTCTTCGATAATTAGACGTTATGATTCACCAAAAATAATTAAGATATGTTGTAAATTCACTTCAATTTCAGGCTAGTCATGAATGTTTAACTTTGACCTTGATCTTGTCTTTAGTCTTTGGCTTGGCCGATATTTAACCTTGATCTTGACCATATATCAGCATTGACCTAGAAAATAATACATGACCTTGAGACTATTCCTCCTCCTTCTTCTTCTTCTTTCTAACACAGTTAACCATGCTAGTAGGCTATTGCCTGTTCATTACCATGACGTCTTCCTCGGAAGATGAGGTGCAACATTCTCGCCATCATTTTGGTGGTCCTCCCTGTGATCTTTTTCCTACTGGGTTATTCATTTTTGCGCTTTTAACGAGTCTACCGTCCTCCATTCTCCCTACATGTTTGTTTCAGAATCTTCGCCTTGGTCTACACATCTTCCTATGTTCTGTATCCCGCATTGTTGTCTGATATCTTCATTCCGTATTCTGTCATGTAGAGTTTTTCCTTGTATACTTCTTAATGTTTTCATTTCGACTGTTCTCATCATTTGTAGAGTTCTGCCTGTATCTGGTCTTGTTTCTGTCGCGTATGTTATGATGGTTTTTTTTTATCTTAGTTTTGCTTTCGGTATTAAGGTATTTGTTCTTCCACACAATTTATTTTAGGCATCCAGGAATTCTAGCCGCTTTCATTGTTTGCCCTCTTATTTCGTTAAAAAGGTTTTCATGGCTCGTTATTTCTACTCCCAGATATTTGAAGTGATTTACCTGTTCGACAATTTTGGAGTCGATTTCCAACTTGCACCATAGTGGTTCTTTGGATGTTATTAAGCATTTGGTCTTCTCGGTGCTGATGAGCATATGTTCTTCAATTCTTTCGTTTTAGTGTAAAAAGAGTGCAGTAATCTTTGAAGGTTATCTTCAAAGTCTGCAATAAGAACAGCATCGTCCGCATAGCAGACGGTATGGAAGAATGTGTTTCCCATTTTATATCCAGCTATTCTAGGGAGATTTTCCATTATTTTATCCATTATTACATTAAATATGAAGGGGCTGAGTGAATCGTCCTGTCTAATTCCTGTGTTTACATATATGTCTTCCGTTGTTATATGTCCTACTCTGATTTTTGTTTTGCACTGGATGTTAATATCGTATATTAACTTAATTAGCATTGAAACGTCTAATTATAGTTATCCTTGACTTTGGTACTACTTTCCTTATAGTATAAGGTTTTTTCAGTTGATTGAGAACTAAAATAATTTCTCTAATAAAAGTATTTATTTATACACCTAACTGCAAGTATAGTGTACTCATTATTAGTATATAGATCTATATAAAACTAAATATTTAAATTGCATGAAATGGCGCTGCATGTATTAGACTTAATATTTAGTCTGATATAAATTGCTAAAGCGATTTACTTTTATTATGTTTAGATGCGCTTGCCTACCCTGTACTGATAAAAACCAGTGAGTTCGGAACCGATCTGTAAGTGTTAGTGCACTGTCACAGGAGAGACTTCCAGTCTTTTCTGGTATTTCTTTGAAATTTGAGATAGTGCTTTGTCTCTAATCATGTTAGAACAGAGTACGTCTTCTCTTATAATATAAAGCTTTTCAGTTCGTTGAGAACTAAAATAATATTTCTAATATACAAGTACATGTTTATTTGTTTTGGAGAGACAAGTTGATGAATGATTATCTCATGAAAATATAAACGGGATTCATTAAAAAAAAAACATAATTTCTTTTTGTAACAAAAGATGAAAAGTACACTGATTTATTACATCTACAAAGCAAAACACAGCAAAGATGTCAAGCTAAGAGTGAAGAACCTTGACTGAAGGTAAATTTTTTCGTTGCATAAATATATTTTCTATTGCTATTATATAGAAAAGTAGACTCAAAGACTATAGGGAAATTGAGTTACTTCGCATTACTTATACTAACCAATAATCCTTGCTCATAAGCAGTGATATTCATGAAAAGTTAACTTAACTGTTTATTAATGATGTACGCATCATAGCTGGTTTAAGAAGTACCGTATGATATTTCGTTTATCAATCAGAATTAAACACTGGACAACAGCCAAAATGTACCTAAAATAAAATCGACTAAACCTTACCATTTTTGGTGTGCTAAAACTGAAACTAAACTTATCTTTTTAATATTAGTTCAAGTTTTAGAGATACGTGATGTCATGTCTCTCTATATATTAACAATGTAATCGCAAGAATGCACGTGATATATTTGTATTGTTATAACAATGAAAGGGTGCGACGTTAGCAAATATACGTTTTCCCCCAAGTTAGGGAAATTTTGCGCAACTTGGCAACATCGTATGGGGATCTCTAGGGATGATCCTCCCCCCCATACAAAGTTCCAAGCTCTCAGGACTAATATTAAGGGAGAGCGCCATTTAAAGCTATGTAAATCGACTTTTATGTCTGCTTTGTATTGAACAGCCCCTGTCTACAAACAAATGACAAAAGCTACTATTGCGAATATTATGGAATTGAATAGAAAATTCTCCAATGTTCTCTAAAAATATAGTCGTATTTGAGTATGTAAGCAGCTACAAAGCGGAGGGATTAGCCAGTCGAATCAAATAGTTGGATTGTAAGATGTCTCGAAAGAGTGTAAACAATCCAGATCTAACTTTTGTGTCTCAGAAGAGGTCTATCTCCACTGACGAAGAAAGCATATTATACTTATTTCGAGTGCAATATTGGGGATCAAAACAAACACTGGGCGCCACATATCTGCTGCAGCGCATGTGCTTTAGTTCTACTTCTGCATCATACCTCGTGTTGGGCAAGGCACAGGTATATCCAAGAAGAAAAGCATCAATGGCAGATATTTGGCGACTTAAAGATGATTACACTTTTACTTGGATTATAGCTAGGCTACACCAAGTTTTGCTGTTTTTTGTGTGAATGAGACTGTCAGGCAAAGGCACTTCATTACATGGTAAAAGACGGGTCCTTTTGACAATCATTAGAGCCAGGTGAAAAGAATGTACAAAATATATTGCAGAGTCTCCCTTTTTGCAGGGTACGGCAACGGATGCGTACGGCAGCTCAATATGTCGGAGGCTAGGTTCGTATCTCTTTTAGAGATAGTTGTGCTCTGCTTTGATTACCCAATAGGCGCCACCTGTTTTACATTATCTGTGTTACTTACCCAGTGATTAAATAGGAAAACACATAGGTATGAGGAATGATTTTAATTTATTGTCTGCTGGTGTATAGCTCCATAATAAAACGACTTATTTAATTCAAAATAACAATTTCATTTTATTCCAAAAAAATTATTATGCACATAAATCAGAATGGTACCTACAATTTTTTTGTATACTCTTTCTTGATAACTACTGGTGTTACCTCGTTTTTAAAGATTATATAAAATTTGGCCGCAAACGTTCTAGAACCTTCAATTGCCAATAAGGTAATTTTCATAAAGACAGTTATCAAAAAGGTTCTTACATTTTATTATGTCAAATGAAAATATATTTATATTGTTTTATTTGCATGTAAAAAAATTGATGTAGAGCTTCAATTCTCTAAATTAAAGTTTTCTCCTACCTGGTCTATGCTATGGTACCTCTCACTTCTATTTATTTGATCCAGCGCTGTTGTTAGGATTCCTGTTGTTGTTGTGGATGAATGGGGGCTTCACAAGGCCTATCCTAATTCACCAACCAAACGCAGGGTAAGGGTTAAAATCGTCGTGGTAACACGGACAGGAAAAATATAGCCGGAACAATCGGAAAGCCTTAACAGCCGGGAAAATCAAGATTGAAATCACAGTAGAAGGAATGAGATGTAGCCAAAGATGAAGAAGAATTTGCGTCAGATAGCCCTCATTGATTAGTGGACTTTAACAAAAAAAAATACTTGACCGTCTGCCCTTTCAAATCTAATGGCAGGATTGGTCTACTGCCTTCGACGGTTCAACAGTAAAGGGAACGAAAATGAAAATCTCTCTTGCAACCAGACGTGACAAATCTTAGGGATATTTGTAGTTACTTTTGCCAACCTTATTGTCAACCTGGAGCACTCTAACCTAGTTCCGAACTTACACTGATTACCAAGTAATAATACATCAAATATTGGCATGCCATGGAAAATTATCAAAAAGAAAATTATGATCAAACAGTCCAAAGTTACTAATCATGATTAAAACAAAGTTCAAAAAAATTGCTACAAATTCCATACTGTATACTCAACCTTACATGATCGGTCTCGACATGCCGTGCTCGTGTCAACGAATCGGGTATATATCCACAACAAATGCTAACTGAACTATATTACCAACTATAACCTTATATTTTTAATACTGAAATGGAATGTAAACAAATGAGAATTTATTAAAAATAAAATATTTTACGGCTTTTAAATTCAAACCAAATAATGTGATATATAAACTACAGCAATTTACAAACTCTGTTAAGAAAAAAGAGTGATAAGTTACAAGACCAAAAGAGTTGTGAACCAAAAAAACAAATTCCATGTTTACTATTTTAAATTACAGAATAAATAATTAAATTTAATCAGGTAAAAATATACAAATTATTTCATATTACTAAAACATGTAGCATTGATGCAAACTGGTAAATTTAAATGCTACCCCAAAAAAATTTTGTTGCCGCCACTGCATATCAAATTGAGCTTAATGACAAACTTTGTTATGGCACTGAATATAGATGGGCCAGCCTTTCAGTACCTGCGTCAGAAATTTCCAAGGCTAAGTGAAGCAAAAATTAAAAAAGATATTTTTGTTGGACCACGGATTCAAAATATTCTAAAAGACAAACATTTTGACAGCACTCTATTATATATTGAAAAAATGCTTGAATGACTATTTTCTTAGGCAATAAAAAAGCTTACAATTACGTTACTCTGTGCTGTCATCATATTAAAAAATGGGTTGCAATAAGTCTCTAAAGATTCATTTCCTACACTCACATTTATACTTTTTCCTGACAACTGTGGAACTGTAAGTGATGAGCACGGCGAAGGCTTCCATCAGGATATATCAACAATGGAGAAAAGGTACCAGTGAAAGTGGAATGCTTCCATGCTTGCCGACTACTGTTAGACTATTGTCAAAGATTTTTGTGTTCAGCGTCCCAAAATTAGCATAAAAATACACTTTTCGAACAAGATACAAAAAATAAACTAAAATTTATTGTGTAGTGTAATTTGTGTGAAAAATATTATTTAGTCGAAAATACAAGGCTTGTGTTTTCAGATAAACCAACAAATAATTTTTAGCTTTAGCGTAGCGGTACGTGAAAATGTGTTTGTCTTTTAAAGGAATAAAGTTTAAAATTAACATTAACGATGTGTTATGTTTATTTTAATTTAATTGGTAGCCTTGGGCTGCAAACGAGTAAAGTGCTATGCTAACTTACCTTTTGTATATATATATATACATTCGGTTTATAATATATTTTTAACAGAACAAAATTTAAAATGTTCTCTAATTACACACAGAAAACGTTACTAGTTTCCAGTTAGAGGTAAATGGTAAAAAGCACGATAAATCATAAAGTTATTCAATCGGAAAGGCAGTCTTGTACCTGAGTCCGGCCTATTATGCCCTTGATAGGCGCAATTTTTGGTTATTTGTCAGCTAAAAAGTTAGGCAAGATTCAAGTTGAAAGAAAATTCTTCGTGATACTTATCTGTTCCGCTTTTAAGGTGTAGGATGTAGCAAAAGGCAGAAAGTTGATATATTCAGTTTTTTTGAAGAAGAAACTTTCTCTAGGGTTTGATTGAAGGTCAACGAATAATATTTTACTTTGTTTGACCCCAAAATCTGGCTAATGATGCACTAATTTGTAGTTTTCGCTGCTAATTTGGATAAAGGTTAAATTTAACTTTCGGAGTAGCAGAAAAAAGAAATTTCTGAGGTTCTGCCAGTTACCTCAACCAAAACTAGGCTCAGAATCTTTATGATGTGTAAAAAAATCCGCATGGTAACAAAACAAAAAAAAATTAAGGAACATAAAAGACGAGTAGTAAAACCATTGAAAAAAGTACAAAAAAATGGAGTGTTAGTACAAGCACAGAAATGCATTTAAAGTGTACATTTTGAAAAATGGAGACCATTCTATCAATATTTAATGTAGCTACTTGGCGAAAGAAGTTCCCCCCTAAAATAAAATAAAATCGCAGGGTATTTCTTTTACATTTGGCATGTCTCTATTTTAATATTTCAAAAATCAACTAGAAAAGTTTGCTTTGTCATTATAGCTCATTGATAAAAAATAAAAACTAGGTTTACCTTTATTTTCCAAATTAAAACTTATTTATTTATCTTAATAAAATTATACAAAGTTTCGAATCAGTTATTAAAACGACAAGTAAAAAAAGCACATTCCCTCAGAAGACTACGCAGTTCGCGGTTTTGGTTTTACTTATTTTGTATTATCCCAAGCGAACAATCCGATTTGCCATAAGACTGTAGAAATAGCAAAAAAAAAAAGAATTACATATAAGGTTATATTAGAGTTGTAAAGACGTTTAAAAAAATAGGAAAATAAACACAACGTCTGATGATGAAACAGAGTGAATTTGAAATTTTTGATTCACACATTATAAGTATTTTTGAAATCAAAAAATTAGCCAATTTGTCTTGATATCGAAGAAATTCATTTCATACAAACTATTCACAGTTTTGAGTGCAAAAGGATGAAATTTAAGTAATTTTGGTTTTTAATAAAAATTTCTTTTTAAAAATGATTTGTCTGTTAATGGTAATACATCATTTTTGACTGACTAGTGTTATGACAATTTTTAATTCTATTTAAGGGTCAAATGGACTATAGCTAAATGTAAAAAAAAATGTTCGATTTCAAGTAATTTTATGTCACTTTGCTTACTCCTTCACATTATTTATTTGTTTACATCACTTAAGATTCTGATCAATTCTGATTTAAAAATAATATATATGTTATTGAGAGCCCATATTACAATTTCTGCGGTGTCATCAGAAGATGTCTGAAGGAAATATATTTTATCAAAATTTACTTTAGTTAAATCAACTATATATTTTTTATTTCTCATTTCATTTGTTAAAGAATAAAAGCTATTACACAATACTAAAAGGTTATCAGTAAAACTAGCAATGAGATCCAAAATATTCATTAAGAATATATCATTTAGATATAGATTGAAATAAACTGACCCCAACACGGTACTCTGAAGCACTCCAGGGGTTTTCTTAAAGCCGACCCTTCCCAATCTATGAGATATAAGCTTGTAATCAACGGTGTCAAAGGTTTTAGCAAGATCGATAAAGATTCAACATAGCTGTCATTTTTCGCCCTTAAATTTACAAACGTTAGTTGTCAACTGGACTACTGCGTCTTTTCTAAAAACCAAATTGTTTATTATATATATTCCATTTTTTAAACAGTAGAAAATTTGAGTTTTAAGAGTTTTTTAAAACTTTTGTTACAAATTGGGATCAAAAAAATTGGCCAATAATTGTAAACGTCAAGATGATCGACAATTTTAAATACTGGTTTTACCAAAGTTGTTTTGAAGGTATCCTGATACTGTTTATTTTTTAAAGCGAGAGCAAAAATATGCAGTAAAGCATTGCTTCCCAAAATGGTCCATATAGATCTCCAGTGGTTGATTGCGACCTGCAAGGGATTTGCGTAAACAAAAAAAAAATTGGGAGTGCATGAGATGTATATGGGGGTACACGAAACGGTCCTTGTATATGTATTTACTTAGATAATACTTATAATGAAATAGAAAAATAAATTATCGATTTATACAGGGTGTCCGGAAAATACGTGTGCAATATTTAATGACATATTTATTGTTAACGCTAAAATACTTCTATTTAAGCCAACTTAGTTATATCCGATACTGCATAGATTTTTCCAAATTTCCATATTAATGATTGACTGTATTCTTGAGAGTAATTATGAAATGATCAAACTGAAAAAAGTGAAACTGATAACTCCATGTTCTTTTGAATAAGCATTTATCTGTCATTAGGTCGAAGTGCTCATGATTACTTCAAGTAATAGAACTGAAAATGATAGTGACTCAAAAGAATAGCCCTAGAGTAGTATTAGTGTTATTAAAATGAAGTCACTTTTAAACATCGCTTCTGATTTTCTACGTCGTCAACGTTATAACAACCTAGATATTTCTATCGGATAAACGCTTGTATTTTGAAGCTTTCTTACCTCTCGAAAAGTTTTCACTGGATGAGCGGTTTTACCAGGAAAAAAAACTTTCCTGCATGTAGCACACACCAATTTGCTGTAATAATAAAACAATTTTTAACCGATTCCTAAAAGAAGGAGTTTCTCAATTCGTCGACTATGTATGTTTTTTTATGTATGTACACCGATTATTCCGGAACGGTGGCACCGATTTTAATGAAAATTATTACCTTATGTTCAGGAAGTTGCTGCGGTGGTTTTTTTGGATGAAATTGGTGCAGTAAATCCAAAATGGCGCTAACAATATGGCGGCCAAAAAAATTAATTTTGCCCGATTTCCAAAATTGTTATAGGGAAATTGTACAGAACGAATTTGAAATTATTTATAAAAAATTCAATATGGCGGATCCAATATGGCGGACAAAAAAATTTGATTTTGTCCAATGTTCTGCAAAATTGGTGTGGGGAAGTTTTCAGGGTCGCATATAATGAATCCGAAATATCTTTTTAAAAATTAAATATGGCGGATCCAATATGGCGGACGAAAAAATTATTTTTGTCCGATTTTCTCCAAAATTGGTATAGGGGAGTTTCCGAGGTGGCATATAATGAATCTAAAGGTATTTTTTTTTAATTTAATATGGCGAATCCAACATGGCGGGCGAAAAAATTAATTTTGTCCGATTTTCTCCAAAATTGGTATGGGGGAGTTTTCGAGGTGGCACATAACGAATCTAAAATTATTTTTAAAAAATTCAATATGGCGAACGGAAAAATCAATTTTATCCGAGTTGCTCCAAAATTAGTATGAGTAAGTTTTCGAGATCGCACATAACGAATCTAAAATTATTTTTAAAAAATTCAATATGACGTATCCAATATGGCGGCTAAAAAATTAATTTTGTCCGATTTCTTTCATAATTGATATAGAGGAGTGTTTGGAATCGCACATTACGAATCTCGAGTTATTTTTAAAAAAAATAAATATGGAAGATCCAAGATAACGGATTAAAGATTCTACATCTTTCGATTTTGTCTAAAATCAGTATTGGGGGATCTTTGTTAGCGTTAACTAAGAATTTGAAATATTTTCTGAAAAACTCAATCTGGCGGATTCAATATGACGTCATAAAAATTTTACATTTTTCGGTTTTCTCTAAAACTCATATAGGGGGATCTTCAGAAGTAAATTACGAATTCAAAAGTATTTTTCCAGGATTTCATATGGCGAATCCAATATAGCGGACTAAAAATTTTAGATTTTTCGATTTTGTTCAAAGATGGGACTGAATCATTTTTGAAGATATGAATAGCGAATATAAAATTATCTTAAGAAAATCTAATATGTCAAATGCAACATGACGGTTTAGAACTTTTTAAATTTCCGGATTTTATCCGAAATTGGTATTATAGGTCTTTGAAGAGTTTAGATTTAGATTAGATTAAGACGTTAAAATTATTTTTTTCAAAATTTAATATGGCGGATCCTATACGGTGGGTTGAAAATTTTACCTTATTCGCATTTTTTCAGATTTTATTTTCGGGGTCGTGTATTGCGAATACGAAATTAATTTTTTACAACTGTTAGATTGATAAGATACAATATGAGGGATTGAAAATTTTACATTTTCCCATTTTGTCTAAAATTGATATTGCGGGATATAAACACTCAATATGCAGTATAAAATATATCGGGCTAAGAAAATTACATCTCAAGTTATTTAAATATCGATATTGGAAGGTTTTGGTGCCCATACCACCAATCTAAGATTAATTTGAAATTTGAGATAGCGGATTTACTATGACAGACTAAATATTTGTTTGACACAATTTCACTGGTATTTGGAGAACTCCAAGAGTCAAAGAATTTTTAGTGGTTCATTTTAGGGTTATTTACAACTTTTGATAAAATGGGTACTTTTTTGTCATCTTGGAGTTATTACACTAATCTGGATTAACACTTAGTTCAAATAATTTATGGATATCATAATGAATTTAAAACTAAAAATCGAAAAAAAAAAATTTATAAAAAAATTAAACCGACTTGTAAAAGTGCGCTCAAAAGTGTGTAGTACAAATAAGTCTAGGAATCTCTGCCCTAAAGGAAAGTTCATTTACAACAAACATTAGCATTTTACCCTATAAATTATCTATCTCAAGAGCCAGAGCTGATTTTAGCAGAGGGCACAATTTAAAGGGCAGCCAAATGATCGTCAATAAACGAAAAGGAGTGAGTTGAATCTAGTAAATAATGCCGTACGTAACAAACTGTTTATTATTGTCGATCTTCTCACCCATAGTAGACCCAATAACAAACGAACGAATTTCTTTATACTGTTATCAGTTATTTATATATGCTCTTATTATTAATTATCCATATGTTGTAGTTCTAGATTATATTTTTGTGATTGTGACAAAAACAAATGTTTATGCATGTTTCCCTCTTTTATTTTTATAAAACTACTGTGCATACCTATGAATGAACGATATTCCTGATAACATACATCGTAAACGGATAAGAAAATATTTAGGAAGTTTGTAAAAAGTCGCAGTCAACTTCAGTTTGCAGATGGACAGCCAAGAGTCTGGAACCGGCCCTGCCTGGAATGCAGTTGTTCCTTAGACTACTGATCATTTTACTAACTCCTGGACGAAAAAGAACCAAATAATTTCGGATGTTCTATAAAGGTTCTAATATTGCTTTAATTTTTCGTTTACATTTGCAAAGTGATCAACAAACAGATGTTCATTTTAAATATTTTCAGACACAAAATAGATACGGTCAATATTTTATGTCGTATTTCTCAACTATTAGATTAAAAAAATTTTTAGAGCTTAAGTTTTATAAATTATGCAGGTGAAAAATTATTTTACGCAAAAAACAGATTAATGAAAAAAACTGTTAATATATGTCTTATTATAAGATAATAACAAGATAAGATGTCTTATTATAAGATAATAACATTACACAAGTACAACTATATTCACATATTTATATCAAACTAAATATCTATAAACAGTCAATAAAAAAATTATAACGGTTTTGTTTCTTCGTAGTAAATTTTATCCTACTAAATAGCCAAATAGATATTAAAATTACCGCTGACGTATCAGTTATAAAACACGTCCATCAAATTAGGTAGCTCTTTCAAGCTAATTTTAACTGGTAGAGAAAATGTTGCCTATCTAACTATATTAAACAATTACTGAAGTTGTAAATTAGTAGGGTGTCAAAATTAATAGCACTCAGATGCTCAAGCGCCCTAACCGCCAGACAGGAACCTATATTTTAATGATTTATTACTTTATTAGAGCAATGCTCTCATCCACCCAATAAAATTTTAATATATTCTCAAATATTTTTTTAAAACTATATTAAAAAGCTTAAAAAATTATGTGAATATGAAAATTATCAATTATTCAAATAAATAGTAAAAATTAAAAATTATATCCATCATATTATATGTACAGTTGGTTCAGTGAGAGCATACCTTTGCGTCATCAATAATATTCGTCTGCACTAAATCAAAATTAATTAGGCAATACAAAGTTTAGCTGTAGTATACTGAAAATTGCCATATATTTGCGGATTTGGTATCAGGAAAATGGAAAATTGCAATATCGATTTAGGTAAGTAATAATTTCAATGAAATAATAATAATAATAAATAAATTTGTTGAAAAGACAAAAAAAAATTCCCTAACAAAAAAAAGCGGAATCAAGACTCCCCTCTTATCCTAACGGAACATTAAATATATAATAATATGATTGACTTTTTACATATACATATGTATAAAGTTGAAAAACCACAGCAATAATAATCTAAAGTACATCTGCAAATCCAAAAAAAAAAACATTAAATTACGATAAACAAATATATGTAATAATAATTTTAAAACCTTACAATATTCAGGTCCCGGAAAAGACTCAAAAATAAAGCAATAAGGTAACAACAGTAAACAATAAAAAATAATCATTTCACAGATTAAAAACACATTATTATTCAAATTTCAATTCCAGTGCCGTTCTTGTTAAGACACACCTAGCACTAGTCACACATAAAATGATGGAAAGTCAACAAATTTCTGAGAGAAAGTGTATTAAATAAACACTCAAGTTTTACAATATTGATATAGTAGTTTGACACTCACTGGTATTAATCCATTCATGAGTTTAAAGTCCAATAAATTAATCAACATAAAGAGTAAGACGCCTAAAAAGTACTGGCGAAAAGTTTACATACTTTCGCAGAAAACGAGCTTTTGTAGAAGCAATGCATGTTTTTTCAATTTCTTAAGTAGAATAATTAAAGATGATCTGTATTTGAGTTTTTTAGAGTAACATGCATCCCAAAAAATAAAAAAGACAGTAAGATTATTAAATACAGATCAATAATACTATCTTCAAGGTTAATTTATATAATAAGAGAGATTATAAAAATGTAGAAAATTCAAAACGAAACATGTAAATAACGGCAATGTAACAGACAGAAAACCATTTAGCTCTATTGAAGAAGCAAAATAAAGCATAACCGTTGTATTGTGGCTTGCTTCCAGCAAACAGAGTGAGTCCAAATGGACGAACTAGAAGAATATAAACGAATTTTCACGTGGCTGAGCACGGATTTATTATTAAAAATAAAAAATATAAATTATCGGATCCAATATAGCAGACTAAATCTTTAAAATCGTGAAAATAAATTCGAAATACATCTAATAGGTTTCGATAGCTGTTAAATATGCAATTTAAAAACAAAATAAAAAAAATAATTGTATTTCTATGAATAAAATAATGCGCTTGAGTTCAAGGTGCATTTTAAAAATAAATACATGGATATCTATAATCGTTAAAAAGGCGAAAGTAATTTTTCTTGTATGCTTAGGACTTCTTAACAAATACCAATGCAAATAATTTGCAACTAATATAATTTTTATTGATTAACATAAATGAATAAATAATACGACTGTAATAAAAATAATAAAAAGAACTTTTCAATCATTGCCTCCTTTGTTAACAGTTTATTTCTCATTCTCCAACGTACGACTTGTTATCCGAATCCTTACTATGGTAAAAAACAATGTAGGGATCCGTCTACGCCAAAAGTTTTGAAACACATCCTCCATATTTTTTTCTCGAGAAGATTTTCGGGCAAATACTAGGCGGTAGTTTCTTATCAACTTGTCCGTTGATTTTTGTGCATCTTTCGATAGTTTACCTATCGGTAATATTGTCAATGCTATGACATCCGGTCCATGGATAAGTATTTTGTGGATTCCTGTCAGCATGTTGTACCAAGAATATTCTCTGAAGAACAATTTTATTGTTTGAAGTATTTATTCGCAAATTTCCTCTATTGCAGTTTAATGTCCGCTTCAAATAGTTTGCAAAATGACGTCAAACGGCAGGATCAGTTTCCGCTTTACTCTTGTTGTAGTTGCTGACTCATCGCTGTTCTCGAAGAAATGTCGAGCTGTGTTGCCATCGTTAGTGCTTTCTAACCCTTTCTTTGTCATGTTAACAAGAAGCCTGTTGGATGGCGATCTTTATCTGCGTTTTCACCTCTTTGTCTTTTTGCTTACGGGCTTGCTACTTCTGTGTGTCATGTTGATACATACAAGCAGCATTCGAAGCATAGAAGACATGTAGAGTCAACAGTCGTAGCTTGAAATGCTTTGAATTTACCGGGACGCTGTTGTTGAGGTGAGATGTTGTTTGGCAGAAATAATAACGTTGGATCGATTTCATTCACCTAGCCTTCAATCATTCGTCAAAGATAAGTTGTACTGTACTGAGGCTGGGGTGGCAAAGAGAACTCTTTTATACGGTGCAAGTTTAGTTCAGGTTCATAATTTTCTTTTTTCTTTAAAGACGATTGTTCGGTTTCCTTAATAAATTCCAAATCACAGGCTTGCAATTCAGAGTAGACGAGGGTTTGGGATTGGACAACAGAATCTGTTCTTGTTAAGTTTAAGTGGAACAAGAAAGGTGAGGAAATCTGTGTCAGAAATATTCGGATAAGTGAATTTCATTTTGTATTGGCTCTGACCTGACGTTCTATCTTGCCCAATTTGCACATGAAACTCATATTTGCAAATCTAATTAATCGATTTGTTGGTTTTTTTAGGCCAATTTTGTAATCGTTCGGAAAAAACTGGAGATTCAGTGGAATTGCGTGGAAGTCGTAGCCTATGCTTCAATTCATTTTGAGATGATTTGTTTCGTTTTTCGAGTAAAAGTTAGGAAAAATAAATAAATAGCGATTTTCAATTAAGTCCATACCTCCTAAAGAAGACTCCATTTTAAAATGTGGACGTCGAAGTACGCAAACCAGAAATAATTGACTTGAACAACACACAAATGTTCCCGAGCTACTAACTAGGCGCGACGCTCCCACTAGACTGCTGTTTTCACCCTGAAATGAAACCTTAGAAAGAAAAGATTGGCCGTTCATATTACCGAGATTTAAAAGAAACGTTACTATAGTCAACCTTCTAGTTCGAATTTCTTAACTAGAAATTTTTCTCTTTTATTTTGGCCATGTTTTCTCAATTCTGACCCACTAAGCCTTTCGGGTTAGTTCAGAAAAGATGATTAAAGCTATAACGTAATCGGTGGAATTTGGAATATTTAATTACTATTTGATGCATTTACTATTTTAAATGCATCAAATAGTCGAATCATTCTCAAAAATAAATTTCGATTCTGGTAAAAAATAAAAGTAACACATTCAGTAATTGTAAATAAATTAACAAATAACTAAATTCTATTTAAATCAACACAAATACCTAAAATTCTACAAGAGGTGTTGAAAAGCCTCCTCTTTGAGTGAGCTCCAGTCTATTGTAAAATGCAGTTCGTATATTTACCAAAACCTCAGGAATTATATTTATGAAAACTTCTTTAATTTTTTGTCTCAGTTCATTCAAATTATTAACACATTCATATCTATGCCGATAAATTTCTTGGGAAACATGTCCACTAAAAAAATCGTTTGGGACCAAATTTGGAGGCCTGGGTGGCATTTGAATGATTCCCCTTGTGCTTATGAGGCGCTCTAGAAATATAGTTTGCCAAAACTGTCGCACTTCTCTCGCATTATGGGCAGGACGACCATCTTGCTAAAACCAAATTTCCTCAAAATTAATATTCAGTATTCGAACAGCTGGAATGACGTGATTTCGTAACAGTTCCAAATATATGTTGGCAATTAGGTTTCCATTAATAAAAAAGGGTTCAATAATAAAATCCCCTGACATACCAGCCCATACATTAACCTTTTGAGAGTATTGTGTTCTCTAAGGAATATTGAGATGTCGATTCTCTCTAGAGTGTTCTACAGTAATAGAAGGATTGTGACGGCTGTGCAAGGAGAATGAAGATTCATCAGTAAGCAAAATGTTGGTGATGAACTTGTCCTCACAAAACACCATATGTTTTTCGTGGTCTTTCGGAAAAATTTCTTGAGTTGTTCGCAATTTGTAACAGCGATATTTATTACGCCTTAAAATATTCCGATCTGTTCAACAGTTCATATCAAGTTCTTCGGCAATTGCGGTACTCTTGCAAGGAAAATTATTTTCCGCCAACTACAAACGTCAGTCTCCCGATTTGCTCGTTCTTCAGTAATTTGAGAAACCGGTTGCTCCTCATTATTATCAGCGCATTTTTTACAAATTTTTAGACAACCGCTTGTCTGAAATTTGTATATAATTTCAGAAATTCTAGATTTTGAAGGAATAGGATGATTTTGGTACGTAAATGCAAATTTGCAGAATAGTACCACTTAATAATCTGCACTTTTTGTTCCGTGGAATAAACTATCATTTTGAATTAAAAAAACTTGTCTCGAAACACGGAAATACCAATACTCGGTACTTACGCTTCAACGGCTTGAAAAAAAAGCAAATAACTTGGAACTCTCTGGTTTTGCTAGGGCGTGGGGTATGCTGCCCGCTCTCACCGCACAAGCAATTTATTACCCCTCACCCTAGGGCAAAGCTGCTAATCTATTAAATTTTAGCACGTATGTCGATGCTTACGATGCTTATATTCTGTTTCACTCTCATTTGGTTAATAATATAGTGTTTTCTTTATTTTACTTAAGAAATGTTCACGTTCCAGTTTTCTTGGCACCTATTGTAGAGTGTATTCAGACTTCCATTATGGGTTCTTTAGGTAGGTCTGTGGTTTTCGCTGCTAATTTTAAATCATATATGTTGAAGTCCTTGGTTGATTTTTTGAAAATTCTCGATTTAATTGCAGAACTCAAAAATATATATAGATTATTATTATATTAGCATTGTCAATTTCTGCCGGATGATGCAAATTATTGCTAAATAAAACACTTTGATTACATATGATTTGGTTTGTTAGCCAAGCTTTAGCAGTGACTTCATTAAGCATATTGCAACAGGAAACACAATTTAAAATATCCAGAAATTTCAACAGAAAATATATCAAACTTGCAATGAAGGTCATGTCCGGCATATAAATTGTACCAGTCTGTTTTCGACAACGACAATTTGAATCTGTTTTTATGATGTTCCTCAAACAAAAAGGAAGTTAAAGCAATGTTATATTTTTAATGCTGCAAATATTTGCCAAAAATTACACTTTCTTCATAAAATTCAGTAACAACAAACTTAACACTCAATTAGTTTGTTGCTATTCAGATAAACATTTTATCAGTGCTTGTTTTAGAATTTTGTACTAAAATCGAGACAGATATATTCATATCTCAATTTTTATTAACATATAAATAGAGTTAGAAAATGAGATACACCATTTTCCTGTAGATATTTACTAATTAAATATAATTGCAATTTAGATAAAAATATCAATATTAAAATTATAATTGGATGTTCATATATACTTTGCTTGTATCTGTTGTTAGTAGCCGCCAGCATAAGTATGTGGACAATATGGGATGTTATTATAAGAGAATATTGTTATGCAAATAAATAACTTTATAAACTAAATGTTTAATTTCCTGTCCTTACTAGTGTTAAAAGTGGATATTCATGTATTTTCCTCAGTTTATACTGGGATAATGGCTACTTTAAATTCAAATGTGGTTATTTCAGGAGATACTGGTATAAATAATTAATCCTTCTACTTAATAATTGCTAACTTGTGAAGAGTAAAATATATTTCTTTAACAATCACACACTGAAAATACATCTGTTTAGTTTTTTAGATATTTTTAATAACTGTAATTCAGGTATAGATCATACTGTCAGAAATTGAGTCATAATAAAGTACTTAACAAGCATACGCTTTTAAAAAGATATAGTTATTGTACAAAGTAAGAGAAATATTGAATTAAGCAACACATTGTGTTGACTTGATTCAAAGAAAACCTAACAAAAAATATTAAAAAATATAAGTTTTGGTTGTTCTATCGATATCGAAGCTTTTTTGGACTTGTCACAATGTAATAAAGAAGGGAAGCTTTCACGACTTTGGTCAAGTCGAAAATCCTGGTTCTTGGGTTTAGACCGTGTCAAATTGGAACTATTATGCAACGTTTCGCCTACGATTGCACGAGGCATCTTCAGGGATCTTTACTCTACGAGATTAGAACAGTCATTCAGTGTTCTAATCTCATGGAGTAAAAATCGCTGAAGGTGTCTCGCGCAAGCGTAGGCGAAATGTCGGAAAATAATTCAAATTTGACACGGTCTAAATCCTGGAACCATTATTTTCAACTTGTCACAATGTAATAATAAAGTTTTGTTACTTAGTTTGGACCTAGTATATCACGAGGGTAGTTGTTTATATTTCGATAACTGGCAATACAATATCCATTTCTGAACTATCTCTCAAATTCTTTGAATAAAAGCATACCATTTGTTACATTTTTGGTTTTTTAGCTACATTCTTACACTACAAAGTAACTGGTATATTTGATTATCACGGTCTGAGAGAAATTTATATTGGTTTACATAGCATTTACTAAATTATGGATGATTGTATTTATTTCTATTGTGGGTGAGACTGTTATCTTTTTCCACATAAATTTCCATTTTCTCGCCTACTATTCGAATGTAATTCTTCTTTTACCCTTTCTTATGATCCTTTTCTTTAATCTTTTTTTAATTATATTGATTTCTTTATGTTATTGTTTTATTTTTGGTTAAATTTTTCTGTTACTGCCAAATTTGAAAAAAGTTGTTTCTGATGTTACTTTTTGCATTATTTCATTGAGGGCTGTTTTGATTTTATTACTTGAATCCATTGTATAGTAATCGTCATAACTTAATTAACTTTCCAAATGCACTAGTCCAATTTTCACCTCTGTCGATGTTTTTTTCCCTGTATTTACTGAAGTTGTAAACTTCCCATCAATGCATCAATTATCGACGAGTTTTGTAAGTTGTCCTTTTCTCTTAAGGCAATATAAATTTTTATTTCGTAACTTACCTTATTGTCGTGGATTCGAGAAGATATCAAGTCTGCAGAATCCCCAAACTTTCAAAAAACTGATAACTGATAACACCTAGGAAGTTGAGGTTCTCTTTTGTTTTGTTTACCTTTTTCATAAATTTTTATCAACATTCAGTTCCTATTTTATGATCACTGATGTTTAACTAGTACCTATACACCAGTCCACTGTTTAGAATTGTTGCAGCCGGATTTGTACGAGATCACCATCGGAATAACCAGAACATTTAATATTATTTTATTTATACTTATATTGCATGATCCCTAGGCATTAGCAACACCAGCGTATATATTATTTTGCATAATTTGATAATCGCTGAAAGAATGACTCGAGTCGATTGGTGCAAGGAAATTCCATGCCTTTAAAGAATCGTAGAATCAACAATTGTTTGCAGAAGTGTTCGAAGTATTACGAAAAAAAAAACAAATAAAATAGGTTACGCTCCACCTCTCCGACGCAAACCAGTGACTTTCTGGACATTCAAAATGTGGAATTGATGGATTATCCGTCATATAGCCCCGATTTGGCACCCAATAATTCTCTTTTGTTCCCGTTCGTGAAGGATAAACTACGTGGCTCAATGATTTCCTACGCCAGAAGAGGCCTTGGGGATACCATCTTCACCATGGCAAAAATGCTGAAGAATTGATGAAGAGTGGCATTTGAGAATCAGTCTAAGAGATCGCACTAGAAATGATAAGAACATGGATGTAGTGAATATAGTAGAAGAACTAAAGTGACGGTAGGCAGATCATATGGTACCCATCTAGATATAGTAAGAAGATGTACAATAGCACCCAAAGGTCTCAAAAAGAAATGCAGAAATATCCCAAAGAGATCGAAAGATAATATTCACAAAACAGAAAGGAGAAGTGAGGTTCAAACTGCTCTATATGGAAACACATAAAAGCTACCGGTAGAGGCCCACATTGGGGAGTGGATGAGTATAAGACAAAGAAAAAGAACAAGAAGATCTTTAAACTTAAACAGATAACATTTTTTTTAGAGTTCTTATTAATTATTTATGAATTGTACGTTGTCAATTATTTAACTTTAAGAAAATGATCATATTAGTTTACTTTAATATGATTAATGCGGAAAAAACGTTACATTATTAAATAATTATTACTTTACAAAACTATTGTTACACTAAAGCTAGTTTTAAAAAATAAGTACTATCAGACTAAAATAAATGCTAAGGTTTACCATAAATATACTAAACTTAAATTTATTTAAAAAAAAGAAGTTGTAACCCTAAATACTATGACTTGCTTTCTTTAATGCACAATGAGTTTTTTAATGACAGCCCACTTATAATATTTCAGTTTTCAGTTCCTTCCTCTGTGATTCAATTTATGAACTTTTCATTATACAAATCAGAAACTGTATAGAAATAGATGTATATAATCGAAACAAAAACGTAACTATAATTTATTAAACACTATTTAAAAAAAAAACATTTGAAAGATAGCAAAATAAATTGAAGTGAATATAATTTCTATTAGAATAAACAATATGTTAACTTGGTTAACTCTAAATCTAAAAAATAAATATTACAAACTTGGTGCATCTAAATAATTTTTTTCATATACACACATTCCTAGCTGCTGTTTCCTTCTTGTTTCATCGATCTTAGGATTAACCGATTTTTTTTTAAACAAAGTGAAGAAATATAACATGTATATCATCTCTTCTCAAACATTTTTATTCCGTTTCAGTGAAAAGAGTAAACAAAGTACAGGTGTAAATTAAAAAAAAAAAACAGCAAATATTACAAAGTTGATGTAGCTTACTATCACATTGGACCATCGTACATGATTATTAAAACTGTTTTTCATTTTTTTTATAAAAATTCTGTTTACTGTAAAAGTAATAAATGAAAAGTTGTTAAACAAATAATTTAAAATAAGAGGAAATTATTAAATATTATTGTTATTATATTTTGCAGGAAAACATAATAAATATCCTTTAAAATTGTAAAAAATGACCTGTGGGCTTGTTTACATATTTCTCATAATGACAATATCAACAGAAACAATAATTAACTTCTTTTTAATATCTAATGTTCATAACGATACAATCTTCTTAATTACCATTTCTAATAAATATTATTATTACTTTCAAAATCTGAGAAGACTGCTAAACAGTAGATAATTTTTTTTCTTGGTTAATATTGCACAGTGAACTTCAATTAAATTCAGATATTACTTGTATACCCTATTCCATTAATTCAAATCAAAAATGAAAATAATCGTTAGAGAATAATGATGTGCTTTGAATGGTCTTTAAGACTTAAGGAATGACTTGATTGGTAATTTGTTCATTAAATTAGCCTTAATAAAAAGCGCCCAGCGACTTCATATTTCAAATTAAACTACATCCAACTATAATTTAAATAACAATTTTGTTGTTATTAATTCTCGTTTTACCCCTAATACAATGGAGTTTAGAATTGGTTAGACGTTAGCTGAATACAAAGAACAATGTTACGTTTATCAATAGATTAAAACCTTTTGCTAGTTATATCAAACATACACCTGAAGCTAAAAAAATATAAAAGATATGTTTAAGATAATTAAGATGAAGCCTGGTGCTTTAAGACAATATGTTGCTAAAGGTATTTTAAGGTAAGTTATATTGAAAAAAGATAAAAAGAATAGTCGAATTCTTTAAACTTGGAACAGACCAGGTGTAGACAAATTTCTACAGATAAGCGAGATAAAAAATTAAGAGTGATCCGTAGTGCTCCTGATTGGAACTCGAGTAAACTTTCTTACGTAGCTTTGGCTCCAATGTGCTATGTCGTGTTTGACCAAAAATATAAGCATTCGATCAGTTCAAGAATTTGTAGAATCAACAGCGGCAGGTACCTTTAATACATGTTTTACTCTGATGATAGTGCTAAAAACACAAAACTAGGAAGTAAGCTCTTAACACAGTATTAGGTTGCCAAAGGGCCTTAATAATAGGCCTTTAAGATAGTTTTCATGGATTCAAGCATGACCTACAATCAATTACATACCATCTTTATGCCTACTTGCAAAAATGACCTACCAGGATTTGAGAAAAATTTCTGTAAAATGAGTAATATGATTAGATGTAAAAAAATATTGTCTGCATATACATTTAACCATGCTTAAGTAAAAACAAAAGTTAATTTATATCACAGAGAAGACAATATGATAAATCTTTTTAAAAATCTCAAAAAAAAAGAGGGACGTACCTTGGCCTCTAGCAGTTATAAACGAAGACCCTAATTTAGGTTTTCCACTATAGAGGATATTCAAATTAAGGATGTTTTATAGATTTTTAAATTTTGCGGAACCAACCAACTGTGAAAATATGACTTAAACTAACAAAATATTCCATAGCCCTTTTAAGTCAATTAAACTAAATTATAAAAAAAAAATAACTTTTTGGAATACAAAATCCTGACGAATATGAATAAATGTTTCAATTAAATTTTTATTTTATATCATCTTTGCCCTATACACAACTAAAAGTTACTAAAGATACAATGTTGCCACCTAAATCTATATTAATAATAATAATAAGGGAATATACAACCGGGGGGCTTTTGAAATGCAGAACGGTGAAACTATAGCTGCAATGGAAGCAGACCAAACATACAAATATCTAAGTATGAAACAAGCTAAAAGAATTAACCATGGCACTATGAAGGCCAAATTTGTCAGGAGGGTAAGGCGGGTATTACGAACTAATTTAAATAGTAGAAATTTGTTTAAGGCACTCAACACGTATGTTTGCTCTGCGCTGAGCTACTCTTTTGGAATTGTAAAGTGGTGCAGGACGGACATCCAAAACCTGCAAAGAAAAATAAGGACCCTCTTAACAAAAGCACAAAAACATCAGCCTCGGATGCTATTAAACGTACAATGCTTCCAAGACACCAAGGAGGAAGAGGATTGGCGGATATTGGTAAGCAGCTCGACCAACAAATAATAAACTTACGTTCATATTTCCACAGGTTAGCGGACTCTTCCACACTACATCAAGCAATATGCGAGGCAGACGATTCAACGCCGCTATAGTTGAGGGAACAAGATATTACTTCTCACCACCAGACAGACCAAGAGAAGTGACAAACCTGGCTACGGAAGCCACTTCATGGACGGCATCCAAATGAGGGCAATCAGGACAATGTCAACAACTCAGCGTCGAACTACTGGTTGATTTCAGAATAGATATTTCCCGAAACGGAGGGCTTCTTGTTAGCTATCCAAGACCAGGTTATTCCGACGAAGAACTATCGGAAGTTCATCCGATCCCTCAATAGAAAATGACCAATGCAGATATGGCTGTCGAATATCAGAGACAGTCCAGCACATAACTGGAGGATGCCAAGCGTTTGCCGCAACCGAGTATAAGGAAAGACACGACTCAGCCGCTAAGATACTCCGCCAAGAGTTAGCAGAAAAGTTAAACCTATTACAGGTAGGAAAATTGCCTAGTTACAAATACAATCCGGAGCCTATTCTTGAGAACAACCAGTTCAAGTTATACTGGGATCGAACGGTTCTGACGGATCAGACAGTTGCTCATAGATCAGATATTATACTAACAGATAAAATTTCTAGGTGAACTACACTAATCGACATGGCTGTACCTAACAACAACAATCTAAGACCAAAATACAACGAGAAGATCGCCAAATACAGAGATCTGGAGGCGAAAATCCGAAGACAATTGGCAATGAACAGCGTCCAAATAATTCCCATAATACTCTCAACAACTGGAGTGATACCAAGAAACCTCCTATAGAACATCAAGGGACTGGGCTTTAGTGAGCATCTGTATAAGCCGATGCAGAAAGCAATTCTCCTAACAACCGCGCGAACCGTCCGAAAGTTCGTAGGAAATACAGCAGACCACGTCTCCTAGGACCCGATAACATGGAAAAGATTCCCACAGAGCTTCATACTTTTGGTATTTTTATATACCTGGTATGAGTCAATATTTCCTGGAGAGAGTGCGAAGCCGTTTGACTTGTAAATCATAATAATAATTTATGGTTTGATCTACAAAATAACAAAAATATCATCTGATATGTGTATTAGTAGTGCTCTCTCACAACTATAGTCCTGTCTGTTAAATGTTAAATTCGTTCAAAAATAATCTTATTTATTCTTTTCAGAAATTTATTTTTAACATATTTTTTTAAAGTGATTTCCTACCATAAATTGCTTCCATTTTTTCCCTAAATATCTATCTAATACAGTTTTTTTTTCTTTCTAAAAATAAAAACTTGTAATTTTTCCCCATGTATTTTCAATATTAATTTAAAACGCCATGAAGGAAGTGTTTACTTCAATAAACAAGCATGACTCGAGCTTTCTATGAAATTTTTAATCCCTTGAGCATAATTTGCAAAAACGTTTCGCGTCTTTTTAGAACACGTAGGCGTTTAAAATTCCCTCTATTTACTTTTACGTTGTTGTACGATATACAAGATTTTTATTTTATGTGTGTCTGCAATTATCTATATATGTACCAAAAATACTCTAATTGCTATTTATTTTATCTTATTTTTTCTAAATATGGGAATTGTAGAAAAGAGAAATAATTTATATTGAAAGATTTCTAAAAACTATCATATGCTAAATAAAGAAAAACTAATTAAAATTCCCAACTATATAAAAGTTCCTAATTAATTAATTCTATTAAATTTACCAACAATTGAAAATGATCCAATTCGCAAACTGCTGAACTTTATTTATTTAACAACGTTTACTACGTTACTACGTTACTTTGTGTCTAAATATTCCCGTTGGTTTATATTAGTTTATGTCATATTTTTGCTCACTAGACTAATGAACCTACACTACACAATGCTCTACTTTTTATTAATCACTTCGTTATCACACAAGCTCCCAGGAGCCGGAATAACGCCGGCCCTTCATGTAGGAAGAGAGTCTACCACATATAGGCCGTATTAGTAAAAGTAGAACATCTGTATTACAATCAAGTAGCCTCTATCCAAATTGAAAACAGTCGTACTCAAAACCTACCCATCAAACGTGGAGTAAGACAGGGTTGCGTTTTGTCACCCTGTCTCTTTAATGTATACTCTGAAGAAATCTTTAGGGAGGCTTTGGATGACAGACAAGAAGGAGTAAGACTAGGCGGAGAAGTAATCAACAATATTAGATTTGCTGATGATACGGCCATTCTTGCAGAAAACATCGAGGATCTCCAAACATTAGTAAACCTAGTCAATGAAGCGAGCTGCCGAAGAGGCCTTAAAATTAACATCTCAAAAACAAAGTGGATGACAGTTGGAAAGGTTACTGTAGATGAATGTCAACTTTGGCTAGATGGGAAGAGGATAGAGCGTGTAAACCATTTCAAATACCTTGGCAGTTGGTTGAATGTAAATGGGGATTCAGATGAAGAGATAATAGCTAGGATAGAAATATCGCGGAAGGCCTTTATGACATGGAAACCAGTTCTATGCAACAGGAACCTATCAATGCATATTCGTAAAAGGGTCCTGAAATGCTACGTATGGTCTATTCTATTATACGGTTGCAAGACATGGACACTAAAAACCACAACGCTAAACAAACTGAAAACATTCGAATTGTGGTGCTACCGTCGAATCCTAAAGATATCATGGGTTTCGCACACTTCCAACGAGGATGTTCTCAGAATGATGGATACAGATCGACTGCTCTTGAACATTATAAAGAGGCGGAAAACAGAATACTTCGGTCACATAATTAGAGGTCCTAAATACCAGCTACTTCGCCTTATAATACAAGGAAAAGTGGAAGGAAAAAGATGGATAGGCCGAAAGAAGCTTTCATGGCTACGTAACATCAGGCAGTGGTGTGATTGCACGGTAGAAGAACTATTTCGCGCAGCAGCCGATAGAGAAAGATTTCAGGAAATTGTAAACATGATGACCACCAACGTCTGAATACAGACATGGTACCTAAAGAAGAAGAAGAAGTAAAAGTAGCCCAGAATTGGGCTACATAAGCGAAATATGGAGAAGGGCCAAAGTCACCTTCATTTTTGAAAGCGGGAAAAAAGGACACTACACACCCTAAATTCCTGCGACCGATCAGCCTCACATCGTTGAAGAAAACAGTTGATAATTATATCAGAACAGAAATTTTTGAACAGGTGCCACTGTAACCCTCATCAACATACGTACCAAGCGGGTAGATCTACGAAAACCGCCGTGATATAATTAACAGATTAACATATGGAGAGTTTGACGAAGAGTACCATATATAGGATGATAAGAGATGAAGTCACAACCCAATCTTTTTCTCCAGAAATCAACATATCTGGAATATGTCCCAAAAT
The DNA here is from genome assembly GCA_034092305.1 of Diaprepes abbreviatus. Taxonomy (NCBI): domain Eukaryota; kingdom Metazoa; phylum Arthropoda; class Insecta; order Coleoptera; family Curculionidae; genus Diaprepes; species Diaprepes abbreviatus. The sequence continues at coordinate 313,738 of JASJET010000090.1, read as the reverse complement.
GAAATAAAAAAGAAGTTCAACTTTGTAAAAAACTTCAACACAAAGTTAAATCGCAAAAGTGAATAGAACAGAAGTACCTTTGAAAAACTCACTAGAAATTCCATTAAATGGTATACTAATTGCTCCAGAACAATGCAGGGAAATGAAATAGGAACAATTGGAACTAGTGCGACACTACGATAGTTTGGGTAAGTCACCAAATATCTACCAAGCGGATATAAAGGCATCAGGAAATGCGTCCCATTCAGCAAGGAGAAAAACTATCGTGGACAAGACAGTATTATCATGTCGGATAGTCAAGCAGCCATCATCGCGCTGAGTTCTTACGTAATGAGCTGCAATATGATCTAGGAATGGCTAGAAGAACTAAACGAACTGAGCAAGAATAATAAGGTTACTTTCCTGTGGGTACCGAAACACACCGGGGTAGAGGGAAATAAAATAGCAGACAAGGCCGCAAGGAAAGGGGCAGAGACGCCATTTCTAGGTTCCGAACCTTTCTGTAGAATCAGTAATAGTGTAATGCTGGAAAAACTAAAAATAGATGAAGAGAGCAGGTAATCCAATTACCAGGCAGATCTGCAAGAAATAAGACAAGCGAAGATATTTCCTGAGAACTACTGTAATGGAACAAATGTTAATTATTTTTCATTGTTCAATATCAACTATTTTCTGTTAAAATAAATAATTAAATAATCACTCTGTGAATAGATATTCCGTGGGAACAGGGTAGTTATATTTTTTATCACTATCCACGAAAGTCTAAAGGAAAAATAAATCAGTTATCGAGCTTAACTTTTATGTCTTTGCCGTTTAAATGTTTTCTTAAAAAAAAATACATAAAGTCAGTTAATTTATGAAGACCTAAAAGGCCCTCTCTTAGAATCACCTATAAATCTGTCTAAGTAATCCTGCCCTGGTTAAGTAAATAAAACCAGACGTGATAAGGGTAGTTTTTAACATATTGTATATGAAATATCGTTAAAATGTATTAAAATATTGAACGATTTTCCTATTATTAGGAAACAAAAGAATAATCAAATAAACTCATTATACTGTAATATAACGTTTGATCAGTGAAAGGTGGTATGTAGCGTCTGTTTTTCCTGATGGCAAGAAAGAATGTTTTAAATACCAACAAAAGGAATAAATGGGCACTCAAGTTTTTTCACAGACGTTATATTATATTATTCCTTTAGTTGTAGAAAGAAATAGAATAGTTTATTAATTGTGTTTATATAAATTTATTATTAAGATGATCACAGGTCAATTCGTGAATCAAGCATCCGGTATAGAATAGCTAACGCCCTCAGCACATAACGATCGAAACCTTCGAATTTTAAGGGAAATAAACTGACGTTTACCAGGTTCCATCTTGTAATTTGGATACAAACGGGAAACAAAGGGAGAGGGGGTGTAAAATTCGAAGACACTCTTTTAAGGAATAGCAAAAATTTAGTCACAATTTGAATGTCGGTTAGAACGGTACCGTAGTACCAGTGCCGTAGAACAATTACGTCACGTGTATAATCGTCGGGAAAGAAGGTTATCTTTGTTTAATTTGGGAAATTAAGGGATTATCGTGTATTATTTTAGTGGGGCATTTCGCGATTTTCATACGGTTCGATTAAGTAATATAAATAGCTGTTCTTCGCGTTTTATTTCTTTTCTTGTTGAATATTTTATTAAGCTATTTATACGTGTTTTTTCAAAATTAGCTTTTACATTTTAAAATAACGGCCGAGAAGAGTAATTATGTTAGTTTTTCGTAATTGTTATTAGTTTTAAGTTTCTCACTGTAAATAGTTCGTTTTTATTCTATTTATTTTGTTAATAGTTGTTTTGAGAAACTTGTTTTATTCAATTTAATTAAAACCTTCACCCGAATTAACTCGCGGGCGCGCTGTTGCGAGACCTAAAAAACAAGAGATGTCTACTGACCAATTAACTAGCAGCCTTTCCTGAGTCCTGAAGATCTGAGTCATGGTTGTGGTAAGCTTTAATAACCGTAGTGTTTGGTACTAAAGCTGCAAGAGAGAAGTTGGACGACCAGACTTCCAGAGTGTCTTTATTACTATGAAATTCAACTATAGGTTATTAAAATAGTTACTAATTAGTATGGGGCAGAAATTGATTATAGATGAAAGAGTTAACGCTACCACAATATATCATTTGAATGAGTCTATGATCAAATTCTGTCACACTACAACCAGAAGAGATTCAAGGAATGCATAAACCCAAACAAACACCAACTTAAAGTTCTAACAGAAATCCTGAAAAGAGTGCAGATTTTGCGAGAAAGGAGACGAAATTTCTATCCATATCCTTTAGAGCAAAACGCTGTAGAAAACCCTAGAATGCGAGTCTTGGCCGTAGAAGAAGAACACAATCCATTAGGTCGCAGCATATTCATCCCCATCTACTCATATAAACACACATCACATAAGCTCAAAGTTTGGTTGAAGCACTTCAACGATGGGATGTTTCTAGAGTCTGTCATCGTGCCACCTAGCGAATTTTTTGGTTTCTTCCTTAATGGTTCCCACCTGAAATTCCTAGTCTAGATCCATATTCCGAATGTACCAAGGAATATTCACTATATTCCTTAGTACTCAATTTCGGAATTTTTGCAGGAAATCATAATTATTTTTCTTGGTACAGCCCAACAAACTCAAAAAAAAAGTTATTATTATTAATTCTTATCAAAAATTAATTTTCGTTTACTCTGTTTAATAAAATATACAAATATCATTTAGAAAGTTAGCAAAACCAAAACGTACTATTTGAATACTTCATTTTGCTTCTGCTGGGCCAACAAAATTATTGGTCCAATAGAATTTAGTTTAAGTTGTTCAAAAATATTTAATTTTCCAAAAGCTTTAATTTGAAAATCTACACAATCACTTCATGATTTTATTTAATTTAGAAAATCTCTCAGTTGAATTGCTTATTTCTTCGATGTCTGATCTCATAAATTCCGTGACAAGATATTTTTGATAAAATTTGTTTTCTTCCCCAACTCTTTTAAGCCCTTTACTAAAAAAAAGCATCCTAGCATATGCATGGTCTATTTACACGTTACATTTCTTAGCAGGCCTTACTTAATTTCTTTAGAAGATCGATCTACACTGTTAAAAATAACATTAAATTTAATGCAAATTTAATGTACATCTATATACCGAAAGATAAAACTATCTAAACAATTTTCTTTTATAGAACGTAAAAAGCCAGAGTCGGTTTTTATAAACGTTCAGCCATTTTATAAACGCATTCAAAATGGAAAGTAATTAAATTTTATTACATCGTCTGTCCGCATGTTTTTGGTCATTACATAAAGTACGATTTAGATCATTTTACCATTTTTATCGAATTATTGAACGGTTAACCATTCTTTTTTCACCAGTATATTTTTAGATGTCGGTAATTACGGACGTTTATAAGCTACGGAAGTAGAAAATACAATTTTGTAGGACTGGACCCAAAATGAACTTTTTGTCTCTTTTAAACAGACTTTTAATAAGAAGTTTATCAATTCGAAGTATACGTAAAGGGTTTTCGAAAAGAGTAATGACAAATTTGAAGGTATAATTTTACATAAAAAAAAAAGAAAGTTCATATGAATGTAGATCCGCATGTTGTTCCATAGGCAGCTACTGATCCCCAAAGATGAAGCCATAACATTTATTTTATTTCATTTATTATATATATATATATATATATATATATATATATATATATATATATATATATATATATATATATATATATATTATATACGAGGATGGTTCGATAAGTTCTGGGCCTGATAAAGAAAACAAAAAATTTTTGAAAATGTTTTTATTTATTTTTCAACATAGTCCCCTTGTACTTCAATACATTTAGACCAACGATGTTCTAACATTTTAATATCCATAATATAAGGCGATTTGTCCAACTCTGTAAAATAAGGGATTGTCGCTGCTCTGACCTCGTTTTTTGAAGGAAATTTTCGTCCAGCGAGCCATTTTTCAAGTTTGGGAAGAGACGGTAATCGCTGGGAGCCAGATTGGGCGAATATGGCGCATGTGGAAGCACTTCAAACGTAAGTCATAGTGTTTTGTGGCAACAACCATAGATTTGTGGGCTGATGCGTTATCTTGATGAAAGAGCACTTATTTTTGGCAAGATGTGGACGTTTAGTCTTAATCACATGCTGCAAATGGCCCAACAGTGAAGCATAAGACTTCCCGATGATGGTATTGCCTTGCTCTAAATAGTCTATAACTACCATGCCATGTAAATCCCAAAAAAAATTATTGCCATGACTTTTCCTGCAGACGGAACCGTTTTTCTTTTTTTTTTTGACGCACTTTAACCTGCCACTACCCACTGTTAAGACTGCTGCTTTGTCTCTGGCATGTAATAGTGAATCCATGTTTCATCTGCAGTTAAAAGACTCCGAAGAAACTTAACAGGATTGCCTCTGAATAAGTCTAAACACTCTTGCGAAGTGTTCATTCGAAGGCGTTTGGTCGACTGTTAACAAACGCGGCACCCATCGCGCAGAAAGCTTTTTCATGCCAAGAACATCATGTAAAATGTAGTGGATACGATCTATCGAGATTTTTGGTATACCAGCAAGCTCTCGTATTTTCATTCGGCGTTCATGAAGTATGACATTGTGAATTTTTGTGATAATTTCGTCAGTTGTAGTGGTTTTTGGGCGTCCCGAGCGCTCATTATCTTTAATTGATTTACGACCACGATTTAATTCAACAGCCCATTTTTTTACTGTCGAAAACAACAGAGAAGGGTCCATTCTTTAAAGTAGAATCTAACTCATTTTTAATGTCCGTAGGAGTTAAAGTTAAGCCCTTTAAAACAAAGTACTTTATAACCGCTTGAACTTCAATTTTATCCATCTTTCACAAAATATCGAACCTTATGTGTTCACTCGATCGCCACAAGCAAGCAATTGCACGAAAACATCTGAAATTTTTCAGGGCGTCATCTTAAGGTTAATGCTTACAAAATATTATAGTTATTTGATCCTACTAGCTCCCTATATATATATATATATATATATATATATATATATATATATATATATATATATATATATACAGACGGCCTATCTTTGAACCCACATTGTATTACTGAACATACTATATTATTTTAAAATCTCTTTATTATCACAACTTTGACACAACTTGTTAAAATAATTCAAGTTGCGTCGATAAGTTCTCAAACTATACTGTCCATGAAAGTCGATCTGCACCCTTTATATACCCTTTGGTCGCTACCAGGAGATTATGGATGTTTCTAGATGGATTTTCATACATTGTATATTTAAGAGGATATTTAATTTTTGATGTTTAATAATAGAATCGTATACTTAATATTTTTCTTTAAATTAGGCCGATGTAAATGTGCCTCAAATTTCCTATATACGTTCTGTCGTTAAGTGTTTTTATTTTTTTAATTTCTATCATTTCCTATATCTGCAATATGAAGATATGAATTACAAAAAAAGATAGAAATTAAAAAAGATAAAAACACTGTTAACGACAGAACAGATATAGGAAACTTGAGCCACATTTACATCAGCCTAATTTAAAGAAAAATATTAAGTATTCGATCCTATTAATAAACATCAAAAATTAAATATTCTCTAAAACATAAAATTAAATTTATTCGTTCTTTCGGTTTTCTTTTGGTCCATTGTTAAAATATAAAAGATAAAATACAATCGCATTCCATGTATCCTGAATACCTAAATAGACGATGTTAAAATTTCATTTCACTATTAATAAATAAACAAAATGTCAAGGTATGTACAGGGTGAGTCAACGATTGGATGAAGTAGGTTTGTGCCTTTTCGGTGAAATTAACAAAGAAACTATATTTATTGTTTGATACAGTTTATTTTTAGGCAGATTTTAAAAATATTTAGGACTCTACAGGGTGAGCCAAAAAACTAGGACAGCATAAAGTTGTATTTTTTTAAATAGAACACCCTATATACGAATCGTATTTTCGATTTAGCTTATAATTTTAAATCTTTTTTATTAACGGTTTACTATAACAAAACTTTATAGTTTCTGAGATAATTTAGCTTAAATAAAAAAAGTCACATTTTCAAGCATCAATTCAATCCTAAATAACGTTTTCAATTTTAAGACAAATATATTCAAATTTGGAATTTAGCAAGGCCAAGGACAAGTTAACATAATTTTTACCTAATATTTGCAATAAAAGCTACAGGGTGTTGAACACATCGGCTCAAATTTGAACAAGTTTAAATGAATAAATATCTTTTTTTTTTAAAGGTACACCCTGTATATTTTCATGTTATTTAATAGAGTAACAAAAACTCTAAAAGTTTTGTTCAATATATCCTATACCTATTTATAATAGTTTTTGAGATATTTCAGTTTTTCTTATTTTCCATACTTTTTTACAGAAATAGACTTCATTATCATAGTAGCCATGTAAAATAATAAAAAGAAACTACAGAAACAAACAGAATGTGGTTAAATATGATGAAATACATTATTCGTTATATTACAATGGCAATGGTTTAATTAAACATAATGTGAAAAAATTAACACAACAATAACGACAAGGCAAATACATATTTACTTTTATACTAAATTGAAACAAAAAAATTACCTATTAAATACTGAGATTAATTATTTCTTTTTAATAAGTGTTCGAATAGACGACCCTCTTGTGCAATGCACAAATTTAGTCTTTTTTACAGATTTTCTCGGACCCTGGACAAAATTAGTGGCGTTATTGTTCTACAGGTATCCCTAATCCTGTTTCGCATATCTTCCACTGTTGTTGGTGGATTAACATACACCTTATTTTTAATATAACCCCATAGGAAGAAATCTAATGGGGTGATGACGCAAGACCTTGGGGGCCACTCAATGAAACCCCCACGTCCAATCCATTTTTGCGGATATCGTTGGTCCAAAAACGCACGAACTTCACGATGGTAATGCGGAGGCGCACCATCGTGCTGGAACCACATACTGTCGAGCTCATCCCTATCGAGACCTTGAAGCAGTTGGGGTAGTTATTCTTGTAGAAAGTTCAGGTAACTATGGCCATTTAGTGGTTCATTAAAAAAGTGTGGTCCAATAATTCGATTACGATGAATACCACACCAAACATTTAATGACCAGTGGTTTTGATGTTGCACCTCTCTAATCCAAAATGGGTTTTCTGTGGCATAATAATGCATGTTGCGTCTATTTACGGCACCGTTACTTCTAAAAGTAGCTTCATCACTAAACATTACCTTGCATAATAAATTTCGATTTAATTGAATCTCCGCATTTATTGTACGACAAAAGTTTACACGACTTTCAAAATCCTGTCCATGCAATTCTTGGTGTAATTCCATGTGATATGGATGATACCTATATTTCTTGGTAGTACGATTAGCGATGGATTGTGATGTTTCACATAATGCTGCTAACTGACGGCTACCAATATAAGGATTTTCCTGAACATTTAACAATACTTGTAGTTCTTTTTCTTCATTAGTTACTGGTTTGTTGACCACTTTACGTTTTGGATAATCAACAGTACCAGAAGAATCAAATCTTTGCATTAAGTTTTGAAAAGTATGGGTATTAGGCTGGCGTCGATCAGGATACTTCATTTTGTAAATTCTTTGAGCAAGAAGGCAATTTTTTTGAGCCTCTCCTATTGTATAAATCATATCTATTAACTCATTCTTTGGAAAATTCATTTTACAATATAAGATGAATGCAAAAAAAACCAAACTACACTACATAAAAACCAAAAGAAGCGATTGCAGTTATAAATTTGACACACAGAAAAATGTTCTTTTACATTGTTTTTGCCATGGCTACTTTGATAATGAAGACTATTTCTGTAAAAAAGTATGGAAAATAAGAAAAACTGAAATATCTCAAAAACTATTATAAATAGGTATAGGATATATTGAACAAAACTTTTAGGGTTTTTATTATTCTAATAAATAACATGAAAATATACAGGGTGTACCATTTAAAAAAAAGATATTTATTCATTTAAACTTGTTCAAATTTGAGCCGATGTGTTCAACACCCTGTAGCTTTTATTGCAAATATTAGGTAAAAATTATGTTAACTTGTCCTTGGCCTTGCTAAATTCCAAATTTGAATATATTTGTCACAAAATTGAAAACGTTATTTAGGATTGAATTGATGCTTGAAAATGTGACTTTTTTTATTTAAGCTAAATTATCTCAGAAACTATAAAGTTTTGTTATAGTGAACCCTTAATAAAAAAGATTTAAAATTATAAGCTAAATCGAAAATACGATTCGTATATAGGGTGTTCTATTTAAAAAAATACAACTTTATGCTGTCCTAGTTTTTTGGCTCACCCTGTAGAGTCCTAAATATTTTTAAAATCTGCGTAAAAATAAACTGTATCAAACAATAAATATAGTTTCTTTGTTAATTTCACCGAAAAGGCACAAACCTACTTCATCCAATCGTTGACTCACCCTGTACTGTGTAAAATTAAATACTTTTTTAGAAATTTGAATAGTTCTTTAAAGTGTTTGTTTGTTTTTAAAATTGTAAATATGTTTGTGTATGAATGTTTTTAATGATTAAAAAAATATTTTTAGGAAGATCAATAAATAAAAAAACAAAATATTTTTCAGGATGCCTTAAATAAAGGGCGAAAGTCAAATTGTTTTTGATTCTTTGTTAAATAAAGAACCTAAACCCAAGAAAAAACAAAATTAAAAGAAAATGATATATATATATATATATATATATATATATATATATATATATATATATATATATATATATATATATATATATATACAGTGCCTTCATTTCAAAACGAACCATCCTTAATAACTTTGTTAAATAGAAAAATTTAAAAAAAAAGAAAAAACACGTCAATTTAGATATACAGGGGGAAGTTTAATTTTGCATTTGTTAAAAGTCTGTCAATCACCTCCTCACCTCCAGCTAACCTCACTTTGATATGTCAAATGGGAACCCCTACCTTGTGACACATCATTGTAAGCAGCATAAAATTGTCTACCCAACCGTATAAAAAAAATTAAATCGGTTGACGTACAAGCGAATAGTGTGCAAAAATGTCTTGTAATAATGCATAATATATCGGCCTCGAACTTTGGTATGTCAAATGATTACCCTATAGTGTGATACATCATTTTAAAGGACGTACGATCTGCTATCCAACGATGTCAAAAAAAATTAAGTTAATAGACGTTATAGGCAATTAGGATGCAAAAATGTGTGTTAAATATAAGCAGTTTATTCAGTTTTTTTCAGTTGAAGAAAATTATTTTATTAAATGTTCAAAATGTGCGCCGTTATTAGCGAGACAATAAAAAAACCTATTTTGAAATTCCCCACGAACATTGGCAAGGGTTTCTCTGCTAATTCCTCTACATTCCCGAACAATTCGATCTTTTAAATCGTCAATATTTTCAGGTGGGGTTTTATAAACCTTGCTTTTTAAATACCCCCAAAGAAAAAAGTCTAGAGGGGTTAGGTCTGGAGACCGTGCTGGCCATTCAATTGCACCACGTCTGCCAATCCACGTCCCTGGAAAATGTTCATCAAGCCACTCTCGAATTGCCAAAGCGTAGTGCGGGGGAGCTCCATCTTGCTGGAAATGCAAATTATTTTCATTTAGTACCATAACAGCATTTTCATCCACTTGATTTTCTAAAGATTGCACAATGGCAGGGTATATTGTGTTTTCTAAAAGGTTTAAATAAATTTGCCCAGTTAAATTATCTTCCAAAAAAATGGCCCGATGATTTCATTGCCTTAAATTCCTGCCCACACGTTATTTTTTTCGGGATATTGAGTATGCCCTTCTCGAAAAAGGTGCGGATTTTCATTATCCCAGTATCTGCAGTTATGTCTGTTAACCAGTCCATTTAGAAAAAAAGTTGATTCATCACTAAAGCAGATATTCTTAGGTAAATGGGGGTCCTCGTCAATTCGTTGGCACATTAATTCGCAAAATTGAATTCTCCTATCAAAATCGTCTTCTCCGAGTTCTTGAAGAATTTGAATTTTGTAGGGAAAAAACTTATTTTGTTTTAAAACTTTATGCACAGAGCCAGCAGAAATGTTGGTTAAATCTGCGACCTTTGAGATGGATAAAGTTGGATCTATTGCAAACTGTCCTAGTACCTCGATTTGGCATGCTTCATCTACAACCCTTTTCTCAATAGATTTTTTATTACAAACGGATCCCGTTTCTTCAAACTTTCGTACCAATTCGAGTACATATATATGGCCCACGTTTTTGTCTTGATGCCTCTCGTTAAATGCTCTGGCGGTTCTACGAGCGCACCGATCTTCAGCTCCATAGAGAAAAATTATTTCTATTCTTTCGGCTAGCGTATACACCATTTATATTCACGTTTCAACTAGGCGTCACAATAACAATTTTAACAATAATAAACAACTAGTGTTTAAAGATCTTAAAAATTTTATTTATTGCAGTGATTTCTTGTACCTATCAGGTACCGCAAAAAATTGAAATAAATACACTAGATTGATTAGACTGCAATGAATTTTGCGATGAATTTTAAAACAGGCTTAGTTTTTTTCTCGCAAATATTTTAACTGTTTATTATTTTAAAAAAATATTTATTTTAAATTTAAAATAATATTTTACTCTATGAAGTAGCCATTTGACATAATAAAGTTTAATGTGATAAGGTGTCTATTATTACCACACATCTTTTCTTACTATTCGCTTGTACATCAACAGATTTTGTTTTTTTTTATTGGCTAAATAGGAGATAGTATGCCCTTTAAAATGATGTATCACACTATAGGGTAATCATTTGACATACCAAAGTTCGAGGCCGATATATTATGCATTATTACAAGACATTTTTGCACACTGTTCGCTTGTACGTCAACCGATTTAATTTTTTTTATACGGTTGGATAGACAATTTTATGCTGCTTACAATGATGTGTCACAAGGTGGGGGTTCCCATTTGACATATCAAAATGAGGTTAGCTGGAGGTGAGGAGGTGATTGACAGACTTTTAACAAATGCAAAATTAAACTTCCCCCTGTATATCTAAATTGACGTGTTTTTTCTTTTTTTTAAATTTTTCTATTTAACAAAGTTATTAAGGATGGTTCGTTTTGAAATGAAGGCACTGTATATATATATATATATATATATATATATATATATATATATATATATATATATATATATATATATGTTTATGCGGCTTTCACGGATTCCTCCCTGTGAGTTGCAATAGCAGTGGATACATCCACATTATGCCATTGTAGTGCTGAAATCACATTCAGCAAACATACAACTATATGCAACTCCGTGTATAAGTGAAGTAAAATGCGAACAGTAAATGCAACTATATATATATATATATATATATATATATATATATATATATATATATATATATATATATATATATATCATGTTTCTTTATTTTGTCTTGTCTTGGGTTTAGGTTCTATAATTAATAAAACACAAAACGATTGACGTTTCGCCCTTTATTCAAGGCATTTTCAAAATTTATTCCTAAAAAAATATATAATTAAAATACATCACATAAAAAACATATTTTACCATTTTGGAAAACAAACAAGACACTTAAAAAGAGTAGTCAAAACTTTAAAACATTTTAAAAATATTTAATTTTACCGGTACATACCTTGACATTTTGCTGTTCTGTTTCTAAATAAACTTTAAATTTTACATCGTTTACTGAGGATACGTGGAATGCGAATGTGTTTTATTTTTTTAATATTTTTTATATTTTATAATGCATAAAAAAACAAATAAGGTATATGTTTGGTTTTATGTTTAAGAGGATATTCTATTTTTGATTCTTATTTGACCGGATCAAATACTTAATATTTTTGTTTAAATTAGGTTTGCGGAAATGTGGCTCAAATTTCCCATATCTGTTCTGTCGTTAACAGTGTTTTTATCTTTTTTAATTTCAATCATTTCCTTTATCTGTAATTTTTGGTGTTTCATATCTTTGTTTTTTATAATGGTACTGTTATAATCAAAAGTATGTTTTTCGTCCTGTGTGTGTTTGTTTAACGCTGTTGAGGCGTTTTTTGTATATTTATGGCCATTTAATCTGTCCTTCAGTAATTGGCTCGTCATGCCTATATATTTTTTGGGACAATTTGTGCAAGGGATCGAATACATTATATTTTATTTATTCATTAGTGGAGTTTTACTTTTTAAATTTGTGAACAATGTATTTAATTTATTATGTGACCTGTGGCATACGATAATATCATGCTTTTTTAAAATGTATTTTATTTTTTCTGACAGCTCAGTAGTGTAAGGTAACGCCACATATTTCTGCTGTTTATGTTCTATGTTTTTTGTTTTTACGTTATTATAAAACTTATATGTTCGTTTATCAATTATTTTGGTGATAGTCTTTTCGTTGAAATTATTATTTATTAGTGTCTCTTTTACTTTTTGCAGTATTTTTGGTCGGAATTCTGGAGATGTTAGGGAGATAGCACGATTAGATAGACCGATTATAACGCTATTTTTTTCAGTTTTTGAATGATTAGAGAAATAGTTTAAATATCTACCTGACCAAGTTGGTTTGGTGTACCATTCAGTTAAAATTTTGTTTTTTCTGCGTATAAGTGTCATATCTAGAAAATTTATTTTATTATTATTCTCTGTTTCGGACGTGAACTGTAATTTTTCGTTGAAATTGTTAAACTCTTGGAGAATTTCATTTATTTTATTTTGTGGTACGGCTGCTATGCAATCATCGACAAAACGTTTGAAAAATATTATATTAAAATTTAATTTTTCTAAGGCTTTTTCCTCTAAATATTCCATTACTAGCTGAGCAATGGTAGATGAAATTGGTGATCCCATAGCACATCCATCGAGTTGTTTGTAAAAGGTATTTTCGTACTGAAAGTAATTTGTATTAAGAACGAGGTCATCCATAAAATAATTTTTTGATAGCGATGTATGTTTTTTTTTTAAATTTCCCATTTTTCTGCTAAAATAGTGTGGACAAGTTGATTTGGTATGTTTGTATACAAAGATATAATATCTAGCGAAATGAGTCTGTAATTTTCAGGTAGGTTTACTTTATCAATAAATTTTTTAAAGGCGAATGAATCTTTAATAAAAAAATCATTTTTGCCTGTAATATTTGAAATGCAATCTGATAAGAATTTTGATAAACTATAGAAAGGCGATTGTATACAAGAAACAATAGGTCTTAGTGGTATATTTTGTTTATGTAATTTTGGTAGGCCGTATATTTTTGGTGGAATAGCATTATGAATGGTTAGCCTTGTTGCATCTTTTTCAGTTAGTTCTTTTATATTGAGCAATTTTTTTATGATGGATCAAGAAAATATATATATATATATATATATATATATATATATATATATATATATATATATATATATATATATATATATATATATATATATATGTAGGGACTGGTCGCGCCTGATTAGTCAAGAACAATATTCCAAACTAGGGTTATTAGGGATGCAATCTATTTAAATTTGAAGGCCTTGTAGAGGAAAAAACCCTTTTTTGATTCTGTCAAGCTTTCGAGAATTTATTATCTCTTCTTCAGGACATCTCAACAATTATTAATTAAACAGTTAGAGTATCAACCTAACCTAAAATTATTAAGTAACTCATCAATGTGGTTTGAAAATGAAACAAGTAAATGTTTGAAAAACGGGGGAAAAACCAGCATTAACTTTTTTAATACTCCATACCAATTTCTGTTCCTGAGATACTTGGTTTGAATCTTGGCAGTTTTAACACTTTGACGAAGCATAGCATGGAACCTATTGCCTATAGAGCGTACAATTTTGACTCTTTTTCAGTGTAGCATTCACATTTATCCTTTCAGGCATATATTTTTCTACTGTATAAATTTCACTCGAAAACTTGTAGAGAGAGGTTTTTTGGGTCGCTGAGTATGAATATAAAGTAAAAAATTAAAATGGCTCGTCAAAATTTACAAAAAATTATATTGATATCCAAAAAAATTTACTTGGGAGTTTTCGGAATCGCTCGTTATGGATATTATGTCAGAAAACAGAATTTTTTTTAAGATAGTGGATTCAAAATGGCGGATCAATATTTGCAAAAAACTACATTGGTCTCTAAGATGCTACTAACCTGTCCTTAAAATGACCATGATATTGCAACAAAAAATCATAGGTGACCGGTCAGTAGTTGATGCAACTAAGAAAAGGACCGAAAAATTTTGTGAATCCTGCACATAACCTTAAAAGTAGATAAAAACACTTTTCAAGTACATAATCTCAAATCTCTTAAAATCCTGACATGAAGGACCAATTCTGACAAATTACTTCCGAAATAACTTCAGCTATCCAACAAGAATCATGATCCCATTTTTTGTAGATCTGTATTATTATTGGTAGCGTCATTTTCTTGGAGTTTAAAACATTATTTACATCAAACATCCAGGGAATGTTCCCACTTGCTGTAAAAATTCCTTAATAAATTTTTTAATTAACTTAAAATTTTGTGAATATGGCAAATACTTTGTCCAGTATTATAACAACATTATCTTGTAATTAGATTGTTTTTACTAATGTATGTTAAATGTTAAAACATTAATTAATCCTTTAATTAAAGTAGCCCTTTCGCTTAATTAAAAGGAAAAATACGAACCTAAACAAACGAAAAGCAGGCAGACTGCAAACTTCTACACACACAATTTACAATTTAAATTTTGGTCCGGATATGCTGCAGTAGACGTACTCTATCAAACTAGTTGAAAAATTCCTATTTTGACGGTCAGTATGTTTTAACTTGGAGTTAAAAGTTGGATCCAAAATTAAAGTTTAATTCGGGCAGTTCTGACAATTAGCTTTTAAAGTGCACAGATTTGTGATTTGCAAAGAAAGTTTTTAACCTTAAAAATCCTATATTTTTTTTTGATATACCGGGTGCTTCAAAAAACATGTGTTGTCATCCAGGGGCGAATCCAGCCTCTCTCTTTGGGGGGGGGGGGGGGGGTGATATCACAAAAGTACAGTATGGCAAGCGAAAGCAATTTGTCGACGGGGGGAGGAGACACCAGAAACATTCCCATTTCTAGTGTAAAAGGCAGGGTCGGGTCTATTTTTCTGAATTGAAGCTCTTGGAGAGGGGGAACGACGATCACTAGAAAAAACAAGCTGCCAATAGTGGGGGAGGATATGAGCAGCATACACATTCCTAGTATAAGATGCAGAATCGGGTCTATTTTCCTGAACTCAAAACTCTTGGGAAGGGAAGGGGCGATCGCAAGCATACACATTTTTATACTCTATTTAAGAACTAGAGAAAGTAATAAAACTGTTACCAAAACTTCCAACGTACCTATTCCAGTGTGGCAATTAACTGAGGACTGCCATAAATCTAATTATATTAAACTTTTAGTTTTTATAAATTTACTGCAACAATAAAATTTCTAATAAGTCAATTTAATTTCTGTCAGTGAGGAAAGTACCCCTTATAGGGCCTGTTTTAATATATTATTTGAGATCAGTGAGATACCCAAAATATAGGGCTTCCACCTCTATATTTTTTCCAAAATCGTTAAACCATGGCATTTTTTACTCAACTAAAAATTTATTACGATGAATGTTTATGACGCCTTAAGATATCAATACCTAGATAATAATGTTAAAAGCTCTGTTAAGATGTGTTCCAACATGACAAGAGTCGGAAAATCTACTATGTACCTCATACTAAAGGAAAAAAAATGACTGGAATTGTTAGTACTTCCAAGCCACATTCGATCACAGGCAGACGAAAAACCTAGTTGGAAGAAGAGATGTAAACTCGAATAAAAGGAATTTTACATACATTTTATTATGATAAGCAGATCCCAACCATCCACAAAATTCTAACTAAAATCAATTAAGATCGAGATTTACCTGAAATTAAAAGAACTGAGCTCTGGAAATTGCTCAAAGAACTTAATTTTTGCTGGAAAAAAACCAGATAGGAAATCTGTTCTTATAGATCGTCCGGAAAATGTCCGTTGGAGAACGACATATTTCTCTTAAGTAAAAGGTACAATTGCTAGATATAACACAACTTACAAAACTAGTAATTTAACTGAACTTTTGAAAGATTTTTTTGAATAAAGTTACTTCCGAAACTTGGGAGAAATCTATATAATAAAAGAATAAAAGAAAATGTGGAAGCTCAATCTCACGATCGGTGAGATAGAGGAACCAATTATAATTATTTGAGCGAAGATAGCTTGACTGACTTTCATTACGAATTAGATACGTAAAGTTTACCAGTGTAAACACAATTTATTATTTAAATTTTTGTTTTTGTTGTATTTTATTGTTTAATGTTCTTTATATATATATTTTTTATTTTTTTATATAAGTTTATTTTACTGTGTCTCACTCTCTAATTTTATATATATTTAATTCCAATTAGCGGTAATTTTTTTATTATTGTATTTGTGTCTTTTTCTTTAGTGTTAAGAATTAACATGTTTATTTTATTTTTTTTAGAGCTATCGGATTTCTATATAATAAAGTAAATTAAATTAAGATGCCATTGGAATAGAAATAAAAATAAGTAGGTCTAATTTTAACTGTAACATATAGAAATTAATTACATTTGAATCCTTTTTTAGTATTTAATTGTAATTCTGCAGATGATTTAAGAAATAAATAAACTGAAACGTCAAATGTCCTAAAAATGTTTTTAATTAATAATAAAATGTCCGACAGCCCCAAAAGAATTTTAGTTTTATTTTAATTATATAGACGAATTTATTTTCTTATATATGTTTAACTTATTGTATTTTTGACAATGGATATTTTGTAAGTATGTAAATTATAACTTTTTTTTTAAGAAAATAAGGCTACGTATTAATCTGAATGTGCCTAAAACGGTCTCTATGCCAAAATTAAAAATAATAAAAATACAGTTATGATTTGTGTTAAATATGTCAAAATTATTTATATTTTCTAATGTAAGTGAATTATTAAGCAATTACAAGAAATAAAATACTATTATAAAAGCTTTTTATTTTTAGTTTATTACCGAAATAATATTCTATACCATAAGTACTTAGTGATAAAATAAACCTCCTTCCGAGGCCCATGACAAGGATTAAAATCCTTTTTAACACACACTTCCAAATATCTATTGTTATCCAACCCAAATAGTACATTATCATAGACCGGTATTTTTGATTATAAAATTTCCAACTAACCCATTCCTATGAAAAATATATGTGTGTAACAGATTTTGCCAAAGACAACGGACTAAAAAATACAGGTAGTTTGCGAAGAAAAAAAAAGGGTAAAAAATGATTTATTATTGTCATCTCTAGTTCTTAAATGAACTGTAGAATAAGAGGCAAAATCGGATCTATTTTCCTAAACTCAAACATCTTGGGAGGGATCACCCCCACCGCCCCCCCTTTGGATCCGCGCCTGTTGTCATCCTTGGGATATAATATTGTTCCGGACGGCCGATCTTTAAACACACTAAATTATTTTTGAAATTTTATTCAACTTCACAATTTCTGACAAATTGTCAAAGTTACATCAAAGATGTATCAAATTAAACTGTCCATGAAAGTCGATCTGCCGATACCCGAAAATAAGGAAATATAATTTTTTAATAAGCTTCCAGATCTTCTTTCATAGACATCTCATGAGAAAATTTACAAAAGATAAAACTAATTAAATAAATTATGTACTCATAGAAAATAAACCTAAAACTCTACAAACTAGAAACACAAACTGATACTATGAAGTGATTAAGGTCCCTTATAATATTTTTTTTCTTATTTTCAAAAAAAGCATTCAAAAATAATAAAAGATCAGAAACTATTATCTATTCTTAACAAATTACAGCAGAAGCAAATCTTAAACGTCCTTTTTTTTATCAAGGCTTCCTTCTTTCATAGGACATTTGATTTTTCTGAACATGTACTGAATGGCCAAATAAGAGAGGACGCTGGCTTTAGCTTAGAAGCCGTTAATTTCACAGCTTTCGGGAAAAAAGTATTTTTGGTAAAAACGGCACTAAGAAATCACCGGAAATAATTTTCAAGTTTCCACAGTCGTTAGAGAGGGAGGGGGGTGTAACAATCCAGATTTATTTGGAAAAAGAATTTTTGTCCGATGTTGTATTGAAAATATTTGCGCGTTAATTTTGAAGAAATTTGAAACTTTTTCTGTTTCACACATGTTCACCTATAAATTAGAATAAAGGAATAGGAAAAGTCAAACTTTTTTCGTTCTAATGTTAATAACACCCTTAAATGTGAAATGGGGAGAGTACAAGAAGAAAAACTCACTTTAACATGGCTAAGTTTGGCCAAACCGGTGTTATTAACACATTAATGAGAAAAAATTTGACCTTTCCTGCTCCTTTTTTTCTAAAAAAGGATATGTGAACATTTATAATAACTTAGCTTTACATCCAACATCATTTGGCAAAATAAACAGAGTGGAAACGAAAGCCAGAATCTAAGACCACGATTAGGCCGACTTGACTTGACACAACAAAAACTCAGTAGATGATGAAAAAAACGGAAACGAAGTTACTACAAAAAATAGCTGGAAAACCCCTAATGAACAAAGAGCAATGCGACAACATCAGAGAACTGTGTGAAATGGATAATGTATGAATGAATGAAAAAGGGGTGGTGATACTAGATCATCGATGCCTAGGCCTCCATTGGGCCCTTTACATCCCACCATATCTGCAGGTTATTCGAGGCCGATCGCCTTTGCGAATCCAAGCCTCGTTATTTGAACTCGCCTAACTGATTCCGGTAACAAAACTATATCTCTGAAATATCTCTGTCTCAGTCTGTTGAGTGCTGGGCACCCTCTGAGAAGATGGTCAACAGTTTCGTCCTCCTCCAAACACTATCTGCATGTCTGGTCGCCCTCGACACCGATTCTATGAAGATGGCCCTGGAGGTGACAATGTCCTGTCAACAATCCCACCACAATTCGCAGCTCTTTCCTTCCCAAGGAGAGAAGCTCCTTAGTACGCCGTGCACTAGGCTCCGTTATATGTTCCTTAGCACACCTCATTCCAGGAGCTTCCGTTCATAATTCAATAAATTTGCTTTCCAGCAACGATTTCAATTCCCTCTTGCCAATAGCAATTGGAACAGGTAATATTGGTTGGGGTTCGATCACCGAACCCAACTTTGCCAGACAGCTTGCTTCATCATTCCCGCGTATGCCCGAGTGACCCGGGACCCATACGAGTCTGACTGTGCAGCCTTTCCTTATCATACCATTTAGTACATCCTTGCACTCAGACACCAGTCGCAAAGTCACGACACTTGACTTCAGTGCCAATATCGCAGCCTTACTGTCTCAGCATATATTTATTACTCTATTTCTGCCTATGTCCCTCTCACAGAGATGGGCACACTGCAGAATAGCACACATTTCCCACACAAGCCATTCTCTGAATTTTGTCAAGTTGAAGAATGTGTTTGCGCTTTGTTGTACTACGCCACCATACAATAGCGGAGTACGTTATCAAGGGGCGGATCACCATAGTGTATATCCAAAATAGCACTTTAGGTGTCAGCCCCCATGTACACCCAAAGGCTCGTTTACAAGCCCAGAAAGCACATATGGCTTTCTTGGTTCGAGCCTCAATATGATCATTCCAGCTCAGTCGTGAGTTTAGAATTACTCCCAGGTATTTAACTGTCCCCTTAAGTTGAAGAGTCCTTCCTATCAATGTAATTGTGGGAAGTCTCCCCGATTTCCTCTTTTTTGCAAAGAGTACTAGCTCGGCCTTGTTCGGATTTATTCCGAGCCCCTCCCTGCAGCACCATGATTCCGTGATCCGGAGGTCCCGCATCATTAGTCCCTCCAGATCCCAGACATGACGACCAGGACACAAAATGACCAGGTCATGAGCATAGGCCTGTGTATACAAACCGGCATCATTCAGTTCACTCAACAGGCTGTCCACTACAAGGCTCCACAGTAAGGGCGACAGAACTCCTCCCTGTGGACAGCCCCTACTTGACAGTGCTTTAATAGTTACATTGTTAAGCTCAGCATATATTATTCTCTTAATTAACATTGCTCTGACCCATGCGACTACTGTCGGTTCAGAGCCTCGTCGTTGTAGAGCATTGCATATCGAATCGTGAGACGTGTTGTCGAATGCCCCCTCGATATCGATAAAGGTATCTAAGGCAGATCGTCCACCCAACAGCGCCCTTTCGACTCTTGTGACGAGTCGGTGTAGCGCCGCATCTGTGGATTTTCCTGCCTGGTAGGCAAATTGCAAAGGATGTAAGGAATATTGCACCATTATTCCTTCCTTAATGTGTCGATCCACCAATCTTTCCAGTATTTTTAATAAGAAGTCAGGTCAGACTGATAGGGCGGAAAGACTTAGGATTTGTGTAGTCTGTTCTTCCTACCTTGGGAATAAAGACTACTTTTGTTTCCCTCCACGCCATTGGTATGTATCCCAAGCTCAAACATGAGCGGAATAGTTTCACCAGGTAGTTTGTTATAATATCGGAGGAATTTTGTAATAAAGCTGGAAATATACCATCCTTACTAGGTGACTTGAAAGGGACAAAAGTTTCCACTGACCATTTCACCCTTTCATATGTCACTATTGTTTTAACTAACTTGCAGTGGTGTGCTAAGATGAGTCTTCGTTCTTTAGATTCGCCCTCATATCGATTTGAGCCCGGAAAGTGTACTCTTAGTAGCTCCCCTATGTTCCCCTCTTCCGTCGTGGTTTAACCTCCTTCAGAAAAAGCCAGTGCTCCAATCCGGGCACCAGGATCTCTAGTTAGTATTTTGCACAGGCGGGATGCTGAGGGCATGCTTTCTATGCTCTCGCAATATTTCTTCCACACGTTCCTCTGTGAGTCCCTCATTTGCTTCTTGTATTCTCTCTGGGCAGTGTGTGCGTGCGTGCGTGTCACCATCGCCTTTTTCCGGGCTTAGGACCGGTCATTGCAGCTGTGTATAGTGCTTGTCGACAAGTTGTGCCTTCCCGAGAAGCTCCAAACCAGTTGCACTGAGAAGGGGTTACATGGATAATGTAAACGACTGAATATTAACGAGGAAGATGGATGGAACAACCACATCAGTCGCCTGGATGACTAGAAAATAGTTAGGGTAGCACACGACAAATCACCACTAAGTCGCAGAAGTGTAGGATGACCTTGAAAAATATGGAGCGACAATTTAAGGTTCGAATAGGTGGAGGGGACGAAGAAAAAATAGTAATTTTATACCTAAACTAAAGAAAGAAGTAGAAGAAGATTATGTGACGTATATCAACTGATATTATCAAACAAATTGCTCGACCATTATTCTTAAATAAATATTCATTATTATTGAAACCATACGCAGTTTCTTCAATTTTTATCTATAGTTTAACAAGTATTCGTTGTTCTCTAATGCATTACTAAAATATAATATCTATTTTTGGTTTTTTTCAAGTGTTTCACAAATTTTATGACTTAAAATATATATTAAAATTTCCTATTAACTTTAGTAGCTGTTTCAACATAAGCTTTATAGTATTAAGACCAATAAACCTTCTAGAGATACACATAAAAATTGATTTAAAAATATATTACATAAAATATTCATCATGAACTATGAAACAATATTTATGTAGAATGCATATTTATGATTAAGTTTTTTGTTTCAAGGTTTCTTTATTAAAAATATTGGAATTTATTTTTTATCTGTATACTGGTTATATGTTATTTGCATTCTTGGTTGTAATTTAGTTAAACAAGGCCGTAATATGAGATTTAAGACAGTGAAGTAGAGTTTAAAAAATGCACTTAAATTCAATGAAATTTCAATTTTTTTTAATAACTCTATTTCTGGCAGTGAAATAGGAGATCGTTAAGTAAAAAAATGAGATATATGCAAATATATACTCGTCTTCCTCACTAAAAAATGTAAGAAGTGACTTTAAAATAAAATTGAAAACAATATTATATTAAGGTAAAAGTGGGAAAAAATAAAAAATGCAATATAAATCAACCCTTTATTTTTTATTTTAAGGGTTTAGTAATATTAAGTATTAAAATTACAATTAACGAGTTTTAGACTTAAATCAAAAAGAATTAAAGAATAAAAATTGTAAGTTGACAGCAGGCCATCTCTCCCATAACGTGTGGAAGGGACGCCATATAGTGTGAGAGAGCTGCCCTAAATATTATTATTCCTTTTTTTGGTTCTTTTTGCGGATCATTTCCCTACCACAATTATTGCGATGCGGAGCGTACATTGTACGTGACTGATGCAGTCATTTTTGGCATAAGGAACATTTAATCCAATCAGTCTATTTTTTGTCGAATAATAATTTTTCCAACATTCCACGCACAGATTATTATAATCTTAGATTGAGGTGGATGCTAAGGCCGAAGATGAAGACTTTAATTCTGCAATAGGTAATTTGCGTTTTTTAGCTGCTCCTTTAATTAAATTGACATTGGAAGTATTCTAACAAATATTCTCAGGGGAAGTCAAAACACAAGCAACTTGTTTTCAATTCACTGTCGAGCTAGGTAGTTTTGGGATTGGATTAGACTTCTTAAGAATCTTTGTAGGATTTCTTTACTACTGGATGTTTGTCTGGAAGTTGATGGTTTTTATGGAGACAGAGCTGCAGTTGCAACACTTTCAAAAGGAATGGCAGGAGTAGCTATTTCAACTAAATCAGATATGACAAAGAAATGATCGGGAATAGCATTAGGATTGAGTGGAAATATTCCACAAGCTTTAAAATCTGATGTGGCATTTCCCACAGTTGCAACTTTTCTCCACGCTTGCCCTATTAATGATCCAACCTGTAGTCGTGGTATAATTCTATTCTTATTTCTCAACATCCATGCATTTGATTCTTTTTTATAATAGATTTTCAAAGGTTTGAAAAAACTGCGATCAAGAGGTTGAAGGGCTTGTGTAGTGTGACTCGGCAAGCATATAATTATGACATATTATATACATTTTCATTTGCTAGGTCTAACAGATGTATTGAATTGGAATGTGAGGTATGGCAATCTAAAATCAAAATTGTTTTACCTGTCTTGAGTAGAAAATGTTCCTTAAACCAACGAAAAAATTTCATCTAGACATCAGACCCATTTGGCAAGCCATCAGAAAACTCTGAATTTTCATTGAGTCCTTGCATTATTAATATTGGAGTTAGAAAACGGCCTTCGGCACTGCAATATGCAACTAGAGAAATTGTTTCTCCTTTTTCACGAGGTGTGATTACATGAACGTCCTTTACTTCTGTGGCTGTTGATACTTTTCCAGGTTTATTTATTGGTTCAATTCCACCCTCGTCAACATTAAAAATATTTTCAGGCCTATTAGTTAAATCGTGCTTTACCATTTCTTCTTCAAGCAGTTTAAAAAATGCACCTACTTCTTCTCGGTTCATTCTTTGGGTTCTTGCAACAGATAAACCTTCTGCTTGACGTATTGAGACATCTTTGTTTCTTTCTAGAAAAGAAGAGAGCCAATGTTGACCTGTCTGCTCTTTTTCTTTAGAAAATATATGCTTAATTCCAAGCTTTTCGGCAAATTGATAGGAAGAGACTGAATAGTAGACCTATCAGGTGCAAAATTAGCGTTAGCTAGGCGCTTAATATAAGAGCCAATCGTTTTTCGTTCTCTGTCCCAAGTGATGCTGGAGCAGTAGTTAATATAATTACTTACTAAATCATTACATAATAAAACAATAAGTTCTTATATTAATAACAAGAGTTTGATAAATACCTGAAGGACCTAGTCAAGACTTTTTAGTATCACCAGTCATGACACGCCTACTCAAGGTACGAATCGGTATTTCATAAATTTTTGAGCTTCATTTTTCGATATTTCTCCTTTTTTCACTTTTTCAGTAGCTAGAATTAAGTTCTCCTCACTCCACTGCTCCCTGATTACCGTATGCTTCCTCACTTATTTTCTGGGCATTCTAAAAACAATAAAAATAATAAAGAAAATATAAGACGTTCTATTAACAAATATAAAAACCAAACTCCTCAACAAAATGTCATAAATATACCTCCTATGGACAATGTTGTCTTACCTTATATACACGGAACCATAGACAAGATTGCCAGATTTCTCCGAAAATCAAACATCTGGACAATTTGCAATACACATAAGAAAGTTGGACAATATTTGAAGTCTCCAAAGAACGCAATTCCATTTCAAACAGAGGGCATTTACAAGATACCTTGTTCTTGTGGTAAAGTGTATGTAGGTGAAACAGGACGGTCTATATCCATTAGGCTTAAGGAACATGAAAGATGTATGAAAAAGAAACAAATTGTACAATCTGCAGCAGCTGAACACCAGCAGTGCTCAGGTCACATTTTTATTGTAAAAGAAACTAAAGTGTCTGGTTTCCTTAAACGTAAAATTAGAGGATCAACCGAAATTTGTAAATATCCAAATAATATTAATAAAGATGCAGGCTAGAGTCTACATCTCACGTGGAAATCGATTGTAACGCTGGATCACGATTCGCTGAGCACCAGTCAGGTATAAATACCGGGCTGTTGCTCCTCGATAGTCAATCAATGTTCTAATCTCATGAAGTAAAGATCTCTGATCTGGTGCATTCTTAGGCGAAACGTAGGATATTAATTCCATTTTGACACAGTCTAAGCCCAAGAACCATGATTTTTAACTTGACCAAAGTCGTGAAAGCTTTCATTCGTTATTACCAATTTATAATTTTTTAACTTTTACGAAGTTAAATGATTTAGAATTTTTTTCCATTTATCTTAAAAATCATAATAAATTTATTCATATTATAGATCTTATATGATCTATTTTGTAAAAGTTGTTAAGAAATTAAAAACCTAATTATTATTGTTGAATCATCGATATATAAACCGAAAAATGAAAAAAAAACAATTTCCCCATTTTAATTATCTATTGTTAGTTAAGCCGGCTCAAAAATTGGTTCTCCTTTTTAGCATATTATTTATAAAAGTCAAAATGAGGAAATATCTCTATATATTCTTAAGTCTACCTTTACTCTCACCAAGTATTATCATATTTTTTTAATAATTCGACATCTAATAATTAACATAAACCAACTTTAGTAACTGAAAATAACAAAAGGTGAATGATACAACAGCTTCTTCCACCTGTCGACAAACGTATTATACTTCCCAAATACTTTAAAGTGACATAAATATGTCAGCTTTATGACTCTGATTCTATCAAAGTTACTTGAATAATTTTTGCCCTTATTTTTTACCAGAAAAACAAATTAGAACCAATCACTATACATAAGCAAACTTTTAACGTCGTAACAAAGAGAAAGAAAATAAAGGGTCGGACCGTCGGTAAACGTAGGATAAACGGCGCTCGTCGTTTTTCAAAAGGATCATTGCCATATCATTAGTTAAAATTGTATTACTATGTGAGTTTCAAGAAAAAAGTTTATTACTAATTAAATATCAACTTTGACCAAATCATCATTTGGCATCTTTACAAATTAACGCAAAACAAATAAACAAACAATGCCGAATCAAACTAAAGTTACCAACATACGGTGTCGCAGAGGCAGCGTTCAACCATAGAAAAATTATTATCACTTAATATAGACTGCGGATCCTGTAGGAGAAAATTGACTCATGCTTAAAAAGAGATAGAGCGTTTCGAGGACAGAACCTCTCTTTCTAATGGCGAAGTTAAGCACGATATTCCAAATGTCATTGGATACTCCTGTCATCTGACCGAAATTAGAAAAAGAGAGATACGGCTCCTCGAAAACGCTGTATCTCTTTTTAAGCGTGAACCAACTTTCTTTTATAGAATCAAATAAATAAACTTCTTTAGTAAATATATGTCTTAAGGTTAGCAAGGTTTCCGGAAACTTGCACAGTTACTTTCACGCTAATCTTCCGTGAAACCTTTTTAATGTTTCTCGGAATCTTTTATGAAAAATAACACTTTGTGTGCTTTAAGCTTATTAGAAAGTTCTTGGAATGTTACTTAGGAAGCTTGCATATCGGAAAGCTTCCATGCTATGTGGGAAGATTTCATGTTATGTGGGATAGAAGCTTGATTAAGCGTAAAATTTGTGGAGGTAACAAAACTTGAACGATTTAATGGAAGAAATTTAATTGAAAGGAAAGCTGAGCAAAACTAAGAAGAATTTTATTCTACCACTTCGAAATAGGAGGGTATAATAGGATTTAAAAAAAATGTCGTTTGCTTAAATCTCAATAAATCAAGATAATTACCTTTTAAATTTTGGCTAGTTATATGTTTCAGTAAAGTGAATATGTATTCTTAATCAAGGTAATTAGAACATAAGATTTCGTAAACAAGATATATTTATGATACTTACTGTTCGAGACAAGCTTATATAAATAAAAAAAGTTGTGATTTTTACGGTGTCAAAACAAGTTGATATAAATTCTTGAGACAAACTGTATAAACAACCAAAAGAAGTCCGTATATCACTGCCAGTTTATAAAAATCACACAAGACATATCGTATCCTGTTTTTCCCCAAATCGGCGTTATTAAGGGAGTTTAAATTTCCTTTTCGACATGCGTTTCGAAGTGCTTAAAATGCCTTGAATTCCATTCCGATCCCATGTCACTAAAAACAACTTTCAGTCCTTATTAAAATCCCGTAAAAAGAGATGGGAGGTTATTTCGGAAGGAGAAGTACATACCGATGGTCATTTGGTGTTAAAGAGGAACTTTTTTAATTGTTTTCAGGATTTTTTTCTCAAAAGACAGCAAGACAAATGATGTATATTAAAAAAAATCGTTGAAATATATTGCGTTTTTTTCACTGTTAATTAATTTTTGTTTCACCTATTTATGTCAAACAATGGTAAAAATTCAATAACACAGTAAATACTGAAATAAAATATTTTTGTTGCTTGTCTGAACCAATAGGGGAGAGTGGGGCAATTACGAACGCTAAAATAATAACTCGGCTTCGCCTTAGCATGTGGTTAGGCACGGCATTCAACCTAATTTGCTTTGAGCAATAGTAGAGCATGGATAAGAGTTAAAAGTGTTCTCATTATACGAGGTGTGTAAATTAAGTAATGGCAATGATTTTCTTCAATTTTTTATTTGAATAGAATTGGAATTCAATATTGTCTCCCTAAAATAACCTCGTTGGGAAGCCACATAGCTCTGCAGATGGTTCCTCCAATCCTCATAGCAGTTCTGGGACTAGTATATTGGAATCGCTTTCAGGTGGTCGATTAAAGCTATTTGAATGTTTGAAAATGACGTTCCTTGAGGTGATTTTTTTAAGCTTGTAAAAAAGAAAATCACAAGGACTCAAGTCGGGAGAATAACAAAACTGAAGAGGGACAGGAATGTCTTTACTGGACAAAAACTCTTTAGCGCATTGTCGTGATGCAATATCCAGTTGTTCTTGATGTTTGGTCTCACATGCATGACTCTTCTCGGTAAAAGTGTGGATTGAATTTTTAGCCTTGAGACACAAACTCTTTGTAAACGATTTCCTGGCTATCAAAAAAGCAAATTAGTATGAATTTGATCTTCGATTTACTTTCTGGACTTTGGAGGAGTTGAAGTGTGCCATTCTATGCTCTAGAGCTTGGCTTCCGGGACCAATAATGACACGTTCCAAAAAATGGGAAACAGAAAACATGGGCCCATGACAAAAGACTGTCTCCATACACCTACTGAAGTTTTGAAAAAGTTTCCGTTGCACTGTGCCCAAGTCTCAAGCAAAGCACATCGTTGCTGTAAATTGATGCCACTCAAGTGAGAACTTATTACAAAAAACTGTCGAAAAAAAAACTGTTACGGACAACAAAATGACTCCAGCAAGTTCAAATTCGTCATGAAGACATATCACCTGTTCACATGAGAAATGTCTAGGTACACCCCAATAAATATCAATTAAAAAGCTTCGTCCATGCCTAATATGGTTTTATCTAACAGTTGCTACTACTATAAATATTTTCCCAATAAATGTCAATTGCAAAACTTTGCTCAAGCCTAAATTGGATTAATTTGATAATTGCCAGCATAACAGTTAAGTAACATTATCTATCTTTAACAACATTTATACTATAATTTTCTGAAATAAATTGTAGTCTTTGACACAAAATATTGCATAGTAAGATATTTTCCAACTTAATACAAAAATGTTGTAAATAAATCTTAGTGTTAGCAACAGTTTCTTGATTTTACTACAATTTACCAAAAAACACTATAAATCAAACCAAACTCTAAGTGCCAAAAGTAAAAGAAACCTTATAGTTAAAGCTTCTATTTCTTTACGGTTGACCTGAAAAGGTCTGACAAAAAAGTAATTGTCTGTCGATAGATCTTCTGGTGGCTTTGTATTGATTGTGGAAAATAGAAAAAGTAAGAGAGATGTTTAAGCAGAACTGGAACATTTGAAAAGTAAAAAATGTTTTCAGTAAAGTTCTTAATTTGAATTGTTTAATAATATAATATATCTTTTTTTTTAAATGGTCTTTACAGGATTCTAAAAAATGATTTTCATGTTCTTTGTTAGTTTCTTGTGGCTTCTTAATATCAGTTTTTTACATACCAATTAATTTATCAATTTTAAATATATTTCCCTTTATAAAAGAAGTTTTGTTATGCCATATAAGGCAGTAAAACAAACACTAGTTCCAGAGGGAAGTCATTCCATATCACACTGATAAATACAGATAGCTAATACGGAGCGACACGTACTTATGTGCGGCAATCGTCCTTTAACATGGCTAACAGTGAGGAGTGATTTTTGTAGTTTGTTTAGAAAAACTATTAAAATCTTGACCGACTACTTTGGAACAATTTGTGGTGAGTACTCTGTAAATTCTTCTACATTATGCAAATATCGCTTGACAATATGTATTTAGCTATAAATTACTTGTTATTTATCGTAATGCATGCAGTGAACGCCTGACAATGGCAGCGATCACATAACTGGGATGTTTTGTAATCATAAATTTACAAAGTACAATATGTCCCAGTACCAGTGCCACTTTTATAATGCAACAAATCTAGTTTTATTTTCAGATTCAGCGGAATTATCAAAAAAAAACCTTGCAAGCTTTTTGATCCATTACAGATTTAAGCAAAGTTATGCAAAATGTCCAGCGAAAAGAGATGAAGTTTACAACATCCCATCAAAAACCCCCAGCCGGCATCTGTTCATCGCGACGCTTAAGCTACCACTTGAGGGACCACTTGTTTTTTCAGTAGAGCACGCAAAAATTAGTAGCTCATATTAAAAAAAGGGAAAAGGTTGGCTTTGCACCCGAATGCAAGAATATTGAAGAAATGACTTATCAGTTAGCTGAAAATCTAAACATCAAAACTCATTCACAAATAACTTGCAGCAAGTTGGTAATATTTAGATAAAATAGCTCTTGAAACTTAATCATGTGTTGAAGCAGTGAAAGTCTGAAGATCTACCACCTGCTACAGTTTAGGGTCTTAACACAAAGGATGTGCAAGATTTTTTTAAGTTGATTTATTAAGATAATAATTTCAGTCAACATCCTGATCAAATTTTTAACATTGACGAAACTGGTATACCAACTGATAGTAAAGCCGGAAAAATTATTGCCACCAAAGGAACCAAAGATCTATATTCGTTGACTAATTGCGAAAAACGAGAGAATGTGACAGTGATACTTACTGCAATGCTTAAGGTAGCTTTCTTCCTCCGATTTTGACTTATAAAGGTTCCTTCTGAAAACCCCAATTTTCTGAAGGTTTTCCACCTGACTCACAAGTATTTATGACTAAAAAGACTTCCTACATTAACGCAGATCTATTCACGAAGTGGTTCGAAGAAATATTGTTAAAAATAAAAGGTATAGCACTGTTGATAATGAACGGACACATTTCACACAGTAACAATATTTGCTTGTTGGAAGTAGCCTAAGAGAATGATGTTACTTTGTTATGCTTACATCAAGTAGCACAACTCACGTCTAGCCACTGGATAGGATATTTTTCAGGCTTCTTAAGGTATATTTGGCTCAGGAAGTGAAATCATGGATGGTTATCAACAAGGACAAAGGACTTACGAAGTACTATGCATCCAAACCCATAGGTAAAACGGGGAGAAGATGCTAGTGGATGTATTGACATTGAAGTTCTGTAGAATATACCATTATGATCCGAATGATATACCTTATTATTACTTTTCACTGTCAAGTACTTTACGTGTATAAAATCTCTTAGAAAATGTTACAGAAGATGACAGTAGAGACAAGAGATCGACATCTACGCTTGAAGATTTATGATAAGGCTCTTGAGGAACACTACATATTAACCTTTCTGTTAAGTCAAAAGCAGCAGCTAGAGGAGCACGAAAGACTGGGAATGAATATAGAGTTAATGAAAAAGTGATTGGTATAGAAAACTTAATGGAAGGGACCTTTGGTTCATCTAAAAAACACTCCATAAATGTTCAGGCTTATCCTCCAAATGTTCTGAAGAAACACCAATGAAGATTTTGACTCAAATACATACCCAAGTTGCCACCAATATTGTTAAAAATTAAGCAAAAATCTGTAGTTTTGACGTCTTCAGAGAAAATATAAAAAATGAAGCAGTAGAGCAAAATAAGGAATCTAAAGAAAAATCAAAGAAAAACAAAAAAAAAATGTGGAAAGAAGAAGATAATAAAGGGAAAGCAAAAAGAAAAAGCGAAATCTAAAGAATGGAAGGAAAACCTAGATCATTTTTCTTAATCAGGAAGTAACAATATTGAACAAAACTATGAAAGTATTTTGAGCGATGGTATTTCTGACGAAGACGAGAATGAATTCATATAGTGTATAAAAAATTATTATCGCACGACTTCTAAAGAGGATGCACCATATACAAACTTCCCAGCCATGTGTGTGGCGTTACTCATTATAAAAGCATTTGCTGACCAGTATTCATATGAGCTTTAAGTATAATATAAGTTTTAGAACTACATGAGGATAATTATTTAAAAAATATTAGAATTGAGTTATTGTAAGACACAAATTCGTTTACAATTTCTTTATTTTTAATAACAAATTGTGTAGCTGACCACTTTTCACCCATCTTAAAATTGCATTTCTTTAATAATTTTTAAAGTTTATAAAATAAGTTACACATACTGTATCCTTTTACTTTCCTACACTTTTTTGTAACACATTCAAAAATCTTGAATTTCTGATAATCATTTCTACATCTAAATTAATAGTTTTTCAGATTCTTCAATTTTTGCTCATTCATTGGTTATTTTGAGCTCTAATTACAATAGCCATGGAAAACAAAAAATTACATCACCAGTAGGTTAAATTTAATTAAACATACTGAAAAAATATTAAACTTTCTACCGAAAAAGGAATATTTTTTGCCACTCCCAAAATAACAATATTTTGATAGACCTAATTTAAAAAAATTATTTTATTTACAGAAATAATATTAATATTGATCAATTAATTTATCATTGCAAATGTTCAAATAAGTACACCTTTCAGAACCATAGCAATTTTATATGCCAAGGGTGATATCTATATAGCGTGGATCGAAAGAATAACGAATGTCAAATATTTGATCCAATAGAAAATGACTGTGTATAAATTAGACTGTCAAAGTAATAAAGTATAATATCCAGGACTTGTCATAGGAGGATAGAAATACGAACAAATAAAACTAATTAAGGAAAGAGGACATTGGATGAAAAAGTATTTTATGATTAAGATATCTCCAAGAATGAAGTTGGTTGCAGTTTATTGGAACAGTTTAGAGCAGTAGCAAACAAGATGCACATTTAGCGTTTCAGTGGCTATATAGCAAAAATGAAAAATATGAATTAAAAATTAAAAAATAATTTTTACGCACTTTTACACTACCGGTTGTGTAAAATTACGAAGTGAGATTAATATGATTCCGTGGGTATATATAAGATTGCACAGTTTTTAACAAATATTAGTTTTCATACAAATAACACTCCACCTACCACCAACCTAAGAAATGCCTGTCTCATGCCACTACTACTTGAAGCCAACGCATTCGATCCAGTTTTTTACAATCGGCTTCTTATAAATTTTTAGTATCGTGCAGATCTCTGAATTCTTAAGGATAAATCTTTGATATCGGTATATTAAATTTCTTTTTATTCATCTTTGGTTTAGAGTTTTTAATGTATTTGCGACTAGAGCCTAATTTTGTTTACCTTGGGATTACTTATTTCTTCAATTTAATATTGCAGCTCGGCTTTAAAAGGTGAAATGCTAATAATTTTAGATTTTTTTTTATGTTTTCTAGAAATTCGAGATTTTGATAAATCAGAAATATCTGAAATTTGCTTGATGAAAACGTGCAAATCAGTTGTATTTGATGAAAACTTTGCTATTTTGTGTTCCTTTTCACGCTGATCCATTAACGCTTGTGAAACAGATTTAATATCATTTGGTTTGACATTTTCGGATTCGTATGACAAAGGTTTCTCTTGATTTGTCTCTTTAGCTGCGGTATTATAAGCTTCATTTTCTCTTTCGATCACAGAACTAGGCAAAAATTAGCCTCACTGAAGACATCTAAATGGTCTGATCATATTTCCAAATTTTAATACTTTCGGTTACAGGCAGGAGTTTCAACTTTAAAAAATGCGGAAACAAAGATTATATTTATTTGATAAGAAGTGATAACTCATCGATTTTCATACCCTTTGGAGTAATATTAAAGCAAAATCTGTTTAGATTTTGCAGCTTGTGGCTAATGTGCGATGATAAAATGAAAGCAGATGAATTATTTTTGCGAAAACAATATATGGTTATATATGGTTGTCAACAATTAATAAGGCAGGTTTTTCTTTTGTAGCTTTTATTTGATATTTAAAGCATGACAATCACTATATAAAGAAATTCTCATAAAAAAATCTTAAATTTAATACCAGGGATTCGGCATTCATCCTCTTTCTTCTAAAAATGAATACCGACGAAATAAAATGGCCAGATGTAATGATGACGTTGATAACCCGTCCGACGCTCAATACTTTGTTGACTGCATATTTGTTCTTGATAGAAATAACTTTCAGAAAGTCATTTAATACAAAACTGATACCGGTCTCATCTATGTGATTATTTGGAGAAAAGTTGTATTTATCCATCGAAACAACAAGATTAACAAAAAATCTTTCACACTGAGGTACAGTAAATCTCATGGCATTGGCGACTTTGTAAAAACAGAAAAGAAGAACTGATGTGTAAGATTGTGCTCATACTCTTACACAGACGTATCCTGCGCTGTCTTACACCATTGTCTAATTCCACTTGTTCATTTTGGTGTCGCCATCTACCCGGAATGATATAATTTGCTAAAGGTAAACTTCTAATTTCCTTCAAAATAATGTATTACAATACATTCAAGCTGAGGAAAAATAAAATAAAATTATTATGATAACTTTAAACTTACCTAAGATATTGAATTTTCGCGGTAAACCAATTATTTTCCGAGAACAATATCGCATGCCTTAATGCTTCAAAACAACACTGAAGTTAGCTTTGAACTTCTGATTTTGAGAAAAAACATGTGCGCAGTCTTCTTGACCGCGCTTACTCTACTAACATTGTAACCAACCAAGCTAAGAATCGAACCACTTATACTACCGAAAATCTTCATCGCTGACCAGCACTTTAACCGCTGAGCCAATATCTCGGCGTATCTAAAAAACATACAAATCGAATTCATCAAAATTTATGAATTTTTTAGTTACTAAAATCTTCTTTTATTACATTGGCCTTTTTTTGTTTCATTGTAAAAAGCAAATAGCAATATATTGGTGTATTTTATGGTTCGATTTCGGTCTGGTTACGTAATAAATACCGATGAATCTCATTTCAAATGTCCAAACATCCCTTCCATTAATAATTCAAATCGACTACATTTCACCTCTGCCGTAAAAATTTGAAATATCAGAAATTGTTGATGTGGGCGAAATATGGTTTAGTATTTTGTAATATTTTTATTAAAATAAGGTATTTCAAATCGAAATTTTCCAACTACTATAAAAAAATTAGAGAAAATAATTGGTCTCTATTGAGTTTTGAGTAAGGATGTTTGTACTTGCTATATCGAATCAAGATATACAGGTGGCTTTTTGATACATAACAATATTTTAATAATTTTTTGATGTAATATTTTATTATTATTTTCCCCATATACAAATCAGAACGTTAGAGCAACAAATCTTCACATGTGGGGTGCTTTCCCCTTGAGAGGTCGCTGCGCTAAGGGATAAATTGAAAAAATTAGTGACAATAAAATCGTATATCTCTCCATAAAAAACAGAAAGCGGAGTAAGTCCTGTTGGAGATTGCAGACTAATTGATTGTCTATACAGGAAAAATAGTCTTAAAGTGGCATTTAAAATATAACCTTGACGTTTGTAGATCAAACAGGAATTTTGGACAAAAAAGCCTCTTTAGCGATAGAACAATTCAGAAATTCTTATCAAACGTTCCATTCAAGACTGGATAATGATTTATATTTGTCTTTTAAGCTAGGTTATTTAAAATTGCTCCAGTTTATTAGTCAAGCAACCAATTTCTCACATATTGATTGCACTGTTGTTGTATAGCAGTTTATAAAGTGCTGAGTTCTTGTAATGAAACAAACATTAATATTTATATTGTTTAACGTAAAGTATATTCTGCTAAAATGAGTAATTAAATAATCACTCTGTTGATAGATTTATCCGTGGAATGATATGAAATATTTTTTTTATTACCATGCCGTTAAAATGTATTAAAATATTGAACACTTTTCCCATTATTAGGAAACAAAAGAATAATCAAATAAACTCACTATAATTTAATATATTATTTGTCAGCATGTACAAAGAATTAATATACCAATTCTTTTTCGTGGTTGCAAGATGCTATCTTATTATTCTTTTAGTTAGACATAGAGTAGTTATATTAAGTCTTTTACTTAAAAAAAAAAAGATTTTGACGATCAGGGGATGAGCTAATTGAACTTTAGGGAATCAAATAGACGGATATAGGGTGTACAATCGAGATAGCTACTATAAGAATAGTTCGGGGTGTAACGGTCGAGGATGCTCTGGTAGAAATAAGAATCTTTAGTTACAATTTGTTATTCTTTAAAGTCGGTAGTCGATTTTGAGAACAGTGTCTTAGAAAATTATGTGACGTGTAAAATTAGCGGTAATGAAAGTTTTGTCTTGTTTTTCATTTAAAACTGGACAAAAGAAGCGATTTTAATACTGTTTGTTTAAGCAATATAAATAGCTGTTTGTTGGCGCTTTTATTCTTTTTTTATATTTTAAAAAAGCTATATATTTTATCTTCTAAGTAGGCTTTTACATTTTAATCAATTAAACGGCCATTAAGAGCGGCTATCTTAGTTACTTTGATATTATTATTCATTACTAATTTTTAGTTTATCATTGTAAATAATTCCGTTTCCTATTTATTTTTGTTAATAGACTTAAGTGTTTTGACAAACTTCTCTTGATTAATTTATTAAAAGCTTTTATGCAAATAAATTCGCGCCGCTTCATTATGAGAGCTTCAATTCAAGGGATCATCTGACCAGCTAGATAGCAGCCTTCCCGAGTCCTGAAGTCCTGAGTTATGGTGTTTGTTTGTCTGTTTGATACACATTTTGCAATCGATTTTTAACTAACTTCCTTATGAGCTTGATAGTTGAAACTTTAAACATAATTCACAACTAGATGAAAATGCAACGTTCACTCTCTTTTTTCTGTTTATTTGTTTATTTGTCTGTTTGTTACAGATTTCGCAAACTATTTTTTCTATTCGCTACAAATTCTGAAAGCGATTTTACGATAAAGATTAAAAAGCAGAAAATGAATATTTAAATAAAATGAATTTTAATTTACCACGTTTTTAAAATGGACTTAAAAGTATAAAACAACTTCGCCTAGTCCTATACATATTTATAACTCCATACATATTTGTGATTGTGAATAATCTGAACTAACCTGAACTATGAAAGTATTTGTAACGTTTAAAACGAAAAATATGGGGTGCAATAGGTAATAACTATTCGGTGAATTTTCTCATCAACAGCTACTTCGTATACTCCTTAGATACTAGTATTGCATGCACCCCATGTTTATCGAAAGATACCACAGTATTATTTAGCGAATGTACATGTTTAGACGTGTCGCTCGGAATCGACGCTTAGCTATAATTTAATTTGTTGTATTTATTTCTTACCTAAGGGTGTGCGTTATAATTGTTATATCGTGTTTGTTATGTGTTTCAAATCTACTGAGACTTGGGGGACGACTATGAGATCCACACGAAGTAGAATTGATTCTTCTGCATCAAACAAGAAAAGAAAAACTCTATCTTTGGGATGTAAGTTTAATATTATAAAAGATTTCGATACAAAAATGAAAATTTGCGAATTAGCAAAGAAGTTTAATCTACCGGAATGGACGGTCAGAACAGTTATAAAAGATAAACAAAAAATTCTGGAAGCTGTGAAAAATGCACAATCTTTAAACTCAACCATCATACATAAACCTCACGGTATGATCGCTGAAATTGAAACTATATTAAAATTATGGTGTGATAAGCAAGTTAGTGTGAAGAATTGTCCTGTTGATTAGAACACGGTGTGCACTCAAGATAAGCTGATTTGAAAGAGGATGCTGAAGAAACGGCTAAAGATGAAGAGTTTAAAGCTAATAATGGTTGGTTCAGCTGATTTGAAAGTCCCTGTAATTGGTATAGCATTGTAGAAAATGAAGAGACGGCAAGTGCTGATAAAGAGGCAACGTCTTACTATCCAGAGAAATTAAAAGCTGTGATAGATGAAGGCGGCTATACCAACCAAATCATATTTAATGTATATGAGACTGGCCTGTTCTGGAAGGAGCTACCTAAAAGAACTTTTATCGCACATGAAGAGAAAACCTTCCCTGGTTTTAAAGTTACCGAAGATGGATTGATAATAATGGTTGACGCAAATGCAGCTGGAGATTGTAAGTTAAAACCTATCTTAGTTTATCGCTCAGAAAATTCAAGAGCATTGAAAAATAAATCTAAAGCTAGTTTGCGTTTCAATTTGGAAATAAAATCGTAAAGCTTGGGTAACAGCTTCCCTTTTTGAGAACTGGAATGGTCATCGTTTCATACCTGAAGTAGAACATTATCTAAACAAATTCCATTTAAAGTGACGCTAATAATCAACAACGCACCAGGTCATTCCCTTGCAAATTTAACTAATTTTGTCCCACTTGTAAAAGTTGAATTTTTGCTACCTAATACAACCAACTAGCTTCAACTGATGGATCAAAGAGTCATCAAAACATTCAAAGCTTATTATTCGGGACGATCATTTGCACATCTGCATGAAGTTATGAGACAAAACAACGAGCTCTCTGTTAAAGGCTTTTGGTAACAATTCAATGTTTTAGATGCAATGAGAATCATCGGATGGTCTTAGAATGAAGTGTCACATAAAACTTTAAA
Organism: Diaprepes abbreviatus; assembly: GCA_034092305.1. Lineage (NCBI taxonomy): Eukaryota > Metazoa > Arthropoda > Insecta > Coleoptera > Curculionidae > Diaprepes > Diaprepes abbreviatus. The sequence goes on along the minus strand of JASJET010000090.1, from coordinate 276,172 downwards.
TAGTGTCAGGAAAAAACTGTGTCCGTTTTTTTCATCACTGTAACTCAGGCGTAATCAGTTCCAGAGCCTGATGAAGTTGGTAATATAATTGAAGAAGTTATCGATCTTGCCAGGCTAATAAATTTAGAAGTGGATAGTGATGACGATCAAGAATTGCTGCATTTCCACAATCAGGAGTTGAAAACTGATGAGCTCATAGCAATGCATAAGCAAAAACAAGACATTGAAGATCTTGAGTCTTTAGATCCAGTTCAATCAGAAGATCCAATGACGGTTGGGAGTTTGATAGAAGGCCTCAGTTTAATTGAAAAAGAGTTACAAATTTTAGAAAATATAGACTCCAATGAAGAATGTATTTCTTCAACAAAACAAGAAATAAAAAAATGATTTGGAAATTTTGCAGGAGAAAAAAAAACTTTAAGCCGGCAAACTACTTTCTTAGATTTTATGGAGCCTTTTTCACCAAAATATTTTAGTATTTGTTATATCTAAGATTTTATTAAACTTTTTTTTCTAAATTATTATTTTCTTTAGTCTCCAGCCATAATTACAAATAATATGTATGTATCTTTATACGAAATACAACTAAGCAAGTTATAGGATGTAATCCTTTAATGATAGACAACTTTTGAATTTTACCCTATATCTTGAAAACAATAAAAATAAACAAACCAAAATAACGATGTATACTAAACTGACCCTATTTAAATAATAATTGGGAAAAAGTTCGTTTTCATAAGTCTTTTCAGAAAAATTAAAGAAAAGTACAATGTAACCTATTGTTTAGGTTCTTTAAAGAGTAATAACACGGCCATTTCTTTTATGCAGCATCTGCAGCCTTATTTTATGCTAAATAAAGTTTTATACCCAATCTGTCCCAAATTACACGCCACATAAATGCTAGTCCTGAGATAATAAGATAGGCCAAAAGTATCGAAACAACCTCTTTACTGTAATTTTATTAAAATAATGTGTTCTTGTTTACCTTACTAAATTCAGGTTTATTTATTTCAGATATAGCGCGATAAATGAATTTTGATCCGGTTCTCTCCACAGATTAGGCAATTTCCCCTTGGAAAGTTTTGATTTAATTCATTGATATAAAAAGTAAAGTAATAAAGCAATGATGATGGTGTCAAATTAAGTCGGAGACTCAACAAAGGTCAACACAATCACTAATAATATACGAGGGTAACCATTTATATTTCAGGCACCATTTCTGCATGGTTTTTATTTTTGTAAAGCGATGAGTTTTGCTTTGTTGAGATTGCAATTGTTTTCTTTGTTTATAATAATTGTATTTCTCGTTATTCCTAACAGGTAATTAATGTATCTATTTTAATTTTATTGTACATTATCGATACCCAAAAGAGTACAATCCAAAGTTAAAAAATTTATAAATGAAATTAGTAGATTATTGTCATTAAAGATAACGTAGCAAAACTCGATTTTTACTTAAAAATTCTACTTTAATTGAAACTTTAATAAAAAGATATTCAAGATATTTCGCTACACAGATCAAGAACGTGTAGCGAAACATGTTGAATATCTTTTTATTCAAGTTTCAATTAAAGTCGAATTTTTAAGTAAAATTCGAGTTTTTCTACCTTATCTTTAACGATTCCACATAGTATCGGCAAACTTAATACAGTAGAATATTTTCGTTTTTGCCATACCTAGATGAAAATCTGAAAATACAGAAAGTTTTATAATTTCAAAAGAATTGGTCGCATTGATCTCCAAAGCCCATAAAGATAGGTAATAAACAATATCAGAAAAAAGTAAATTTGTATATTTGTACTGTTATTATTTCAAGTGGAAGGACTTCATGAATCTAATACAAAATATCTATTTAAGACTCGATTAGATAACAAACTTCAAACTGAATTGCTGTCAGTGCGCAGATGAACTGTATGAACACATCGTATCCTCTCTACACTCCGTTACACAAGAAGCTCTAGGAATTAAGACGAAAGATATGAAGAGACGAAACAACAATGTTACATGGGACAAGACACTGGAAGAACAAAAACAGATAAAACAAAAAGCTTTCAACAAATGGCTAAATTCAAAAGATCTATAAGATTTAAAGCATATACAAAAATGAACGATCCAAATTTAAAAACATGATTAACAAAAATAAAAACGACACATGGGACAGGAAATGCACTGAACTAAATACACATGTAGGAGGTATAAGATCACCAGAAGCATGGAAATTAATAGACACCACAAACAAGATTAACTTACAACCAATCCCAATCAAAAAATGGATAACCCATTATCAAACGCAGCTTACCGAAGACCGACAAGAGTACCTCGTTAACTCCCCAAGACGGTACAATGTACAAGGCCACAAAGGAAATGGTATGTAGGGCTGTGAATTCATTGAAAAATAGGAGAGCAGCTGGACCAGAAGAAATATCAGCTGAACTGTTAAAGAACGGTACTGAAAAACTAACGTCCTTTCTTCAGGAACTATTTAACAGACTCCTAAATAATGATAAGCCTATCCCAAATATATGGAAAGAAGGCTGTATAACACCAATCCACAAAAAAGGAAGACGCGACGAATGCTCAAACTACCGATGTACACTTTTAACCAGCACAATTAGTAGAGTATACGGAAAACTGCTTAGAAACATCATAGAAACAGAATATGGCCCCCAAGAAATTGAAGAACAAACAGGTTTTAGAGCTAGCCGATCGTGCGTAGATCATATATTTGGTTTAACCCAACTTAATGAAAAGAAGGTGGCAAGAAATAGAGAGGTTCATCTGCTTATTGTTGACCTCACAAAAGCATATTATACGGTGCTAATCCAAAAATTATGGCACGTGATGGAGAAGTCTCCAGTTACAATACAGCGATTCAAGCCATCAAACAGCTATACGCCCAAGCATTATCCAGAATTCAGATCTTCAATAACTTATCAGAAAGCTTTCATATGACCAAAGGCCTTCGCCAGGGATATTGTCTATCACCAACTCTCTTTAAAAACTACCTCAATGAAGCTTTAAAGAATTGGAGAAAATCATGCAGTAGAATGGGAATAGAATTAAATAATGACACTCGTTTATATTCGCTTCATTTTGCAGATGACCAAGTGGTAGTGATCCAAGATAAAGAAGACCTCGAATTTATCACGAGGAAACTATTTAAAGAATACACAGAGTGGGGATTAACTGTCAACTGCAGTAAAACTAAATATATGTGTATCGGTGGGGAAGAAACAGATTTGGAAGTAGATGACAATATCATAGTAAAATCTTGTTCTGATTATACCCACCTTGGAACAAAGATCTCCAAGGAAAGAAAACATCTTTTATACAATGCAATATTTAAAAGCGTTATATTGTATGGATGTGAAACATGGCAGATAAATAAAACTTTAGAACGTAAACTGCTGGCTCTTGAAATGAACTTTTGGCGAAGATCTGCCGGAAAGTCAAGGATCGAACGGATAACCAACGAGAGAATTAGAGAGATTATGGGCGTAAAGAAAACTATTCTCGATGAAATCGAACGTCAGCTGGTATGATATTGACTTGTGGAGAGAATGACGGACGAACGTATACCAAAGCAAATCCTAAAATGGACACCAAATGAAAAAATAAAAAGAGGAAGACCAAAAGTTACCTGGATTAAGGGCATTAACCGAGCCATGTCCGAAATAAACTTACTTCCAGGGGATTGGGAAAACCGAAAAAAATAGAGACTGGTAACCGGAAGGCGCAGAACGCTATGAAACCGGATATATATATATATATATATATATATATATATATATATATATATATATATATATATATATATATATATATATATATATATATATATATATATATTTATATATATATATATATATATATATATATATATATAATTTCAAGTGCAAATATTGCAAAATACAAATACCAACACAGTTTGAAAGAGTATTGTTTCACCTTTAAAATCCAATTTGGTCTATTTGGACGAAAGTTAGACACATTTTTGTAAGAAAATATGTTTTTTTTTAAATGCCTACATTTAAAAATCTAAACAAAATAAAGAAAGTATGAATAGAAAAAAGATGTGTTTGTATGCAGAGAATACAATTTCAAAATTATAAAATCAATGAAGAAAATTACATGACATTTTATTGGAATTAAAGAAAAACACTTTTATTTAACAAAGGTACAATTTTAGTTCATATTTACATTTACTAAATACTAAGCCTTTTAATGAAAACACAAATATCAGTCATTGCTAACTAATTAGCGGTCAGTTCCTGAATATCAATATGCATAGAATTCAAAATTTAAACCAATAAATATTGCAAACAAAGAATTTTAACAAACAATTATGACGAAAAAATTAAATATCAATTTGTTAGATAGTATAATAGTTACGTCTCAACATTTTTCTCATCAAAGTGGTAGCCTGTGCTTTTAATTACAGCCTGGCAGATTCTTGGCATTTGCAAGATTAATTTGTTGAGTGTATCTGCCTTGATTTTTTTTTCACTCATCTTATAAGATTTCCTATAAATAAAAAACCGATGTCGGACGTTGCTCTTGAACAGCTTTTTAATTCATCCTATAATAATTCTATCGGGTTTGAATCTGGGCTCTGTAGTGGCCACTCGATGACATTATATTTCTTCTTTTTTTCAAGATTTTCTAAGTAAATTTTGTAGATATTTACAGTGTGTTTGGGGTCGTTATCATGTTGGAAAGTAAAAGAAATACCTACTATAAGAGTACCAGACGGCAATACGTCCTTATGTAGAAGTTTTTGTAGCCTTCCTTTCTCAAGATTCGTTCTACCTTTACAGGGTCATCAAAACGGGATCCGACTAACACAACCCCAAGCCATTACTGAGCCACCTCCATGTATGATACTAGGAACCAAACAATCTTTCAAAAACTTTGCATTTGCTTTTCTAAGAACATACACTTTTCTTTTCGATCCAAAAACTGCAAACTTCGATTCGTCGCTAAAAGCACCTTTTTCTACTGAGCAATGCTTCAATTTTTTTGTTGTCTTGCCCATTTTAATTTTTTTTTATATTTACGAATCTTAGCAACGGTTTTTTAGGAAAAAGTCGTCCAAAAATTCCATTTTTATGAAGTCTCCAACGTACTTATACTTTCAAATTATAATATATTAGTTATAATTTTCAAATTTTCGTTAATTTGCACAGATATATCAGAAACACTGAAACGTCTAGCAGTGTCAACAATATATCTGTCTTCTTTAAGAGTTGTTTTCTTTATATATTCTCTTTACGTCTAGGATTAATAGAGCCAGTTTCCTTAATATATTTTCTTAGGTTGTAATCAACAGTGCGTCTACTTATATTCGACTTTTCTGCAATTAGTTTTTCTTTAACTTCAACAAAATATCGTGTCATGTTTTACATTAATTTTACAATTCTGAAATTTTTTTTGTATCATAAAAAATAGGAAATTTTTTTACCTCTAATTCTTTTTTAAATAATATACTTTTATTCTTTACCCAAAAACACGTCTTTTTTCCATTTACACTTTTTTTCTGTCTTGTTTAGTTTTTTAAACATACAAGTCTCGAAAAAAATTTTTGTTACAAAAACGCATCTAACTTTGGTCCAAACGGACCAAATTGTATGATCTACCGCTCAGTTTAAAAGTGAAGCAATACTCTTTCAAACTGTCTTGGTTTTTGTATTCTGCAATATTTCCACTTGAAATTATAACAGTATAAATATCATCAAAATGTTTTAAATTTTTTTACTTTTTTATGATATTATTTAATACCTATGTTTATGGGTTTTGGAGATAAATTTAACAGTTTTTTGAAGATTTATATCCAAATTTTAAGATACCGTTGGAATTTTTACGCTGTGACCAATTCTTTTGAAGTTATAAATCTTTTTGTGTTTTCAGATTTTTATCTAGATATGGCAAAAGCATGTGCAGGGAAGTGCATATAAATAAATAAACAAATTACGCATATTAAACCTTTTGGCTATATTTGACAATTTCAGAAAGCACCAGTGTCATTCAGATGACTTTTCTGTCCGAATATGTTCCCTAGGAAATGATACATCCTGGAATTTCACTAGTTTTTTTACGAAGATACGTTTATACAGTTTCAAATCTTTATTTTTTAATTGTTAAGCACAATTACATTTCAGTAAGTAAAATTTTCTCAAAAATGATTGTCTGAATTAGTGAAAAATAGATAAAGGGTGCCACCAATGGCAAAAAACTCCATATGATCGTCAGTAGTTTAGTCGTGATATCTACTTTAATTCCTCCAGCTAAATTTCACTATTCTGTATATAATATTTTAAAAATAGAAAAATAAAACGCAATTTTTCAAACTGTTAAACTTTCTGTTATTTATTCATCTTTATGTTTGACTAAATTTGTTGTCTTTGTTACAAAAAAACACCAGGGTATATGACCGTTGTCAAACCACAAGACAGAACCTACTTTCTCAAAAAAAATCTCATTTACTTGAGGCCTCGTCCTATCTTTTTGTTCTGTCGTTTTTAAAGTACATATCCGTAGGTCCTTTAACATACTTAAGGACTCGATGGTCCTTAAAATTTGTTCCTTTCATCGGACACGACCAAATTTGTGTCCGATTAGTTCGCAGTTTCGCGTAGCTTTTGTAAATCATTTTCGGTTGAGGAATGAGGTCGAACGGGTGTTTTTATTATGTTTAAATACAGGTGCTGTTTAAAAGTTCGCAGTAATAAATAAAATAATATATTTTAACAACTACAAGTATCGTTTTTCGAAATTTACAATTTTGTCCCAAAATTGATTGGTATATTGTGGTATGGCATCTTTAGCTATATTATCTACAGAATGCGAAAGAGCATAAAAAACTCGATAAAAGTCTACTCATAGAAGAGTTTGCAAATAAACAAGCCAAAGGTTTAGAACGATTTCGTAATAACACATAAAACTGAATATTTTATGATGTATTTGATGTTTGTATTGATGTGTATGAATAAAATTACTTTCATTCAAATCCATGTAGATCTGGTTTTTATGAAATAACATTATTTTTATGTGCCCATAAAAGTCTGGCTTATTACCTTTATTAGTATATAAGTTGTCGAGAACACACTCCAGGTACAGCAAGTATAATCGTATCGGGTCTTGTTAGTTAGGAAGCTTGATTTTGGTTTAAAATTTGGCTCCTTTTTCATATCTTCCGGGTAGCGATCAACAAGCGTTGATCTCCCTACGTGTGAGATATGTGGGTGTGGTTTGCTTTGGCCTACTTATGAATACTAGTTCCAGAGGAGCTTGGGTTTTGGCTGAAAATCTTGCTTCGCTCACCTGTCTGCTGTGTAACAAATATCAATCTCTCTGTGCATCGAACACGTGGATCTAGAAGTTTGGGTTTTGGCTATACACTTTTAAAAACTCACTCAGTTTACTGGCAGGTGTGTAACAAACATCGATCTCGTCACGCATGTGGTATGTGAATTTGGATGAATATCATCTAAACGTTGATATTATGATTAATGAATGTCAAAAACAACCTATGATACAATTTATTTAGCATTTGAACTCAAACATATTGCTAAATTAAAAAGAGATCCCCATTGAGATTTTCGCGGGGAGGCCTCCGAGCTTCCAGCTACGTCACTGATTGTAAAACTTCAAAAAAACGCCGGAAGTAGTCAAAGTGGAAATAATAATTACTAAGAAGAATTTATTTTCCGTAAGAGAATAATTTACGTTTTTGTTTTTCTTTAATTTTTGCTGTATTTTTTCTTCTTAGAAGAACATCTCAGGCTTGTTAGAAAGAAAAGTGATTTAAAAGAAAAAAATAATGTTAATTAACTAATAATAAGGAAACCAAGTGGACCCACGAGCAGCAGTAATCTTACTGAAAGGTATCAAATAAAAACTAGTTTCACATTAGCCGATTTCACAAAAAGTTACCGAATCAGAAAAATAAATTTACAATTTTTAAGCTGATAATTTATTAACCGTAAAGAAGAAGAATATTGTATAATATGACTTTTTAGTAAGATAGAATAGAATAGAATGATATAGTCCCATGGTAGGATACAAAATTATACGTTGGTTATGATGATGATGATAATAATAAGAAAAAAATAACCATGATAATAGCGCAGAAAAATAAAACATACGTAATTAACAATTAAAAAGATTAAATATTTATACCCAAACTCATAATTGTAAAAACGGACAGCACAGAAAAAGAGAAATTCATTAAAAACACATATGTACAAGATGCGTCAACGATTGGATGCAGAAAATTTATTATTTTAGGTATAATTTTTCATATATATATATATATATATATATATATATATATATATATATATATATATGAAGTAAAATACGAACAGTAGTTGCCAACTTCGTTCCATCATATCCTTTCCGTGTTAGAGGTTGCACAATTTGAATGAATTGCTACAGAACACAATTCATCCCATGACACCACCATCGAGATGATGGCCTACCCGTACCACCATACCGAGAAGAAAGTATAAACTTACCCTCCCCGCCATAGTGATACGGCAGAGGTACATGTTTCGTCTCTACTAGACTCATCAGGGTACCGACATGCACCTGTTTGTGCAAAGGACAGGTCGGAAGGAAGTATGCAACACTGAACGCGGCTTCGCCGACCTCCCGCCGGATGGCGTATATATATTTATGAGGCTTTCACGGATTCCTCCGTGTGAGATGCAATAGCAGTGGATATATCCACATTATGCCGTTGTAGTGCTGAAATCACATTCAGCAAACGTACAACTATATGCAACTCCGTGAATAGATGAAGTAAAATACGAACAGTAGTTGCCAACTTCGTTCCATCATATCCTTTCCGTGTTAGAGGTTGCACAATTTGAATGAATTGCTACAGAACACAATTCATCCCATGACACCACCATCGAGATGATGACCTACCCGTACCACCATACCGAGAAGAAAGTATAAACTTACCCTCCCCCCGTGAAAGCCTCATAAATATATATACGCCATCCGGCGGGAGGTCGGCGAAGCCGCGTTCAGTGTTGCATACTTCCTTCCGACCTGTCCTTTGCACAAACAGGTGCATGTCGGTACCCTGATGAGTCTAGTAGAGACGAAACATGTACCTCTGCCGTATCACTATGGCGGGGAGGGTAAGTTTATACTTTCTTCTCGGTATGGTGGTACGGGTAGGCCATCATCTCGATGGTGGTGTCATGGGATGAATTGTGTTCTGTAGCAATTCATTCAAATTGTGCAACCTCTAACACGGAAAGGATATGATGGAACGAAGTTGACAACTACTGTTCGTATTTTACTTCATCTATTCACGGAGTTGCATATAGTTGTACGTTTGCTGAATGTGATTTCAGCACTACAACGGCATAATGTGGATATATCCACTGCTATTGCATCTCACACGGAGGAATCCGTGAAAGCCTTATAAATATATATACGCCATCCGGCGGGAGGTCGGCGAAGCCGCGTTCAGTGTTGCATACTTCCTTCCGACCTGTCCTTTGCACAAACAGGTGCATGTCGGTACCCTGATGAGTCTAGTAGAGACGAAACATGTACCTCTGCCGTATCACTATGGCGGGGAGGGTAAGTTTATACTTTCTTCTCGGTATGGTGGTACGGGTAGGCCATCATCTCGATGGTGGTGTCATGGGATGAATTGTGTTCTGTAGCAATTCATTCAAATTGTGCAACCTCTAACACGGAAAGGATATGATGGAACGAAGTTGGCAACTACTGTTCGTATTTTACTTCATCTATTCACGGAGTTGCATATAGTTGTACGTTTGCTGAATGTGATTTCAGCACTACAACGGCATAATGTGGATATATCCACTGCTATTGCATCTCACACGGAGGAATCCGTGAAAGCCTCATAAATATATATACGCCATCCGGCGGGAGGTCGGCGAAGCCGCGTTCAGTGTTGCATACTTCCTTCCGACCTGTCCTTTGCACAAACAGGTGCATGTCGGTACCCTGATGAGTCTAGTAGAGACGAAACATGTACCTCTGCCGTATCACTATGGCGGGGAGGGTAAGTTTATACTTTCTTCTCGGTATGGTGGTACGGGTAGGCCATCATCTCGATGGTGGTGTCATGGGATGAATTGTGTTCTGTAGCAATTCATTCAAATTGTGCAACCTCTAACACGGAAAGGATATGATGGAACGAAGTTGGCAACTACTGTTCGTATTTTACTTCATCTATTCACGGAGTTGCATATAGTTGTACGTTTGCTGAATGTGATTTCAGCACTACAACGGCATAATGTGGATATATCCACTGCTATTGCATCTCACACGGAGGAATCCGTGAAAGCCTCATAAATATATATATATATATATATATATATATATATATATATATATATATATATATATATATATATATATTCTTCTTCTTTTTCAGCCCATTGACGTCCACTCCGATGGTCCTCCACTGGGATCTGTCTCTCGCCTTCTGGAGCCAGTCTTTTCCAGCAAACTATCTTATATCATCTACCCATCTGCGTTGTGGCCTGCCACGATTTCGGTTCGTTTCTCGGGTCGCCATTGCAGTAATTTATTCGTCCACCTATCCGGCTGTTGTCTAGCTATGTGCCCCGCCCATTGCCACTTTAGTCGTGATATGCGTTCAATGACGTCAACTACTTTAGTTCTTGATCTTATTACTTGATTTCGTATTTTATCCCGTAACGAGATTCCTAACATTTATCTCTCCATGGAGCGTTGAGTGACTCGGAGCCTATTTGTGTTTTGTTTGGTTAGTGTTATCGTTTGCATGCTGTAAGTAGCAACAGGCAAGACACACGTGTTATACACTTTCCTTTTAAGGTTGATTGGTGTGTTTCCATCTCTTAATACGTACTGCAACTTTCCAAAGGCAGCCCATGCCAGCCCTATTCTCCTTGTTATTTCCGCCGTTTGATTTTCTTTGCCCAGTTTCATGACGTGGCCTAAATAGATGTACTCTTGGACATTCTCGATGATTTCATTTTAAATCTCTATTTGTACATTTGCATCAGGGCTTATTAACTTAGTTTTCCAGAAGTTCATCTTAAGTCCCACTTTTCTCGCCTCTTTATTGAAATCTTGAAGCATTTGTTTTAGCTCTTCTGGGTTGCTAGACATGACAACAACATCATCGGCGAAACGAAGATGACTAAGATAAGAACCGTCAACTCTCAAGCCTTTCTCATCCCAATTTAGTTTTTTAAAGACGTTTTCCAAAGCTAGCGTAAATAGTTTCGAAGAGATCACGCACACCTCTCATAACGTTTATTTTTTAGGTTTTTGGGTCTTCGTCGATTTTAACCTGTATAGTTGCGTTTTTATATATGTTCTGTATGATAGTGGTATACCTGGAGTCAATTCTAGTATTATTAAGTGATTTCAGGATCTCCCATGTTTCTATAGAGTCAAAGGCCTTGTGAAAATCTACAAATGCCAGGTGTATAGGAATGTTATATTCCTCGGTTTTTTCTAGGACTGTGCGTAGGGCTTGGATATGATCTATCGTACTAAATCCACGTCGAAAGCCGGCTTGCTCCACAAGCTGGTAATAGTCAAGTTTTTCAGTCAGACGATTTGTCAATATGCGGGTGAATAGTTTATATAGGTGGTTTAATAAACTGATGGTAGTTTTCTATATTTTCTGTGTCCCCCTTTTTGAAGAGAAGTACGACTTGTGCATTATACCATTGTTCTGGTACTCTACCTACGTATAAGCATTTATTCATCAGTATTTGTATCTCTTTTTCAAGACTGTCTCCACCCATCTTTAACATCTCCGTTATAATTTGATCCTCTCCCGGACATTTTCCATCCTTCATCTATTTTAGTGTTCTTTTTATTTCATCTAAACGATATCTCCGGCAAATCTTCTGATCCTACATTTTTTATTTGTTTTACTGTTTTTGTTGGATCTGGATCCGTATTGATCGAGGAGTATAAGTCCTCATAGAATGCTTCCACAGCCTTTATGATGTCATCTACATGTGTTACTGTCACCGTTTCTCTGTTCTTTAATTTTGTTATTCTGGTTCGTCCTCTTGAGAGACCTGACCTCATTTGTTTCTATTGTTTCGTGTATTAATTTTGTTTTGAACGTTCCTTACTTCTTCCTTGATATTTTTATTCAGTTCTTTAAAATCCTCTGTGTCTCTCTTAGTTAACCTTCGTCTTTCCATCATCTGTAATGTATTTGCACTATATATATATATATATATATATATATATATATATATATATATATATATATATATATATATATATAGCATGAAGGCGTATTTTTTTAAAATATACTGGATGTCCAGGAAAATGTGTGAAATCTCCTGGATATGAAAAAAATACGTAAAAGGAACACTTCAAGTTCATATAAACTTTATTCGTCTAGATCTCCTCTTCGCAGAAATGGGCTCCCGAAGAGTTGCAATGGAATCAAGTATTATACACATATTTTTTGAACCACCAGGTATATTTCAATTTTTTAAAATATTATATATACCAGGTAAGACCCTTATTTCTATCCTTAAAAGTGTTATGAATTACGCACTTGACCCCATTTTATTTAAGCCCTGTAAGAACTTTGGACAATGTTTTTTACATATTTTTACCTATTGACTAAAAATTAAATTCTGTTCATTCATGTTGCTATTCCTAACTGTTTTCGAAAAAACGTCATTTTATTTACATTGTTAGTTCCCAAACCTCTATCAAGTTAAATATAAAAAAAATTTCTCCTGTCACTATAATTTTAATAAAAAGTTAAACTAACGTCTTAGTTAAAAACTTCGTAAGAGGATTCAACATGGGCTCCCTAAGGTGTGATACACCCGCGGGCACGACGAATTGTACCCGCCACATTAACTCAGCATTGTTCTTTATTTGATCACAATAAAACGTAATTCTCCGTAGAAGTTCTTCCCTCCAATCGACCGAAGTTGAATACACCAAGGTTTTGAGGTGTCCCCACAGGTAAAAATCCAACGGCGGTAGGTCGGGAGATCGAGGAGACCAGGCAATACATCCTCCTCTACCTAAACAATGGTTTGGATAGATGTTATTCAGGTGCTCCCATACAGCAACGCTGGAATTAGGTCGTACCCCATCGTACATTTTGTACATATTTCGGCGAGTTTCAAGTAGTAAGTGATATACTAAATCGTGAAATGGTGGTGGAATTCCAAATAAAGTTCTCCATTCGGTCATGCCTGCAATACGAATGGTCCAAAAAAAATGCCAATGATTCCTGCACAGCCATTAATTAATTGAAAAAAAAAGGATTTTCATCAGCCCATACATGTGAGTTGTGTAAATTTATGATACTCTTTTTGGTAAACACTGCGTCATTAATGAAAAGAATAGTGCTAATAAAGTTTATATTATTTCGTTGCTAATCCAATTGTCAGTTTGCAAACTACATTCTACGAGAAAAATCTTCAGGAATCAATTCATGCACTTTTTTCAAATGATATGGATATAACAACTATCCTTGAAGAACTTCATGTACTATTGTTTTCGACGTATTAAGCTATGCTGATAGTTTTCGAGCGACTGTTGAGGGAGTGTCTTCTACAGCATTTAAAATATGTTTCTCCAATTGCGGCCTAAGTACTGTTTTTCCTCGACCAGTAAAAGTACTTCTTTTCCCGAAATTTCTTAAAATTATGAAGAAATTTAATAATATTATCTTATTAAATGGAATCGCCTACCATTTTCTCTTAGACGTTGGTCAACTCTGAAATGTTTTTTGATCTTGAAGAATACGATTAGGATGTCTGTTGTGATATAACCTCCTAATTTACAAAGCATTATAAGATGCAAGACCATACATCAGATGCATATCTGCATACTCAATAAACGTGTATTCCATATTTCGAATTATTTCACAATTAATTTCACCACGAAATGCAAAAAACCAGTAAATTAATATCCAAATAAAGAATTAGTGTGTCAGCCATGTGATAGTTGACAAGTTCTAAAATGCAGGATATTTACGGGAAATGTTTAAAAAGGAACTACTATGTTTTATACCAATAAGTTTATTGAGAAAACAGTGACTGCAGTTTCAATTCACAGAGTCATTTTCAAATTGAATTACAAAGGTAGACTAAGTATTCAATACAGAGACATGAGAAAATTTAACAATAAATAAAAACTACCTGAAAAATTACATTATTATAAAGGGGAGGTAGTAAATTTTGGGAACTAATTATTATTTGGCGACAACAAATAACGGGGAAAACCCAAGTTCTGTCTGGTCATTAAGCAAATTTACATTTTTATTTTTACTATGTTTATATATTTCTAAAGATTCAAGAATATTTGGCCCTTTGTTGAATAATGTAATATGTCAGTGTTGCTTAAATTAGGAAAACTGTGGCTGTGTTCTAAGCAATGGTTGGCAAAGCTCGAGTCTGTTTTTTGTAGTCTATATGATCGGTGGTGTTCTGAAAAGAGAGCCATTTTGTAAGCTCATATTTCGAGAATGAAACGACTAAATAAACTACGTAATATAAAACATTTATTAGTATTTCTAAAGGCCTATCCTATGATACGTTCCCCACCGAGTGAACAAGTTTTTTTTAATCTCTTCTCTATTTTTGGGTTAAAAACCTTTGCCCCCATAATATAATTGCAAATGGTTTAGAATTGACGAAATTGTGAGGCTGTGACATATGAAACCTTAAAAATTAATTTTTTCAAATTACATTTGACATATCAAAACTTAGCAAAATTCACTTTGACTTATTATGTCGGGAACGCTATTAGTAACCTTTAATTTAAATTAAAATATTGGTGTTTAATTTTTTTAACTTCAAAGGTAGAAACGCTGATATATCAATGAATTGTGTAACTTTGCCCCAATTTAACCTTCTCCCTATTAACTTGTTATTAGTTAAACTAGACAACCCCAATAACGAGAAACGAATTTGTTATGTCTACATTGTATACGTGTATCCTGCGTCTCAGTTTCTATTAGGTAAGGAAATGAATACCGCAAAGCCTCATATCGAATGTCACACGTCCTTGTTTCAATAATTCAAACGATCGACATTTGGGCTTCGACCACAGATATGTAATTTTTTTTGATATGGAAAGGCCCAGGTGGGAAATTTGTTATCATTTTTTATAAAAGTATTCCATTTAAATCAATTCTTTTTAGAAAATGGATTGGATCGTTAATAATATTTTTTATGGCTTAGTATTTTTTAAATGGTATTCAAAAACATAGTTGAATTCCAAAAATTAACTTACATGACATCAAAACCAATAAAAATCGCAACAATAAAAATATTATTCTAGGAAATGAACTGCAAGTTCCGTACTTAGTTTTTTTATAAAATTGCGCGTATTGATAGCTAAGACCGTTTTTAAATGATTTCAAACTTTCAGAAATCTCAAGAGGACGTCAAAATAACTTTAGTGCTTCATATAATTTTTTTTGTTTATGTGCCTCACGTCAAAGATATGGGACTTAAATGACTCACTAATTCAGATTGACTAAAATGTGGTTATCGGACTTGCATTGTCTTTATTTTTATTTATTTTTACGACGTTTCGACTAGGTTGTATCTTTAATCGTTATCAAGTATAAACTGAGTGTTTTGTCTTAAGACTACGAGCTTATATAGGGACTGTGTCCACTGAAGCGCAAAGTTTTGCTTCACTGTACACACCTCAGTGATTTGATGTTACAAAGTAGTGGTTGCCAAAGATTAGGTATTCCAACACTCGGTTTACTGAAGATTCCATTATTGTTTTTAATGAAAGCTGCTTCTACAAATTTTCTTTTTTTCATGTTGGGTTCCATATATATTGCCGTAGCCTCAAATCATTTTATATGGTGTTGTTTATCCCAGGCGTGTTCTACAACACCTGATCTCGATGTTTCCCCTTTTTGTGTATGAGTTTTATGTTCCTTAATTCTAACAACTTCTAGTGGTCGTTTGGTTTCTCCAATGTACATTTCACCACACTCACATGGAACTTTGTAAACACATTCTTTCTTATCGGTACTTTTTGATTTTGTGTTTGTTAAATGAGCTCTAAGTATATTTTTTGATTTAAAGGCAGTTTTTATATTATAACTACTGTCAATTTGTCTTATTTTCTTCGAAGTTCCCTTAATGTACGGAATTGTGAAGAAGGAATGTGTTTCTTGCTGTCCAGTGTTCGTTGTTCTAAAGTTATTTATAACATCGTTAATTAGTTCCAAAGGATAACCATTCTGTTGTAAATCGGATTTAATATTTGATACCTCTTTTTCCAATGAATCAGCATTATTGCATATAGATATAGCGCGATTATAGAGGTTGCGTATAATTCTTCGTTTTGTTACAACAGAATGATTGGAACTATGATTAAGATATTGTCCAGTATGTGTTGGCTTTCTGTATACTGAAGTTTTAATAGTTTCGTTTGAGCGATTCACTATGACATCTAGGAAAGGCAGTTGATCATTTACCTCTTTTTCCATGGTAAACTGAATTGTAGGTCGAATGTTATTTAGATGTTTCAAGAAATCATTAAGTTCTTGATCATTGCCCTTCCATACGATGAAGGTATCATCGACATATCTCAACCAGACTTTCGGTTTTACTGTTGCCGTTTCTATGGCATGAGTTTCGAACCATTCCATATATATATATATATATATATATATATATATATATATATATATATATATATATATATATATTGTTACGAACTTTATAGCGTTGCATATTTCATAATATTGGTTTGTGTTTGCGGTTCGTAGGGTTTTAGATATATTTTCTACAAGTTTATAATTTATTTAAGTAATTTTACCTTTGTTAATTTCCTCAGGAGACGACTATGAAAGAAGGTCTGGAACTTTTTAGAGAATTCGATTTCCTTATTTTTAGTTTGAAACGCCTATGATGGAAGGTCTAGAAATCGCCGGATTATTCCTTTTTCTTAGTTTTATTACACCACGTAGTATGGAAATCCTTCTAGAGAATTAGGGAATCTTCCGGCATCGACCAAAAGGGTATATAAAGGGTCCAGATCTGCTTTCTCGGTCGGTATATTCTGAGAGTTTGTCGACGCAAGTTGAATTTATTTGACAAGTGTCAAAAGTAAGGTTGACAATAAAAAGTGATTAGAATAATACAGTGTATGTAGTTTGTTTGAAGACCGGCCGTCCGGAACAATATATATATATATATATATATATATATATATATATATATATATATTCGCGATGACTGGAGAGAGTGACAAATCCATCGGAAGCCCGTCGTCCTGAGCGTAGAACCTGTCCTATACTTGAAAGTAAGCACTACGCAGGCATCACTCCAAAAGATCCATTACCCCGTCCAGTGGTAACGTGGTTCGATCTGATAAAGTAGTATCATTTGAAAGTCTAGTTTTGATTATATCTAATGATTCCCCTATTGGTACATTAGTATACAGACTTTCCACATCAAAGCTTATTAGTCTGTCGTCTATCTCTATATTGATGCTACTAATAATGTTTGCGAAATGTGTAGAATTTTTAACATATGTTTTCGTCTTACCTTCTAAAGGTTGTATGATTTTTAAAAGAAACTTCGCCAGTGCATTTGTTGGGGATCCTCTGGAGGTGGTTATTAGCCTCAATGGTTTGTTTGTTTTATGAATTTTTGGTAGTCCGTAAAGATGTGGTGGCTTACTGTAGTATGGTTTGAGCGCCGATCGTAGGTTGTCAGGTATATGATCTTGATATTTCCTTAGTGTTCTATAGATTTTTTAACTACATAGATTTAATGGAATCACGGGCTAGTTGTCTATATTTTCCAGGATATCTCCGCCTTTTTGGTCGTATGTTACGATATCTATGATCACCGTTGCATTTTCCTTGTCCGCTGGTGGAATCTTTGTGGATTCATCCTAACGAAGTTGTTTTAATGCTGATGCTTCTTGCATAGAGAGATTTTGAATGGAATTTTTATTGTCTTTCAAGGTTGATTTTGACTACTAGAAGTTAGAATTAAGGAACATAAAAAACATACACAAAAGGGGGAAACGTTGAGATTAGGTATTGCAAAACACGCCTGGCATAAACAACATCATATAAAATGGTCTGAAGCTGCGGCAATATATATGGAACCAAACATGATTAAAAGAAAATATATAGAAACAGCTTACATTAAAAATAATAGTGAAATCTTCAATAAACCCAGTATTGATATATCTAATCTTTGATAACCACTACTTTGTAACATCAAATCATTGAGGTGTGTACAGTGGCGAAACTTTGCGCTTCAATGGGCCCAGCTCTCTCTAAACTCGTAACCTTAAGATATAACATTTACCATTAAATACACTTAGAGCTCATTTAACAAAAATAAAATCAAAAAGTACCGATAAGAAAGAATATGTTTACAAAGTTCCATGTGAGTGTGGTGAAATGTATATTGGAGAAACCAAACGACCACTAGAAGTTGTTAGAATTAAGGAACATAAAACTCATACACAAAAAGGGGATACATCGAGATCAGGTGTTGCAGAACACGCCTGGGATAAACGATACCATATAAAATGATTTGAGGCTGCGGCAATATATATGAAACCCAACATGAAAAAAAGAAAATTTGTAGAAGCAGCTTACATTAAAAACAATAATGGAATCTTCAGTAAACCGAGTGTTGAGATACCTAATCTTTGGCAACCACTACTTTGTAACATCAAATCATTGAGGTGTGTACAGTGAACTATTAGAGATACAATCTAATCGAAACGTCGTAAAAAAAGTCTGACAACCACATTTTAGTCAATCTTCAACATTGTCTACAACCTTCAAACAAATCACTAATTCAAGCTATAAACATCATTCACTTTACTAAGAAAGTCAAGAATGGACTCTAAACCACACTCGAAGGGTCATAATTTTGGCACTTGCGTACGTAATCTTTTGTATTTACATATCTATAGGAGTGAGATTGAGAACTAGTTCCTAACGACATCGAGAAAGGTTTCTGCATTGAACTTACCAACAGCTGCAATGGCGTTCTGAATAACTCTATTAGTGACTTTCTCCTCACCTTATTTTGTGGTTTCGATGATACCAGCATAGCATGTTACGGTTATTTTGATGCCCCGTTTACACCGCCGACAGTACATATACTTACATGACACTTTGTATATACTACGCAAAATGAATTAAGTGTCATCTTAAATTTTAATATTTTGATATAGTTCACAACAGACAAAAACCAAAACCAGTTCTTTTTTTACAATCAAGTCTTGGTAAACGTCCTTTGCACGGAGTTTGCGCATTTTACTGATATTTCTTCAGCTTTGGATAGACTTTAGTAAGCAAATCAACTGAAAGGTGTTTTTATTCTAACAGATATTCTGGAAAATAGTTTCTTGATTTGCAAAACGAGGTATCAATAAATGTAGCCAAATGTATTTACCACAGTTATTTTATTGTTGATTCATTTTAATTTTGAAGTTTTTTCACTTTCGGTTAAATATTTTAACCATGACATGAAACTTTTGTAGCATTTTAAAAAAGATTACTTTCCTTCACTGTTAAGAATAATTATTATAATAATTAAATTTAATAATGTACATTCATTAATTCAATTTAATGATTTTGTACACTGTTAAAAATAACCCTAAATTTAATGTACGTTCCTTAATCAAATTTAATGATTTTGTACTTTAAATCGCGAATAAGTTACATGTACTTTGAAATTAAAACTTTGTACATTAAATTTAATTGAATGATACTGTGACAGAATTTGATCATAGACTCCTGCTGATGACATATTGTGGTAGCGTTATCCATTTTATCTATAACCAATTTGCTGCCACACATTAATTTGTAGCTATTTTAATAACCTATAATTAAATTTCACAGTAATAAAGACACTCTGGAAGTCTGGACGTACATCTTCTCTATTACAGCTTTAGTACCAAACAACTACGGTTATTTAAGCTTACCAAAACCATAACACAGAACTTCAGGACTCAGGCAAGGCTGCTAATTAGCTGGACAGATGACAGCATTGTTTACAGCTCACACAGCAGTACGTCCGCGAACTATTTACAATGAGAAACTTAAAGCTAATAACAATTACGGAAAAAAAATTAACATAATTGCTCTTCTTGGCCGTTCTTTTAACCAAAAATGTTAAACCCAATTATGAAAAAGCACGTATAAATAGCTTAATAAACATTAAACAGAAAATAGAAATAAAACGCGAAAAAACAGCTATTTATATTTCTTAATCAAACACTATTAAAATCGCGAAACGCTCGTCTAAAATAACATACGATATTCCCTTAATTTCCCAAATTAACTGAAAACAAAACAAAGAAAACCTTGTTTCCCGACGATTATATCCGTTACGTAATTTCTCTACGGCACTGGACGGTACCGATTCTAACAACTTTCAGGCTGCAAACTGAAGTTTAATATTCCTTAAAAGAGCGTTCTCATATCTTACCCCTGTACCCCCTCTGTTTAGTGCCTTTTCGGTTGTATCACCTGTAACCATCAATTTCATTCCCTTAATAGTTCGAATAGTTTGTCCCAGAGGGCGTTAGCCCTTCTATACTGGGTACTTAATTCCCGAATTGGACTCTGAGCATCTTAATCTTAATTTTATATAAACACAGTTAATAAAACTATTATATTTCTTTCTATAACTAAAGGAATAAGATAATATAACGTCTGTGAAAAAACTTGAGTGCCCTTTCATTCATATTGCTGGTATTTAAATCATTCTTTCTTGCAATCAGGAAAAACAGTCGCTATATTAATTCCTTTCACAGGTCAAACGTTATATTACAGCAGAATGAGTTTATTTGATTATTCTTTTGTTTCCTAATAATGGGAAAATCGTTCAATATTTTAATACATTTTAACGGTATTTTATATACCATATGTTAAAAAACTACCCTTATCACGTCTGGTTTTATTTACATAATCAGAGTAGGATTATTTCGACAGATTTATTGCCAAATTTTAGAGAGGGTCTTTTAATTTTATGTCTCCATAAATTAACTGAGTTTATATATTTTTAAGAAAACATTTAAACGACAAAGATAATAAAAGTTAAGCTCGATAACTGATTTATTTTTCTTTAGACTTTCTCGGGTAGTGACAAAAAAATATATACTACCCTATTCCCACGGAAAATTTATTCACAGAGTGATTATTTAATTATTCATTTTAACAGATTGTAGTTCACATTAAACAGCGTAAAATAATTAATATTTGTTCCATTACAAAACCTTAAATTTCAATAAAGTAACTAAAAAAATACCAAATTTAGTGTGTAATTACATTAGATTTAATGTAAAAATTATTAAATTTAATACACTTAAATTAAATACATGTAATAAACGGTTTATAAAATTTGCTCCTAGCATATTACCTTAAAATTAATGTGAAGTTTTATTACAGAGTACCTTAAATCGTAAACAAGTTACATGTACTTTGAAATTAAAGCATTGTATATTGAATTGAATATTACCTTAACTTTCAATAAAGTAGCTGAAAATATACCAAATTTAATATATAATTTCATTGGATTTAATGTAAAAATTATTAAATTTAATGCATTAACAATAAATACATTTAATTAACGGTTTAAGAAATTTGCTTCTAGGACTTTACCTTAAAAATAATGTGAAGTTTTTTTACAGTGTATAAACTGTTTCTACTAAAATCAGGTATAGGGACCACTTCCTTAAATCTGTTGACCTACTTTTGAATCACCTTATAGGTATTGAATAAAACTTAATCAGCCAATGATTACATATAAGTTATAGAATGCAAATTTTTTTATTCCTATCCAACGTTTCAATTTAAATTTATTTTTACGAGAAATATCCTTGTATTTCATACTTGGTTATGTTATCATATTTCTTTCAGTAATGTGGCAATATCTAATGTCTGTCTGGTTCTTTTCCGGATACGGAAAATATTTGTTTTTATTCCCGTGTGATGTGAAAAGGGGATCTTTGGGTCACCTGATTATTGGAAGATTGGAGTTTGAATTCGTGTCATGTATCCAATATCTGTGATCATATAACATTTTGTTATAAGCTTTTCTAGTAGTTGCAGTTATAGCTACTAAGGAAATAAATATTTTCCGGAACTGGGGCCATTCTTTTCAGTTGTAATGTCCAAATTGTCAAACTTAGACACTACAAAGTAATGTAATATGTGGGTGAGTCAACGATTGGATGAAGTAGGTTTGTGCCTTTTCGGTGAAATTAACAAAGAAACTATATTTATTGTTTGATACAGTTTATTTTTACGCAGATTTTAAAAATATTTAGGACTCTACAGGTTGAGCCAAAAAACTAGGACAGCATAAAGTTGTATTTTTTTAAATAGAATACCCTATATACGAATCGTATTTTCGATTTAGCTTATAATTTTAAATCTTTTTTATTAAAGGTTTACTATAACAAAACTTTATAGTTTCTGAGATAATTAAGTTTAAAGAAAAAAAGTCACATTTTCAAGCATCAATTCAATCCTAAATAACGTTTTCAATTTTGTGACAAATATATTCAAATTTGGAATTTAGCAAGGCCAAGGACAAGTTAACATAATTTTTACCTAATATTTGCAATAAAAGCTACAGGGTGTTGAACACATCGGCTCAAATTTGAACAAGTTTAAATGAATAAATATCTTTTTTTTAAATGGTACACCCTGTATATTTTCATGTTATTTAATAGAGTAATAAAAACCCTAAAAGTTTTTGTTCAATATATCCTATACCTATTTATAATAGTTTTTGAGATATTTCAGTTTTTCTTATTTTCCATACTTTTTTACAGAAATAGTCTTCATTATCATAGTAGCCATGGCAAAAACAATGTAAAAGAACATTTTTCTATGTGTCAAATTTATAACCGCAATCGCTTCTTTTGGTTTTTATGTAGTGTAGTTTGGTTTTTTTTGCATTCATCTTATATTGTAAAATGAATTTTCCAAAGAATGAGTTAATAGATATGATTTATACAATAGGAGAGGCTCAAAAAAACTGCCTTCTTGCTCAAAGAATTTACAAAATGAAGTATCCTGATCGACGACAGCCTAATACCCATACTTTTCAAAACTTAATGCAAAGATTTGATTCTTCTGGTACTGTTGATTATCCAAAACGTAAAGTGGTCAACAAACCAGTAACTGATGAAGGAAAAGAACTACAAGTATTGTTAAATGTTCAGGAAAATCCTTATATTGGTAGCCGTCAGTTAGCAGCATTATGTGAAACATCACAATCCACCGCTAATCGTACTACCAAGAAATATAGGTATCATCCCTATCACATGGAATTACACCAAGAATTGCATGGACAGGATTTTGAAAGTCGTGTAAACTTTTGTCTTACAATAAATGCGGAGATTCAATTAAATCCAAATTTATTATGCAAGGTAATGTTTAGTGATGAAGCTACTTTTAGAAGTAACGGTGCCGTAAATAGACGCAACATGCATTATTATGCCACAGAAAACCCTTTTTGGATTAGAGAGGTGCACCATCAAAACCACTGGTCATTAAATGTTCGGTGTGGTATTCATCACAATCGAATTATTGGACCCCACTTTTTAATGAACCACTAAATGGCCATAGTTACCTGAACTTTCTACAAGAAGAACTACCCCAACTGCTTCAAGGTCTCGATAGGGATGAGCTCGACAGTATGTGGTTCCAGCACGATGGTGCGCATCCGCATTACCATCGTGAAGTTCGTGCGTTTTTGGACCAACGATATCCGCAAAAATGGATTGGACGTGGGGGTTTCATTGAGTGGCCACCAAGGTCTTGCGTCATCACCCCATTAGATTTCTTCCTATGGGGTTATATTAAAAATAAGGTGTATGTTAATCCACCAACAACAGTGGAAAATATGCGAAACAGGATTAGGGATACCTGTAGAACAATAACGCCACTAATTTTGTCCAGGGTCCGAGAAAATCTGCAAAAAAGACTAAATTTATGCATTGCACAAGAGGGTCGTTTATTCGAACACTTATTAAAAAGAAATAATTAATCTCAGTATTTAATAGGTAATTTTTTTGTTTCAATTTAGTATAAAAGTTAATATGTATTTGCCTCGTCGTTATTGTTGTGTTAATTTTTTCACATTATGTTTAATTAAACTATTGCCGTTGTAATATAACGAATAATGTATTTCATCATATTTAACCGCATTCTGTTTGTTTCTGTAGTTTCTTTTTATTATTTTACATGGCTACTATGATAATGAAGACTATTTCTGTAAAAAGTATGGAAAATATGAAAAACTGAAATATCTCAAAAACTATTATAAATAGGTATAGGATATATTGAATAAAACTTTTAGGGTTTTTATTACTCTATTAAATAACATAAAAATATACAGGATGTACCATTTAAAAAAGAAGATATTTATTCATTTAAACTTGTTCAAATTTGAGCCGATGTGTTCAACACCCTGTAGCTTTTATTGCAAATATTAGGTAAAAATTATGTTAACTTGTCCTTGGCCTTGCTAAATTCCAAATTTGAATATATTTAGGATTGAATTGATGCTTGAAAATGTGACTTTTTTTCTTTAAACTTAATTATCTCAGAAACTATAAAGTTTTGTCATAGTAAACCCTTAATAAAAAAGATTTAAAATTATAAGCTAAATCGAAAATACGATTCGTATATAGGGTGTTCTAATTTAAAAAAATACAACTTTATGCTGTCCTAGTTTTTTGGCTCACCCTGTAGAGTCCTAAATATTTTTAAAATCTGCGTAAAAATAAACTGTATCAAACAATAAATATAGTTTCTTTGTTAATTTCACCGAAAAGGCACAAACCTACTTCATCCAATCGTTGACTCACCCTGTATAGCACACAGATTTGAAAGACTTTTAAACTAAATTTTTACCATTATTTGAAAACGTAGTAATAATAATTTGAACAAAAAAAGTATTATGTTTAAGTCATTGATATTAAAAGCGTGCAACGATTAAAAAAGTAGCTGATGTCTACAAAATTTCAGGTCTTTTTATGTAGAATAGAAAACGAACCGTTAATTTCTATCAGCAATGAAATAACACATCTAAAATGACTCCTAGACTCCACATCAGACTTATTTAAAATAAAGACTAGACAAAACCTTATTTTCCCACATAATTGCCACCAATCTTTATTCATTCCTTCTAATGAAGGCCTAACATCTATATAGCTTTCTGCTAAAAAATTTATCTAATCTCCGCAAACAACTGATTTATGGCGGAAATGACTTCATCGCTCAAAAAGTTTTACTGTGTATATTTTCTTTTAGTTTTAGAAAGAGAGGCTACTAAATCTGATGAAACCAAAAATCGAAAACTCAACAAAATTTAGTTTAACTTAATACATTTGGAAAGCTAGCAGCGACATTTAATTGAAATTAAAATATTGGTGTTTCATTTTTTTTTACTTTAAAAGTAGAAACATCATAATATTCTATTTCAATGAATTGTGTAACTTTACCCCAATTTAACCTTCTCCCTATTAACATATTATTTGTTAAATTAGACAACCCCCTTAATAAGAAACGAATTTGTTATGTCTATAGTGTATACTCGTCCGTATCCTGCGTCTCAATTTCTATTAGGTCTGGAAATAAATACCGCAAAGCCTAATATCGAATGTCATACGTCCTTGTCCCAATAGTTGAAATGACGGACATTCGGGCTTTGACCACAGATATGTAAATTTTTTGGTATGGGAAAGCTCAGGTGGGAAATTTGTTATAATTTTTTATTCAAGTATTGCATTTAAATCAATTCTTTTTAGAAAATAAACTGAATTGTTAATAATGTCATAGAAATTTAAAAACAGTTTCCTCCATTTATTTTTAATTACAGTACTTTTTTTATAATATTCAAGAATGTAGTTTAATTCTAAAAATGAACTTTCATGACGTCAAGAATAATACACCAATAAAAATATCTCTCTGTGAAGCTTACTGCAAGTTCTATATGTAATTCTCCTTTCAGGCAGAAAAAAGGAAAAATATATATAAACAGTATATTTCCTGCAAATACCACTCTGGTCTTTTCTCCAAACGCGTTTCGACCACCTTATGATCTCGTCAGTGGAGCTGTATCGGACCGACAACAACATTTGCAGGATATAACTGATATATGAATCAAACGACATCTATGAAATACTGGAGTAGTGAAAAATCTTTTTAAAAAATCAAAATTTCAGTAAGAAATAAAGAAATCTATCTGCCGTATTTAAATAGTTGTTATACATGTAATTCTTCTTTCAGGCAGAGAAATGGAAAAATATATACAGTTTATTTCTACGACTGGGAATAAGTTTCCAAGTATAGGGTAATGTAATATTAAGTTTTAAATTTTTAAAATTGACGTAAACTGTCAACTAATTCCTAACTCAAGGCTTTAAATTTAGTGATATTGAAATAATGAAATGAAATGAAATAATTTTATTAGCCATAAAACTGATACTTCAGCATTGGTTTCGTCTACAGTATACAATTAAATAAAAAATATATACATAACATACCTTAAAGCTAGAAAAAACAAGAAACAGTTATATTAGTTAGTATCATTAGATACTTGTTATAATATAAAAAAATGTAAAATAACTTAATCTAATATTTAATAATAAAAACCACAGAAAAAAATCCTAAAACAACTAACGGGAAAGAAAAAAAATAAAATGATAAGAACACAATCCGTAGCACTGGTCAGCGAAGGACGCAACGAAATAATCACTCAGTACACAGTAAAAGAGTCAGTACATCCTACAGACTTAAGTATTCGTTAAAAGAATAAAATGACCCCTGAACAAGAAATTTTTTATTTCTCTTTTGAATTTATTAATGTTTGATATGTTTTTTTTAATTTTGCAGGTAATTTGTTAAACAGAATAATGAAATTATAAATTGGGGATTTCTCAAAGAATGCCGTTCTATGTTTAGGTATGCTAAGAATGTCACTATTTCGTGTATCATATCTGTGACCCTGGCCAAGAGTTTTAAACTCTGAGTAATTTTGTTTTACATATAAAACGCATTTTAAAATATAAATAGAGTAAAAAGTCAAAATGCTGTTTTCCTTAAAAATGGGTCTACACGAATCCGTCGGCTTAAGACCAAATATCAACCTCAATATTCTTTTCTGGGACAGCTCTATTCACCCCACACCCTCTTCCCCAAGACATGACATTGCTTGACAGACGACTGTATGCCAAAGCATAATACACAGTCAGCAATCCAGCCCGGTCTAGAGATGACCTCATCTGCAAAATAGCAAAGAAGGCAGAATTCAATTTTTTACAAACATGTTCGATATGGGAAAAGAAATGTAGCGACTCATCAAGCCACGTACCCAAAAATTTAGTATAAGCTGAGGTTTCAATATTATATGTTTCTTTATCCTCTACCAGCAATGGTTTTTTAATATTGAAATTTATATATACGGTTTTTGTTGGGTTAAGTATTAACTGATTACGCTGACACCAAATCTCCAGCTCCTCACATACCCCTCCCGCTGTACGCAACAGCTCCTCTGGGGCATCCGCAGATATAGCTATCGTGGTATCATCAGCAAACATAACCAACTTTCCCCTACTGATGAATCTAGGTTGGTCGTTAACATAAATCATAAACAAGAGCGGCCCCAAAACTGACCCCTGCGGCACACCCAAGGCGACTTTTTTGCAATCTGATTTACTTTTTTGGTATCGAACAAATATACTCCTATCAGACATATACGAGTTGATGAGTTTTAGGATATTTCCTCTTATACCCGAAGCAAAGAGCTTTCTCAATAAGAACTCTTTACTCACAGTATCAAACGCACTTATTAAGTCAAACATTAGACACATCACATACTTGCCACTAAGGTGTATGACTTGGGCAGCTAAATTATAAAAGTTGAAATTTTTATACCCGCAATGGGCACCCACTGCTGACAGCAGGGGCGGATCCAGCCTCTCCCTTTGGGGGGGGGGAGGGCGGTGATATCACAAAAGTACAGTATGGCAAGAAAAACAAGTTGTCAACGGAGGGGGGGGGTGCAAGCAGCATACTCATTCCTAATATAAAAGGCAGAATGGGTTATATTTTCCTGAACTCAAAGCTTTCGGGAGGAGGGGGGGGGATCGCAAGCATACAGACTCCTATACTCTATTCAAGAACTAGAGAGAGTAATAAAACTGTTACCGAAACCTCTAACGTACCTGCTCCAGTGCCGCAGGTAACTGAAAACTGCCGTAAATCTAATTATATTTCATTATATTTAAATATATTTTATAAATTTACTGCAACATAGAATTTCTGGTAGTTTAATTTAATTTCTGTCAGTGAGCAAAGTACAACTTACAGTTTTTTCTTAGTGATTTATCTTGCTTGCGCTTGTTTTTATATATTATTTGAGATTAGTGAGATACCCAAAAGATATGGCTTTCACCTCTATATTTATTCCAAAATCGTTAAACCAGGGCATTTTTTCCTCAACGAAAAACTTATTACCATGAATGTTTATGATGCCTTAAGATATCAATATCTAGATAATAATGTTAAAAGCTCTGTTAACATTTGTTCCAACATGACAGTAGTTAGAAAATCTACTATGTACCGAATACTGAAGGAGAAAAAACGACTGGAATTGTTAGTACTCCCAAGCCACATTCGATCACAGGCAAACGAAAAACCTCGTTGGAAGAAGAGATGAAAACTGCAATTAAAGGGGTTGTATATACATTTTATTATGAGAAGCAGATCCCAACCATCTACAAAATTCTAACTAAAATCATTGAAGATCACGATTTACCTGAAATTAAAAGAACTGATCTCTGGAAATTGCTCGGAGAACTTAATTTTTGCTGGGAAAAACCAGATACAAAATCTGTTCTTATAAATCGTTCGGAAACTGTCCGTTGGAGACATAAATATATCTCTCAAGTAAAAGGTAGAGTTGCTAGAAATAACACAATTAATAAAATTAGTAATTTAACTAAACTTTTGAAAGATTTGTTTGAATAAAGTTACTGCGGAAAATTGGGAAAAATCCATATAATAAAAGAATAAAACAAAATGTGAGAACTCGATCTCATAATCGGTGAGATAGAGGAACCAATTATAATTAATTTTAGCGAAGATAGTTTCAATGACTTTGATTAGCAATTAGATACGTAATGTTTACTAGTGTAAACACAATTTATTATTTAAATTTTTGTTTTTGTTGTATTTTATTGTTTAATTTTGTTTATATGTTTTTTAATTTTTTCATATATTTTTATTTTAGTGTATCCTACTCTTTAATTTTATATATATTTAATTCTAATTAGCCGTAAGTTTTTTTATTATTTTATTATTGTGTTTGTGTCTTTTTCTTAAGCGTGTAGAATTAACATGTTTATCTTATTTTTTTGGGGCTATCGTATTTCCATATATAAAAGTAAATTAAATTAAGATATCAGTACAATAGAAATAAAAATAAGTAGGTCTAATTTTAATTACAACATTAGGTCTAATTTTAATTACAACATAAAAAAAAAGTAATTACATTTGAATCCCTTTTTAGTGTTTAATTGTAATTCTGCAGATGGTTTAAGAAATAAATAGACTGAAACGTCAAATACCCTAAAAATGTTTTTAATTAATAATAAAATGACCGATAGCCCCAAAAATATTTTATTATTATATGGACGAATTTATTTTTTTATATATGTTTAACTTTTTGTATTTTTGACAATGGATATTTTGTAAGTATTTAAATTATAACTTAGAGTTTTTCGAGAGAATAATGCTACGTTTTAGTCTATTATTATAGACCGGTATTTTTGATTATAAAATTTCTAACCCATTCCTATGAAAAATATGTGTCTAACAAATTTTGCTAAAAACACCGGACTAAAGAACACAAGTAGTTTGCGAAGAGAAAAAGGGTTAAAAATGATTTATTACTCTCTCTAGTTCTTGAATAAACTATAGTATAAGAGGAAAAATCGGGTCCATTTTCCTAAATTCAAAGCTTTTTGGGGGGGGGGGCGATCGCCCCCACCGCCCTCCCCTTGGATCCGCGCCTGGCTGACAGGTAGCTACTTAAATTTTTTGCAGTGCTGCCAATTAATTGCTCTGACCGCGTATGGAATCCTTAATTTGATTTTAATGTTTTAAAACAACAATGTGTGATCGTAAAAAATGAATGTCAAATTTTGCAATCGATATTTGTCTATTTAGTACAAATTTTGCAATCAATTTTAAACCAAATACTAAGAAGAGAAAATAATTATTCAAATGAAAAAAAAATTAATATACTCATTATTAAAACGGACCTCATACCTATTGTCGTAAAAATTTGTGGTATGAAAATACTAGATTTAAAAACGTGGGGTGCAATAAATTATAATTGTGTGAGTTTGGTCAACTACAGCTACCTTCTAGACTCCTTATTATTCTATTAAGAGACCTGGTCTAAATTTAATATTTTTAGTACGATGGGAGGCAGCAGCTTAAGTTTTTATTCCAAATTAAAAAGATTTCAACAAAGAAGTCATCAAATGCATTTTGTTTTCCGAGAAATCCATATAAGCAATTTAAATCCAAAATATCATAACAAAATAATTTCATTTACAGTAAAATCTCACGTCAATTCCACCTTAATTTTATGCTTTCTAAAATACATTTTTGTTCTGTAAGAAGCAGACACATTCTATCGTCCTACACGTCGATTTCTCTTTAATCTTGCTTTTGATGCTGTAAAACACAAAGAAAACTATTACCCGATAAATGGAATTTTCTTTCCCTTTTTGAAACCATTTAAGTTCTTATGTTTCGAGATCATTTCATATTTTATTTAAAAATATCATATAACTTTAAATTATGTTTAGAGATTTTTATTATATTTACTTTAAAAAGGAATGTCAATAAAATAAAAATATGCTTTAAAATAAAATAGAATTTTGTATTTCCAAGTTACCGTAATACCTGAAGGCGATTTTTTGTTTGAAATATAATGCTACGGTTTCAAATTGAGTCTGCGGTTAATCTTTTGAGCTACAAAAAAATAATGTATGACAAAACCGTAAATCGTAAAATTTTTAAAAATAAGTATGCGGCAAAATGTCATCCCTGTTTTTACAAAATGACATATATTAAAGTTCTTTCGAAAATAACTTTTGAGATGTAGAGCATACTTACCGTTGTGAATCTTCTGATGATTCTAAAAATAAAGCTGGTATCATATATAGTAAGTCCGAAACCGTTTTGTTTTTAAGATGTAAGGTTTTAATTTTTGAATTTTCTGAATTTAAAAAAGGCATGCTATATTTTGAAGATGTCATCAAAGTAAGTGCCGCCTTTGCTACTCTGGAGCAAAAACTGCAACGCATCATCAATTCGCAGCAGAGTCTGATGCTCTCCAAGTCTAACTCAACAGCTTTTACAGAGGTTTGTTGATGTAGACCAGTACTAAATATACTATGAAATTTCTAAAACCAAACAATAATGGAAACAGTGGACGAGCAAGAGAAAATCAATAGCCATATAAGCGAAAGGCATTCAAAATCGATTTATCTTCATATATCTGCGACCACTTTAGATATTTTGTAAATATTGATAGATACTTCCTACAAACTATATTATTCACTCTCTTTTTTTTTTCATTATTCCCTACCATATGCTAGCCTCATCCATCCAGCGCCAGCATGTCTTCTGATGCCACATAAAGGTCTTCTCCTTCCTTTCTTGTGATTGCAGTTTTGCTAGTTGATTATAGGTTTATTATATCGTTCGTCTATTCATTTTACACTTTTCGGTTTCATCTTTGACTTTGATGATATTCCGGGTTGATTTATTTCATTTAAAAACCTGGGTTTAATATGGATTTTTTGGCTCTGCATTTTTATTTAGTAGCAGCTTTATTTATGTTGTTTTATATGCAAAGTTGCCATAATTGAGAATTGAAATCACACACTATTTAGATACCTGGGTCTTAAGGTATTGTGGGAATTTTTCACTTTTTAAAATATAGTCGGGTTTACCAAACGCTAACTATGGTAATCTTTGTCTCCGTCTTATCTCTGCTATTATATTTTACCAACTGGCTTAAATATAAAAAGCTCTATTATTTCATTTCTTACTGTAATTGTTGCAGGATCTTCGATATTGATAGTTTTAGTTTTCGTTTAATTCATGTTCACGCCTGTTTTCAGACTTCCGTGCCTAATCCTGTTTGTTTGTTGTTTCATAGTTCTTTTTTGATTGTCTATTTATGTGGCATCATTACTCCATCTAAGCTAATTTAAACGTATTCTAATTATTTTTTCGCTCGAGTCCAATTTTCTGAAGATATCTTCCATTGCTTGATTGAAAAGGTTAGGAGGGTATGTCGACTCTATCTGTTTATGCAGTTTTTATTGTTTCGACCTTTCTTACATATTGGGTGTCAGTAGTTTATTTTACTATTTTGCGAAGCATATTTCTGAGTGTTCGCCGCTATCAAAGGATTTTTTCGAAATCAAAAATTCATTGTTTTTTATCCTCAATAGGTGGTCGTACGTAAAACTGCTCCAGTGAAAGATAACTCATGCATCATCAATCTGCGAACTTATTAAAGACAGTTTTAAGACATACACATCTTAATTTGTCTATAAATAAACAAGAACAGAAAATAAAACATTATTCTTTTAATCTAAGTCATAAATCGAAAAAATCTGACATTATAGATAGAGCAACATAGAAAAAGACAACGAAGACAAACGAAACATTACTTTATTAACAGCTATGCTTCAAGTATTCTATATATCCTGTTTTTAAGAAATTTTGAGCAGATAATGTAAAACAGAAAGTTATTTTATATCAATAGGGTTAATTATTGTATTATAAATATTGCCGTTAAGTATGTATTGTTTTTATTAAAAACATATATAAACACAAACATTTCTAACCTTTAAATCTGTCGTCGGTGTCTAAATACACCACACTCCGTATTTTTAAAATGTTTGGAAAATGTTTTAGGTATTAGTTTGGTGCCGACTTCAATTTTATATAAAAATGTCTAGTTATTTTTTACTTTTTAGCGCACTTTTAGGAGTCGCTTCAATCTTTTTTTTTATAAAAACTCTATTACCTGTTTGTGTTGAGCATTAGTAACTTTTGCGTTTTTCGCTTAAAAGCCGATTTATCTCGAAAACGCCAGTTTTATCGAAATAAATTAGAAGCACATTCTTTGAAGAGGAATGACCAAACGATTTAAAAAGTCAGTTTTTAGCTCTGTAAAATGACACCTGTCAAAAATTAGGCCCAACGAGTGTGGCTACAAGTCCATTCCTGACTTCTCTAATGATCCGAAAAATCCATTGTTGTATGGTTTAATAAGCCTTCATGGCTTCTATGAACTATTAAATGTCATTGGATTATACAAGTCGGTTCAAAACTTAGAGCGGATAAAGTAAATCGCTGGGTACCCCTTTAGGGCTCTGTATATCCGTTAAGGGGCACTTTAGGAATTTTTTTCTATGACAAAGTAGGAAAATTTTTATCTTCTCTGTATGCTCTCAAAAAATTAACAGGTACTTACCAGACACCCTGTATAGTGGTGAAAAGCGAATTTAAGAGAAATTCTTTTATCGACCATTTCATAACATCAATAAATTTTAACCTAAATTCTTCAAGCTAGTTTTTTCATAAAACTTTCATTTTCTTAATATTTAAAATTAAACAATGAACAATATTAAGTTTAAAAATCAATACGACACTGCTCCCATTAGTATAATTAAAATTTACGATGCAAAGGAGAATAAATTGAAATAAACTATGAACTTTCCTTCTTTTAAAATCATAGGATAGACTTTTAAAGCGTAATTAATTTTTAACTAAATCATATTTTATTTCAGTTACGATAAATAAAATTTGTTTTATTAATGGAGAACTACAGTAATGCGTAAGCATGCAAAACAAGTACCATTTGTTTACCAAAAATATTAAATTGTAAATAGGTCATTCCATATGACCAAACAAATGCTCCAAAATTGGTTTTGGTCTTTTGTAATGTATAAACAGTCGTACTCAAAGCCTACCCATCAAACGGGGAGTAACACAGGGTTGCGTTTTGTCACCCTGTCTTTTTAATGTATACTCTGAAGAAATTTTTAGGGAGGCTTTGGATGACAGAAAAGAAGGAGTAAGACTGGGTGGAGAAGTAATCAACAATATTAGATTTGCTGATGATTCGGCCATTCTTGCAGAAAACATCGAGGATCTCCAAACATTAGTAAATCTAGTCAATGAGGCGAGCTGCCGAGGATGCCTTAAAACCAACATCACAAAAACAAAGTGGATGTCTGTTAAAAAGATTAATGTAGATAAATGTCAACTTTGGCTCGATGAAGAGAGGATAGAGCGTGTAAACCATTTCAGATACCTTGTCAGTTGGTTGAATGTGAATGGCGACTCAGATGAAGAGATAATAACTAGGATCGAAATATCGCGTAAGGCCTTTATGACATGGAAACCAGTTCTATGCAACAGGAACCTATCAATGCATATTCGTAAGAGGGTCCTGAGATGCTATGTATGGTCTATTCTGTTATACGGTTGCGAGATATGGACACTAAAAACCACAACGCTAAACAAACTGGAAGCTTTCGAATTGTGGTGCTATCGTCGAATCCTAAAGATATCATGGGTTTCGCACACTTCCAATGAGGATGTTCTCAGAATGATGAATACAGATCGACTGCTCTTGAACATTATAAAGAGGCGGAAAACAGAATACTTCGGCCACATAATTAGAGGACCTAAATACCATCTACTTTGCCTTATAATACAAGGAAAAGTGGAAGGAAAAAGATGGATAGGCCGAAAGAAGCTTTCATGGCTACGTAACATCAGGCAGTGGTGTGATTGCACGGTGGAGGAACTATTTCGCGCTGCAGCCGATAGAGAAAGATTTCAGGAAATTGTAAACATGATGACCGCCAGCGTCTGAATACGGGCATGGGACCTAGAGAAGAAGAATATATAAGTGCTTAGATTTTAATACATAGGAACGATTTAGCAGCCTCCACAAAATTAGAGAGAATTTTTCGAGATGAGATTTATAATTTAATTGTTTTGTTTAAATCCTATGGAGGATTTAACATATTTCTTTGAAAAATATGTAATGGTAAATATATTTTCTTGGTAGTTATCTCAGTGATGTATATTTAAGTTTTTATTTCTCTCGCGAATCTGTCCTAAAACTTCGCTTATTGAATCATTTTCAATTGCTACAGAGTTTACCAACTGAGAAAATTTTAACTCGAGTTGCATTTAGCAATATAACTATTCAACTTGCAATATGACCGATTTCCACGGTATAATATGAAATTTAATCGCGCCATGTGCCGAATTTACTAGAATGGAGCGATATTACTGGGCCGTATGGGGTGACAATGGAAAGCAGCGGGTAATATATTGTTTCTTGGGGATTTCAGCATTACTTAATTCATGGAAATACGTTTGTGGATATTTGAAATTGTAAATATATTGCTTCCCGGCAACAAGAACACACCAAACGCAATGTCAAAGCTTGATTTATGCAAAGAAATACAATAAAATATTTTTGCGCAAATTTACATATAGTAGCTTCATTTTAAGATAAAATTCAATATTTATTTTGATGTTTAGAAATCGTTAAAATATCGGTTTGATGATATTTTAAATAAAAATCATAATAAATCATTGCATATTTTAAATTAAAATTTCCCGGCCACAAGGACCATTTTCTTTCACACTCCCTCTAACGATTTCATTTTAAAATTGATACTTACATATAATTTAAACTCTTTCGAATAAAGTTTTACTAAGTTAAGGATACATCGTTTTATGTGCTAGAAATAATAGTTTATTTACAAAATATTTTACTATAGTATTCTCGTATTTTATTATTTCTTAACTTAATAATGACAGTAATAACAGAGCTTGCAATTAATAGTTTATTATAGCGTCAACGTGCAATAGGAACAATTATCACGATATTGTGTGAATATGACATTTAATTCGATATACACGTATTTACTACAATAGAGTAATTTTAGCAATACCTAATTCATGGAATTATGTTTTTGGGTATTTAAAATTGTAAATTTATACAGTGTGGTAAATTGCCGTATTGCAATTTTTGAAATTATGAAGTATACTGGGTAAACGAGAAAAAGAAATGTAGCGTGTATACGTCTTCTTATTCTCTTAAGACAAAAATTCACGACCAAGACGGCTGCCGCTCAGAACAAGCTGGTAGTCGTTATAAAAAATTAATCTCGTAAATTTTAAGGCAGGTAAATCATTTTCTCTTATTCTTAAAGAACTTATCTTGCCAAAAACCTTTCCTTTCAAAACAAACTGGCACAGAACTTATCTATTTTCATTTTTCTTGATATGCCTCAGACACTATCTCTGAATTTAATTTTAACAGCTCCATATAAGATTGAATCATAAAAGTTTCTTTAAGTAAAACTCTGAATAATAGCTCGTTATAAAATTATCTAATTTAATTAGATCATCAAATTCAAAAATAGTGTACAAGAAGTTACATTGAAAATAAATATTTATCCCATAATCCTTATTCAATAATAGTAAGAAAATACAAACATATATGAAATAATGTAATTTTGTTTTTATTTTTTAAACTAATAATTTTCGTCATTCCTTTTGTCATCTGAACTATATAATGAATCTGCTTCACATTTATTATATTCTTATTTTGCCTCATTATTAATTGTTAAAATATTAATTGTAGTTAATAGTATACATTCACCTTCAAACTACACAGGTACAATTTTATTCCCATCTACAATCCACCCACCAGTATATAAATCTAATTTAAAACAACCTTAATCTGTTGTATTTCGCATAAAGGTAGATGAGCCCAATGGGTTTTTGTAGCCGATGAAGAGTCATGGCACTACCAAAGTTTTTATATTATTTTGACTCCCTGATTACGAATATCCAGTTTGAGTTCCCGAAAAATGATAAGATATTTGGTTAAAAACAAAAAAAAATACGAATAACTAAAAAAATTGTTTTTGTTTTGTAAAATAAAAAATATTTTCGTCTTTTTTCGCAGTTTCTAAGTCAAAAGTGTTCAAATTTGGAGACATAAACTTTAAGTATGACATTCATTGCTCTCACAAAATTCTTCATTAAGCTGAGTTTTACATGTAGGCGAGGTATAATGGCGTTTTTTTGGATTAATTAAATGCCAATATTCTACATTTAGTTTACCACACACAAATTTCATTTGTTTTAACCAATCTTTTATCAAATACTGCTTTTCAGTAGCTCTGCTATCCCATATACAAAGAAAGCAACAGTACTATGTAGATCCATCCTGGAAATCAAGTAATAGAGCTATTACTTTCAGACCAGCAGACACGTTCCACTGAAAATCTTTGTATTTTATTAAATACAGTATTGATTTCATATGGTCATATGTTTCTTTTAAAACAGTTGAATGAGCGATTGGTATTGACGGATACCGATTTCTGTTATGAAGCAAAACTACCTTCAGACTTGTTTTCAAACCATCGATAAACAAACATCAGTCCTTTGTTTGGTATGGAATTTTCAACTCGCCCATCGCAGATACGATGTTGCTACAGAAATATATTTTTCCGAATTGGAATAAAATGAAGGCATTTCTCTACTTCGTTTTCGCTGTACAAATATTATTGTACCCGGTGCTAACAAATTCCACTCTTGTAATCTAAATCTAAGTAATTCACCTTGTCTCACAGACAAACTCAAGTTTCGTATCAAATCATTTAATTTATGTCTCATTCCAAAAAAGGAAGTAAGGAAAATTGTCAGAATTACAGAAGTATAAGGATAACTAGCACAATGAGTTGACCCTAAGGAAAAATAAAAAATTGGTAAAGAATAGTTATAATTTATTATATTTATTTTTGACCTGGCGCTCAACAAATAAATACTAATTTTTAATTAAATTTTGGCAATATTTTGAAAACTGAAAATATAGATTCAGAAATAAAATAATAACTAAGTTTCCTAAATTTTATTTTCTGGCAAGTATTTTGTGCGGGTGCAAATACCACCAAAATCGTCACAATTGGCGCCCAACGTGGGGAACAAATTTGTTTAAAAAATAGGTAACCCAACGTGGGACACAAATTTGTTTAAAAAAAAAGAAAATAACGTTGTGCACAAATTTATTGAAAAAGGTTAGTAACGTGGGAAACAAATTTGTTAAAAAAAAAGAAACAGAAGTTTTCCGACGTCACAAGAAAACAAAAGTAAAATATTTTGATTTTAAAAAGGTTATGTGATTTTGCTGTTGTCAAGTAAAAAACAATTTAATAATTTATTTAAAGTAAGTAGTAAAAATTTACAAGTTTTATCCTGTAAAATAATTGTTCAACTCTCAGACAACAACAAATACAATAATATTGTGATAAGAAGAATATATAAAAATTAATTTGATTGAACTAAGAACAACATAGCTGAACGAGACTTTGAATAATATTTTGTCAATTCCTTACCTTATAGGAAACGACAATAAAAATATTTTTGGAGATTTGGAAGTTTTTTTAAGAAGAAAATAAATAAAACTACGGAATTGTGTTTATTAATATATTGGGACCAAATAAAAGAAAACATAGCAAGCTATTTATATTAGATAAGGCAGTAGAAAGCTTTAAATTTGTCGTAGATATTGAAAATTAGCATCCAATATTAACCTAACTTTTCTTAAAATAAAGATAATAAAATTAATGAATTATAGATTGCTATACTAACCTGTTAGAATATAAATAATATTTATCGTCATAAATATTAGGTATTATACTATATTAACTACTTGTATCACAACATTGCACACGATAATTTGTTTAGAATAATATTATTTCTAAGAAATAAACGACGCTATCCATATAAAACTGCACTATAGCCATCTAGTAGACGAAAACGAAACTAAAATGTTGCCAATTTGTAATACAGGTTGTTAAAAGACAATTCATGGTAGATAAAAGTAACTTATAAGTAATATTGATTAAAAATAGTGTACGATTAAAGATAAAAGTATTGACTATTAAATTTCATATAGTAATAATTAATAATATTGTGCAATTTTTTTTATATTGTTAAATAAAATTTATATTTTGTGTCTTAATCATTCTGTGTATTGATCGTTTGATTGATATCTTATAAACAACTGAACTCACCTGAGAAGGAGTCAACTTACAGGTAGGAACACATCTACATCTATATAGAAAATTTGAAAATTGAAAATACTTAAAATTGGTAAAGAATAGTTATAATTTATTATAATTATTTTTTACCTGGCACTAAATAAATAAATACTAATTTTTAATTAAATTTTGGCAATATTTTTAAAATTGAAAATATAAATTCAGTAATAAAATAATAACACATTTTTTTAATTTTTATTTTCGGGCAAACAATTTGTGCGGGTGCAATATACCACTCAAAATCGTCACAATATATATATATATATATATATATATATATATATATATATATATATATATATATATATATATAAATCAATAATTTAAAAAAAAAATCATCTCGAACTTTCCTATTTTATGATATATAAATTTGCTCTTGCAGCCAGCTGCTAAATTTACAATCAATCTCCAACTACTTTTTCCAAATTTCTTGAAAAAGATATATTTCTGCCAAGTAACGATTTGATTAATATAAAGTAATAGGGGTTGAAATAAACATCAAGACAGAATGTAATATATTGTTTCTCTGGGATTTCAACATAATTTAATTCCGAGAAATATATTTTCGAGGAAAGATAATTGAAAATAAACTGTTTTCTGTCATTTAAATTATATTTGAAAGAAAATAAACGGTTCAGATTTGCCGGCACGAACAATATTAATTTTTTAGATTTTTTCATTACAAAAAATAAAATTAAATATGAAAATTGTTATTTAGCTGTAAAGAAAGGCTCTCAGAAAAATTAAATTTTTCATATTTGATATCTTCTCCAGTAATAATTTACATTATCATAACTCAATCCTGGAGCATTATTTTACATTTACGGTATCCTGGAATTATGTTATTTATATAAAATTGTCAAATTAAATTAGGAACAACATGGCATTTTTTATCAAAAAAATACTTTCCAGACAATCTAAATCTAAACCATTATTATACAGGGTGTCCGATAAGTAACTTCTAATTTCTAGGGAGCATTCAGGGGAGGTAAAAATAACCCTACCTTGTCATAGAAAAAAATTCCTAAAGTGCCCCTTAACGGAGATACAGAGCTCTAAAGGGGTACCCAGCGATTTACCTTACCGGCTCTAAGTTTTGAACCGACTTGTATAAGTTAATGAAATTTTAATATTTTGCAGAGGCCATAAAGACTTATTAAACTATACTACAGTAGATGTTTTAGATCATCAGAGAAGTCAGGAACGGACTTTCAGCCACACTCGTTGGGACTAATTTTTGATAGGTGTCATTTACAGAGCTGAAAACTGATTTTTTAAATAGTTTAGTCATTTCTCTTCAAAAAAGGTACTCTTAATTTATTTTGATAAAATTTTTTGAGATAAATCGGTTTTTATGCGAAAAACTCAAAAGTTACTAATGGTAAACACAAACGAGTAAAAATAAAATATGCAGGGTGTGCTGATGTGCTGTAATTTATGGGAAAGCGTTGTCTAACTCTTCGAAGACAAGAAGATGTTATGCTAAAAGATTTGCAGCTCAGACATTGTCAAGTTCAGAAACCTTTCAAAGGGTTGATCGGGCTCAATTAATTTACACTGTTATTAAAATGCAGAAATAGTGAAAACGTTTAAATTTTATTTTGGCAAATCTTCAATATCCATGTACTTCAATACATTTTCTTATACTTCGAATATTTTCCCGCTGCACTGCAAATAGTATTGCGGCATTTTGTTAGAATGTTGTGCTATTTTCGCTAGTCGTTTTTCTCTAGTATTTACTGGTTTCGGATAAACTAGTTCTTTTAAAAGTCTAAGGGATTTAGGTCTGGAGACCTTGGTGGTCATTAAAGAGGCCCACCTCAACCTATCCATCGAGGGCCAAAAATATTAGTAAAGTGTTAAGTACAATACAGTTAAAATTAGGTGGAACACAGCATTTGTATTTTTCTGTCAAGAAGCTTCCAATAAATTATTTAAATTTTGCTGCAAAAATTGTAAATTAATCTCACCATTGAGTCTTTCTTCGAAAACAAATAGATCTAGAAGGTTCTTTATAATGATGCCATTCTACTCATTTCCAATAACCATTTGTTGGTGTTTGTTTTGAATTATAGTGTGCGGGTTTTTATCAGCCTAAAAATGTAAATTATGTGAGTTTATTATGCCATCTCTTGTAAAATCGGCCGTATCGGAAAACAAAATAAGGTTAGAAGAATTTAGATTTAGGTTATGTTGCTGTATAAACCAGTTGAAGTATTGAAATCTTGCGGGATAATCATCCGGAGACACAATGTGTACTTTTTAATCGCGGTACGGGTGAATTAACTGTTCTGTTGTTTTTGGTCGCGAGCTTATTTATGCTGACCTAGAATTATAAATATTTCTAACCTTCAAATCTGT
Source organism: Diaprepes abbreviatus (assembly GCA_034092305.1). Classification (NCBI taxonomy): domain Eukaryota; kingdom Metazoa; phylum Arthropoda; class Insecta; order Coleoptera; family Curculionidae; genus Diaprepes; species Diaprepes abbreviatus. The sequence continues at coordinate 234,562 of JASJET010000090.1, read as the reverse complement.
CGTCGGTGTCTAAATGCCCGACGCACGTATATAATTTTTAAATGTTTTTCGCACTATTTTATTCAGTTGTAAATCCTTTAAGCAACTTATATTAGACAAAATATGAAATCTACTTTAACTAGGATTTACTTTTCCGATGCTTAAGTGCGCAGGCCTATTCTGAACTGACGAGAACTAACAAATTCGAAACCGGTCTACAGATGGCGATGCACTACCATAGGAAAGGCTTCCACCCTTTCCTGATATTCTTGCAATCTGACTGTGTACTAACTGTGACTTGTCTCTAACTGTGTTAGAACAGAGAACGTTTGTCCTTATAGTATAAATTTTTTCAGTTGATTGAGAGCTAAGTTTCTCTTATATAATTGTATTTAAAATATTAGTTATTTTCGTTAATGTGGAGAATTGATATCCATATATACCTGCTAGATGCCAACATATACTCACTGAATACACGTAATTTGTAGTAAAATGTAAATCAGTAGTCTGACAAGCTTTTATTCATAGAAATGGTTTTAATTGCCATATATTTGCCCTCCAAATCATTCAAATCACACGTTTCATGAAATGATTAGCATATCAGCAGACTCTTTTACTTCTAGCCATGGTAAAATTCAAAATAAAGCTTACCGTGAAATCAGAGTCACTGTCCAGATTTAATTCTGTGTATTATTATTAAAAAATGCGTTTTTCACTTGTATTTAATAAATTTTATTTAGCACATGTTATGCGTAAGCACTTAATAGACATACAGGAAAAAATTGCTGTAATTGAGTGCCTTAAATGAATAATAGACTTCTTATTACAATTCTTTGTAATTGTTACCCTTTTCTTTGAAATAATAATGAAAACTCAACTCAATTATTTTATACGTTTAGTGTTGTGTTGTGAAAATAATAAAAATTCTAGGCTCTCAACGAAAATACTTGTAGTAGAACAACATTGAGTGAACCAAAGATGAAAATTAATGGTTTTTTATGCGGTATACATGCATATAAGAAAATCGACGTATCGGGAATAATAATGGTTTCCGTAGCCGTTTCGGAATTAATAATTGCTTAATTAAAATAGTTCAAAATTACTCAAAAACAAAAAATTTTTATGACAAATTAAAATTCTAAACTAATGTGAAACGTAACAGAGTTCATTCCTATTACCAAAAAAAATATTACCAAAGTTGACTGACAATGGAATTGCGTGAAAAAATGACTGGAAGATTGAACTGATATAAACATTTTTATTCCAAATTGAGAGGTAGGACAGTATAGTCGAAAACCATTTGGAAATATGTCTAAGATATAAATTTAAATCACACTCTTAGGTATTTAATTAAAATGACTGAAACAGAGCGTTTTCTGGTTAAACCATAACTAAGAATGGTATGACCATTTTATGACCAAAAATAAGTTTCAAATAAATTTAAAAAGTAAACTATATTTTTTTCAAATTCATTCACCATACATCCAACTAAATACTTGTCGGTACTTAGACGAAAAACATTCACCCTAAATTATTTAAAAATTAATCGTTTTAATAAAGAACACACAAATTTCTGAAGAAGTTTATAAAAGAGAACATAACATATTTGCATTTTGATAACTCTTACCTTTTTTTCACAAAAAACTCTGTAATTAATTTTTAAAGAGATAAAATTGTTATGAAAAAATTCAACCGACTTTTAAAAAAACGCTAAAAAGAAAAAAATAATATAAATTTTAATACGAAATTGAAATTTTTTTTAAGTCGGCGCCAAATTAATACCTAACAAAATGTGATTTTCAGAAAAAGACTGTGAAATATTTCTTGCCGTAGCTTCTCTGTATCTCGTGCTAGTAGTTATTTGTTTCATTTAGTAATAATTTGGCACTGACGTCTAAAATTTCAATTTCATCCAAAATTTTAGAGCTTTTTCTGGAAGTCGGTTCAATTTTTTTACAAGAATTTTATTTTTCGATTTTTAGTTATGAATTGAGTTAAATTTCAAAGATTGCAAAAATGTACCCGTTTCATTTAAACTTGTAGAACATACTAAATTGAACAACAAAAAATCTTTGATTCTAAGTATAAAACAAATAATTAGTCTGGTTTAATAAATCCACTATTTTAGATTTTAAGGAATTTAATTTAAATTCGTATCCTAAGCCCCCAAATTTCGCCAATACCAATAATGAAAGAACATAAGACATATAGTTTTTTTTATTTTACATATTTTTTTACATCTTAAATTTGAAGAAATTAATTAAAAATCCGTAATATACAACAAGGACTCCCCAATTTTAATTTAGACAAAATCAAAAAAATACAAAATTTTCGGTCCATCATATTGTATCAAATTCTTAACCCTGGATTCCGAAAATTTCCAATTTTGAAGAAATATGAATAACGCAAAATTTTCAACCCACCATATTATTTCCGCCATATTGAATTCCAAAAAAATAATTTTAAACATTTAATCTGATACTAATTTTGGACATAATCCGAGATATAAAATTTTTATTGTATCTACCATATTGATTTTTTTTAAACAATTTTAAAATCGTTATTTACATCTTCAGAAATTTTCCAGTACCAATTTTGAATAAAATCGAGAGATGTTGAATTTTTAGTTTACCATATTGGATCAGCCATATCGAATTTTTTAAAAATAATTTTGAATTCGTACCATACCTTCTAAAGCTTGTATAATTTTTAAAAGATGCTTCGCCAGTTCACTTGTTGAAGATCCTAAAGTCTCAATGGTATGTTCATTTTATGAATTTCTGTAGTCCGTAAAGATGTGGTGGCTTACTTTAGTTTGGTGTAAGCGCCGATCGTGACAAAACTGTATTTTCAGGAAATGAAAATAACTGAGGTTCATAAAGTTGGAATTATTTTGACCTCTCTGAATATCATATCATCAGTTGCAATCTCATAGAATCTGCAATATCATAGAATCAGTTTTTCTTCGTGATGCAGTAGTATATTGATCGTCACGTTCGCTTTATTTTTATTTTCTTTTTAATATTTCTTCTTTTAAATTATCCATAAAAGCATTATGTATATGTGTAATATAAATATTTATTTATATATTTAATAGCTGTATCAAAAAAAACTTATTTTATATCGATTTTTCCTAGCGCCAAGTTGGTGTTACCCCTTATATTGAATAATACTCGATCTATATCGCATTAATTTTACAAACAATCTTGAACGCTACATACCAAATGCCGATACAAAATATTTGGATGCTACCTTATATACAAGGCTGTACTGGGTGGACAATATAAAAAAAGGAAAGATAAGAACTCAGTTTAAAATAAAAGAAAAAGCACGGAATGGAACCTGCACATCTATAACGAAATACTCCTGGAAACTGATACTGCTTATATGTACATAGGACATCCAAATGTGAGGTTATCCAAAGATAAGCAATATCAAAATCATGCAGCTACTCCAGAATAAAGTACTGACGACTTTTACTAATGCTCCTTGGTACTTTACAAATGATAGCCTCCATCTGGATCTAGAGATGGAGGCTACCATTATTAAATAAACTATGGAGAAATTTGCCAAGAGATACTAACAAAGGCTTTTCAACTGCGTTAACATCGAATCTATCCAGCTCCTTGATACTTAGAGCAAAGGCTAAAAAAAGATAAAACCTCAGTTATAGCTTAGTTTTAAACTTAAGTAATTTAGAGTGAAAATTAATATAGATTAACTATAACTGATCAGATTGTGGTTGTAGTAAAATTCCCCAAAATTAAAATTAAATAATTCCAATAAAAAAATGTTTAGATTTCATGGATTGTTTCCCTTGGTGTTTTCTAAGTTTGTTATACTTTTCTTAAATCCAGTGAACTCTATAATCATTTTTGTATTCTTTATGGAGTTGCTTCCATTTTTTGGTATTTTATGCTGATTTTAATTTGTATGTATTTTTGTCTTCTTATCAGTTTTGAGCTTATTTCCAGAATCCTTTCTTTAAGATATTTCATTTAAAAAACAAATGTTTCCTTTCAAATCAGAAGCGGGGGTCACACAGTTTACCACAATACCCTTCTCAATTACAAATCTTGGCAGTAATCCAGTTAATGCTCAATAGATTTAAAAAAAAAAATAAAATGATAAAGTGATATCATTGATAGAGGATTTAATTTAATATACTCAATAAATTTACATTAGGCCTATAATTGATGGCCATCAGTTTTAACCTTAAAGTGTTATAATGTATGTAAATGGTCTTTTACCCTGGATCAGCCACACATAAACCCTCCTAATTGTACCTCGATAGGTCGTAATAGAGGCCATAAAACAGATTGAAATTCTTTTCAGGATTTCAACATAACCGCAATGAATGTTTCGAAGTGTAAGATGGATATTAGCAATGAGGTGTTTTGAAAAAGGTAATTTTATGGTTTATATTTTAAGGATTTATTTTTTGATAAACAGGACGGCAGAAATTTCATGCTTAATTTTTAGTTAAAAAAGTAATGTTAAAAGTCTAAATTGGCCTTATTTAAAATATTTTTGTGGAACACAGGTTTTGTATAAGTAAACTGGATTTTACGCCAACTACAACTTTTTCTCACATACATATTTATTCTTTTACGTATATTCTATTTGATCGTTAACACATTTATTGGCTCCACTATTTGAAAATTCTTTTTTTTTATATCTATAATCATATATAGCTAAAACAAGTAAATGATATCGGGAATTTTTTAATAGAACATGATTATCATAAAAATATAAATTATGGAAAAATTTCTGACAGAAACATAATGTAATGTTTTAAAATAAGGATGCAACCGAATTTTATTTATCCATAAACCGGTCAAATATGATGAAGGTTAATGTCCTGATACTGATTTTTGAAGCTAAAACGCTTAAAATTCATTTCTTTCTCTCAAGAAAAATTGCAGTATTTTATATCGATTCTCGCTTTGTATCAATTTTTACCAAATATTAATTTAAGACAAACTTTTTTTTTCTTCTCTTATAAATCGTAAGTATAATAAGAGCAGTGCTTCATTAGTTGATATATCGAGTTGAATAGAAAATCTGCATGTCTTCAAGTAATTGTATAATGGTATTTTAACTCCATGAGCCATTTCATCAATTATCCTTTACACTTTATTATTGCTCAAAGGAATTTTGCTGATAATTTTTGATGCAATATTAGGGTAAAGAACAGTTTTTAATATTTCCTTCACTGCTGGCAAGATCAATTCATAACCGATTGCGATTAAGAATTTGTCTTTGTCCTTTTCCTCAGCATATATTTTGATCAATTGATCTTGTAGTGTAGAAGATTTCAGCGCCCACTGGGGTGGCTTACCTTCCCAGTTAGGGAACAATGACCTAGAGGTTCAATATTTCCACAAAACGTGTGGCTAATGTTTGGCCACAACAGAGATCAAACTCTGAATTTCTCAATTGGTAGACAAATGTTTTACCACTGCACTACCAAGCCTCTTAATTAAATTATATGATACCTGAGAAGGCAAAGTTTTGTACTACGGCCCCTAAACGGTACAAGTTGCAATGAATTGCGTGTTCCCATAGTATGCTTTATTTCCTATCCAAATAAGTCAACATCCAATTTAATCCTGAAGAGGTAGAAATGCAGAGTACACAAAACGTATTGAAATTTGCCGTAGATTTAAAATAAATCATAAAATCGTGTCAATAAAAAATATTTCAGTTGTTTGAGACACAGATTTTGGGGTTACACTGTGTATTAAAAGAATATTTTACATCAATGGTTTTTTACAAATATTTTTAATTTCTATTTTACTTAATTACCTAAAATAGATCGATAATATATAAGAAAAATATAAGAAGAGAGAGAAGGCTTTTATGTAATAAGTTAAAAAAATTGTTTTAAATCATGAACTTAGCATAAAAACTAATACTCTATTAACCTAAGAAGACTAAATATCAAATCTTAATATCATTTTATTGTCTGTGTGTGAAAATCTACAATAAGAATTTTATTTATTTGATGCCATTTTTTCTAATGACTTGGTCATCGTTGTTTCTAAACTGTTACCTTAAAAAATTTTTGGCGAAATAATTAAAATATAAAATGGACAAATGTAAATCACTCCACTCTAATAATAATGCAATTTGATTTTATGGTAATGCTATATTGGAAACTATTTCGTATAAGATCTCCAGCAATCAAACTAGTTCAGTAACTAATAAACCCGATTACTGAAAAAATGTTGCATAGATATTCATAACAGTGCATTTACTTATAAGGCCCACAAAAGCAATTTTCATGCAATTTTTATATAAATGATAAGTTAAAAAACTGAACTAAATATAAACACAAAAGAATGTCTTAAACAAAAATTTTGATAGTTGTGGCTGAGGGGGCAAAAAATAGCTAATTTTTGCCCATCTCTACATATATTACACATAACTTTTACATTATGTCATAAATGTAGAGCCACTAAGTTTTTCCTTACGTAGCTACAAGTGTAAACCTTTCAAGACAGTGCGGACAACGCAGTCAGAAATTTATATTGAGTGGCCTATCTATTCCTGTCTTAATTAACCCACATCTAGACTACTCAGCAAACCTAAAAAAGTAGTAGTATGTCGCTTCTGGATTTTGGGTAATTTTTATTTCCAGAAATGTTAAACAAAATAGGCGTTTGGATTTTAAATATGTAGAGTGAATTTAACGTGGATCGTAAGGCCCACAATATTTTTAATTCAATCTTTAATAGATGGACGGCAACAATACATTGGAAACCTGGTAACCATTTTGTTTTAATTTTTTATGTAAATAAAAATATAAAACCTTTCAATTACTTGGTTAATAAAAGTAACAACGTTTTAGAATAATAAAATAGAGTTACTAAAGGCGAAAACGAAGAGTAACTTTTTTAATATTTGTTTATGATAAAAATAACGTTCTATAAGTTTTTTACTTCTTGATCGTTAGGATATAAGTATATAGTTAATACAAAAGAAAATATTTTCATTGTTTTTTTTTTCAGCGCGAATAAGTCAAAATTCTTTTATATCTTTTGCCACAACGAAACCACCTGAAAAAACATTTTATCTTGAGATTTATTGATTTCTCTCATTCTTACCTCATAAAGTTCAGGAAATATAGTAAACATAGTATTCACAAGCATGATACTTTACGAAAAACGACTGAATAATATAAGATTCAATAATATCTAAGTTAATACAAGGAAGGCACGTTAAGTTTCAGACCTGACGAAAAAAACGACTCTCTTTTTAGTTTTTTCAGTTTTATTTTTCAATATAATCCTCAACTGGATTAATACGTTTTTCATATCGCCACTCTAGTTTAGTTATTTGTAGATTTCCTTAATATAGCCATATACAAGAACAATAACTGCTCCGCTGCTCTCAAATAGTAATCTACCAAGCTATTTTTGAAGTAGGGAAATAGGTAAAAGTCACTGAGTACTATATTTGGCCTCATTCTATGCCATTGATTGAAAAATGTTATGATACAGCACGGATCAAGACATTTTTTCAATAATGAACTAAACTATCCTGTAAACGAAGAAAAGAAATGGTGCATAATATTGCAAAACATATCTTAAAATAATTTAAACAAAATATATAATACTATAAAATGCTTAACATATGAATATAAATCTAGAAATGATCACAAAGGGTATTTCCATCCTGTTTCATAAAGAAAGGCGTTATCCATAATATTTGCACATTGTTTGCCGGAGGTCGACTTTTCAGCGATATTAGAGATTGCAATCGAATATTTATAAAATACTCTATACGGATGTAACCACAAACATGCATGGGACATAGCAAACACATACTTACTAAACCAATGCTAGTTTCAACAATAATTTATAATTAACATTTTCTGTGAAATCACTTATATCAATATTTTGAGACTATACGGATTATTTCCTAATTTACGCGGTTAAAACTAATAATTTCTCAGAATTCATTTAGTCGACTTTTTGAGTAATTTACCACCGAATTTAAGGAAACATACTTATTTTACTAGATCCACCACAAGCTAATTAAATATTAATTTCCCTGATCACTCAACAGGCTGTAAGAGTCACATGCCTTCTCTATTATACCGAAACCCGATTCTGACATTCCTTGTCTATTAAAATTTAATAAATACTGGACAAAAATTATACTCGATACTTGGAAATGCCAGAGAATTATGAATTTTAAAGGTGAATATCTCTAAACAAGTTATCTGCGACGACACTTGCTAAGTAGATATATATTTCCTTCGTTGAACATATAAGAACAAATTTCCTCATTGGAGAGGAACTTATAGTATACAAGCCAGATAATATATTTTATCGGTCATTTCCTCTCAAGCGATAACTCGTGAAATGCTTCAGACAGTTGTGCCATGAAGCCTGGTGAACGTCAGCTGCGGCTGCGTGGGTGAGTGGAGTAGCGGCAGCCTCAGTCACGTAAAAAAATGGCTTTTAATTATTTCCTCCCGACTGAAAATTTGTCAAACGATAGTTAACACAATTATTTGAAGATAAAAAAAGTCAACTGGCTGTACCGTGGTGGATTATACGTCAGCTGGTCACACGAACATGCAAAAAAAAATTTGTTCAGTGATTTCCTCTCAGTTAAAAATTTGTCAGATGATAGTTTACACGCTACTTTGAATAAATAAAAACGTCAGCTGGCTCTATGTTGGGGGAAAAGTCGTCAGCTGATGTAGTGAAAGGTGCAGCGTCGGAGCCAGGCGTGAGCGCTGATCACCTACTCAAATACGTCAGCTGACGGGTTTTCCATCGTCATACTGCCAGCTGATTTCTTTTATCAATAAAAATATCATATTAACAATCATTCATCCGCAGGAGAAATAGACAGAAAACGGAGCCATTCGAGAAGAACTTGTTTAGGAAGCAGCACAGTGACGGTTGAACAGAATATAAAAATGTCCAACGTAAGTCCTTTTTGCGTTTTTTGCCGAAAGATAACTTCACAGTTAAAAGTGTTCAGTGAAGAAAGTTGATTCAAGTGCAGTGAAATATTAACTATTCGGCAAAATAATAATTTAGTTGGAAAAGAAACAGTACTTCCTACACAGTTTAACGATTTTCAGCTCTACCACAGCGACTGTTTTCGTCGCTTTACAGCGTTGCCGCCAAAATATAGAAAATCTACATCAGCACCACCAGTAGAAGTCGCGTCTCCTTCAATATTACCGTATGTATATGAATTATTTCTTATTTTGAGTAATTTTTCATATTATATAATATCGTGTATAATATAGTAATATAATTAGAAATCTTTATACCTCATCGTGTGAAATACACCAAACTTGGATATAGGTACAGATAAGTTCACCACAGATGAACTCGGTAGGAATCTACTGTATGATACAGATATCTAAACAGATGTCGTTCCACAGATTACGCGAATCGGTTTTTTTGATCATTCTAAATTTATAAGTGCAAATACTTGAAGAGCACTTAAAAATATAAATAGGCAAATTTGAATTTCAAAAATCGGAAAATTAGAACTTGATTAAATGCAAGAAAGAAAGTTAAGTTATTTTAATTTGTATGAATACCCACCGAGCTATCCTACAGTGAACGCATCCTCATATTTATAAGTTCCGCCCAGTTTTGTGTGTTTCACACGATGAAGTATGAAGATTTCTAATTATATTACTATATTATACATGATATTATATCATATTATTGGAAATAAGAATATGAAAAATTACTCAAAATAAGAAATAATTCATATACATGTAGTAATATTGAAGGAGGCGCTGCTTCTACTGATGGTGCTGATTTAGATTTTCTATATTTTAGCGGCAACACTGTAAAGCGATGAAAACAGTCGCTGTGGTACAGCTGAATACTGTGTAGGAAGTACTGTTTCTTTTCCAACTAAATTATTATTTTGCCGAATAGTTAATATTTCACTGCACTTGGACAAACTTTCTTGACTGAACACTTTTAACTGTGAAGTTATTTTTCGGCAAAAAACACAAAAAGGACTTAAGTTCTTATCGAATGGCTTCATTTCCTTTCTATTTCTCCTATAGATGAATGATTGTTAATATGATATTTTTATTGATAAAAAAATCAGCTGGCAGTATGACGAGAGAAAACCCGTCAGCTGACATATTTAAGTAGGCGATCGGCGCTCACGCCTGGCTCCCACGCTGTACCTTTCACTGTATCAGCTGACAATTTTTTCACCTATATAGAACCAGACATTTTTATTTATTCAAAGTAGCATGTAAACTATCATCTGAAAAATTTTTAACTGAGAGGAAATCACTGAACATTTTTTTTTTGCATGTTCGTGTGACCAGCTGACATATTATCCACCACGGTACAGCCAGTTGACTTTTTTATCTTCAAATAATTGTGTTAACTATCATTTGACAAATTTTCAGTCGGGAGGAAATGATTAAAAAAATTTTTTTTTACTTGAGGGGGATGCTGCCGCTGCTCCACCCACCCACGCAACCGCAGCTGACGTTCACGAAGCTTCATTGCACAACTGTCTGAAGCATTTCACAAGTTACCATCCAAGAGGAAATTGGTCCAGAAAATCTGTTGCTGGCTTGTATGCTATTATACTAAGGCATAAAAAAATATGACGTTTCAAAGAAACGCACGATGTTCTCACGCCCTGTATAATTAAATGCAAAACTATAAATAGAATTAAATTTCTTAATTACCAAATTTTACCTTTGACACCCTGTATCTTGGTTAATATTAAGAGTTGAACTTAGGTAAGTTTAACTAAATCACAATGTTTTTACGTCTGGTATCCGCTGTTGCTGTACGTACTTATGCAACACCCTATTTATTATAATTAATATCAAAAAAAGCATGATGAAGTTCTGTTTTTTTTTTTCACCAAAGCAGTCCAAAACGCATAAAATTTTCAACTTATATTAAATTTTAATTTGAAAAATAATGTAAATAAATGGAAAATTTTCAATTTATAATTTCTACACAATTTTAGATTGTTTTAAGCTTATTTTGTTGTTTATAACAAATGTTTACTTCACCTTCTATTCTAAATAACCAGCTGTAAAGTAATTACATAAAAACATCAGTTTCGAATCCGCTCTTGTCCCAACCTAACTAACCAAGGTCCGTTTGGACCCGGAAGGCACACTACGCTAATAAAGTGGGTAATTTTCTTGATTGTCAAGGGACTCGCGAGCCGAAGAGGTAAATATTTTCCTTAATTCTATCGTACGTGTTTTGCTTTACCTACATATACTAAAAAATATAGGTCGTAGTAATAGGTAGTAAAATTCTGTATAAAGACTTTCACACCAAAAACCAGAAGTAATTAAAATGTCATTCTTAAGCACACATTAACCAAAATGGTTTATTACAGAAGGCCAACTGCACTTCCTGCATATTAACAGATTTACAGGTGAATATATAACACTTTTGGAAATATTTGGAAATATTCAATACACAGTTAATTTACCTACGAAAACTTTATTTTATTGTTTTTAATAAAAAAAAAGTTTAAAAAATTTAAAATAGTGCTTCTTAAAGATTCTGATCATCTTTATGAAATTTCAAAATTCACAATAAAATTTTATAGTATTTTTTTAAAAAAAAGTTAACACAAATTATGTAAAAAATGCATGAGGAAATTTTTATCTTATTTTGCTTCTTTACAACTTTTTCATAGAAGCATCCTGGGTCAAATGTTAGTTCCCTAAAATTTTCTGTAAGCGTTTTGCGCCAAAACTAATACTTTTCATATGAACATAAAGTATGTATCTGTTTACAAATAAGTTCTTAAGTTGATCATAGATAACACAAAGCCTTATTTCAAACCAGAAAACTCACAACAAAACAAAAATATCACAGATCGTGACGTGAAAATCCAATTTATTTAATGAGAAGGCGGATTGACTAACTCTCTGAATTCTGCTGATTTTCTTCTTTTAGAATGAGTAAGTATGTAATAGTATAATGATTTGCAGTGATAGTTTTCCAATTCTGTGGATAATGCTTAAACATTTTTTATCGTATTTAATATGTCGTTGAACATTCTAAAATTACAATTTTTGAGATAAAATTTCAACGTATATTTTTAAAATATCGGTAGATTTTTATAAAATAAAATTAAAAAATTTAGGTAAAAGAATTTTTTAATCTTACATACTCATTGATTGAGTGATATACGTACTCTTACTAAATAGATCGGTCGAAACCAGTACTTTATCTATCCGGTTTTGGGGTGAAAATAACTTGAGTGGCATACATAGGTATTGTTCATCAACAGAACTTACGCGACTTCATCATACTTATAGTTACGGTTTTGTCTCTTTAAAATTGCTCATTGGGTTCGCAGAATCAAATACAACACCCCTCACTAATACCTCCAATACTTATATTAACTACTTCTAACTCAAACACATCCTATTATTACTTCTTAATATCTTCACTATTCAAATACAACTATACAATTATATTAAAACGTTTATCCTATACGTATAGAATTTCCTATACAAATCTAGAACTTACTAACATAAAAGTTATGATCTATCTAGAAATATGACTCATTGATATAATATTCCTTTCGGCACATTTTAATAAAAATCACTCAGCGCATCGGAATATTTGTATACGACCGCATATCAATAAGTTTCTCTTAGTTGTTCATAATAATATCAACCCCAATGTTTTGTTTAATATATTATGTTATTTTTAAACGAATATTTTAAAATTTGTTGAGTCTGAACCTTCCCGTAGTTCCTTATTTACTCCTGATATCATTAGCTGCGGTTATTATGATGTTGCTCTTCTATTTTTGGTTTGTATGAACACAATTTCCTTGTGACATTTTATTGTGATTTCAAATACTTATTTTATTGACATATTATATTGATTAATACACATTTTGACATGGGCTATTCGGAAGAAGAGTCTTTTTTATTCGAATAGTAAAAATAAACTCAAAATATGACATAAATACCGTAATATATATCCTTGTCGTCGAGTATCATCTACTAGTACAGTTAGATACAATTTAAGAAAATTTAATGAAATGAAAAAAAAAATCAGAAACACAGTTAAAAATGAAAAAGATGATATAAATGTTTTACTCTATCTTCAAGGTAATTTTTCACTCTAGTGTTGTAAAACAAATTATTACTAGTTGATGTAGTTTTCAGAAGATCCGGAAAGATCTGCTTCCGATGCCGCATCATATCTCAATAAATGTTGGTATAAAATTTACACCACACTGCAGTTTTACAAATATTGTCCTTATAAATTTATGTCAGTGCAGAACTTAACTACAGAAAAAGGATGCAGTCGATGCAATATTGCTTAGAAATGCTACAAATTGGACAAGATAAGTGGTTTCTAAATAAAATTAATTTCACAGACGACACGACATTCACGACGTCTGGGATATTTAATAATAAGAATTAAATTAGTTTTGTAGGGATTTTTCAAAAATAAAATTCATAATGAAATACCCCAAAACAAAGAAATATTCATAGAAAAAAATTGAACTACTTATCTGGTTGTGAATACTTGCTGCAGTCACTAAAAGGTGGTCTCGACTAATTAAGTACTTGCAAAATGGACTACTCTAGGATGTTCTAATATCCCTTTGTAAGTGGTTTGATATATGTGGCCAAGAGAGGATCAAACTCAACGCAGTCTCCAACAAAAATAGTTGGTTTCTAAAAAATATGTAGTATTTCTATTAAAGCCAACAGAGCTTCAGGAATATGGGATAATCCTCGTAAAGCTTCAAAAACTTGACAAAGCTTACAATTACTTTAAAATTTTGTAAAATGCTGGGATAAAATTTATCAAAACTGGTATATGGTTTAAACCTGCTGATAGGTTTAAAAAGCTGTTTTGGAATAAATCTGATGAGAGATTGCAGGAGCAAGACCGTTTTTATTTTCTCCAATAGTCAGGCTGCACCAAATGCGTCTGCATGTTATCAAATAAATTTCAAACAGCTTTCAAAAGCTTCTTGCCCTGGCAAAATAAAACAATATTACTCTTGAGTAGGTATCAAAATATAAAACAATCCAAGGCAATGGAAAACGATACCAGCTCGTAAAACAAGGATCTGCTACCACATCTACGGAATCGGAACAAGTATTTGGCACCTTCAAGGCTGCTATTCGTTGATAAATATGCTGGTGCTATAATGTGAAATATTGTAGAAATAAATATAAAGTACCTTTTTTTAAAATAATTTTCTAAAATATTTAAAAAATCGATTTTAGAACTGACAACTTTTGGACTGACGAGTTCAGTGTTGAGTACGCTCCTCACTTTCTTGGTGATGGCAACGGCTGTTTAAGATATGGGTTCATGATTAATTATTGATTATGCAATAATGGCATTAAAATATACAACTATGTACAAGAGCTACAGCACAAAAGGTTAATTACAGAGTGCTCCTTTTGGGCCCCATATCCCCATTATGGACCACCAGGAAAAGAAATATATATGACACACTAGGGCTATTTTGATGCTTTCTTCACCCTGCCATAAGTGTCGCAAATACGTACCGGACACCCTGTTGATCTACAATACTATATACTATACTAATGTAAAATATGAATATAAAATATACATTTATTGCTATAATAATAAAACAAGAAGAACGTAACTGATGCCTGAATGCTAACTTGCTTTTCAGCAACAGGCATAAAATCGAAGCCTTGTTAAAACAAACCTTGATAGTACAAACAAAGATAAATCTGAAGTTTCTTGAAAAGCCATTTTTCGTATTTTTTCCACCTCCTCCAATCGAAAATGATAAGTATTACTATAAATTTGTCACGTGTGACGATTAAAAAATCGTAAAGGTGGATTTTATCGACGAAACCGATGTAAAACCAGAAACTGTCACTTTTAAAAAGGAATCCTCTACTTTAAGATTTATTAACGCCTGTTTGGTTCGGTTTATTGGTTATAAAGAAAAACGCAGCGGAACGGGAAATCCCGGAATTTATCGTAAAGCCAATTCGTAAGAAAAGACAGTTATTTGATTTACACCTTTGAGGTTTTTCCTTTGTGTCTAATAAAAACAAGAAAAAATACGGAAGTTAGAATATTTGATGCGCTGTTAATAGATATGATATGTCATTAAAGTTTTTAGATCTGCAATTATATTTTACAGGACTAGTAAAGCTTGAAAATATTTCAGTGGCCCATTTCAATTCCATTTATCTTCAAACAGGCGTTGTCCCGAACCACAACTCTGGGCTGTTTGAAACATTTCTGGACAATAACTCTCCTTAAAGATGGTTAGGTACCAATGGACCAGTGAGATGGCCCCCACAATCTCCCAATCAAATCAAGTATTTAAAATACGACATGAATCTATAGCGGAATTTCGTGAGGCAATTGATTTGGCTTTTCAAACTCTTCATAATAGGCCTATGATTCTTTTAAATGCAATTAGAAAAATAGCAAAACTGTACCGATATTGCATTTGAGAAAATGGTCATTATTTTGCAAACCATCTTAAAAAAAACTCTTGATTGTTTTTAGTTTCAGTGTTTCTTTTTGTTTTTGTTATTTTAGTTTCATGAAATTATGTTATTCTTGTTTCTATGCAATCAATTTTCAATATTCTGGTTTTATAATAAGAGTGTTGTTTAAAGTTAAAACACAATATTAATTAAGTGTTTACAATTGAAAATATAGGGACACATTTAAATTAACTTTTAAAGTGTCCAATCGTTGGTATACTTATTATTGTCAAAATTTTGCATTTGTTTCCTATAAATTGGCCTACTGTTACAAATAAAGTAAATTGTTTCTCAAAATGAAATGAACACGTTGCATATTTTTTAAAAGCCTAAATTACACTTAATCAATATCTAAAATTATGTATAGGGTGTCCTATTTAAAAATCATAAGTTGGGTCAATATCGCAAAAACTAAACTTTTTAGAAAAAACTGACTACGCCACTGAACTCTACGTAAAAACATCTATAAAAATCAGTCTCTATTTTTTTGATAAATTAACGCATAACGGAAATACGAGATGGGCCTAAAGAACTAAGATTTTCAAAATCACCCCGTAGATTAAAAAATAAGAGAACCATGACAAATTTGACACCTTTATCTTTCGTTTCGTTAAAAAGTAGGATACTAAAGTGAAAACCGCAACACTATATCTTAGATAATAACTGCAATATCCCCGAAAAGTAGCGAAAATGGGACATCCCGTACACTTTAATTTATTTATTGTTATTATTAAGGAATTTTGTAACATTTTTGTAATAAAATTTGACACATAATTGTTTAATAACTTTTTATGACATCAGCAAAATAAGCTAACTATTTTGTTTTTAGTTAAAACTTTATTAAATTTTCTGTGACTAAAACCATTATTGTCATAGACTTGTCAGCATATTATGTGATCTACTTCGATAACTAGATTACACTAGATCTTTCCCACTTTAGAAATGTAAGCTTTATTCCCACTAGAAGGACCCAAATTTAAAGTGGGTGATGCTTTTTTAATCTACTATAACTCCCCCTAACTGAGCTAATCGAATGTGCAAATTTGGGGTCTACTGATAATTGGAGAAATACTACCGTAGATACGGAGTATCCACTAGATCAGTGTTTGTGAATGAATGAAGTACACGCAAATTTGTCTCTAATTTCAGTTCATTTGATCGTTTTTTCATATTCAATCTTTTGGAGTATTTATAAAGAGAAAATAGAGATTCGATATATTTTTTTAAATATTAAAAATTTGGCATACCAACGTGTCAGTTTTTAATATGACCATTTGGAGCCCAACGATTTTTAATCTGACATAACTTTTATTGCATTTTTAATTTCTGGTAGAAAACAAAATACTTTCAAATTATAAGTTGAGCAGATCAAAATATCTACTCGTATTTTAGGGTTACATTTTTAAAAGCAATTAAGAAACGTATACTACAACTGTGAAATCTTCCACTTACGAAACAATTGTCAATAGAAAATAATACCAGCCAGTTTTGAAATCCACCTTGTTTGTCAGATTTGATAGGCCATTATTTTTCACATTAAATCTGTTTTTTTTTTCAAAACAATTAACGCTTCAAAATAGACTCTGTACGTTCACGTCACACTAGTGTTTATGTAAAATTTAATTAATTTGCAATATATTTTAAGCTTATTAAATTTGACCTGACAGTATATAAATGTCGAAAAGCTTAGTTTCAACCAAAATTGAAAGTTCTAAGATAAAATAATTCTTGAAAGCAATTTACAATTTTTGTGTAACTTTTTACTTTTGAGTAAAACGATTTTGGCTGTTTATTATGTTTTTTATCTTCGAAATCAACGCCAAGCCACGTTTTGTTGTTTCACGAGATAATCTAATTTGTTGACATATCTTCAGTTTATTTTTATTATTAAGTTATAAGAAGTTAAAAAAAAGGTAAATCGAATAATAACTATTTCATTGTTTAAACAAATATGTATACTAAGTGGCATAGATAAATGAACAAGGAAACTTTTTTAAAAATCTTTTTATGAAATTGGCTCTACTTTTAGGATTAAGCACAAGGCACGAAGCTCGAAAATAAACAGTTTTCAAGATATGAGGGATCAAAGTGTGGAAAATAGGGCCAGAATGGGATTATCAGGGGATGGTCCTCTAGAAAACTTTCTACAAAATTGACCCAAACTTAGAGACTAACTGTTGTAGATAGAGAGTTTCCATAGATACGAAGCTCGAAAGTGAACAGTTTTCGAGATATGGGAAACAAAGTGAGGAAAATATAGCCAAAACAGAGTTATGAAGGGATCCCCTCATAATTCTATTTTGACCATATTTTCCTCACTTTGTTTCCCATATCTCAAAAAAAAAATACTTGGGGCTTAGATTTTTACTTACCCTTGAGATAAAATAATTAAATGTTATTTTTCATAACGCCATTAAAAGTCATTATTATCTTCTCGCTTTTAAAAGTAGAGAATCAGTTTCTTAAACTTAAAAAGGATAATCCCTTACTGGTAGATTTATTGGCCCGGCTAATTGACTGAAAATAAAAACAAACCTGTACAGAAATTTCAGAGAAGTATCGTAAATCTAATCGGAAAGATTCTTGTTTGATTTATACCATTCTCCAAATATAAATGAACTTAAAAAAGAAAAATATTATTGGTTTGGTATATTATTGTTAAAAGAGTCCTTAGCTTGATATAAGCAAAAATTTAAAATCTCAATTTAAGTTTCAAAAATTTAAGTTTGCTAGATTTAACAAATATTGGATACACTGTTTAAAAATAAAATTCATCTTCTGGCACAAAAACTTAGAATTCCGGAAGGAATCGCAACAAATAAGCAGAAATCGTAATGCCTATTTGTAAATATCTTGGTGATCTAATAAAACATTACTCTTTTTAGTTGTTCTTACTAATTCTTATCATGTAAATTCGTTACGTGACTCAATAAAATGACGAATTTCGAATTTTCTAAGCATCAATATGCAGTTCTAATACAAACCCGAGATAATAACTTCATTCCCATTTTTAGTTAAAATGATCTATGCTATATAACAAAGGACATCGCATTCTTGACAACGCTAGCAAAACAAAAATAGGGTCTCAAATAAATTATCAAATATGTCAAAAAGACCATTTTCTGAGTCAAGAATTACAGCGCTATGGATAAATCGAGAACGAAACTCAAATGACCAAAATCCAATTTTGCACAAAATAAACAAAATGTAGGTACAATATATTGAAAAAAAATACGATCAGTATCAAAGTAAACTTTAAAAACTAAAATCCCACATAAATCTTCAACTTATCATCCAGGACACTCACAACAGCCATTGAATGAAGATCTTAGTCTCACGGTAGCATCTAAAAACACAGCAGATGTCATCAATTCTATGGGGTCAGTATACATCAAAAATAATGATTCAGATGAATTGACTTGAAAAGTAAAATCCGTTTGATTTTATTGGTTGTTGCTTGGTGGAAATCCTTAATAGTTTTGGATTGAGATACGTAAAACATATTCTCACTCGTTTCAGTAGACCATCTTCACCAACCATTAATTATATATGTTCTAACTTTGAGCTCGATTATATTGCCTGCGAAACTTATCAGACCATGAAGCGGTCTTCTGCCTTGTACCTCTTGAGAGAACAATAAACTTAATAAATTCAAAATTGAAACAGTATTTAAAAATTCACTATGAAGCATTTCATCGTCTTAGTTATGAGTCTGATTGACCTAATATGCGGGTCTTCCTAGAACCCTTGAATGTGTTCATGTTACTTTAGATAATATATTTAGTAGAACCTTTCCGATTCGGAAAATGATGATAAAGCTCAAACTTAAAAAACCATGGACAGAGACAACAGTTTTTCAAAATATCATCCTCAGACCTTCGCTTACTTCATTACATTAAGAAATATAGAGATAATCCCTCTTTTTACTCTTATTTTTATAGATATCGATCAGTTTCCAGAAGATTGGTTAATATGGCAAAACGGACATATTACGCTGAACGTCTATTGGAGGCTGGAAACAAGCAGAGGGAGAATTGTCAAATTCTGAACGATATTCGTCATAAAAGTTGTTCAGATGGTGGCCAGCGTGGCGACTTAAAATTATCTCCCAATAATCTGAATAACCATTATAGTATAGCTGCCGAAAAATAATTATTCATTAGGGTATGACGGAATATCTGGAAAATTATTACTGGCTTTTGTTAGCCAATTAACAACTCGTCGACTTCTGGTATTTTCCCTTCTTGCCTCGGACTAGAAAGGATTATTCTCTTAAACAAGGTAGTAATATCGACGACCCATCAGACAATCATCCTAGCGACACACTCGAAAGTCGTAAAAAAAATTAACAAAGAAGAAAATTTCCTCATTCCTAGAAAAATACCACATCCTTCATAAAAATTAATACGGATTTCTAAATAACAGTAACACTCGGTTACTGGAATGGGTATATAGAGAGGCCAACCAAGAGGGACTTCCTGCAGTAGTTTTTGCAACTTGCCAAAGGCATTTGACCATGATAATTACGAAATCCTACTGCGGAAGCTTGAGCTCTATGGTTTCAAAGGAAGGGAGTAAAGGATGTGCATACAGGGTGTGTTTTCGAATTGTCTGAAATAATGTCGGGTGTGCCGCAAGAGTCCGTGCTAGGACTAATTCTCTTTTTGTTATATATTAATGATCTGGCTATGATAAATATAAGGAGAGAATTCGTACTATTTGTAGATGCAGAATATGCAATGCTGAAACGCATAGAGCATATTGAGTATGAGGAATATACAAGATATCTGGGGGTTATAATTGACAGTGAGCTAAGATTTAACTCACATCATTGTTGTTGTGAAAAGTTGGCTTTTGCCTATTATGCTGTTAAAGTTGTGGCTAATGGCTTAGGTAGCGGTATCACTCATTAATCGAGTCCCACCTTAGATATGGTAAAGCGTTCTGGGGAACGTCCGATTTATATCTTCTGAATACTCTATTTGTTACACTGAAGAGAGCTCTTCGATTTGTATATGATCTAGACCGAGAGACTTGTATAGATCAATTTCCTGAGTAAGAAACTTTTGACTCTTACATCTTTATATATTTTAAAGACTATATGTTTGATGTGTAACAACAAGCATTCACTTGGACACTTGGTAACCAGTACACGACTGGTTAGTATCATAACTTGACACTACCAATACCAACTTTCAGTCTCAATAAGAAGTCAATAATTTTGTAAAGTTTAAAAATATTTAACCATTTACCATTGTTAATAGAAAAGCAGGGATCTGCACGTGCATTATGGAATATTGTGAGAATGATACTCTCTGAGAAAGCTTGTTATTCCCCGCCGACAATCTTTGATTTTGAGTATTGGGTTTTTATTTTATTTTCCTCAACTAGTGTCTGTTTTTTTTTTTCACGTTGTGAACTTGTATTTATCTATTTTTTACTTGAATGAACTGTGCTTTGTCAACAAGAATTGATGTATTTGACAATAAAGCTTATTTAGAATTTAAATTAGAATAAAATCGGCCTTGGTAAATAATAAGATTCCTGTGCAGAACTGAAACAGCCTTACAAGAATGAAGTTCTTGAAAGGATAAATCTGTTTAATAGTCGTCAGCAGATACAGGGAATGCAATCACAGGCATACAAATATGCTGCTGAGACCTTAAGAATATCTGGAAAAAAAAAGAAAATATAAACTGCTGCCTTGTGATTCAACCAAAAATTAAGAAACGATAGATTAGAGATACAACCTAATAGACACGTCATACAAACAAAACAGAGAGACAATGCAAATATGACAAATACCTTTTGGTCAATTTGCAAATATGGAAATGTAATTTCTATAACTCAGTTTTCCATTTTTATTAAGCTAATGAGAAGACTTTTCGAAGAGATTTATTGACATAACTTTGTGTTGTTATCAGCAAGAAAAATTTTCATTGAGATCATTTTGTTACCTAAAATATTCTATTAAGTTTTTAAGTGTTTGCTTAAATAAGTGGACAACTAGCCAATGAGTTTCTTACCCCAGCGACCGTATTGTTGATGTTTCCACAATATTACTTCAATTGAACTAAATACATAATTTTTTTTTTTTTGAAAAAAAAAATCTATAAATAATATAGTCTCTAGAACTGTTACAAAAAGTTTTTCAAATAAAAATACAGCGTAATAAAATTTAAACTGTCATAATTTTTACCGGAGACCATAAATATTGACACGATTTTTAGGAATAGATAGACAATTTTATCGTATTCAGAAGCCCATCAAAAATGAATGTCAGTCATGAAATTCTAAAACTATTTTACAGCTGAAAAGATTGATAGCCACTAACATAGAAGTGTTATATAATAATCTCTTTCCAAGTTTTAATCTATTTTTTTAGTTATCCACTTTATGTGGCAGCTAACAATGTTATAAATATATAATTTAAAAAATCAAACCAACGTCAAAATATTGCACTAAAAAGTAAGATATAATTAATTTAATAGTCGTATATTTACTGATACTTACCATTTTTTTCAATACGGCACAGTAGTAAAGGGTTTATTTTAAAATTAATTTCAGGAAGATTTACTTTTTTAACCGACTTCTAAAAGAAGGAGGTTCTCAATTCGTCGAGTATGTATGTTTTTTTCTGTCTGTACACTGATTAGTGCGGAACGGCCGCACCGATTTGAATGAAATTTTTTCGTTATGTTCAGGAAGTTGCTGCTGTGGTTCCATATTTTTTTGGATGAAGTTGGTGCAGTAATATCCAAGATGACGCTGACAATATCGCAGCTAAAAAAATTAATTTTGTTTGATTTTCTCTAAAATTGGTATGGGGGAATTTTTGGGGTCGTACATAACGAATCTGAAATTATTTTTAAAAAATTCAATATGGCTGATCCAAGATGGCTGATTAAAGAACCTACATCTCCCAATTTTGTCTAAAATCGGTATTGGGGTATTTTTGTTAGTGTTCATTATGAATTTAAAATATTTTTTGAAAAACTCAATCTGGCAGGTTCAATATGTTTTTTTTTTATGTGTGTACACCGATTACTCCAGAACGGCGGCAGCGATTTGAGTAAAATTTTTTGCGTTATGTCTAGGAAGTTGCTGCGGTGGTCCCATATTTTTTTGGATGAAATTGGTGCAGAAATATCCAAGATGGCGCTGACAATATGGCGGGCAAAAAAAAATCAATTTTGTCTGATTTTCTCCAAAATTGGTATTGGGGAATTTTTGGGGTCGTATATAACGAATCTGAAATTATTTTTAAAAAAATTCAAAATGGCGGATCCAATATGGCGGACAAAAAAATTTATTTTTGTCTGATTTCTTCAAAATTGATGTGAGGGAGTTTTCGGGGTCGCACATAATGGATCCAGGATATTTTTTTAAAATTCAATATGGCGGATCCAATATGGCGGACAAATAAATCAATTTTGTCCCATTTTCTCCAAAATTAGTACGAGGGAGTTTTCAGGGTCGTACATAATTAATCTAGAATTATTTTTAAAAAATTCAATATGGCGGATCCAATATGGTGGGCGAAAAAATCAATTTTGTCCGATTGTCTTCAAAACTGGTACGGGGGAGTTTTCGGGGTCGCACATAACGAATCTGAAATTATTTTTAAAAAATTCAATATGGCGGATCCAAGATGGCGGTTTAAAGATTCTACATCTCCCGATTTTGTCTAAAATCAGTATTGTCGTTAATGTTAATTATGAATTTAAAATATTTTTTGAAAAACTCAATCTGGTAGATTCAATATGGTGTCCTAAAAATTTTACATTTTTCGATATTCTCCCAAACTGATAAAGGGGGTTCTTGAGGGTGTAAATTATGAATTTAAAAGTATTTTTTCAGGGTTCAATATGACAAATCCAAGATGGCAGACTAAAAATTTTACATATTCCTACTTTGTTCAAAGGTAGAACTGAATCGTTTTTGAGGATGTTAATAACTAATATAAGTCTAGAAATTTTAAATTTCAGAATTTCAACAAAATTTATACTATGGGGGTTTAGATTGGATTAGATTAAGACAAAATAATTTTTCTGAAATTCAATATAGCGAATGCATATGGTGAGTTGAAAATTTTACCTTATTGGCATTTTTTCAGATTTATTAAGTTGATAAGATACAATATGAGGGACAGAAAATTTTAGATATTCCGATTTTGTCTAAAATTGATATCGTGGGGTTCTTGAGGCGTATACAAACTCAATATGCAGTATAAAATATATTGAGCTAAAAAATTTACATCTCAGGTTCATTAAATATCGATATTGGAAGGTTTTAGTCATATATATTACCAATCTAAAATTAATTTGAGATTTAAGATATTGGATTTACTATGACAGACTAAATATTTGTTTGAACGAATTTTACTGGTATTTGGAAAACTTTAAGAACCAAAGAATTTTTAGTAGGTCATTTTAGGGTGATTTACAACTTTGAAGAAAATGGGTACTTTTTTACCACCTTGAAGTCATTGCGAGGTATACTAATCTCGATTAGGACTTACTTCAAATAATTTATGGATATCATAATGAATTTTAAAACTAAAAATAGAAAAATTAAAGTTTTATAAAAAAAATTGAACCGACTTCTAAAAGTGCCCTAAAAAGTGAAAAATTATACATTTTTATATGAAATTGAACTTTTTGAAGTCGGCGCCAAATTATTTGTAAATGAAATAAGTAACCGATTTGAAAGAAATTTTTTACGTTATGTTCAAGAATTTGAGGTGGTCCCATATTATTTTGGACGAAATTGGTGCAGTAAAATCCAAGATGGCGCAGATAATATGGCGGTCAAAAAATTTAATTTCCTCCGATTTTCTCCAAAATTGGTAGGGGAGAATTTTCGGGATTGTACACAACAAATCTGAAATTATTTCTAAAAAATTTAACATTGCGGATCCGAAATTTTTGTCCGATTTTCTCCAAAATTGATATTGGAGTGTTTTTGGGATCGCAAATAACGAATCTAAAATTATTTTTAAAAAATTCAATACGGCAGATCCAATATGGCGGACAAATAATTAATTTTGTCCAATTTTTCTCCAATATTGGCATGGGGGAGTTTTCGGGATCGCACATAACGAATCTGAAATTATTTTTTAAAAAATTCAATGTAGCGGATTCAACATGGCGGACAAAAAATTATTTTGTCTTATTTTTTTCTAAAATCAATATAGAAAAATTGGGTTCGTATATTACGAAAATGAATTTAATTAATACATTTTTCGGATTTTGTCTAAAATTAATATTACAAGGTTCTTGGGGCGAATACAAACTTAATATGCTGAATAAAATATATCTGGCTAAGAAATTGACGTCTCAAGTTCTTTAAATATCGGTATTGGGAGGTTTTGGGAGCCTATATTACTAATTTAAAATTAATTTAAAATTCAAGATTGATGAATTACTATGACGGACTAAATATTTATTTGATACAATTTCATTAAAAATTTTTCAGTTGTTCATTTTAGGGTGATTTACAAATTTGGATAAAATGGGTACTTTTTTACGACCTTGGAGTCATTGCGAGGTAATAATCTCGATTACTATTTAGTTCAAATAATTTATGAACATTATAACAAATTCGAATCTAAAAAACGAAAAATAAAGTTAGAAAAAATTTTGCCGACTTTTAGAATTGCCCTAAAAAGTTAAAAATAGGAATATAAATTTCTATATAAAATGAAAATTTTTGAAGTCGGCGCCGAATTATTTCTAAATGAAACAAATAACAATTAATATGAGATATGTAATAACTATGGGCTTAAAGCATAGACAAAAAATCAGCGAGGTAGATGGGTTTATCAGAAAACCATAGGCAAAATCCGCCGGTCGCTTGTACTAGCAGTATATAACACACCTTCAAGCGACTGTCTTGGAGATCCATTCTTTCCACTTTGCTGCAAACATTAGGATATATTGCGACTAAGAGCCTTTCATTTCTTTAGTTGTCTTTAATATATTTACGACCTTATTAAATATTTTCAAAAATTTGATATTTCACCTTCACAAAACCAATTTCTGGTTGTAAAACACTTCATGAAATAAAAAACATTGAACGAATTAGAATCAGATCTGACACAAAAGTAGGAACGGTGTCTGCTTTTTAAAGTTCCTAGGGAACGTTAAGTCAGTGGTGTCCGGGCGCCTTCGTGACTGACTAAGCCATTGGAGACATATAAAAAAACAGAAGTTGAAATTATGGATCTGAAAACTTCTTAAAATAATTCAGTTGGAACATATCCTGTCTTATATTTTAAAAAAAGTCTGTCTCTGTCAGAACGAGCAGCTAGTTAATCATAAATGTTATAAATTTGATCAATGTCACTTCAGATATAAATTAAATAATTTGGAGTAGATACTGAATCTCTAATATTTTCTATTTCTTTATATGCTATTTGGCTATATTTAACTTTGAATTGGCTTGATGAAAAAATCTCAACAATTTTTTTACCACGGGATAATCTTTTAAAGTTTTAAAAAGCGATTTGACACTCTCTAAAAGTTCGAATAAACAAAAATCCTACCTAAATCCTCAAGAAAATAAAAAGTTAAAGCCATTATTAAAATTCTTGTTAGTATTTCCTTTCAAAACTTCTTAAATCTTTATAAAGTTACCTCGTGCGCCTTTAGGTAAATTAATATCCAGAGTTAGTTTTAAGAATAAAAAAATTTACATCAGATTATGTGTCATTAGAGGCCAAATCAACAAGCAGTTTCAGTAAGAAAAAGTTCGGCCGCTCCTCAAAAAAATTTGATCTTGATGCTTTCTCTCAATAATCTAAAAATACTCTATAGGTGTTATGACTAGTGGTGAAACCTGTTCTGCAGTTAATAATCAATTGATTTAATTTCTCTGACAATAGTAAAACTGTACCTTTCAACTCATGATATTAAGGTGGCCTTGTCCTCGAATGATAAATACCCGTCAGTCGAAAGAAGAAATTTGGCCAGCTCGATAATTAAAAATGTTGCTATTTTTAAAATGTATCCCTTTAATCCCATTAACAGCCCACCTATCAGATTTTTTATCGATATAACGATGTAATTAAACTAAAATGGGATTGTCGGACTTGCATTATCTTCATTTTTGTTTATGATGTTTCGATTAAGTAGTATCTCCAATCGTTATCAAGTATAAACTGAATGTTTTGTCTTAAGGCTAGGAGCTTGTATAGAGACTGTGTCCATTGAAGCGCAAAGTTTTGCTTCACTGTACACACCTCAATGATTTGATGTTACAAAGTAGTGGCTGCCAAAGGTTAGGCTGGGTTTACTGAAGATTTCATTATTATTTTTAATGTAGGCTGCTTCTATAAATTTTCTTTTTTTATGTTGGGTTCCATATATATCGCCGCGGCTACAGACGATTTTATATGGTGTTGTTTATCCCAGTCGTGTTCTACAATACTTGATCTCGACTTCTCCCCTTTTTGTGTATGAGTTTTATGTTCCTTAATTCTAACTTCTAGTGGTCGCTTGGTTTTTCCAATATACATTTCACCACACGCACATGGAACTTTATAAACACATTCTTTTTTGTTGGTAGTTTTTGGTTTTGTCTTTGTTAAATGAACTCTAAGGTATTTCCTGATTTACAGGCTGTTTTCTTATTATAACTGCTAGCAGTTCGTCCTATTTTCTCCGAGGTTTCCTTAATGTACGGAATTATGAAGAAGGAATGTATTTCTTGCTATCCAGTGGTCTTTGTTCTAAAATTATTTATAATATGGCCAATTAATTAAAGGATAACAATTCTGTTGTAAATCGGATTTAATGATTGCTACCTCTTTTTCCAATGAATCAGCAATATTTTATTACAACAGAATGATTAGAATTATGGTTAAGATATTGCCCAGTATGTGTTTGCTTTCTGTATACTGAAGTTTTAATAGTTTCGTTTGAACGGTTCACCATGTCATCTAGGAAGGGAAATTGATCATTTACCTTTTTTTCTATGGTAAACTAATTGTAGGTCGAATAGTGTTTAGATGTTCCAAGAAATCATTAAGTTCTTGATCATTGCCCTTCCATACGACGAAGATATCATCGACATATCTTAATCAATCAGGCCTTCGGTTTCACGGTGGCTCTTTTTATAGCATAACTTGCGAACAATTCCATATATATATATATATATATATATATATATATATATATATATATATATATATATATATATGTTTATGAGGCTTTCACGGATTCCTCCGTGTGAGATGCAATAGCAGTAGATATATCCACATTATGCCGTTGTAGTGCTGAAATCACATTCAGCAAACATACAACTATATGCAACTCGGTAAATAGATGAAGTAAAATGTGAACAGTAATTGCAAACTTCGTTCCATCATATCCTTTCCGTGTTGGAGGTTGCACAGTTTGAATGAATTGCTACAGAACACAATTCATCCTATTACACCACCATCGAGATGATGGCCTACCTGTACCACCATACCGAGAAGAAAGTTAAAACTTGCCCTCCCTGCCACAGTGATACGGCAGAGGTATATTTTCCGTTTCTACTAGACTCATCAAGGTACCGACATGCACCTGTTTCTGCAAAGGACAGATCGGAAGGAAGCATACAACACTGAACGTGGCTTCGCCGACCTCCCGCCGGATAGCGTATATATGTTTATGAGGCTTTCACGGATTCCTTCGTGTGAGATGCAATAGCAGTGGATATATCCACATTATGCCGTTGTAGTGCTGAAATCACATTCAGCAAACGTACAACTATATTCAACTATTCACGGAGTTGCATAGTAGAGACGAAACATGTACCTCTGCCGTATCACCGTGGCAGACGGCAAGTTTTAACTTTATTCTCGGTATGTTGGTACAGGTAGGCCATCATCTCGATGGTGGTGTAATAGGATGAATTGTGTTCTGTAGCAATTCATTCAAACTGTGCAACCTCCAACACGGAAAGGATATGATGGAACGAAGTTTGCAATTACTGTTCGCATTTTACTTCATATATATATATATATATATATATATATATATATATATATATATATATATATATATATATATATATATATATTGGCCATGACTGGAGTGAGTGAAGAACCCATCATAAGCCTGTCATCCTGAGCGTAGAACTTGTCCTTTACTTGAAAGTAAGAACTACGCAGACAACACTCCCAAAGGTTCATCACCCCGTCCAGTGGTAACGTGATTCGATCTGAAACTTCGTCAGAGCATTTGTTGAGGTTCCTCTGGAGCTGGTTATTGGTCTCAGTGGTATGTTCGTTTGATGAGTTTTCGGTAGTCCGTAAAGATGTGATGGTTTACTGTAGTGTGGTGTGAGAGCCGATCGTAGGTTGTTAAATATATGGTCTTGGTATTTCCTTAGTGTTCTGAAGATTTTTGACTCTATAGATTTAGTTGGGTCTCGAGCTAGTTGTCTATATCTACGACTTTTTGGTCATACATTACGATGTCCATGATCCTCGTTGCATTTTCCTTATCCGCTAGTAGAATCTTTATGGATTAATCCTTACGAAGTTATCTTAAACTTGATTCTTCTAACCTGAAGAGATTTTGAACGAGATTTTTCTTATCTTCTAAGGTTAATATTATTTGTACCTAAGCTCGTCGGAATGGTTTTCGCCGACTTGCATCATTTCTACAGAGCTTATGATATCTAAAACAGGTATGATTTTAGATGTTACTGCGAAATTAATCCCTTGCTTAATAGTTGTTCTTCTGCTGCAGAGAGTATTCTTGAAGATCAGTTTATGATAGTTCTTCTTGAAGTTGTTTCAGGTAGAGTCGGTTGTTGTTGTGAAAATTGGCTCAGGATCATCTGACGGCTTTGATTTCATCGTAGCGTTATGTAGCTTCATCCAGAAGAAGGGCTTTTCGCCATCGGTTATAATTTATTTGTATTAGTAGTAGTAGTGCTATCCTAGCGTTGTCCAGAATACGGCATACTCTATTACCTGGTATTGATTATTTCAATCTGAAATCAATAGGAATAACGTTGCTGTCTCGAGCTAGTAGCAAAAATCAAGAGTGGACTTCCTCCTTGGCAAGTATGATCCTAATTTGCTCGTAAGTTTTGGTTTTGTCGCTGATACCGGGTCCAATATAGTTGTAGTCGAACACCGATCTACAGTGTAATATTTACATAATCATAAAATATTTGCGAATTATCTCAGTGGATAATCAAACCTCAACTTTGCAGCATCTCTACTAGTCCGGCAATCCCGTGAGTTTTCGTAGCCGATGAAGAAACATAACTTTTCCAAAGTTTTTTTATGAATTTGACCGTCTGATTACGAATATTGAGGATGAATTTTAAGAAAAGAGTGTCTGTTGTGATTTTACTGTCAGACACATAGTTTTGAGTTTAGCATTTGACAAATGGATAGCTTCTGTTTAAATAAATATTATCAATTTTTGCACACGTAATGCGAAAATGTAATGTTTTTATTGCTTTTTAACGCTATAAACAAATAGCTTTTCATCAATTATAACGTTCGTGCCCCCACTTGTGAATAGAAGTGGAAATTTACTTACAAGCGTTCACCTAATTCATATAATACATTATAGCTTTCGATCATTGCACTTTAAACACATTTTAATACATATCGGGCGGGTTGATATCTGTTCTGCATAATAATTACAATCCCTGTCTAAAGAGTGGCGTAATGATTAAAATACAATATCGTACTACAATAAGTATATTTGACACATTTTATTAACAGCATGTCATTTAGTACACATTTTATTAATAGTCCATCCGTTAAACAGCATTTTTAAGCTGAGATTCAGCGATTAGGAAAATTATCATTGCATTTATGAATTCGCGAGCTAATAACTAATCAGGCTGCAACTTTATCGTGACACCTACTTCCTGTACTTTCGTTCACGCGCACTGTTAAGTTTTATATTCGAAGTAGATAAGTTGTTGAAGGTACTATCGTAAGCAAATCCCAAAAAGATTATTTTTAACATTGATTTGTGCATTATTTGTCAAAAAAATAAAAAAGGCATGAATTTAACGGGTACTAAACAAGGTAGGACAATGTGTTTTATCGCTTAGTCTGTAAAGTAATAAACATTATGCATACAATTCTAGACTTCAAACATGTTATTCAGTTTCAAATGACTTAAAATAAACATTAATTCCAAATAAAATTTGATTATTAAATGTGATTGATGTAATTTTTAGATTTACTCAAGTACCACATGACCAATGAGTGTTATAAAAAATATATACATAAAAAAACCTTAGATAGATTAAAAAGTAAAAAAAAATGAAAATCTAAAAAGGGAAACTTATGATTTGATTAAAGATAATATTAGGAAATATCAAAAAATGATCACTCTGTAAATAGATTGTAACCATGAGAACTGACAGAGTATATATTTATATTACCACCCAAGAAAATCTAGGGGAAAAATAAATCAATTATCGTGCTTGAGTCTAAACTCAATTTTATTACTTTTGAGTCGTTTAAATATTTTCTTGAAAATATATAAATCCAAACAATTTATGATGACATAAATTAGAAAGATTGTACCCTCTTTTAATATTTATAAATAAATCTGTCGAAGAAATTCTACCATAATTATGTAATTAAAACCGAAGAAATAAGTGCCGAGGGTGATCATAACATGTGGTTACGACAAATAATATAATGTATTAAAATAATGAACGATTTTCCCATTATTGGGAATCAAAAGAATAATTAAATAAACTCACTATAACATAATGTATTGTTTGATAACATGTACAAAGAATTAATATAGTGACTGTTTTTCCTGATTACAAGAAATAATGATTTAAATACCAGCAAAATGAATAAAAGGACATTCAGGATTTTCACAAATGCTATCTTATTATTCTTTTAGTTATAGAAATACATAGAATAGTTATAGTAACTCTTTTGTAAAAAAAATAAGATTAAAACGCTCAGAGGCCACATCGGCCATTAAGTATCCGCCATGAAATGTCTAACGCCCTCTGCGGACAAAAAGACCGAAACTACTCGAACTTTAGGGAATGAAATTTACAGTTTCAGGGTTACATGGGGTGAGATGCATACCAGCGGAGTACCGGGGGAATGCAAATTTGGCCTTTTAAGAAGTAATAAACTTCACTTACAATTTGAGATACGTTGGAGTCGGTACGGTTTTGAGAACAGTCTTAGAAAATTACATGACACGATTAACCAGTGATAAGTTTTTTATTTTTGTTTTTAACTTTATTTCTGGAGAAATTGGTAAAAGGTCGACTTTAGTGCCATTTACTTAAACAATTTAAATAGCCAATTTTAGTGTTTTTATTCTTTTCTTAATTTATATTTTTAAAAGCTAATTATACCTTTTATCTTCTAAATTGGGTTGTTACATTTTCTCTAATAATAGAATTGCCAACAAGAGCAATTTTGAAATTGTTAAACGTTACTAATTTTAAGTTTCTCATTGTATATAATTTCTTTTCTATTTATTTTTGTTAATAGATTTAAGTGTTTTCCGAAACTTGTTCTGTTTAATTTATTAAAAACCTTAACGTGAACCAATTCGCGATTGCGCCTTGGTGAAAGCTTCAAATCAAGATACGTCACCTAACCAGCTAGACAACAGCTTCTATTGAGTCATGAACTTGTGTTTGCTGGTTCTGGTAAGCCCTATATAACCTGTAATTGTTTAGTACTAAAACTGCAAGAGCCAAGAGGAACGACCAAACTTCCAAAGTGCCTTTGTCACTATCAAGTTGAAGTGTGGCTAGGTAGTTATTTTGATATTTATTTATAGGTTTTTAGAATAAATATAAATATGGGATAGCAGTACCATTGTAGCCGAAAGTTATCCAAACTATTCCGTATGCAGGAATCTTCGATTAAATGCATTAAATCACAGGACTTTGGGAACTGGTTGATGATGATGGTGATTTCTGCATAGCATTAAAAACCAATAAAATCATTACATTTTCGCGTTGCGATTAATCCCAGCTGTCAATTCTTAAATATTTAACGATTGCGTCAGACTGAAATATCACAAGAGACTCTTTTTACTTATAATTGACCGAAGAACATGAAAATGTTGTTATTTTATAAAAAAAAGAATTTTTTTAATTATTAACAATTTGTGACTCATCAGTTGACAATTTTCCGGAAATTAGTACTCGATATTCGTAATCAAGGGTTCAAAATGCATGTAGAAAACTTTTTTGGAGCCACGTCTTATTGTCGGCTGGGAAAAGTCAGTCGTCTCCCCGACTAGACTGCTAATTATAATTTTATTTGCCTTATGTAGTTCTTCAAAAAAAAATCAGAAATGGATAATTGAAGAAATATAGTCTGGACATTTCTGAACATTCATGCATTCATGACTGAATTAGTATAACATTGATAATTGTGTAAAATTGACAAAACTGAAAAATGACACACCATAAAAAAGAATATTAGACGATTTCGTGTTAAACTAAATTTAAATACACTATTAAAATAATTCACTAATTTCCTTGATGCATTTCGAAGTAACAATTGTTTATTTTCATTACGTATCAAATTATGAATTTTCGCTTTATACAACATTTTCGTTACTTTATTAAATAACTGTTAATTTAAGTTTTAATTAAAATTTATTTACTGTATGGATACAATTGAAGTTTTCCTTTATTAACGCGGAATCTTTAGCCAAGTATTAATTTAGATGATTTGTCCATAGACCCGTTTCCCACAAGTTTCTGTTTTGTTTGGTTTCCATGTATACAGTAAATAAGCCAAGTTTACCACGTGTAAATAAATTTCCACGTCCCGTTTTATTATCTTCCTTTTTCCATTTCATGTGTTTTGTAAAAGTTACACAAACCGACGAATTTTGAGCTTATTATAAAATCTTGCTTTTCAGGGGTAACATTTTGTTGTCTAAAGTTAAATCAGCAAATATTTGTTCAAAGAGATAAATAATACAATCCTCAGGGACTCCTTATATACTGCTTTAATTTCTAAAAACTTTAGTGTCAACCAAATCCTAACAAGTTATCTTTTACGTAGGGAATAATTATTTTAAACATTTCGACTTTGACATACAAATATATAAAAAACGTTTTAATTAATTTAACTTCGATGTAGTTACGCGATATAAATTTGTTTGTTCTTATTACAACTCTATCTGCCGATTGTAAACTAAATCTGTTGTAACGAAGTTACTGAATTTTTGGGCATGAGTATGTATGCCGGGATTTAATATATTTATTTAACATCCGAAAACTCTGATTCTTGCTGGACAAGAATGCTTAAAGCTTGAATATTACGGGTATATAATTAGATTTGCCGCGCCATGCCGGCAAATACAATTTTCTGATGATTTTCCGACCATAGTAATCGCGCGCCGTATACAGCAGTATTGTATGCGCAATCACCACACACCGTCATTCGTCAGCGTAGTGGGAGCTCGAGCCGACTACTTAAGCTCGAGCAAACCATTATTTCGCTGAGAACTGCACGTTTTCCATCCGGGTCAATAGTTCAAACAGACTGACTGTGTCGCCTGCCAGACCGCGTCTTCCTAGTCTAGCAATGTAGGTGAAGCTAGGCTTGTGTGTATAAGGTGTTTCATCATTCACTACCTTCCTTACGTCCTACCCTGCAAATGGCCAGTATTGTCGAGGACCCTGGTAAGAACGGGAAATGTTGTGTCATCCTACCGTCACTGCCGAGAACCCTTATAAGTACGGGCAGTGTCGGTTTCTTTCCTAATTTCCTACCGCTATTGGTCGACAAGAACGGGTAATGTCGTTCCATCCGGCTGACGCTGTCGAGGACCCTTACAAGTACGGGCAGCGTCAGTTCATTTCTTTCCTTCATACCGTCACCTATACACACACCCACTGAATGCCGTAAGAAGTGTTTTTGTTTCCGTGTTGACCAGGAATGTGTCTCCGATGTCTGTTGAAAAAGGCGCTCAACAACTGCCGCCCCGACGTTTATCACCGCTGCCGTGTAGAGACGCCGCTTACCGCCGATCGATGCTGGGTTACTGTTAGAGATACCATGTGTACCGTCGTCGGTCGAATTGTAGTACGAAGCGCCGTGAACAGCGTCCGCGGATTTTAGACACGAAGTGCGATAATTTGAGTACGAGCCGTCGTGAATAGCGTCGCAATCGTGTAGTACGAGATAACGTATATAGCATCATGACGGGTTACCGTCTCCAGCGCTACCGACCAGTACAAGCTACCGTGAACAGCTCTCATAACATACTCTTGCCCTTCAGACTATTTATATGTTTATATTATTGTCCATCTTAGATTGTAAGTTAGTTTTAGGCCACGTGTTTTTATAAAAGAATAGAATACAGGATACAGGATGTTTTAAAATCGTTTGTTTCATTACTTAATCCCATTTTTAACATTACATGTAATAATTGGCAGCCGGCAGCCAGCACTAATACACCCAATTGACCCCTTGCTTGCCATATCTCCATTGTAACAAGCTGCCCGGTGCATAAGTGGGCCCTCGACCACATGAATCCCGAGGGTGGCGCCCGAGAACCGACCATCGAGTGAATGTTTTGACCATCGGGCAGTCAAACCGTCGAACAGTTCAGAGAACAGGTCATCTAAAAGCAGAAATTTCTTAAAACAAAAAGTTACACTGGCTGATTTGTTTCAATTTGGCCAATGGCTTTCTATCGATTTAGGTCGCTGATTCGGACATATTGGTTTGCGTTAGTACAGAATAGGCCAGCGCACCTCAGAATTGGTGAAGTAAATCCTTTAAACAACTTATAATAGACAAAATATGAAATCTAATACAAGCAATGCCCTTTCCCACCATTCGACACAATCTGAATATATATGCTTGTAGAGATCTGTATCTATACCAAAAGTGGATAATATACTTTCAGTTAGGTGGATAAAATACAATTATATAAAAGAAGTTTAGGTCTCAACCAACTTTCAGCTGAACCAACTGAAAATTGGTTGAGAACTACGCTTCTCTTCTTATGTAATTGTATTTTATACACACAACCGCAAGTATATTATCCACTTTTGGTAAACTTCAGTGTATGCTTATATAATAATTTTTCATATTCTAAAAATTCAATTCATCTTTGCTTTAGATCATTTTCCTAATATTTTAGTAAAATTATTTATTACCGATTTAGGCTTAGAGTTTGTGAACTCTGAGGGATCACCACATTTCAATAACGGCTTGACTACAGACATTTTTTAGATATATTTATTAAATGTAATAAAGGTGTTGTGAAGAAAATATGCATGTGCTAAAAGAGAAGAACACATATTCGATCTTCCACTAAGAAAGAGTATTTTTTTAAAGATTTAATATGCATGATGATTTCCTTTTTGGTAACTAGTTTCTAACAAGTTATTCTGTACTTTGTAAGTTTTGTTCAATCTGAGATTGAATTTCTTTTCCAATATTGATAAAAAAATTACTGAACAATTCAACAATTTCAGACTCATTCTTAACCCAGTTGTCATTATTGAGCATACAATCGTTTTGTTTTGATTTGTTGTTTGTCTTACCAGATATTCCATCTATTATTTTCCATAATTTTTTGTAATATATTTTTTGCTTCAGAAATTTTGGTTTTGAAATTGTTTTTTTTTAGTATTGTTAATATGTTTCTGTATGTTTTAAATTCAGTATGCAGTATTTCAGAATCATTTTTATTTTGATGCCTCTTCAAAACATCCTTATGTGCAATCGAACGAATAACAAAGGTTTACAAAAAAAAAGTGAATGCCTATTTGGACAGATCATTTTATTCTTATGTAATTAGACGCCCTAAATCCAAATCTGAGGTTGGATAGCCTCTGTCACGTTAGGTTTAAGATCATTTCAAGGTCACATGGAGTAAAATTCACTAAATAAATCTGAAGAAGTGGATACATACGTTTTTGAAGTCGCTGAAAACGAATTGGTGATTTGTTTAATCCTCTGAATTCAGGGTCAGTTCAAGGGCAAATTTAGAAAAATCTACAAAATAGATCCGTAAAAGAAATATATATAGACTTTTGGAGGCGGTGAATCTGAATTTGTGGTTTATTTAAAACCTTGAGGTAAACCAGAGGTCATTCCAAAGTAATTTCAAGGTCAAATTGAAAAAATCCATTAAATAAATCTGTAAAAAATAGAGCACATGTGCAGCTAGATCGATATCCGTTACGCAACAGAGAGGCAAGCGGATTGACTTTTTGAGCCAAAACTCAAGATTCCAAAACCATGTATCCCACGCAGGTATGTGAAAGAAACGAGTTTTCAGGACGAAATTCAAACTTCTAAAACCATATACCCCTCGCGCAACTAAGTCGATTTCCACTACATAATAGCTAGCCAAGCGAGTTTTATAACTGTATAACACAAACCTCAAACTCTCATACATGCTGTGCCTGGGGTGTATGGTTTTCGATAAGGGATTTTATCTCATATGCTCATAAATCCTTGCTTTTCGCCTCTGTCTGCTAAGTAACGAGAATTGATCTCGCTGCGCGTGGGATATGTGGTTATGAAAGCTTATGTTTGAGGATATTTATAAAAACTTGGTCCGGTCGCCTATCTGCTGTATAGTGGCAATCAATCTAGCACCACGTTAGAGTATGGTTTTGGCAGCTTGAGTTTCGCCTTAAAAACTCAATCCGCTCCCATGTTTGCTATGTAATAGATATCAATGTGTGTGAGTTATGTGAGTTTGGGACCTTGAGTTTTGGATACTATTTTATAATAACTAACTCCGCTAGCATATCTGCTGAGTAACGAACATCAATCTAGCTGTGCGTGGGGTACGAGATTTTGAGAGCTCAAAAATTCGAAACGCTTGCCTGTCTGCTGTGTAGCGGATATCGATCTAGCTGCGCATGTATTCGCTTTTTACACTTTCATTTAGTAAATTTTTTCAAATTGACCTTGAAATGACTTTGAACTGACCTCTGGTTAACCTTGAGATATTAAACAAGCCACTAAATAAGGCTCCACGCCCTCCAAAGGCTCTCTATATTCTTTTACAGATCTATTTAGTAGATTTTTCCCAATTTAACCTTAAAATGAAGCTGTAATGACCTCTGGCTGACCTTGGAGGATAAAACAAACCTCGAATTCGGATTCAGCGACTCCAAAAACCTAGGTTTTTACAATTTTATTTAGTGGATTTTTCTCAATTTGACCTTGCAATGACCGTAAAATAACCTCTAGTCGACCTTAGGGGATTAAACAAACTACGAATTCGGATTTAGCGACCTTAAAAACATATGTATCTGCTTCTCAGAATTCATTTAGTAAATTTTACTCCAGTTGACCTTGAAATGACTTTGAAAATGACGTGATAGAGGTTATCGGACGTCGGATTTGGATTCAGGGCGTCTAATTAGACAAGAATAAAATGGTCTGGTCTTGTCGTAATCTATGTTTTTTTTTTGTTTTTATTGCCGCTATTGATTTTTTTTGGTATTAATACATTTTGTTATAAAATAAGGTAAATTTTTAACAAGACACTGATACACCCGTTCTCCATCATCAAAGTTAATTCCATCCTGCCAGGGATATTTTGTGTCTTAAGAGGTAAGGAGTCTATTGCAGTTGAATATTTAAAAGCAATTTTATATCTTAAATATTTCTGTATATATATATATATATATATATATATATATATATATATATATATATATATAAAATAATATAATTTTAAGAAATTTATTATTCCACACTTTTTTGTTTCTGGCTATCAAGATTTTCAGTTTTGATTTTAATACGCTTCTGATGTCGATAAAATGTTTCAATTTAATGGTAAAAACCGTGACATTATTTAACGCTTCCTATAAAAATTATGACAGTTTTTATGTTATCATTACTTTTAGATAAAAGTTTGGTTTAAACACAAATATTGAAAATATTTAGATCGAAATTTTAATTTGAAAATTTGAACTTATTAATTTCATACTTAAAGTGGTATTGTGTTATACTAACTACTAACTGCTAATCACAAAAATAATTTAAAAAAAATGTTATATTGGATATAATATATTGACATTTGGGTATTTAAATACAGTTGTGTTAGAAACACCATTTTAGTTATCAACCAACTAGAAAAACCTTATAGTATACGGGCAGACGTGCCCTGATCTAATACGGTTAGAAACAAAGCACTAACTCAGATTTAAAGAATACGAGGAAATCCACAAAATACCATCGGATGAAAAGACTCTAATATTGGGTGACCTAAATACAAGAATAGGCAATGAAGTGATAGATGGGATCAAAAACAAGTACAACGAAGACCATATTAACGAAAATGGCGAAATCTTGATTGATTTCTGCACAAGCAACAACATGAGAATAAATAATACATTCTTCCCCCATAAGCCTCAACACAAAATAACCTGGCAAAATACCAGAGGACAAAATTCAATAATAGATTATATGATATCAAATAAAGTTTTACATCCAACACAAGTATTAGGCGTCCGTAGCTTAACATCTGCAGAAATAGGATCCGATCATAGATTAGTACTATGCAAATTAAGACTTAAAATACAACACAAAAAGGAAAAGCCACCGAATATTAAAAATAAATTAAACATTGAATCGGTAAGTGATGAATCAACCAAAAACTTGTATAAAAAGAGACTTGCAGAAATGATCAAAGACAACTCTAAGAACAAAGAAATAAGAAACAGAGTAAACGCCGACATAAGACAAATCAAAAACGAATATTGGCGAAGGTTCACAGTAGATATGGAACATGACTTGTATGGGGCACAAAAGAAGGTATGGAACATGATCAGAAGAAGGAAACAGGATATAAACGAATATACACAATCCCAAAAAATTTCTGAGCACGAATGGGAAGAACACTTTAAAACACTATATAGAAATACAGATCAATCACAACAGAACAACTACCCATCCGAAAATGCATCTGAATATGATGAATACACCAAGGAAGTAAGCCTCCAAACGACGAAAGACACGATAGCCAAATTAAAAACGAGAAAAGCCCCAGGACCCGACAATATTCCCAACGAACTAATTAAATTTGGTGGAAATGCATTACACGAAGAACTAACAAAACTCTTTAACAAAATAATTAAAAACCAAGAGATACCCCGAGATTGGAAGAAAAGTATAACAGTACCTATTTTCAAGAAGGGTGATAAGAAAATCACGGAAAACTATAGAGGAATAACTTTATTAAATTCAATAATGAAATTATTCACCAAAATCCTTGAAGGTATAATAACTGATTATTGCAGAATATCAGAAGAACAGCAAGGTTTCCGCAAAAACAGATCTACAGTAGATGCCATATTCATCGTAAGACAGATAGCAGAGAAATCTATTGAATTTACTAAGCCGGCTTTTATGTGCTTTATAGATCTCACTAAAGCCTTTGATAGGGCGAGACTGGATGATATTCTACAAATAATGCGAATTAAAGGCATCCCAAACAATTTAGTTAACATCGTTGAACAGCTAAACTCCAACACCACAACACAAATCTCAGTAAGCGGCAACCTAACTAAGGATGTACCGATAACATCGGGCATACGACAGGGGGACTCTCTGAGTCCATTACTGTTTACCATAGTAATGGACCAAATAATTGAGAACGTCAAAAGAGCGGCACCAGGGTACAGAATGAATACCGGGGAAATAACAATAATATGTTACGCTGATGACGCCGTCATAGTCTCGGAAAATGAAGATGATCTCCAAAGACTTCTATTTGCATTCCACACCATAAGCAAGCAATTCAACATGAAAATATCCATCGATAAAACTAAGTCAATTGTAATAAGCAAAGTGCCCTTAAGATGCAAACTAGTAGTGGATGACAAACCAATAGAACAACTTATGACCTTTAATTACTTAGGAGTTGAGATATCCGCAAACCAAGACAGAACAAGAGAAGTAAGAAACCAAGTAAACAAGGCAAATAGAATCTCAGGAAGCCTGGCGGATATAATATGGCACAACACATACATGAGCAAGGACGCAAAAATAAAGATCTACAAGACCTGTATTCGACCGATAATGACGTACGCAATAGAGACGAGAGCTGACAACACAAAAACAAAATCAATTCTAAGAACTGCCGAAATGAAAGTACTAAGAAGAATATCGGGATACACATTAAGAGATCACATACGCAATTCAACAATACGCGAGGAACATGGAATGCAGGATATAGTAAGATGGGGACAGAAGCGCAGAAGAGCCTGGAATGAGCACGTAGGAAGAATGGCGCAAAATAGGATAGCGAGAATCGCCCGAGATGGAACACCAGAAACCAGAAGACCAATAGGTAGACCGCCTAAAAGGTGGAGAGAGTCCTGGATTTCAACATCGAATGAAATGAATGATTGAGTTGGAAAAAACAGGCTTTAAGCCTATAACAAGAGGAAGAAGAAGAAGAGGAAAGGATGGAAACCTCTCCCAAGGCACTGCACCGTCATCTATAGACTGGTTTCGAACTTATCAGTTCTCGTCAGTACAGAGTAGGCAAGCACACCGTAACATAGAAACAGCGAATCCTTTAGTCAACTTGTGTTGAGAATGGAGTATGCCTGACGTTATAGAATAAAGTTTCTTCAGTTAGTTGTGAATAAAATAGTTCCACTGATATAAATGTAAAAAATGTGACTTTAACATTCAACAAAAATAAAAACAAGGTTGATACCAAAATGCCCATTATCGGCAGCTAGGAACCCTTATAGTTTTCTATGTCAGTCCTCCCTTTGCCTCTGTTACAGACTTATAGCCATATCAGTGTTTTTTTATCAATTACTATGAATAGACGTGAGGCGAAAATCGAATAAAAAACGGTGAAAAAGTTTTCTTTGGCATAGAGGGATATATATATATATATATATATATATATATATATATATATATATATATATATATATATATATATATATATAGGGTGTTCTCAAAGTTGAGACATTTATTTTAACATCTTGTAGAACTGGTTAAGAAAAATCGATTTATCAAAAATCGTTTATATAAATATGACGAATGAAGAAATTATTAACAATTATTTAAACAATTTAAAAATTTAAAAACTATAATACAAACCTTATTTCATGATATTTTCAACCACTGCATTGTAAAAACTCTGTTTAATATACTGAACAGATTACATCTTGCTCAACAAAGAGTGCTCAAAATTGTCACCATTTAAAAACTAAACGAATTGAGGTCGTTGAAAAATTAAGTAATATTTTACCCCCACATATAATTGATGAATTCGATAGGCATCAAAAAACCAAATTTAACAAACTTTTTAATTTAATAAAAAAGCCAATATACAAAAATTACCAACTTAAATCTACCAACATTAAAAATATTAAATCTCATCCACGTTGGTTTAAAAATTTAACAAATATTGACATACCCAGAGAGGTCATTGGCTTGATTTCCCTTGATGATAAACAGGAGGATTCCTTTCGTTCTCAATAAACTAATATTATTACAAATTTCTTACATATGAATCATAACAACAGACCGTTTTTGTCAAACATTTATAACAAAAGTAGGCTCTTTTTAAGGAACCACCCAGATTTATATATACTACGTTGTGATAAGGGTAATGTATCTAGCAATGAAAAAAGATGAGTATCTGTCAAAGAGTCAAGAATTGTTAGATGTTATCAATTATTACAAAAAATTAAATCACAATCCTACATATACCCTTCAATTTAAAGCTAACAAATTAGTTAAATCTCTATACGACAAGGGCGCCATTGATATATATATATATATATATATATATATATATATATATATATATATATATATATATATATATATATATATATATATATATATATATGTTTCTATTTGTTAATTTGACTCTCTTCTCAGGTGAGTTCAGATTTTTTTAAAGATCACACTTAGATAATTAATACACAAATAGATTAAAACACAATATAAATATTTTATTCAACAATTAATAAATAGCACAATTTTCAACTATTCTGGATGAAATTATATGAACAATGCTATAATATTTCATGCAACTATATTTCTTATCAATATTGTCATTTATTTATTTCAATTTACCATGCATCGTCCCTTTTTAATAACCTGTATCACTCCTGTTGTATATATCTGTTTGCAATACTTCAAAAACGGATATTTATTAGATCACCATGGATCATATTACATGTGAAAAACACCATTTCACTAATTTTCAAACACGATTTCCTTTTCAAATTCACAGTTCAAAAAGCATTAGTGCTTATGGAACAAAATCCAGCATGCTCATTCGTTTATTTTAACTTTAAAGGCGTGGCCTAAAAGTTATTATAAAATACATCGATCACAAGCATCGCTCTTCTCGATTCAACATCTATCAGAAGCACAACAAGCAACGACCGTAGCGGTTACCAGTTCCAGTACCTTCATACACCAACCACGACGATCTTTCTGAAGGCATCGAAGTCTTCAAAGAACGTCCAGTCTTCGCTTCAGTAAACATAAAATCATATTCTCGGAGTCTTTGGGCGTTTAGTAGCTATCACTTGCACAAAGATAGTGAAAAATCAAAGATTCAAGAAGATTTTAAAGCGAAATGCAAATAACTCGGATTAAATAC
Organism: Diaprepes abbreviatus; assembly: GCA_034092305.1. NCBI lineage: Eukaryota > Metazoa > Arthropoda > Insecta > Coleoptera > Curculionidae > Diaprepes > Diaprepes abbreviatus. The sequence continues at coordinate 191,464 of JASJET010000090.1, read as the reverse complement.
GGTGTCTGGGAATTCCCCTTGTATAAAACATAGTGTTGGACTTTAGGTAGTATCTGCATACGAACGCCTAGGTAAGTTTTCACAACTACAATGCTCTCAGACACTATAGTTCGAAAGTCGGGTGTTATTCGTAATTGTATACACGAACTGGTGTTGCAATTACGGATCACGGACACAAACTTCGCGATTTAATTCGAATTAAACATGAGTTTCCCAATACTCAAATAACATAACCTCAAATTCACAAATATGGTATAATTTCCTATATCATATTTTTTCCAGAAAACTTCATTCAAATTTGTCCAAAACAAATTTACTTTCATTCATTTTAACACTCCTATAATATTATTTTATAATATTATATTCAATTTTCGCTTAGATAAAATTTTCATATTTTTTCTAAGTCCACAGTTACTAGTACTGTTTTAGCACATTGGTTAACCATACATTTTTCACAGCGTTTCACAGTTCTATTACCCATATTTATTTTGCGGATTTGAACACAAAACTTCTTTTAATCTGTTCCTTGTTAACCCCACATTTTTAGCTAATTTTCAATATATTTCAGAACAAGAAAACGCCTTCCTTTCGGGATTCTTAGTGTGGGAATACCCGGGAAAAAAAGGTTGGTTCTTGAAATATTAATTGGATTTTATTTTATCCCTCTTCAGCGACTTTAACTGCGGGAATTAAAAGCAACTTATGACATGATTGAAGTGATAAGATGTATCCCTTGCGAGAGTTAAATGGACTGTTACATTTACGACGTTTAGGAATGGATTACAAGAAAAGATATGTACAGTTAGTTATAATTACACACATCATACATTAATAAACACATGGGTAAAAATAACGCTAAAACTTCTTATTGCGGAATAAGTTTTATTCTCAATTTTCAATATGCGCATTACCTTACATCCCTGTAGCGGATTTTATATTCAAATTATGAATCATTTTCATGCGGAACGTTGTACAACAAATTTCTTTTGCGGAAATTTTTATCACAAAATTTTTCCAAATTTTCTTTGCGGAAAATACAAACAAAACAAAAGGCCTATAAACTCATACACTTGTAAGTTCCCCTGACTAAGTGTTATTCACCGTAATGCTTAGTTTATCCAATTCTTGATTTTCTCTCAGAATCTCAACCTTGGAGCATTCCAAGCTCAAACATTCATCATGCTTTATGCATAGCCGACAAATGCTTATTTTTGGAAGCAAACTTTACTTCAATTTCCTGAAGTAAACAGAAGAAACAAAAGCCCCTTTTATCATTCACTCCCCTTTGCCCCGGTGAGCGAGAAGAAAGGTGAGGCGGCCAGATTTCCTATCTGGTCGGGTGGTTTAGGAGGGACTCTCACCGCACCCCCCTGCGTTGCGGTTCAATGAGGTAGAAAAAAATTAGAAACGACTTTTCACTTTCTAAATCTACCTTATAACAACGACAAATAGCGACCTGGTGGAAATGAACCACGATAGCGCTCGTTACAGGACCAAACACGCATCACGTTACGGTCTAGCGATATAAATTTATACTTGAAAACGCTTCGCCTACGATTGTTATGGTCCCTGCTTTATGAAGATATCGCACACTATAGCAATTTTAGGAATGACATCAGACAAGTCTGGCGCTTTTGACGACTGACTGAAATCCGGAAAGCTCGATTCAATATGCGTTCAGCAACCAAACCACACCCAAATAAAAAAAAGGAGGCGTTCCTTAGTGCGATACTCCTTAGCAACGTTTTATTATTTTAATTTGTAAAACGTGTTTAAGTTCACGAAATTTAGTTTTTTTTTTTAATTTTTCGTCTGCCGTGATATAATTCAATTAACCACTAGAATATGTTAGTATAGTGACACCTACTATTGATGATGAATATTATTATGTATTATCAGGTGTCGCAAATAGTCATGCCCCTAATGGAAAGGACATATGATTAGCGATCTAATTTTCGACTACCGAAAATGTATGGATGTTTCGTCCCGATACCGGTGGTGGACTCATCAGTGGGATCCACCGGTATCTTTCCCAGACATCCTGTTTGTCATGCTTTCTACAAAACTTGGATTCCTCTTTAGCCAAGTTTTGTCGGCAAATAATGGTGAGATGTTAGGTTTCACAATATGCCCCCGCAAGGCATCTGCTTACCCGACTTTGACTACAATAGGAAGTCCAAGCAGTAGAAAAGCATATGTCTGAGAAAGAATATGAAATGAACATCCTCGGTGGTGTTCCAAAGGTCAGGCCGGGCTGAATCAAAGCCCTTGAGCGGTTTTTGACGTTTGTCCTATATCCGCATTATGAGCGGTTTGGACGTTTGTCGTATATTCGTCGTCCTGTCACGGTCGCCATGTCGCAAATAGTCATGCCCCTGATGGAAAGGACATATGACTAGCGATCTAATTTTCGAACCACCGAAAATGTATGGATGTTTCGTCCCGATACCGGTGGTGGACTCATCAGTGGGATCCACCGGTATCTTTCCCAGACATACTGTTCGTCATGCTTTCTACAAAACTTAGATTCCTATTTAGCCAAGTTTTGGCGGCAAATAATGGTGAGATGTTAGGTTTCACAATACAGGCTAGTATAACAAGTTATTAGTTTATTTTTTTTTAATCTTGTAAAAAGTTAGACTATTATTGATGTGAGTTTTTTTAATGTCTACAAACAAATAAAAGCATTCACCTGTTTAGACTATTATAAATACCTTGGTTTTGGTTTCTGTACCTTGGTCCCAATATCATAAACACAATTCCAGTATATTATTTCACTCGTTTTCTTCTTCAAAATTTTTAAATATCCAAAATATTTTGTAGTAGTTTTCTGTCAAGTAAGGAAATTACAAATATTTATTCCAAAATCTCATATAATTAATCTCTTCTTTAAAATTATACCAATAAAATTTTCTTATATTCTTCAAATCACTATTTTTCGTATTTGTTGTTATTTGAGAGTTGATAATTTTATTCATAGGACAAACTTCGATGCTTTTAATTAATTTTATTAAATTTTAAACTTGTTTTACCTAACAAAACAAATACATAACCTCTTAAAAATAAAAAATAAAATATTTCACTTTTGTTTTCAGATGACGTATGTAAACAAATGAAAAATTTGAGGTTATAGTCAATTTCGGCAGTTCGATAGACGCGGTGCTTTCAGCAATAGGATAACTTCAACTCTGCCGAAATTCTTACGCTTCGGCTTTTAAAAGAATCCGAAACATCTTAAACGTCATCAACCTGATCGGTCAGATTTATGACACCAGACAACTTGATAAATGTTATCACCTTGAAAAATTGCGATTTATAAAGACCTTTTAATTTGACCAATTTTTACTGGAATTTTTTATGTTTTGATGAATATATGGATCAAAATTTTATCATTGATCATTATTGAACTTGCCCAAAATAAACTTTAGAGCTCTCTCGACACTTTGATATACATTAAAACAAACCACTTTGGCATACTATTTATATATTAAAATTGATGAAAATAAACAGCTTGCACATAGAAATTTATGAATATTTTACTCTAATTTTGTTCGAAAAAACTCTAAAATATTTATTGTTGCCTCGGATAATATTATTCACGTATTAAACAACATTTTCTTGATATTTTTATCCTAAATTTGCTAACAAAAAGTTAAATGTATCTTATTAACTAGGTAAATCTGTATTATATTTTTCACCATACATGGTTTTAATTTTCACATATTTGTCCAATAAACCTTAAAACTATTACATTCTTGTTTGATACTCAACATTAATGAATGTTTTTCACTTATCACAGTGTTCTTTGCTCAAAATCCGCACTAATAGTACACTTCACGTACTTTCTGGATCAATGTGTAATTGTTTATATTGGGACCAAAATAGATGAGTGACACTTGATTCTTAGTTTTTTTAACGCATTCACTCACTTATAGTTCAAATAAAAATATATATTAGTTTACATTAATATTTCCTCTTTCTTGTTCAATTTATTTAACATAGTTTTTTTTATTGAACTTTTGTCTCTAAAGAGGAAAATAAGTCAAAATTTTGCTAAAAAAATCAGTTCTAAAATTATATGTTTTGTCCAGCATTTTGGTAGATATTAAATTATTCTTAAAACTATTCCTATTTATCTAGTCTATATTTTAAACAAAACACCTTAAACTATACTTAATTCTAATTGATACTCTAATCTACACTATGGTTACTAATTTATTATTAATAAATGTTGCGTATTATTTTTATCGTACAATTTCTAACAAATATTGGGTTTTATCCATTATCTACACAATATATATATATATATATATATATATATATATATATATATATATATATATATATATATATATATATATAATGTAGCACTTTTTAAAGTTATTCTGTTTTTCAGATACCAATTTAGTTTAAAGATAAATGTTTTACTTGATACTAATTTTTATTTAAATAAGTTTAAGAGCTCGCTGAAAGTTATTTCTCTATTTACTTAGGAATTTTCAGTATTTTAAACTTCCCATTAACATTTTACTTCTCTTCAGGATAAATTAAGATTCTTTATTTTACATTTTCTAAAGCAGTACCAAAAGATAAGCTAAAATCTACCAAGTAATTTCTTACCGAGAGATTTATTGCTACATTTTCGTCTTAACAAATTGCTTGTTAAGTATAGTCAAACATAGGATATTTTGTAACTTGCTCTCCCACGCTTTTCTTGACAAAAATCTCTTTTCCGTTTTACAATAAATAGAGTTTCACTAAAATAAAGATACAAATATTATTAAAAAATGTAACTTTAAAGCTAAGGCCATATCCTAACAGTATTAAGGGCTAAGATTTAACAATATAAAAAAAAGTTACTCGCGGGAAATTTGAAATATTTAGCTCACGTGTTTTGGAATAAAGAAAATTATATAGACTAGCTAAATAAATGAAAATTTTTATAGAAAAATATACACAGTTGTATCTAATTTTTAAAACTATCACTATACATTCATCGCAATCATCTGCAAAAGTAGCTCAGTAATATTTATGTGTAAAGTCAACGACACAAAAGACCTATCACAACGTCCAGCCTTACTGCGGGAATATGAAATTAGATCAAGATAAAAATTGAATAAGAATAAAACAAATTTAGTCAGTTTTACATCATTCGTTCGGTAAGAGTGTATAGTCAGTTTAAAAAGTCCAGACAGAGTAGGAGGGGTGTTATACAAAAGATTATGGAATGACGCGTGATTCTTTTGGCTGAGAAAAAAGAAAAAATTACATACATTCATATAAGAATTTTATATAAAAAATATAAAAGACTAATAGAAAACAACAAACAGAAACGTACACGATGAAGTGTAAATTCAATCAATGACTATTATAGCTGAGCGTTAGCTATTATTGTCTTTGAGTCAGTCCAATAGAAATTCGCACAGCAATGAGTTAGCAGGAAAGCCTTTTCTTGCATCAGATTAATATGATATAATTTGTGGCAGTATTTTTTCTGATTTTAACCATTACTCAAAGTATAACATCCACATAAACGGAAGCGAAGCAAAGAAGATCATGAAGTTAGATTTTGACTAGGAGGCTTTGTGTTGCATCTGGGTAATTTGGATTATTATTTCATAATTTGAGATATTAGTCATATTCTTATAAAGTTTGACATCCAAATTTGCGTTACAGTGGAAGAAATATGCTTTAGATACGAGACAAAATTACAACAATAAAATATATTTTCTTTTCAATGTCTTGATTTTTGATTTCTAGAAACCGATAATTCTATATAAAAACATATTTTTCTAAATATCGAAAACACCTAAACCTATCTGAAATAATTACAATTAGAATTTTTCTATATTTCTGCTAAAAAATATCTCTAACATTTCTGCAAAACTACATCGTCCACACCAGACCAACGAACTCCCATAAAACCCGCAAAAAACGGTTCCATTCGTGTTCGATGGTATCCTAAGTATGACATGGTTTAATCTTCATTTTGAGTTATGTCATTGATTCACATTCTTTTACAACACAATATAACATAAAATTATTAATTGCTATTAATAGGTTTATGTTATAATAAACTTAATTGGAAATTAACCCCTTGATTTAGAGAAAGTAACTCAGTTTTCTAATAGATTACAATATTAAAAGTAAATATTTCAATCAAAAAATAAAAAATGCTTGTTAAATTTTCTGTATGATTGATTTAAATTTTTTTAAGACTATTTGTTTTATAGGAACAACCTTCACATAATATTTTAAATTTTTTACATACCTTTCAAATTTATTTTATTTTCTTAAGGCATATAAATGTTTTTCTACACCAAAAGTAAATGTAACATTTGATAGTGCCTTGTACAATTGTTTTTGATAATTGACTTTTATCGATTATGCTACATGGCTTCAATTTGCATATTGGTCTATTTGTAGCAATTACTGGACACTTAATTCGAAATTTTATAAGTTCTAACATAAATAAAGTCTAAAGCTTCACTTTCATGCTCCTTGCCACTATTATTGTTAATAAAAAATTTGCAGGATGAAAACTTTAATAATGTTTTAACTAGATAACCAGAAATATATTTTAACGTACATCTGGATAATTTTGTCTTTCCAGTAAAAAAGTTTTCAAGGGTTGATAGATTGACTGTGCACTTGTCATTGTTTCGGAGAAAGTCATAGCTGATACTATGAAAGTCGTTTCTGCTCGTTAGAAACCTTTGAAGACAAAGTAATTATTTCTCGGTCCATATGTTCAGCTTTTGGTTGGCTCGCCTAATAACACCCATTAATGCCAAAAGTGATTAATATTTTAATTCTTTTCATACCTAACGCTCTGGCTTTTATTTCTCTAGTTTTTTCTTCTAAGGAAACTTCCAGGGTATGTTGACTATACTCACACGGTTGGTGTATGTATTCCAGTGCTTTTAAAACATTCGATTTTTTCTGTGAGGGCACTGGATATTAATTTAGGAAAACGACGTTTTTTAAAAGAATCGTCTTTTGTCCATCTATGCACACAACACTTATTTCCATGCATAATTGAAATGAATATGAAAAAATATGCACATGCACATGTAGGAAATCACTTTATAGGATACACCTTGTGATAATAGGATTCGTCAATTTCCTATCGTGGGTTAATGTATTGGTTTGATTTGTACTCATCTCAACATAAATATCTTACACCAATTTCAAATATATTAGAAGGGGAAAATTACCGTTAAAATTTTTTTCACTTAACGTGCCAGTAAATTTGTACTGCCACTCAAAAATTGCAACCAGTTGAGAGTGTGCGCAATGAAAATAATCGTATCTTAAATCTTATTTCTCACTAGTGTCCAATGCATAAAATAAAAATAAAGGTGGTGAGAAAAATTAATAAAACTCCCACATCATAAGTTATTTTCAGCAATTGCTTTTAAAGTTACACTTTCATCCTCTTACCTTATACCTAGAAAACAGATTAGTAACCTAATAATGAACAACCTATTTGCAGCAGTCAAGACTAATAAATTACCACTGTTAATTCAGGATTATTTCTAGGCATCCATCTAGTCTCTCGTCTAAACTGAAGGGTACATACTGATGCTCTTGTAGGAACTTTAGCAAGATATGCTTATATCCTCAAGGTTCTTTCCCCAATGTATGTGTCACAGCTGCCTTGATTGCATATCACGCTCATATCCATTCACGTATTATTTTCTGGGGCAAGGGCTGCGAAGTTCGTCGTATTTCAGTTTTACAAAAACATGATCTGGAAATTAATTTAATCTCAAACAACGATATTCATGTAGACAACTATTTAAAAACCAATCTATAGTCACCGTAACCTCGACTTACTGCAATATTCATAAGATCGCATGAAAACTTATTATCCAGTCATCTCAGAGCACATAACCACAATACGAGGGGTAAATCTGACATAATTCCCACCAGCATCTATCTATGTTACATTCAAACATAGGTAAAGAGCGACACAAATATTGCGTCAACTTTCTTTACCAAATTTAAAAACGAAACTAAAGATCTTCCTACTAGAAAATGTCTATTATTTAATAAAGGGGTACTTCGATGACTCATAAAATGTATTGTGTTAGAATGCTGTATATTTTCAATTTTTAATATATTTCTTTGTATTCCTTCTTTTATATGTACTTTTTCTTTTATTGTATGTTTTATGTTATTTTATAGGAGTAACAAATTCTACGCCCGACGGGCAAGTGTTAATGTATTTAAATCGTTTTAACTTGGAACTACCTATCGCCACTTTGAAATAAAAACATTACACTACAAAAAAAGACTTGCCTCTCATTGTTTTTAAAATTACAACTTTTTCTTTCCATTTGATTACACAAGCATCTATAAATTCTGGACATTATGGTGAATGTTTATAATAGACAGTAAGCGAATAACTGCTGATAAAGAATGCAGTTAAACCACGTGCTTATATAAATCATCTCTAGAATTTTGTAAAAAATCGGATACCATTGTCTGTTTAATCGTAGACCTATTTCTCTATTGAGAATTGAAGTAATAAAGTGAATAACTATGCTTTTTACCCTTTTACTCGCTTTCATGTTATCAATATTTATTTTTCTTTGTTCTTACATTTTTTGTTTTTTTTTGTTATCACGCTGTGCCCATTTAAACATCTAAAGCTACGAGGATGGGATAAAATGTTTCCAGCCTTCTCTAGAGATGGCGCTCACAGCACCATTTTGATTATGTCACCTTAAAACACCATCACTCGTCAGTACATTTAAAGCTCCTTATTCGCGGGGGATACGGTTCATAAATATGCTTTGAATACAGAACCGTGAATACAGAATAGTAATTTGTATGGGATAATAGGGGCTATGTTCCAAGTTCACAAAATGCCTTTCATCTCGAATTCATAGTCGGCTGCGGCACTAACAATTTGCCTTAAAAACAAACTTCTTTCCATTAATTTGCAAGAAGAAATCATAAAGCTCATCAGCCATTCGTAAAAATTTTTATGTTTTTTTTTTTTAATTTAACATCTGTTTAGTGCAGGTTGCAACTTCCTTTTCTATGAAATGGGTATCAACTATCTCCTCTAGTTGGTTTCAGTTATATCTTTATTTTGCGAATCAAGCAACTCTTCAATATTCTATTTCTTTCTATATGTTCAAAACCATCTTATCCTATGCTATTGGTAACTTGAAAAATGTTTTCAGTTAATGTTTGAATTTTCACGTATTCTTCATTATCATTGACAGTTAGATGTATTCACAGTTTTTTTCAGCTTGCTTTCATTGAGTATAATTTCAGCTCTAGCAGTAATGTTAACGATACACTTTGATATATTTAAATGTTTTAAACATTGCATAACATTTATATCAGAATGACATTCCACGATGTCCAGCAGGATTTTAAAGGTTCGTAAAGAAGCTGCTTGGCGTTAAATGACTTGTGGTCATGGTGGGATGTTATGGGCCCTCCAATGAGGCTTGAGCATCGAAGATTCCGTGTTTATTTATTCATATATGTCCTCGTTCACTGCAAAAATTCACGAACTACAATTTAAAATCATGCTGCTTGTATTATGTATTATACTTTCTCAACTTGGTCGCTTCGAACTTCATCCTTGTCCCAAACTTTGACTAACGCAACCTTAAACTAAATCGCCTACAATGAAAAGCTTCAATCTCTATAGCTTCAATAGCGCAAGGGTATACCTTTAAAAGGATATTATGTAGAAAAAGGAATGTTTGTGTTTTCCTTACGAGATCGGAAAAATTTCATTCCATTTTCATATTATTCGTATGTGATATACATTACAAAAGAGCCATGCCTCATTATATTTGACATTGCGGTGCACTTATAAATTCTGGACATTATGGTGATTGTTATATGGTTGGGAAAAAAATGTTGAGCCAATAGTGTTAGTATATGGCCAATATTGGCGGGAAAAAAAGATTAAACTCATATTCTTACTAAAATATTCTCTCTTTAGAATTTATCTGTACTAAATTCGACTCATCATACGTATTAAAAGCCATTTTTTTATAACTGCGGAATTACCTACGTATTTTTATTAATATGTGATAGCATGGAATATAATAATTGCTTTATAATGTTGACATTTATATTAATCATATTTTTTCATTTCGTGTCAGGTTTTGCACATTTAAACATTCAAAACTATATTTAAACACTTAATGACATCTAAAATGTTCACGTGTAAAATTTAAGAATAATAACTTTATTTTTATTATAGCTACATGGAATTTATAAAGTCTAGTTTCCTATTTCGTTCCTTGCAATTACTGGGATATAAAATAATAAACGTTATTTTTGCAATGTCCTCTTAACTGAGCAAATAATTTAAATATATTAAGAATCGGAATAAAATTAATTTACGTATATGCACAGTGTTAACTTGTTGGATAATCGCGCAGGGCCATGGTACTACTTAATCTTATCTAAAATAATATTTTTTATTATAATTTAAACATTTTCGGATAATTTTCCCTTTTTCATATTAATTATATAGACGTTTGGCAACAAGGCAATAGCTTAACATGCGTGGTTTTTTTTTCTATGTATAGGTTTTTAGATGTGCTGAGTCTGAATTGCGCTAACAGGTCACGGTTTTCCACCAATACGTAGAAATGAAACATAAATATCAGCGGCTTTTAAATATAAAATATAAACACGGCTTTTGATTACCGTTGGATTTTAAAACGGAATCTTGTTTCAAAAGGCATTTAATGGAACCAGAACTCATTCCAAAGCTCCTTGGAAAATAAGGCATTCCACTAGCTACTATTAAAAAATATAGATAAGATTTTGTTCAAATCATAGCCGTTGTAGGCATTCTAGTTATACAGTATAACAAACACAATAAATATTTCAGTTGGCCCCTTCCCCCACAAAAATTCGAAAATTAGAAAAAATATGAAAAAACAGTTATAATAATATCAAAAAGTTTACTCCACCAAGAGTTGGCAGATAAGTTAAAACTATTGCAGGTAGGAAAGGTGCCTTACTACAAATATAATCCAAAGCCTATTCTTGAAAACAATTATACTGGGATCGAACAGTCCTAACAGATCAAACAGTTGCTCATAACAGACCAGACATTATACTAACAGATAAAATTTCCAGGCGAACTACACTAATCGACACCGCTGTACCGAATAACAACAACCTAAGGTCAAAATACAACTAGAAGATCGCCAAATACAGAGATCTGGAGGTTCAAATCCGCAGACAGTGGGCAATGAACAGCGTCCACACGATTCCTATAATACTGTCAACAACTGGAGCGATACCAAAGAACCTCCTGCAGAACATCAAGGGACTGGGACGTAGTGAGCATCTATATAAACCGATTCAGAAAGCGGTTCTCCTTGCAACCGCGCGAACTGTCCGAAAGTTTGTAGGAAGTGCAGAAGACCACGCCACCTAGGACCCGATAACATGGAAAGGGTCCCCACAGAGCTTCATACTTTTGGTGTCTTAGTATACCTGGTATGAATGAATAATCCCTGGAGGGAGTGCGAAGCCGTTTGGCTTGTAAATCTTATAATAATAATAATAATAATCCGTCCGAAAGTTCGTAGGAAATACAGCAGACCACGCCACCTAGGACCCGATAACATGGGTAGGGTTCTCACAGAGCTTCATACTTTTGGTGTCTTTGTATGCCTGGTATGAGTGAATAATCCCTGGAGGGAGTACGAAGCCGTTTGGCTTGTAAATCAAAAATCAAAAAGTTTCAAAACTCATAATTACACAGACCGTTCAGGTTAATTAAAGTAAAAAAATTGTTATCTTACCATTTGTAATATCTGTAAAAGAAAATCATATTCTTTTTATCTTCAAATGCTTATAGAATCTCAAGTATTGAAGCTTTTTCGGCGGGCCTAAGAGAGACTATGCATCTTGGAAAAATATTTCTTCCATTTTTCTTTATTCTTGTCATTTGCTCATTCACCATCCAGGCGTAAACCAGGTAATTCATATCCCATCTTGGTAGAATACAAATTCGAAGTTACCCTAATTGGATGAATTCAAATTTTCAGAATTACCATTCAATTCCTTTTTGAACGTTTCTGGATAATTTTTCCAAGTGACCTAATAAGGGATATTTAAACCATGGAATCCGATTTAGTGCATCTGAATAAATAGCAGTATCAGTGACGGCTAGTGCATTAAAAAAGTAGGGGTTGCAATTCCAATGTTACATTAAAAACATAGATATGTATAAAACCTGTCATAGGCACCGATGGATGCAAGGCAATGTATTTTAAACAACTAAACATCAAGAAGGTAGTAAATTTTATAAATATAACAGTCAAAGCAAAATGCACGTATAAGTTTTGGCATTAGCAAACTTATTATTAACCAACTGATTAAATCAAATATGCTTTCGATAAGATCCCTTTCTTTAGAAAGCATTGCCAAAGCAGAAGTCTTTCTTGGCTCACAGTATTGCATAAAAACGTTTTTATCCGGTTGAGGGTAGAAAAGCATAGTTCTGCTTCAGCTGATGCCATCGTAAGAGTAATTAAAATTTCTAAAAGTTTTGGAACTTCACTAAATGTCTCACTTGGCTCGATATTTTACGAAAGTTAGTCGTAAAGTACAAGAAATTCGGAAATTGATCTAAATTCTTCAGTTTCATATATGACGATCAGTTTTTATTGGATAAAAAAGGGGTAAATATTAATCATATCTTTAAATTTTTGTTCGGGAAAATATGTACTACATTAGACATACTGTTCTCAAAAAAAGACTGGCTGCTACTAAGTGACCTGTAAAGTTAAACAGATCTTTTTGTCGACAAAAATTTTTATCACAAACTTCTCTTGCTTCCCGAGAAAACTTCGTGGAATCATCGAACTTATATCGTTTTGAAGTAGATGGAGATGGCTCAACGTCGTTTGAGTTAATTTTATTTCTAATTTCTGTTAACTTTGATTCAAATGATAAAATATTTTTGTTTACAATAACAGCATAAATTTGTCTTTTTTGAAACTTACCAAATAACAAATCAATTTGACGCATTATTTTGTAAAATAAATTTAACCATGAAAGGAAACTCTTGCTTTTGAGAATTTTGACATACCTTGATGATTGGTTCGTGGTACTAATATTTCTACTATCATCTAAGACTTTTTTCATTGTCTCTAGAGTGCTGTCTTTGTATTTAAATCCAGTACAAACAACTCTAGAATTAAAACTGTTGGGACCAAACGAGGTAAGGGTTTGTTAACAATTTGATCTAGTATTGCGGTTCTTTAAGGACTATTTGTAAAAAGTCCCTTTTAAACTGGAAAAAATATGTTGAAATTATTATTAGCGAATGCAGAATTTAACATTACCAAATTTAATTGATGTGCATAACAGTACACGTAAGCAGCAAGTTCTTAATTTTTCTTATAATTGCTTGCACCCCATTTGACGAGCCGCTCATGTTTCCTAGAAAATAAAAAAGCGTTCACTTGGTTTTACTTACACATACAGGAAGATAGAGAGCGTATAATGACGGGACACATGGCCGTCAAAGTACATCTGAATAGAATGAATCTATGTAACGGAAACCTCGGCTGCAGACTATGTGGACAAGCCGAGGAAACGGTGAAGCATATCATATGTGACTGTGAGTCACTGGTGAGATTTAGACAACAAACTTTCGGGTCAGTAAAATTGGAACCGAGAGATCACTCACTCCTTAGCAGGACTGTACAGATTGAGCCAGGGGGCTATGTTGACAGAGTGGCTGTAATGTCTAGGGTGAGCACAATAGGCCTAGTCTGGTCGCAGTGCATCCGGCTTTAGGACGGACCCGGGAATATAATAAAAAAAAAGATAGAGAGCAGGAATTGCATTATATTTAACTGCTTTTCTAGAATCTCTTACAAGAGATTCTTAAAAATGTCTAAAACGTACACGCTGGTTTTTATAAATTCCTTCGTGACTCGGAATCCTTTGAATTCGGAAATCGAAAACGGCCACTGTATTTATCTGCACAGTTTGGGACAGAGCACTTAATTTTGGATGGTTTTTTCTCGCCAAACATTTTTAACCTCTTTAAAACGTAACAAAATATCTTGATCAAAGTAAAAATATAGTTACTTTTACAAAAATTAAAATACCGGTACAGTGAACATTACGCACAGAAATACAGGCACAGTAAACATCACCGTTGTATTCTAACCTGAACCAAAGGAACGATTTAACTGCTGTTTGAAGAAGAAACCTTTACTTGATACTGGCAGCCCCACGCATGACTGGAAGCAAAAGTTCAAATACTCGTCCAGTGGGTTGCATAAGAGAAATTTGTCTAGTGGAGAGATATTTTGTGGGGCAAACTAAACACAAGTTTGCAAGTCAACTTTCAACCTACATAAAGCTTATGAGATGAAATTAATCTCCAAGTCTTAGATAGGCAACTCCATATACGCTCCGATGGATTAGCTTGGATTGCATTAAAATTGCACACCAGCAAAGGGATAAAGTTTTCAGGCACAATATTCTAATACAGACAAATTATTAATGATATTTATGCGAAGTAAGCTAAATTATTTCAATATTTGACTTCTACTTATTTTTGAAACTATGTTTTATTTTATTTGAAAATTTTTGGGTTTTACGCAAACCTGCAAGCCTATGGAAAGGGTGCCACTGAGCAGTATAATTAATTCACTCCAATATAAATAATTTGAGTTGTCAGATTTATCACTCACTGAGATAGATGTCTCATTTTGGGATTTTTGATCATTTATGCGAATTTATAAAAAGATCCTGCCCTAATACGGTCATTTGAACCTCTGGTTTGAATTTAGTGCGTGAAATTACGTAAGAGTAGAGGGGTATAGCCTCCTGCATAAAATAGTTTTTTGTGTGCCTGTGCAACAAATCTTGAAATAAAATCGCAAAATAAAAATAACCAAAAAAAAAACAGTTCTCTTAATTACTCTTATTAAAGAAAGATGCTGTTTCAACGGTAGTATAGTAAAAATTGCGAAGAAAAGGAGTAATGTCTATAGCAGTGTTAAATGTTTATAGAAATATTATTAATATAGTTAAATTCTAGGTCAAGTTATGCATATCAAAACAGATTTTTTTGGTTTAGTGAACTTTTGAAATACGAAATGTGAGCAGTAGCTTGACAAAATATCTTCTAGACTACATTTTGTTTATTATTTATTTATTCGTCTAATTATTTATTGGAGATTGGCTGCCCATAATGTTTTCAGCTATGGTCCTAACTCAATCTTTGATTTTTGAAATCAAAATCAAAATGATATTTTACATATATTTTGGCATACTGCTGCACATATAGGTAAGCTGCAAATGTATAAAAGTACTTCAGACTCTCTTTGTTAGCGGCTGATATGTTAATAAGTTAACAGCCAAAAATTGAAGATAAAAAAATAGTAAATTTGCACCAGCGATGCTTAAAAAATTTATATATAAACAAGTTTCAATTGTTGATTGTCAGCCCAGGCTAATAATGCATATTACATTAATTACAAGTATATTTTTTAGATGAAACTTATTCCTAGAATTTTGTTCAGTGAACTGTAAGTACATTATTACTGCAACTCAAGACAATTTTTTAAGTATTTAGGATAATAGGTGAACTCACCATTAAAGTTACACTTGTCTCACCTGTCCTTAAATTTAGGAAAACCGATTGTCTGATGAGTCAACTCAACACAAGTTCTAATTTTTTGTCAAATAGTAACAGACATATAATACTGTTATATGTCCATTGTCATGTCATGGATTATGTCACTTTTAAAGAGGTTATAGCTACCAATATTAAATAAATATATTAGATCATGGTAAAAATAATTCTTTTTATAATATTTTAAATCGTAGTCTATACTATCGCGGAATTTCGATGAACTTTATTAAGTAAATTTTAGAGAATCCAATTTTTAAAAATGTAAAAATTTATACAGAGTTTTATAGGACATTAAAGTCTTTAGACTTCCTTTTGAATTTTACTACCATCTATCGGTTAAATGAGGTTAAAAAAAATTTTAAATTTGCTTTTTGAAATAAATAGATTTCTTCTTTGCAATAAAATATTTAGCGTAACATGAGGTGTACTGAGAAATTAGTTAAAAGGAATGACATAAAACTTAAGATTAACCTTGATTAAAATGGAGTGGAAACATTTAGCAACGTTGCATGAACGCCCACTTCAGGTCTTTATATACATTTATTATGGAAACTTTGACCCACTGATATATACATAGGTATATATAAATAAATATAATAAATATATATATATATATATATATATATATATATATATATATATATATACATATATATATATATATATATATATATATATATATATATATATTATTAAAGAGTAAGATTAAATTACTGTAGTGGAGATAAACATAAATAATAAAAACACAAGGTTGCCAAATCACACACTAGTTACGATCAACTGTGTTAAATAAGCCAATGAAATTCCAATTGTTTTTATAATATATTCTATTTCATGTAAAAAGACTTGTAAATTATTTATTTTTAAAATAAATTATTCTTTATTTGTATTTTAATTTAAGTTGTGCAATGTTGGGTAGTACACTTCATTTATTTCATTTAGTAGCAAATGAACCTCCTTATTACAGGTGTCATATGTTAATTCTTTTGTTATACATTTGTTCAAGTCAGATGCGTCATATATATTATCCTTTTAATAAGGTGTAAAAACATTATTTGAAATTACTGCAATTTAGAAATAAAAGAATAAATACACTTTTCGTAAAAGCTTAGGAATATTTCAAATAAGAACAATATTTTAATTTAACTAAGGAACAACTAGCGCATAGATTTTTCTTACATGTTGTAATAAATGTTATATTTATTACTATTAATAATAAAAATCAGTATGTTCAGAAATATTCGCCAGATTACTTTCTGAACGTGAAATGTATAGCTTTCACATTAATACCAAATATATTATGATAATAAATTATTTGGAAAATATTTAGCATAACTTGAAAAGATTTTATGACAAGCTTGAAAAAAATTCTAGTTTTTAAATAAAATTTGTTGATTTGTTTAAGGCAAGAAATCCAATTTTATAAATTATTTATTGTTGTTGTTGTTGTAGAAATCCAATTATGTCAATTATTTGTTTGTTTTGGAGGGTATCACCTGCGGTATTGTACATATTTTTAAAACATTATAACTTATTTTTCTATTTGTTCCATATAATAAGAAATAATTATCCAGTGCAACCAATTTTAAATATAGGTATTCCGGAAGAAATCGGTAATATTCTAAGCAGTGGCGCAAATAACGACCCCGCAGATCTCGCGGTGCGCAGCCAATCCAGGAGCGTCCTCAAGTCCCTTGACGAAAATGAATAAATACGAAGGATCAAGACGGATACAAAATAGTAGGGCGCATTCAAAAATCTGCTGGGGGCGCATATACTCTTAGTTACGCCACTGATTCTAAGGCTATGTTTTGAAACTCAAAATAAGATGAAAAATTCATATAAATAAGGATCATTCATATAATACGGGGTGTCAAAAACTCACCATAAATTAAAATATTTTTAAAGGAATGGTACACTTCAGTTGTTCTTAACAACAAACATATCACAATTTTCAATTTTAAAGAAAGAACATACTCTTAAAGGTTTTGTACCTGATGAAGTATTTCATAGTAATAAATTAAAATAATAGTTGAAATTGGACATGTGGTACAAAAAAATATTATTTTAATTTCCAATATAGCGGATTTAACATAGTAGGTTAAAAATTTATGTATAATTATAGGTTACGAATGTAAAGTTAATTTAATATGTGAGATACAATATGGGGAACTAAAATTTTTACAAATTTCCGATTTTGTTAAAGTTTATATTTAGGGTTTCTTGGGTAAATTACAGATTTTAAATTATTATCTTTAAACTCAATATGCAGGATAAAATATGCCGGGCTAAAAAATGTATATATCTCAAGTTCTTTCAATATCGGTATTAGAGGTTTTGGAGGCCTAGGTTACGAATCTCAAAATTAATTTCTTAAAATTCAAGATAGCGAATTTACTATAGCAGACTACATATTTGTTTCGTACAACTTCATTCAAAAACTCTCAGAATCAAAGAATTTTTTGTTGTTCAGGTTAGTGTGGTCTACAACTTTGGATAAAATGGATACTTTTCTGCAACCTTAGATCCCACCTCAATTCAAAACTGCAAATCGAAAAATTAAATGTTAATAAAAAAACGGGAACTGATTTCTAAAAAGCGAAAAATAAAGATAAAAATTTTAGACGAAATTGAAATTTTTGATGCCGGCGCCAAATTGTTACTAAATGAAACGAATAACTAACAACACGAGATATTACAAGCTACGGTAAGAAAGCCATTACAAATAAAGTATTTCTCAATCTTTTTATGTGAATCACATTGTGTTAGGAATCAATTTGATACCGATTTCAAAAATTTTAATTTCATATTGCAATTTAAATTGTTGTTCTTCGCTTATTAGTGTTTTCTTGGAAGTCGGTTTAATTTTTTTATAAAAATTTTATTAAAATTGGCATTGGTTAAAGCAAAAACGCTTAGTTATTCTTATCAATATTCAAAATAAAATTTATGTTTAAATAATCCATATTTTCTTATGTACTTCATTTGTTTTAGAGTCATTGTGATTCATGTGGTAAAATTAAATTGATTAAAAATATTAAAAAATGTTTTCGCTTTAACCCAAATTATTTTGCTAATCAGGGATTACTATAATATTATTTATTTGAAATTGGTTGCATTATCAATTTTAAAAGTAAATATTGCAAAAACGATTATAAATACGACATTTACAAAGTATACCTTTTTAATGTCAAACAGATAAGAAAACTGTTTTTTTTTTTATTATTAAAAATAGAAATACACGAATATCTTGAGATGGCACTAAGTCGTTGTAATGCTTTTTAAAGACCAGCAGAATGCCATAGGTATTCAACTAACAGCAAAGCTATGAATAGAATTGAATTTCTTCCCTCCAGGAACTCTTTTTTACAAAATAGTCGAATTTTTTCAATACTTTCTAAAAAAATTGAAAACATAAACTTTCATTGCATTTTCAGTTGATTTTTAAAAACAATTTTTAAGAAACTCCCTCCTTAATATAAGTTTTTAGTAAAATAGCGACACTTATATAAATACTGAGTAATATTAAGAACAAACAATTTATTTAGAAGTATCGTAATTTTAAAGATACTCTTACCATCACTTATAAAATAAGCTAGGAACAAAGAAAAAAAAAGTAAAACTCCTAGTGTAAAAGGTAACTTGTGCTAGCTTTTTAAAGCTCAGGTAAATTTGAAGAAAAGATACCTATTAATTTATTTTACAATATATTACCCAGCTCAATTTTATTCAGATTAAATTATTACCAATTCAGGTATAGTAAGTTCTAGTAATATTATATGTTCCTCACACTACGATATTTTTATAAATGAAAATCGTCACGTATAAAACATTTTGCCAATTCACAATTGTAGCAGAGATTACACCGGAAACAAAAATAGATGAGAGGCAAAATTGGACTACTATATTGTTGGGCAGATCTTAAATATTGCAATTAAATATACCTTAAAACACTTTTAGTTAGTCATATGATTCACAAAATATGAGTCTCCAAAGTCACTTTTAAAATTTCTTCCCCTTTAATTTCTCAAAAGAAAATTTTTGGCAATAAATATATTCAACAAAAATTATTATTACGTTCACTAATTTATGGAACATAAAAAATGTTTAAAATTTATCTTCGATGTTTCAACGTACTTTCTAAAAAAAAATAATATTTTGTGAATAAATGAAAAACAGACATAAAATTAGTTGCAAAAGAATGGGTATATAATATTTCTTATTCACCATTTCTCCATCACTAAATTCCACTGTTGTTTCCTATTTTGGAAATGTAAATATTTAGTAGGTGTGCTGGGCAAGACGGTAGATAAATCAAATATAAATTTTGTACCTTCTCTAAGGAGAAAAGATTGTGTGGGGCTCCTTGAGCGCAGAGTTTAAACAGGTCTATTTCCGTACTCCTGTGAGGTGGCCTGAAGTTAGTCAAAACATTTTCAGAACTCAAAACTAGTTTTTTTTTCCGATTTCCTTTCACTATACCATGTATTTGATTGCGCATTTATTTTAATATTTCTTTGTTATTTTTTTAACCGGGTGTTTTCCAGTAATTTGGATTTAATTTGTCACTATAATATTAACCCGGAACGCATATCAGAGCAAGGTGATTTTAAAATAAAACCAGGTCTTGGAGCTTTGCTCCAAAATTAAAAACTTCATAAATGAGTTTCCTGTATGAAAAATATCGAATTTGAAAAGCAGTTATTTCTTTTGTTTTTGCAATGCATACTTTTAAGCTTAAAGTTTAATCAAATACTATGTTATTTAGCAGTTTTACAATAAAAATATCAATGAAAAAAGTATGTGGAAGATTAAGGAAAACTACAGACAAGAAACTTAGTGCAAATACATTATAGATGATGGAAAGACGAACATTAACTAAGAGAGACACAGAGGATTTTAAACAACTGAATAAAAATATCAAGAAAGAAGTAAGGAAAGACATTAGAACGTTCAAAATAAAATTAATACACGAAACAATAGAAAGAAATGCAAATATGAAAGTTTTGAAGTCAGGTCTCTCAAGAGGACGAACCAAAATAACAAAATTAAAGAACAGAGAAGCGGTGACAGTAACACATGTAGATGGCATCATAAAGGCTGTGGAAGCATTCTATGCGGACAACAAAAACAGTAAAAGAAATAAAAAATATAGGATCAGAAGATTTGCCGGAGATATCGTTAGATGAAATAAAAAGAGCAGTAAAATAGATGAAGGATGGAAAATGCCCGGGCGAGGATCAAATTACAACGGAGATTTTAAAGATGGGTGGAGACAGTCTTGAAAAAGCGATACAAACACTGATGAATAAATGCTTATACGAAGGTAGAGTACCAGAACAATGGTATAACGCACAAGTCGTACTTTTCTTCAAAAAAGGAGACACAAAAAATATAGAAAATTACCGTCCTATCAGTTTATTAAACCACCTATATAAACTATTCACCCGCATATTGACAAATCGCCTGACTGAAAAGCTTAACTATTACCAGTCTGTGAAGCAAGCCAGCTTTCGACATGGATTTAGTATGATAGATCATATCCAAGCCCTACGCACAGACCTAGAAAAAACCGAGGAATATAACATTCCTATACACCTGGCATTTGTAGATTTTCACAAGGCCTTTGACTCTATAGAAATATGGGCGATCTTGAAATCACTTAATAATGCTAGAATTGACTCCAGGTATACCACTATCATACAGAACATATATAAAAACGCAACTATATAGGTTAAAATCGACGAAGACACAAAAACCGAAAAAATAAACGTTATGAGAGGTGTGCGTCAGGGAGACGTCATCTCTCCGAAACTATTTACGCTAGCTTTGGAAGATGTCTTTAAAAAACTAAATTGGGTGAGAGTCGACGGTTCTTATCTTAGTCATCTTCGTTTCGCCGACGATGTTGTTGTCATGTCTAGCAACCGATAAGAGCTAAAACAAATGCTTCAAGATTTCAATGAAAAGGCGAGAAAAGTGGGACTTAAGATGAACTTGGGGAAAACTAAGTTAATGAGCCCTGACGCAAATGTACACATAGAAATTCAAAATGAAATCATAAAGAATGTCCAAGAGTACATCTATTTAGGCCACGTCATGAAACTGGGCAAAGAAAATAAAACGGCGGAAATAACAAGGAGAATAGGGCATGGGCTGCCTTTGGAAAGTTGCAGTACGTATTAAGAGATAGAAACACACCAATCAACTTTAAATGAAAAGTGTATAACACGTGAGTCTTACCGGTTGCTACTTACAGCATGGAAACGATAACACTAACCAAACAAAACACAAATAGGCTCCAAGTCACTCAACTCTCCATGGAGAGACAAATGTTAGGAATCTCGTTACGGGACAAAATACGAAATCAAGTAATAAGATCAAGAACCAAAGTAGTTGACGTCATTGAACGCATATCACGAATAAAATGGCAATGGGCGGGGCACATAGCTAGACAACAGCCCTATAGGTGGACGAGTAAATTACTGCAATGGCGACCGCGAGAAACGAGCCGAAGTCTTGGCAGGCCACAACGCAGATGGGTAGATGATATAAGACAATTTGCTGGAAAAGACTGACTCCAGAAGGCGAGAGACAGATCCCAGTGGAGGACCATCGGAGAGGCTTATGTCCAGGAGTGGACTGCAATGGGCTGGGAATGAAGAAGAAGAAGAATTTCTTTTGTTCTTGCAACGCGTACTTTTAAGCCCAAAGTTTAATCAAATAATATGTTATTTAGCAATTTTCCAACTTACTTACTAGAATTTTAATGCGTCTTTAAATATTAGAGATCTGCTTCGGATCTGTTCAATAATAAAGTGTTTATAAAAGGAAAATGTGTAAAATGACATGAAAGTATATAAAATAATTTTCCAAAGGAAATGGTCTAACCAATGGTGAAAATCGAATCAAAAATAATCCCGGAGTTTCCGAGATTAACTAAGGCAGATAGACACATACGACCACACATATATAATTAAAATTTTATATCGATTTGGTTGTAATAAATTAAGAGATTATATACAGGGTGTCCCACGACGAAATACCGCGATCGATTTCTCGGAAAATAGACTTTAGAAAATTTTTAAAATTTGGAAATTTGCTATCGACTTGAAGCAATTCAGCTAAAATATTTTCAAGAATTTGGCTCTTCCGGTTGTACCAGAATTGATGCTTTCTTGCTCATTTTAAATGGAATGCCCTATATGTTATTTCATTTTTAAATCCTACGCAAAATTGTTGACATATTTCATATATATAAATATATATATATATATATATATATATATATATATATATATATATATATATATATATATTACTTGTCCCATAGTCTAATTGTTCTTGAAATATTTTAAATCTTATATCAAAAATCGCATTTGCAGACGTAAACATAACTATTAATTTGTCCTATATAAAAGTCTTTGTTATTTAAGTTGATTTCCTTCTAGAAAAAGATCTATGTTAGTGGACTGTGTTGATAATTTAATAATAAATTAATAAAGGGTAATCAAAAACTAACATTAAATATTAATTCGAAAAAATCGTTAAAAGTTAATTTTTTAAAACCTACACCCCACATTTTTAAAATGTCATCTTATTTAGCATTAAAAATAAGGGTGACTTTGTAAAAGGTTGTCTATATCAAAATTTTGCCGTTTTTGAAATATTATCAGTCTAATATTTGTGTATTATAAAAAAACTAAACGGCTTACTTACGCAAAACAAAAACTTATTTTAGTAAATGTTCAAAATTTCCACCTTGAATTTCCAAACATTTTTCGCATTTCCGAATTAATTCGTCATGGATGGCCGATCTTTTGAATTTGGAGATAAAATTTCGAACGCGTCCCTTAATCTTCTCATGCAATCCTCCACTGGATTACATTAAACGACGTTTTTTATCATTCCCCATACAAAATAATCTAAGACAGTCAATTCCGGAGAACGAGGAAGCCATAGAAACGGTCCACTGTTGGCAATCCACTTGTCATTAAATGTTGCTTGTAAGAGGTTAGTAACTGGAACGGTTCTATGTGGTGGGGCACCATCATATAGAAAAAAAAATTGCCTGTATTCCGCCAGAGATAAATTACTCAAATAATGGTCATCTAACTTCTAGAATATTTAAATATCTTTCTCCTATAAAAGTTAATACCTAATTTAAAATTGGGACAAAATTTACTTTGTATTACTAACGAATTATCATTTAAGTTTTCTTCATAAAAATGTAGTTTTATAATTCCATCATTTCTTATAATACAAAATACGTTAAATTGCCAGGTTTTTTGAAAATTCTGCAATCTTACTGCATGTGCATTTGAATACTACAAAAATAAGAACTGCGTCTGTTGAATATACCAGTTTTCGTAAATTTTGCTTCATCAGTCCAAATTGTGTTGTCTAAAAATCAAAGGGTGTCTTTTATCATCGATAATCTAAATTCGCAAAATTGCTCACTTTTCGGAAAATCTATATCTCTTAGTTGTTAAACAAAGATATTAAATAAGAGTGATAGTTCTATTTAAACAGAATTCTATGTATTGAGCTCTTTGAGATTCCTGTTTATAGAATCACTTATAGGATATGCCGCAAAATATCCCATGATTGCAATTTCGACATTTTCATCATTGATAATAAGTTTCCTTTTATGCATTTCTACTTTAACGATGCCAAAGTTTTGAAATTTTCCAATATTCATTTAACACTGTTTCGCGGCGGTTTTTGTTTTTCTGAATATCTATCAACAAAATTCCCCATAGATAATAAACAATGTAAATAATCTTTGTGCGTATAATTTAATTGTCCGTCATGATTTTAATTGATAATTATCAAATGGCAAGGGATAGTGACATATCTGCTGTGCTCTATTGTTTTCTTTTGTCGCGTTTCGCCATCAGGGTCAACTAACAACAAAATCTAAAAGGCATATAGCGTTTTTACAATACAAAAACGTAAAATTGCCAATATTTCAAATACTACAGATTTTTCGAAAAGACAACCTTATTCAAAGTTATCTTTATCCTTTACATTAAATACGTTACATAGTAAAGCCATTGGCACATACAGTTTTTTTCTATTTAACACCATACTTAGAGATTTTATTATAAGCGGTGGAAAAAAAACTTTAAATGCAAAAGCTGTTGAATTTCGTTAGTATTATTTTTAAGATTTATTTGAAAAACAATAACACATTGTTCAGTTTGAAAAGCAAAAGCAACTTAAATTTTTTAAATGCAACATCCCGTGTATTCTTTGCTAAAATGCAAGCCCTATTTCAACAGGTTTCGAAAATATATATATTACTTGTTCTGGGATTGTTTATATTTTTAAGTTTAAATTAACAATAAATTGGTTAGGAAAAACGAAGTGGCTTGCAAAACAAATGCAATTCATATCGAGACGTCACAAGACACAAATTCATCTTTTAAGGTGCTGTAAATCTAGATGGTCACTTCAGGTCCTTCATGTCTGACATAGTTGAATAATCAACCTAGAATGAATATTACAGGCTTTGCAAGATACCCGTGGATAATAATAAGCCTGTCGCAAGCGAGATTGCATGTCTAAAAAAGTGTTGAATGTTTTAGTTTTTTTCTAATCACTTTTTATGAATCCTGTAACTGTGGCAATTCCGCCAGAAAATTTTAAAGATCATCTAGCTCATCATTTATTTAAGACAAATTTCCTTTGAATCCACCACAAACGTTGATAAGATAAAAGAAGAACTGCTAATCCACAAATGATTGATAGAAGAATTAATTTTTCATTCATGGTCTCAAAGACCCCTGCTCACGTCACGGGAGATAGATGAGAATAAGCCATTATGCACAAGTTTTCCAAAATATGCTATATTTTACAATATGAAAATGTGTTTTAATGAAAATGGAAATTCAGTGTAGAAACGAAAAAAATTATTTTTAACAACTGCAGTACAGGACAAAAATTTGAATACATCAGAAAAAGAAACAATTTTTCTTAAAAATAACCATCTTTTTCATTAATGATTTCTCAGAAAATTTTTGGTTTTATTTAAAAAGTTGTAACATTTAAATATTTTCCAGTTTTTTGTAATCAATGGACAATCGATAAAAAATCGAATGACAAACGATTTATCAGTTTATTGACACAATATAACCTCAAATCTAGTTACTTGAGCGTAGTTGGAATATTGGTCAATTTAGAAAGTACTGATAAAAAAGAACAATTCTTGACACTAAGAAATGTAACTGTAGAAAAACGAGCTCAGATCATTATTTTGCGGAAACAAGGTCATTCATACAGGGACGTCGCTGAAATATTGCAGGTTTCTTCGAGTGCACTTCAAAAAACAGTAGCGCATAATCGAGAAACTGGCATAAATACTGACAGAACAAGATCCGATCGGCGAACAACTCAGAGACTTGACAACAAGCTTTATGTCATTAGCAAAGCCAATCGATACAAATCTGTGCCAAATATTTGTGTCGAAATCAATGAATATTTGGATTCATCACTTTCTTTGACTACAGTCAAACGCCGACTTCGAGAAAAATGTATAATCGGACGTATAGCTGTCAAAAAAATACTTATTTGTCCTTCAAATAAGCAAGAAAGATTGCTTTTTGCTAGAGAGCATGTTCACTGAACAATTGTTAAGTGGAAATCCGTGTTGTGGAGTGATGAGTCGAAGTTTGTACTTTTTGGGAGTCATCAAGGAAAATACGTTCGCCGAAAAGTCAATAAAAGCTACAAAAACCAGTTCATTTTGCCTACTGTAAAACATGATGGTAGCGCAATGATGATTTAGGGCTGCTTCATTCATGCCGCCATTGGTAAACTTGTGAACACGGAAGGAATCATGAAAAAAAGCAATATCCCATCTGGCACTGAATTGGTCGATCGTAATTTTATTTTCCAACAAGATTATGACTCCAAATGCACTTTCCGCTCTTGTATTGATAATTTAGAGCTAAAACAAAGGGATGATATGCATCAGATATTGAAATAGCCGTCTCAATCTCCCGATTTAAACTACATTGACCTTCTGTAGGATGAACTTGACTGGCGAGTGTGAGATATAAAACCTACAGTCTTTGCTGGCCTCTGGAATTGCTTAAAAGACGTGTGGGACAACATACAACCTCAAACATTAAAAAAACTTGTTGGAAGAATTCGAAAAATCTGCACCAAAATCAATAAAGCAAAAGGTGGTCATTTTCAAGAAAATCGGTTAAAGTAACATTTTAGTATCTTCGATGTTCAAAATTAATTTAATTCCTATAAAATACATTAATAGTACAGCCCCACAAAGAAGAAAAAGTAGAATCTCCGAAAAACCAAACCATAGTATCTGTACGTTTTTGAAGTCGCTGAATCCGAATCCGGGGTCCGTTTGACCCCATGAGGTGTAAGTTGAAGTCATTTTAACGTCAAATCTAGAGAATCCGTTGATACCAAGGTAAACCAACGTATCTGTATGTTTTTAGGGTCACTGAGTACGATTGAGGAGTTTGTTTCGCTCCATTAGGTCTGAGTTGAGGGCATTTCAAGGTCAAACCCGTGACCATATGCACATGAATTGTCAAGCACAACAGAAACTTCACACGTCGCTTTTAGTCCCACGTGGTCGGGGGACCCACCTGTACAATGGAAAAAAGTCGGTAACACTTTTTCAAGAATCGGCTAGTAGCTGGGCAACAGTGTTGTTGACGAGCATGCTATGCTGTGTGCCAGATTTATCATTCTTCTCTTTGGAGTTCGTTGTCTCCTTGAGCTTATTCTTAGCATGCCAAGTTAGTAACTGAAGCAATATATATAAAGAGTCTTCTAATGGTTGGAGAGAGCAAACTCTTATCTAAAAACCATTAACCTCAATGTGCGTCCTGGCTTTATGGGTTGGTTTCGGCTAGCGACAAGACTTTCCCACGATCATATTTTGATAACAGATTCGTTTACTAGGCAGTCGTTCCATTTTTCAACGCCTGTCTACTATAAGGAACAATACAATAAGAAAATGTACTCCGCTGATGCAAAAATAGAAAAAACAATACCGAACATACGAAAGATGCCTATAAAGTTATAATCTGTTTGGTTTTAACTAATATTGTCTCGTGCGAGCATTGCATAGTTGAAAGCTAGAGGCGGCACCAGCAAGCAAAGTGCCAAGCTGGCCCCTATGCCGTAGAGGGTGGTAATAATGCTACGAGGCCGTGTTTCTAGGTTTTACCTCGATAACTAGCTAAACTAGCCAGAAAATACTCAAAACACAAATCTCCACAACGTTATCAAGGTACGCAAAATGAAATTATCCACCCAAAACCCGCAGGATGGCGGCAATATAACGGGATGGAAATTTCTGGACTCACTTTTGCAATAATTCATAGAAAAAAGTCTAACCCCAGAAAATCGGGGTCCACCCTCGGGATAGTAGTACACCCGTATCCACCCTTAGGGATACTAACAGCAATCTACCCTTAGGGATACTAACAGCAATACACCCTCGAGGTAGAAGAATATCCAAATCCACCCACTGGGCATAGGAAAGTCCAAATCTACCCTCTCGGCACTAGGAAGTCCTAGGAGTTTCATTTGACTTTCACAACTTCTTGTGGTTTCTTTTTGCATTGAATTGCCTTTTTTTATTTTTAATATTCTCTGCATCAAATTAGAACGCTTGACCCAAGCAACAACAATCGGTAGCGCCTTTCAAAAAAAATACCCACCCCTACTCTACGGCATAGAGGCTAGCTTGGTACTTTGCTTGCTGGTGCCGCCTCTAGCTTTCAACGCTGCAGTGCTCGCACGAGACAATATTAGCGCCTTAAAATAAATACCAGTGTCGCAAATTGGCGCCCAACGTGGAGCCCTAAGATTACATACAATGCAATACTTCAATATTACCATTAATTAATTAATTTAACTGAAAATTGGGAACATTGTGATATGTCCAAGAGGCAAAAAAAAACATAGCAAAATATAATGCGAATTACAAATGATGATAAAATGCTCTCAAAATCAACTCTTACTAAATTATACAATTTAGGCACTGCATGGCAGCAAATATTAAACACCCAAAAAAAACTTACAAATTTCAAAATTCAAGAACTATATATTTATCACTAAAAAAGAAATGATCAGCCCCAAAACCCCAAAATACATCTTAATAATATTTTAAGTGGTTAATTTTGGATCTAAATGCTTTAATTTCACTGGGTAAAAATCAATTTTGAGCTGAAATCTTTTAATAAATGAAAAAGAAACTATACAGGATCATTTTAATAGTAATTATTTTAAAGTTCCTTACTCGATCTTATGAGGTCAGACTGATCCCTTCGTTGACTCATGCAAACTGCCCAAAATCCCTGTCTCCAGGTCTTTTCCTATAAAAAAACCATAACTGCCAACCTGACAAAAGATACGGTACAGCAAAAATCGACAAAATTATCAGGATAATTGTCGATTTTCCATCTCAGAATCTCAAAAACTTGGCAACTAAAAATTGAGATGGAAGTCTGCAGCTACTTCGGCCGAATCAAACCAGGAAAAAAGTGAAAAATTAAGGCAAAACGGCCTCCATTTATAACCATGGCCCTGCTTGTGCACTAGTCGACTTCTGGTAGGCGCGCTCAATTACCACGTGTGAAAGAAATGGCCGCTCAAAAAGAAAGACGCTGGGCAACACCAGTCGGCTGAAATTCATTTCTTAGTTAAGCCAGTTCATTAATCATTAGCATTTTCAACTCAAAATAAGAATAATAAATCTAATAAGTATCCCAGTAGTTATTTTTAAATTCAAGAAATATAAATTAACACATCAATAGAAATTTCCTGAATTCTGCAACCCAATATACATACAATCCACCAAATGTAATTATAAATGGCCAGGAAAAAAAACAAGATCTATCTGAATACAACAAAAAAGGTAGCAAAAAATTTGATACTGATAAGAAAATACCTAAGCACAGTGTAGTGAAATACCAAAGTAAAGGACAAAATAATGACAAATAAAATTAATCGAAACTATACTTGATGAAATGCTTTCTTTCAAAGAAACCCTTGGAAATACTTAAGGAAAATGATACTGTGTTGCCCATAATGAATTTGCAAAATAAGGTTAAATTAAATAAAGTAGCCATAGTGAGCTTAAGCGCAAAATTGAACCGTGACAGCCGAACTCATACCCAGCGACCCCAAAAACATACAGACATGTTGGTTTAAACTGCTGATAACGGATTCTTTAGATTTGACCTTGACATGCCCTCAACTCAGATCTGAGAGTGTCAAACAGACTCAGAATTCGTACTCAGCGACCATAAAAATATAAAAATATGTATGTTTACCCTGATGAGGTCAATCGGACCATGGATTGGGATTTAGCGACCCCAGAAACATTCAGATATTATGATTTGGTCTTTCGGATATCCTACTTTTTATTTTTTGTGGGGCTGTGTGGTTATCAAAAAATGTCTAAACCATGTTAAGCCACAACAAACTTATGTGACTAAAATAAGTTGATTTCCTGTGGTGTATTGAAACTTTTGGTCTGTACTGTGTGTACGATCTCTAGAAAAATCTTCAGATTCGTTTTCTACGACCCCTCAGACAGGAGGTATGAAAAAATGAGCAAAAATTCCGTGTGCCCAGTATTTTAAACTTTTCCCTTCTTTAAGAAATTCAAAATGATTAGCTTATATCTTTCTATAGCCGTTTTAAAAAACGTATTTTGTAATAAAATTTTGCTCGATGGATTTTTTCACAAATACAAACTGAAGTCGTAAGACAAACATCGTCAATAACTTGTATTTTGTTGAGATAAAATCTAAAGTCACGAACTTTTCAAACCACAGTTCATAACTTTTAATAAGTAATATATTGTTACATGTTGCTTTCTTGTAACAGATATTTCATCATTTATTAAAAGAAACCTTGCAACAATCACTGTTCGCAATTAAAGCGCCACTGGCGGTTGACTCCCACGTCATAAAAACTTTATGACAAAGCTAAACAAATGACGTAATTATATCCTAGAACTTGCTGACTCGATGTATTTTACTTCCATACCCACTCAACTCTCTGATCGCATTCATAAGGAATCTCGCGGTCAATTTTAAATTCCAAAGCCGACAGCTTAAGAAGTGGCGTTTAAAAAAGTTTAAAATTTAACCGACAAAATGAGATCCAAACATGAAATTCCAAATAAATTTGATTACATGAAAGCATTTAGTTTTAATCTGATTGAAACCGAAAGGACTAATAGTGAGCTAGAACATGAAAAAAATGTGGGGAAAATTGATAGTGCTTTTTACAGAAATTTTTCGTGGCAAATTATGGGAAAGAAGAAGGAAAGACAGTTAAGTAATCCTGAAGAAAGTAAGTTTATTACCTTTGCTTTTATTTACTTTCAAAATTTAGTAATAAAATAACTGCATATCTGTATAATATGTCATTGTTTATCACTATGCACTCGTAAAACCGGAGATATGACTTTTTTTAGTAACTATATTTAACTAAAAATTATTTGAAAATGAATTAGGCTAACAAAATTGGGTTTTCGAGCACATACAAATTAAATTACCCTCAATAATAAATACAAACCTTGTCAGATATATTAACAGAAACATTTTAATTTTACCAATTACCTCTCTTAGTTTAACTGAAACATTTAAGACAGGTTTTTTGATATTATATTAGCGGTTATAATCACAGCTGCTTTGACCGGTTTTTAGAACATTTTCTACAATATTTTTTTAATTTATGTAATTAATGCATTCAGCACAATATGGCTTAATTAACCTGAATATTGCATAGCAACACATAGAGTCAAAAATACTGTATTGGAGATATGTCAGTACTTTATCGTCCTTCGAAAATGTATTGCCATTTAAAAAAACTGTTTCATTAACTTGTCATCAAAACATTACTGTTTTCATCTGTTTGTGGATATTTTCGATTATGTCTAGACTCTGGGTGGAAGAGAAAATGTATTTTTTTAAATAAATACTAAGGAAACTATACGGACAAAAATTATAAATAAAACAAAAGGAAACAAGAAGTTTCCTATATCCCCTGTGAGCTCTTCTACTGGGACATCTTTCGAACCAAAACATCTCCAGTACGGTGATAGAATCACAGATTTTGTCATCCCACAGATGCGACCGTGATTTTGTACTGGACTTTTTGAGACTACAAATAAATGAGGGAACAATTGTATCGTTACTTTTCTATAATATGAATTACAGAGTAACTCTGTGCTAGTAGCATTGACCTCTAGATCGACCACAGAATCAAAAAGAGGGTCACTGATAATCAAATTTAAATGTAAAATTTTGCACAATTTTTCATTCTCAACGTTGAAAGTATAGAGTTCCATTGAAAAAAACGTTCTTAGCCTTTAAGTGACCTTTAAGGTCAAGGTCAAGGTCAAGTTTCAGATCACATCACACTAAGATGCACTGTTTCTTGAGACTTTTATAGGACAAGTTTTCCTCCATCACTCTTAGTTGTCGAACTACTGGAAAATTTACACCACTCTATGGTATAAGAAAATTTGACCTAATGATCTCCATATGCAATTTTACCACCTATGTTATTTACGCTGTTGGAGAGGAAATTTTTTCCGCTTTCCATTTCTGTTGTGAAAAATGGGGGTTTCTAATCGCAAAACTCAACTTGACCTTCAAATGACCTTGTAAATTGATCTTAAGATCAAGTCACTAGCTCATGTAGTGTCCTAAGCAACTTTTCTGTGGGTGCATTGATTAAAATGGCCCACCTAGTATATATATATATATATATATATATATATATATATATATATATATATATATATATATATATATATATATATATAATATCCACTGCTATTGCATCTTACGCGGAGGAATCCGTGAAAGCCACATAAACATATGTACGCCATTCGGGGGGAGGTCGACGAAACCGCGTTCAGTATTGCATGCTTCCTTCCGATCTGTCCTTTGCACAAACAGGTGCATGTCGGTACCCTGATGAGTCTAGTAGAGACGAAACATGTACCTCTGCCGTCTCACTGTAGCGGGGATGGTAAGTTTTGCCTTTCTTCTCGACATGGTGGTACAGGTAGGCCATCAACACGATGGTGGTGGAATAGGATGAATTGTGTTCTGTAGCAATTTATCCAAAGTGTGCGACCTCTAACACTGACAGGATATGGTGTAACGAAGTTTGCATTTAGTGTTCGCATGTTACTTCTCATATATATATATATATATATATATATATATATATATATATATATATATATATATATTGAAGAGCTAGTAAATGCATTAAGGAGTCTTTACAAATATGTATAAACAAATTTATTAGATAACTTCATATTTCATATTTTTGTCAGTCATCTCGAAAAATATCTTTACACTAAATTACAGTTAAACATAAGTAAATTATATTTTAAAAATTTTTAATTTAGACCAGCACATTAATTTTTTGGTTCTTATCATTCCTGACAATATGCAGGTCCTTACCTTAAGGGATTCTATTTATTTTGGTCTCTAGTTTTCGATTGCAGCCACGACAAGTACATGTAATGCCTCATACCATTTTAAAGCCAATATATTTTATATATAAGTATAACACAGTAAAGTTAGATTCAATCAAATAGATATCATCATAGAAATTTGCTTCTGTGAGATCTAGTTAAGATAAAATAATCTATGGCATCAACGATGTTCCTTAGTACTTCTACATTCGCTATCTTGAAAGAAATAAAAACAGGAAATTCTCAAACGAAGGGTAATCTCTGGACAAGATTATAAATATTTTTATGGTTTTCTATTAAATGTTTGTTGACTTCATACACAATATCTTAGTGTGCAATTCTAGTTCTTAAACTTATTAAAGATAACAAGTTTAATCGCACTCACAGCTTAAAATGATATTAATTACTTAAATTTTAGACAGGATTTAATATTTCCAAAGATCGATAATTAAACACGATAATATTTTACGGTGCAGTTTTCGGACCGACCCCTTACACTTGATATATTATTTAAAGAAAATGTTGCAAATAAATGTTCAAGGAGACAAGTCTAAGTGACAAATAAACTCTTATTTTATTAGTCACAACTTCGATCATACCCTAGATTTAAACAACAATAGATTTGTTTGAAGGCTGTTTATGGTCGGTGGGGGAGACGCTTTTTTGACGTTTGACACACATAAACATATTTACTTATCTTGTGTTTCAGTTAATTGCTTGTCGTGACTTTTTTCGGTGTTTTTAAGTGTTAGAAATTACTATAAATGTGAAGTTTAAAATTAATATTAACAAAAAGAGTATTTAAAAACTTATTTTTATCGCTAAATATTGTTAGATATTATTTACATATTGAAAATAACAATAATAATAATTTAGGCAACCATATATTTATACTTTGTTTTCAGAATTGACGTACTGATGATACTCGTTTAAATAATGCAATTAGAAAAGGATAGCATAAAATCGGTATGTTTGTACCAAGAAATTAAATATATACTGTTTATCAACACTTTTTAAATATAAATAAAAATTTTATTACGTTATTCAGCGTTCAAACAACCGGGCCCTAATGCTGACGTTATGCTATTTCTACAAGGGTATGTTCGAAGGGTCACAACATCAACAATCACTAATAATCCGTGTATTTATATTTTAGAATTTTAATTATTGTAGTCCAGTACTACCCTATTCTTACATTTTCGGAACAGTGTAAGAAATTACAAAATCTAAATATTATCATTTTCCCTGTATAAAACTTACATAACACAAGTTCATCGGGAAACATTTTACCGAGAACGTCAAGAAACTAGTTTATATTCCGATCAAAATCACTTTTGTAAAAATGTTGATTTTATCACAAGAACCTGTAGTTTTTATAATTTTCTTTGTTGTTTCAGAATACTAATAGAATTACTGCACCCGACTATGACCAAAATTACTTTTAAAAAATTTTATGCTTTACTAATATACTAAATTACTTTTTTATGTTACTAATATATTTAGTTTTTTAAGAAGTAGACTAACATATTTTTCATAGATTATTGATCACAACACTTCCATTATAATACTATATAATTATTAATTTACTTTACACTAATTGACATTGCTGTACCTTACAACAACCTAAGGCCAAAATACAACGAGAAGATCCCCAAATACAGAGATCTGGAGGTCCAAATCCGAAGACATTGGGCAGTGAACAGTGTCCAAATGATCCCCATAGTACTGTCAACAACTGGAGTGATACCAAAGAACCTCCTGCAGAATATCAAAGGACTGGGCCTTAGTGAGCATCTGTATAAGCTGATTCAGAAAGCTGTTCACCTTGCAACTGCGCGAACCGTCCAAAAGTTCGTAAGAAAGCAGCAGACCACGTCACCAAGGACCCGATAACATGGAAAATGTTCCCACAGAGCTTAAAACTTTTGGTACCTTTGTGTACTTGGTATGAGTCAATGTTCTCTGAAAGGAGTGCGAAGCTGTTTGGCTTAAAATCATAATATTAATTTTAATTAAATAGAAATAAATAAACCAGAATTAAAAGTGACAACATGCACTTCCTACTCCATCTAGCTCTTTATATTTTATTACTTAGAAAATAAATATCGATCCTCTGAATTACTAACACAATCTAACTTCAAAACTGGTGCAACAAAAAGTCATCATGATTTTGAACCTTGAAAATAAAACAACAAATAATCATTTAAATGTATTTTTTAATATATCATGTTTTTAAAACGATTTAAAGATTAAATAATTTGTCACCTTATCCTCAAAATTTTAAATTGTGAATTTTTAAATAGCTGTGAAAATGTCTGTAATATTGTAATATTTAAAACCAAAAACTTGGGGTGCATGCAATAAACAATAGTAAGGAGTGTAGAGAGTAGTGTCAGTGAGGAGTTCAATTCTAAATCGATTGCCAAATTTGTACCGAACAGACAAATAAACAAACAGACAGACAAGATAGCGAGTTAATACTACATTATCATCCAGATCTGAGCCATGTTCAAAATTTCAAGTCTCTAGATCCTCGGGAAGTTAGTTTAAAATCGATTGCAAAATTTGTACCGCACAGACAAACAGACAGACAAGGAAACGAGTTTATAAAAACGGGGTAAAAATAGTTTTCATTTACCCAAAACGGGCAAAAGTGAATTTTTTTTATTTTTTTGAAATAACCGTTCCTTTAAGTAATTTCAAAACTTTATCTCTAAATTTTTATCTTTAATTTTTCCTATAATAATGTTTATTTGTAAATATATATGTAGAAAATGGCGCACCACATTTCTGTTGGTATAGATACAGAACGATAAGATATTTTGAAAATATTTTTAAAGTTTACTAGGATCACGTTTTAAAAATATTTTGAAGTATACAGGGTCGCTCAAAAACAGTTTTACACCAAATTCGAATAGAATATCTTGTATAGTTTCGCATATTTTGATAGAAGAACAGCTTAAACAAGATATACATAAGGTAAGTTGTTTTTGAGATATTTAGCTATTCTTAAAATTGTAAATGAAAAACTAAGAATTATGCTTGCCTTACCTATTCAAGTTAGATGTTCTAAATTGTATTGTTTTTTTTTTTTAATTAATGCATAACAAACAACACTATGTGACAAATTGAGGATGACGGAATATAACATGGACTTCAACATACATTTCAGAAGCAATTTGATTTGATAAATCCAAATTTCCCTTATTAAAAACATATTCAAAATATTTTATCATTCTCGACGGCAATGCGGCATGTCATGGCAGTGACGTAGCTAAGGGCTGGACGCGGGGGCAACTGCCAGGGGAGCAAATTTTTAAAGTTATTGTATTATTTCTCTTGGGGGGCACAAAACTCAAATCTTGCCCTGGGCGCTCATGACTTTAGCACTACCCTATCTATAACAGTATTATAAACAAAACGAAACTGACCAACTATAAGGTATAATTTCTACAGCAACTATATCAGGTTTAAAAGTCAAACTTATTAAAATTTATCCACCTACTATGTCGATTGTAGGGCATTAATAATTTGTAAATGATATCAAGGCAGTATAAATTACATATTGAAAGAAAGTGTTGATTTCTAGCAAGTGGTTTTTGTCTAGGCAAATTTATTTGATACCTACGTAAATAGGCAAATGGCATTGGGTTTCAATATTCGCATCTAACATCAGATTGGAGGTTAATTCGAATAATTAAAGATTTTCTTTTGTCTACATATTCGGAGATTTAAGATTTAGCGAATTAACTTGATAATATTAAGCATGTGATGATACCTATCTTAATGCAATAAAGAAAAATATTCTCTCAGGTTGCTGTCTTTTAACTTTACTTCAGGTTAATAGTCCAATTAATTCCGCTAGCGATTAAATCATCTTTGTGCTTTAAATAATTTGTCTAATATGTATAAAGGAGATAAAAGGATTTTTTATTTCTTCTCTAGTTTGTTTATTATAAATTCAGAATTTGTTAGGATATTTTTTTTCTTTGACCGTGCTTCAATTAAGGATCAAAATTAAACAGTTTAAGATAAAATTTTTATAAAAAAATTGAACCGATTTCTAAAAGTGCACTAAAAAGCGAAAAATAACTATAGATTTTTATATGAAATTGAAATTTTTGAAGTCGGCGCCAAACTAATATCTGACAAAATGTGATTCGCATAAACAGATTTAAAATACTTTATTTTAATTGCTTTCTTATCATAATTTGTATATATCAAGTAGCTATTTATTTCATTTAGAAATAATTTGGCGCCAAATTCAAAAATTTCAATTTCATATAACAATCTATAGTTATTATCGCTTTTTAGTGCACTTTAAGAAGTCGGTTCAATTTTTTTATAAAAATTTAATTTTCGTTCTGTTTTGAATTCATTATGATATTCATAAATTATTTGAACTAAGTGCTAATCGAGATTAGTGTTCCTTGCAATGATTCCAAGGTGGCAAAAAAGTGCCCATTTTATCCACCCTAAAATGAACCACTAAAAATTCTTTGATTCTTAGAGTTCTCTAAATATCAACGAAATTGTATCAAACAAATATTTAATCTCTCATAGTAAATCTACTATCTTAAATTCCAAATTAATTTTAGATTGGTAATATAGGCCCCAAAACCAATATCGATATTTAAAGAATTTGAGACGTAAATTTCTTAGCCCGATATATTTTATATTGCATATTGAGTTTGCAGTCGCCCCAGGAACCCCGCAATATCAATTTTAGATAAAACCGGAAAATGTAAAATTTTTAGTTCCTTATATTGTATCTCATCAACTCAATAGTTGTACAAAATTAATCTTCTTAATAGTAATACACTACCCACTAACCCCTTAATACCAAATCTGAAAAAATGCAAATAAGATAAAATTTTCAACCCACCATATTAGATCCGCCATATTGAATTTCAAAAAAATAATTTTAACGTCTTCATCTAATCTAAATCTACACCCTTTAAACCCGCTAGTGTCAATTTTAAATGAAATCAAAAATTTAAAATTTCTAAACGGTCATATTGTATCTAACATATTGGATTTTCTTAAAATAATTTAATATTAAGTATTTACATCCTCAAAAACGATTCAGTTCCACATTTGAACAAAATCGAAAAATGTAAAATTTTTAAGCAGCTATATTGCATTCGCCATTGAATCCTGAAAAAATACTATTAAATTCCTAATTTACCCCCTCAAGACACCATATTAAATCCGCCAGATTCAGTTGTTCAAAAAATATTTTAATTTCGTAATTAACACCAACAAAAATCCCTCAGTACTGACTTTAGATAAAATCGAGAGATGTAGAATCTTTAATCCGCCACCTTAGATTCGCCATATTTAATTTTTTTTAAAAATAATATAAGATTCGTAATGTACTATCCCAAAGACTCCCCCATATCAATTTTGAGAAAAATCGGACAAAATTAATTTTTTAACCACGATATTTAGATTCGTCACCCCGAAAACTCCCACGTAACAATTTTAGAGGAAATCGGATAAAATTGATATTTTGTCCACCATATTGGATACGCCATATTGCATTTTTTAAAAATAATTTTAGATTCGTCATGTACGACCCCGAAAACTCCCCCGTACCAATTTTGGAGAAAATCGGATAAAATTGATTTTTTGTCCGCCATATTGGATCCGCCATATTGAATTTTAAAAAAATTTTATGATTTCGTTATATACGACTTCGAAAATTCCTCCATACCACTTCTGGAGAAAATCGGATATTGGATCAGCCATACTGAATTTTTTTAAAATAATCTCAGATTCGTTATGTGAGACCCCGAAAACTCCCCTATACCAATTTTGGAGAAAATCGGACAAAATTGATTTTTTCGTCGGACATATTGGATCCGTCATATAGAATTTTTAAAGAATAATTTTAGATTCGTCACGTGCGACCCCGAAAACTCCCCCGTACCAATTTTGGAGAAAATTGAACAAAACTGATTTTTTTGTCCGCCATATTGGATCCGCCCATATTGAATTTTCTAAAAATATTTAGAATTCGTTATGTACGACATCGAAAACTCCCCCGTTCCAATTTTGGAGAAAATTGGACAAAATTAAATTTTTTTGTCCGCCTATTGGATCCGCCATTTTGAATTTTCTAAAAATAATTTCAGATTCATTGGGTACAACCTCGAAAATTTCTCCAT
Organism: Diaprepes abbreviatus; assembly: GCA_034092305.1. Taxonomy (NCBI): domain Eukaryota; kingdom Metazoa; phylum Arthropoda; class Insecta; order Coleoptera; family Curculionidae; genus Diaprepes; species Diaprepes abbreviatus. Next base: position 152,133 of record JASJET010000090.1, on the reverse strand, counting down.
ACCAATTTTGAAGAAAATTGGACAAAATTAATTTTTTTGGCCGCCATATTGTAAGCGACATTTTGGACTTTACTGCACCAATTTTATCTAAAAAAATATGGAACCACCGCAGCAACTTCTTGAATATAACGCAAAAAATTTCATTCAAATCGGTGCAGCCGTTCCGGAGAAATCGGTGTACATACATAAAAAAAAGCATACATACGCGACGAATTGAGAACCTCCTTATTTTAGAAGTCGGGTAATAAACAAAAGCATGTCTTTATATTTTATACCAGCATCTTCCGTCGCGGCTTCGTACGAAAGAATGTTGTAGCCAACTCGTAATTCTCGCCTGTTTGCTACATATATATGACCGTGTATACTACGCATTGAAGTATTACCTTTTTAACATTGTTTTTTTTTATTATAGTTAATGTTTTTTCTCATTCATGACGGGAAACATGGGTAAATATTTGGTTGCGATTGATCCAGTATTTTTTATTTATTCGGAAACACAGAAACCTCCTTCGTCTATGTGTGACAAATAATTTGATCATTTATTTTCAGAAATATGTTATCTGTTATAAAATAGCGTGCATTCGTTCTAATTAAAAATTTACATTTCGTTGCCTATTTTCGAGTTAGCGTTGGTTTATCTATAAAATCTATCGGTCGCACGGTGTAGTATTTATTTAATAGGTATATTGCCTTTATATTCTATTATTGTGGCAAGAATTGTAGCTTTGATACAAGATGGTCGAGGACAACATGAAACTGCAAGAATTATTGGTAAGAGCCTTTGTGCTGCACAAAATGCATACCAGCGCTATGAAGAGACTTGTCTGATAACCAAAATACCACGATCCAAGTGAAAAAGAGTAACCTCCCAAAGAGATAATCGTATTTGGTGTCGGCAACTATGCGGAATAGAACAACTTCTAGAAATTAGATGTAAAATCAACTCTAAGAAGTTATAAGTGTAAATGTTCGTGAATGGACGGTTAGAAGAAGGCTTCATACTGCTGGATTGTCTTGTAGAAGGATGGCTACAGGTCCATCGTTGCAATGCCGGCATCGAATTGTAAGATTGGCCTATGCTCAAAATCACTTGGCATGGAATAATGAAGACTGGCCCAAGGTACTCTTTTTAGATGAGTCGCATTTTTGCCTCAATGGATCAACGGACGTCGACGAGTATGGCAAATACCTAGAAAACGATATGCTTCAGTTTGTATTGACGAGCCATTACCATTTGGTGATTGGTCGGTAATGGTTTAGGCGGGAATCTCATCACAAGCACACAGAGTTTATCTTCAGACAAAATGACTCCTTGACAGCTCAAAGGTACATTACGGAAGTTCTAGAAGGCCATGTTATGCCTTTCATAATCACTATGGGCGAGCATGGTATTTTCATGCAAGATAATGCTAGATCTCCCACAGCAAGAGTTGTTAGAGAATATCTCGATGAAGTGGGAATTAGGCCGTTTGATTGGCCAGCACTCAGAACCAGAACAGATATGAATTTCATCGAACATATCGGAAATGAGTTGAGCCGACGTATCCGAAGGTATTCACCAACTCCAAGTACTGTCTAGGAGCTAAGAGAGATGTTATTGTAGGACTGAAATAGCATCGACCAGAATGTGTCTCTTAATTTAATTGAAAGTATGCCTCGTCGTCTTCAAGCAATTATTAACCCAAGAGGAGGGAATATATAATATTTGTGATTAATTTTTTTCACTAATGTTGTTTTTTTCATTTTTTAAAGTTCCTGAGAACAATAAGTCGAACTTCGTTTTAAATGCAAATTTGTTACTTTTTCAGAATAAACCATAAAAACCAAAAAAGAGTTTTATCGATTTAATATTGAATTTAGCTTACAAAATACAGTGCAACGATTTACAATTTGCATGTGACCTAAATTTTTTGCTCGCCAGTGTATATATGAGATTAGATTTCGTAGACATAATATTTATTAAAACAATGTGAAAAATTATAATATATTGTTGGTGGTCGTGAATTTAACCAGACGCTGAATGCGGCCTTTATTGCGGGCTTCTCAGTAATCTCTAAAGTGTCATAGGTTAGATGTCATCGCCCTAACTCATCAAAGAACAATAATAAAGAATTAATTTGTATCCTGTTTATTCAACAGTTTATATGCACAGATGTTATAATTATATATAGACAAAAGTAAATAGTATAATTAATAAATATTAAGTTTTTTAATAAAACAATTTTACTTAAAAACGGTTAGAGATAACTACTAGCAGAAATATCGTGATATTCAACAAAACTAAAGACAACGGAAATCCAACAGATATCTTCTACTTGGCAAACAATATCTTGTTTCAAAATCTCACCATTTTAGTACATCCGTCATACTATTGAAGAACTGGTTCATCTGGAAAATGGATTGTATATCTTACTCTCCAGTGACCACTGCAAAACAGAATTATCGAACACACTGATACCAGAGCGTTTAAAAGAATTCCTGGAATACATAAGTCAAACATTAAAAAAACTAAATAAAGAAATTCCAAAATTAAAGATGATCAATGAACACAAGGATTTTCCAAAAATAAGGATACAAATGTTAGTTGAAGGGCAAAATTGTACTCCAAATGTAGAGAAAAATTATTATTTCAGAAAGCCATTTTTTTTCTATAATTTTGATTAATAGCTTATATAGGAACTATGCTTATTGAAGCAAGGAATTTTCGCTTCACTGTACACACCTCAATGCTTGAATGTTACAAAGTAATGGTTGCCAAAGATTAGGTATTTCAGCACTGGGCATACTAAATTGCATTATTATTTTTAACGTAAGCTGCTTCTATAAATGTTCTTATTTTCATGTTGGGTTCCATATATAGTGCTACAGCTTCAGACCATGGTGTTGTTTATCCCAGATATTTTCTGCAAAATACCAGTTCTTGATGTTTCTTCTTTTTGTGTATGAGTTTTATGCTCCTTAATTCTAACTTCACACTCACATGGCATTTTGGGAACACATTCTTTCTTATCGGTAGTTTTTGGTCTTGTTTTTGTCAAATAAACTCTGAGTGAATTTCCTAATTTAAAGGTGGTTTTTATACAGTACCTGCTGGCAATTCATCTTATTTTCTATAAAATTCCCTTAATATACGGAACGGTGAGGAACGAATGTTTTTTTTTGCTATTCAGTGGTGTTTGTTCTCAAGTAATTTTTAACATCGTCTATTAATTTTAGAGAATAACTATTCTGTTGTAAATCGGGTTTAATATATGCTGCCCCTTTTTCAAATGAATCCTCATTATTGCAGATGGATTCTTTCTATTGAACGGTTCACCAGGACTTCTAGAAAGGGCAATTGATCATTTTCCTCTTTTCCCATGGTAAACTTAATTGTAGGTCGTCGAGTGGAGTTTAGATTTGTCAAGAAGTTATTTAGTTCTTGATCATTACTCTTTCATATGATGAAGGTATCATCGACATGTATCAACTAAACACTGTTGCTGTTTCTATGGTATGAGTTTCGAACCATTCCATATATATATATATATATATATATATATATATATATATATATATATAACTCATTGGAAGCCCGTTGTCCTGAGCGTAAAAATCACCCCATCCAGTAGTAACGTACTTCGACTTGATAATATTGCATCATTGGAAAGTCTAGTTATAATTATGTTTAGTGATTTCCCCAATGGCATATTAGTATAAAGACTTTCCACCACAAAATTTACTAGTCTGTCGTCTGGCTCTAGATTAATGCTACTTATGATATTAACGGAATGTGTGAAATTTTTAACATATGAGTTCATCTTACCTTCTAAAGATTATATGATTTTTGGAAAAAATTTCGCCAGTGCGCTTGTTCAGCATCCTCTGGAACTGGTAATTGGTCTCAATTGTATGTTGGGTTTGTGAAATTTTAATAGTCCGTAAAGATGTGTTGGCTTACTGTAGCATGGTGTGAGCGCCGATCATAGATTGTCAGGTGTATGGTCTGTATTTCTTTAGTGTTCGGTAGATTTTTGACTATAGATTTGGTTGGGATACGAGCTATCTGTCTATATTTTCCTTTTTCAAGAATATTCCCGACTTTTTGGTCGTCTGTTACGATGTCCATGGCTACCGTTACATTTCCCTTGTCCGCTGGTAGAATCTTTATCGATTTATGCGAAGTTCTTTTAAATCTAACATCTTTGTCTTGGAGAGATTGTGAACGGGATTTTTCTAATCTTCCAAAGTAAACCCAGTGTTGAAATACCATTACTTTATAGCATCCAAGCATTAATATATGTACAGTGAAGCGAAAATTTTGCTATTAAGATAAAACATTTAGTTTATATTTGATAACGATTAGAGATACAACCTAAGCGAGACATAGTACAAACAAACAAAAATAAAGACAATGCAAGTCTGACAACCACATTTTAGTCAATGACTTATATATAAACATTATTATATTGTAACGTATTTGTTCGAAAACTAGACGTGTCACTAGTAACCAAATAAGTTTTAATATTTATATAATGTGCTGAGTTTTGAAGAGTTAGTTTAAAGAGAATGCTAAGGCTTTCTGGCTTTCCGGCCCTAAAATGTTTAAATGGAGAATGTTTCCCTAAGTTTTAATAAAATATTTTAATTAGTTAATCTTCTTTACAAACTATTTAATTTTATAACAAGTTTACTAATAGTCTTTAATTTTTATTTATTTTTGGCTTATTATTAGTTTAATATATCGGAATATATTTTAATATATACTAATTAAAAATAAATATGTTTATGTAATCTCCATATAAATAAATATCTTGAATATTAGATTGACATTTTAAAGATTAGAAAATTATCTAACAATTTTATTACAATTTAGTATCAATAAATTTACATCATACTTTAGATCAGAAAGACCACAAAAATTATCTTAAAATTATTATCTAACCATAAAAAGACTATTTTTTCTATAACTTTTATCAGTTGACCTAAGAATTCTATTGTGTTTATAACTTCCTAAGCTAAAAATGAAAAAGTTTTTCCGATCCCTAAGCAGATCTAAATCTAAAAAATTAAAAGGTAAGAAGCCTTTTTGAAAAATTATATATTTTTAAAAAAATGCTACCACATATACTAAAATAGTCGGTTTGAAAATGGTAGAACATACAATTTTGGGCACCCTATCGATTCTTCATTCGATTCAGTAGTACAACGGAACAATTAGTTATTTTTGTGCATAGTAACCAGTCCTTAGTAACATATTTTAATTAATACTGTTACGAACTAACAGATTTATCAAGAAGTTAGTGACCTTGCAATTTTTAGACCCGAAATTTTGACATATCATGGTCCATCTAAATACTAGTAGTCCATAATATTACACTTAAATAGTGTTATTCATCTTTATTTGTGATTATTTAATAGTAATTTGCATTTAGGGTAATTTAACGAGTTAAAATGACTACCTTAATACCGAACGTAAACGAAATATAAGCAAAACGATGAAATTCTATCCACTTATTTCATAAAATCTTCAAACAAAATATTTTTAAAAAGATATTTTTGAAAAACTTTACTATTTTTTGAAATATAGATTGGCAATATTTTTAGTCCAAGCCTATATTTCATTGATACATGATGAATGATAATTTCTTTTTTTTCTCTCCTTCATGAATCTGTCCTGAAGCCAGATGCACTGCAGCCTGTATAGGCCGATTGTACTCACCCTTGATTTACAATCCCTTTATTAACTTAGCCTCCTGAATCAATCTGTATGTTTTTATAGGCTATCTAGGAAACTGTAAAAGATTTAAAAAATCTAATAAAGTAGTTCGGAGCTCTTTTTTTTTGAAAAAAATTTAATGGCGAAAACAAATTATGTCTGTCGCGATCGGTTTCGGATTTACGCAACGATTTTAAAATTTTTCCATTTTCTCAAATATCCTATATTTTATTTATCAAAGCTACTACGATAAAACTAATAAGGCATTCTTAAGGTATTTTTTCTGTAGAATTACGGAGATATAATCTCAAGTTTTAATTTTTTAAATGGAACACTCTGTATTTTTTTAAATAATTTTTTTACGTGTTGAATTTTGCATTTTGTTTAAGAATATATTATATTGTTAATATAAATTTACAACAAATAGGCTAAAAACATGTTTTTAATTTATTATTATGCTCACAGACTAGCTTATAAGAGCTGGCAGCTCAGAGAAACCAAATTTTGCATGTCTATGTTAACACATTTTAAAAGACCAATAAGTTGTTAAAATACACAAATGAAAAACATACTTATACAAAACTCAAAATGGCAAAAATATCAATAAAAAACTAAACTAACTACATTAAATGTTTAAACTGTGGTCCATTGTTACCACGACCAAGTTGGCAACGTCTTTGCACTTCTCTGCCCATATTGTTATAAATATGAATATTAGTAATACTTTGCATGGCCGCCACAAAATTGTCGTGTAGTTTTTCTAGAGTTGTATTTCTATTTAGATGGATTTTGTTGTTCATAAACCGCCCAAAGAAGAAATATAAGGGGGAGAGATCAGGTGACCTAGGTGGCCACCTAACTGGTGCATTGTTTGCTATCCATTTCTGTACAAAATTAACGTTAAGTCATTCGACAATAATTCTCACGTTATAAGCCAGTGCTCCATCGTGTTGAAAATACATTTTGTTACTTCCCGCTAAAGAAAAATTATCCATAATAGGGACGATGTGTCTTACTAAGCTGTCTAGGTAGGCTTGAGCATTTAAATTTCCTTTATATATCTCGTAGACTATTATTCTATTATCTAGCAAAGCAACCCACACATTAAACCCAAATCGTCCAAATGTTACCCGATTTATTTGTTGGTGAGGATTCTGATCTGCCCATAGATGATTTTTATGGCGATTAAATATACCATCACTAGTTATTATTGGCTTATTCATCCATATAATATTATTAAAGAAAAAATCATTATTTATTAACATATCCATGTACCAATTACAGGAGTTAAATCTTCGTTCAGGGTCGCCAGGGAGAAAAAGCTGAGTTTTTCTCGCCTTGTAACATTTAAACTTATTTTCTTTTAAAATTTTTATTGATTTTTTATGAAAAATCCCAACACCCATTTCAATACTTCGTCTCGACGTTGAGAAATCTGCCGTAACATATACGATTATATTTATAATTTCATTCTCTTTACCCGCTTTTTCATACGTGTTTGGCGTTGGCTTTTTAAAGTATCCAAAATTGATTAAGTTTTCCTCTAGTTTCTTAAAAATTGCCATGTTGGATTGTTCGCGCTCCAGATACCGTTCGAAATATACATCAGGGGCTCTCTACTTGTATTTATGACATTCAATATAACATTCTACCATATTATACATTTCGAAATTTTGAAATTTTTCCATTTTGAGCTTTTGAACAGACAAATTGCAAGTTGACAAGTTAATAAATCTCAAACAGACAGGCTTTAGTCGAGTAAGTGATTTTTTTATTTATCGGATTTAAAAAGTGTTCTTAACAGTGACTTCTGGACATGATTTAAATATTTAGATATTTTTCTAATTGAGATCAGTTAGAATGTTTATTATATTATATACTATAGATTGACTGATTAAAAAATTTAAAAGATTTTATAATATATCAATGCAGCTTCGTTTATAGACGTTTCTTATTTTAAATAGTTTACATATTTAATAAAAATTGTTTTTAGCCTATTTGATGTCAATATTTATTGACAATATAATATATTCTTAAAGAAAATGCAAAATGAAAAAAATAATGTAAAAATAATAATAAATTAAAACTTGATATTACATCTCCGTAATTAAAACTAAAATTAAAAATCTGACTACTCCACTGGAATCTACAGAAAAAAGTACCTTAAGAATGTTTTATTAGTTTTATCGTAGTTGATTTGATAAATAAAATATAGGACACTTTAGAAAATTGTAAAATTCAAAAATCGGCCTTTAAATTCCGCTAAGGAGTGAGTTAGTATTTAATTCGGTTCCAAATTTGCTGACCCGAAGGTTTGTTGTCTTTTTCGATCTAGTGACTCTCAATCACATATGATGTGCTTTACCGTTTCCGTTTGGAAACTTATATTTAGTCGTCATTGTCTTACTTATCTTTCTACAACCCTGCGAGCTTGTTGCATGCTTTCTCTCACAATCGTATTAAATTTACCTTGGGTTAAGATTACCCAGTTACCAGCATATCCTAGTACTAAGTGATCCTTCCTGCTTAGAATTTGCAAAAGCCCATCCACTCCGCAATTACTCCCGCCATCAGCGTTCCTCCAAGCAGTTCTGTATAGACAATCCTATCTTTCAACATGTTTTCTCCCCTTCTGCAACAGGCTTCTTGTAAATTGATGTTTTTTATTGCTATGGTAATTGATTGAAATGACGTGTTATCAAAAGCCTCTCCTATATCTAGAAATGCTCCTAGAAGCACTTCTCCCTTTTTCAACGAGTTTTCCACTTTCTTAACCAGTTCGAGAAGCGCTGTCTGTAATTAACTAAGATTCCTATTTTTTTGAGCTAATTAAAATAATAATTCTGAGAATATATTGCATGGAAGGGAGTTTATTTTTCACAATATTTCTATAGTATAGCATATACTATTATGATTTACTTTGTCCTAATAAATAACAACCATTATTAGGAGTTTATTTTTCACAGTATTTCTACGTCGAGTGACAAGTCTGCCTCTAATTAGAGTAGCGCTAAAAGTATAGCATATACTATTATGATTTACTTTGTCCTAATAAATAACAACCATTATTAACACCGTTTTTGAAGAATAATTTTTACGTATTTAAAACATATGACGAGGAAGAATGGCGTTACTTCAAAATTAGTATTTTAACATACTTGCTACTATTTATTATAATATATATTTGAATAACAATTTATCAATGCAAATTAAATAGTAGAATTTCAATATATACTTTCAATAACTACCTATTAACGAACGATTCCCTGATAAGTCGCGTCAATTGTCTACCTGGTGAAATTTATCTTAAAAAAATAATATTTGCAAGTAAATCACCATACTTCCGTTATATAACACAAGGTCTAAACATACTGTCTGTAGGTAACACATCTAATACAAAATAAGATTTGGAAGAGTACAATAAATTGGATTTAAATAGAAATCCCTAATTAATCATTCCTCTCAACTACCCCATGTAAATATCCTAGGTGAACTGTCCAATTTAATACCACATCCTACTTTTCGCATCCCCTAATTTAGCATAGTCCAACTTTAAAACCGTTCTAGGTTGATAAAAAGGTTTAAAATGACAAGTTCAACAATAAGCAAGCAAGTTTTGAACCCTAAAAATACAATAATCAAAAATCGTTTAGATTTATTAACGGAGCGTCAAAAATGAAAAATTTTATTAATTTTTGTAATACAACCATTTCTATAGACGATTCTAAAGCTTTATCTCTATATTTTTATTCTTTCTTTTCCTACACAATCGTTTATTTTGATATATGTAATATATATTATAACAATAATATAAATAAAACAAAACTTGTTAAGTAGAAAATCTAACTTCCATAGCAACAAACCTTCTTAGTGATTCCAGCTGTAAATCTTTATGAATTACCTACGTCATTTTAAATAATATGCTATTTTAATTTTATATCTACAGGGTATACCGTCTTACCAATAAATTCAGTCGGGATTAATATCGATAGAAACACCAATTAATTTTTAACAATCAACAATTTCTTTCTTGAAAGTCGCAAAGCAGCTTGAAAATTTTTATCTTACCAGTTTTGACTATAACAAGTTGTCACCAGAATTCAAGCAAATTAATTACATGATGACACTGTTAATAAAGTCAAGGTAAATAATAAGTGGTACCACAAAATATTAGAAAAAATATCATTAGAAATTGCAGACTATGTACAGTACAATTGATATAAGCTAAACGAATTGTGTCAGTTCTTGGAAAAACCTACATGTATACTTAGTTGTTAATATACTTTTGTTAAAATTTATAAATCTTTATTTTTCAGAAGATCGCTATTGTGAAATGGGCTTAAACCTATATAATGTTTCTACAACATTTTTCCTCAGAATTAGAATTGGTGATGTTGAAGGCTTATCTCGTTTACGTCAGTCAAGTATCATAAAATAAGTACTTGTTTGTTGTTACACTTTCCACTAAGTAAAACATGAAATATTATAAAAATTGTAGTAATGAAAACTGAATAACGTCAATCATAAACTTATAAAAATATAAATATGTGACTATCCAATCAGCTATTTTCAATAACTGTATTTTTCAAATTTTAAACATCTTTAATATAACAAAGAAGACAGATATGCGGTGCAATCCTCTGTGTCAAGATTTTATACATACTAAAACTCGACTTTAGATGAGATTACAAGAGGGTTTTAAAGCATAATTTTCTTATTTTATTTTATTTTCTTGACATCAGTGTCATCACTAAGAACTAAAAAGCGAAATCAGACTTATAAGAGACGGGCAAATGAAACTAAATTAGATCACTGTTGCTTAAAAACCTTAGAATTATAATATGTTTTTTTTTAATTCAGATATCTTTGAGTATAAATCCTCCTTAATTTTATAAACGGCCACTAGGTGGCCACTAGATGCTAGGATATGTCATTAGTATTTTCGTAAAATTTGCCTTTTGTTATTGTGAAAAGAACTGCATGCTAGATATTTACCTAGTGGTTTATTTGTACTGAGCGTTAAAAAAAATCATTTTTCGTAAAGGTTTTCGTTGAATGATTTTTTTATGATTTTGGTAAAAGCCCAACTCCACTTTTGATAATGAAGCACTATCAAAAAAGATTTATTTATAATAGGTTTACGTAATTTCATTATGGCCGTGCATCCTTTAGTGTTGAAGTAAAGGTTAACAAAAATCGATTGAAGAAAATAGGCATGTAACTTACCGTGAGATAAAGGCATCCTTAGACATATTAAAGACTACAATACATTTAATTTTCATTAACATTTAGCTTTAAAGAAATATATTTTCCTGGATTCCATATACTTTCATTAAAGCACATAGAAGGGCTGGAATTGATTGGTATAAGGAAAAGCTCAAAAAATTCAACCAAGAAACTATATATAACAACTTAATAAGTGACAAAATTTAAATATATTCATATCACTCGTAAACTAAGCAACAATCCACTGTTTAGATGTTCCAAGACAATGGAATCAAACAAAAGCTGTTTGTTGACGAAGCACTTCAAAGAAAATGATCCCTTTATTCTTGGGTTATACTAGACATGTCGCAACCATTGCTTTAAAAAATGAAATAATAGTTAATGCCGAATAGTATACAATAATTTGTTTGCGAGAAATCATCGACAACATCAGAATAAACAATCAAAAACGTTACATCATTCTTCATCATGATAGTGCCAGCTCTCACACAGCACGTCAAACATTGATTATTTGAAGCTGAAAATAATCGAATTAATGTTACCTTGCTTTTATTTACCTGATTTTCACATCTTTGTGTTCCCCAATATCAAACAGAAAATGCTATTTTCAACATATAGAGAAGCTGCTGAAGACTTCAAAAACCATGTTTGTGGGATATCAATATCCGAACCAAGAATTAGTTCGAACGCATTCAAAAATGTACAAATTTTAAAGGCGAATATTTTACGGAGAAATAAAGCAGTTTGTCTGAATTTTTTTCTTTCCTAGTTTTTCTAAAGATCTAAATGTAATTTCAAGCAAAAATAATTGTTAAAGCACGAAACAGACATTTTTGCACCCTTTAAATTATGTTTCTAATTCATATTCTCAATGTTAATTGCATTATTATTTGGTAACACGATTTGCATGAATGTAAAATTAGATTCTTTCTTAAAGTTATAAAAAACAATGAAAATCAAAATACGGCTTAAACTTTTAGGGTTTAATTTGGAATCTCTGAGTTTGATTTCTCGGTCTTAAGGATCTTTGGTTAGAGCTTCATTTGTATTTTTATAATTTAAGTTCCTTTTTCCTACTTTTATAAGATTCCCATTTTACAACCAAAATATTTTTTGGCCACATTATCCTTATTTTTACTTTCTGGTATAGGTTATTTACCATTAAAAATATTTAAAACTGAACAGTCCAGAAATACAAAAAGTGCTATATTACTATTAAGACGTTCTTATGAAAGTTGTATAAAAGGAAAAAAAGTGATGACGTGAAAGTTCAAACCAGCCCTTGCTTAAGTATGAAGTATACACTTTAACCACTCAAACACCGACATTATTAGCTAATAAATGAACTTTTACCAAATACACTTAGTGGGTATTTAAAAAAAAATAAACATCTGCAGTTGTCACATTAGATCTTAATAATTACATTTCTTTCTTATTCATTTCATTTAATTTATTTTTTTTTGGAGAACCACCTCTTGGATGAATATAGCTTTTCCAGAATATATTTCGCTCTTGTTGTGTGGTGACACACCATTTCATCTGGTTTTATTTCAATTTCAGCTCATCTCCTCGTGAAGTAATTACTTTTACGTGACAGTCAAATAGGGCATTTATAAATTGGGAAAAGAAAGAACAGAAAATTTAATTTAAAATAAACACTGTGTTTTCAATTACTCTTACAAAACTTAGTATGAAAGACGAGCAGTTATTCATGTTAACTCAATTGTTAGACATTTTCAATCAAGTCTTTCCAATTAAAAAGATTAGGTTTGATGTTTACACGCAAGAAAAACAGACAAGCAAATGTTAGGTCCAAAATATAAGAGTAATGAAGTAACAAAACCTCAAGTTTGTCTGTTCCATTTTCTTCTAATTGCAATTCTAACCACCTTTCAAATTGTTTCTTATTAATTGTCTCAATTTTAACACAAGATCAAAGCTTTATTTGCATTGTTTCATTTCGCAACAACAAAAGCTTGATTTATTTTTTCAATTGTGCTCGGTTGTCGAATTTTACAAAAAAAACATCATAATAAATTTTTCGAGTAAATTTGATCCTACCAATATTGTTTTTGTTAGAGATTGGATCTAATAAAAATGCGGCACGGTACTGATAAGTACGATTAACTGTACTAGGGTTTCATAGCGGTCTTTAAAATTTTATTATTTTTACAAATGATTTGCAATTACATATATCGAAGGATTTATTAATTAACTATGCAAATGACAGATCCTTGTTCTTTCAGAATAGTATCGTAACGTCGGTCGATCGGTATCTGATTCGCGTACCTGTTCTAAGGGTATGCCGCACTCGTGAGTTGTTCCACCAGGATTTGTCTCTTTAAGTTGTGTTTGGTGAAGCCTAAATGCCTATGCTTCTGGGTTAGCTGGCATTAGGTTAAACTTTATGCTACTATCATCAATGAATTTCGGAAATTTCCTAAATTCCGCTTCAAAGGATGACGTATGCACAGGGTTAGTTTGAAAATTTTGGAACATCGGACGTTGTTCCAGAAATTGAAAGGTAGGGCACGCGCAGGCGGTGCCGGAGAGGACCCACCATAACCGCCCGACCCGGCGAAAAGCCTTTCTTGATGTTTGTCGAGGGCACCTGAGGAAGTTGAGCCATGCTCCTAAATTTGGAAAAAAGAAAAACTTTTATGCCGAAATTTAAAAAGGGGCTATGGGGTTGTGCATCTGGGAAGCGAGCGTGGATGCTCAAGACGACTTAAGAATAAAATGAAAATAATTTAAGTTTTTTATAAGAGTTCAGGGTTTATACCAATTATTTTGTGAAGAAATAATTAGTATAGAGGGGCAAGGGTCAAGTATACTTTGTCGTGGCCAAATGTTTTTTGAGCGCAACGAACCTACTTTACCGAATAAATTTATTTATTCTTCTTGCCGTCTTGAGTCGAACGCGCTAGGTCGCACCGCAAGTTGCAAATTTATTTATTTTTTGTTAAAATCCGCAATGATTTTTAACACCGAAATTTTAACGCAGAAAAGTATAGGTAATTGGACTTTATCGTAAAATTTTAAAAATGCGCAAGAAAAGTATGTGTAACTGGACTTGGACGCAATTTTATAAGTCGAAAAAAAGTAAGGGTAACAGATCTGATTTTTAAGAAGAAAATTAAAATAAAAATTAGATTTTCACGAAAAACTAATAAAGGAATTTCCGTAAGTAAATTTAGAAAATTTAACTAGCGTAATGTCTCTGGAGGGTAAGGTTTTTCAATCTCATTTTTTTTACGATTTTCACCGAAAACTTAGAATGTCTTTAACGTTAAATTTCCGCAAAGAATCTTTTTAGTTTCTCTTCTTATTCTTCTGATTGAAAGAAAAAATTTTATTTTGTTTGTTGAGTATTGAAAAATCAAGTTAGAATAGTTACGCGATCTTTACGACGGTGATCCGAGATTGCAACACCAGTTCACGTATACAATCCCGAATATCGCCCGTCTTTCGAACTGTAGTGTACCGGGTTCTGAGAAATAAAACCTATCTTACCTCGACACTATTTATTTTTATCCAGAGGTCTCCCGATACACCGTTTTTTAACCGATTTTCTTGCAACAGGTTTATGATTTTTAAAGTCTTCAGGCGCCCCAGCCTTTGGCAATTACCCCGGTAAAAGCTACTAGTTCGTCCAGGGGCCTCGGAGGTACTTTGTTTTAAATGATTTTAAAAAACACTATCACTTTCAGCAACGCAGCCCTCTAAAAGATCGTCGATGTTGTAACCTCTTCTTGGCTATTTAGCCGTCCTAAAAGCGATGAAAGTTAACTACTTCTTAAGGCAATTGAATTCCCTTACTCCCCTTGAATATTCTCTTTTCTTAGATCTGATCTGCTACTCGTTTAATACTACTTGAGTTCTGCTACTACTGCCGATTCTGTATATAATCTGAGGGTAACTTTAATTTCCGGGAAGTCATGTCCCAAAATCAGGTGATGTGCCGACAAAGTAATGTGATATTCAAGCGCAAATTTGAACGTTAAATTTTGTCGCCGAATATGCATAATTCTTTTAAAATGCTTTTATAACATTTAGGCAGATAAGAAAAACAATTTACAATTGTTTTTTCCGCTGTTTAAAAAAAAAACGTACATTTTCAACAATAGATAGAACTCCAGGACGCCATTAAGTTGATATACGCGAAATTTAGTCTATGGTGCGCGAAGAATAGACTAAACGATTTTTTTTTGATTAATGTGTGAATCTAAACACTTCAACTATGTATGACAAGACTTCTTAAGTAGTATTGTAGTATTGAGTATTACTCTGTGTGTTTGTAGATAAATAAATGCCATTTTTTTTAAACAATTCTTCAATATTATTTTCGTGGAAAAATTTTAATCGCTCATAACAGTGATCATGACAGATGACTTGTGAGACTTTCTTTATCTATTTTGTTAACCTCATCCTTTTGAGTAATAGAACTCATTAGATAGTGCTTATCGAATTAATTGTTGCATACAAAAACCAGGCTTACTAGAGAAGTGTTAAAAATTAACATTAATCAATTATCCATTCATATTAGTTCCTACGTTTTTTAATATACATAAAATATAATTCAGGTTACGTTAAAAGCAAGTGGGATAAACCACACTATGACTTTCCAGTTAACCGTAAATAACATATATTTATATTTATCCAATTGAGCCTAGATAACAATCAAATGTGAAGAGATTTTACTTAATTTTCCCGCAGGAATGATATCCTTATCCAATAGTGCAGCTCTGATAATCGAAACTGCAAGGGAATGTGCATAAAATATGTTCCTTCCTTTCAAGTTTTTCTCCACATTCGATATTTAGCATTCTATGTCAAGTTTCTATATATGGTATTTAGATCTCTAGATGACCTGCCAGAATCTTAAATTGAGTTCTATTAAACCTCGATAGCTTATCACTTTGGTGTTTTCAAAAAGGCCTGATGCAAACTCCTTTGTCTGTGTCACGCCAGAATATCTGCATTAGTGCGATAGCATTTTCTATTTCGCCCAAATCGATATTGCATTATTTATATTTCTCTTTTCAGCCTTCTTCCATCCTGAAATAGATATAGGCTCCCTTCTTTGATGTCCAATAATCACTTCTTTGAGTTTTCTTCGCTCAGTGCAGATCCCTGACTTTCACAAATCATCGTAACATCATGTTTGTGGTCTTCCTCTGCTACCGTGTATCCTTCAAATCTCCACTTCAGCCGGGTGACCATTTCAAATCTGTCACTTTTATTTTTCCTCTTATTCAGTCATTATCATTTTGTAATCAACGAGATACCCAGCACTGGGCATTCCGTAGCTTTTTATGTCACCCAAAGTTTTAATATTTTTTCTTTCGTAAACGTCCAAATTTGTACTGATTGAAAACTAGGTCTTAGGTGCACAGGTATATTTCGATTCTTAAGAATATATGACAGTCTTCCAAAAGCAGCCCATCCTGGTTGCTTTCTTCTTTCGATTTATTTTATTTTATTCATTTTATCCAGTGTTATCAGTTGTCCTAGGTATACATATTCAGCTCCGTTTTCTAGTTGTTGTTCGTCTAGAAAAATTTTTGGATCTTCTTTGCACATAACTTTAGTTTTATTGATATTCATTTTCAGTCCAATTTCCTTTGCTTGTTCTTTTAACTTAGTGACCATATTCTTTCAACCTTCATTATTACTAACCATAAGCACTATGTCGTCTACAAATCTGAAATTGTTTAATCGTTCTCCATTTATTTCAATACTCTTATTATCCGTTAAGTTTTTTGAATATTCCTTCGAGTGCGAGAGTAAACAATTTCGCTGAAATTGTATCTTCTTGCGGTATCCCTGTTTCAATTTGTACTTTATTAGTGTCTGTATGTGCATTAATTGTGAATGTTGCATTCTTATACATGTTATTAAGTAAATTTGTATAACGCTGATCTATCCTTGTTTTCTTTAACATGTCTACCAATGTTCAGTGTTCGATTGTGTCGAAAGCCTTTTCGAAGTCTATAAAAGCCATACATATGGGAAGATTATATTCGTTTGCTTTTTCTGTTATAATATTGACAGCATGTAAATGGTCATAAGTTCTAAAATAATTTCTAAATCCAGCCTATTCAACCGGTTGATACTAATCAAGTTTTTCGACATTCTGTTGCAAATTATTCTCGTAAGCAGTTTGAAAAGCTGAGAAAGCTCTTTCTGCTCTTGGAAACATATGTCATTTATTATTTTTAGTTTCTTGGGTACCATCTCACCGTCTCATATGTTGCATATTAATTTTATTTTCTGGAATACCATTTCTCCTCCTTTCTTCACCATTTCGGAAAGAACGTTGTCATCTCTCGGTGCTTTATTATATTTCATTTGATATAAAAAATGTTACATTTCTTCGGTATTGATGTACGAAATTTATTCTGAACCTACAAGTAACGCTTTATTTGCTTGTTTGCCAACGTGTTATTGGCTTTAAACTGTAAATTTCTTCATAGAATTTTTGTGTTATAACTATTATCTTATTTATATTTCTGATTTCCCATGATTGTCTTTAAGGGAAATGATCTAATTCTATTTTTTTCGGTTTTATTAGTATTTTGCTCATACTTCCTTTCTTGTCTACCATTTTTTCTATTAGTTTTTCATAGTATACCTCTAGATCTTCTCGAATTAATTTTCTCGTTGTTTTCTTTATTTATCTATATTCGATGCTGTCCGTCCTGGAACGTTATTATTTCTTTTTCTATCCAACATTTTGTTTCATATGAAATTTTGTCCTTATTTTTCAAAGTTTTTCTTAATATTTCTACTAAAGCCGAAATAAGAGATTCAGTAATTTTCTCTCAATCTAAACTGTCTCTTACATTCTTATCGAGTTATTTCTTCAGTAGTTTCTTGTACTCTTCGCTGCTATCGTTTAATAACTGCACGTTAATATTTTGTCTTTTTACTTACTTATGCATGCCTGGCAATATTTTAGCATATATTTAGTAACCCTTTCGAATCCGTAAATTTAACACTGCACTCATCTGTATAAGAGTATTTGTAAACTCATTTCCAAAAAGATCGGCATGTCCTTGACTCGAACCACTTTGTATTACAGTAAAATTTCATATTGTTTTTAAATTGCAACGAGAAGATTCAAGTATCTTAAGGGTTGTTTTACTATTTGAAAAAATATTTATTATCCTGAATGTAAGGTGCTGATACGCATATCCCAGCAGTCCTGCAAACATTTTATTGGCCTTGAAAACCATATTAAAGATAACATGGAATTTAAAATCACAGTATGTTGTACATACAATATATACAATAATATCTATTAAAGCAAGTTTATTTTTGAGTTAATCCTAATATAGGATTTATGGTGTATAAATCTAAACAATTATTTTAACTTTTGCTGCCCGTGTGTTACTAATTTACTCTAATAACGGCAATAACCAATTCACAACATAATCGGCTAAAAATAACAATGAATAATGTATATTGCCGCCTTATCGGATTGTGGTTTATTTACTCTCGACAAACAGTTGCGTAGCGTTATCATTGGCAAAATGATATGGAGGATCTAAAATATTATAATAAATACATAATAATAATCTTGTCATTTTAAAACCGTATGAAATATTTTGCAACGTGTTTGAAACTGATGAGATATTTTCACAATAGACATTTTATATTTTGTTGTGTCCCTGTAAACCGAGAGGTCAACGAATGCAAACTGATGTCATCGGATATAAAGAGAAACTTAGTAAAATTCATATAAAAATGCTAATGAATTATTTGTTTCCTTTAACGTTGCCTACCGGAAGATTCATTAATTAGATGACCTAAATTATTATTCTATTTTTGTATTAGACTCCCATGGATATATGCACCACGCCATTTCTATAGGGTAGTTTTAGGTATTTTGCTTTCTTCACTGACATATGGGTTGATTTACTAGTATGAAAGATCAAATATCTATTCTTATATAAAACGAGACATTGTATGTAAGTATGTATGTATGTGCATAGAGTTGGGGTCTGTACACTGCGACGTGGTAGATCTATTGTGCCCCTTACTGCTGCTCAATCGAAGAGTTATCTTATCGGCTAGAACAGGTCACTAGGAATCTTAGGATGTTGGAGGGTATCAAGGTGTGTAGCTCCCCTTCTTCGATTTGGTGTGCTCTCAAGAACTGCATCCTAGGGTTCTCTAGAGCGCTGCACTCTGCAAGGATATGAATAGATGTTTCATCCTCCTCCTCACAGAATCTGCACTCTTCTGTTTCTACCAGTCCGAGTTTCTTGAGGTGTCCCTTCAGGTGGCAATACCTCTTCCGAACCACTGTTAGAACTTTAAGTTGGTTTTTACCCAAGTTTATGCATTCTTTAAATCTCTTCTGGTCGTACTTCCCCAGAAGTATTTTCGCTTGTCTCGATCCTTACAGCTCCGTCCAATAAATGGATCTCCTGCTTTCTTCTTATATCTTTAGTTCCTCCAGCATTACACTGCTACTGATTCCACAGAAAAGCTCTGGCCCCAGAAATGATATATCAGCGCCTTTCCTCGCGAGCCTGCCTACTATTTCATTCTCCTCTATCCCGGTATGTCCCGTTACCCACATGAGGGTGAGACATTGTATATAAGTCACAAATACCTGAACCGAATAATAAAAACGTTTTGAGACCATTTCCGCATTTATATCTCACTATACGCTGCTAAATCAAAGATTAATAGGACATCTGGAGTACTGAAATTAAAGTACACTCTAAATATTTTGTTTAATTCTTGTGACACATATACACTAACTATCTCATCGTAACATGGGCCGGCGCTAGCAACGTTGCGCGGTTGTGAAAATATTTCGCAATTTACCTGTAGATATTTCCCAAGCTCCACGAACTTATGGAAAAATACCCTGAGTTTTATTTTTAAAGGTGTATTTACACTTTGCATGGTGTGATAAAAACCCTGAGTAGTACAGTTAAGGATATAACTCAAGCTTTAGAAACAATCCACGACTACTCCAGATTCAGGAATTTGAAATATGGACCGAACATTGTATCGATCGATCACTTGAATCAAATGAACCCCTAGTCTATGACACGTCATAGCACTGAATTCGGTATGAAAGAAACTTTTCAGCTATCATTATTAATTCGTAAATTGGTAAAAACTATAAAAAATCACTGGGAAACTATAAAAATGAACCAAAAACGTTTTATCTGCATTTTGGGGGTGGCGCTAGATCAAACATGTCATGAATGTTATTGTGTTTCGCAAATGAACAAAAGTCAATAACAAAGCGCCAGAAAATCATAAAAATGGACAAAGAACGTTTTTTTTTTTGCGTTTTTCGGGGTGGCGGAGGGTCAAAAGTGCCATACGGAAGAATTCATTATGAGAAAATACATTTTTTGCTTAACCTCATGGAAAAAAGTTACAGCAATTTGAAGGTTTAAATAATTGTTTTAGGTTAAAATCCGTCGTTTGAGAAAACATTTAGGCGAATATCTAAGGCCACTTAGTAAATATTTGATTTTATTCATATTTTTCGATCAAGTAAATCTCGAGATAAAACGATAAAGTCTGAAAAAGTGTATTTTTAATGCTAAGCGTGGGGTGGTGGATGGAGTGCTTTTTAATGGCGCTTGATGCCTTTTGTGGATATAGAAATATGACCATATGGTTATTATTTCATTTCCCTGCAAAAGTCATTTCGTCTATCTTAGTAGGGGTACCTTTTTTTTCACTGATTTTAAACAAACTCTAAAAGTCACACGCTCTTGTGTTCCTTTTGGTGTTGCATATTGAACAGTATACAAATTCAGGGTGAATTGATGGAGTATAGGAAAGAAAATTAAACATGTCTTCTTGTTTAGTCTGGGTGGATATTACGGTTTTCTAAAGATACATATCCTGGAGAAGGTCGTTTTATGAGGCTTTAAATTTACTTTGAAGTGTTTCTTTGAAATAGTGTATGAACGGATTTTCTGTCACAACCCTGATCCACTGCATTTTTTACCAAGCAGTTGATTGATTAATTGATTCATTAAATGTTATAGTACGCTAGCGTTAAGAAGCCGTTACACTGTGGCCTAATGATTTAATTTATTATTTCGCCTGTTTTGTATATATATATATATATATATAATATATATATATATATATATATATATATATATATATATATATATATATATTGTTTTTCTTTTTTGTTATCGACCGTACCTTAATAATTTTGGAAGGAGTTTATCGGGTTGCGGTCCGTAGGCTAAGACTAATTAACTAATTTTTCTTTTAGTACTCAATATTTCGACATTTATTTTATGTCTTCTTCAGGAGTAAAAAAAAATTAGAGTTTCCTTCTAAGAAATCAGCCCTAAACACACTCAACATCGTACGAAGTGTAAAACATCAATAATGTTTATATTGAGTATTAAAAGAAAAATGAGTTAATTATTCTTAGCCTACGGACCGCAACCCGATAAATTCCTTCCAAAATTATATATATATATAATATATATATATATATATATATATATATATATATATATATAGTCTATATAAACATGTTTAAGAGCCTGTTCACTAGTTTGCCTTCTAAATATAATTATATTCAGGAATAATCGATCTCTGAGAGTCTCCAGTAGATTAGAGCTTCTCATTTAAATATATATAAAATTGTTTCATCCTCTTCGTCACATGTTTACATGTTAGTTCTTTGTTGTAGAAAGACTTGATTTGATTGTTTTCATTTCTTACTTCACATAAAAAGACACACATATGACAATACAGTTAAAATGGTTTAAGTCAAACTTACACCACTATCACTAAAAAAACAGCTATTTTTTTTACATGCTTGCATTGGGCACTTGTATGTTAGTTAGGAGATTAATTATTTATACCATATTACTGAAATTAAAAAAACATTTCGACAAATTCCTATCAAGTGAAAATATCAAAGAGGTAGTCAGTGATAAAAGTTTAATTTCCTTTTGAGATTAATTGCACTGAACACATTACATAAAGTAAAAAATAAATAACTAACATAACGGATATGCTGTTTTTAAAATAAATAATGAAGGTAGAAATGATATTTTTCCTGTTAAAGTAATAGATTTTTCTTTTGCTTTAGAGCCCATAGTTGTAACCAAAAGACAAGAAGAATATTCAGAAGCCAGTCCTGTAATAAATGGAAGACTTCAAGAAGCAAGGTATGCATAAATTGTATAAAAATATCAAAAAAAAAATATTTTTTAGATGCTAGATTTTTTCAAAGTCAGTTATTTTAGTTTATAGTGTTTTTTAAATTTGTACAAAAATTGTTTTATTGAAAATTATACAAAGACAAACCAGGAGACGTTCTCAGGCAGTAAACTTTTAAAACGCATTTTACAGGGACTACGATTGCGGCAATTAGGTACATATATAATTGATAATTTTAATATTATTCAAAATGGCAATTAAAGTTAAAAGAGACGGGTTTATACCTAGATAATTAATAAATTTATCTTGACATTGGTAAAGCACAATTCATTATTCAGTAAATTGTGTATTTCAACTATAAATTGCATAAAAATTAGATTCACACAGCTATCGACTTTTGTCTTGCTGGCATTAGTTAACCTTACCGACCTACTCTTAATATTTTCTCAGAAGAGTATAGTTCCAAAAATTTTCATTGAATCAACTTCGAATTTTCAAAGTATTATCGAAATGGCCTCTTAAAAACCAGCTTGAAGCAAAACTATTCGAGTGAAATTTTTAACTTCTAGAGTATTATTAAACTTGACACACAAGTCCAAGTTACTAGGCGAAGACCTGCTAATAAATTAACCTTTTTCTATTAGAAACTTTATTTTATATATCTTTCAAGGTATTCGTCACACAAGAAATATTGGTTATTTTTTTAAAAATCTAGAAGATCTGGAATACGAGATTTTGAGAAAGTTGATCATAAACAAAATAGAAATTTTTTGTTTAAAAGAATTGTTCGATAAATTCATTTTAAAAATTAGTACTGAGAGTTATTTCTCTCCTAAAATATTTTTTTTTTTAAATAAAACTAATAACTAATAAAAAAAAGCTATAATTAAAGTAAAGTTACTGTGGCATAATATTATTTTTTTTACGATTCTTACTTAAATTTCAACTGTATTTTTTGACGGTACAAGTTTCGCTACGCGGCAACTTCCTCAGGTACTCTATACAATATTATGGTGGTATGCTATTTAAACTCTCAGTTACCAAAAAAAAAAGTGATATAAATGTCTAACCATTGGGTCTTTAAATTTTATGAGTCACAATTCTAAAAGGTGCGTATAAATATGGCGAGACGAGTGCGTGACGAACGCTTGACAAGTATGCTACGAACTTCCAGCGAGACTCCTTTGAATTTTACCGATTTGTATTGTTATCGAGGGCCATCGTCGACAGGTTTCAAAGGAGGTAATAAATGCAGTGGGGTCACAAGAAGTCAATTTTTTATAGTTCTATTGTTTTCGAGTAGCTCGACCGATACTTGCAGCGATCCATCTTCTGTGGGTTTTTTGGTGCGAACTCAAAGGATTTTTGTTATCTAGTAGGTTTATGAAATGAAATTTATTTAACATTTGGCATTGATTAAAAGTTATTAATAAGTGAATATGGAGTGGTCTGAAGAAAATATGTTGAATTTTGAGGAGACCTGCAAATTCCAAAATTTGTAAGTTATGGACAAAAATTTGGAAAAGAAAAGAAGTAGATGTGTGAAATGAAAATGCGTCAGGAAATTTGCACAGCGGGAAGAAAATTTCGAGGATCTCTGCCATATGGAAATGGGCTGCTGAAAATATATTTTTCTTTTGGAAAAGACTATTTTGTTTAACATATATTCAAAATGTCAAAAGGGATTTTGATGAAATTTCTGTATTATCCGGTTTGAGTGCAAGCTGTTGAACATGTCCACTTTTACTCCAAAATTTTGTATAGATGTTTTGGATTTAAAATCCAAGACAATACTTTCAAATCTGCATAATTCACTTATTCAACCAAGAACTCTGATAAAGGTACGTAGTTTGTTTTCGAAATGTACTGACATAACAGGACTTAGCGAATCTACAACTTACAGGTGAATTAAGGAAAAGAAAAGTGGAACTGTATGCTAGCCTAAATTGTCTCCGAGAAGAACAAAATTATACGAATGCTTCAAAAATATACTAAGAAGACACGTTCACGAATTATATCTTAGATGATCAAAAGCAAGTCTTGATAAAGTTTTGAAAATTGTGAAACAAGACGAGAATGTGACTGGCATGGGATAAACCAATCTGTAGTGCTGGCAAAAAATAAATTTCTCTGAGGGAAAGTCAAAATGGAGGTGATACACAGGAAATCCTATTTTAGAGAAGACGTTAGAAAATACAGAGAAGGCACAAACATTTTTTATCTGGATGTAATCTGTCTCAGTGAAGAACACAGTACAAAAAATGTATAAAGATAAGAATATGACAATTTTTCGTGAAGCATTCTTAGAAGGGTTGTCCACAGGTTTAAAATCCGTACTCGGTAAGGGCCGCAAATTCATTATCACTCATATAAAATGTATTAATGGATTTATAGGACTTTTGCTGCAGTTTGAATTGAAATCTATAAAAGATAACCATGAATAAATGACGGCAGATATCTTTCAAAAATATTTTTCTTAATTTGATTCCGTAGAGGTCTGTTATAGTTTCGGATAACGCCAGTGATCATTCGAGACTGGTGGAGAAGTTACCAATAACATAGTTGGAAAAACAGATCGGTTATCAAAAAAACATATTCCCTTTACGAACGATTTGCTAAAGAAGGAACTTAAAAATTGCGAATGGGCTAAAGAACATGAAAATGCTGAGCACCACCTTACTACTGTTAATTAAAATCCACTGAACTTATGCTGCAAAAATATTTCTTCTTTGGATATAACTGGTCCTATTGTGCTTAATAAGTATTCAAAATCGGTAAGAGATATTCTAGTAGAATTCTTGTATTGTCCGCTAATATGTTGGAAATTTATATCGGGTAAAAGTTCCGATCCTGACAGTTTTTTATATAAAGCGGTACGCTAACATCGTCGAGATTTTCATTTTTTATTTAACTAATTGATGATGATAATAAGACCCCACTGCATAAAATTAATATAGCTACCGTTTGTTCTTCGTCGTAAAATATTTTTTTTCTTTACCCTTTATTGGTTTACACCGCCCAGACGCTACAAATCCCTACCCCCGACAAAGTTCAAAGAGGTTTGTTGCAAGCTCATCGCATACTCGTCACGCGCTCGTCTTGCCGTATTTATATGCACCTTGATGGATTGTATTATATTTTGACAAAGGATGATTTAATTTGGATCATTTAGCGTCGATGGAAAAAATTTTAAAACTATTTATTTACTCTATTAGATTGTCTACAAAATTTGAATAATTTTTAACATTTAAAAAAACTATTAAAATGTTCTATTATTCTTTTTGCGAAACTTCGACAGGTTTTTGAAGAATCCAAAAAGAATCAAGGAGCATTTTAATAGCTTTATAAACGAATAAACAAACTTTAAAATGAAAATGTATTATTATTAAACATCAAATAGATTAAAATAGCTTACCCTTATTAAAGGTATTTTTAGTAAAAGTAGCTTAGTCAGAATATAGTGTAATTCATTGAATTTTCCTGAATTATAAAATTATAAAATTTAAAGACCCAATGTGTCATTTATACGTTCTTTTTTTATAATTGATATTTTAAATAGCACAGCACCACAATATTTTATAGAGTACCTGAAAAAGCTGCCATACAGTGAAACATGTCGTATCGTCAAAAAATAGAGTGAAAATTTAAGCAAGAATATGTTTTACTTGTTATAATCGTAAACTAGTATGAATTTCCACTAAGTATAACCAACAAAATCAAAAGATTAATATTATTTTCCTTTATTTTATGTCCAAATTATGTAAATATATATCCATATAGTCTTCCAATCTAGAAAAGGTCTTTTTTTTAACAACAAATTATAATTTTTATCTAATTTTGTTATCAAAAGAATTTTTTCCAGCGCATTCGCCAAACCACTCACAATTTTTACTGTCGAATATTTAAAATAAACAATATTTTTTATTTGATATCTAAATACAGATGAACTAAATGATTTTTTTAACTTTAGTTTAAGGTGTATTTCCTTCAATGATAGTCACACTATTTCTAACTTTATTATTTGTAATAACAACTTATAATATGATTCTTCCGAGACCTGTTATGGAGAAACGTAAAAAATTTGCTCCGGCTAAAATAAAAAAAGATCCTGAAACGGGCCAATTTTATGTTAAAGTTCTTGAGAGAGATGTTAAAGTGTAGGTCTTCTTTTATCTGTCATTTGTAATTATTTACTATAATTTTATTTTTAGCAACAGTCATAGGGATGAAGAAGGAAAAGTTGTTCAATCTAGAACTGATCTAAGTGGAACTGCTCCGAAAAGGTTAGTGTATTTTTGCTATAAATAGACAAAACTTATTAGTTTCTAAAAATGTCAGATTTATTCCAGGTTATTATATTCCTACAATTTAAGTAACAATATTTTAAACGTTTCAGATTTTTCATGCCGGTAATGACATATAATTTTTTTAAATCCTTAAGCGAATTACTTTAGCGTATTAGGTTTTCGAGATAATTTTAGGCCATATTTGAGGTTATCTTTTAACGCTAGGTGACGTTCCTAAACAAAACTCAACACAATATCATAAAGTACTTCCCTTCCCCTCCAAAATCGTTTTTCAATGGCCCCGATTTCTTTTTTTCTTCCTGAAATATCTACTGTTGAAAATATCAAATTTAGTGTTTTCGTCATTATATGAAAATTGAATAGCATTCCACAAACAGCCTAAAGAAACGAATTTTCTCAAAAACCAAGGCTTCTAAATACACAGAGCTTGCAAAAAAATCTTTATTTTCAAACGATTCAATTCTTTTTTAATTTTATGATTGTCCTAGCATTTCTCATCAAAAAAGGAAAAAATTAAATAACAAATCATCATCATGATATGAAAGGTGTGCCTGGAACTCAAAAATTCGCTGTTCATATAAAAACCTTTTTTGAGAACAAAGAATTTAAAGTTATGCTTAAATTTCTGATAATCAAAACTTACGTATCGTCATGGAAAGTTTATTGTAGGGGTATAAATTTAACGAGTTTTTCAGAGATTTTCAAAAATGTAGTCGAATCTCAAATTTTTGGTGTTATGTGAATGAGAATCATTATTTATGCTATATTTACACAGAATTTTCAAAAGTGTTTGATAAATATATTTTGAGGGTGGTAGCATGATTTTAAATTTTATTAAGATAGGTTGTAAGTGGTCGCTTTGGATGTAATCCCGCCGTCAATCTAAGAAATTTTTTCTATTGCCAAAATACTATAAAGGATGCAGCACTGTTGCTTTACAGTATAACTCCATACGTCCGGTATGAATGAAAAATGTAAAATTACATCTACATCCATACATATTTTGAATAATTAAACGATACTATATTCTTTAATTGCATAAGGCAGCTAGATAATGAAGATACCAAACCATCTAAATGATTGCTCCAATGTTGATCGTGGATTTTTATAAACTCTCTAACCTTCGGTAACTTTTCCATTTAAACACATTATCATTTCTTGAAAATTACTCGTACTTGTAATTTATTGGAGATATAGCAGTTGTTGACTTATCTTTTTTTTTTATTTCGATTGAATATGGACATTCTGGATATTATGGTCTGGGGTAAGGTTGAATCATCAACGAAAATTACACATTTTTGGGGAATTAAATTGAAAATGTAGCTATTATTGATGTACACTCTTACAAATAACCTTAAATTTAATGCAAATTTAATATGCATTCTACATTAAATTAAATCGTGAATAATTTACATTTACTTAGAATTTAAAGCAAATTTATTGAAATATCAGTTCGTTTTACATTAAATTTGACTAAATGATATCTTAAATTTCAATAAAGTAACTAAAAAGATATTTCAACTTTCTATACGTTACAACTAAGTCACTCTTCTTCTTCTTCCTCTTTTATTTAAGTCTTGTTTTTCTGGTATATTAAGCCTCCTGTGATGTTGATGTCCAACATTCGTGCCATCGTTTTGGAGGTCAACCAGTGGGTCTTCTAGTGTTTGGTATCTCGTTCTTAGCCCATTTTGCCCATCGATCGTCGCCCATTCTGTCCACATGGTCCCTCCAATATCTGCGCCTTGACCTTATGAACCGTACCACATCAGGCACCTTGAGCTCTTCCCTTATTTCGGAACTTCTTATTTGATCTCTTAGGGTTACTCCTTTGATTCTTCTTAACGTTTTCATTTCAGCCGTTCGTAGCATACTTTTTGTTTTAGATGTTTCGGCTCGAGTTTCCGATGCATAAGTTAGTACTGGTCTTATCACAGTTCTGTAGATGCGTACTTTGCTCTCTGTGGACATATACTTATTTTTTCAGATTATGTCCCTCAGTCATCCTGATATCCTTGAGTCCTTGTTAGCCTGTGCTCTGACTTCCTGGTATAGATTTTTATTGCTTGATACATCAACGCCCAAGTATCTGTAAGACATGCTTTGTCTGATAGGATGGTTCTTCACCACTAATTTGCATCTGACAGGATCTTTTGAAATTACCACCTTTTCGGTCTTTTCTGTAGATATTTCCATATTTAAATTTTTTGATGTGGTCTGGAATCGGTATAGTCGTCGTTGCAGATCGTCTTCATTTTCTGCTAACAGTAAGGCGTCGTCGGCAAAACATGAGATTTTTAAAGATTTTCGTCCCATTTTGTATCCTCCATTGATTTCTTTTACATTTTGTATTATCTTGTCCATAATTAAATTAAAGAGAAATGGACTCATACTATCGCCTTGTCGTATTCCCGTCATGATAGGTATTTCCTCTGTTACTCCTTGTTGTGTCTTTATGCGTGTCTTATTGTTTCTATTTAGTTCTTCAATTACCGTAATATAGTTGTGGTTAGCGCCATTTTCCTGAAGTATTTACATTTATGTTTGTTGTTCTAGAACCGAGTGCTTCTTGTGCACTATCAATTATACTTGTCTTGATTTTGTTCCAAGCATCACTAGGACTTTCTTCCTCTATTATTGGATCTAGGGCTAGTTTCTCTTTCAGCCTATTTTGGTACAGCATTTTTGTTGATGTTTCCTTGAACGATTCTAAGTTAAACTTTTCGATGTATATCGGAGGCTTTTTCTTTTGGAAGTTGGCTTTGAATCGATATTTGCACAGTACTAAGCCATGTTCTGTTCCGATGTTCACAGATGTTAGAGTTCTTCTTACATCTAGAATTTGGTTTGGAAGGATTTCTCTATTAGTTAGGAAGTAATCGATTGTCGAATTGAATCCTCTTGTGTTGCTAAAAGTATACTTGTGCTGTTGTTTGTGATTATAAAAGGTGTTATTTATACGAAGCTCGTTATGTGCGCATATTTTTATTCGCATTTCTCCGTTGTTATTAATGGTCTCTTCGTTAAATTTGTGCATTATACCCGGAATGGGAGTATTCCCTATTCTAGAGTTGAAGTCACCTATTATGAAAGTTTTTAATTTTTTTGGCAATCTGTCTATTACTTCTTGGAATTCTTCGAAAAAGGTGGTTCTTTCTTCTTTGGGCTTCGTCATGTCTGGCGCATATATGCTTACGAAGTTAAGATTCTCCGTATTAAAATTTAAACGGATGTACATAATATTGCTGTTTATATATTGATCTTCTTCTATGTGATTCTCAAACTTTTCATGTATTAGTAGTCCTACCCCAGCGTACGCCCTCTGGTTCTTTTCTTTGACACTATAGAAAAGTATGTAGTTCTGGCATTTTCTGTTGCCTTTACCTTTCTTTTTTGGTTCTGATAGTGCACAGATGTCAATCTCGTGTTTATTTGCTGCGACGATGATCTCTTGATTCCTTGTATTCCATGATGTTATATTCCAGGAGCCTATATGCATTTTTTGTGATTTATATAATCGTTTATTTCTTTTTCTCGCCGAGTCATTTTTCCGTAAGAGCCGTCCGTTTTCCGAGGCTCTCTTAGCAGTTCTTTGAGCATATATTAGTTTTTCCTATAGGTAGGTTGCTAGCCTCGCCTATAAACCCTCCTCCTTTATCCGGGCTTGGGACCAGCAGTGGCAACTGGTGAGCTACTCGTTCCACCCTCCAGCTACTCCAGGCGGAGTTAATTCACATGTACCTTAATACTAAAGAAATTTACATTAGTATTCGTGGTACATTGCATGAGATGTCGGAAGATGGCGCAACTTGTATTAAACTTTTTATTTAGTATGATATAAGTTGACTCAGTTTTTTTATGATGTGTACATGTCTGCCGGTACTGACGGAAACCAATGAATTCGAAACCGGTGTACAGATGGCGATACACTACTTATGGGAAAAATTTTCACCTTTTCTTGGTAGCAGAAATTTTTCACTTCGTATTAATGTTGGTGCATTAAATATGTGATAACATACCTTAAATTCATTGAACACTGGCTCTATATTTAATGTACAGTCACCTTAAAAAGCAAGGATAAAACTTTAAATTTAATGTATGATTATATTAAATATAATGAAATACATTAATTTGAATTAATGTAAAAATCATTAAATTTAATGCATTACATTAAAGGAATTTAAGAAACGGTTTATGAAAATTGCTTCCAGCACATTTACCTAAAATTAAATGCATTTCCTTTTTACTGTGTAGGTAATAAAAAGTGAGGATCTTAGGATAGAGCTTTGTGGCATATCATAGCTAACTGATTTGTTTCTGAAATATATTTTCATTAGTTATAACATATTTTTTACCACCAGAAAGATAAAGAGCATATCTAATTCTCTAGAAATTTAAGTATATAATAAAAATTATTGTGTTTTGGTTTCCTGCTTCCACTATAAAACTTAATGTTTTAATTAATTTGATATGTCGTATTCCCGTCATGATAGGTATTTCCTCTGTTACTCCTTGTTGTGTCTTTATGCGTGTCTTATTGTTTCTATTTAGTTCTTCAATTACCGTAATATAGTTGTGGTTAGCGCCATTTTCCTGAAGTATTTACATTTATGTTTGTTGTTCTAGAACCGAGTGCTTCTTGTGCACTATCAATTATACTTGTCTTGATTTTGTTCCAAGCATCACTAGGACTTTCTTCCTCTATTATTGGATCTAGGGCTAGTTTCTCTTTCAGCCTATTTTGGTACAGCATTTTTGTTGATGTTTCCTTGAACGATTCTAAGTTAAACTTTTCGATGTATATCGGAGGCTTTTTCTTTTGGAAGTTGGCTTTGAATCGATATTTGCACAGTACTAAGCCATGTTCTGTTCCGATGTTCACAGATGTTAGAGTTCTTCTTACATCTAGAATTTGGTTTGGAAGGATTTCTCTATTAGTTAGGAAGTAATCGATTGTCGAATTGAATCCTCTTGTGTTGCTAAAAGTATACTTGTGCTGTTGTTTGTGATTATAAAAGGTGTTATTTATACGAAGCTCGTTATGTGCGCATATTTTTATTCGCATTTCTCCGTTGTTATTAATGGTCTCTTCGTTAAATTTGTGCATTATACCCGGAATGGGAGTATTCCCTATTCTAGAGTTGAAGTCACCTATTATGAAAGTTTTTAATTTTTTTGGCAATCTGTCTATTACTTCTTGGAATTCTTCGAAAAAGGTGGTTCTTTCTTCTTTGGGCTTCGTCATGTCTGGCGCATATATGCTTACGAAGTTAAGATTCTCCGTATTAAAATTTAAACGGATGTACATAATATTGCTGTTTATATATTGATCTTCTTCTATGTGATTCTCAAACTTTTCATGTATTAGTAGTCCTACCCCAGCGTACGCCCTCTGGTTCTTTTCTTTGACACTATAGAAAAGTATGTAGTTCTGGCATTTTCTGTTGCCTTTACCTTTCTTTTTTGGTTCTGATAGTGCACAGATGTCAATCTCGTGTTTATTTGCTGCGACGATGATCTCTTGATTCCTTGTATTCCATGATGTTATATTCCAGGAGCCTATATGCATTTTTTGTGATTTATATAATCGTTTATTTCTTTTTCTCGCCGAGTCATTTTTCCGTAAGAGCCGTCCGTTTTCCGAGGCTCTCTTAGCAGTTCTTTGAGCATATATTAGTTTTTCCTATAGGTAGGTTGCTAGCCTCGCCTATAAACCCTCCTCCTTTATCCGGGCTTGGGACCAGCAGTGGCAACTGGTGAGCTACTCGTTCCACCCTCCAGCTACTCCAGGCGGAGTTAATTCACATGTACCTTAATACTAAAGAAATTTACATTAGTATTCGTGGTACATTGCATGAGATGTCGGAAGATGGCGCAACTTGTATTAAACTTTTTATTTAGTATGATATAAGTTGACTCAGTTTTTTTATGATGTGTACATGTCTGCCGGTACTGACGGAAACCAATGAATTCGAAACCGGTGTACAGATGGCGATACACTACTTATGGGAAAAATTTTCACCTTTTCTTGGTAGCAGAAATTTTTCACTTCGTATTAATGTTGGTGCATTAAATATGTGATAACATACCTTAAATTCATTGAACACTGGCTCTATATTTAATGTACAGTCACCTTAAAAAGCAAGGATAAAACTTTAAATTTAATGTATGATTATATTAAATATAATGAAATACATTAATTTGAATTAATGTAAAAATCATTAAATTTAATGCATTACATTAAAGGAATTTAAGAAACGGTTTATGAAAATTGCTTCCAGCACATTTACCTAAAATTAAATGCATTTCCTTTTTACTGTGTAGGTAATAAAAAGTGAGGATCTTAGGATAGAGCTTTGTGGCATATCATAGCTAACTGATTTGTTTCTGAAATATATTTTCATTAGTTATAACATATTTTTTACCACCAGAAAGATAAAGAGCATATCTAATTCTCTAGAAATTTAAGTATATAATAAAAATTATTGTGTTTTGGTTTCCTGCTTCCACTATAAAACTTAATGTTTTAATTAATTTGATATGTAAGCAAAAGTTGCCAATTTATTTCAATTTCAAGTTATTTTAATCTGTTTTTTTTCAGATATACAACTACGTGTTATTTTAAACCTAAAACAAGTCCGTCGTGGTATACAGAATCCCTACTTATCTACATTGGATCCACGAAGAGAAGATATGACGAAAAGGTTTGGTTTAAGGTAGGGCTTGAAAAAAATACCTTAAATCGTTTTAAATTTTTCAAAATGGAGCATTTAATTTTCAGTAACTCTTTGAAAGAGTTTTTTTATTTTAAACTTATTGTATGCAATTATGTGGATCAGTGATCGTTATATGTAAAAAATTCTAATTTATTAAACTCACAATTTTATTATCTTTGAACACCCTTTAAATTAAAGATATATCTTCGAAACGTAAGAAATTTTTGTAATTCTAATATTTGCTCTAATGAAAAATTGTATTTACCATATAAAGATGCAGAAAGATGAACCAAATCAGCGATAATTTTCTATAGTTCGACACTTTATCAATTCCTTGATTCTTAAGTTAGTAGCAAATATAATATATATATTTTTTAGCATACTCTTCAACCATATTACTGGTCTGAAAATATGACGACTGAAGTGAATATGCCTCCTGCTAAGATTCATGTTTCTGAGGTAGTAGTACCAACTGAAAAATCTGATATACATTTCATGTCCTTAGAACCTCAGCAACTGGCAGCTTCAGCGAGCTAAGTTAACCAAAGGTATGTTTTGAATAAATATATTTTTAACAAATGAATAAAATGCATCTCAATTTCTAAATACAAACAACATGTTTTGACTGATTACAAAGCAGGTATAACGATATATCTATGTAATATATAAGTTGTTTCTTTTAGAATATAAAATGGCTAGAAAGTTTTCAAGAAATCGATTTTCTTATTTTTTATTGCTAGAAATAAAATTTCAATAAAAAAGTACTAAATATGTACATTTTATGTAAACTTATTATGAACAAATAACGTAAGTGGTGATCGATATCACTTCAAATTTTGTAATAGATGATTAATTAGCTCACTACACTTCAAGTTATAGTGAAGAAGTTTAGGAGGTTAGTTTAGTTTATTTTAAATTTAAAAACATATTTCCTTCCAGGTTTTTTATGACTCATGAGAATCAGCCATCTACTGGTAAACAAAAAAACAGATCTTTCTATTTTTAAAGTTGTTACTTTTAAAACTTATTCTTCTATCCATTAATACCAAAATAAATAAGGTATTTTGCTCATAATAATAAATTTGTTGAAATATAGGCAAAACAAAAAAAGACCCGAGCGTGTTGTTAAGTAGATACTCTATTCTTGGCTCTGTTTATTTTCCACTTAAATACTTATGGAGCATGAAAATTCAGGCTTTTTAGGTCCTCAAGCGTGTTATTTGTAAACCGGCATTTGGAGTTGATGGTCTCCTCTTTTTTAACCTCACCATTAGAATTAATAGAAATGGCTAACATTAGTATTTCTTGACTGATTTTTCATGTTCTTAGACCATGTAAATCATGAGTCGGCTTAAAGGCACATAACATCATGGTGTCACTTTAAGATTTTCTATAAAATTGCATAAAATATTTTAGGAAATAACAATATTTTTGTGTTTATTTAGATATTTATACATTCTGTTTTTTCTATTTCTTAGAAACCTAAATATTTTTCTAGAATCCAAAATGTCTAAGCTAAAGGGAAAATTTTAATGATAGCCTGACTCACAGCCCGGTATCGATAGTTAGTTTTTTTTCGGACAATTGGCGTCAATGTGTAGTTTTCTTTAGATGCTAGAATGACCCTTAACATGAAAATCAATGTTGTCATAGCAAAACCCAGTCCAACGAAAAATCGCGGTATATAAAAATACATCAAAAAATGTTTGTCTACATCAGACTGAAACTTTTAGAACAATGACGTGTACATGTACTCATTTGCATCACTATAAAATTTATACTGGAAAAAAAATCATAAAAATATGTACTGCCACCAGAAGAGCGGTCCCAAAATAAGAAAACAGCGCGGGACTCCCAACGTAGCTTGAACGGAAATATAAAATTCTCATATAACGCTACATGTGGCGTCTGCAACATAATATTATTTATATTGGGAGGAAAAATAATAATTTACTATGTAATAAAAACTGGTACTGCTATAATAATAGTGGACCAAAAGCCCTGGCAGCAGTTGTTGCAGTTCTACGGGAAGCTCTCGGTGGCCTACTCGTATATTGCTAAAAAAAGAATATTTGAATGAAAAACATTAAAGTTTCAACTTTTCCCAAAATATAACTACAGAGCATTATATATTTTCGAAACGCCCTTAAAGAGACAAATAAATAAATAAATGTTTATTGCCGGATTAGCCATTTATAAAGGAAAAAAATCAATACACAAGTATAATATAAAAAAAATCCCTAGTATCATTAAAGAAATCGATATCATTTTCGAATTTATTCGCCGT
This sequence comes from Diaprepes abbreviatus, assembly GCA_034092305.1. Taxonomy (NCBI): domain Eukaryota; kingdom Metazoa; phylum Arthropoda; class Insecta; order Coleoptera; family Curculionidae; genus Diaprepes; species Diaprepes abbreviatus. The sequence goes on along the minus strand of JASJET010000090.1, from coordinate 116,724 downwards.
AATAGAGAAGCGTGAATAGTGAGAGATGATGATAAACCATAGTTTGTTCTGTGATAGGGAACACTAAACAGATTAAATTCTCTCAAAACTCTTTGTGGAATATTTATGTCTATCATAGCTAATAATTCAGGACAATCTATTAGTATATGCAAAATTTTATAATAAAAGGTGCGCGTATAGATTATAGGTTCTCCTTTCTCTAAGAGGTATCAAATTAATGGATTTAAGTATTTCTTTATACATGATGTCTTCATTTGGTATCCCCATTTGGAACCCACAAATCTAATGAACCTTTTTGGCACTCTTTCAATCTGTTAACTATACAGCCCATAGTAAGGAGACCAAGACCATACCTGGCAAACATATTCCAAGACGGGCCTAACATAGGAACAAAATAATGTTCTAAAGAAAGCAATGTTATTAAAATAGTGTACGATTCTTTTAATACAGCCCAGTAATTTTAATGTTTTATTATTAATATGATTCACATGAAAGTTAAAACTTTGTGTAAGATTCTTTTAATACAGTCCAGTAATTTTAATGTTTTATTATTAATATGATTTACATGAAAGTTAAAACTTAAATTTTTAGCTTCAAGTGACATATTATTAATCGAATAATCATATTAAATAACACGCTTAATGCGATAGAATCTCAAGAAAAAAAAATTACTTACATTCAATTGCATACCATTTAAATCGCACCATTCACTCACAGCGTTCAAATCTTCTTGAAGTCTCATACAATCTTCCACATCCTTGACTATTCAGAAAATCTTTAAATCGTCAGCGTATAAAAGACATTTAAAATATTTTACACATTCAGTCACATCGTTGATAAAAATATTGAATAAAAGTGCAACTAAATGCGAACCTTGTGGTATGCCAGATGAGACTAAAATTTAGCTACAGATTCAACTGCCAATCTTTACCTGGTATCTCCTATTTGTTAGGTGACTATAGAACCAGTGCAAAAGGTTGCCAAATAAGCCATATTTTTCCAACTTTCTCAAAAGTAGAGAGTGATGAACCGTGTCGAAAGCCTTAGAGAAGTCCGTGAAAATAGAGTAAATCTGATTAGTGTCCTCAAGAGAATTTCTCAAAAACTGCTCAAGGCAAGTTAGATAAGAAAGTAATATAAAAGGTATTCCAAAAAATTCGTACAGCTTGGGATAAAAATTAGTACGCCATTAAATTCAGTATATAAAATCAATTAGAATAAGGATTTATCATTTCAATATGTTATCTTAATCATCATAATTGAAATGCTAAGAAAACTAAAGAAGGCAGATTTTGAATTTCACCATATATATCAGAAACTTAAAAGACTATCAAAAATTTAGTTTAGGTTATAAGCAAAAGTTTCACAAAAAAATTATGAAATTAGGCCGCAAACCGCATTTTTTCATATTTTGTAATAATGAATCTAGGTACAGAAAAACTATTAAGACTGAACACCCTACACTATTAGTAACTTAAAACAATATATGGAATATAAAGCAATTTGCCAAATAAAACATTACATTCATAAATTTGATATGACCATTGAAATCTCTGGACACGATTCTTACAATTGCTGCCAAGGCTTTTGGTCCGCTATTATGAAAACAGTATAAGCTTTTGCTACTGATCTTTTGTCTAGAATAAATTGTTTAATGAGGCAGACGCTACAAGTACAGTAGGATATTTTGGAATTAATTTTTCCAAAAATCAAATATCTTCACTTAGAATAACGCTAATGAGATATCTTTTTTTAAATTAAAAGTTATGCAATTTCAGATTTCAGAAAAATGTTAAAAAGTTCCAATAACTTACATTTGATCTTGAAAACTATGTTCAAACTTTACCATTTTTGCGTTCCAGGCGTCTCCTGTTCGTCGTTGAATTGAGTGTGCTCTGCTTCAAACGTATTCCTGTAGAATTATAATAACGTCAGAACTAGGGCCCGGTTGTTTGAACGCTGAATAACGTAATAACATTTTGATTTATATTTGAAAAGGTGTTTATAAACAGTAGATATTTCAGTTATTGGTACACACATACCCATTTTATGCTATCCTTTTCTAACTTCATTATTTAAACGAGTATCATAATATAATCGGTACGTCAATTATGAAATATGAATTTATGGTTGCCTAAATTGTTATCATTGTTATTTTCAATATGTAAATAATATCTAACAATATTTACCGATAAAAATAAGTTTTTAATTCCTCTTTATGTTAATATTAATTGCAAATTTCGCATTTATAGTAATTTCTAACACTTAAAAACACTGAAAAGAGTCATGATAGGCAATTAAAATGAAAGAAAAGATAAGTAAACATGCTTATGTGTGTCAAACATCAAAAAAGCCTCTCCCCCACTGACCATAAACAGCCTTCAAACAAATCTATTGTTGTTTAAATCTATAGGGTATGATCGGAGGTTGTCTGACAGCACTGCCTTTTCATGTTAAGCGTCATCCTAATGATCTAAAAAACCCAATATTGACGCTAATGTGACATTAATAACTAACGCTAGCTTCAAAGCTATTAGATTTAATTATTATTTAAATTAAACCTATATACAACGTTCCGTTCTTTTTATGTATTTAATTTCAATATAAAGCTGCCCTATTTAGGTATCGGGAATTCTAAAACTAATTTTACGAGTATGTACACTTTTTTGATCCAAATTTAATTTTTTTTGTAAATATAATATAAAAATTTCAAAAGCTCTGTATATAGAATATTTTTTTTATTTGAACAATACATATACATCTAATGTTTAACCATGAAATAAACAAATACACAATACAAATTATAAATAAACATGGGTTTTTTCGCATTGTTGAAGGTTCAATTCATGCATCATGTACTAATGCGTTTACATGGCATAACATTCTTTTTTTAAATAAAAATTTTTAAAAGCATTGCCCTTCTACATGGTGTTATATGTTATATACTCACTCATATTCTTATTTGAAGATATTTTCAGCAAACTAAAAGAAAAACTTGAAAAATATTGGATTTTTTCGGGGGTATACTTACGATCGACATGTAATTATTGTTCGTATTGCACATCTGTGCTTAGTTTTTTTAATTTTGTGTTTTCATTTCAGTCTTGCCTTGATTTTCCTATATCATGAACCCAGTAACATTCCAAGTTGGGACCAATAGCTATAAGTTATTTATTATACACAATATTCTTTTTGTTATTAATTAATTTATACATTATAACTAGCACCTATTGTTAAGGTACTTAACCTTTATCTTGGTCTTATCAATCAAATTCTCGCAAAATACATATAGGTATAGATATAAATAATAGGGCCAGTGTACAGTATGTCCTAGATGAAAAACGGATAACAAATATTTTCTTGCTGTTAAACTGTAATATGCAAATATTACTCTAGTCTGCTTCATACACGATGTTTTACAATGAAAAGACGACAAATGTAATTATTAAAATTCCAGAATTGCTTGATCTGAAATTGTACTATAAAAAAACTATCCAAGTGCAGTAACTCATACTATAAATACGATATTTATTTCCTTGAAATTATATTATCAAATCAAGTAATACTATATGGGGGATTTTATTTAGAAATGTATAAATTACATAATTTTTCACATTTCTAATAATATATTGCCATTTATAATTTCAAAATTCAAAAATGTTTTATCTATCGTTTGTCTTTTACAGTTTTTTCGGGGACAACTGAATATTAGTATATTTGTAATTTACCTACTACTATTTTTTACTTTACTTACTTATAAGATTGACTTATTATTATTATCATTACCATTACATTTTTATATTATTTTTCTTGTAATATATTCAAATTATTTTGAAAAATCAGTGCTGTTTTATTGAAAGGCCTTAGAAGCATTAAAAACCTTGCTTTCTAAGGCTGAGTAGCGTTTATTTCTCTTTATATCAAGGGTAAATTTGAAACTAATATATAAATATATATATATATATATATATATATATATATATATATATATATATATATATATATATATATATATATATATACTGCCAAATTTTTAGATTCTTCCTAATTATAGTTTTCCCAGAATCCATCGATAAATTTCCCGGAGAATCACCATATATATATATATATATATATATATATATATATATATATATATATATATATATATATATATCCGGTCCGGTAAATACCTCCTAATTTCTCGAGAACATACAGAGAAGGTCAAAATAACCCTACTTTGTTATAGAAAAAATAGTTTTAAACTGCCCCTTAACGAAGATACAGAACCCTAAAGAGGTTCCAACCGATTTACCTTATCGGCTTTAAGTTTTGAATCGACTTGTATAATTTAATGAAATTTTAGAGGCCATAAAGATTCGTTACACCATACTATAGTAGAAGCTTTAGACCGCCAGAGAAGTCAGGAACGGACTTGCAGCCAACTCGTTGAGCCTAATTTTTGACAGAGCTGAAAACTAATTTTTTCAATACTATGGTCGTTCCGCTTCAAAAAATATCCCCTTAATTTATTTTGATAAACCTGGCGTTTTTCGAGATAAAACAATTTTTATGCGCAAAACTCAAAGTTGCTAAATGTTCAATATGGATTTCAAGTACTTCAGTACATATTCTTATTCTTCGAATATTTTTCCGTTGCACTGCAAATAATATTCCGACATTATTACGGACTTTGTTAGAATGCTGTGCTATTCTCGCCCATTGTTACCGGTGTTGAGTAAACTAGTTTTTTTAGATGTCCCCAGAAGTAAAAGTCTAAGGAATTTACGTCTGGAGTCCTTGGTCATAAAACAAACCCACCTCATCCAAGGCCTAAAACGTTAGTTGAGTGTTGACGTACTAGACGGTTAAAATGAGGTGGAGCACCATCATGCATGTACCACAATTGCATTCTTTTATCATCAAAATAAATCTCACCATTAAGTCTTCCTTCCAAAACAAATGGACATATAAGGTTATGTCCGATGATGCCAGTCCACACATTTACAATAAACCTTTCAATGCAAAAGCGACCTCTTTTCTGAAATGACTATTTAACTTTAATTAATATAATTGTAGTTATAGATAGAACAGCGTTTCGGTCCTTATTCGTTCTCTCATATTTTCGGGTGTCCCCAACGGTATATAATAAACAATATTTTTAATATATCCCCACAAGAAAAAGTCAATACTTGTTAGATTCAGAGACATTGCTGGCAGGTATTGTGTTCTTCCACGTCATATCAACCTTCTGGGTTGTTAAGCATCAAACTCATTTCTGACATTAACTTGGATGTGCTCTGGAGCACCATTTAGTTGCAGCCACATTCTTTCTCGAATATCCAGTAGAACATTCTCCAAAATTACAAATTAATTGTGCCTAATAAATCTAAGAAACGTGGCACCCTTTAAGTGACAATCAAAAAATATGGACCTACCACACCCCTTCGAATTATTTCACTCCATACATTAACAGACCATCTGTGCTGACGATCACGGTTCTAAATCGCTGTAATAATCCATTATTATAGAAAATGGATTCATCTGAAAAAAAAAGACAAAATCAAAGAAATTTTCATGTCCTAATATTTCTAAAACCAATAAACAAAGTCGTCAGTCGCAATCTACTACTACTACCAATTGTTTCAATGAACAAGTTGAATTTTTTCTAGAAGTAAACCAGTATGCCTCAAACTCTAATGGACAATTATTCAGTTTAACCTTAGTTAAATAGAATGACGTCTAGTTGATGCTTTTTGATCTTTTTGAAGCTTGCTGGTACGTGCTGAATATTCTATGCTGTAAGGGCAGAGTGTACTCTACCGATAAGTGTTAAGTTAGCTATCGAAACCAGTTATAGGAAACGCTTAGTTATGTAGTTTATAGTTATCCCAGTTTGGGTATTTCTCTCATTGAAATATCTTCGATCTGCTCTATGAGTCACAATACTTGACCGTTGATTTTCAAAATGAAAACCGATAAGCCTGATTCTCTGTTTAATAGTGAGACTCTTCATGTGTTAACTTCCTAGTATCTACGTTCTAAATGTGAAGAAAAAAAAATCGGCTATGACAAAAGGTGTTATTATTTCGATATACGAGGGAAAGACAGAACTTGAACACATATTATTATGGCTGCGGAAATAAGATCAGGATAGCAAATTTTTGGAATAAAATAAAAGAAGTTCCAATGTTGTCAACAGTAATTATTTATTTATAATTCTCCAAAGGTATTTATCAAAAATATAAAAGAATCAAAAACAAAAACTATAGATGAGCATTTTTATAAATAAAAATTAATAAACGATGGTAGAATAACGAAACTATAATCATCAGAACTAAGCAATTTATTACTATTCATTTTAGACCTGCAAACCATACAGTATAAATAGTAAAATTATCACCTAATCATGGGAGTAAACTATATAGCTTTAATCATAGACACCAGTGGCTTTAAAGAAATTCCATTCAGTGGCATCGCCAACGATTAGAAAAGCGGTGAATACGATTCGTCTTATTATACGGGGTAGAATACCGGATCTGAAAAGTGACACCCATTAATAAACTTTAAACATTCGAGATTTAGATGTATTAGAGGACATTAAGCATTCCAGGGGTCACCCAAAAAAGTAACGATAAAAGAATATAAATACTCTTTTCATAAAATTAAAAAAGGGTAGTTAATCCCGTTATAAATTTTATTGTGGAACGAATAAATACCCGTCAACTTAATCATTGAACAACTAACGAGTTTTTGGTATAAAAAAATATTTATTGGATATATTTTGATATACTCCAACATATTACATTTGAGAACCTTCCTTAGTAAGATAGTTAGGTAAGTTAAAATTAGTTTTACACTTTTTTTTTAATTCAAAGGAATGAAAGTAGATTTTTATCCGATAGGATATACGATTGAACTGAAATCTGAAAACTAAAGAATTGTTAATTCAGTGAAAAATCATGACCAATTTCTAACGGTACATAATTGCTAATGTCATAAAACTGATAAGGCACAAACAGTAGAAATAATCAGCATCTGGTAGATGCTTTATAAGATAGATTACACAGATATACAAGGGTCTGATGTTGGGCAGCTGGTAATTTGCTGCGTAGAATTTGAATTCGAGGTCAGAATTGACCCGTCACGTTGGGATTTTGAGAAATTGGATGTTTTGTACTCGAAAAAAAAAATTTTTGGCTACTTTTGAAGTTATATGACGCATGCAAAAATATTTTTTGATATTTTTTTCTAGTTATACCATTTAATACCACTTCTATCGTCCAAAATAAGTTATTGAGCGGTTTGCTTGGAAAGTTATGGCCATTTTAAGTTATGAAATAGATCCTAACAATGTCACCCATTGAGACGTACATTTTTCGACTGTCTACATTTCTTTGGAACATTTCTACTTAGAGGTTTTTGGGGTCGCTGTGTTCGAATGTGAATTAAGGAAACTGAGATTTTCATTTCCAAGTTAGCGGATTCAAAATGGAGTATCAAAATTTACAAAAAATTGATATTGGTATCTAAAAAATTTCATTTGGGGTTTTCGGAATCGCTGATTATGAATATTATGTCAGAAAATAGAAATTTTCATTTCTTTAAAGGTGGATTCAAAATGGGGGATTGAAATTTGCAAAAAAAAAGATATTGGTCTCTAAATACCCACTAACCTGTACTTAAAATGGCCGTAACCTTGCAAGAAAAAACATAGGTTACTGCCCTATAGCTTATTTTGAATGGTGAGCATAGTATTAAATGATGAAGCTAGGAAACAGACCAAAAAAAATTGTGCATCCTGCACATAACCTCAAAAATAACAAAAAAACTTTTTTTGAGTAGGTTATCTCAAAGATCCCAAAATCTTGACGTGAAGGGCCAATTCTGACCTCTAATTCGGATTCTATGCAGCACGTTACTTCCAAAATAACCCCCAGCTGCCCAACAATAATCATGACCCCATATTTGCAGACCGGTGTAATTATTCATTCAAAAATCGTGGGGTAACTGTAAAAGATAAAGTCCAATCTTGAAATTTTAAGATCCTCTATTTTTTCTTTGTTATTTGTAATTGATCGTTAAACAATTCATTCAACAAATTAAAAACATGTTATATATTTCGTGTTCACTTCGGTTACTATTCTATAAAAAAAAAGCAAATAATGACATTTTAATCCAATCCGTATACAATGATTATGTTTTACTTTATTTTAGAATAATACGAAATATAACCGTAAATATTAAAGCAGATGGTGTTAACTATAAAATAAACTAAATAAGTTTGTTTGCCATCTGTTGTATTCCCATAAAAAATAAGTTACAATTTAAAACTTGAAATTATGTTCTAAGCCAATCTTATTCACAGTTTTAATATTATAGATAAATTTTTCCATAGTAAATTCGATTAAATGTTACTGAAAACAAGACGTATTTATCTAATTTTACTTGATCAAACTGTAAATTTTGGGCCGAAAATATTGGTCCAAGCCATAGTTAAAAATTAGTATTGTTTTTAACGCAAATTCCTAGATGGATGGGACCTATCTAGGGGTGTTCGGGCAATATAAGAACAAACCCTACATAAAATGTAACAGCAAAAGATAGGTTAGTGCCAAGAGGGGGAGGTAGAAGATGGCTAAAACAGGTTTTCTAAATCTATAAGCCAAAGAACGCATTTTGGAAAAAAAGTTTTAGATAGAAGTTGTAGGGATTTTGAAAACCTACAATATAAGCTTTTATACAATCATTTTTGTCAATTTTTTATTGCAAAAATGCTAAAGCACTCCTATAATCGGCCATTTTTTGCATATCAATTATTCATTGCAAAATTTTTTGCAAGCCCTTGTCATTTTGAACAAAATGATATTTTATAATAGTAAATCAGCTAAATGTTGGTTGCTATAACTGTTTTTTGAATGAACATTTTGGCTTTCACAAAGGCTCAGTCTCTTCATAAAGGTCTAAATTTTCATATCTTGTTAGGGGCAAATGAAAAAATTAATCTTCGTCCCCCTAAAAAAGGGGGCATCTCATATTCATAATTTTTCGAGCTACCCCAGATCAAAAAAAAAACACCGAAATTGGTCCATTAGTTGCTAAAATATGGCTAATTTTTCAAAGCGCTGCTGAGTTGAAGCTGCGTGTGCGGTTTACTTGCGCGCGAGAGCCCTATTTCTTTATTAAAAAACATCCCCTTTTTGAAGACTATATTAAAGGGGTGGAAAATTAATTTTTCCTTTTGCCCCTAACAAGATATGAAATTCTAAACCTTCACGAAGGGATTGGATCTTTATGGAGGTCAAAATGTTCCCTCAAAAAAAAGTTATAGCAATCAACATTTTTAGTCTTGGGATGTATGTATGTATGTGCGTAGAGGTGGGGGTCTATACACTGAGAGCTGGTGTGCCCCCTACTAATGTCCAGTCGTAAAATAGATCCTCCAATCCTATTTCCTTCAGGAATCTCAGATGTTAGACGGCTTCAAGGTGGATAGCTTTCCTTCTTCGATTTGGTGTACTCCCAAGAACCGCATCCTAGGATTTTCTAGAGCGCTGCCCTCTACAAGGATATGAATAGAGGTTTCGTGCTCCTCCTCACAGAATCTGCATTCTTCTCTTTCTACCAGTTTGAGTTTCTGGAGGTTTCCCTTGAGGTGGCAATGCCCTGGACCTGTGTCAGAACTCTGAGCTGGTTTTTACTCAAGTTTCTTTGAATTTCTTCTGGTCGTAGTTCCCCAGAAGTATCTCCGCTTGTCTTAATCCTTGTCGTTCCGTCCAATAATTGGATCTCCTGCTTTCTTCTTCTATCTTTAGATCTTCCAGCATTAGGCTACTACTGATTCCACAGAAAGGCTCTGGCCCCAGAAAAGGTATCACAGTCCCTTTTCTCGCGAGCTTTTCTACTATTTCATTCCCCTCTATCCCGGTGTGTCCCGGTACCCACATGAGGGTGACTTTATTATTCTTACTCAAATCATTCAATTCCTCTAGGCATTCCCAGACCATCTTGAAACTAATAACTTCAAAGCTCAGCGCACTGATGGCTGCTTAACTATCCATCATGATGATAATCTCTTGGCCGTGATAGTTTTTCTCCTTATTAAATTGAATACACTTCTTAATGGCATGTATTTCTGCCTGGAAAATGTTTGGTGACTTACCCAAGCTTTCGTAGTATCTGGTGCCAAGTCCATACATTCATACTCCAGTTCCCTCCGTTGTTTTGGTGCCATCTGTATACCATATAGTATATTTCTTGCTAAGTTTTCCAATTCCATTCGCTCTTTAAACTTTCAAGAACTTAGCTCCAGATCAGTGTCCCATATGTGATGATTAGTCTCACTATTGCAGTGTCCATCCACTACAGGATTTTTAGATTTCTACCCCATCTTTTTCCCGAAACGTTTCTACAGACCATCAAGGCTTTTGTAGCATTACTGATTACTTATTTTTCATGCTTTTTCCAGAGGAGTTTGTTGTCTGGGGTCAGTCCCAGATATTTGGCCTCTGACTTCCACTCAATAACTTTCCCATCCATAGTCTTGGGATCAACAATTTGCAATATCTCAGCAATAAATTATCCGATTTACTACTATAAAATATCATTTTGTTCAGAAAGACGAGGACTTCCCTTTAAAAACAAAAAAGTACAAAAAAAACTAATTTTGTAATAAATAATTAATATGAAAAAAATCGCCGATTTTGAGAGTTATTTGGCTTTTTGCAAAAACAAATTAACGAAAACTATAGCACAAAAGCTCAAATTATAGGTTTTTAAAATCTTTACAATTTTGATTTGAAACTTTTTTTACAAAATGTGTTCGTTGGCTTGCAGATTTAAAAAAAAAAAAACTGTGTTAGCCAACTTTGATTTCCCCCTACTTGGCCCCAACCTATCTTTTGCTGTTACATTTTATGTACGGTTTATTATTACATTGCCCCCAATACTCCTGGGTAGGTCTCATCCATCGGAAATTACGTCACTATATTTAGCTTCGGCTTTGACTATATTGCTTTCTTACTTGCGCTAAGCTACTTTTGTCTATTTTATAGCTAATAAATAATCGTTTGTAAAGGGTCCCAAAACTTACGCCAGATTTCAATTTAATAGGAAACACAGTTAAAAAAAATAATTTCTTCATTGAATCATAAAATACATAGGGCAGGGTTATGTATGGAATAGCACATCGGGAAAGTGGCGTTCAAAGTTTTGCTCGTATATACGCACTCTATTGTCGAAATTTTCCATGATCATTTTGCATAAGTATGGCTGAATATCGTTGATGCTCAATAGACAGGTGATTGGAGGCTTATTTCCATAAACCTTTGACTTCAAATAACCCCTTAGAAAGAAATCTAGGTGGGGGGGGGGGACAAATCACATGATCTTGGGGGCCAATTTTGATCACCGAAATGAGAGAGTATGCGATCAAGAAATATCTTAATGCAGTAATTGAATTGTTTCACGAGCTGTATGGCACCGCCTTGTTGAAACCATATCCGCATCAATATCATCCAATTTAAGGAGAAAGAACTCGGTTATCGTATCGCGATATCGAGCATCAATAAGACTCACTGTTTGCCTTATTTGGTCCAATGATGCCTGCAGTCTAAAATCCGCACCAAATAGTGACATGTTCTAGATGCATTTGTTTTCCGACAATCACATGTCGATTTTCTGAACCCCAAATGTGGCAATTTTGACAGTTAACCAAGCCATCAAGGTGAAAATGAGCTTCATCGCTTATCATGATTTTGCTTGTAAAATCAGCATCCACTTGTTGATATTCAACAATCCATTCAATGAACTCTCTTCGCTGTACATGGTCATTAGGCTTCAGTTCTTGTATCAATTGAACTTTGTAAGCATGAAAACGCCGATCTTTAGTGAGTATACGCTGTAAAGAGCTTCTTGAAATTTGTCATTCTTGTCCACGACCCCGAATTGATGTTCCTGGATTTTAACCAACACTCTCACATACTGCTTCAATAGTAACATTTGACCAGTATGTTATTCCTTTCTTCACAGTTGACGAAGTTAAATCAACATTATGACCCTATTTTCTACAAAATTTGCGAATGTGGTCGCCAAATTTTCATTATTTTTGAAATAGTGTTCAACAATGTAAATGTGTTGTTCTCTCGTGTAGTGCTAAACTGTCAGGTGTCAAACAGTTTTTTTGGATTTCCAACACTTTACCGCACAACTGGCGGAAAATTAAAATATTTTTTGGGACATCCTTTATATGAAAATGGAGATATGTGTACTGAGACCTGAAAGAACTATTGTGCTCCCTTCTACTGCTAAGTCGTTAACAACGCCACCAATCCTAATATCTGTTGCGCAACTCAGAATATGGGACTCAGATCTTCTTCTGTTCCATATGCTTTCAGATATCGCATCCTAGGGTTTTACAAGGCGATGTATTCGAAACGTTTTTCCCTCTTTCTCACTGCTAGCTCAAGTTTCTTCTCATTCGATATATTCTGTGGTTGCTGATGGAGGATGATCTAAGGAAGTTTGTAAAATGCTGTGTTGACGATTTGGTAAATGTCAGAATTAATTTTATATCCTGCCTCGAGCTGATGTTGAAAAAGGGTTGATATACCCTGTTTGTTTCTTATGCTTAGTTATGCTTCAAGCCTTGTCAATAGTCTTCTTAATTTTGCATATGTATGTTTCTCTATAGATGCCCTTTGCGATTTCGTGCATCCATTATTATTTCAGAATGATTTTGTCTTTCTAATTTCTGAAAAATAAAACCATCGTTTTATGTGGTTTTCTGATGTTTGAAAGAAGATCGGTCTGTCATCAGTAGAGTCGGTTTATTTCCTAAATGGGTTTTATTTCTTTTTCTAAAATATTGTGACATAATTTGATTATAGACGCCTGCTAATGACATATTGAGGTAGCATTAGCTAATCAAACTATAACCAATTTATTGCCACATATTTGTTTGTAGCTATTTTAATAACCTTCAATTAAATTTCACAGTAATAAAGACACTCTGGAAGTATGGTCGTTCAACTTCTCTCTTGCAGCTTTAGTACCAAACAACTACGGTTATTTAAGTTTACCAAAACCATGAATCAGAACTTCAGGACTCAGGAAAGGCTGCTAATTAGTTGGTCAGAAGATATCTCTTGTTTTGTAGGTCTCGCAACAGCGCGCCCGCAAGTTAATTCGCGTAAAGGTTTTAATTAAATTGAATAAAACAAGTTTCTCAAAACACTTAAATCTATTTAACAAAAATAAATAGAACTATTTACAGTGAGTAACTTAAACCTAATAACAATTCAAAAAAAAACTAACAGGATTGCTCTTATTTGCCGATTTAATAATCAAAAATATAAAACCCAATTTAAAAAAAAAAAACACGTATAAATAGCTTACTAAAATATTGAACAGAAAAAAGAAATAAAACGCGAAAAACAGCTATTTATATTACTTAATCAAACGGTATGAATGTCGCAAAATGCCCGACTAAAATATCATGATATTCCCTTAATTTCCCAAATCAAATCAAAACAACGATAACCTTCTTTCCCGACGATTATATCCGTGACGTAATTACTCTACGACCCTGGTACTCACGGTACCATTCTAACGACATTCAAAATATGACTGAAATTTAGTATTCCTTAAAAGAGTGTCTTCGAATCTTACACCCCCACGACACCCCTCTGTTTCCCGTTTGTACCCATATTACTCGATGGAACCCTGTAAACGTCAATTTCTTTCCCTTAAAGTTCAAAGGTTTCGATCGTTACGTGCTGAGGGCGTTAGCTATTCTATACCGGATGCTCGATTCCCGAATTGGCCTCTGAGCATTTTAATCTTAATTTTTATATAAACACAGTTAATAAAACTATTCTATTTCTTTCTATAACTAAAGGAATAAGAATATATAACGTCTGTGAAAAACCTGCTTGTGCCCTTTTATTCATATTGCTGGTATTTAAATCATTCTTTCTTGCAATCAGGAAAAACAGTTGCTATATATTAATTTCCTTTCACAGATCAAACGTTATATTACAGTATAATGAGTTTATTTGATTATTCTTTTGTTTCTTAATAATGGGAAAATCGTTCAATATTTTAATACATTTTAACGGTATTTCATATATGTTAAAAAAAAGCTACCCTTATCACGTCGGTTTTATTTACATAACCAGGGTAGGATTACTTAGACAGATTTATAGGTAATTCTAAGAGAGGGTCTTATTACGTCTTCATAAATAAACTGACTTTATGTATTTTTTAAGAAAACATTTAAACGACAAAGATCATAAAAGTTAAGCTCGATAACTGATTTATTTTTCCTTTACACTTTCTTGGATAGTGATAAAAAATATACCTACCCTATTCCCACGAGAAATCTATTCACAGAGTGATTATTTAATTATTCATTTTAACTGAATATAGTTCACATTGAACAGTGTAAAATAATTAATATTTGTTCCATTACAATATGGGCTTTGTAAGCATCTTGTCTGAGCTTTTTCTATGTGTTGTGGATCTTTTTATTTTCCTTGATTGTCAATTGTCAGATGAAAGGATCATGCGATTGGCTATATCCTATATTTGTGAGGAACGGTAGTGTGAATCGGCATTCAGGTATCTCTCCGTATTGGGTATGCTGCCGCTGTCTTTATAACACTGTTCTACATTTAGACATTTTTTGTAGCTCCCTAATATTTTTTTGGACTGTTTGTGTCTACTACAATCTGTTGAATTCAAATGTGTTTTTACCTATCGCCCATAAGGTTTCAGTAAAGGAACGGAAAAGAAAATATAGAATATGAGAAACTCAAACCATAGACAATCTAGTGAATTTTCAAAGATTAAAAAAAAACATACTTCATTGTTTGTATTGAAAAAAGTATAATATAATCAAATAAATTATTTTGTTGTCTTTTTTCGCTTGTATTCGCAGGGAATGGTTTCACGTTTGAGGGTCCAATAGTGGTCCGCTAACATACTTGGGGTCCATTTTTCACTATACCGCTTCTCCGTTTGAATAATTTGCTGGTAAAATCTTTCACCCTGTTCGTCTGAAACTGCACCTAAATTGGCAGAGAAGAATTTCAAATGGGAGCGAAGAAAATGCAACTTTGTGACATGTTGCTACCTAAGGCCTTGTACGACTGGATCAGTTCTTCAAATAGATATTTGTAGTTTTCCGATTTCTTGTTACCTAGAAAGTTGCTACATACATTTTTGAATACAGTCCATGCTCTATTTTCTTTTTTCGAAAGTAGAGTTTCAAAATTTTCGTTTTAAAAAGTTCTCGTATTTGCTGTCCAACGAACATTCCTTCTGTAAGTTCTTGAAATTCCTTACAAAATGGGTTTTCGAGCGATTGGCCATCTTAAAAATTAAGGAAGTTTATTTTCATTAGCACGTTTTATTCCCAACAAACTATAGGTTTAAGATTGGTATAGGTAAAAGAAGAGAAGACACGTAAGGGAGGAACTTTCTATCATAGCAAAAGATATTTAAATAATTTTGACCGCCAGAGCCAAACTCGAGGCAGAAGTTTATTTCCTGAAATTAGGGAAGGAAAATGTTTCTTCGATGGTTTATTCATCAAAAAGTTTTGAAGTGGATCATCCAAACAATATGAAATTTATACTTTCGTCGCATTGTTTCACTGAATGTAATAAAACAGCGGCGTTCTTTAATAAAAGCAAAAAGAAATTTTTTGCCTTATAAAAAACCGACCAGATGTATTTTTGAAGAGAAAAGTAAGATAAGTTTTGTTACTAAGTTTCACCAAAATCGGTGTTTTCTGAAAGCATCTGGAGCTTGACAATTAATTTTTTTGTGAATTTTGTTTAAAGGTATAATTCTAAAGGGATGTAACGTTGCAATATATCACATCTTATAATTTAGACCATAAAAGAATAATCTATGTTTTTATAACTTTTTTTTCATAGGTGGTAGTTTTCACCCCTTTCAAACAAAGAACACACATAATGAACATATAAACTTTGAAGGGGAGGAGAAGATAAGTTTAATTATTAAGTTTCATATTTTCTAAAAGAATCTCGAGCATGAAAACTAATTTTTTTGTAAATTTTGTTATATGGCATAATTTTAAACGAATCTAACATTGCAATAAATCGCATCTTATAAATTAGAAACTAAAAGAATATTTATATATGAATTCAATCAAAGTATCGCTAAATGTAAATTATTCACGATTTTTGGTAAAAAATCATTAAATGTAATATAGAATGAACATTTAATTTGTATTAAATTTAAAGTTATTTTTAACGATGTAAAATAATAAAAATATCAAAAAATAGAAAAAATTTTTACAGTAATCTATTGAAAGTGACGATATTTTTGTTATGGTATTATTCTTTCCGGAAATACTTTGATGGTTTTTATTCAATTTTTCAATTATTCAAATTATGACAAATATCATCTATTAATTAAGCAATATTTGCTAGTTGATAATTTGTTCTTTATTGACATAAAAAAGTTATTGTATTTAATTTAACGCTATTTGATTTTATGGTATTCAACTATGCTACATGGAAAATTCCAGATGTTATATATATATATATATATATATATATATATATATATATATATATATATATATATATATATATATATATATATATATATTGTTTCGGACGGCCGCTCTTCGAACACACACACACACTCTATTATTGAACACACTATTATTTCAAAAAAATTTAATTGACAATCTTACTTTTGACACTTGTCAAACAATTTCAAGCGATTTCTAGACCTTCTATCATAGGCGTTCCATGTTAAAAATAAACAAATAGAATAATCTAAAAAGTTCCAGACCTTCTTTAATCGACGTTTCATGAGGAAATTAAGAAAAGGTAAAAGTAAATAAACAAATTATAAACTTCTAGAAAATAAACCTAAAACCGTACAAACTGCAAACCCAAACTAATACTATGAAATCTATAACGTTATAAAGTTTGTTACAATATATATATATATATATATATATATATATATATATATATATATATATATATATATATATATATATATATATTAAAAGTTACAGCTCCACTGATGAGACCATTAGGTGGTCGAAACTCGTATGGAGAGAGATCCAGAGTGGAATTCGCAGAGAATATACTGTCTGTCCCCCTGTCTTAATGGTCGTAAGGAGAATAAAATAACTTCCATATATATATATATATATATATATATATATATATATATACATTTATAGCGTGAACCATGACGAAAAAACTGAACAGCACATAAAAATTAAGATTTTACATGAATAAGGCGTGTTTCAAGTGAAGATACCCCGAGAAGGGAAGTGCTCGCGTTGTGCACTGCCAAATGCATTAAACCGTTTCAAAGACCGGATTTCATGAAGACAGCTCAAGAAGAGGAAGAAAGAAAGTTACTACAGATCGTGATGACCGATTGTTGATTAGGCAGTCTTTACGAGACCGCAAAAAAGCTTTCGACCTCGCTGCATCTGAGGCAAAAGGCAAATCTGTGAGTATGCATACTCTGAGAAGAACGCTTCTTAAAGCTGGATTAAGAGATAACAAAGCAAAAATGAAGCCGTGGCTGTTGGAGCACAATAAGAAAAATCGGTTGGAATGGGCCCTCAATTATAGAGATTCGACAGGGGATGGTCAGACGAATCTAACTTTGAAGTATTCTTATTTAGTTTATATTTTACATTAAAACAAGTCAATATTTTTGATAACAATTTCTGTAAAAAAAAATAATGAAATCTTAAACAGTTTTTCTCTTTACACAAGTTGGAACTCCCGATGTAACTTATATTAGGCGCCGAGTGGGCGAAGAATATAACCCCGAATGTGTGGTGCCCACTGTTAAACACGATGGAGGCTCAATTATGATTTGGGGTTGCATGACTGCCTATGGATTTTGTGAAATGAACAGTGAGAAATACATTGAAATTCTAGAAACAGCTCTAGCGCCGTCGGTAACGCAAATTTTCGAAGATACAAATAGTGATGGACAACGCCAATTGCCACAAATCGGCTCACACTATGACGTGGATGGCTCAAAAAGATATTGATCTTTTAGACTGGCCACTCCAATCGCCAGACGTCAGAGTACATTTGGTCTATTTTGAAGAAAAAGATCCGAAGATACTCTGTAACTAATAAACAAACACTAATTGCCCCTTTAAGGCATGTGTGGAAACAGTTATTTAAGAGCAAGATATAATGCTAAGTTTACGATTATTCTATCTGAGTAAAAATTGTATAATTTTGAAAAAAAAAACTTTAAACGCGTTTTCCTTGAGACGTTTTTGACCTGGTTGACATGACTTTGGAAAAGCTATATTACCAATTAGGCTGAAATTTGTGTGGAATACTAAGCACATATATGGTTTTAACTTGTAGTAAAATCAGAATGTTTTATAAATTTGTACCCTTTTTTAAACAATTATAATTGCCAAAAAGGCCTAAAAGTTTGAAAATTTCGCTATTTTGTTTTTTTTTTTCAACCCAAAATATTTAATTCTTCTTCTTCAAGTGCCATATCAGGTCCCCCTGACGTTGGCAATTACATTGGCAAGTCTTTCACGGTCCTGCACCAGCTGGAACAGTTCCCCCGCGCTACGTATACCTGTCCATTCACAAATATTCCTCAACCAGAAAGCCTGTCTCCTTCCTACCCCTCTACGTCCCTCCACTTTACCCATCATGATTAGCTGAAGAATTCTATATCGCTCCCCTCTGAATATATGTCCAAGATATGAGATTTTTCTACACTTCACAGTGTTTAATAATAGACGAGTTGTATCGGCCCTATTGAGTACCATTTCATTGGTCTGTCTAGCTGTCCAAGATATTCTCAGCATTCGCCGGTGTAACCACATTTCGAGAGCCTCCAACCGATTAATCGTGGCAGCCTTAATTGTCCAGATCTCTGCCCCATATAGCAGCACTGGCCAGACGTATGATCTTATCATTCTCTGTCGTAGTTTAAGGTTGAGGTTATCATTGCAGAATTCTACTACTTATGTTTCAAAATGCCATTCAAATTTCTCCCTTCAGACGTATCTGACTCAAGATATCATGTCCACCAATTTTTTAAAAAGTTCTTTTATGGCCGCCATTTTGTCGCTATAAATTAACGAAAAAATATATTTTTTTTCGTTATGTTCAATGTATATATTTCATTGTACAAAATTTTGGAAAATTTTGAATAAATACTTCTGTAAAAGAAAATTATTGAAATTTTGTGCAATAAACCTAGACTGTCCCCTTAATAATAATAGTGATACTCTGTAAAAGAACCGAAAATTGTACACCGAGTATATAATAATTTTCATGGTTCATGCATTGGTGCATTCAGTTATTTGTTACACAGCAATTACATAAAGTCATAAATATAAAGTCATTGTAATCGAGGGTCACAAATAAATCAGAATAACCTATTTTGTTAAAATAAAATTCCTTCTCGGCCAGGAAGTATAAGTTATCTCTCGACCCTGACCCATATAGAAGCCAATGTCCTTCACCATGAATTCTTAGGCCGGTACCGCGATTGGACTTTCTTTATTCTTCTCTTTATACCTTATTTACAAATCACCTACTACCGGTACCTTGCAAGTACCGTTAATATAGCTTAAGTTTGCGCCTTGGTACCGTGAGCTACGTCATTGCAAGAAACAGTTGAGTGAACCAACGGTGATACGTGGTGGTGTTTTTAGTGATATGTAAAAAAAGTTGTAAATAGTGTCGAGATAAAGAAAAAATAAATATTTGTTTAAAATCCTAGTGTGAGTCGCGTTGCAGATATTTTATTTGAACGGTATCAAATAAACGAAATTATTATTCAAATTTGTAAGTATTAGGTTTTCTCGGAAAAAAATGTGGGAACTTATTATAATATTTATTATCCTAATTACAAATTAAATTGCTTTTTAAACTATTCAGTCTCTAAACCAGTTACAAAAGTTTCATTTAATAGTTTGAACCAAATTGGCTTAAGTTTCTTAAAAAAGTAAATCAGTGACCATGGTGTTAACGTCCTCTGAGGTATAAAGACACAGTTTTCTTGTATTTGAGGGTATAATGATTTATAATGTACTGGGTGTCCGTAAAAGGTATACAAAATATTAGCGCAAATCCCTAAAGTTAAAATATGAGAATTTAGCCGAATTTACTTTAGTCTAGAAGTTAATACTTTTCGAAATATTGAGTGTCAAAGTTATCATGTTTTTAAAACTTTTTTGTAAATATTTATTTTAATAATAGCTTAAAAATACCAAATTTAGCAATTTGGTATTTTTTACAACGAGAAATAAATATTTGATAACAGTTTCGACGTATATTGCAGAATGCACCACTAGCAGCACTTTGCCTACATCCAAAGCTTCATAAATTTTCTTTGCTCGGTGTGTTAAATTTCTAATTCAAAATTCTGATTCCTTGACATCTTTTATTTAAAAAAGTTGTAAGTGTGTGGTCGCTTCGAGGAGCCGTGTGTTTTATTGAGTATTTTAGGCTATGTAGCCTTCTTTCACACTTTATCCAAGTTTAAGGAAGGTCTAAGAAATTTGGAGCATGTTTGGGACCAACAGACCAACAACAATAGAAATTTACATAGCATAAAAATAGCACACAAAATTAATAGCAAACCAAAACAGAAATTATTTATTTATTTAATTTTTTAATTAAACTTTGACTAAATGTTTCAAAATGACTTCCATTATCATGTACACAAAGAATAATCTCTGCACCTAAACATAAAGTGTATATTGAATTTTGTAGTAATTCATGTTTGAGAGTTCCCCGTAAAAAGTAATGCTTTGGCGTTGAATCTGGTGAGCGGGATGTTAATTTAAAGGAGTATCATTTCCTCTGCCAACCCATCAATTTCAAAAATCCTCTTTTAAATGGTTTTTAATATTTAATATGAAGTGTGGGGATGCACCATCATGCATAAACCACAATATTTTGTCTAGTAGCAAGTGCAAAATACTCCAGTGCATTGGGCAACTGTACTAGGTTCCAACCATTTAAACGAGGTAATATTGTGACAAAGCCAATAATAAATCTGTCAATGGTTCCCGCCCATACCTTTATTTCAAATTCATATTGATATAGCTTGCTCTTTATTGAATGCGTATTTTTGTCAACATAAACATATTTACTATGTAAATTTGTCACAACCTTTTAGTAAATATTTTTTTATGAAAATCACATCACATGCTCTCCGTCCATTAATTAATCGACAAAAGCCTAGTCTCAATTCGAGAGGTGAAAGGGCATGTACTGTCTGGAGGTAGAATGGATGCAAACTGCTGTTCTCTTCAAGACCTATTTACAATATCTTAAGAGATTTTGAGTTCCAAACCTAAGTGTTTCGTGCTCAGACTCGGATTTTCTTTATCATGTTCTAAAATTTCTTCCTCAACTTCTAGTGCTTATGAGGAAGGTATCTAAAGTGTCCGGGTCCGATTTTAATGAAACTTCAATATGTTGTAGAGGGTAGAAAAATAAACGACACATTTTTTTATTTAATTTATTAAATTTAATGTACTGTCAAATTATTTCAAAACTGCAAAATATAGTAAGAAAACGAATAACTCTTGCCCATTAAAACTTTATTTATTTTTTATTCTTACTTAAACCTAAAATTAATATTTATATCAAATAAATATCTCCAAGAATTTCAGTTGAACATATGTGTTTTATAGGCAGAGTGTTCTTCCAAAATAATTGTTATGTCAAATTGAAATATAACAATATGGTATTTAAATAGTATTTCAAGTAGGCAAAGTGATAAAACTGGGATATTTGCTTTATGAAAATCCATATCAATGCAGACTAAAGAGCTTACACAACAATATGTATTTATAACCAGGATAACAGTCTATACTAGTTTGATATATATACCAAGTAGTCCAAAAAAACTATAACTAATTTTTTCGTTTTGGAATTTTAAAAGGATGGTTTCCAACTTAAAATACAATTGTCATTCGAGGTTCAAAAATTTAAGGCTGGTTTAACTAAGTCCCCTTAACAATTAACTAAGTTTATTTGTCGAATATATTCTAAGTCTGTCTTAACTAATCTGGGCTTAAATTATTTCAACATACGTTTCAATATTCAAACTTATTTAGAAAAAATCTGCTGCTAAAGGACCTTTCAGCAACCTGTGAAATTCCCGGTGAAATTGCCCGAAACTGTAAAGTATTATAGTCCAAAAGAGTAGATAAAAGTTGTCATTGATGCCAAATCTGAAAAATTCTAGTTTTCGAGTGGAGAAGTTATCGAATTTGTGTTTTTAATCATCAGGAAGGGCCATTTGAATTAACACATCCAAATATTTTTTAAAATGCGCGAAATAGAGATAAATGTTACACACAAAAGCTATAGTGTTCAAAGCAGGATATCTAAAAGTAGCCTTGACAGTAACCTTTAGCGTGACCTTCAAGGTCAATGAGCCTGGATAACGTTAAGTATAGAAGACATAAACATAATACAATCTTGAACGTGGATAGGTAAAATTTACTAAAATCTGTAAAGGTCTTGAAAATACCTCGAAAGTTAATGGCAAGATTTTAGTGTATTTTTTCCTTTCCTGAAAAGTTTGTTGTTTAACCCATCAGGGTATATGAGCTGACCTGTATTCGCCTATTGGAGAACATATTTAACTTCTAAATAAACCTAAGTTTTCATGGTTTCTGCAGATGACAATAATCTCAAATTAAATGACCTCCTATTCAAAAACTAGAATTTTTTAAACTTGACACCCATGAATACGTTTATTCTACTTATCGACTATCAGATTCCACAGTTTCACTCAATTTAACCGGAAACGGATTTCCATAAAAATTCTGTGGCATCATTGCTATAATATATTTGAAAATAGTATCGGACTATATTTTCGATGGATACTTCCTAATATCTGTAACAAAGTGCACCGGTATTGTGTCATGTTGAAATTGCATTCTATTTCTAACTAATGCAAATAGCATGTTACGATAAAGATATCTGTGAAAATTTACTCACAAAGGAAATTTTGAGCAATTAAAGCAAATTGCTCTTAATAAAAACAATATCTGCTAATATATACCTTCTGTCCGGAAATAAATGGAACTTTTATATTTAAACTGCACGTTTATAGAGAAATCAGATATGTCATTTTTTTAGTTTGATATAATTGAAAGTGACAATCATGCAAAATTTCAAGATGCATCGATAAAAACATACAGTGATTTTGTTTTTTTACTTTTGTGTTTTGTATGTCGAGTACAAGAGTTTTTGAGTGACATAAGACATTCGCTGAGGGACGTGTTAACGTCGAATAAGATCCACATCTTGGAAGGCCACAGATATCAATAAAAAATTAGACATAGTTATGGTGCTTGATAACGTGGTTAAACAACATCGATTATCGACCGTTTCTAATATATTTTCCAACGCATTTACAGAGCCTAACTTCTTGCAATACATCATTATTGACAATGAGTATAGACAGAACAGTAAGTATATGGAGCGTTTTAAATATCTCGGAGCGACAATCACCGCAGATAACGTTATCACAGAGGGGATAAAAGGGAGAATTCAGGCAGCAAACACATGTATGTATAGTCTCAACAACACCATCAAATCCAAGACCCTAACACGAACCTCAAAAATCAGGATATATAGAACAATGATTAGACCAGGGCTCATGTATGGCTGTAAGACGTAGATGCTGACAAAAACAATGGAAATGAAACTTAAATGTTTTGAGAGAAAAATCCTTAGAAGGATTTTCTGACCCTATCACGACCCCAATACTAATCAATACCGAGTAAGAACAAATGCCGAGAGCAAACAGATATATAACGCTAACGATATCGTACAAGAAACTAAATCCCAACGCCTAAGATGGGCTGGCCATGTCCATAGGCTCCCTAATAACCGCTTTACCAAATTAATTTGGGAGGAGGCTCCGACAGGGAAAAGACCCTTAGGGCGCCCAAGAATGCGATGGAGAGATAACATATGGTCAGATTTAAGAACAATGGGGTTACCCACTGACCCAACTATCATGGACGACCGTGTGAGATGGAAGCAAGTTGTGCAGTCAGACAAGACCCACCCCGGGTTGTAGGGCTACTAAAGAAGAAGAAAGAAAAAGTAAGTATATAGACTGCAAATCTCATAGACGAGCATTGGCTTAGAAAGAGAAAGAGCATTTTCGCTTAGTAGTACCTCTCTTTGTAATGGCAGTCAGGTGAAAGATGCATCAAATGACGTTTGTAGTATAACGCTTAACTCCAACCAAAGAAAGAGAGATGCTTCTCGTTGAAAGCGCTCTGTCTCTTTCTAATCGTGAACCAACGTTCTTCTATATGATCAGGAATCTATATACTTATTTTTATATCTACGGTGATGAGTTTGATATTAAAATGAAACAATCATCAAAATTGGGACTGAAATATGAGAAAAGACTCAAAAGAGCACTTCAAAGCAAGTCAAAAATCAAAATTACGCTCATTTTCTTTGATTACCAAGACCTGGTTTATAGAGACCGGATGGCCAAATCATAAATAAAAAATTTTACTTAGTCATTACACTTCGTTTAAGGCTAGGCGTAGAAATGTGTCAGAAATATTTCCCAAAAGTTGGCTCTTGCAGCAGGCCACACTACGCTTATTGTATTCGCTTGATTCACCACCGTGTGACTTCTTTTTATTCCCAGAGCTCAAGTTGCCACTGCGAAAATATTGTTTTAAGACTATTGAAGACAGCTTCTTCTTCTTAGAGTTCTTATCCGTTCCGGATATTGGCAATCATATTACCTATATTACCTTATTATCTACGATTTTAGACAATGGTGTAGTGGTCATTCAGAACCTGGTTCGTCGCTCCTCTACACCTCCCTACCCAAATACTTTGCCCTGCAGTATATTTTGTAGTGATCTGTATCTGTCCTCCTTTCTCATAATTTGCCCAAGATATTGAATTAATGTTTTGTAAAATCACATCGGTTGAAAGAAGGTATGTCCACAATACCCTTAACACTAGACTATAAAGCCACATCTCAAAATCACTTACCCGTTGCTCCATCATCATAGAGTTCATTTGAGAACATATATGACGAATATAATTTTTTTGTTTAGTGTGTAGTTGAGATTTTTAAATATAGTCCTCATTCTGTTGAATAATGCTCTGGCCTTCCTAATACATTCATGTAAGTGATTCCATAGGTCATGGATATTGGTGCAAAGATATGTGTTATTTTTTTTAACAGAAAACATAAGAAGTAATTAATACCATAAAACAATAATATGGGGAATACTTAGGGCACAATATAGTTATTTTTATAAATAACGTTCCATCTATTTGTTTGCAAAAATTTAGTTTATTTTCGGGAAAAACTTTTATCAAAAAAATTGTCCTCCTAATTCACTTAAAAAACTTATTGAAATGCAATAATGTCCATGCTAGAAAAAAATTCTAGATTTAGTAAAAACTGTTTTATGTAAATATTTTAACAAAAGTTGCTGAAAATGTTTCTCTTATGTTTAAACTAACCTGAAATAATCAGAACTAATCGGCTTGGCAGAACTACATATACAGTTAATTGTTTCATTTCCAATGATGCTATCCTTAATATTATTGAAAACTGATGCTATGAATTTTCTAATCTTAAAAAATGGAAACTTTTACTGTTTCCTTTATTATATTCAAATAAATTTAATAGTTCAAGCTATAGGTAAAAATTAGTAAAGTTTTTGACATAAATTCCAAGATGGATGTGAGGTATCCAGGGGTGTTGGAGGCAATGTAAGAACAAACCCTACACAAAATGTAAAAACAAAAATACGTTGGGTTTAAGAGGGGGGGTGGTCAAAGTTGACTAAAACAGGTTTATTGAATCTACAAGACAATGAATTCATTTTGGAAAAAAAGTTTCAAATAAACGTTGTAGAGATTTTCAAAATTCCAAAAAATCCTTAATATTCGGCCATTTTTTGCATGTCAATTATTTGTTGCAAAATAAACTTTTTTTTTTCATTTTTTTGATTTTAAAGGAAAGCCCTCGTAATTTTGAAAAAAAAAATAATATTTTATAATAGTAAATCGGATATTGCTATTGGTTTATTACAAGACGCAAAATGTTGATTGCCATAACTTTTTTTCGGTAAACATTTTGAACTCCACAAATGCACAATTTTTTCGTGAATGCCTAAATATCTTGTTAGGAGCAAATGAAAAAATTAATTTTCAAGCACTTAAATATCACTCTAAAAAGGAGGGTGTGCCATATTAATAATTTTTCCTAGCTACCCCAGATTAAAAAAAAAACACCGAAATTGGTTCATTTGTTGCTGAAATACGACTAATTTTTCCTAGCACTGCTGATTTGAAGCTGCGAGTTAAGTTTTCTCGGACGCGAGAGAGGTCTATTGCTTTATAAAAAAAAAACAGCCCCCTTTTTAAAGCGATATTTAAGACGTTGAAAATTAATTTTTCCATTTGCTCATAACAAGATATGAAAGCTTAAGCCTTCACGAAGAAATTTAACCTTTGTGGAGGTCAAAATGATCCCTCAAAAAAAAGTTGTTGCAATCAACATTTTGCGTCTTGGAATAAACAAATAGCAATATCTTAGAAACAAATTATACGATTTAGTGTTATAAAATATTATTTTGTTCGGAAAGATGAGGGTTTCCCTTTAAAAGCAAAAAAGTTAATTTTGCAATAAAGAACTGATATGAAAAAAACAATTTTTAGGGTTTTTGGCCTTTTTGCACTAGCAAATTAACAAAAATGATCAAAGATCAAATTGTAGGTTTTTACAACCTCTACAACTTTTATTTGAAACGTTTTTAACATGTGTTAATTGCCTTGTAGATTTAAAAAACCTGTTTTAGCCAACTATGACCCCCCCTCTTGGCCCCAACCTATTTGTTGCTGTTACATGTTATGTAAGGTTTGTTCTTAGAGTGCCCCCAATACCCCTAAGTAGGTCTCATCCATCTCGGAATTTACATCATTATATTTACCTATAACTTGGACTATAAATGTTATAGAGTTTTACATAATCTAAAGTCTTCTTTAAACTGTTAAAATTGTATAATCCTTATTTATTAATTCCAACTCGTACCCGTGCCTCTGGTGAAACTGTAAGCATCTTTTTATATCTGTTATTAGACGTTTTTTTTTCAAAATCCGAATTTGATTCAATTTGTTAAATTAATTTTAAATATATTTTTAGTAAACAAAGAATTTTTTAAATAATAACACTTTACATCTCATCAGTAAAGCAGGGCTGTTGATAAGAACTATTTACTAATTTTTGGGTGGAAAATCTCCCCATGAGTGTCCTTTTAAATATCCTGTATAACATTTTCATAAGGATTCAACCCGATATTAAAAAAAAACATTCTAGTTCCTTAATTATATTCTCGCCCCGCCTGCCTGGTGAAAACCAATAAACAGAAATTAGAACAAATGAAATGTTTTTCCTATGTAGAAATTACTTTATTACTAAATAATAATGGGTTACAAGTTAATTGCAAAAAAATAATTTTAAATGACCTTTTGTTGGTCTAATCGCTGCTTAAGTATAAACGGTAATATAATTATCACTAGTACACAAAATTAACTGTAATTTAACAAGCAGATCCTGCTTTTCATCATTATAGTCATTCAAGTAAAAATTACCAGAAATCTTATGGACTATTTTTTACCATACTGTAGCAAAGCCCAAAAGAAGGTTAATGTTTTTCACCGTCATGTATGTGTGATGAGAGTTTCTTTATTCCCTGGCATAGCTTCAATGAATTAACACAGGTGTGATAAGGTGAAGAGAATTTGGAAAAAATCAAAATGAACTGTTATAGATGCCATTTTGTGTAGTTTAATAAAATTAAATTTTCTAAAATCCTCCAAGTATAGCACTAACTTAAGTAATTCAAAAAGAAGGTGTCTGGTATGTATATCTCAAACCCTCGGAAATGTGTCTCCTATAATCCATATTCTTAAGATACCTTTTAACAGAAATATGATATTAAAAAAGGGTACACAGTGATTTACTTCCTGGGTTTTAGCTTTTGGGTAATTTTGAAATACTGTATAACTGATAAAGACTCACAAATCCATGTCATAAACAATCTTTGACATTAGCAACAAAGTCAGAAACGGACTCGCCACTCATTGGCCTAAAATTTTATCGGGTGTTAATTTTCAGCGCTAAAACTCGATATTTTAGACACTCCGGACAATTACACACTAAGGAAATACCAAGACCATATACCTGACAACCTACTATCGGCGCTTACACCACACTACAGTTAGCAACCACATCTTTACGAGCTACCGAAAATTCATGTAAAGAACATACCATTAACACCAATAACCAGCTCCAGAGGATTCCCAGCAAGTGCACTGACGAAGTTTCTTTTAACAATCATACAACCTTTAGAAGATAAAACGAACACATATATTAAAAATTCCACACATATCCTGAACATTATTGGTAGCATTAATTGAAAGCCAGACGACAGACTAATAGGTTTTAATGTGGAAAGTCTGTATATTAATGTCCCATTAGGGGAATCACTAGACATAAGACCTTTTGGGGTGTAGCCGGCGTAGTACTTATTTTCAAGTAAAGGACAATTTTTACGCTCAGGACAATGGACTTCCGATGAGTTTTTCAATCTCTCATGCCATAGAAATAGCAACAATGAAACCGAAAGTCTGGTTGAGATCGTATGGAAGGGCAATGATCAAGAACATAATGATTTCTTGAAACATCTAAACATCATGCGACCTACAATTAAGTTTATCATGGAAAACGAGGTAAATGATCAATTGCCCTTGCCCTAATATTTTTAATGCTGTAGAGGGTAGCAGTATAAATTTTAGCTACACATTAAATTACCACTCTTAGAGTTTTAATCTTTAGGAAAGACACCAATGACGTCGCCTTGGCCCAAACCATAATTGAAGCGAGAACACGAACAAGCGTCTCAGTGTCACTATACCGAAGAGAGAGAAGGAACCACTCTAGGGTCGGCATCACACACGAATGAGGCCATCATCGGCTTATTGTCGAATAAAAACTACTGTACTCTAGATATTATAACATTACAAATACAAAAGTTTGAAATTGTTAGCAAAACTTAAGTTATTTAATATTCTATTATAACTGTTGATATTCTTAAAATATTGTTTTTCCGCGTATTTTTAATCCTTATTTACTTATTCTGTTAAAAATGTAAGTACCCGATATCTGTTCTGATACTATGTTATCTTGGTTAAGTATAACAAAAACGTGTACTTTAGAATAGCAGGTGAATTATTGTTAAATTATTTATTCCAGTTTTGTGCTTAAATTACTGTTATGTAGTAGCACGTTTTAGTTTTATGTAATTTATCGCTCAATAAAATTTAGTGTTGTACATATACAAGAAAATAATTCCGCGTAAGTAGTAAAAAATAATTATTTTATGACTGATTAAAAATGTTTAGGGGAAGTAATGAATGAGGACACTTAGTAAAGAAGCTCATTACGTAGACCGCAAGAGAAATTTTGTCGTATATTCACTAGCCCATGAAGATATTTATATTTGGATTCAAATATGCAACTTTTAAGTATATATTCTATACAATACCCTTTTTTACATAAAGAAACTAACTTCCGGATAATAATTAGTTATAATTTTAAATATAGCGTAAGAAAACAACAGTGTCTCGAAGAAATGTGACAAATATTAGGACAAACTTAGTAATTCTAAAGGGCTCTTAAAAGATCATTTTGTCAGCTTCACAAAAAAATGTTTATATAGATGATTCGTGTTTCGGTAAAAGAAAATTTTAAGCTGTAAGAAAATTACTGGTTAAGAGAGACATGTGACACACCGTCAGATTGAGGAGGTAAGTGAGCCAACTGCTCACCGCAATCTTCAAAACAATTTGCAAATGTATAACCAAGACCGATCCTATGAGGATAACCAAAATGAACTGTTGAAAAAAAGAACAAAAAGAAATTAACTGCGTCCAACCAAAGGCGGTTAATTTTAAAATTGTATCCGACAAAAACTATACATGAATACTTTAGCGTTAAATGGGACAATAGTGAGTTATCTGGGAGTAATAGTAGACCAGAAGTTGATTTGGAACAGCCACATCGAAAATATTCTCCAAAAACCTATAAACAGTAAAATATGGAGCCTGACTCCAGAAATGATCACATAAAAAAATTATCAAACTTATAATCACATATACTTCCTTAGTATAGTGTGTAACATATCAAACAATAGCCTAAAGAAAGCTATCAAAAATTAGTTAGCTTGTAAAGATCACAGGAGCTAAGGCAACATATCCCACAGCACCTACAGACACAATGCTGAATTTTACTTCACCTGACCATGGTGAGGAAGACAACAAGGTTTTCCAAACACAGTACCTCAAACCTAAAAATTTTGTTCGACATATGAAGATTCTGAATGAAATTCCAACAAAATCCATATCAAAAATAAAGAGGGTGTTAGAGTAGAAGTGTCAGGCCCGAGCTTAAAGCTTTCTAAATCCCTAAGAAACATCCCCACCATCTTCCAAACAAACATGAATACAATTCAAATTTACACCAACTAGTGTCAATACATCTCTAATGTGAAATTGCATAGCAGCGCTAAAAGCTCTCAGCTCAAACACCCACGAATCTTAGTTAACGTGAGACTGTCGGCAAGTCTTAAAGCAGTTGGTAAGGAACAACAGTGTAAGCCTGACGTTGATGCCAAACAACAGGGAAGAAATGAGGCGATTGTTTGACATTATTCTACAAAAGACATATTTTTCTGGAAGACACCACGTTGACACTCAAATAAATAAAGGACTTACCCTCAGGAAAATAAGACCTAACGACCCGCTCATAATCTACAATCTAGATTCGATGAAACCTAGATTTATTTATATCACAATATCAGGAAATTACAAAGTAAAATGAAGGTTTTTCAAGATGAAGAACCTCCAACCTCAGTCGAAAAATTACAATCGGTGAAAAAGAAATGATACTTACCTTATTTTTCATGAAAATAGCTACTGTCAGCTTGTTAAGACTGGCACATATTTCTGACACACAGAAGAAGGCCTCTACATAGTTATTAAGAACCTGAAAAATGAACGCTCTAGCTGGAAACTCAATACTTGGTTTCTTCATTAAGATGACGCTTCAGTACCTCAAGCGATGGATTATTTAATCAAGAGAAAACTAGATCACCCTATAGTTCAAACCTAGTGTTATATTGCTTTCCACTTTTTCTTTATGTTAAGAAGCAGCTAAAGCATCAATTTTGCAACCGACGACGAATTAATCACAATTCTAACCAGATATTTTTATTCGTAGTTTCAAGGTATGCGATACTTTCTAAGTCCGAATTATTTTGATTAAAAACAAATATGCCATAATGATCAACTTATTTAACCTGTAAAAAAATCTAGCAAAATTTAATAAAACTTCTCCTAGCTATCCATCAGCCGATCTTCTAAGTCATCTGGTACTTCTTCATAATCCCTTATTAACTCAGAAATTATATTATGGAACATGAGTGCCTTAATTTCGTGGATTAGTATTTTCTTGTCATTAATTCCCCCGTTTTTTATTTCCTCTGTAGAATACTGGTTGGCTATAATCTCAGCCTCAAATCTACTCATGGGATGGACTTTTTGTCTCTGATTTGGTTGAATCAATTATTTATTTATAAAAATCTTATTCCTACTTGAGCGAACTTCCATCATAAAATATCGGAATTAGTGGCTCAAGATACACAAAAAAAAACTTTGATGGGTACATATAACTTAAAAAAGTAATTGGCAGTCATTGGGGTCCACTATTTAAATCATATATCGATATATTTTGTATAAAAGATTCCTGGAGAAAGAATTCAACCAATGTTGAAAACAGAGTAGGATTACGAATAGATTTTAAATTATAGTCGCTTGTAAAATATTTATGACCGGTTTAAAAATTTACCCATATGCAAAAATATTGCTATTTTATTTGAAACAATTGTGAATGTGACAATAAGACAAGCATGTTAACTGCAAAGTTTGATTTTAAACCTTAATTTAATATTTAAATAAAATGTTATAAGATATCAAATGGTTTTTCCTGATGGTTTTATAATATTTAAAAAATTTCAATAATATTAATGATATTATTGCAAAATTTTATTTACTTACTCTTGATAACTAGATTTTAAAGTAATTTTATTTTTATTCTTAAAGACGTACGTTCAGAAATGTAATTCATCGATTTATGAGCAACCATAAAAAAGAATTAATTCTGAACTCAACTAGAAGCAAATTTTGAATGTTTCATAGTGGTTCATCCATTCGCAGAATTTTTTTGTTTAGACATTGAAAATATTACATGCTGAAGAAAATTGTTCGATCATCATCGGAACATCAACAATTATTCCTATTTTTCCGTCTATCGAAATTATTATAACGTATTTTTCCTGACTTGCAAGACTGTTTCAGTTTTAGTATATAAATAATTACAGTTCATTTACGTATTAAATAAAATAGGATTTATTTAATCAACTTTAACCTTGGGCAGAAATGTTTTAAAAGCAATATAAACAAGAAGTTTTAGACTACTTAATGCAAATAAATTCTAATTTTATAGCTTATAAGAATAAGATGAAATTAAATTAGAGTAGACAAAATATGGTAAAAATTATAAGTTAAATTAATTTTTTTCTTGCTAAATTACTATTTCCCTCAAAAGGATAGTGATTGCAATTTTTAAATAATCGTACTTATTTTTTACATAAAAATAATGTATTATAATTTTACACTGTCGGAAATCAATTAGGTGTAGAATATGTTGGATATGATTCCACTCCTCTAGATAGACTTTATTGCACCTAGAGTTATCGGCAACAAACCGTACACTAGAGACCTCCCAAGTACAGATGTGACAGATGAAATGAACATCTACACTGATAAATAAAAAAAAGGAGGGAACAAACCGTACACTAGAGACCTCCCAAGTACAGATGTGACAGATGAAATGAACATCTACACTGATAAATAAAAAAAGGAGGGAACAAACCGTACACTAGAGACCTCCCAAGTACAGATGTGGCAGATGAAATGAACATCTATACTCATGAATAAAAAAAGGAGGGAATATGATGGGGACATGAATGTAATTCAAATAGCCCCTCTAATTTTCGTAGTAACAAATGAAACTACCAGCAAAAATATTGCTAGCAAGAAGGCAAAAATATATACCGACAGCAGACTAACCTGAACTAACCCTAAACCGGCCACATATTTTCTTAAGCACAGTACCTGAATGCTTTGAGGCCCTTGCTTGCTGCAGCTGAAAATATAATCACTATGAGCTGGATCGTCCGATGAAAATCGCATTGCTTATTTGCCAGCTAAGCAGACGCTAAACAGCTGAAGATCATGGTTCCAAACCCACTAGCAGCTCTAACCAAATCAGCAGTGACAAAACTAACTAAAGATTAGTGCCAGCTTCAAAATATGAAGGGATGAAACCAGAAATTATGAGGTATTCAGCCAGTTATTAAACTTCTCGGAAGTGAAATATATATTATGAATATATGCGATACTCTCATATTTAGGATTATAAAGGTGAAGATAAGACCTTAGATCATGTCCTGTGCGACTGACCCACTCTTTCACTAAAAGAGGATTCGTGTTAGGCGAGTACTGGCTGAGCTGACAAGAGAAATGCTTCTTGGCGACATTGTCACGAACTATAGATTCAGACACTTATAGGAGGAGACACAATTAGTCTTATGAGGCATAAATACTGTGAAGCCTCCCCCACTCTCCGTACTTTCCCGGTCTATAAACAGCATTGTATTCCCTTTTGGATATCAACACTATCACACTTGTTTCATTCTTAATGAGTTTGTTAACAAAAGGTTCAGTCTTCTTGCTTGGATGATGCAAAATTATGACGTTACTAATCAAACTTTTATTTCACGGTCTAATACATTCGCAATCTATCACATTAATAAAAAAATATACATTATTAACATTTACTTGTGGTTGACTGAACCTGAACTAACTGCAAACTTTTGGCTTTTATATAAATATTTTCCCCCTGAGAGATTAGAACACTGAATGTGTGCATTCTACAATTTCATTTTATTTTTTCACAAATCTGACAATTTTATGATAACTAGAGTTATTGACTGTTATTCCCTGATTTTTAACTGTCTATGTGGATGGTCATAGACAGACCATGAACTTCTTAGAAATAATTTAATAGTTACTTTCCTATTTTACCAAACGATTAACGGAAGTACAACTAAAATGAATTAGAAATTCTAAATTAATGTTCAAAATTTAAATTTTTAACAGTTTCCAATCAATTTTGAATAAATGAAATTTTAAAAAAAAAAGAAGATTTCGTTTACAAACTTGCCTGTAAAAAAATTATATTTAAATTAATATAGAAGACACTTGACAAATCAACATAATTGATGAGAAAGTATTATTCTTTTTCACAGGTAAAAGAAAATCTTAAAAAAGACCTGCAAAAGGACTTCAGAGAATCGATCAATCAATTTACAAAACGCGACAACATATCTTGATACAATCAAGTTGCATACATACCAAAAGCAGCTCCTTAACACCATGTTGCAGTGAAAGCTATACACTCTAAGATGGTTATTAATTTTCTCCAAGTAAAATACAACTAGAACAACTTCTCCTATTCACTAACATGGTCTAACTTTAATATCTATCTAAATTGACAGTACAAGGTTTAAACGACAAGTATAAGAATAAGCCAAGCAAGTTTTGAACCTTACAAATACAAGAATAAAAAAATAATTTTTTTATTACTAAATTGGCAAGTATGCACACTTTTGTTTATTTTTGAGAGACAACTATTGCCTCTAGGTTTTTATCCTTAATATGTCAATATAAGCGTTTATTTATTGACATATGTAACATAAATTATAATAATATCATAACCAAAATAAAACTGGCCATCTTGAAGATTTAACTTTCACGGAAACTAGATCGGGTCTAGGTCTTAAACTTTCTTAGTGAATCTGGCTGTAAATCTTTTTAGTGCCGAAACGAAAGTTAGCTAGATTGTAAGTGGTGAACCGATAACTTATTCGCAAGACGATGATATGCGAAGCAATGTTACGCGGGAGTTTTTGTCTTTGCTCGATGTTAGGCCTGGAGTTCAATTTTTCACAGGACTCATATCTCTGGGAATAATTTGTTGGCTCACGCCTTACTACCTAGCTAATTTTCGCTTCGGCTGGCTTTCACTTATCAGGAGCTTGGCTAGACACGGTGAATTAATTATTACGTTCTTCTGAACTCATCTGACGGGTAATGTCAATACGTGACAATTGGCAATCTTCCAAATTCATGTCAGTAACCCAACTGAGGGGTTGCTAGTCCTCCATCGGGCGCCTCCCCAGGTGGCGGATAGGGGAATGCCTCCTAGATATAGGTGGTACCGGGGAAATGAAATACCCGGGGTGGACCAAAACTAGCAATCGAGCAGCGTCTGACCCAGAATGGGCGGCTGCACTGGTGAAAGGCAGCAGTTTCATCAAAATTGGGCTATAGCGCAAGAAGAATGACTCCGAAGCGGTATAGTTCCGAACACGGAAAAGCGTAGCTGAAGCAGCGAAAACGGTTTTCCCACTGCGGTACAGAAAAGGAACGGAACCCTTACTGTAGTATATCTTCCAAAAATCTAAATGGCAGACGAAAATATAAAAATGGCCCTCAGTCCGGGGCACCCCTTAAATGGGGAGAGGGTGCGAAGAATACCCCCGTCGTCTACCATTGACAATCAAGGAAGCAGAAACAAAATACAGTTATATGGCAAGACAGTACGCATTGCCACCTGGAACGTACGCAGCTTATTCATGCCCGGAAAATTAGCAAACACTGAAGCTGAGATGAGAAGATTGAAAATCGACATACTGGGACTGAGTGAACTAAGATGGCCCGGCTCCGGAAAACAAAAAACAGAGCAAGGATACATTTATTATTCAGGCGGAGCCGACCCAGAACATCGATATGGAACAGCTATACTCGTTTCGGACAGAATGGCACAGTCGGTTGTGGACTTCGTTCCTCTGAATGATAGAATGGCACTACTGAAACTGCGAACAACTCATAGAGACCTGAATGTGGTTCAGGTTTATGCTCCGACAAGCGACAAGTCAGATCAAGAAATCGAAGAATTTTATAACAACATCGATGAAATAATGCGACTGACAAAGAGTGGAGAGATGACGATGATCATGGGGGACTTTAACGCCAAAATTGGCCGTGGCGCTGAGGGAGACAACATAGGTGCATGCGGTCTTGGTACAAGAAACAACAGAGGAGATAGACTGGTACAATTCTGCGTGGAGAACAGCCTGTTGGTGGCCAACACCTTCTTTAAACAGCATCCCAGAAGGTTGTATACTTGGAAGTCACCTGCAGACAGAGAAGGAAGAATTGTCAGGAATCAAATTGATTTCATTCTACTCCACCTAAACTTTAAGAAGTATATGAAATCCGTAAAGACCTACCCTGGAGCAGACATTTATAGCGACCACAATCCAGTTGTAATGGACTTTAGACTCAAACGATTCCTGAAAGTTAAAAGGGAAAAAGTAGCAAGAAAAATAGATATCGCACAATTGAAAAACCCCATAAAAAAGAAAGAAATTAGTCTCAAGATCGAGAAAGAAATGGAAACAATGGAGAAATCGGTACGGAGAGAGGACATTGAAGGAACATGGAATGCTTTAAAAACTAAAATAACAAATATTCAAGAAGAAGACATTGGATTTACAAAAATCAACAGAAAGCAAGAATGGATAACGCAAGAAATCATAGACCTCATGAATGAAAGAAGAAAACACAAAACAAACCCAACAGAATACAAGCAACTCAATAAAATCATTAGGAAAAAGTGCAGGGAAGCTAAAGAAGATTGGATGTCAACAAAATGTCAAGAAATCGAACAACTTCAGAAAAGATATGACACCTTTAACGTCCACAAGAAAGTAAAAGAAATGACAGGCAGACACAGAAAGCGGCAAGAAACAATTTTAAGAGGGAATAATAACGAGGTAATTCTGGGGACAGTAGATAAACTAGAGAGATGGAAAGAATACATTCAAACACTTTTCGATGATGATAGACCCAGTGTTCCACCACCCACAGTCAGTCAAATAAATGAAAAAGGCCCAGAAATAACTAAAGAAGAAGTTCGCCATGCAATAAAAGCACAGAAAAATGGTAAAGCTACCGGTCCAGACAAAATCAACGTCGAAATACTTAAATTAATTGCAGACAACGAAAGCAAAAGCCTAGACTTGTTAACATCATTATTCAATAACATATACAACTCCGGCAAAATACCATTAGACTGGCTAAAGTCAACATTTATACCACTGCCAAAAAAACCTAATTCCTCACAATGCGATGATTACCGGATAATAAGTCTGATGTCTCATGTCCTTAAAACTTTTCTCAGAATCATCCATACACGAATTTACAGGAAGTGCGAAGATCAGATGGATAACACTCAATTCGGATTTCGAAACGGAATGGGAACACGAGAAGCTCTTTTCTCCCTAAATGTAATGACACAACGCTGCAGAGACATGAACGTGGATGTATATGCATGTTTTATAGACTATCGAAAGGCATTTGACTGCGTCAACCATCAAAAGATGATTGAAATTCTGAGAACAACCGGCGTCTATTGGCACCAAACGGCAACAGTCGAAGTAGAACAAACAACATCCGGAGATATATGGATTAGACGGGGAGTCCGACAGGGCTGCGTGCTATCTCCGCTCCTGTTTAATCTGTATTCCGAGTCCATATTTAAAGAAGCACTAGACGATGCCCAAGGTGGAATCAGGTTTAACGGAACTATGATCAACAACATTCGGTATGCTGATGATACCGTCCTAATAGCAAACAGCGTACAAGAGCTACAAAGCATAATAGATTCCGTAGTACATCATAGCGAAATGTTCGGCTTACATCTAAACGTCTCTAAAACCAAAATAGTGGTATTTTCAAAGGCGCCAATAAATGTACGTCTGCATGTCAAGGGACAAACAATAGAACAGGTAACATCAATGAAATATCTAGGAGTTAATATCAACAGCCAGTGTAACCCGAAGAAGGAAATTTTATCGAGGATCGAACAAGCGAGAAAAACACTAATGAGCATGAAAACATTTTTTACAAGATCAGACCTTAGTCTAGAGCTCAGAACTCGTATGGTCAGATGCTACGTTTTCTCTACCTTACTCTACGGATGCGAAAGTTGGACAATGGACCCACAAACAGAAAAAAGAATAGAGGCTTTTGAAATGTACATATATAGGCGGATGTTGCGAATTTCATGGATGCAAAGGATCACTAACAACGAAGTACTCCAACGCATGAATAAACAAAAAGAACTGCTAAACACCATTAAAAAGAGAAAAATTCAATACTTGGGTCATGTGCTGAGAGGTCAAAGATATGAGCTACTTCGACTCATTATAGAGGGTAAAGTTCAGGGTAAACGATCAGTAGGAAGACGCTAGAATTCATGGTTGAAAGACCTGAGGAGATGGTTTGATCGCTCATCTACAGACATATTTCGTGCTGCAGCTTCCAGAGCCACATTGCCATTTGGATCGCCAACCTTCGGAAGGAGAGGGCGCAATAAGAAGAAGAACCCAACTTGCGTTGACAAGCAACAGATACTAGCTGCTTCAACGAGAGAACGGAACTGTGTCCTCCGTTCTGTAGCGTAACAAGGGGTGACTGACCACTCTAAATATATCTTAAACATACTCAAGTGCAAAAAGCCCTCTTTCTGCCTAGTAACGTGGTTTGACCTCCACTTCTGAAGACATACGTAAACCCGGTGAATCGAGCCACTGCTCTTTATTTCGAATTTGAGCGGAAGGGATGGTAAATGCTAAAACCGTTAAACTGGTTTAGTCTAATCTCTGTCGCTCTTACACCGAACAAAATCAATCCGGATTCAGTGCTTGGCGCCTTTCACCGAATTGAGACGAGACCTGATGTATGGCAATAGGCCGGTGGTCCTTAACACATCACACCTTTGGAGTTAGACAAGACTTTTCTCTCAAGTGTACGCACTCCATCTCATTAATTGAGAGATGCGACACCAGACATGTAAATCCTCTGAAAAATTGAACTCCAAACCTCACCTCGAGCAAAGACAGATACTCCTACGTAATATCGCTTTTCATCACATCGCTTTGCGAACAAGTTGTCGGCTCATGCCTTACAGGAGCTTGGCTAGACACATTGAGTTAATTATTTCGTTCTTCTGAACTCATCAGACGGGTAGTGTCAACCCGTGACAATTAACAATCTTCGAAGTTTATGCCAGTAACCGATCTTG
This sequence comes from Diaprepes abbreviatus, assembly GCA_034092305.1. Lineage (NCBI taxonomy): Eukaryota > Metazoa > Arthropoda > Insecta > Coleoptera > Curculionidae > Diaprepes > Diaprepes abbreviatus. The sequence continues at coordinate 77,325 of JASJET010000090.1, read as the reverse complement.
CGTTGACAAGCAGCAGATACTAGCTGCTTCAATGAGCAAACAGAGCTGTGTTCTCCTCGCTGTCGTATTAGAAGTGGTTACTGACCACTCTAAATATACCTTAGATATTTCGAAATCTTCCAGCGTAATTGATATGTCTTCTATTTTTATGGAGATTCCTATGATGTATGTTAATCTGAGTGATCCCTATACAGTTTATTTTAAGATCACAGAAAATTCTTTCATATTATAAACATAATTACTTTGAAATCATTCTCATAAAATCATATTAATCGAGCATGATTTTTAACAATTTAAAACTGAAATAAAATGTTAAAAACACATCATTCCTAGTAATAATGTTTCAACAAAAAAGATTTAGTTCTATTAAACACATAACATCTCAGTTTTCTTTATTTTCTTTGTTCAAATACTATTACCTTGACAGTGTTTTTATATATTTATTATACTTACTAAAAAAATCAATAAATGAGTTCCTGCATCTCTTTTCTCCACAAGTAAAGCATCTACTATTTGATCAAATATTAAAAATATAAGCAATTTGCATGTTTCTTATTTGCTTTAAAATACCAAAAATATTTCTTCACTATCAGCATCACTTAAAATAATATTTATTTTTCAGGAACTACAAAAATTATCTAATGGCCAGCAAACGCCTACTAGTTCTAGTCATCCTGAGTCTTGTAAACTTCTCATTGCAAGATGTTACGGATAATAAGGTCGACTCTAAAGATGAAAGTCCTTTGGCAGACGTTGCAAAGGAAATATTAAAAGAAAAGGACTTAGAGAATATTGGTGGAATAGTAAGTTTAACAATAATACATACATTTTTTTCTTTGTTTTCAGCCTTTCTTTATTCACTGGTAGATATAGACCTCTTCCAAATTTATTCGTGTCTCCCCATTCTGTACGAGTTGATACCATCTTTTTTCTGCTCTCTCTTTAACATCATCCAGTCACCTTGTTTGTGGCCTAATTATAATTTTTTTATAATTCTTGGCCCCTAATGCAATATTTTAAAGGTCAATTTATTCAGATCTCCCCTAGCTCCTACCACATCACCTATCCCCCTTCAATTCATTTTTGTTATCTTTGAGATTATAGCTAGAACTCTTGTTCTTAGCCTAATTTTCTCGTTTCTCACCTTATTTCTTAGACTAAGACCGAGCATCGCCCGTTCAGTTGCCCTTGGAGCCGTTTTTTTTATTTATTTTTTGAACCCTTTTTGATTTAAAGCTACTATTTCCATTTCATATGCCTTTACAGGCATGATACATATTTCGTAGACTTTTGTTTTTAGATTGGTTTCTAAATGTTACCGAACTCAAATGGATTTTGCGTGTAATTTCAGCAGCTTGGTTTTCCTTTTCCAGCATGATTTGATATTCCAGATATGTATACTTATTTACTTCTTCGAGGGTATGGTTTTCAGTGGTGATGGTCATGTCTACTTTACTCATAATTTTTGTTTTATTCATATTCATTTTTAATCCAATGCGTAATGATGCATAGGCCACAAACAACGTATTTTCCAATTCTTCGGTACTGCTACTCAGCAGAACTACATCATTCGCAATCCGCAAGTACTCAAATGCAAACTATCGACACATAAGCCCTTCCTATTCCAGTTTAATTCTCGAAATACGCCCTCAAATGCTAAAGCTTCGAGAAAGTTGTGTCTCCTTATCGAACTACTTTTCCAACATGTATCCTATTGTTGTATTTTCATCAATTTTTACCTGTAGTTAAGTTGTGGTTTATTTAATACGGCAGATTTATAAACCTAGAGTCAAATCGAGCATTTCCTCAATATTCCAAAATCGATCAAGTTTCGACTGAGTCAAAGGCTTCACAGTAATCAACAAAATCTAGATGTACCTATTACAAATTATTTTGCAGTAACGCTATAAGTTTATTCTTATTTAATATATCTTTTTTTGTTGTTATTTTTCACTACTATGAGAATTTGTATGGCATTTCTGTACCATTATAATTAAATTAGGAAAAAATGCTTTTTTAGGTAAATAGCTTTATTCAATCTGGTGGAGCGAAACAAATAATGGATGGAGTTCTACAAAATCTTGCCTCTGGAGAAAATTCTGGTCAACTGTTAGAAACCTTGGGGTCTCTTTTGAGCTCTGGTGGGGAAGAAAAACATGAAAGTCAACAAGATACAAAGAAAACAGCCACTGGTATAAATTTGTTATATTTGTATATCTACTACACATTTTATTCATTACTTTTCCTCCAAAAACTGATAATTTTTGGTATGGTAACCATTTTTCTTTAAATAATACATTGGATATATATGATTTATTATTTAACATAACCAGTGTAGGTTTATTAAAAGGATCCTTTTCTATTTTCTCTCAGCAAACGCAGTTAGTTACTACATAAAATTTACCAGATTTTTACGTCATTATAACATTGAAAAAAACAATGCAATATATAAACTGCAACTAGATCATACCATCCCATAAAAATCCATAATTTTCCTGTCATATGTTTAAAATGGTTATTAATTTTGTAAGAATACTCACCAACTGTCCTGTTACAGTTATACGTTTTGTGAAATTACTTACATTACATATATTCTTAAAATATTTCTTAATTTATTAAAAACAATATATAAAATTATCGTTATTATTAATTTAAATTAATTTAGTTTTATCATTTTTTAATCTTAATTTATTCTGATTATTATTTCCTTAATCAAAAATCTGATTATTTTTGAACAAATGTACACAGCTGGCTGATAATTAAGATTATAGTAAGTGGCAAAGAGTAAAGTACAAAATACATATATAAAAGTAAATAGGCCAAGACAGATATTTTGACGTCTTATTAGTATTACACACAAACCAATTGTCCCATGATTTAAAAGAAGGTTTTTAGGTTATAATAAATATGTTTCCTACTATCATTTTTTTTATTTATTTTTGAAACAATATTTAAAAGTGAACAAAATATGATTTTTTTGTACCTTCGCCTCTAAAATGAAAACTAATGAAACAATTATAGTATCCAATAAGAAAAATTATAGATAGTCAATACATAGATTACCTGTCCAAGAATGGGTGCTGTAGTATAGTTAATTTTTGTAGAGTTGCGTTTTGAATTTTGTATACATGGAAATTCCCAATCTTGCAAAGGCTAGTCTCTCCGCAAAGTACCTTTTGTTTCACTTAATAAAAGGTATAAAATTTTGATCGAAGTTGTAATAAATAAGCACCTTTAGAATGTTTTAATAAATTTTATTATTACTTGTTAGGTGAGTCAAGGGTGCTGTACCTTGTTCATTTTTTCACTAAATTTTAAAGCCGGTTAGGTTTTTTAAATACAACATCGATTTCCTAATTACTTACTCCTTTCTGGGAAAAAAAGGTACTTCCCTCCCAAAAATAAACCATTTTCAAAATAATAATTCATTGCCTTCAAATTGTATGCAGTTTCTTATTAGGAACCTGTTTTTATATAAAACGAAAACTTTTTTTAGAAAAATTATCTGCTTTTACGATGAACCCCTTATTATTACTAAAAAGTCTGTCCCTTAATTTACACAGCTGGTGACAAAATAATGGGTATTCCTGTTACGAAACTGCATTCAAACTAAATGCAGTCGAATGTTTAAATTAGGGATATTTTTTACAAGAAATTAATAAACGATTAAAAAGTGTAAAGTACATTAAAAAAAAAGAGGGAGAGAGATATGGATAAGAGCCTCATCGACTACCGGGTTTCTTAGAGTCCATGGTTTTTTTTTATTATGTATATTTTTTATGTTTTATTAGGCTGTGTTAGAATTTTCATAAGAAAGGAGAGTTTCAATTATGATGTGTTGCTAGCAAAAAGGGTGTTGTGCATATTTTTTATATGAGGTAATGATGTATTTAATTATAAAAATTGTCTACGGTTTAATTGATAAGGGGGCTTGACAAGTTTCACAATAAGGAATAGGAGATTTGTTTAGGAGGTGTTCATGAACTAAGAGGGGGGGGGGAATGCCAGTAGAGAAAGTCTTTTGATTGCTAGTAATTTATTGTTTGTCCTGTAGGTCCCATTTGAGTTGGATGAGGTTTGGGAAATGTGTTGTAGTGAGTTTCTAAGGTCTTGAAGGTGAAATACTTTATTGATTTTGTTGGGTGAATTTTGATAATTAGAGGCGAGGTGGTCAGATTTAGTATTTCTCGGAATTCAAGTGTAGTTTGGAATCCAAAGGAAAGAAAAGGATTGGTTCTTGATATTAGAGTATTTTATTAATGTTTTAGTAACATTTAAAACTCTGACCGGCTTTAAAATTCAGTAGAAAAAATGACCAAGGGTACAGTACTCTAAACGTACCTCATATGTAATAAAAAAATTTCATTATATTTTATTAAACAGAACAAAATTTATCTTGAGAAAACTAAATTTATCACTTGATGTTTAAGGGGAATATCTCGACGTTTTTCGAAAAAGAAAGTAAATAAATTTAAAGAAATATACACCGCTAAGAGATTGTCCACATTTTCTGAATAAAAAAATTATATAATAGCTTATTTTAAAGTATTTTCTCACTAGAGTTCTATGATCGCCCAGTTGATTTTCATTTTAGAAGCGAAAAATCAAAACAGTCACAATAAAACCGATTCAACATCTGTTGGACATCAAACATCGCAGTGTGGAAGGCATTTTTTGCGGAGGCTAAACAATCGTAAATTTAGTGAAAATAATTCAGTATATCTTTTTGGTTTTAACAGAGGATTCCACTTAGTTTTGCAAGGTTAAAAATCGAGAAAACTTACCAAATGGTCATATGTCGGAAGCTTCAATAAATTACAAAAAGTTCTGTAACTTAACTAAAACTATTTATTCTAGAAATTTTCTTGGGATGATAAATGCATTGATTGTGACGTTAAAGTATAAGCAATTTAGATTAACGCAATTTTAAAGCTTCTCTGATGAGATGATCAAATATCAAGACGTGATAGCTTCAGATTTATGAATGAAATTAAATTGATGTTAGGAATACACTTCAGAATGTGGTATTATAAATATACTTAATTGGTCGAAACGTGTAGCTTTTTGTTACTTTTGATAATTATAAAAGTTGTACAGGCGTGTGTGTCGTTAGAGCTTGATTGTGGACCATTGTTCTTTTCGAACTTATTGTTACCAAAACCTTACTACAATTCTACCATAAAAATTTTGTAGTTCAGGCATTGATTGTCCCATAAAACCAGGAACTAAAACTGGCAAGTCACCCAAATATAACGCCAACCAAATTTCTTCTGAATTTGTCAGCTAAACTCAACTAAATATGGGAAAGAATGAAATCAAAAACTTAACATGAAGAAGTAGTGCTAAGTTAGGTCATCAACCCAACAAGATAAGGCAAGACAAAACAAATCAAAAGACAGTATAAAAAATGTGCTACCTTTTAAGTAAACCTCTCCTCTAAGAGAACATTCCTAAAAAAAAAGGGGATCTCAAGGGAACTGCTTTAAAGACAGATATCAAAAGCCATATTATTGATTTTTACCAACCTCTTTCCCCACGATAATTTAGACATTTATGGATGACACGATAAACAATTGCAAAATAATAAATCGCCATGACCAGGAAAAATTCCGGCTGAAGTAACAAAATACGGATCTGAAAAACTATGGGAAAGGTTAGCAAAACTTTTCCAAAACTGTATCAATGGAGGCGATATTCTAGTGGAATGGAAGGAAACCCTATTAGCAACCATATTCAAAAAGGGAAGTCGAGAGGATTGTAATAATTACAGGGACATTGCTATTACAACTACAGTTAGCAGAATATATGATACCTTACTGAAAAAAAAACAAATGTAAAGAGAATATAGCGACATGGAAGATAAAGAGCAGGTAGGATTCAGGACAGGAAGGTCAACGTTTGATCATTACTTTTGCATCACACAAATTATAGAGAAGAAAATGGCCGTAAAACAGGAAATATATTTTGTTTTCGTAGATCTGAAGAAAGCATTTGATAGTGTCCCACAAAACAAACTATGGGAGGCGTAAGAGAACACAAATCTGAACCTCAACATAATTAAAGCGGTGAAAAACATGTACGACAACTTTACAGCTAAGATCAAAATTGGAAGCAGTACCTCAGAAGGTTTTGACATCACAAAGGGTCTCAAACAGGGGTGGTGTCTATCCCCTGCGTTATTTAAGATATACCTCGAATAGACGCTACAGAGCTGAAAAAAAATGCAAAAATATGAGCCATCACACTCCTCAACACTGTACTGTGAGACCAAACAATTTCCAACACAAATAAACACCGAATATACAACACGACTGCATAACTACTTATAGCTGCGAAGTATGGACGCTAAAAGAGCGAATCAAAAAGAAATAACAACAAAAAAGTTACAAAGATGGACTTCTGGAGGCACTCAGTCCGAAGATCCAGGTCGGAAAGAATTACCAACGACAGAATCAGACAAATTATGAACGTGTAGCATTCAATCGTAGACAAAATTGTAACCCAGAAGTTGAGATGGTATGGACACGCACAGCGAATGCCAGAGGAAAGAGTGCTGAAACAAATCTTAGAGTGGGCACTCCATGGAAGATGGAAACGGGAAAGACCACGTCTTAGTTGGAGAGAAGGAATCAGCCGAGAGATGAGGGATAGAGAAATGTGAGGGAATATGAAATAGCTTACCCGTAGCATACCACTGGTTTTATTATTGTTTGGTTGATCAAGATATGCTACAGGTGTGAGACATGGACCCTCACAAGGCATAACGAACTTCTGCTTAAATGTTTTGAGCGAAAAATGCTAAGGAGAATATTTGGTCCTGTACAAGACCCAATTACGGGACAATACCGCATAAGAAGTAATGCTGAACTAGAGATGTTGTACCATAGCCCAAATATAATAAAAACAATAAAATCCCAGCGACTGAGATGGGCAGGACACGTCCAGAGATCCCCTGACAACCGACTAATTAACATGGTATGGAATCAAAACCCAACAGGAACTAGACCCCTTGGACGACCAAAATTAAGGTGGAGAGATAATATAGCCAAAGACCTACAAACTATGAGTGTCGACAACTGGAGAGAAGCCATGATGGACAGAGACCAGTGGAGGCAAATCGTTTCTGCAGCAAAAACCCTCGTAGGGTTGTAGCGCTACTAGATAGATAGATAGATAGAATATGAAATAGTTACAACATTTTGTCCACTTTTAAATATAACTTAGAAAATCACTTACGAAATTTGATTGTAGAAAACATGTAAATTTTGAGAGAAAACACCGTTTCCTTTTTTATATACTGATTGAAAATGAAAAAACTGGAGAAGAAATTTCATCTTACCAGAAGTTTTGATTGCCACATAAAAATGAATAATATAAATTAACGAACCCATAAATTTAAAGAAACAAATTAAATATAAAAGTCTATGATAATATAACAATCGTAACTTTTATCTTTAACATTTTTTCTGATGGATATATCTCTACGATATTCCAGGTGAAGTAAATCCAATGGAACTGCTTTCGGGAATAGGCTCTTTGGTAGGCGCATTACAAGGAGCTGGTGGCGGAGCAGGTGGGGATGCCAACCCTGCTGCTTTATTGCAAGGACTAGGTTCCCTATTGGCAGGAGGAAATAATCAAGGTAAGTGTAGTTTGAATGCGTTGTAAGAACTATTGTTGACTGTTGATTATACAACAAAAATATGGAATATAAGTTTCCTTAAATTATTTACATTCTTGATCAAGAAGTTCCCGGAATTCACACAGAAAATTTAAAATATAAATTTATTCATCAAAATTGGTATTTTCCCCTTCAAATTAGTCTCCATCGAGTGCAACGCACTTATGCCAGCACTTGATTCAACTCTCTAAACATTTCTGGAACGCAATTTTCGGTATGGCTATCAGAGCCTTCTTCGATCTTTCCATTACCTCCTTTCGGCTGCTAAACCACGTTCCCAGTAATGATTTTTTGACTCGATTGAACAGAAAAAGGAATCAGGGGGCCATATCAGGTGAATGACTATTGGATGGTATTCCATTCATTCTTGGTCAAAAAATCACGAATAATGATGGCATTGTGCGACGGTGCGTTTGCGAGTTGTTTGCCCACCAATCCTTTCTTTTTTGGCAAATTACTTCACGAAACCGTCTGATATTTCGATATTGCGATACATAAAACCGATGTAGTTCACGAAAATCGCCAGCATCGTTTTCTTTTTCGACTGTAAACGACGTGAATTTTTGGTCTTGGCTCATTCAGAACTCTCCATTTATTCGCCTGATATCTGGATTGCATGTTATACTCATAAACTCGTCTCCAGCAATAATGCGCTTGATGAATATTGGTTTGGATACAGCCTTGAAAATATCCCTTTAGTGCATAAGACAGATCCCTCGGGTCCAACTTTACAGCAACACGGCGGAAACCCAAATCATTAACTACAAAGTCTTGAATGAATCAATAAGCAATGTTCAAGTCATCTCTCAGCTTCCTGATAGTTAATTTGGGGTTATTAACCAACAATTTTCTCATTTTACTGATGTTTTCGTCGGTTTTCGATGTCGACTGTTTATTTTTGTTAATAGATTTAAGTGTTTTGGGAAACTTGTTTTGTCTAATTTATTAAAAACCTTCACGCAATTAAACCTGGGGATGCACTGCTGTGAGAGCTTCAAACAAGATACATCATCTGACCAGCCTTGCCTGAGTTCTGAAATCCTGGTTTTGGTAAGCTTAAATAACCTGTAGTTGTTTGGAACTAAAGCTGCAAAAGAGAGTAGGGACGTCCAGACTTCGAGCCATTGTCTTTGTAATAATTATTTATAAGTATTTAAAATAGCTACAAATTGATATGGGACAGTAGTATCATTGTAGACAGATTTCTGTTTGCAGGAGAGTATGATCAAATGCTGTCATAGTCCAGAAGTAGATGGACATTTACAATTGTCAAGCTGCGACAATAGAATTTGGTGGGCATATCAATGATCGATGTGGCAACTTCACCAAATAAGAAAACTTAAATCAGCGATCGCCACCTGTTGGTAATCTCGGGAATTTTTCGGCCGGTTCACTTTTAATTGTAATCTTTTTTTTTTGACTTTATTTGCATATTACTTATAAGTAAGGCAACTTAAGTAATTATTCCAGTATTATATAATAACTTTTTATTTAAGGTGAAGGCAATAACGCAGCAGCTCTTCTTCAAGGCCTAGGTTCTCTTCTTGGAAGTGCTACACAGGAAAAGGGCAGAAAAGAAAGTAGTGATGATACTGGTGCTAATCTACTGCAAGGCTTAGGTTCTGTCATAGGAGCAGCTCTAGCCAACCAAGGTGGAGGAGGTTGGTATATACTGGAACATATACCTTTCAAAAAAGTCATATTTATGAATTTCTGAAATTTTAAAGTTTGAAATGAAAATGATAATATATTTTCAAAATATTCCGTTTTCTGGTACAGTGTAAATTATAAGTCATTATCTGTTATAAAAGCATTGAGAATAAAAACAATTTTGTAAGAAAATGCAGTGTATTTCTGATGTGAAATAGCCTAATTTACGCTTATAATACTATCAATTTTTGTTTATGTGTGTGAAAATATTATTTCTTCTTTGTTCAGGTGACAATAACGCCGGGGCCCTTCTTCAAGGTTTGGGATCACTTTTGGGAGGTGGACAGGGTGGACAAGGAGGAATTAATCCGGAAATGATTGGAAATATGATTAATATGTTTGCCAATTCTGGAACTGAGGAAAAGAAGGAGAAAAAACCTTCGAAGGCTACATCTAAGAAAGTGTCAAGTGGAAAACTTCAACCCAAAAAGGTAAACTCAAAAATTTGGAAACATTTAATGAATTACAAACGTTAAAGAAAATTATAATTTTTCATAATAATGCCTATTTTAGAGCCAAAAGGCGAAAAAAGGAAAAGATTCCTCTGAAGGACTTAAAGGTGTTCTTTCTTTGGCTAAAACATTTTTAAAAAACAAAGGCAAAGACAAAGAGGGGAAAAATTCGGAAAATTCGGAAAATATAGATTTGAATATAATTTTTGAAAATTTGCCATTCATACTGAAAATGGCTAGATCGTTTGGAGGACCAAATACGAAAGTTCGTATTTTTACTATCACAGGTAGCAATATACTGTTAAGTGCGTTTCGTAATGTCTTGGTCTTGTTTTCTATTTTTTCTTCATTTATTTGAAAATTTTGTTAATGGATTTTTGTGGCGTTTTTGCTTTTTATGTATGATTTGCTTTGCTTAAGCACAGATTGAGGTGCAAAATTGTCTTATTTTGTAACTAACTTTTGCGTTAAGAAATTAATAAATTCAGAAATACCTTCTTGACTTAAAAGAAAATATTTTCTATTATTATTTTGATTGTTTTTTTTAGAGTTTATCTTCTATTTATCTTAAAATTCAACTGCTTACGATTACATTAAAACTAACTTAACGACGCGGTCTGCTGGCCCACAGCGGCTTATATACTACAAATGAGCGCTCACAAAAATTTCCCTCAACGGTCAAGTGCAAGCTTCTAGAATATACTCAGCTCTCTCTCTCTCTCGCGTCGGGCTAGCAGCGAATTCGGCGTTACCAAACCTAACCCAAACTCCGTATTACGGGGAACTGGTCTCCCGTAACAATATTGAGTGAACGACTGTCGACGTTACCTACGCAATGAACGATTTACACAGTGCACCTGATTTAAATTGTTTATTTTATACCGGCGAATATAGGTAAAAGAAAAAGCAGAAGCGCTTTGCGGCGCACCTGTTTATTCTTTACGGCGCCCCAGTGCGCCGCGGCGCACACTTTGAGAAACCTGTATTATGCTGTTCTGCTGTCAGTTCACTATGAGTTGAATGGCCTATTTTACCATTATCTTTTCCTTCACTGAGCCGCTCATAGAGGTGCTTTCTTCGTTGATGTTGAAGATAAGTAAAATAAAGGCTAATGCTAATATTGTTACCCCTTAATTTATATTTACATTTGAGACAGCTTTGAGATATTAAACCCTCGGAGAAAATAATCCGTATTGACCTGGGCTTGAAATTCTCAATTCGATAATCAACTCTAAAAACTTTACATTTAGTACCAGTATTCAATTCCAATTTCTTCAACAGAGTCCGCACATAAAGTTTATTATGACTAATATGATTTCCTATTTGCTCAGGTTTCACCCGCAAAATATTTGTTTTATCGTATAAATATAATATATGGATTATAGATTGTAGAAAAAGTTTCGCTCATTTCACTCACAAAACAATAAAAACAATCATTCGACTGAATTGGTTGAGTGCTATATAGTACCATCTTAAAAATCATGTAGTTTTACATATTTTATTGTCGTGTTTACCCTTTCTAATAAAGATATCGCAATATCCTTTCTTATTGTTAACCTGTACCATATCATGAATGTGTGTGCGAAATTTCAAGTCAATGTCGTTAACCGTTGATCGATCAGTCAATCAGCCAATCAGAACTTCTTTTATATATTAGAGATTAGAAATAATATTTTTAGACCTCTCACTTCTGACCTCCGGGGGAACATCTACTTCGCTGTGCAAGGACCACCGTTCCGCAGCCGATGGTACCAAAGTGTTGCGATTACTTTTAAGTTCTTCTTGCAACATTCATTAGTTTCAATAACGTTTTTTATCATTTTTCCATTAACAATAATTTTTTTAAAGTAGTAATGTTGCTTTTAATAACTGATTTCATAAGAAATCAAAATATGTACTACATTTAAAATTAAATTTTGTTTTCCAATTCTTGAAAATTTCAAATTTTTGAGAAATTTTTCTTCATTAAGAAATAAATTTAAATTTTCATTTTAATTTTCTCTCGCTTATATCACAGTATCTGTTATTGTAGAATGGAAGGACGGAAATTTACCCGACCTACGCCACAAGAACCTACTACGATAAAATTTTAAATTTTTTGAGGAAAAATTCATATATCATGTTCCAATGAGAAACTTTGATATCTTTTACGTAAACTAATGAATTGGCGGAAATTTCAGATTTCAATTTTTAATTGAGGGTTAGACGCATATAGTATTAGATTCACAATTTTGAATTTCAAAATCTAACATAACACTTTTATTCAGCAGCTGTACGCTCCATGATGAAATTATTTTGCTTTACGATGTTAATAAATTATTCTACCTCTGAAGAAGTTCGCACCCACAGGTGCTTTTCTGACAGCATTTGATGATAGCGTTGGCCGTTCCGTCTAAAATTATACTGCTGACCCATATTAATAGCTATTCTAAAAATCCTGTAAATAAATATCACAGTGTAAAGGCAATTTTGAAAGTCTGATTGATCTTCTTGGTATTTGCAGGTTTAGTTCCAAACAACTACCGGTTATTTATGGCTTACCACTATCAAAATTCAGACTTCAGGCAAGGTTGCTAACTAGCGGGTCAGATGACATCTCGTGTTTGAAAAGGTTTTTAATAAATTAAACAAAACAAGTTTCTCAAAACACTTAAGTCTACTAATAAAAATAACTAGGGAACGAAATTATTTACAATGAAAAACTTAAAATTAGTAATGAATAACAATGTTAAGACACTAAAATAATTGCTCCCGTTGGCCCTTCTATTAGTAAAAATGTAAAACCCAATTTAGAAGATAAAATGTATAAATAGCTTCCTAAAATATTAAACAGAAAAAGAATAAAAACGTGAGAAAATAGCTATTAATATTACTTAAACAAACAGTGTTAAAGTCGCTCCTTTTACCTAGTGAAATAAAAAAACAGGATATTCCCTTAAATTCCCCAAACGAAATAAAAAACAAAACAAAGAAGATTTATATTCCCGACGAATATACACGTCACGTAATTTTCTAAGAAAAGAAATCTCAAAACCATCTAAGACTTTAATGAAGCCCAGATTGTAACTAAAGTTTATTATTTCTACCAGAGCATCCTCGATCTTTACACCCCGAACTCCTCCTGCGTATCTATCTCGGTCGTACACCCTGTAACCATCAATTTGCTTCCTTAAATTTCGAGTTGTTTCGGTCTTCTCTTAATTCACGAATTGGCTCCGGAGCGTCTTAGTCTTATTTTTTATATAAAAGAATCAGTTAACCTAATCTACGTCTTCTTATGACAAAAAGTAAACAATAACACCTGTTAAAAAAAACTATTCACTTTTCTTAGCTGTTTTGGAAGTCAATATCTAATTCTTGTGAATAGAAAAAAAAAAACAGAAATTATACGAATACTTTTTCCACGTTGACAAACAATATATCATATTATAGTGAGTTCATTTGATTTTTTCTTTTGTTTCGTCATAATGGGAGAATCGTTAAATATTTTAATATATTTTAATGGTATTTTGCAAAAAACGATCTTTTTTATTTTATGTCGTCATAAATTGTCTAGGTTTATATATTTTTAAGAAAACATTTAAACGACTCAAAAGCAATAAAATTGTTAAGTTTGCTGATGGATTAATTATTCATTTTAGTAGCATATACTTCTCGTTAAACAGTATAAAATAATTAATATTTATTCCATTACATTCAAAGTAGATTAGTAGTTTTAATAACAACCAAATATCCGTTTTCTAATAATAGTTCAATAGAAGTATTGCCATAAACTTGTTTCAAGTTCCATTATTATTTTAAAAAATTGTTCCACTCTTTTATGTATCAAAATTTTGACCAAAATAATGTCACTTTTATTCTGTTTTAGATATATTTAATTAAACACTGAAGATTCTGAATTTCTATGCCAAATCGAAACGTGATCACTATGGCGACTTGAAAACTGAACTTAAATTATTTTTTGTTCACAATAATCTCACTTGAAATTTTCCTCTTTGTAACACTTAAAATATTATTTTTCAATATTTTTGTCTCTATCACAATCTAGAAAATTTTTTCCTGGAAAGTGAACAATTTGGCCAAAAAAATCAATCATTGGGTGGTTTCTGGTGCCACATTCGATTCGCTATTTTGATATTTGATTATTTACTCTGTAATCTCTTTATTAACAAATCGGTTAGGCAGAGACCTCTGCCGCATTCTATTACAGGATATCTCTTATTGCTAATTTATATACAGAAATATAGAACTTAACCTAATATTAATGCAGTTACATTAAGTCTGAGTGTCGTTAGCGACGATGGTATGGGATCTGTTGGCACTGGATATATGTATCCTAACAGTGTAGTGTCCTGACTAAAGGCCATCTTTATAGTTTGGTTATTGTGTCTTGGATTTTATTGAAGAAGTTTATGCTCTAAGTACGTATGAATTTATGTATGGGTTCTATTTTCAAGACATTTTGTAATTGAATATATCTAATAAACCAAGGAGCGTTTGTGATAATCCTTGGAATTTTTGATTGAAATTTTTGTAATTTTGGGTGATGAACTTTAGCCAGGTGCACCCAGGTTTGACAACCATAGGTTAACGCTGGGCGCAGTATGGTTTTGTAAATGATTTCTTAATTCTTTATTGAAAGTTTACTGTATTTATTCAAGAGGGGGAATAAACACCCTAACAGTTTATTACACTTTTCTAAGACAAAATTCGTTCGATCTTTCCAGACTAGTTTTTTGTCTATACCTTTTATAGTTATTGATCTTGCAGGATCTTTCCTGCTTTTTGTAAAGAGTATTAGTTGGGTTTTACTGGGGTATATCGTGACTTGCCAATAGTCAATCTAGGCGGTAATTAAGTTTAAATGATTTTACAGCGTTTTCGTAATTAATTTTAAGCATTTGTAAATTATCGAAATAGCTGTGTCATATAGACTAAGCTTTGTAACATCAGATTTTGGGATGTCTGAAGTAAACATATTGAATAAAATGGGAAAGAGAGGGGAGCGGTACGCCACCAACAATTTTTCTTTCAGAAAAGTGTTCATTATCAATTTTTACACAGAAATATTTGTCTTTCAGGAAAGATATTATTAATTTTACTATGTTTGGAGGAAACTTCAATTTGATAAGTTTTATTCCGAGACCGTCCCTCCAAATCTTGGCAAAGGCCTTTGACACATCTAACATTACTGCCTGACATGTTCTTTGTTGTTGAAAGCTTTCGTTATGTTCTGCGCAAGTCTAGTTGTGGAGTGTATTGTTAAAGTTCCTTCCTGAAAGCGAAACTGCTCTTCTGGGATGATCTTTAATTCTTGATTGTGTTCTTTCAGTTTATTTAAAATAACTATTTCGGCAATTTTTATCAGGCTCGGAAACAATCTGAACGGTCTCTAATTTTCAATTTGACTAGATTTACTACTTTTCTTGTGTAACAATATTATTTCAGCTTTTTTCCAGAACTGAGGAAAATAGCTTAATCTAATCATTGAGTTTATTATGTTCGTTAATTCAGCTATTTCTTTTTTAGGAAGTTGTTTAATAGCGTTATTCGATATACCGTCGAAACCTGATACTTTCCTCTTTTTTCTGGATTTTATAATATTTCTAACATCTATTGTATTTACAAACTAAGGATTTAGAGAAGGCAAATCCATTTGCATATAGATTTTCAAGATTATTGCTATTTTGATTTTTTTTGTGTGATTGTTATTAACTGGGGGGTTTAACTTGAAGCTCTCTTCAAGTATGTCTGCAAATGTATCTGCCTTCTCTTTTTTGGATGTTGCAATTTTGTTATTATAGATTAAAACTGTAAACTTTGGGGTTTTCCTCTTTGTTAGCACTCGAATCATTTTTCACAGTGAACAATCCTGAAGAATGCATTTTTTGTGACCATTTATCATTATGGAATGCTTCAGGATTGAATCACCCGTGGAATATGCCCATCTGAATTTTACATTCTTGCATCAGGGATGTTATATAATTTGTTAATGGTCACTTATTTGGTAGATGTAGTTTTTTTTTAAGGTTGTTTGAATATCTTTTGTTAGTTTATTCACAGCATATTCTAGATCATCGGTAGACTCCACCTTGGGTATAGAATCTGTATCGTTATTTACAGAAATTTTAAATTTGTCCCAAGAGATTTGAGTCTTGATGTGAGAATCATTTTCTGTAGCGTCAATATCCCAAAAGTTAAGTACCGGGTGATGATCCAAAACAACCTTGTGCAATACGTTTGTGGAATGGTTTAATTTTACATTCTTGCTAAGAAATATATCTAGGAAATCTGGGTCTTCGCCTCTTTTGAAAGTCGGTTCGTCCGGTGTTATAATATTGAATGGTAAATTTTGTTGAAGGTTATTTAAATCAATAACATTCCCATTATTTGTAGGATTGGTATTAAAATCCCCTCCCAGAGATATTTGATTATCTGAGTTTAGAATATTGATCAGTGACCTCGAAAACATCCATAGTCCGAAATGTGTCAAATATGAATATTTTAAGTCTATACCTGATGAAATCGATTTCAAAATCTTTTTTTACAACCATTCTTTTCCCTATGTATGCTTTTTCGCTCCTTTCTAGCTGCCATATTACATCCCATGGCATTGCCCAAAATTGACGTTACTGGGGCTCAAAATATTTGTTGGAAATTTATCTCTAGAATAACGAGTGGCTTCTTCAGAAAATTGAAAAAAACTACCTAATATGGCTGCTAGAAATGAGAAAAAAATGGCTGTAAAAAAGTTTGAGATCGATTCATTAAATATAGGCTTAAAATATTCCTACTTGATTTACAATTGAAATTATCTTAGTTTATTTCTATAAAGTAAGGAAAACTAATAAATGCTTCTACAAATAATTTTTATTTTCGATTCAAATATTTCTAATATTTTAAAAATTAATATATTAAAATCTCATGGCAATTTTGGCAACAAAAATATATGTGAGCTTTGCACGTTTATAAATTAGTTATATGTGTTGTGTTATCTAATTTGTATGCTTCTAATTTTTACTGCAAAGTCTGCTATATAATATTAAATTACTATTGATAATTTCAGAAATATCTTGATCCCTTGGATGATATAATAGCTTTATATAATGATGCCTTAGATGAAAGAAAACAATTTAATCTTACCGAATCCGCTGGTCGACTTTTCAGGATATACCAGGCTTATAGAAAATTGATAGCACCACATTTAAAACTGGTATTCAGAAACGATATTTTCTATGTGTTTGTGTTTGTCCTTATGATATAAATAGCTATCTGTAATAGGCCTAAAAAATGTATATAAACGCATATATGAAAATTCCTCCCAGGATAAAATTTTCTATCCTTATCTAAACATATATTAAATATAGTCGTTGAAACTTTGAATATTATATTTTAGATATTGAGCAATAATTCATTATTTAAAAAAAAAAGTGAAAGAACTTGCGGGCACACAAAAACGCAAACAACCCAACACATTATATAACACAAACGGAACAATAATAACACAACTGGAAGAAAAATTGGGGATATGGAACAACTATGTTAATGAACTTTTTACAGATGAAAGACATGAACCTAATCTAAACAGCATACAAGAGGATGAAGGCCCAGATATAACCAAAGAGGAAGTAATATATGCACTAAGAAGAATGAGGAATGGAAAGGCTCCGGGTCCAGACGAACTACCGATGGAAGTCCTCAAGCTCATAGAGGAAGAGTCGATTTATGCATTGGTGGAGCTTTTTAATCATATCTACAAAACAGGAATAATATCACAGGAATGGCTTTTATCCACATTTGTAACTATTCCAAAAAAGGGAAAAGCAAAACAATGCACCGACTATCGCACAATAAGCCTGATGAATCACATACTGAAAACATTTCTAAAAGTTATACACACTAGAATACATAAAAAACTGGAAATAGATATTAGCGATACCCAATTTGGATTTCGAAATGGACTCGGAACGAGAGAAGCGTTATTTGCACTGAATGTCATGTCTCAAAGATGCCTCGATATAAATCAGGATGTATGTGCTTCATAGACTACAATAAGGCCTTTGACAAAGTGAGACATGATCACCTTATCAGTCTATTGACGGAAAAGAACCTCGATAAAAGAGACATCAGAATTATATCGAATATTTATTACAATCAGAAAGCAGTAGTGCGAGTGGAGCATGAGACGACTGAAGAAGTCGAAATACAAAGAGGAGTGAGACAAGGGTGTATACTTTCACCGACCTTGTTCAGTCTTTACTCTGAGGACATAATGAATAGAGCACTTATTGACCAATTCGTTGGTATTAAAATAAATGGAATTTTAATAAACAACCTCAGATACGCCGATGACACAGTACTTATCGCAGAAACACTCGAGGATCTCCAGACCTTAGTCAATAGAGTAGCAACAGTTAGTGAAGAATATGGACTGTCACTAAACATAGGAAAAACAAAATGCATGTTAATATCCAAATCAACCCAAAATGTCCCAGATATACGCATACAGGGTCAAAATATAGAACACGTCAGAAAATACAACTATTTAGACACCGTCATCAATGAAAACAACGATAGCTCTGAAGAAATCAAAATCCGGATAGAGAAAGCAAGAGCCGTATTCACGAAAATGAAGAGAGTGTTCTGTGGCAGAGACCTGAGTCTTGAATTAAAGGTTCGTCTGGCAAGATGTTACGTACTGTCAGTTTTGTTTTATGGAATGGAGGCATGGACGCTTAAAAAGATCGATATTAACAAGTTGGAAGCCTTTGAATTGTGGATGTACCGCAGAATGTTAAGAATATCATGGATGGAGAAAATCACAAACGCTGAAGTACTGAGGAGAATGAATAAAGAAAAGGAGGTCATACTTATAATTAAAAAATGAAAATTACAATACCTGGGATACGTTACGAGAGGAGAAAGATATCAACTACTGAGAACTATTATGCAGGGAAAAATTATGGGAAAGAGATCTGTAGGAAGAAGACGAAACTCTTGGTTAAAAAATCTAAGAGAATGGTATAATTGCAGCAATAACCAGCTGTTTAGGTCAGCAGTCTCGAAAATACGTATAGCTCTGATGATCGCCAACCTTCGGAACGAAGACGGCACCTAAAGAAGAAGAAGAACAGATTTTATTAGAGCAAGTGAATAAAAAACTTATCCTTAACAACAAGTATCCCTTTCGTGTAAAAATTCTATTTTTTGAGTACAGTGCTCCCAATAATCCTACCGTGCTCAAATGACTTTAATTATTTATTTAACTTGAAAAATCAATTAATACTCACATAAATTGGTTTAACTATTTATATAACTTAAATATTGTGTCTGATGTGACAGCCTTAAACAATTTCGACCTGGAATGTGACACACGGACACGTTCGAGCAAAAAAAAAACATCAACATTAAAAAAGAGAGGAACAAACTTATTAAACTCCAACGCTTGCCAACATCAGAGGCAATAAAACAAAATAAAGACACATATCAAGAGCATATCAAGAAAAAATTTACATCATTGGATAAACTTAATACATTAACAATTAACGAACTGGAAAATAAAATCCAAAAAAAAAAAATATATATATACGGCAGTAAAGAAAATCTGCACTGTTAGAAGATAAATAAACAGTAAATTATCACAATAGGCTAAGGATTTAATAAATAAATCAATAAACACTAAAAAAGACACAGCAGACTACATACAACTAAACAAACATATCAGAAAAAAAAAATTAGACACGATATCAGGAAGCAAAACACGAGAAAAGTATTAAAACGATCATAGAAAACAACAAAAATATGAAGGTATTAAAATCCATACACTCAATTGCTAAACGCAATATAAACCGACTTAAGGATAAAGGAAGAGAAACCAAAAATGGACGAAACGAAGTGGCTAACATCGTAGAAGAGTTCTATTCAAATTTGTACACGTCAGTTAACCCAAAACCAGACATCAAGCTCCCCAATATTACAAATGTTAGTTGAAAAGAAATACCTGCCATCACAATCGAAGAGTTGAGACATGCTTTGTCAGAATGAAATCTGATCGTGCTCCTTGTGAAGATGGTATATCTAAAGAAATGTCGGAGCTTGGAGGGTCTGCAACGCTACATTCAATGAGTGAATACTCAAAATGGCAAAATCTCTAATAACTGGCAAAACGCCCGAGTCATTCTCCTGGGTTTCGAAAGGGCTTTAGTACAACAGAGCAGATACAGAACATCAAATTACTAATCGAAAAATGCACAGCAAGCCTTTTGACTCTGTCGAGCTATGGACCATATTTCAAGCAATGGACAATGCAAGGATTGACTTCAAATACAGAAATCTTCTGAAATATATTTACAATAAGGCCACACTACAAGTAAAGATAACAGAGAACCTAGAAAGACAGAAGATAAATATTGGTCGAGGGATGCGATAAGGAGATACGATTTCCCCTAAACTACTTACTTTAACCCTGGAAGATGTCTTTAAACAACTAAATTGGGAACATAAGGGCATTAACATTGATGGTAGATGTCTCAGCCATTTACGTTTCACGGATGACGTGGTATTAATAAATAAAGAAACAGACAAGTAACAAGAAACGCTCTTTGATTTGAAAAATATTTCGGAGAAAGTTGGATTAAGAATAAACAAAAACCAAAATAATGTCTCCAGAAGATTAGCCACTTGTAGGAAACAATGAAATACAAAGAGTTGAGGAATATGTGTATTTAGACCATCTAATTAGACTTGGGAAAGAAAACCAACAAGCGGAAATAAATAGAAGAATTGGAATGTCATGGGCAGCCTTTGGAAGATTGGGATACGTTCTTAAAAACCCTGAAGTTCCCGTTAATTTGAAAAGAGGTGTATTTGACTCGTGTTCTCGTAGTAATGACCTCTGGAATGGAAACAGTTAAAGCAGCTAATAAACTGCATACTACTCAGTGAGCAATAGCAATAATCATGCTAAGAATATCATTACGTGACTGAATGAGGAACGAAGAAGTAAGAAAACGCACAAAAGTGGAGGATGTAATAAAACGCACGGTACGACACGTCGCTATACAAGATAGACAAAACATATATTGCAATGGAGACCTAGGTCGTCTGAAAGAAGTATCATAAGACAACCAAAAAGATGGATAGACAATATAAGGGGAAAATTAAGTAGAAATTGGCCCCGGATTGCAGAAAATGGATTGAAATGGAAGAGAGTAGACGGGGTCTGTGTCCCGGGGTGGACCGGATTGGGCTGCTAGAGAAAGAGAGAGAGACAACTTAAATAAATGAGTAAAACATTTAGTATTTTACGAAAATCGCATTGACAAAAATAAATACGTTTTTGCAATTTGTAAACAATCCTCAACGATTTCGGTTAGCTTACAGGACACAGATTTAGGGTGGCGCAATAATGTGACAAACTACCCTATCTCCATTATTTTTCAAAAATTTTAATAAATATTTTATTAAAAGTTATATAATATGAAAATTTCTACAATCTAAAAATATTTTCAATTATACATGTTGTTTCATGACAGCGTGGCGCTAAAAAAATAGTTTTTTTTATGGGATACCCTATATATCTTAATTGTTTAGGTGGTCTACCTATTGGTCTGGTTTCCGGTGTTCCATCTCGGGCGATTCTCGCTATCCTATTTTGCGCCATTCTTCCCACGTGCTCATTCCAGGCTCTTCTGCGCTTCCGTCCCCATCTTATTATATCCTGAATATCCTTCCTCCTAAATGTTAGCATGTCTAGGAAAAAGAAATGCTAAACATTTTAAAATCTTAAATTTGTTCACAAGAAAAACTAAAATAAAAAATGTAAATCTTGCTTGGTGTTATTTTACATAATAGTACATCAAAACATAAAAATCGATGATTTTGCACACCCACACGTCTTTTATAAAACAATGATAATTACGATATATCCTCAGAAGCTTCAAATAAACATAAAAAATTATTTATTTCATTATATTGATAGACAATTAAATTGTAAGGAAGTTGTTTTTTAATAATTAATTTTCTATTTTAGAACGAAAAATCCAAAGAAGGGGATGATTCTTTTGATTTACAAGGTATTCTCGATATGGCAGGCTCTTTCCTAAACCTAAACCAGGGAGATGGTGGTGAAGCATCCAGTTTTATGGATTATTTGCCAATGATATTAAATACCATTAATGCGTTTACAGGTAGGATTATCTTATTTTCAATATATGAATAAAATTGACAAGCATTATCCGAAGCTTTGATTTTGTCTCCCGTCTTCAACCAGCAACATATCTTTAAAGATTTACAAAGAAAACAACTCGTGCTCTTATACATAATCAAATTTTGCAGTTATAGAATAGATAATCAACATAAAACTTTTTAAAACAGATCAGCAAATATTAAATTTTTAAAATATTTTTTTCCAACACATAAAACTTTTTCAAGTTTAAAATTTTTCAAAATAAAAATCCTAAATTTAATTTTGTAAATATTGTACTTACTATGTACTCATTCTATTTATTAATTTACTAAAAAACGAAACATCAAACAGGAATTTTCATGAATATTGAAAAATTATATATCTTTCTTTATTTTACCCTTCATCTTTCCTCCAAAAAGAGCAAATAGGTCATATGAATGACCATAAACTTATCATTCACTACAGTTATTGTTATTTGATTTTAGGTAAAGAAGCACAAGAACGTGCAGATAGTCATTCTGAACATTCATCGATTTTACCTCCGGTTTTAGAAAAAATACATGTTTATTATGACAACTTTTTAAATTCAGATATGGGGAAATATTTATTAAACTTTATTGAAAATCAACCTACATTTAAGGTATGTTCTCTTTTATAATATTTACTAATATTCTTATATACTTCAATAATTCAAGGTGTCCTAACACTAGAAGTGATAATCATCAAAAAAATATTGTGAACATTGATACTACATAGCTTATTTTGTAGTCACGATTCTTTAAAAATGATATAAAAATTCATAATAATAATAATAGTTTCTGTTTATCTCGAAATCTATCAGCAAATTACATTTCTCTAGTCGTCTTTTTTTTTTCGTCGCGTTTCGTCGTCATAACCAACTAATAACAACACTTAAAAGCCGAATTGCGTTTTTACAATACAAAAATGCTAAATTGGCAATACTTTAAAAATTTCAAATTAATCAAATAGACAAGCTTATTCAAAGTCACCCTTATTTTTAATAAATAAGATAACATTTAAAAAATCGTCTTTTAACAATTTTTTCAAATTAATAGTTAATGTCAGTTTTTGATCAACCTGTATTTATTTATTATCAAAATAACAACACAGTCCACTAAAGTATATCCCCTTCTAGAAGGAAACCAACTTCAATTAAATAACAAAGGTTCTCATATAAGAAAAATTGATAATTATGTTTAGGCCTGCAAACGTCATTTTTGACGTTTATTTAAAATATGTCAAAAACAGTTAGACCTAGGTATATGATATTTTACATAAAAATGTCTAAAATTTTTGCTTAAAATCTAAAAATGAAATGACATATAGGAAGATCTATTTAAAATAAGAAAGAAGGCATCAACTTCCGGTATAACCGGAAGTGGCACCATCTTAAAAATATTTTAGCCAAATTGCCCCCATCGACTCTAGTAAACTGTCAAACTCACAAATTTTCCAAACTCTATTTTTAAAATTTCGTAGTATTTTTTTATACACGGAATAGACCATAATTTTTTGTCGTAAACAGAGATTTAACAAATTATATTTAAGGAAAATATTTGTCGTCATTTTGATAAAAAAAAAAGTAGGAAAATTTTCCAGGAACAAAATATTAGAAAAGTTTTTACATCAGTTTTTGTTCCTGTTTTATAATCTCTCTCTTTGTCTACTGCTGTCCATCCACTCCTGGATGTAGGTCTCTCTCAATAGTTTCCATCTTTCTCTATTCTTCGTCAATCTCATCCACTGTTTGCCCGCCACTGTCCTTATGTCGTCTACCCATCTTTTTTGAAGTCTTCCCGTGCTTCTTGTTGTCTCCCTCGGTCTCCATTCCAGGATTCTTCGTGTCCATCTGTTGTCCTCATATCGGGCTATATGACCAACCCATCGCCACTTCATCTTTGCATCCTCCTTCACGATGTTTTTGACTTTCGTTTTATAATGATTATGATTTATTAGGTCATAACTTGTTATATTTTATTAAATTAAATATATTTTGAAAATCGCACATTATCATTAAATAGAGAACAAGAAACCAACTTAGTATATCCTGTTTTTATCAAAATTTTAAATATAAAGTGTCGAACTTCAACTGAAATAAATTTTGTAAAAGAAAACACATTATATTTCTGGAATAACGCGTTAAATTTTATTTTAAATTTACCACATTTCTAAAAGATATATATGTGGCATTTATATTTAAATTTTCTACAGGAACACCTCATACTCAATTTGACTACTTTATTCTCATATAACATAAAACTTTATTTGCATAATAATAAGACATGATTTCGGCAAGATTATGTACTAGCTCACAAGGTTTAAAATTTGTAGCTGTATCTGGTTTTTCCTAATAGGTGAATCAATAGTAGGGGTACTATTGAATGGCCAGCCAGATCACCAGATCTGAATCTCATAGTGTTTTTCCCTTTAAACAAATGATTTTATATATAAAAATATCAGAGATCTTAGGAAAAGAAATACCGTAAATACGGCAAATTATTCCAGTTATGTTACATAAGTTATGGAAAAATTTTATGGTTCTATCAAGAAAAAAATTGCAAATATTTTCATCATTCTTAAAAATAATATAGTTAAATTTATAGATTTTTTTACTTATTTTGACTTGCCAACGGATCACAATCATCAAACCGAATATTGCATTAGATATCGTTTTTATGACTTTTTAAAAGAGGACCGCAACACACAATTTTTCACTAAAATAAAAAAAATTAGGGAGATTTCAACCAATAATCACATGGTTAAATTCAAAAATTTGTCTAAAAATAATACAAATAAAAATAAAATAGCAGTATTTTTGGATTTTTTTGAAAATAATGGGCTTCCTTTTATAAATTTATTCCAATTATAGTTTTCTCCCTGTATAACTCTCACAGCTTTCAGAAACTAGTTTTAACTACCATCTTTATGGCTTCACTATTATTTTGAAATTTATTTAAAAAACATATTGTTTACAGATATTCCAAGATGAGAAAGGTAATTTCAGTTACGATAAATTTGAAACATTAATAGAAAACCATTCCTTCAGAAAACATTGGATTCAACAGTTAGTTGGAGAACTTATAAAGTTCTTACAAGTGATATCTGATGAACGAGTATACAATCAGTAAGTCGTTATAATAATATTTTTAAGTTGGAGATTTCGTATACGTTCAAACTAATAATTTATTTTCCTTCTTAGATATGTGGATATGGGCATTATGTTTACTAATTCTTATCTTAAAAGATCCGGTTTTCCAAAGAAAACTTTCATTGATCCAAAGAAACCTGCCAAATCATTTATTAACTTTGCGAATTATGCTGTAAAGAAATATTTGGGTACAGAAGTAGATGCCAAAGAATACATCGAACCAGCAGTATTTTATATTCAAGTAAGTACTGGTTCTATCCTTCTGAATCTTAATAAATGGTTTTAAAATCTGTCTAAAAAATAATGAAAAAAAAAATTATAAATGAAACCGAATATTTAAAAAGTTTTTAGCAATAATAAAAGTATAATTTATACCTAAAATATTTTAGACTATAAAAAGATATGTTGGATTATAATTATTCATTTGTAAATTGATGAAGGGTGCTCAGCGCCGAAATCAAACTTAAAAACTGAAATCTCTCGGCAAGCAGCGGTGCTAGCGGGAGGGGAGCGGTAGCCTTCGATTGCTGATTGTTGCGGATTTTTTAGTCGTGAAGCAAGACGCAAGTTTTGTAATCATTTCAAAATCTAGCGTTTTAATGAGGAACCAGTTATTCAGTTAATCAAATTATCGCTAGTGAAGTTCAGAGCAACAGGATGTACGCTAAACCATTCAAGTGGACCTCGAAATAGACCTGTACGATCAATTGAAAACATTAACTGCGTCGCCACTGCGGTCGAAAATCATCCACGAAGATTAGTTAGAAAATATGCTGCTTCTTTCAATATCCATCGTTCCAGTCTTCAAAAATTTTCGCTTTAGACTTAAAATTACATCACTATAAAAAGTTGATGCTGGTAGCCGTTACTATGTGGTAGTTAATCATCTTCGGGAAATGTTTAAAAAGGAACTACTATGTTTTATACCACTAAATTTATTAAGAAAACAGTGACTGCAGTTTCAACTCGCAGAGTTATTTCCAAATTGAATTACAAAGTTAGACTAAGGAATCAATACAGAAACATGAGAAAATTTAACAATAAATAAAAACTACAAAATGTTACAGGAACGAAATATAAATCCAATAGTTATTACTGAAATCTTATCCTGTTTTGAACTTTGCCTATCACAAACCTATTTCCAGTTTAATAACAAGTTTTATTTAAAAAATTCAGGCCTACCAATGGGTTCTC
This sequence comes from Diaprepes abbreviatus, assembly GCA_034092305.1. Classification (NCBI taxonomy): domain Eukaryota; kingdom Metazoa; phylum Arthropoda; class Insecta; order Coleoptera; family Curculionidae; genus Diaprepes; species Diaprepes abbreviatus. Next base: position 50,932 of record JASJET010000090.1, on the reverse strand, counting down.
CTCTTAGCCTTCTCCTAGCAAACATTTTCATGTCAAACATAGAAAACAAAATTCTTAATTCCCCTTTAAGCAAAAACCATGTTCAATTTTGATATAGATATGTGGATGATGTTCTAGCATGTTTTAAAGGCACTAATAGGCAGGTTCAAAAATTCTTACAAAACATTAATAATTGCCATCCAAAAATTAATTTTACTCTGGAAACTGAAAATACCCATAAAATAAATTTTCTAAATCTCACCATATCTCACCTCAATAATCCGTGTAATTTTAAAATTTTTAGAAAACCAACGTTTACAGGTAATACTATATCTAATGACTCTTTTCACCCCTTACAACACAAAATGGCTGCATACAATTCAATAATACATAGCGCATTCTCTTTGCCTCTCTCTGAAGAAGATCTTCAAGGGGAACTAAATATCATTGAAAGGAGTGCAATATCAAACTATTTCTCCCAACAAACCATAAAGAAATTAATAACTAAAAAATAAAAACAACTTGGTTTTTTGGTTCAATATATCAAAAATAAAAAATGATAAAGATAGTTCATCTTATATATCTTTGTTATACTGTGGTACCCTATCAGAAAACATAGCTAATACTCTTTCCAAACATAACATAAAAGTAGCCTTTAAATCTCAACACAATCTGTCCACTATCCTTTACAATGCTAAAGATAAAATTAATAAATTTGATAAATCAGGAGTTTATAAGTTAAAAATTTCAGAGTGTGATAGCTTGTATATTGGACAAAGTGGTAGAAGCTTTAAAACTCGCTTTTCCTAACACTACCGATCATATAGAATACAAAAAACAGACTCGAGCTTTGCCAACCATTGCTTAGAACACAACCACAGTTTTCCTAATTTAAACAACACTGACATATTACATTATTCAACAAAGGGCCAAAAGTTAAATATTCTTGAATCTTTAGAAATATATAAACATAGTAAAAATAACAATGTAAATTTGCTTAATGACTAGACAGGACTTGGGTTTTCCCCGTTATTTGTTGTTTCCAAATAATAATTAGTTCCCAAAATTTAGCACCTCCCCTTTGTAATAATGTAATTTCTCAGGTAGTTTTTATTTATTGTTAAATTTTCTCATGTTTCTGTATTGAATACTTAGTCTACCTTTGTAATTTAGTTTGAAAATGACTCTGTGAGTTCAAACTGCAGTCACTATAAAACACAAATTGTCCAAAAACGAAGAATACAATTAGCGGAAAATTTACTATCAGAAAATGTTAGAGATTTTTTCAGAGGAAAATAGCATGGACAATGTTTATTTTACTGACAAATCACACTTTCACCTCGAAGGTTATGTCATTTGTCAAGATTTACTGCTTGTCTAGCAATCCAAAGCAAAAGCTTCAGAAAGCATTATATAGCGCTAGATTTACTGTATGGTGCGCAATATCATCTAAATGCATAATAATTTTTTTATTTCTGCAACTACGAGCCGAGGATACTGACGAGTCTGATGTATGGTTTTAGCAAGATGGAGCCACTGCCCATACAGCTAGGGTCTCTATGGACACACTTAGAGCGCTATTTCCAAAAAAAGTCATAAGTCGCTTTGGAGACAAAATTTGGTCACCCAAATCCCCCAACTTAACTCCAGCGGTTTTTTCTACAGAGTCGCCTCAACGCAAGAATTTTTGAAACCCCTCTCATGAATTTGGGGCAGTTGAAGGCTAAAATTATGGAAGAAGTCAGATTCTTCTCGGTTGACGTTTTGCGACGTGTCACTACAAATTCACAAGTACGATTTAAGAAGTACGTTTGTCGTGATCGAAGACATCTTAATAGTGTAATATTCCGTTCATAAAATCCGCACAAATTTATTTTAATTTACTACAATTAACATATTATAAATACAAAAATTGTTTTGATTTACAAGCCAAATGGCTTCGCACCCCCTCCAAGGATTATTCACTCATACCAGGCATACAAAGACACCAAAAGTATGAAGGTCTGTGGGAACCCTTTCCATATTATCGAGTCCTAGGTGACGTTGTCTGTTGTATTTCCTACGAACATTCGAACGGTTTTCGCGGTTACAAGGAGAACTGCTTTCTGCATAGGTTTATACAGATGCTCACTAAGGCCCAGTCCCTTGATGTTCTGCAGGAGGTTCGTAATTATTATTATTATTATGATTTACAAGCCAAACGGCTTCGCACTCCCTCCAGAGATTATTCATTCATACCAGGCATACAAAGACACCAAAAGTATGAAGGTCTGTGGGAATCCTTCCCATATTATCGAGTCCTAGGTGACGTTGTCTGCTGTATTTCCTACGAACATTCGAACGGTTTTCGCGGTTGCAAGGAGAACTGCTTTCTGCATAGATTTATACAGATGCTCACTAAGGCCCAGTCCCTTGATGTTCTGCAGGAGGTTCTTTGATATCACTCCAGTTGTCGACAGTATTATGGGAATCGTTTGGACGCTGTTCATGGCCCACAAAAATTGTTTTTATTATTATTATTATTATTATTATTTAAAATTTGAATTCGCCACTGAGACATCGTTTACTTTACAGGATGTATTACAAATAAAAATGTGAAATTTGGTGAATCTAAAGTTTTACATTTTTTATGAAACTCAGAAATTTCATTTACTTGATGTAAAATTATATTATACATAATGTTATTCTAATTGTATTTAAATTATAGTATGGAGATGATAAGTAATCGTTAATATACTTAATCCTGTGCCTTTTTAATTTTTCATGTAAAGCCGGTCTGGAGTCAAGCTCTATTTTTCTGTATTTTTCCTTCCATCATTTTCTATTCTGAATGTGTTGTTTGATTCCTACTATATTTCTCTCTTTTCTACTGTTTGTTTAATATAGTCATTCCATTTACTTCTTGCTCTTCCTTTCTTTTATTAGGTTCTCGATTCTCATTTGATATGCATTCGTTATTAGTTTAGTTCTTTTATTCTGTCAATATGTCACATTTCTTATTTTGTCTTAGATGGTCCTATTTTTTATTCTTCATAAAATCACACATTCTTAACATTCACACGTGTTTTAGTCTTTTCTGTTATTATTCATGAATCACTGCTGTACATTATTTTTGATCTATTATTATCTATCTGGAATTTCCCCCCCCCCCATACACTCGTATTATTGTTCCCATATATTTATTTTCTCCCTCTAGTTTTAATGTTTTTCTTTATATTTCGATATAACGTCTTTTCCTTTCTCATGCAATTAGCATGATTTTGAACTTTTCGGTGTTTATCTTATTTATCTTTGTGATTTTCTTGTCTATAATTTCTGAATTTCTTTGCAGGTCTTCAGCAGTTTCAGCTATTATTGCCACTTAATTGGCGGTATCCCATTTTTGGTGATTTCAATGATTTCTTAGCTTCCTTTATGACTTTGTCTAACTCTGTAGAGAACAGTAATGGACTTAGCACATGATCCTGTTTTACTTCTATCTTTGTTTCGAACTCTTTAAACTCTTCATTATTGATTTTTTCTGTACATACTTATATCACGAAACTATAAAGTTTCCCAGCTGGCTAGGGAACATTGAAGAGGACGGTCCCAAAGTAACATCATTAATGACACTTTGCAACAAGTAATGATATCTTAATAAAAACATTTAAATGAAAAAGATGTAAACTTCTCTTCAATTTCAAGTTGCTTCGGTGACACAATAATTTAAAGATAAATATATAGATAAAGGAGTGAAATATTCGTTAAAATCATTAAGTGTGTCAGTTTCTTTACTGTTTTTTGTATTACTATCGTACCAAAAGTTTCACTTTTTTCAGGATATACTTAGAATGGCACACAAATCTATCTCTCCAGGAGCTCAACCCAAAGAACTTGCAGATAAATTAACAGATACAATAAATATGGAAATTATAGAACCAATAACGCGGGTGAATAGAGCATATAGATTCACTAAATCTCAACCAGAATGTGACAAGTGAGTTATTTTCTTATTTAAATATACTTCCAACTGATATTCATATATAAGCATTTAAAATTTTTGCCGGAAATTACATTATTTATATATTATATCCTATTACCTTTATTTTCATTTAAGCTTTATGAGGCCTTTGGAAGGTATAAGAATTGAACATTACGTTTCCCTAATATCACCAGGACCGGTTCTAGCAAGTATGCAAAGCATGCCTCGCACAAAGGTGCGGAAAAGACAAGGGGTCAAAACTCTATTCAAGATTATTTTTATTTCTTGGATGCATAAAAATTAATATAAAATCTATCCGTTCATATTTATAGTAGATGTAGTCAGAAGTCTAGTTGCCTGGCGTTGGTTCTGCACGACGTCATTTGCTCACCTAGAGCCGGCCCTAAATAACACGAAAATTTATGTTTTACTAATAATTTATATAATATTTAATTCTAAAATTCTAATTACAATTTTAAATATATTTTACATAAAAGGTCTAAAAATTGATTGTTTAGGAGAGATAGGGATTCTGAAACTAGTTTCCTGCAAGATTTCCCTGTTTAAAACTACATACACTGTAAAATATGTACTGCAAATTAAATATATTTGATTATATCCATATAATTAATATATAATAATGTAATAATTCACTAACAAAGAACAAAATAAATAAAAAAAAAATATTAAAAGGGAATCAAAATATAACCAATAATACTGCACGGTGTTCATGCAAATATTACGGTAAATGTCTCTCTGAATATTTGTATGCCAGGCGAATGAGATAATGGTGTTATATAATATTCAGATTAAATTATATCACACGTGACACTTTTTAACATAAAATTAATAAAAACTAATAAGCCACAATGGCCAACGTTTATTGATTACTAAAATTTCGACGACTCAATTTATTCCTCAGTTCGTTCAGGCAAAAATTCTAAATGGAAGCACTGGTTCTTCCATTAATTCTTTCCCGGATAATCGAAGAGCGATCGTGTTTGATATTGGTTTTTGACCCCATATGTTATTTATACTATTAGATAGGAAATTTCGATTTCAACAATAAAAAAGGAGGGTTTCCATTAAAAAACTTTCGAATTACTTTGAAGATTATAGTTAAGATCAAAGTCAAGGTCACCATAAAATACACTGTTTGATATTCTAAAACTTTTATATTTAAATCTTTTCTCCAAAATCCTTTATTTTTAAATTATTCGACCTCCCGAAATTTTTGTGCCTCCCTGTATGTATTTCGTAATTTATATTGCAGAAATAGAAACGAAATTTTCAAAAATATTTAGTCTTTAGGATATTACATATTAAAATGTATCTACATTAGTGGTTAGTTTGTCAGTGCTTTATTTATTATTTTCTTGTCTTTAGTGTTAGGTGCATCCATTTTTTTGCAAAAAGTGTCAAAAATCAACCTTTAGTGAATAATATTGGTTTTGCACTATGCCGCTTTTAAATTTAAAGAGAGAAGTTCCAAATCGTGTCGCAACTTTTTTTTAAATTTTTAATTTAATTATTTAAAATAGCAATTTCAGTTAAAAATAATTGTTTTAGCTAAAAATACAGCTGCTGACAAACAAAGAAAAGTAATTTTTTAGATTGTGGTTATTTAACATCTAGAATTTCTTTATTATTAGATTTATAAATAATAATTCCAAAAAAATCAAATTAATTTTCTAAAATTTTTAATATCAACGAAGTGAAAGAAGGGCGATTATTATAATTTTAGCAAGAATTCGGCAAATATAATAGTAAAGAAGAAAAAGTCGCAAATCATGCGTTGATAATCTAATTTCTGATTTAGGTACGAGTACGTTTAAAAAAAGAATATTTCAAAATCTATTTTGAAAAAACTGTTATGTTAATAATACCCAAGAAAGGCTTAGGATATCCGTTCATTATAGCAAAAGTTAGGATCACAGAAAACCCAGGGAATTTTTGCAGATATATCCTATTTCTTGTTCTGATTACAATTTTATTAATGCCACCTGAAATTAACTTCAACATTATGTAGAGAAATATAAATTTCTCGTTTAATTATATGTTCAAAATAGACTCAGTTACCTTGTCTGGTTAAATATATTTTATAATTATAAAATTTTAGGTACGTACTCTGCCTTGTCAATCAAGAAGCGACGAGCTATTCCGAAAGCCTGCCAAATTTCAAAAAAGCACTTTATAAGGGTAGTAGTTTAATAGCAGGATGGTTCATAAGTACAAACACTGGAACACCTTATATGGATATTTATACTATTGTAAAAGAAAATAAAAATTGTAATGTAAGTATTATCTTTACGTTAAATAAGGCTGCGATTAATATTGCCAATGATACCACTTGATTGACTTTGTTCCACCATTTGATAAATGACATTGTGCCCACTTTGTAAAAAAAATACAGTAAGATTCTAACTAGTTGTATTTCAGCCACTATTCATCTTTCCTTGTTTTTATTGCTATGCTTATTTCCTCTGTTATGATCGGTGGCATATCTTCAAAGTAGATATATGTAATTGTCAGAATGTAGTAGATCATGTTCACACTTTATGTTGTTTAATTTCTAGAACCTGTATTTCTATGATTTCATCTCTACGTATTTATATGTCTCCATTAGTACTTCTGAATTTAATAATTTCTCTTCTTGGTTTTGTGGTAATTCTGAAGTTGTTTATTTCATTATTTCCTTCCAAAATCTTTCAAGTCATTTTGGTGTAATATTACGTTACATCCTCTTTACCATTTTTCTGTTTATTTCGTTTACTTTTATATATTAAATGAAGTTCCTTTCATTTCCAGAATCTACGTTTATCGGTTTTTTTCTCTTCACGTACGGATTATCACTTTATTCCTTTCATTTATGGTGGCACTGCTAAAGCTGTGTGCTTGTAATTTCTATTCTACTCTTCCTTGATATTTCTTATTATATTGTTTCAGATTTTCACGATTTATGTTCTGTTGTTTATTTGTGTTTTCTTTAATATCATTGTCCAATCCAATCTTGGCTCTCACAAGGCGATAGTCACCAACATTCTTTAAGCCTCTAATAAATGGAGAGATAACGAGGACAAGTTATTAACGATATAATAATTAATTTAAATAGCCATCAAGGCCAAATATCAAGTTTAGTAATATTTTAAAGAAATAAACATAATGAAAGGACAGCGACTTTTAAAAATACCGCCTTTCAAATCAACATGTATTTTTACGAAAATCTTCATAGAAATTCTCAATAAACTTTTCAACAGATTTTGTTTTGGATTTCTTGTATATCTAGTAATAGCTACAAATTAAATAATTGTAAACACCCACGTTATTGACATAAATGTCGTCGTTATATAAACTCTTGTGTTCACTCCCACGCATACAAGTATATTTTCCCTAAGTCAAGTATTTTCCACTACATATTTTTTTCTTTTTAAATTATCTTTTATTTTAAGTAACTACTACAACAGCCCGTTTTTGTGATGTTATTTCAGCCATTTATTGCAAAAAAGCATTACTCTATATTTCCCTGGTTGATAATATTAGATCCTAAGAGTGCTATTATCAGTCGACGCCATTTAGTTTTCATCTTCCAATAATTTCTAAGAATAATATTTTCCGAACATAAAAGCCCTAAAATATTCAAATATTTACTGCTAAATATCATAATACAGAGTGTTATGGAGGTAACTATTTATATTGAAACCCGTGATATATGATATGAAAAGAAATGACACATCTAAACAAACTTTTTAGCCATAATCATACTACAACTTGAAATAAACCGATATACAGAACTGCTTATTTTATTCTGATAATCAACTGGCTTAAAAGTGTTTTTTCTGATAAAATAATGCTCAGCTGATAAGAGTTATTTCCTTTGTTGTTCCAATCAAAACAAGAAATCAAGCCTCAAGTTTCAGGTTCCCAACATTCTTGACAACGTCATCACCATCGTAATTTATGAGCCTTTTACTAGTTTCAATATTGAGAATAAGACTTCTCAAAATCTTTGCAATCCTCCGTACTCTGTGGTTTCCCAATCTATTGTTAATTGGCCATTCTGGCTACATTATCCTTATATCTGGCCTTTGGTGATCTTCTATACCTTTTCCTCATTTACGGTCTCTATTCTTTGACCTTTCAACTGAATCTACCATCCCTCTACATAAAATGTCTCGCGCAATACCACTGATTTTTTGATATCGATTTTGCAGCGTCACTTACTGTTGTTTATTGTCTTATATATGTTTTTCTATCACTCAATCTAATATCTTGATTGCTCCATTTTTCTTTGGGCTACTTTTATTCTTTCCAGTTTGGTCTGTACGTACATCCTTTTTTCGGATATATATATATATATATATATATATATATATATATATATATAAATATATATATATATATATATATATATATATATATATATATATATATATATATATATATGAGCACGGGAAGGACACATGTAGACATTTGAATATATTTTCAAATTTTCCAGAAGCCGTACAAGCTAGCTGAATTTTTCCTTCATATCCTCTGATTGCATTAATTCTTGTTTAATTAGTTTTTTTTATATTTATTTCTTTCCCCGTCCACTGTATTTTTTAAAAACACCTTTTAGTATGTTGATGAATAATTTTTGAAAAAGAGGATCACCTTGTCTTATGCGTAGTAGTTTCGTAGTGATGATGGCTTCTTTATATTTACCTGCAATTACTTGTACAGGTTGTTTCAGTAAGGGTGGCCGGGTACCAGATCTCACGAAGTGGTAGTCCAGGAACTTTAGGAAAAAGGTTCCATTAAGGAAAGTGGCAAATAGAAATTGCTGAAAATAATTTTTAAGTTCCTAACTCTGTCTCTAGGGAGCTAATTGCTATGGTCATGTAAAAAAACACATTTATCTGGAAGATATCCCTATATGGCTATCGAAAAAATACTATGCTGATAATTTTACTACAATTCTACATATTTTTCGTTTACAACTTATTGCTGTAGGATATAAAGTTAGAGCAGGAGAGGAGGGGGAAAGCCTACAGATAAAAGTTACTATAAATTTGCTTTAGCTGAACCGAATTTGATAAACTTTTTAATATAGAAAAGTTTGACAACTTAAACGAAACAATATCTATATGTGAATGATTTTCACGGCCCTCACTAGAGAGCCTTATTTGGAACCCTTCTCTTCTTTTTTCAATTTTACTCCAAAATTTTAAATGGTTTTTATATTATATTCGGAAAGTAGAATAAATTTGAAAGAGGAAATGTAAAAAAATTAATTGGATATCTTTATTTGTTTCCGAATTATAGCCAAAAGGATAATTGATATCACATTGACTGGAAAAAGCAATTGTTTTGAAAGGTCCGTGGTCAAGCGTGTATTAAAAATAATAAAAATTTATTTAAACTTTTCATAAGTGAGTGGAAGAGTAGTTTGTTTCCATGGCCATCCAGGTCCCCGGATTTCCCCATGCTAGATTTTTACTTATAGGGAAAACTAAAAGAGTTTGTTTATCAAGCATGACCAACCACACGGAAGAACATGATTGAGAGCATTCAAAGTGCCGTTAATATGATTTCACAAGCTAAAATTGAAACTGCCATTTCCAGCACTAAAAAAAAATGTAACATTTGCATTTTGTATAACGGTGATAATTTTAAACATTTATAAAGTCTATTTGCTATTTGTTGAACAAATTTGCTATGGTTTCCTTAATAATGTTAAGGTGGTTGTTATTTTTATAGTTGTTTTGGCCTGTTGGCGTTTAAGCATGCTTTAAATCTTGCATCTCATATAGTTTGCACCAGTCCTATTTCAGGATCAAGTGTGAAGGAAGGTATACAAAAACAAAACAACAAATAAAAAATAATTGTGACCATAAAATAATAAAACAAGTTAAAAATTAATAAAAAATGGAAACACGTCCACTTGTGAAAAGTTTAAAAAGATTTTTATATTTTTCATTACACGCATGACCACGGACTTTTGAAAACAATTGCTTTTTCCCGTCAACGTGATATCTAGCTATAATTCCGAAACAAATAAAGGTATTGAATTAATTTTTTTACATTTTCTCTTGCAGATTTATTCTACTTTCCGAATATGATATAAAAACTACGTCTTTCTGTTTCGGAATAAAACAGAAAAAAGAAAAGGATTCCAAATAACGTCCTCTAGCGAGGGCGACGAAAATCAGTCTAATATAGCTATTATTTCGTTTTAAATGTCAAACCTTCCTTTCTTAAATGAGATCAAATGTTTCAAATTCGGTTCAGCCAAACCAAACTTATGGTAACTTTTATTAGTAGACTTTCCCCCTCCTCTCTTTCCCTAACTTTACATCTTACAACAAAAAGTGTTAAACCAAAAAAATGTTGAATTGTAGTATAATTATCAGTATAATTTTTTGATCGCTAATAAAGAGATATTTTCCAGAAAATGTATTTTTTTACGTGGTCATAGCAATTACGCCCCCTAGCGAAAGTTAGGAAATTAAAAACTATATCCAGACTATCACTTCCTGAGATATGGTACCCGGCCACTCTTAATGTAATCTTAATATCGATCGTCTTGTGTGTGATTTTATTAGGGCCTACGTCTCCGCCCTATAGAAAGCCTTTTTGAGGCCTAAAAGTCGTAAAGGGAGGAGATTGTATCCATGTGTCTGTGTCATTATCTATCTGACAGTGTGGATCTGGTTTATAACCCTGTAGTCTTTTCTGAAGCCTACTTGATCTGGAGTTTGAAGAGTACAATATTTTAAGAAGAGCAGAGAAAATCTGCAAAAATTATTTCATATTATACACTTCAATACCTATTAAACAAATTTAAAAAAATCAACTACTATCGTAATAATTAACATAATGACCTTAAGATTTTTTTTTGTTTATAGGCTTTCTATCACGACACTTGTAGCGGATTCCATGAAGAAGAGATTAAAGCAACGACTGAATATGTACATAGTGAACTATAGACAATTTTTATAAAATAAAAAGTGAAAAAACATAGGATTTGGGTTGTGGTTATGAGTTGTCTTCAACAAATAGTGTAATTTCAAAAATAATTTTAATAAATCAAAAGTTGATATTAGTAACATATAATCAAAACGGAAAAAAAGTAATTTTAATTTTTAATTGTTTTTTAATTCAAATGTTTTAAATTTTTATTTTTTTAGTAAATTTACACTCTATATCACGACCACAATGAATAAATAGAAAAATTTACTCACCAGATATGACGAAAACAATTTAGTGGAAAAGCATATCTGGTGAGCGAAGATATTGTGATTGTATTTCAATAAATTGTTTTAAAAAAGTACATACTGGTTTTATACTTTTTACGGAACCTGATATACATAGGTAGTTTATATAATGAAATTAAACGTTTCAATTCTGATTAATGGAATTTGTGTAACTGTATCTTTTCCTGACAGTTGTTTGCTGTTATGAATTAAGTGTACTAGTGGAAATTATCGGCAGCGACTTCAAATGCTAATCACTTAATTTAGATATGTAAATATTTTTTTGAATGTTTCATTTTGAAGAATATTCTTTTACACAGACATGTAGCGCCAAAGCGGACAAAAAGCCTCGAATAAATTTGTTCAATTGATCAAACTGTGTAAGTGGAAAACTTTTATAAAATTCCAGCAATGATGATTTTATATGTTTTTCTGTAAAAATATTGCTACATTCCTTTCCTCTTGAGTTTCTAGGACAAGGTTTTCTATATCGGTGTTAAAAAGAATTTTGAAAAATCTTGTCATCGTTTGCAATTGCATCAAAATCTGAAAATCGAGACTCAAAAGCTAGAGCTCCAGTTGGTAAATCTACCGGAAATGACGTTTCAATTTGATATGTATTAAAATGCGTGAAACATTTTTTGTTAAATTGAAATTGATACAAAATAATTTTTTGTCGATAAGACTTAATACAAATATATAGGATGCCCGCAAAAATATAAGAAATCTCCCAGATATGAAAAAAACGCGTGAAAGGAATACTACAAGTCCATATAAACTTTTCTCGTATAGGCCTCCTCTTCGGAGATATGGGCTCCCAAAGACCTGCAATGGAATCAAGTTTTTTTACACATAATTATTGAACCAAGTTTATTTCAATTCTTTTTAATATGATGTATACCAGGCAAGACCCTTCAGATTACTCTCCAAGAAAGTGTTGTGAATTACTCACAGCTGCAGGGACGGAGAAACTTTGAAGTCATGACAATATTTTTGTACGCCCTGTGTAATAAGAACTTTGGACAACGTTTTTTACATACCTTTAACCATTGACTAAAAATTAAGTTCTCTTCATTCATGTCCCTAATTTTAACCGCATTGTTCCTTATTAGATCACAACGAAATGTGATTCTTCCTAGAAGTTCCTCCCTACTATCGACCGGAGTGGAATACACCAATGTTTTGAGGTGTCCTCACAGGTAAAAATCCAATAGCATTAGGTCTGGAGATCGAGGAGGCCAGTCAGTAAGTCTCCCACTACCTATCCAACGGTTTGGATAAACGTTATTCAGGTCCAGCAATGTTGAAATGAGATGTTGCCCCATCATGCATGTAGTACATGTTTCGGGGAATTTCAAGTGGTAAATGCTCTACTAATTCGTGAAAAGCGTTCTGGAAAAACGCCAAAAAATTTCTCCGTTCAGTTGTACCGACAATACGAATGGTCCATCAAAAAATTGCCAATGATTCCTGCCGAGACATTAATTGATTGGAGCTGATGATGATGGGAAACAATAGTTGCATGAGGATTTTCATCAGAGTGAGTTGGGTAAATTTATGATACCATTTTTGGTAAACCCTGCTTCATCCGTGAAGAGTGCTAAAAACGTTTACATTATTTCGTTGCTAGTCTAGTCAGTATGCAAGTTGCATTCTATAGGGAAAATCTTCAGGAATAAATTCATACACTTTTTGCAAATGATATGCATATAAGAGCTGTTCTTGAAGAACTTCATGTACTATTGTTTTTCGACATGTTATACTGTGCTGATAATTTTCGAGTGCTCGTTGAAGGAGTATTTTCTACAGCATTTAAAAAAGTAACTAAGTTAATATCCAAGTAAAGAATCAATGTGTCAGCAATATGAAAGTTGACAAGTTCTAAAATGCAGGATATTTATTTCTTTAGCACCTAGCAATGTTTGCATCAACAATACTTTGTTTTTGGTGCCGATAAAATAAAACGTACATTTTTTGCGAACCTAAGTCCAACTGCAATTCACAGAATTAGACGTTTTTAACTAAAGAGATAAACTCTAATTTTGGATCGCATTTTTTTTATCATAAGGTTGAAGGATGAACATTTGATAGGAACAAAGATGTATCTTTTATCGAAATACGCCAAATATATGATGTAAATAAAATGACATTTTTTCGAAAACGGTTAGGGTTAGCGACATGATTGTAGAGCCCTTAATTTTTAGTCAATAGTTATCCACAGTTCTTATCGTACAAGGTGTAAAAAATAAGGTTACGAGTGTCACAGCTAGTCCATCCCTGCAGCTGTGAGTAGTTCACGACACTTTCTTAGATAATAATTTGAGGAGTCTTACCTAGTATATCATATCCAGGAGACTTCCCAAATCTTCCCGGACACCCTGTATAAATCATGCAGAAGCTGGTTTTCCTTGTAATTTTAAATTGGGGTCATTCATATGTTTAGATATATTCTGTAACTTAGCCAGAAGACGATTCTTTTCATTCAAGAAAGTAGGAGTCCCTATTTGAAATTCTAATTATGACCTTCAAATGGTCTTAAAGGTCAAGGTCAAGGTCACTATAAAGGTAATTTTTAGAATTTCCATTCGATTTCCTTCTAGTTATTTTTCCTAAAGTGAGTATTTACTAAGTTGGCGGGGGGGGGGGGACTTAACTTTTTATTGAACATGGCTTATAAAATTTATCTCCTGATAGAGACTATTTTATCGGTCACCTTGGCGATTTAAGAAAAGGTTATTAACATTGTCTGTTCCTTATGAACATTTACATAATTGGTGGCTAAGTAAAAAAAGCAATTGAATTCTTAGGCCTATAGTTTTAATAAATAAACAAAAATCACAAAAAAAATTACATAATTATTAAATTAAATCAAGAATACGTTAAATCAGTATCTTTGGTATTTTCTTTCGTCCATTTATCAAATCGCTCGATCATCTCTTCTGTCATGGCAGTTTTGTATCCTCCAACTTTTCCTGCTCTCATAAAAGCATTATTCTTATCGGGCTTGTAAAGTTTTGATAATTTAACTAACCAATCATAATTTACTGAAGGATTATTTTTCATACTTTCAAAACTTAAATGATGAGCTAATTTGTCAATTTGTTCTTGTGTGATATCTTTTTCTAAAAATTTAGCTACTCTTTCAATTGCTCCTGGTAGATCTTGTTTCAATTCTTCATATTTGAGAAAGAGAATGTTTGATTGGTTCCGCCTCTTCCAGAATGGCAGGACGTGATTCCAGAATGGAGCAAAGTGTACTAAAAATTTAAGGTAATTATTAGGACAAAAATTTTTCACATGTTGATAGATCTTTTGACACAAAACTTTAATTGTAAGTTAATACTTTCGGTCTTAAAGTAAAACCTCCGAAAAATAAATTGATTAAATGCTAAATTTGTAATAATTTTAGTATTTCAGAGATTAAGAAAAAACGTAATTTTGGATTTTGGATTGAAAACCGACAGCTTTTAGTGATCTTAAAAATGTTGTTATCAATATTTTCATTTGATGTTTCGTCTTCGAGCAATCAGCAAAAACTTGATTTTTTTAAATAATGTCCTAATTTTCTAACAACAAATTTTAAAGACCTCTTTCTATTCTTAATTCAACACATTATGGTTTAGTTCTATTTGGTTATTTTTTTACCATTATTTGGATATTTGTTTTTAAAGTACGGACCTGTAATTTTTATTATTTAGGGGAAATTAGGTTTACATGGTAAGTTAAACACTCTAATAATAAAAAAATATTGAAATTCCGTTCCTAATAATTATAAAATTTTAATTTAATTACCAACCAATAATTATTAGCAATAAATAATAAAATTTAAAAAAATACTGGGAAATGGATAATAATCATACGCCTAACATCACAACAAAGTAATTAAGATTTCAGAAAATGTTAAAAAGATTGGATTCATTCTATAAACATAAATGGTATCTTAAAATATATTAACTTTTTTTAGGATTACTATGATTCTACTTTGGGATGCTTTAGAAACCAATCCTCTAAACTATTTCTTTGTTTTAAAGCAGGGATCTCCTAACTACGGCCTGCGGGTCAATGCTGGCCTGCATGCACGATTAATCAAGCCCACAATAGTTTATTTTGATTACGTTGTAAAATTTAACATATAAATAAATCATATAAAATATTATCAGATGTTTTTATTAAGCTACCACTTAAGAAATACAATAACTGACATACATAATAATTAACACTTTTATGTAAGTACCAACCGAAGGTGCGAACGGAGCGGAGTCCACCCCGCACTCTTCGTCATAGACATTTTACTAGTTGTCTAGTCCCAATATGAAAATTTGCGCGTAATTAAAAACTACAGTATGTTGTTATAAGGAACTATCTGGGTCTTGGCTGTTGGGACCCTGTTTTAAAGTTCAGCTTTTAGAAATAATAATCGACATACCTCTAAAGGAAATAATTTAGAGGGATTTAATTGGGTAAATAATTTGAATTATAATAATTTATTTATTTATTAACAAACATTAGAATTGGAAAAAAGAAAGATCTAGTAAAACATGGCTTTTTTCTTTTAATTGAAAAACCTAAAACAGCATATGATTGTGCTCTAGGAGCAGTGGCGTAATTAAGGCGGTGCCACCTGTACTCAGACACAAGGCGCTGATTTTGGAGGGGTGCAGAAATGTCCAGACCAGAAAGATTAGAATATTTTTCAAGGGCACAGTTATTGAAGCTCGCACCGGGTGCATTAAAGGCTAGTTACAGCTCTGTCTAGGAGACAGGTTCATACTTTAAAATTTTCTTTATAATCGTCGAAAAAAGTTCAAAATGTAATTATACTATAATGCGTAATACAATGCTGAAAAAAAGGCTTTTAAATTTTGAAAAATTAGAATAATATATTCCATAGAGAAACCATTTTATTTTTTTGACTATTTTTACTGGAGGATTTTAAACGGAATGGATCATATATAGTTTACATAACTAAATCGTACATACAATACATACAAAAATATATTAATTTAAACCTAACATATTATATTTTTTTAATGAGAAAGAACAGGCTCCAGTTAACCACAAATTAAAACTACAAAAAGAAAAGTAAAAATTTACTAAAATATTTACCCCCTAATTCACTAGCACAGTAAATCTTTCGAAGTTTTAAACCTTAAAATACAAGAGTATAAAGATCGTTTGCTTTAATTACTAAAATGGCACTCCACAGCTTACAAACCAGAGGTCCATATCAATAAAAAATAATTTTGCTAAAATGTTTCAAAAATATTTAAGACAAAGTTAGCTAAATTATTAGAACACGCACAATTACAGAAGATGCTGTTTTTGAACTGACAAATAATATTCACAATGAAAATCGGAGGTACAGAAAGGTATTAGCAGTTTTCTTACAGGAAAGCTGAAGGGAATGAGTATGTTGACTCCCGTGAAACTTTAAGGTTCGGTTACTTGTGGCCTAAGGTATATCGGACGAATAAGCATTCGAATCTCATTAAAAACATAGCTTTTTTCGAAGAAGTTGAGTAACTGTTTCGAGAGAAACAGAAATATAGAGACACAATGATCTTCTCGGATGCAATGTTGTAAATTTTGAAGCAAAATATCATTTCCGATAAGCTATCAGTATCGCCAAGTAAAAAATTGTTTATTTTGGCATCCAAATTAGTCGACGTTACACAAAATTTTGTGAGTGTTCATGTAAAGATTGAAGAGGAGTAGCTTATTTTGGAAGAAGAAACTGATAGTTCCAGAAATTTCATCGGAGAGCCGATAAATCTTGAGATATATTTCCTAAATTTATGTTAATTAATCCGACGTATGTTATTAATTTAAAAATGTTCGAATGTCAAGAAAAGCGACCGAACAAGAAGCGTATTCCTCGATCCTACTACAGGAAAACGGAATTCGTCGATCAAGCCTTGACCCTACCTTTTTATCAGGCGCGTTAATAGAACCAAATACCCGTCTTTTGAGTATCTACTATTGAAGGCAGCAAGTAATTTACCGCGCGCGTCATAAGACAGAGACAGAGAGAAAGAGGGCGAGTATGAGGTTGTGTCATCTCTCTCGCTCTCATAATTTCGAAGCGCACGCCGTTCAAACGCAATTCGGAGTTAAAGATATGGCACGACTCCATATTCTCGCTCCCTTTCTCTTTTTACCGTATAATGTATGCCAGTAATGTATGCTTGAAGGACTTAACTAAAGCTTTTGACACCGTAGCTCATGACATATCTTTTGATAGTTTAGAAAATATTGTTACATGTGGTGGTTCGTTGATTCTTTTAAAATACTGGTTAACAAAAAAATAAAATCAATAATATGCTTAGCGACAGTGCCTTAGTTATTGGCGGTGAATCAGTGCTGGGTCCCATACTATTTTTGACATACATACATCATGAGGATAGGGACAAAATGCAATGTTGTTTCGTACGCTGATGATACGGCACTGCTCTTTTCTGGGGAAATTTGAATAAGATGTGTAGCCGGACGGAAATGGGGTTGAGTATAGTGCATCAGTGGCTTAACACTAGGAAATTAAGTGGAAATTTGAACGTGATTTATTTTACGATGTATTCTACAACAATTGCGAATCAGACTGTAAAGGATTCACTCATGGCTCATAGCATGCGTTGTACCGACAGAAGCTTAAATTGTAGCTGTTTTAGTATTTAAAAAACTGTAGAAATTAAATATTTGATGTAATAATTGGTCAACATTTTAGATGTTGAATAAATCTTAATGGCAAGTTTCAAATTATTTCTACCATAAATTCAAAATTATGTATTAGGTTCCCAAAATATTTAATCTCTTCTTCTTAAAGTGCCTATCCTCTTTGGATGTTGGCTATCACATTGGTCCATATTACTTTATTCACTGCTGCTCTGAACAGACCTGTTGATGTCATTCCAGTCGATGTTCGTAGGTTGCGCAGTCATGATATTCGTCTTCGTCCAGCTGATCTCTGGCCTTCCATCTTCCCTGCAGGATAAGTTGGAGCAGGCGATATTTCTCATTCACCATGATATGTCCAAAGTACTCCAATTTTCTGCGTTTGACATTTGTAAGGTATTCCAGTTCTCCA
The DNA here is from genome assembly GCA_034092305.1 of Diaprepes abbreviatus. Classification (NCBI taxonomy): domain Eukaryota; kingdom Metazoa; phylum Arthropoda; class Insecta; order Coleoptera; family Curculionidae; genus Diaprepes; species Diaprepes abbreviatus. The sequence continues at coordinate 32,676 of JASJET010000090.1, read as the reverse complement.
CCGATACGTTGTAAAATGTTTTCGTTTGATACGTGGTGTATCCAAGGAACCCTAAGCATGCGGCGGTAGCACCACATCTCAAAAGCCATCTATACGTTTACATGAAGCATCGGTAAGGGTCCAGGCTTCTCCTCCATATAAGAGAATTGAGAGTACATAGCATTTCAAAATCCTGATCCGCGTATGTATATTGAGGGATAGGTTGCAGAGTATGTTGCGCAGCTTATTAAAAGTACCTCTTGCTTTCTCGATTCGGCTTCTTATTTCTTGAGAGTGGTCCCAGTCCTTATTCAACGTGCAGCCTAGATATGTGATCGTTTCGGCCATTGTGAGAGTTACGTTGTTGGCAGTAAACTGTATATTGCCGACGTCGTTTTTACTGACAATAATTCTTTTGCGTCTTCTTGCAGTTTATCTTCATACCATATCTGTTGCAAGCTGTCACTATTCGGTCGATAATTCTTTGAAGTCCCTCTGCAGTATCGGCTATAAGAACGGTATCATCCGCGTATCTTAGGTTCTTTATTACTTCTCCATTTACAATAATTCCATCTTCTATGTTGCCCAGTGCTTCTTTAAAGAGATGTTCTGAGTATACGTTGAATAGAAGGGGCGACAGTATACAGCCCTGGCGTACTCCTCTCTTAAATATTTAATATGCTACCAAAAAGCTAATTATTCAAAATAGGACAGTTATTATAAATATTTTATTTCAGGAAATAAGGATTTTCCAAAATAATATTTCTTTGAATATCGTACTGATTACAATACCCTTATATATAGCCTCCAGCACCCTGCGTTTTCTTAATTCTTTGTTTTTACTTTTTTTTCTAATTTTGCGCTAAAGTGCGGGGTGGAGTCAGCGCATACAAGTTGTTTGTTAATTTAGGCCAGGTTCGTCCTCAAAATTACTAATAAATTTCATATTTAAACATATCTGAGTAAACAAACAATTCATTCAAGAGTCTCTTGAATCCGCTTAACTAATTTCTGTAAATATTATTCTTTTTAATTCATATCTTCCTTATCGAAGTCTGACGTCAATAAAAATTGCGTAAATCTTGTAAATAGAGTTTTTAATGATATTGTCGGCAAATATATTTAAATCGATATAACAAGTTTAATATTCAACATTTTTTCCTTTGAAAAAGTGATCAATTTTTTTCTATCAAATAGATATTTTCCCATAAATTTGTTAATAAATGCAAACTCATTCTGCATAATAAAATAAAATATGTCAAATCATCCCCATACAGTCAGCAAACATACGCGAATCATCTTAAATACATTATGAGTAGGCAAATATAATCATATCCCATATAATTTAATTAAGAAATCTCTGATAAAAGTATTAGATGTCATATTTTTTCAACGTTGACAAGCTATATCATTTAAATGGTTACTAGAAGCAATTAGCCACTGAAAATCGTAAGATCTTTTGTACGTGACCCCCGAGAGTTTCTTATTTCATCAAACCTTAAAGTGATAGATTCAGTAAATTTTAAAATTTTGCCAAAAGTGTCATTCATTCACAGAGCTGACGTTCCGCTGCTTTTATTGTGTTGTCACAGGAATGCCAACTCGCGCTCTCAGCTTTCTTCGAGGAGTTCTATTGCTTCCTTTGGCTAATAGTTGACGAATATTTTCTCGCAAGCGTGTTGTGGCAACTCGTTTTTATCTAATTTTGTTCTTAGGTCCGAAACGCTTCCCTTATGTAGCTCTTTCTCAATTCGTAGAAATGTTCTCGGCCAAGGAAGAAAGCTACTGTTCTTTGTTTTCGGATTTTGTCAACATTCTAATTTTCTTGTGTGCTGGTCTTCGAGCATACCCTACTAGAGAAAGCATGAAATACACCACACACGTTATACGGCAAAGAGAGAGAGGGTGAATACGAGGTCATATTATCTCTCTCGCTTCGAACTTTCACATAAAATTGCACCTCGGAGGGAGTGAGATAGCACGATCTTATATTCGTCCTCTCTCTCTTTTTCGTGAACAGTGCGCATTGGATGCTGTCTCCAGTAGCGTATGCTCGAAGGTTCTGGCACCTACATTAACATGTTATTTCTTTTGTTACGTCAAACATTGTTTGCAATCCCATATCAAACTCATGGACGTTAGGGTCCAGATATGTATGGTGTATATTGACGATAATTCCTGGAGGATGGTTGGGTTCCATATGTTCCGGACTAACTTTTGTGGGTTATAATTTTAATAACTCATTTTTATTTTATAAAAATTATGTTACAACATTTTTTAAATAAATGATCAATTTTTGCTTTTGTGGATCATTTTCACGAATTTATGGAAAACCCTAAACTGAAGCCATTTGAGCTCCAGGTTAGGAGTCAGTGCCTTACATGAGCATATATACTTCTAGTTGAGAATCGTGGTTCTTGTATTAAGATCGTGTTAAATTGGATTTATTATGCGACGTTTCACCTACGACTGCCCGAAGCATCTTTAGGAATCTTTACTTCACAAGAACAGAACATTGAATCTAATCTCATGGAGTCCCTAAAAGTGCTTCGTGCAATCCTAGGCGAAACATCAAATAATAATTCCAGTTTGACACGGTCTAAATCCAGGAACCATGATTTTCAACTTGAGCAAAGCCGTAAAGACTTTCGTTTTTTAGTAGATACATCTAGTCTACCGAATAAAAGACTCACAGTCAGATTCACTAAGAAGGTTTAAGACTTAGGATCGATCTTGCTGCCATAGCAGTTAAACCTTCTCTTAGGCAGTTTGATTTTGCTAATGATGTTATAATTTATATTACATATGTCAATAAATAAAATTTTCTATAGGTATATTAAAAATAAAAATCTATCGATAAAGCCTTGAAATATGTTAGAGGACTAGGTGTGCCTAAAAACTATTAAAATTCTCCATATTTGCCGCTTTAACAATAAAAGAAAATTGATTTTTATTTCTGGATTTTTGACGTTCAAAACTTGCTTAACTTATTGTTGCTTATCATTTTAAACTCTCCACTGTCAAATTGGACCGGTTATAAGATTAGATTATGATAGTGAAAAAAAATATGTATAAAAAAAATATAACTCCGCTATGCCAGTCCTAAGACCGAATACATGTGTATTGGAGGGATTCGGCAAGATCTTAAATTGGAGGATGGGCAATGTATTAAAAAATGCCAGAGTTACACATACTTAGGGTTAAAAATAACAAATGATGGTACGCTGGATAAAGCAATAAAGGAAAGGAGCACTCAAGGCAGGAAAGCTATAGCTATGATGAATGGAATTCTATGGGACCAGCAGGTATCAAAAACTAATAAACATCGAATATTTAATACGATAGTAAAAAGTATTATCACATATAGCAGCGAAGTGTGGCAAATCAAACAGAGGACGGAGGGTCAACTAAGAGCTACTGAAATGGACTACTGGAGACGTGCGGCAGGTAAATTAAGGATGGATAGAGTAACCAACGAAAGAATTAAGGAGATTATGGGAGTTACACATGACATAGTGGACGACATTAAAATTAAACAACTTACGTGGTATGGAGATGTTCAAAGGATGCCTGAAGAACGGCTCCCAAAGCAGATATTAGAATGGAAACCACGAGGAAGACGGAAACCAGGAAGACCAAGAAGAAGTTGGAGAGGAGGAATTGACGAAGAAATCAGGATAAGGCAACTGGATAACGATCTTTGGCAAGATCGGGATCAGTGGCGACTGGAAATCGGAAGACGTAGAAGGACGTTATAAACCGACTATATATATATAAAAAAAAATATTTTTGTAATAGACGAAATCACTTTGCATGTTTTAAGATAAAATAGTTAAGAATGTCTACATTTTTTTTCGTACGACACTCTCAAATAACACCACAAAAATATCGACAAAACTTTAGAACAAATTAAACAAAATTTATACGATTAAGTGCTAAATGATACCGAAGCTCAGATTCTGATAACTACTTGTACCGACAAAGGTTAATACTAATTAATACATTGTTTTCTTTGATGTACTTACATTTTCCCTCCAAAAATAAACTGCAAAATTCTTCCAACGTGCCGTAGAATTCCTTTATTAGTCTTGAAAAATGATAATAGGATAAACATGTATCTTTAGGCTCTCTTGAGATATATATAATCTAAAAAATGTACATCATAAATCAAAATATTGATAAAACAATTATTTCGGTATAATGAATCATTTGTAAACACTTATAAATTCAAAACAATTTATCCGATTTTGGTGAGTGAATATTTGACTCTATTCTAGAATACTGAATATTCTAGTCCAACTGACCCCGAAGTTTTATATACTTAAAAAAACAAAATTTCAGTAAGAAATAAAGAAATCTATCTGCTGTATTTTAATGGTTGTTTTATATGTAATCTCCTTTCAAACAGAGAAAAGTAAAGAATATATAAAAACAGTTTATTTCCTGCAAATACCACTATGGTCCTCTCTCCATACGCGTTTCGACTCCCTTATGATCTCGACAGTGGAAGTGTATCGGACCGAGAGCAACATTTACAGGAAATAACTGATATATGAAATATAAATTCCAAAGTATGTCGGTAGGATATTGAAAACCTGCCATCTACCGTCCTATTCGCAGGATATAAACTGTTGGTATATATTATTTCCTTTTCTCTGCCTGAAAGGAGAATACATATATAACAACTATTAAAATACGACAGATTTATTAATTTCTTACTGAAATTTTGATTAATTGAAAAATTTCTCACTACTGCAGTATTTTATGGATTTCGTTCGATTGGCGATATGTTTCAGTCTGAAATCGAGGTCGGTAGGTGGCAGGTGTACAATATCCTACCGATATACCTTGGAATTTATATTTCGTATATCGGTTATATCCTGCGAATGTTACTCTCGGTTCGATACAGCTCCACTGACGAGACCATAAGGTGATAAGAACGCGTATGGAGAGAGAACCAGAGTGGTATTTGCAGGAAATAAACTTTATATATATATATATATATATATATATATATATATATATATATATATATATATATATATATATATATATTTGATAACACCTATTTTACTTATGAAGGCCGACGATATAAACAAGTCGAGAGAGTCCCGATGGAATCGCCGCTATCTCCTGCACTCGCTAACTTATTTATGGAAGACTTTGAATCAAAAGCTTTGGAAACCTCTTCACATAAACCAAGACTGTGGCTATGTTATATAGATGACACATTCGTTATCTGGCAACATGGGGAAGAAAATCTCAAAAGTTTCCTGGAACACATGAACAGTATACAGCCCAAAATTAAATTCACCATGGAGACAGAACAGGAAAGAGAACTACCGTTTCTGGATATCCTACTGAAAAGAAAAGAGGATGGCTTGCTTTCGCACACTGTCTACAGAAAGCCCACTCACACCAACAGGTACCTCAACGCCGATTCACATCACCACCCCGCCCAATTATTTGCAGTAGTGAAATCACTTGCGTTTCGATCGCAGTCCCTTACAGATCCGGAAAATTATCACAAAGAGATGAACATACTGCAGGAATCCCTAACAAAGAACGGTTATAAAAAAGAACATATAGACAAGGTTCTAAAAAACAAACACTTGGCCCCAAAAAATCGCGAAAACCAAGAGAATAGCTCCAAGGCTTTTGTTCCTTATGTGAGAGGCACCACAGACAAGATCGCAAGAATTCTCAGGAGACACAACATTGAAACCATATTCACCACAGACCGTAAAGTAAAAGATCTCTTGCCAACACCTAAAGAAAGAATCCCTCTAGAAAACCAGGGAGTGTACGAAATTCCATGCGGAGAGTGCAGCTCATCTTACGTAGGCCAAACCAACCGTAAAATAAGCGCCAGGAGAGACGAACATATAAACGCTGTCAAGCAAAAAACAACTTCTTGTGCTCTGGCCCAACACTGGTTAAACACACGACATAAGATAAAATTAGCAGAGATGATAGCCAACGTGTGCCTAATACTTGGAAAAATCTGCTTACAAAACATCAACCAGTACCACTTAATAACGAAAGAGATTACAACTCGGCAACGCAACCACAAACACTGGCAACAGGGCCGATGACGCGCAGCAGGTCACGCCACCTGATGGTCCGGAACCATTCGGAAAACGAACACGTCCGACGCGCACACGGTACCCACAACACCGGAGTCGCAGGCGTCCGTTCGCTCGTAGACGCCTTATAGTGAGCTTTGAAAATGGTGAATGAGATTTCACCGAAACGTTAGCTGCCTTACAGTCCTGAGAGGGACTCATCACATACACGAGATGCCCGAAAACCTTCGATTACACATCACACCCGTGACAATATCCGACATAACATATATATATATATATATATATATATATATATATATATATATATATATATATATATTGATTCAGTATTAATGTGGGAATACATCCGCTCATTTGTTTCGTTTGAATACTGGAGATTCAATGAATTTGATTTCCAACAACAATTCCAGGTAGAATTCATTGGATGCAAGCGAGTTATTCCATGATTTGGACAATCATTTTTCATTTAAGTAGAAAACGCCTATTTTGGCACAGCGCAACCTCGTTTTTTTTTCAAAAATTCGAATTGCTTGAAAACATTCTTTTGTGCATCTTTTTAATGAATTCAAGCAGCAGATTGAGAAATATAATAGACATTTCGGTTCATCTTCTATAATACTAATTAGTAGTTAGGAATGAGAATAATGTCCATGTACCTCTTTTAAAAGATACTTCAAAAAGTAGCACCTTAATATATATGAAGGCGTGCATACAAACACAAATGAACGTGGTACGTATGACGAAAACAACATGAGGGGAAAATATATTAATATAATATTATGACACATTTCATAATTTTACGCGTGTGTTATTTGTTTTTACTTAAACTGAAATCGATTATTTTAATCGATGATATTCTATTGAGTACCACTTAGACATTGAAAATAACCGGATGTTTTTAAATTCAAGTGCACTATTTTAAGTCGTATTAACTTAATTCCATTTTAAAATATATTCAAAAAGAACTAAACAAAAGCAATTTCAATTCATTATGATTTTATCCAAAGTATTCGGGAAATTCTAGATGAACTTTTGATGCAGTTGTTCCTTTAATTAATGCCATTCAAGTGTGAAATAATATTGAAGTTTACCAAAATAATTAAGATTGACGTAAACACTATCTAGTGCTAACTGTTGTGTGGTCTAGGGCGCAATATATATTGATAAAAAAAAACTTCTTACCTTTGGTCTTTTAATGTCTTTTTGGATCTCTTTGGGTAATAAATTCCATGGTAAGTGGGTTTTTATGCAGGCTGGACTTTTTTGATTTTTCACATATTTTAGAGAATCTGTTATTGCTTGAGGTATAAAAGGTTTAAAAAATTTAATGTGTGGATATCGTACTAATGCTGTAGCTCTAAAAAAAATAAAAAATAATTAGTCTAGCGAGAAATAAACAAATCACTTAAAGAAATATTTAATTCAATTATAAAAAAGAAAATAATTTAAAGGAGTCAACTAGAAACCCTAGTAGTTTCATAATGTCCATGTCATATTTGTATGTTACAATCTTGCAACTGTGTCATTATTTTTTTTTAGCAATGAAATTTTGCAGGCTTTCAACTAATCCACAGACAGACGTAAAACGAAATTTAACATAAAATTAGGATACCTTACAGCAACTGTAAAGTTGGAATGATTTTATCGCTTATTCCATCAAACGAGGGATCGTTAAAAAAACTTACACACAAACATATTCAAGTAAATGATCTTCTTCTTCTTCAAGTGCCTTCTCCATTGCGGAGGTTGGCAATCATAAAAGCTATTTTAATTTTTGAGGCAGTTGCTCTAAATAGTTGTTTTGAACTGCATCCAAACCATTCCCTTAGGTTTTTTAGCCATGAAATTCGTCGTCGTCCTACGCCTCTTCTGCCACTTATTTTGCCCTGGATTATGAGCCGTAAGGTGCTGTACTTTTCTCCTCGCATAATGTGTCCGAAATATTGCAGTTTTCTCTGTTTTACTGTTATCTCGACTTCCTTTTCTTTCCCCATTCTTCTCAACACTTCGGCGTTCGTAACTCGATCCACCCACGAAGTCTTCTCATTGCCTCTCGATTCAGTGTCCATGCTTCCATTCCATAATATAGAACACTATATACGTAACATTTAGTCAGTCGTATTTTCAGGGCTAACGTTAGATCTTAGCTGCAGATAACCTTTTTCATTCTAATAAAGTTGTTTAGTTTAAATGCTTCCATTCCATAATATAGAACACTATATACGTAACATTTAGTCAGTCGTATTTTCAGGGCTAACGTTAGATCTTTTCTGCAGATAACCTTTTTCATTCTAATAAAGTTGGCACGTGCTTTCTCGATTCTGGTTTTTATTTCGACGGTATAGTCATTATTTTCTGTTATTAGGGTTCCCCAGTAAGTGTACTTCTTAACTCTTTCTATGTGCTGGCCTCCTACCATTAGGGTTTCATTATTATTGGTGTTATTTTTACTAATTATCATGAACTTGGTCTTTTTCGTGTTAAGAGAGTGTCCATATTCTCCACTAACTTTTAATATTTTATTCATTATCTTTTCTAGGTCTTTCAAACTATCAGCTATTATTACGGTGTCATCTGCATACCTAATATTGTTGATTAAAACTCCGTTTACTTTTATCCCTGCTGTTCCAGATTCAAGACTTTCCAATATGACCTCTTCAGAATAAGCGTTAAATAGTAAAAGTGACAATATACACTCTTGTCTGACTCCCCTTTATATTTCCACATCTCCGGATATTTCCTGTGCAAATCTTACTGCCGCTCGCTGATAATCTAGTTACATTTAATTGGCAACTGAACGATTCTTCGTAGATGCCTGATGGCCAAAGCGAAAAGCTTTCCGAGCCATGTGAGCTATAAAAATAATATGGCAATTGACGTAAAAATAATTTATAATAATATTTGTTGACTAGATAGCATTTATTAATTCGAAATGTTAATTGGTAACCTATTAGAATATATACAATTTTAAAATTATTTAAAAATTCCAATTTTTTATATTTTTGAATAACAAATCGAAACCATATTGGACTCTACATTCAGCATCTGCAGTATTTCCATTTGTTCAATCGTTTTTCATATGTTTCATGTGTTATTATATTTAAAACCTTCAAAATGAATGTTTCGTAATCTGAAAAGTGGATTTATAATACATATTTTATATGAATCAAAGCATCCAAGCTAGGAGAAAATTTATTTTATTAACAGATTACATTTTATTATGTAGATATAAAAGCCAAAATGATAAAGAAATTGTAATTGTGACAAATATCCCGCATTCCATCAAAAATAAGCCACATGAGACTAAAATTAATGTTTCAGTGAGTGGCATAAATAAATTGATTGTTTCTGTTGTCATAAGCTTCCCATGGTTCTCATCCTGTAGGTAATTGGAGCAAGTGTAAACATATTTTTATTACTTTTCTGCATATCGAATCGGTAGGTATATTTTTTTCATGAAATATAACGTGACAAATGTAATAACTATGTAAATGACAAATTATGGAAGCAGAATAGAGAGTTTGCAATAAGTTAGTTATACGAATGTTGGACAACAAGGGGAAAAATTTAAAAAAAAAACCTTCAGCAACTATATAGAAAAGTTAAATTGTCATTTCAACAAAGCTGATACCAAAATTAAGCGTGTGGCTGAAGATGAATTGATAAGATTCGAAAATGACTTGTTGAAAATTCTCTATTCTTTCTTTACAATTTGTCATTTATATATTTATGACTTCTTCAGGTAATAATTTTATACAAAAATAGCAAAAATTGGCATACATTTGCACCCATACAGGACAAGGACACTAATAAACATTAAATTTATTTATACCACTCACTGAATTATTGCTTTCAGTCTCATGTGGCGTATTATCTGAGGGATTGCCACAACAACAATTTCTTTATCGCTTTTACATTTATATCCACATAATAAAATGTGGCCTGCAAATTAAATAACTTTTTCGATAATTGTAATCTTTGATTCACCTAAAATAACAAAAACATCTCGTATATTCACTTCTATGAAAGATTTCAAAACACTCCTTTTATACGTTTTAACTATCATGATGCATGAAACCTATGAAAAACGATTAAATAAATGAAAGTAGTACAGATGCTTGCTGCGGAGTAAAAAATATAAATATTTCTAATAAATTTAAAAATGTATACATTTTAAAAGGTCACTAATTTATATTTCCAATTGATAAATGTGAAACTTCTACTCAACAAATATTATTTTAAAATATTCTTATCCCATTACACATGTTATTTTTTGAATTCACATGGCTCGAAAAGCTTTTCACTTTGGCCGTCAGACGTCTCTGGGGAACCGTTCAATTGCCAATAGTAAGAAACTTTTTGTACTATGTAAAATTTGATTTCAGTTCGTTTAATAATTTGTTTTTTATGACATGTTTTGTAATAAAGAATGAGTTCCGTGAAACTGAGACGTAGTAGTGTCATCTAATTTTTACAAAAAAAAGAAAATATTATTGTACTAAAATAGTCACTAATAAATCATTGCCCTATATGGAAACAAACCTCCATCTATTTTAAAGTAAAGTATTTAAACAGTTTAAATTTTTGGGACGTGAATTAAGTAATTGATTCTTTTTTAAAATACAAGATACAAACGTGAGTACCTTGAGATTATAATTGATAGCATGAACAAAAATCTAGTATATTGTCACTAGTGAAGACCTAATTAGTAGAAGAAACTTTTAAAAAACTAGTCAAATGCGTGTTAAACCCGCATTACGCTGAAGTTCTGTAGCAGTTGTTGTTGTTGTTGTTGTTTTTTCTTTAGTTTTATTCCATGTGTGTCTTAGAGCTAATTAAGAACATGTGCCTGTAAAACACTATTGCAAAAAATAGACTTTTTTATTTGAAATCATCCTGGAACATCAAGTCCAAATTTAGGCGAAAAAGTGAATCGAAATTGATGTATGAGATTTGCCGTTCTGTAGCAGTTGTTGATGTTGTTGTTTTTGTTCAATTTTATTCCGCGTCTGTCTTGGAATTAATTAAAAACATGTGCCTGTAAGACATTATTGCAAAAAATGGATTGTAAATCATCCTTGAACATAAAGTTCAAATTTGAGCGAAAAAGTAAATCAAAATTGATGTATCAGAATTGACATTTTAAAGGAATCATGAAGGATCATTTACAAAAAATAATTTTTAAATAATCATGTCATAATCAAATATTTAAAATGAATTTTGAAAAAATCGTTAATAGCGGTAAAAGTTGTGTTTTTATTTCCCATTAAAGTTATGAAGTTTTTACTTGATGATCCGTTCTCTACTTTAGCTGTGTAAGCAACAGATTTTAAAAAAATTTACTCATATTTACTGTATACAATGTTTTTAAATTAGCTTAAAAGGAATGCCCTGTATATATTTGGACTTAATTGGAAGCCTCTTTTTGAATATTAAAAAAATAAATTATGACTCTACTTTCCTCGCAATGTTTATTGAGAAGAAATGTACCGACATTAATATACTTATACTTTCAATCCATACGTGTGTGATTTTATCAATAAGTACGCAATAGATATATTTATAATATGATTTCTTGTATTTTTTTGCTCGGATCTTAATTTAAAAGAATTTATGGTACAAGATTAAAGATTTTCAGAATTAAGAATAAGGTTGTGTTGTTGATCCAAAAAAATCCAGTTTTCTTGCGAAGTATTGATAAGACCAACTAGAACAAATGTTAACTTGCAAGCATATAACCTTTTGAATTTGCCTAACTCGATAGTATCAATAAGTTCTAGCGCTATAAAAAAAAGCTGAAGCCTGGCTACAATGGCGCACCGCATATAGTATCACACCAAGCTGCGGCTATAGAACAGTACCTAACTTTTCCTTTGCTTCGAATATAAATCCACGGATTCTCGCTTCGTACATAACGTGGTACTATAGACTCGCAGAGAATATTTCACCTTAGTGTTATTATATCTTGTTAGTAAATTTTTCTATTTTTTTCTGTATTCTGCCTTCAATTTATTCAAAGGTGTTTTAGTTAATAATAGTAAAAATAGTTCGAAACTAGGCAAACACTTCCTTAATAAAAAAGGAAAGTTATATGGAACATTTCATCACCTCTACAAAGACCTGAGAAAATGTTTTCAAAGGTTTGCAGAATACATATGACGAAATAAAATTTAACAAAATGGAAAATTTCGTAAAAAAATTGAAATGCGCGGATCGAAATAACGTCAGTTTTTAATAATTTGAGGCAAACAGTTTTATATTAAACCAAATCTTATTCTGATACGTGTAAAATCAAATAAAATCTTACTCTAACTGTGGAGATCTTTTTAGTAAATTCTTTTCGGCAGCCTTGTAGTTTAAGTCATTTATTAGAAGCCAAACCATTTCTTGTGTCCATGTTGTACCTAAAAATAAATATGCAAATATGAAAATTGAATAACTTAGCTGAAAAATTTGTTTATAATTCAAATTATTGTTACGAACGACTACAAAATTTTTGTTACTCCCTTGTATATAAATATTACAAATATACAAAGGAATATTATATCGACGAGTCATATTTCTAGGTTGTTTTCGGATTAAACGCTAGCGTATTTCTTGTTAATTCTGGTAACTTCTATTGGTATATAAATATGGATATGATATTAGTTTTAGAGTTAGTCGTATAACTGTATAGTTAAAAGTTGTCTTTGAATAGTGAAGATATTAAGAAGTAGTAATAATATAGTTGTGATTTAGCTGTAGTTAATATAGGCATTGGAAGTATTAGTGAAAGGTATTGTGTTGTATTCTGAGAACCCAGTGAGCGATTTTAAGAGATAAAACCGTAACATGTTCTTTCAATAAGTAATGAAGAGCAAATGAACTTTTGAGTGAAAAGCACAGTCTTAAAAATTGTCATATTAGGGGGTTAGTGTAGAATTTTTTTTTCCGCCATATTATCGGCGCCATCTGATTTCGGCCAAAATAATATGGATCCACCACAACAACTTCCTGAATTTAATACAAAAAATTTTATTCAAATCTGTCGAGCCGTTCCGGAGTAATCGATATGCACACATAAAAAATATATAAAGCAGTCGAATGTTGAACCTCCTTCTTTTATAAGTCAGTTAAATAGACTTAGGATGAAAGTGGTTATAAATCTCTTTAAAATGGAGTCCTTTTTTCTTTGATGCTTCAAATATTCTATCCCTCATTCACTAACATTTCCTAACTTTATACTAGTTTAAATTGACAAATGCAAAAATAAGTCAAACTGCTAAACATAAAGTCTAATCTTTTTTGAAATGTTTTGCTAAAGAAATAAATATATTTTATGTTAGTGTCACACACAAAAATATCTCTGCCTCTCAATGTATCATTCGAAATATCCAAGATTAAAGCCTTAAAAAAAATAAATAATTACAATGAAATTGCACTGATCCTGTCAGTTATGTAGTCGCTTGTTAATCTTTTATTAAATAATTGTAATAGAGTATATTTATAATTCCTGTATGTAATCTTATTGTTAATAAAAAGCCACAAATAATATCTTAAATCTCAAGGTTCAAACAGTATTTTCCTAGCACTAAAAAACTTAGTTTCAAATGATTCTGACATTTGTAGTTTATTTATTAAGTATTGTATTATCTTATTTTTAGTGCATTTTTTCAAATTATTTATTTGTATTAAATATATTTTTTTTAAGGAACTCTGGGTTCTAGTTGGCGCAGCAGTAAAAAAATGTTTTTTACCACTGCATATTTTGGCCAGAAAATGTGGTTATCAGCTTTGTTTTGTGCTCCCTGCTTTACATCATCTTACTGGTTCAGATTATACAAGAAAAGTTGGAACTAAACACACCAGACGCTAAACCAGAAAGTTTTGTAACTATATTTGCACATGGTAGGGATAAAATAATTAAATAAGGAATCAGGAAAATTATAATTAATAAATTATTTAAAATAACGTTACATATTCCAGGAACCTCAGAATTAAAAGTAGGTCATCCTATTTTATTAGCAGGAAAGTATCTTGTCTATGTTTAAAAAAAATAATAATGCATTATTATTCGATAAACATCGCTATCAAATTTATAATTATAAAAAACATATTTTAATCTCCAATTTGCCACCTACAAGTAATTCAGTTGGGTGACACGCTTTGAGAGCTTTTTACGCCACGCATCAATAAATAAGCTTATTACAATCTGATTGTGAAAAGTTATATCCATTACAGTTTGGTTATATAGAAGATAGCAATTATCAAACAATTGCCCAGAAAAAGTATCCTCATTTTTTCCACCAAGGGGTGAATTGGAGTCATAATATAATTGCAAAAAATGAACAACGCAATTTTGAATTTGCAGATCATCGGGTGTATCTTGTATAGGGTATGCTAAATCCGTTACTTTTATAGGGTTTTTCGTTAATATTAAAGTAAGCAAAGAAGCTAATGTAAAATTCTCGAGCTGTTTTTTAAGGAATATAAAAATAGCGCAAACAGAACAGGGCGATATTCAAAAATTGACAATATTCTAAAATACCCTATAACGTTCTTAATTGAAAAGCTATTACAATATCTTAAATGACTAATTTTTATAATATTAAATGTAATCTAACGGTGTAATCTCAACTTTAATACGAGTTATTATTCCCAATTTGGTTATTTCAAGTGGGATACCCTAAATATTTTTATATGATACGGTAGAATTTTTAATTATATGTATAACAATATACCACACTCTATGTCGAAATGAAATTGCAAATTGGACGTTGCGATTTTTTCATTAACAATCTTAGTAACCCATGAATAAAAAATAAACAAAAGAAGGTGTTATGATATTTATATTTAAACCTACCGATATATTTTCAAATATTTTGGTTTTGTCATGAAAAACAAAAAAAAAACAATTGTTTACGGATACATTAAGTTAACAATAATATTTATTTTCGTAAAGTTCTGCTTCCATTATAATTATTAAAAATTTTTTATGTAAATTAAGAGAAGTATGACATGATATGTGCCTACATAGAGAGCGAGTGAAACCAAGAAAATGCCCTTAATCTATATTTCCGACGTTTTCCAGAGATATTTTTAAAAGACTTGAAAAAAAAATTAAAAATTTTAAAAGTTATAATAAACCGAGGCCACACAAATATTCACAGGAAACAACTCCTATATAAAATATAAATTTCAAGGTATTAAAAAGCTGCCACCTGCTGACTTTGATCTCAGACTGAAAAATATTGCCAGTAGAATGACATCTATGATTCACCGAAGTAGTGCGAAATTTTAAAAAAATTAAAATGTCAGTAAGAAATAAAGGTGGTTGTTTATATGTATTATCCTTTCAGGCAGAGAAAAGGAAAGAATATACACAAACAGAGAGAGGACCAGAGTAGTATTTGCAGAAAATAAACTGTTTGAATATATTATTTTCTTTTCTCTGCCTGAAAGAATAATATATATATATATATATATATATATATATATATAAACAACCATTTAAATACGGCAGATAGTTTTCTCTATTTCTTGCTGAAATTTCGCACGACTCTGGTGATTCATAGATGTCGTTCGACTGGCGAGATTTTTCAGTTTGACATCGAAGCCAGCAGATGGCAGGTTTTTAATATCCTACCGACATACCTTGAAATTTACATTTTATATAGCTGTTGTTTCCTACAAATATTGCTCTCAGTTCGACATAGCTCCTCTAACGAGACCATAACGTGGTCAAAACGCGTATGGAGAGAAGAACAGAGTGGTATTTGCAGGAAATAAACTGTATGTATATATCCTTTCCTTTTCTGTGCCTGAAAGGACAATACATAAACAGCCACCTATATAGCTTGTAATTTAGAATAAATTGTGTTTTATAAATGTATTTTTTAAATACTATTTAGTCATTGTCTTGTGTTGTCATTAAATAAATAGTAAGTGAATGTGTTAAATTTTAATAAGTAAAATAACACCCTCTTTTATTTTTTATTGCCTTTCTATTTTGAAATAGAATGTGGTACATTATTATAAATATAATTGAAAACTATACCTTATCTTCTACAAATATATAGGGTGATCCATTTCAAATAAACAAATTGGGATAAATAACTTTTTATACATACTTCGTATTAAAGTTGTAATTACACCGTTTGATTTCACTTTAAATATTATAAAACTAAGTTGTTTAAAATATTGTAATATGTTTACAAATAAGAATATTACATGGCATTAAAAAATTGCAAACTTTTGAATTTTACCCTGTATCTTCAAGACATAAGAAAATTTTTAAGTTCTGTTTGCAGCATTTTTAGTTCAGGTTTCCCTGAAAAATAGCTCGTAAATGCTACATCAGTTTTTTGCTAATCTTGATAGTTGAGGAGAAACCTCATAAAAATATCGGATTTCAGATACCCGGTACCTAGATCTTTTTGTATTTGTCACTTGAGTAATACTTGTAACCATTCAAGAGAATCAAAGTATTTATTATAATAAGTAATTACTTTAATAATTTATTATAATTCTATTAAATGTATGTAGAAAAAATTTTAACATAATACATTATTTCTGAAAGTTTGTATCTTAAACGTACAAATTTTATTTTTGTTTTAATATCAGTGAATTTTAACACTTAGTATACATTTTATACCTGTATAAATGTATATAAACATATACATAATTATTAAACAAAGTTATTTAAAATTTAAATATATAAACAATAACTTTTAATTTTTAATAAAAGGAGTGTTATATCTTGTTAGATTAGCGAAATATGCAATTCTAAGCAACAGTAGGAAAACGTATACTAATCCCATTTAAGACAGTGTATGAGCGATTTTAATCTATTTTGTCGAATTATGTGGTTAAAGCATTTATTTAACGTTAAATTTACAAGAGACAAAACAAACGTTAAAATTAAATAATATGTAATAAAAATCTAAAAAACGGCCATCTTTGACCAACAATGGGCTATAGCTCAAAATTAAACCAAATTTGAGTTAAGTAACTATGAGAAATGGACTCGGACCGAAAAATATAAAGTAATACAAAATTACCACGGAGAACTCTCAATATATCCTCACTCCCTCCCCTTCCCGAGCTTCTGGACTAACTTTATTACGTTCATTAAAAGCTTTGTGCAGTTAACTATTAATTTTATTCATAACTGTATTTCTTAAATTTTCAACTGTTCTTCTTCTTCAGGTGCCATCTCCTATCGGAGGTTGGATATTATCATTGCCACTCTCACTCTATTTGCCTCTACTCGACAAAGTTCTACTGAGCTACAATTGAACCACTCTCTCAAATTTCTCAACCATGAAATTCTTCTTCCGACATTTCTTCTTCCTTCTATTTTACCCTGCATGATTAATCTAAGCAACTCGTATCGCTGGCCTCTCATTATAGGTCCAAGATATTGCAGTTTCTTTATTATCATGTTGTTAATTATTTCATATTTTTTGTCCATCGCTAGCAATACTTCTACGTTTGTTTTTCTCTCCGTCCAAGATATTCTCAACATCCTTCTGTAACACCACATTTCAAACGTTTGCAGTTTATTTATGTGTTCTTGTTTTAGTGTCCAGCCTTTCAACCCATACTGCAGCACTGAAAATACATAACATCTTAAAATTCTCATTCTTAGTTCTAGAGTGATGTCTCTGCTGCACAGAATGGTTTTCAGTTTTACAAACGTACTTTTTACCATTTCTATTCTCGTTCTTATTTCTGTTGTTTGTTCATTATTTGCTGTTATCCATGTGCCCAAGTATTTGTATTTTTGCACTTTTTCTAAATTCACACCTCGCAACTTTATGCTTATTTGTAAGTTTTGTTTTTTAGTTATTACATATTGGTGTTCATTTTTAATCCGTGTTGCTCGCAAACGTTATTTGTTTCGTTCACTAGTTCTTGGAGTTCTTCAGCGGAGCTAGCTATGAAGGCAGTGTCGTCTGCAAATTTTATGTTGTTTACAGCTCTTCCGTTTATTATTATTCCCTTACTTTTTGTTAACAGTGCTTCTTCGAAAATCGATTCACTGTACACATTGAATAGTAGGGGTGACAAAATGCATCCTTGTCTCACTCCTCTTCCTATTTCAATTTCCGGACTTGTTTCGTTATCTTATATTATTTGTGCTCGTTGATTTCAATATAGGTTAGTTATTATTCTTAAATCTTTGTTGTATATGTTTTTTCTTCTTAGAATCTCGACTAGTTTTTCATGTCTAATTTTATCAAAAGCCTTCTCGAAGTCAACATAACAAATGTATATATCGGTGTTCATATCCACATTAAGTGCAAACAACGCGCGTCTCTGGTGCCTATACCATTTCTGAATCCAAACTGACTATCATCTATCCCCTTTTCAAGTTCTTTATAAATGGGTCCATGTATTACTTTTAAAAACACCTTGAGCACATGACTTATCAAAGATACTGTTCTGTATTCGCTGCAGTCTTTTGCATTTTTGTTTTTTGAAATAGCGCAAAAGGTGGAGAGTAACCATTCTCTGGGTATATTCCCCGTTTTATATACTGAGTTGAACAGATCTAACAATATATCCATGGTATCATCATTCATGCATTTTAAGATTTCTACTGGGATTTGATCTGGACCTAGTGATTTTCCATTTTTGTTGTTTCTTATAGCTGCTTTTATTTCATCTTTCAGTATCGTTAATGCCTCGTTATCTTCTACTTCAATCTCCATCTGCTCTACTCTATTGTCTTTAAACAGGTCTTTGATGTATTCTGTCCATTTTTTAAGTTTCTCTTGGGTGTCTAAGATTAGCTTGCCTTTTGCATTCTTAAGCAGTATCGGTTCTCTCTTTCTGTTACTATGAGTTATCTTTTTTATCTTTTTATGCATATTAAAACTATCATGTTTTCTCTGATACTCTTCTATTTCTTCACATTCTTCTTGTAGCTGTTAGAATAAGATAAAAGAAGGAAATAATGAGACAAATTTACGAGCAAATCAAGAGAAATCTAGAAGGCACTAACAATATCGATTGTTTAAATACATACAGTTACAGAGAAGTCTGTATAAACTTGAAAGAATGAGTCATGTGAATTTTTCAAAGGAATTGAAAAATAATAATAAAATAGTTTCGTTTCATAGCGAGTTCCTTTTAGGGTATAAGAGGTACAGCTGCTATGTACTAGGGCCAATCGATCTACAATGAAGATATTGGGACGAGCACTGTGTTTTACCACCTATTATTACCCCATGTTAGTTCAGGTACTGATTTGTAGACTGAGTCGATCTAGAGACTGATGTTCGGCCACGAAGGGCATCAAATCTTTCAATTGGTAAGCAAATGCTATACCACAGCACTACTAAGCTTCAATTTAAAAAGTAAAGAACAAAATATGTTTTTCTTACCTGTTTTAGGAAAGCTAACTACCCATACATCTTCATCATTTACTTTCCAATTGTTAACTTTATCTTGAATGGCAGTAAACTTTCTTGGCATATATACACCATCAATTACTTTCGACCATTTATTTAAAATATCATCCAGCTCGTGGGCACATTCTTTAGGAATTGTAACCATAATGAAGATTCGGATCCTAAAAATATATATTGTTATTTATTATTTAAAATATACGACAAGGTTGACCTTGCCGCACGCAACCACCTATTAAATAATTTTGTGCATGTATGAAATTTTACCCAACATAGATCAAAGAAAAGTTTGGATAAGCATTTTACATTCTACAGAACTTGAAATATTGCCTGATTTTATGTAGAAAACATTTAGAGAAAAATCGATTTCTAGTTCCTTTAAAAAACAGCAGATAAAAGTTTCAGGTCAATCAAAACTAATAATAAAACCTTGAAAAGCAAACCTGCTAACTGACTAAAATGTGGTTATCGAACTTGCATTGTCTTTATTTTTATTTATTTTTACGACGTTTCGATTAGGTTGTATCTCTAATCGTTATCAAGTATAAACTGAATGTTTTGTCTTAAGACTACGAACTTATATAGGAACTGTGTCCGCAGAACCGCAAAGTTTCGCTTCATTGTACACACGTCAATGATTTGATGTTACAAAGTACTGGTTGCTGAAGATTAGGTGTCTCAACACTCGGTTTACTAAAGATTCCATTATAATTTTTAATGTAAGCTGCTGCTTCTATAAATTTTCTTTTTTTTTTCATGTTGGGTTCCGTATATATTGCCGTAGCCTCAGACCATTTTATATGGTGTTGTTTATCCCAGGCTTGTTCTACAATACCTGATCTTGACATTTCCCCTGTTTGTGTATGAATTTTATGTTCCTTAATTCTAATTTCTAGTGGTCGTTTTGTTTCTCCAATATACATTTCACCACACTCACATGGAACTTTGTAAACACATTCTTTCTTATCTGTACTTTTTGGTTTTGGTTTTGTTAAATGACCTCTAAGTGTATTTCCTGATTTAAACGCTGTTTTTATATTATAACTACTGGCAATTCGTCATATTTTCTCCGAAGTTCCCTTAATATACGGAATTGTGAAGAAGGAATGTGTCTCTTGCTGTCCAGTGTTCGTTGTTCTAAGGTTATTTATAACATCGTCAATTAGTTTCAAAGGATAACCTTTCTGTTGTAAATCGGATTTAATATTTGCTACCTCTTTTTCCAATGAATCGGTATTATTGCAGAAGTAGCAAATATTAAATACGATTTACAACAGAATGGTTATCCTTTGAACCTAATTGACGATGTTATAAATAACTTTAGAATAACGAACACTGGACAGCAAGAGACACATTCCTCCTTCACAATTCCGTACATTAAGGGAACTTCGAAGAAAATAAGACGAATTGCCAGTAGTTATAATATAAAAGCAGCCTTTAAATCAGGAAATACACTTAGAGCTCATTTAACAAAAACAAAACCAAAAAGTACTGATAAGAAAGAATGTGTTTACAAAGTTCCATGTGAGTGTGGTGAAATGTATATTGAAGAAACAAAACGACCGCTAGAAGTTAGAATTAAGGAACATAAAACTCATACATAAAAAGGGGAAACGTCAAGATCAGGTATTGCAGAACACGCCTGGGATAAGTAACACCATATAAAATGGTCTGAGGTTGCGGCATATATGGAACCCAACATGAAAAAAAGAAAATTTATAGAAGCAGCTTACATTAAAAACAATAATGGAATCTTCAGTAGACCGAGTGTTGAGATACCTAATCTTTGGCAACCACTAATTTGTAACATCAAATCATTGAGGTGTGTACCCTGAAGCGAAACTTTGCGCTTCAGTGGACACAGTCCCTATATAAGTTCGTAGTCTTAAGACAAAACATTCAGTTTATACTTGATAGCGATTAGAGATACGTCGTAAAAATAAATAAAAATAAAGACAATGCAATTCCGACAACCACATTTTGAGTCAATCTTCAACATTGTCTACAACCTTCAAACAAACCTCCTAATGTTAGTTATATAGATCCTTTTTGAGACATTTAAATCTAAACATAGTGCTTTTTACAAGTATCTACAAACTTGTTTATCTTTTGTCTGTTTTGTTTTTCTGTTAGGTATGAATTTTGTAATCGATATTAAACTTAATTCCTGATAAGTAAGAGATTTAAAACTTTAAGCATAGCTCAAAACGGGATGACAATGCAATATTAACTTGCTGTCTTGCCTATCTGTTTGTTTGTCTGTTCGATACAAATTTTGTAATCGGTTTTAAACTAACAAGCAGATAATAATTATCTAAATAAAAAATTTGTTTATTATTTATACATTTTTAAAATAAATTTGAATTTATAAAATAATCTCTTCTAGCCCCATACAGATTTATAACTCCGTACAGATTCTTAACCCAATAGACATCATCCTGGAAATTTATGATTAGAAATTTTTAATAACTATGAAAATACTTGTAAGATTTAAAACGAAAAACGTGAGATGCAATAGACATATAACTATTAAAAATTTACATTCAAAAATGTTCAGGACAATGTGAATGGGGTTAGGAGTCTCCATGAGGTTATAAATCTTTATGGGGCTAGGAGAAATTATTTTATACTTTTAAGTTCATTTTAAATACATAGTATATTATTTTTTTTACTTAAATAATTATTTCTATATAACTGTGAAGTTCAGTTAGAATTTAGAGTCTTGTGTGTACGACTTCAAAAAAAATACACTTTAAAACGTGATGTAACATTGTCAAAGCTCGCTTCGCGTGCTCGGTTGGGCTTGTATCTGAACTTTACCTCGATCATACCATGTGCGATAAAATAGATTAATAAAATTGAAATTATTTGTATTATTACTATTTATAAAACAATAGCTTTATTATTATTCATTCCTGATTTAGTATTATACATTATATTGTTTGTTTTTATGTAGAAAACCAAGTATGAGTAAAACAAAAACTCGAAAAGAAATTTCCCAAAAGGTTAAGGTTTTAAAATATTCCTCCTTCTTTTGCACGATTTTGTTTAATTTGATTTCGATTGTTTTTAAATCGCAATTTTTATATGTGAAATTCAAAACCAATTAAATTCGAAATTAAATATTGTAGCATAAAAATCAGTTGAAATAAAAAAAAGCCTAAAAAACTCTGTATTTTTATAGATGGAGGTTATTTAAAATTTTTGCAGACCATAAATTTTAAAAACAGTATGTGTAATTACATGAAAATCAACGTAATTTTTAAAACATTCTTAAAATGAATGCTTAATTGCTTAATATGCTTTAATCAAAAAGTGGATAATTAGAGCAGTAAGGATAGAAAAATTCACGAATAAAGCGTTGACAATCCAACCAGCAAAGTAGATACATATTAAACTTGAAATTACGGCAAAATACATTATTTCTCAAAAAATAGTTAATATGATATGGAGTAGTGTAACAAAATAATTCCGAATATATATATATATATATATATATATATATATATATATATATATATATATATATATATGTGTGTGTGTGTGTGTGTGTGTGTGTGTGTGTGTGTGTTGTTGTTGCGTAATGTTTCACGGATGGGAATACATCCATTCGTTCAATTGGTTTTTTGTAGAAGTTTGCAGTCGTTTCGCCAAAATGTCATTTGGCATCTTTTGTAGTTGCTGGTTGTAGATCAACTGAAAGAAATTCAAGGTGCAGCGTGCTTTATACGCGGTCGCAGATAGTAATGGTTGATTGGGGTTGGTTCTGACTTCCTCTCGAGCGCTGCCGTTGGTGTCAGTTTAAGCTTGGCATGCGTGTTGATTCAATGGTGGGGCTTAAAGAGAGTTTTCCAAGTAGAAGGAAGATTAAGTACATCGTCTCTCTTATTCATAGTGCCGTTTTTTTCAATTTAGATGTATTCACGAATCAATCTTGTCTTGTATTATTCTATATTAGCGACTTGGCAGGTGTTAAAATCATTTTTTTGTCCTGTTTCGTACTGGTGTTGGAAAAGTACCGACATGTTGTTTGTTTCTTATACTGAGTTTATGTTCTTCTAGTCTCACTGATGAGTTTATGTTCTTCTAGTCTCACTGATATTCTTCTGCTGATCTGGCCTATGTATGTTTTATTGCAGGTGCCACATGTGATTTTATATAAGCCTTGATTTTCTAGATTGATTTTGTCTTTTGGATTTCTTAAAGAGGAGCCTATTATTTTGTATAGTTTGTAGGCTGTAGATATGCTGTTTCCGGAGCAATCTGCCGATTTTGTCTGTTGTGCCTTTTATGTAAGGAAGTATCTTGCAGCTGTTTTGTTTGAGGGACCTTTTTGGATATGACAGTTCCATTTCTTTTCCCCGGTCATCTATATATATATATATATATATATATATATATATATATATATATATATATATATATATATATATATATATGTATATATATATATATATATATATATATATATATATATATTATATATATATATATATATATATGTATATATATATATATATATATAGAGAGAGAGAGAGAGAGAGAGAGAGAGAGAGAGAAAGAGAGAGAGAGAGAGAGAGAGAGAGAGAGAGAGAGAGAGAGAGAGAGAGGGAGGGAGGGAGAGAGAGAGAGAGAGAGAGAGAGAGAGAGAGAGAGAGAAAATAAGCCTTAATTTATTCCAGTAAATATTTCTTACAAAGGAACCCATAAAGACATGGAACAATGTCAAAAAAATATCATTAATGTAATTAACATCATAATAAAAATTATAGTTCATTCTCAGCAGTAGTTAAAAAACAAAAAAAAAATGAAAAGGAAAAAACTTCAACAATAATTCACACCTTTCTTGCATAATTATATCAAATTAATGTAGCAAAACCAAAACAATTAAAACTTAAGATAAGGGCAATATTATAAGTAAAAAAATTTAAATAGCAAGGGAATTTGCATACATTTAAAATTTAATGATACAGCCAACAACAAAAATTCTACTTTGAGACAATGCTGCCTTTATCACACTTATAAAACTCTTCCAATGTATAGAAGGCTTTTTTACACAAAAAGATTTTTAGGACACCCTTTAATCTATTTCTCGGTAGTAAATGTACATTTTGAGGTAAATAATTAAAAACTTTTATTATAGAAAACTCGAAATTTTTCTGCAAATAACTAAAGTTTTATTTATCAGGAAGCCGATTTGTTTTATATTTAGTAATGTAGTTATGTTTAATAGATGCACCCTCAAAAACATCCCTGTTATCAACAAACATCACCAAATCCAAAATGTACATTCATGTGCGGACATTAAATTGTTAAATATTACTCTCGCGATGAATGTGGAAAACTTCAAGACTATGGAGAAGCTCGGGGTCCAAAAAATGACGTCAGCGCTGTTTCGTCCTCATATGGGATTCATCAGGCCATTACATCCGGTACAATCCATGATTTCGCAATTGTGCCCTATAAACTGTTTTTAAAATGAAAAAACAGCAAACAAGACACGAATAGCGACATCTCGATAGATCATTCAATAACTCTAGAGCACCATAAACCAACAATGTTGTAAAGAAACACCATATGATATCGCGATGTTAAATTTAAAGATAAATATATCACACCGGCGACCAAACTCACCACGAAATCCGCAGTTCAAACAAGGTGTCTAATCAACGATTTCCCCATGAGAATTTTTGATGAAACTTTTAGCATATATTAAAGGTGGTAGTTCAATAAAAATATTTTCTAGATTGATGTATGGTAAAAAAATTGGAAACTGAAAAAATTTGTAGGTTTGGCAACAGGTCTTCGAACATACCCCTGTAGAATTTGCATAACGTCAGAACTAGGGTCCGGTTATTTGAACTCTGAATAACGTGATAATATTTTTTATTCATATTTGAAAAAGTGTAGATAAACAGTAGATATTTAATGTCTTGGTACACACATACCTATTTTATACTATCCTTTTTTAATTGCATTATATAAACGAGTATCATATAATAATCGGTACGTCAATTCTGAATACATAAAGTATAAATATATGGTTGCCTAAATTATTATTATTGTTATTTTCCATATGTAAGCAATATTTACCAATAAAAATATGTTTCTAAATCCTCTTTTTATTAATATTAATTATAAACTTCGCATTTATAGTAATTTGTAACATTTAAAAACACCGAAAAAAGTCACGACAAGCAATTAAACTGAAAGAAAGGATAAGTAAATATGTTTATGTTTGTCAAACATCAAAAAAGCGTCTCCCCCACCGACCATAAAGAGCCTTCAAACAAATCTATTGTTGTTTAAATCTAGAGTATGATCGAAGGTTTTATCTGACTTGGTTTACATATACATTTTATAGAGGTAATATATCTTGATAAAAGTATCAGTATGTTCTAGAGATTTCTTCGGTGTAGTTGCATAAAAATATTTCGAACATAGATTTATTGCCAGCGAGTTAAAAACTGAAAAGATTTGTTAGCTATTGAATTTATTAGTCGAATTCATTCGCATATAAGTTTTGATAGATTAAGTTGATCTGTTGTATATTTCAGCGTATTTGAGATAATCCTAGAGAGATTCCATGAAAATAATTCCGCGGTAGGTTTAAGCGAGAAGGCTAAAAGTTTATAAACAAATTGTTCACGTGAGAACTTTATTGCATACAATTTTTGATTGGAGTGAGATGTTTTCACTCGATTTACAAAATGTTGTAAGAGATAGTCACAAAAAGGTTGTGTAAAAATATTCATTCACAGTAAATTTGCTGCAAACAGATTGCCAACTCAAAAAAAAACAAAAAATTAATTTTTGGTTAGCCATCTTTAGTTGTTTATTGTTGAACAGTTGCCTTCCTCATATTACCTCAAGGAAATTTCTTTTCATTCCAACTTTAAACCTCTTTCGTGCATTCGTGTACCATTTTTAATCGGGTTACCATCTTTAAAGGCAAATTAAAACCAAAAAGGACGAAATAAATTATTTTTCCAAAAAAAATAAACTTTTTCAAAAAATTGTGCCAAAAAGTAAAAAATAAACTTAAATATGTTTAACTAATTTAAAAAGAAATAGAATACAATTCAAAACTATATAAACGATACAGTAATGATATACACATGAAATTTGTTAAAAATATCAATCAACCAAGAATGAATTTAAAAGTAATCCCTTCAACTACTACTACGTCGACTTAAAAAAAGTAGCAAGTAGATGAAAAAATCCACGATTATTAAATTTATAACAATTTAAAACATTCACATTCAACTAATAACCATATACATATTATACAATTCCTGACCTCGGAATAGATATTGACGTACCAACTTATCTTTCCTTAGCCTAGCTTGAAAAAAAAATATATAATTACCAAAGTTTTATTATTCTGATTGTCAAAGGACAATGTTAGATTATTACAGCGCAAATAGAAACAACAGTTATTTTATTTCATTCGTTTTCATGGCCATTAGAAACTTTAAATAAATATTAAATATTGAGTCATTGTTCAACATTTACTTTAAAAAAAATTTTTCATTATTTAATTTCTTAATCATCATAAGTTTTCAAACTACACCCAACTTAGTAAATATCAAATTATTTTAGTTCTCACCAAATTAAAGAAACCTTATACTACAAGGGCAGATTTACTGTGTTGTAATATGGTTAGAGACAATGCAAGAAAATACCAAAAGGATGAAAGTGTTTTCGTCAGTAGAGTCTAAGCTAGTGCACTTAAACATACGAAAAGTGAATCTCTTAAGCAACTTATATCAAAGAAAATATGAAGTCTAATACAAGCAGCGCCATCTCTCAACATTCTGAATATTTAATCTGGTAGAGATCTATATATCATGTCAGCTCGAAAGTTATTTCGGTTTTGTAATTGGATTTTAAACAAATTTTTTGTATACAAAGAACAAATTTTAGTCTGTTATATATTTTCCCTTTGTTCAATGACCTTTTGCCATATGTTTTGCAGCTTCAAGATTCTGGGCTCATAGAAATTTTGATCCTTATCAGCAAAAACTAAACCAAGTGCGCTTTAATATAATCCTATTTGTGAAAAAATTACCATTCAAAGAATTTTGCAAACTTCCAAATAAATGGTAATCTGATAATGATATGTCAGGGCTGTATGGGAAATGTGACATCACTTCCCAACCAAACTCCAATAATTTTCCAAGTTACTAAAAATGAGTGAGGTTTTGCATTATTATGATGGAACACTATTTTTATGTCATTAGTTGTTGACTGTAGATATCTGAATTGATCGTCATGTCTCTTGGAAGCAACTCAAAATACACAACACCTTTGTAGTCCCACCAAATTGATAGCCTGACTTTTTTGGATGCAATTCAACTTTAGATGTTGTTTGTACTGATTTATCATACTTGGACCATAATTATTTTCAAAATAGGGTCGGTTTCACTGCGTATAAGACGTATATGAAAAATATTGATTCACTGTATTAAGTGAATATCTTTCAATTCATGCTGAACCAAAATAGCGAGGTCCTTCACGAGTCCAAGACATTTGGACAAGCGATTTTCAATTGTTGTGTGTGATACATGTAACCTCTCCGCAACCTCTTGAACAGGTATAGAACGACCCTAATAGCTTCGATTTTATCACCAGAACGTTGGTCAGCTTTAAGTGAAGAATGAACAGAATAAAATTTTTTAAAGTAATTCTGACACGTGTGTTTTATTTTGCCATCAACACCATAAACTTCACATACCTATTTATGAGCTTTAGCAGCTTTCTTACCTTTACGGAAATAAAAAAGTAAAATATTCCGAAAATATTCATTTCTGCACACCAAGTTAAAATTGATCCTAAAGCTACAAACAATATTGCGCACAAGTTGCTTCTAAAGTAACCTAAATGTGACTGATAAATGTCAAAAGAAAAAAAACACTGACAGAAGACCTTCATAACAAATAGAACGTCCTCTATGTGTGACAACCGAAAATACTTTCTTGCCGACCCAATACTAGATATCAGCAGTGAAACAATATACTTGCAGTTGTTTGTATTTATCGTTTGTATACAAATATGAAAGTACGGTGTTTATTTGCTTAAGATACCAAACAATATATTGAGAAATAAATACCAAACCAAATATTAAATCGTACAAGTATATCAACATAAAAACATTTCGCATATGGCCATTGAAAACATTTTTTGAGATGTTTTCTAAATGCAGAAATTAAGAAGGCGACGAAATTTTCGCTCTTCTAAACTATATTTTTTACACCCGACACTCATTGAACTTAGTTTTTGCTTGTCATTGGAACATTGTCACTGTACGTGTATGACGCAAAACGGATTAAAACTCTCCTAGTTTTTGTAAGCGTCATAATTCAACAACAATTTGTTGAAACCCACCTGTTTTCGGTCACCCTTTGTTTCTTGTTTTCTCTTTGTCGTACTGGCAGTTCACTTATCTTTTATCTTTTTAACGCCCACCTTAAACGATAATTATGAACCTTGAAATTGCAACGAATGTTAATTATTTATATTGTTCCACAACAGCACGTCACTATCATAGGTTTTTAAGGTGCTACTCGGAGTAAAATATGAATGTCAATCCTCGAAATTTTCGGTTATTTATCGGTACTAAGTAAGAATATTTTTATATTTTTATGTATTTAAAAAAAAAAATAATGCCTCTATACCTAATTACAATTTTGAATATAACTGTCATGCGCACCAACTGATTGAACTGCTAGCTGAAGATTTTGCAAAACCAGTCATTCTCCCAAAAAACTGACAACAGGTACTGATAAAATAGTAAATTATTATTCAAAGTACTACATCTGTATCCAGTAAAGAATTCTTGTTATTATTTTTCATAAATCTTTAGTATGCAACCAGCTTAAGTGGTAGTACAAAGGAGTAATCAATGCTCAACAGCGTCACTTTTCTAAGTTAACGGAGAGAAAGTTGCAGATCAATTCAGTTTATTCTAATTTCTTCAACCAAGTAATGAAAACGAGCCCTACAGTCACAATAAAATTAATTTTTAACCTTACACCTCTTCATATATAAATGAAGAAATAGACAAGGAAGACAATATTTACAATTAGAATGATGAGGGATGTAACATCTAAAAATCAGCAAACTTGGAACATGCAGCTCGATGAAATGAAAAAGTTGAGTCACAAGAGTGAATAGGACAAAAATATCATTGAAATTTCATTAAATGGGATATAGATGGTTTTAAAATAAGGGGGGAAACTAGAATAAGCATATATACATCCAGAACTAGACACATCCAGAACTTGGACAGATCATCAACTATTTTCCAAGAGAAAGTTTAATAGAGAAAAAAGTTTTCGCAGACAGGAGATTATTATTATGTTGGACAGTCAAACAGGCATTAAGTTGGACAGTCAAACAGGCATTAAGACGCCGAGTTCCCATTTAATCAGCTTCAAGATGGTTTGAGAATGCTTGGAAGGATTAAATGAACTAAACAAAAACAACGCGATTACCCATCTATTAGTGAACTGGTGTATCGGTACTGTGTATGGAAGCTGAGGGGATGATAGAACACTTTCCATTCCAATACCTTACAGTGTTAAGAATCGAGCATAACGTCTTTGAAAAATACATATTAACGTCTGAGGAGCTGAACATCTCTTCTTGTAACGGAACACTTAATTTTGTTAAGCGATTAATTATATTCTTCTTTTTATCAGCCCCTGATCGTCCACTCCTGGACGCAGGCCTTTCTCAAGGTCCTCCATGTCTTTCAATCTTGTGCAATTTCCTTCCAATTCTTTCCTGTAATTTGCTTTATGTCATCCAGCCACTATTTCTGTGGTCTATCCATCCGTCTCTTACTTTTGGTCTTCATTTTGTGATTTCAGATATCCTTCTCTCTTTGTCTGATCTCATGACCATTTTAATTTTAACGTTCATTCGATTAAATCTATATCCTTCAAATCTATTCATTAAGAATTTTATGTTAGCGTTATTCACTCCATTGGTCTTTGGATTACTAATAAGCCAATTGCATTCTTCTTTGTTAAAGCCATAGTCTTCAGGCATTATAAAACTACTCAAACTATATTAGATTACAACACATTATTTTTTATACTAACAGAAATATCTTTATTTTTCAGAATGTGATGGAGTTATTCAAATACTGTTTATGTTAAACCTATATTCTTTTGATTTCCAGAGTTTGATTATCCTTATCGAATCTAATGTTATAGTCCAGATAAATGTACTCTTTGGTCTACTATCACTTCTATTTTCATATTCTTCACGGTTTACACTTTGTTCAAGATCATCTGCAAATTGACTTTTTTTGACACATTATTGCGTTATTTTAATAGTTCTTTTTATTCCTTAATATTGCTAGAATTTAATACATTATTTGCAAAGCTCAGATAATTCATATAAGTCAAGTTTATTTTTACACCTTAATTTTCCCACGATAATTCCTTAGAGGTGTTTTCCAGGCAAGGATAAATAATTTTTAGTGAGATTGGATCTCCTTGAGAGACTTTCTGTTTTACCGGGATTTGTGCAGTTTTAAGGTCTTCATCTATTTTTACATGAAACGTTGCATTTTTGTATATGTTTTGTATTATATTGGAGTAACTGGAGCAACTGGAGTAACTGGAGTCTATTCTTACTCGATCCAGGGCTTTAAATAGGGCTCATATTTATACGAAATCAAATGCTTTGTAAAAATCTATGAAGGCTAAATGGAGAAAGACATTACAATTAATTGTCTTCTTCATTTATAAATGTACACTTTCTAAATGATTTAATGTAACGTATCCCTTTCGAGACCCTACCTGCTCAAAAGGCAGTTTTAAATTAGCGCAACAACAGATCGATAATTTTCTATATTGTAACAAGCGGTTAAGGTAAAATCTAATTTAAGTGCGAAGTACATTCCTAGACATAACAGTTAAATATATAGACTGAGGATCTTATAGAAGCAGGCTGACTCACGCTTCCAAAGAGACAGAGCGTTTTGAATGAATCTCTTTCTACTGATGGAGCTAAGTATGATATGATGTCATCACTGCCACTGGAAAGAGAGGCAACATTCATCGGAAAGGCTATGTGTCACTCTATGCGTCTATATAATTAACTTTTATGTCTATGGGTACCAATAGACCCAGAAGTCGCTGTGTAGATCATTAACCTAACCTAATACAACCTATATTAAGGAACAGTGTTGTGACATAATAAGGTTTAAAGTTCATATCTTACTAGAATTCTAAAAAGTCACCATGACAAATGATATATAATAAAATAAACAGTGGATAAGTGCAAAGTGAAATTCATTACATTGAACTGAATGATGAATTTTAAATCCTTATGTTAACAAATTTTTGTTTATAAACGGGAGTTTTCGAACTAGTCTAAAAATGCAAAGTACATATATATAGTAATTGCCAAAAGTGGCATTGGGAAATTAATGTAAGCACGTAATTAGATTAATCGGATTCGATCTGATCCGAATTTATGAACAGTTTTTATATTCCGGTACAAGATTGAGACATAATAAGGTTTCAAGTTAATATCTTAGCATGCTTCTATTTTTCTAATAATACTCATATTTCATGATGTAATGATGTAATAGGAAGTAAAAAGCAGATAAACGCTCAGTTATATTGAACAAGTTGTTGAATAAAGAATTTTATATTCCTATATAAACAGACTTATTTATTCAGGTTATCGGAATTTCTACAACGGCGCCAGTTATACTTTTAGTTTCGAGGATAACAATTGACCTTCTAATTGTTCTCTTTTTTATGGGGCCTAGGATACTATAAACCTTTTTTCATAAATAAAATTTATAAAAAAATATATAAAAACGGTATAAAAAAACTTGAAAATTCGGATCAAACACAACTTTTTTCTCTCAAATAAATTACATAAATCAAATATTTTCTTTAATTTCAAACATGTTCTCTGCAACTTACTATCCATCTCTAACTCCATTACTCCTTCCACAATTATTCACTTCTTATACAAGTAATATTTCACTATACACTCACTTTACTTCTAAGCTTTGTTTTTTATATTATAAATAAAACTTAAATTTAAATTGACACAGGAATAGGAATTAGCGATATAATAAAATTTTGTGATGAACAGTTTAGTTAATTTCCTGAATGAGGAATCTTTTTTTCTACTATCTACTTTCATCCTCTACCTCCACTGCTCCTCCCACTCTTACTCAT